>BSBM01001048.1:18300000-19735000 GCA_027924585.1 Larix kaempferi
AGTGTATTGAACTGTCAAGTTTTAACTTTGGTTTCCAGTAACTTTAAGAACTAAAAAAAAATATCCTTAGAACAAATCTTTATTTTCAGAATACTTTCTATAAACAGAGTCTCTCGATTTTGAAACCCTACCAGCTGATAGCACTCAATTTCTGAGGGTTCCAGGATTCCGTTATAATGTTTTACTAGATTGTTTCCTTTATCAGATGGATTGCTTATTCCGTTTTACTTTTAAAATTTTAATTTCGGTCGATGGCTGCGTATGGCCATTTGGGACTTATCACAGTAAGGTGTAGAGGTGGAATATCTGTTACAATCTAGATCGCAATCTCAGTTAAATAGATTATCTGCAAGTATTAAGACCCAATTGGGCGAGATCTACTTAGGTCAGAAAATGTGGTATTTCTTCTGTCTTTCTGTCTCGTATTTCGGTAATTATATCTACTTGTACTCTGAGGGAAGGTAATCACTATTAATCACAACGATCTTCGTAGATCTGGGATTTGTGAAGGAGTTTTGTAAATAATCTTTGTGGTAGCAACCATAAGATAAATCCAATCCAAAATTTTCGTGGAAACCCTACACAAATCTTTGGTGAGAGACATCACAATCTTAAAAGAAAGATCCGATCCCAGCATGGGTTAAATATCTATTATTTACCTTGGGTTGAAATCGTATTTTGAGTTTTCTGTTGACTTCTTTGCTGAATAATAAAGTATTTTGTAATTCATGCAACTACAAAATTGTGGTGATTTAGTGACCGTCTAAGGTATTAGTAGCATATCATGCTAGATAAGTATAATGAGTTGTGTTGTCAGATCTGAGTAGTGCAGATGTTAAAACGCTGAATCTTCCTTTGCTAACATAATTGTTTGTACTAACTGGTTGTGTTCGTTCAGATAGTAAAACGCAGCGTTATAATTTATCAGATCTGAGTTTTGCTCCGTATAAATGTTGGGTCATTTAGGTTGTTTCCTCTGCTAAAACATTGTTATATATCCCATTAAATCAGAGTTAGATCTCTGCTGATTTTATTTCTGGCTTGAGTGGTTTCGGTTCTTCCTTTAATTGCATTTTGTTTTTGTTTTAATCCTGGATCTTTACGTTAATAACAACATTATGGCTTGTAATCATATTTTGCTATTTAATCAAAAGCAAATTCAATTAAAGCACAATCCTGGAAGAAATCAACAGATGAGATAAAAACAGAGATTTCGTCTCCGTCCAACCACCACGCCATACGTTTTTCAAGATAAAATAATTAAATTCCAGAAGCACGAAATATCCAGTCTGGATATAAATAACATATATAAGCCTAGATGTTTTGCGCCTTCAACCAGCATCAATTGTTTAACAAAAAAAAACATTTACACTCTACTGCCAAACTGGTGCAGAGATCCTACTACATGGCTAGGATCATGATTCTATACAAAGGATAAAATATCAACTAACTAAATGAAATTAAATACTTATAAAAATACTGAAGAGTCTGAACTGAAAAGAAAATAACCTGAAACTTGTAACTAACCCAGATGTAGCAGGAACAACCACGTTCCACCCAACCGTAGATTAGATACAAACACCAAGTCTGTCCGTAATCACCCCCGAGCCAAATGCATGCATGAAAAGTGTGGACAGTTAGCCTCAAACTCAGTCGCTTTTCCTGAATCCCTTGCCTAACACAGAGTGCTCACGCAGCAAGGATAATTCTCTTTGGCATACTCAGCAGCGTCCTGCCTCCTCACATATGCCGTCCCTTTATATTTTTTGCCTAGGTCTTCCATTAGCAGCCAATTCCTCATGGAATTTTCACAGCTAATTAAATCCCTGATTTTCAGGGTGTGTCTAGTGTCTTAAATACACTTCTGACACCTGTTCTAGTTTCCCAGAGGCTAACTCTAACTTGTCCCCCACTTCTCCATGCATGATCTCCTCATTTAACTTGGCTGTTCCTGCTCATCCTTATATTAAAATAATAAAAATTGTTTTCTTACAATAGTCCTCCTAGGACTTAAATCAGCCGATTTCTCATATGGCCTCCTTATTGAATAATCTCAAAAATGATAAAATAATATATATATATATATATATATATTTAAAAATCAAACATAATGTCTTTTCATTATTGGGGAGGGACGTCACAATTTATATATTAGTACTCTATCATAGGGCTTTATACAACACTAATCCACATAGTCTAATATATTAATACATGATAATCATTTTGCTATCACCCAAGTTTCAACATAATAATGATCGTTTCAATGTACTACATTTATCTATGCATATTTCATCTACATGGATTTCCATTTATAAAAGTGTAACACATACATTCAATACATAAATCATCTGGATATATTATATATGCATCTTTTATCAGATAGAATACATTATTGTTCTTACCGATCTCATGAGAAAATTGATACAAATATAAAACCATAACACCAATTATCATTATGATCAATATAACATCAACGTATATGAGGGCAATCAACCAACAGAGGAGAATCCATGACAATATACATTTATAATTAGACATCTAGAAATACCAATACAATATTGAGAATACTTATCTGGTCAATTAGACTTGGATGATTGAAGGTTTGACTGCAACTTTCCTCCTAACCATTTGGATCTTTGTCTAGTGTATATTACTTCCACCGAGAGGCCACCCCCAAGATACGCAATGAATCCATTAGGGTAGAATTTCTACTTCATTGAGAGTCGTCCCCCTCTCTTACGACATAAGATACTATATAATCAATAATAACCACTTACAAAGATTTTATATCTAGTATAAGTAGTTATAGTTGTATTCAATTTAATAAGACTACATTAAAGCTAGGCCCCTTTTCTTCTCTATCATGTTCATAATGTGTACAACCCAGTTGTAACATACCCAATACTTGAGACATTTTATGTTTGAGGAAAACATTGTCTTAACTTTTATTTTAAAGTTTTATATTTGACTAAGTGGTCAAGGATGACTATAAATGCATAATATTATTATTTAAATAAAGTAAAATAAGAGACACTCACCCAAAGAGACTGTTGAAAGAGTGTTTACTGACCCACTACTGACCCACTAGGTGGAATGGAATCTGGGGGTAGAAGGAAATGGACAAGTGGCAGCATCATAAACTCAGTAACTAGCTGTTGTTATGGGATAACTCCCTTAAATTGTGGTCAAGTTCCTTGGAATGTGGAACTAGAGCTTAAGGCTCATTTATTGAAAACTGGCCACTAAAAGACCTAGGCATCTTTTATAAGCCATCGAATTGAGCAGAGGCTCACACTTTTTCTGATGAGAAAATTTACCTTGTGGTTCTGCTATATGCAGACAAGAGATTCGATGAGGGGAAGCTATGCTTTGAGTTGCAGTGTAAGTCTGTTTCACTTCTGCTGAGTGCAAACTTTTCCTGCTAAGTGTAGAGGTTTAGGGGTGTATGCAAGTCTCCATTGATTTTTGAAGTACAACCTGTGTGCCTTGCTTCTACACAGAGTCTTCTACCTAGTGGTTTAGTAAACAGGATCGAGCGTCGAAGGGAGCAAGTGATTTGGCTACTTCTTCTGAAGAAAGTTGGGAGGAACATGCCTCTTTGGGTGTTTGTCCACCCTATAAACATTATCACGTTCTACTTGCTTTTATTTCATTTCATTTCCTATAACTTGTTATCTATTCTAAAACTGTTGAATGTCTTGGGATTTTTCAATGAATATTTCATCTATATCAGACAGGTTAGAAAAGAATAGACTTCTGTTTTGTTAAACTATTTATGAATGTTATGAATGATCATATTTATGAATAAAATGAGAAGAAATGTCTCCCTGTATTTTTCCTTTCGCATTTCAGCGATGTACTTTAGTACAGGGAGAAAAGTTAATTAACATAGATTAGATTTGATATCTAAGTATTGAAGAAATTATTTATAGATTTTCTTTATGATGTTACTTTATCTATATAAATAGCCATGTATATCATCTAGGTTTACTTCTCCAAATAGTAGATTTTATATCATAAATAGTACAGATCAGGAAAGCAGTTTATATGGTTAACCTCTCGTTTAGTTATATTCATAAAAGTAGCATAAGAATTCATAAGACTGAAAATAGAATTAATACTTGGTCAAAACAATTTACTTTTATAGCCAGAATTCAAACAGTAACTCTAGGTTTATGAAATTTCAATCTGGAATATTGTTTACAACTATATAGTGTTATTATCAATTAGGGTATTATTCCCTTATCGAATAAACATCATATAGTACCTATGTAATAATTCAAACCATATTCAATAGTAACATAAACTAATTTATGGAAACACACTTTCAAGCCAACATTGTAAAAACACATAGTCAAATTAACACAGAATCCCACTAACAATGATTTTATCTAAGTACATAAACATAGCTATATATTTTATACAAGAATCGGGTCTTGCAACCCAGGATTATTACCCATCAAAATAATTACAATGGGTCACAATAAACTTAGTTACTAATACAATATTATATATAAAACTACGATAACACTTATAAGTTCATTCTTCAACAACAAAGTTCAGGGTTCGAGTCTCACTACGAGCTCACCCAAAGTTTTTAAGTCAAATCCTTAATCAAAGCTTTTATAAAATATTTAACAAAATCATAAGTTTGCTCTATACACTGCCCATTGTAAAACAAACGAAATCATACTGTAACTTATAAACCAACTGTAGATTGGACCTACATTTGTTAAACTTTCAAATATGAATATCTCATCTACAATAGATCATGGGTAATAGGTTCAATACCCGTAAGGGTTTCACCCTCAACTCTAGCATAAACAATTAATCATCAAATACATTTCCCAGAACAAGTTTCCCATTAATGATGTTAATATACAAATTCAGGATTTAAGTCCCGAAAGGGCATGCATCAGAGTTCATAAGGAACAGAACCTCATTGTAATTACATTACAAAAACAAGGGGTCAAGTCTTTGCATGAAGCACTCTCCCAACTACTTATTTATAGCAATAAAATCCTCACAATAGAGCTAGGGTTTAACCCTGTACGTAATAAACAATTAAAAATACCAAAAAACAAACTCAATACAATGCTAATGCTTTAAGCCTGCGGCGCGGAACCAAATACTTTGAACAACTGGAAATACAGATCGAGCTTCGTAAAAACACAGTGATGAAAACTCTAACTGCCAAAATAATATTAGGGTTTGATCACAATGGCATTAAAAACTATTTTAAAACCAATAGTAACCCAGAGCTGAGCTTCTCCACTTAATACAAAGAAAATAATCAAAACGAACCACTATATTCATAAAAGGGAAGTAACTGCACATTTCGTAGTCTAGCTACATAAGGAACTCGAAGGTAACTAAATGTCTGTAACCTTGTACATTAACTTAAAAAACAAACCCATCATAGTAGACTACGAAAAAACTATCCATAGTAGAAATGCTTCCTTACTAAGTCCCTTAAACCATTGCATACAATTAAGCCAACCTTGGAAGTAATGGGACAACAACAAAGGAACCACTAGATGAGTCGAGACTTACCAAGAGGTTCACAAAATCCTGGAGCAAGATCTCTCTGTCAACCATCATCAATGAGAAGAGAACCCTCTCCTATCAATACCAGAAAATAGGTTAAGTATTTATCATTATATATTTAAAAACAAATTGCAGGTTTAAAATATAAAACACCAGGGTTTCATATTCTTACCTCTCATAGATTCGAACCGAGGCCGAAAATAAACCAAAGCAACAACATCTGGAAAACACGTTGGGAAAGCCATTAACTTTCCACAATCAATATCCACTACAGTTACAACCAGCTAAGATTGAGGTGCCCAACCTCCATGACAGCTGAGAATAGCTCAGCTCTCCAATGCACAACAACAACCCAAAACAATAACAAGCAAAAGACCAAACCCTGAAGTCCTGCAGTAGGGTTTTGTTTCCCGAGGCAACATTTACACCATTCATGTGGTAACATTAAAGTGCAAGCCGAGTCATCACCAACTTTTAATTTAAACCCACTTTTGTATAATTGTTTCATGGCCAAAACACCATCGCATTATTTCAACCACGAACCCTTTGCATATATGGAATTAACCTATAGTCGTCGAACTTTACAACATCAACATAGTTGGTAGTTGAACCACCTTTGCCTTATGCTATAGTTGGAGTGTGTGAACCATGTGCCTTCATATTGCATAGTTTAAAATTGTAAACCTTTTGATTGATGAGCCACCATTATATGTATAAACATATAGTTAGAGCTCCTACTTTTTTATAAAACATGACATAGGATGTGAACCCGATGTTGCTTGTGTCTAGGTTTACAAACTTAAAAGATGGTATAAAACGTAATCCACATTAGTGCAGTCCTACTCGAGTTCATATTTTCTTGGTGCACTTTCCTTTGTCCAGTAAAATGTTTTTAAAATAAGAAAACTATCCAAAGTCTGCCATGTCAAACCTGTAACCTGAAATAAGATAAAAAGTTTTCATGCTTTAGCAATAAGCTAAGTAAGTCTCAAGATTTCACCGGTATGCACTTACAAACACCTTAAAGACACATACAAAAGAAGTATCAATCAACTTACGACAGAAGCATTACCATCATCATTATTAAACGAAGGATCATTTTAAAGTTACATTAAAACAAAAGGTGATCATAGGTACTTAAATATTTAGGGAGGACTTATAGAGTAAGAAGTACGATGTTAAACCAAAAATATAATAGTACTTGTATAATAATATACAATAATAATGTAGGTAGATCATTTACCAAACTGTAGACTTTTAGTTGGGTATGTTACGACATAATTATTATGGACGTGTAACTACTCAAGTGTTACGACACTATTATCCTTTTTACAATTTAGTTAATCAGTAAAATTTATGGAGACATTAAATGTCCTTATTGTTTGAATCAGTAACATTAAATGTTGAAACTACCTACTTTTGTATAGCATTCATTGCCAATTAAATAGTTAGAAATTTTTTAAATTTTTACGAATTTTTGGGATGTTACATGTGGTATGAGAGGGTGAGTTCAAACTCTAGGCCTGAAATAGGCTCATGCGCGCAAACATAAAATGAAAACAGAAAAACTTAGTTACTAACTTTTGTTTAAATTTGTTTCTGTACAAAACAGTTTTTGATATTTAATTGCAGAGAAAATACCGGAAGAATCCGCAGAGGACAGATCTCATTGTAGTGAACGTAATAATAATGAACATGAGAGTATTAATGAAGAAATCTACGTTGAATTGAATGATCAATCATCTGAACTTTTATGTAATGTTATGTGACATCTCCAAATAAAATGAGTTAGTAAATTTTTGTAAAATTAAAAAAAAAACTTTCTTCCATTATATAATTAACGAAATAAATGTATTGCCATAATGTCAATGGTATCTGCAAAGAAATATACTTGTGGAAGGAATAAAAGTCCGACATGCTTCCGTAAATAAAGCGACAATACAAAATGATTATTATACACCCATGTTACACAGCATAGGTTGAACAATGATATATTTTAAATAGCAACCATAATCAATTACCGAGAATTTCATTTGACAAAATAACCATATACATAACAACATCACCATTAAAATCATACATATGAACGAGACAAGATATACCATGGTTCACCCCCATCCTTGGGCTACATCCACAAAACTGTCATATCTTTATTTATCAATAAAGCAGGATTCTGCAAGGCAACTTTTACAATCTTTTCATTTTCACTTTGTCGCAGGCTCTCTGGTCGAGAGTATTTCGGAGACATTTTAGTGCTAACATCAAACCGATGATTAGGCCTACAACTTCTATCTTTGTAATATTCTTAGTATTCCACTACCAAAATATTTTTAGGTGTAGAGGTTAGTTAACATCATTAATAACAAGACACTACGATAACGGAAACCGGATATCCTTCACACTGATATCCAACAGTTTATATTTTGAAGAGATGGGGATCAAGCTCTTCTCACGAGCCGTCCGTCCAGATATGACAAAATAATAACCTTACAAAAACCCTACAATGATGGCATGGATCCTACGATATTAAAAATTATGTCGACAGATTTGCTAAATTTGCAAACTACCAAAATACCTTTATTAATGTTTATGCTCACTTTAGTGTTGAGTAGGAAAACATTAACTCTAAACACATTCATGACAACTATATAAATATATATAATACTGCCCATAGATAACGATCATACAAGGTAACATAGGTGGCTAGTACATATAGATCGTATTGGATCATAATAAAATATATCTCGTACTCGAGATCAACGCTGGAACTGGCACAGGTTCGTTTGATTCAAATTAATAAAATGCAAATAGATCTCGTAACCGAGAACAATGTAGGACTAGCAGAGGATTCGTCAAATTCAAAATGATAAATTAAAACAGATCTCATAACCGATATCAATACTTGACTAGCAGAGGATCCATCAGATTCAAAAGGTAAATTCAAATCCAGCATTGAATTTAAACATACAGCCAATAAACGATTTGATCCAGCAAATCTCAGGGACATGCTTTTCAACTCCAATAAAGAATATATAGAGTTACGTTTTCAGCATTGAACAAACCTACATCCAGTAAATGATTCAATCCAAAACTCTCAGAGATACGTTTTCAATCAAAAGAAAGCATACAGAAGCTAGCCCTTTTATCCAAGCGTACACGATCTCAATCCATGGACATCATACAGAGACTAGTGTTTAACCCAAGCATTCAAAAAGTCGCAGATCCGGGGTTTCAAATACATAATTCACACTTAATGGAAGAGTATGTGGAGTTTGCATCTATTCAAAACTGCACTCCTGTCAAGGATGCGCAGATCCAAGGTCTAAATACCTACATTAATACTTAATGGAGAAGAATGCAGAGATATATTAAAAATAAACAATGTTACCTTTGATCCCAGCGCTCCGGTTGATCCAAGTACTAACCTCATTCACCATAGATCAAACAATACAAGGAATTTACTGTGCAGTGTTAACTCCGTTCACTAGCGAACCAGTTAGGTTGAGCGTTGCTCCTCAACTGCCCCAAAATTCTCTCCTCACTCGGAAATCGCGGATCTCTGTTGAACAAGAATGCACTAGGGAAGAACATTTTTCCACTGAGACAAATCCGTCCCTCGAACGAGACTTCCAATCGAGTTCTTACAGATCCCAAGTTGCAAATCGTTCCATCGGGGTTACTAATCTAGATTATAGATCAAGACTCTAGATCGATACTTCCATCGAGATTTCCATGTCCATTCTAGATCGATCCCCCCTCTTTACACAGGGTTCCTTTTTAAGAAAGGTGGAACTGGAGTCTCTTCTAGCTGTGGCTCTACAACTTGCATGTGTCGAACTCTTGGAGGAGATAAGTGGCAGTCCACAAATACTTGTCGCCCACTACTATTAATAAGTTTTAAATTTGAGAACCACTCTCTTAATGCATCCGCCAAGAATTAAATAAAAACGGCCCACTATTTAACATGGGATTTAACATTCCCCACTGATTCTACTCATTAAGCACCCTCAACCGAAAGATGACGTGATATGGTTTAATTCCATACTACTTCCAAAATTCACGGGAGATGTCGCCCTCCACCATACGCATAAGTTAAGTAATTGCTTTGTCATTTAATACTCCCTTACCTCTTTATGTAGATTACAAAGTGTCAAGAATACTTAATCTTTGTATTCCTCTTTTAAACTTGGCATCGTGTATATTTTCTTTTATATAAATGCAAACTAAGAAATTCTCTTAAGATACTCATCCATATCCACCGTCAGTAAGTCTTTGTTCTTGAAGAATACCAAGTAAGTCTTATATATATATATGTATAAAAACCCTTTTAATTTATTTACATTTTCTTAAAATTACTTTTGGTATAAATATCTAATCATTCGTATAGTAAAAAGGTGAAATCATAATTCAAAAGTTTATTTAATAATACCTAGCCTTATGCTAGTGGATTTAGTTTTCTCATCTCATAATTATAATAATAATAATAATAATAAATTTTAACCTTATTAGGTTTATCAAAATTTAGATGTAAGCCATAATGGTTAAGTTAAATTCTTATGGTGAAAGGTAATCCTTCTAGGAATAACTTATATCCTATCATAACTCAATATTATAAGTCATGATATGGTCAACCATCACATGGCTCCCTAGTCATTATCTTTTCTTGCGGGTGGGTTTTGTTACTTATCGTTTAGTCGCATTACCATCTTTTAACCTTCTAGGTGTAAACTAAGACTTATAGAAACATAACACTAGTTCAAGGTCCACAGGTGGGGCCTTGGCCTTGAGCTCCTCACCTGGGCTGCTTACAAATTATGACATATTTACAAAACAATAGGATACAAAAAGAGAGGGATATCACATCCTCCTCCCCTTTAAAAATAACACCGTCCTTGGTGTTGATATATTCTAGCAGTTTGTCCTCTCTTCTTGAGTCACCTTTTTGCTTGCTTCATCATTTCTATTCTTACCTTCTTTGGTCTTTCATGAATTTCTCGCAAGTCACTATCAATCACCTTGCATTTTTTTTTTTAAAACCAGAATTCAAAGAAACCGTAAAACATATCATCAACTTCATAATCAAACTCATATTCATAAATACTGAGTCATTTATTGTAACATAACATTTGCAGTCTATGGAATATATTTTAATCATTGTTTGTGCTTTTATTATCACAAGCACACATAATTCAAGTGATCCAGGAATGTAGACTATGAACTTAATCACAACAAACCATTCACTTGATCTAGAAAATTTTTGTCTAACACCCGAGTGCTCACACAACAATCCTTTCGAAATTCTTGCCTAACACTTCAGTGCTCACACAGCAATTATTTCACAGATTTCTTGCCTAACACCACAGTGCTCACGCAACAATTATTTCACATATTTCTTTCCTAACACCACAGTGCTCATGCAGCAATACTTTCTCTCATGCATACTAAGCAGCGTCCTGCCTCCTGCATATGCATTCTCTTATAGTTTTCCTAGGTCTTTACAGCTTGTTGATTCCTTCAAGAATCCTAGCGACTGTCAACTCCCTGATTTCTCGGGAGTATTTCAGTGCCCTTAACGCACTCTCCCATAATTCCCCTCAAACCTTC
Source organism: Larix kaempferi (assembly GCA_027924585.1). NCBI lineage: Eukaryota > Viridiplantae > Streptophyta > Pinopsida > Pinales > Pinaceae > Larix > Larix kaempferi. The sequence goes on from BSBM01001048.1 coordinate 18,311,152, forward strand.
TTGTTTGATTCATGGAATCTATTTCCCCTCAAACCTCCTCGCTTGAGTCCAGGAAATCTCTTTCAAATTTATCAATTAGTTTGTCATATTACACTTTGTAACCATAAGATTACTCTGACCAATTTGGGTCTAGTTCTTTATTCAACAATAATTATAAAAACATTAAAAGAATAAATAGCAGTTGTGATGTGTATCTTAAATCCTCACCCTCTTATTTTACCATGCATAACATTTGTGCTCTTGTCTTTCCACAAGCTCCACATAATTTTGACCATCTGCCAAATTCACTTGTTAGTAACAAAATAAATATTTGTAAGAATATATTTTCCTATGCAGAAAATAAGATCATCTATACTTGATCATCTACGTGCAACATTCTTTTCTTACTAAGCTTTTGTGAGTAAACAACAAAACCGGTATTTACCCATGATGGAAATGTCAAATACCTCTATTCATCACAAAACCATCTTATGGTAACTCACTTCTAAGCATATAGGTGTTTTTCTTTATTAACCTTGACATAATAAGTATCCTTCTTCATGTTACTACTTTGAACTATGCCAACTTCAACTTCATGGATTTTCATATATGAAAGTTTGTAATGTAATACGTTTCATACCTCATTCATCTTTAGATAAACTTTAGTCATATCCCGGTATCACCAATCTCATCAGAAAATAATTAAACCATAAACTTTGATGAGCAATAAACCGTCAATATACACAAGAATAAATATCTCCCTAGGAGAATTTTCATGATCATATGTTTTACTTCAAAGTAACGCCTTCGTCATTACTCTAATATAGGTAATAACCTAAACCAAAAATTTGCCACCAAGACAAAATACACACATCATCAGAAGATAGTATAAGATCTAATAACATGCTTCATGACAGATAATAAGAACCGGTGAGAGTTGTTTCATCGGTAATTTCCTTCCTTTCATGAATCCAAAGACTAGGGTTAAACTCTAGTTCATTTAGTCTAGTAACTTATTTGGAAGGACGCTATATTTCCATTTATCATTCGATTCCTATTTAGTTATACAAATTTTCTTTGTATGCACTTAACATCGTGTAAGTAACAACGCATTGTTTACATATATTTATTTGCATACTTTATAGCGGTAAATACATACCTTTTTAAGTAATCATAACCATTTCCTTTGTTGAACCTACAGGCCAGGTTATAAGCGTGCCTCAACGCCACACAACATTCTTATGATAATTGCGTACTATAATGAAAATAAGGAGACTACTAACAATTGTTCTCCTTTATGATCTGACCATTTCCTAGTCATAGAAAAAGTCACACTAATTTATAATTTTAGGTACCTTTAATCTAGTTAGACTATGCTACTTTCTTCATAACTAGGAAACATTAATACCTCAGTTACAAGCTTTATTCTCATTGGCTCCTCCTATAGCATGCACTTTTACAGCTTTTACTATTAAGGTCAAAGGCATTTATACAAAAAGAAACTTTATACGAAGAAAAGAACTTAATTATTGAACTCAAGACCATCACATTTTTCTCAAATCTTAATGGACCTTTAAACTTACTTTTAATCCCACTTAACTAATCTTTTCTAGCATATCTAAGTTTGCTTAAGTAATCCATCTAAAACTCCTATTTGGGTATCTTGACGACTAGGTCAATCAAATCCGATTAATTATATAAAAACAACAGAATGTATAAACCGTACTTCCTATCCTAAAGCGGTTTGTTGAGACTGAAAGGTGTCAGCTTTTAGGAAGGCATGAGATGTAGAGAAAGTAATAAACATTTGAATCGAACTATCAAGTTGACAGAGTTAGGAGGGTTCCCTCGCATATAAACCTTTCATTCAGAACTAGGATCCCTTACAATAAATTTTTCATAACTCCAATAGCCTAGCTATTTTAATCTTTCTAAAGAGTTATTTTTCGTCATTCCATAAAACTAATTATAGAGTAAGAGGGAATATTCATCCATAATATTTTCCAATAACCACTCATTCAAATACATAGTGAAACAATGTTCACATATAAACAATCCTATGTTATTATAATGCTTCAGAAAGTGGGACATACTTACTTGCGATTCCAAACAACTTGTCGGTTACCTCTTGTCAAGCGTTGAATCTAAATCTATCTCGATACTTATTTCCAAGTGGAGTCCCTTTCCTGGTTCGTCCAATTTTATTTCCTCATGCTGAGCCCACTATAGGCCCGGGTGTAGCAACTTGCGCTCTGATACCATAAGTGACATCTCCAAATAAAATGAGTTAGTAAATTTTTGTAAAATTAAAAAAAAACTTTCTTCCATTATATAATTAAGGAAATAAATGTATTGCCATAACGTCAATGGTCTCTGCAAAGAAATATACTTGTGGAAGGAATAAAATTCCGACATGCTTCCGTAAATAAAGCGACAATACAAAATGATTATTATACACCCATGTTACACAGCATAGGCCGAACAATGATATATTTTAAATAGCAACCATAATCAATTACCGAGAATTTCATTTGACAAAATAAGCATATACATAACAACATCACCATTAAAATCATACATATGAACGAGACAAGATATACCATGGTTCACCCCCATCCTTGGGCTACATCCACAAAACCGTCATATCTTTATTTATCAATAAAGCAGGATTCTGCAAGGCAACTTTTACAATCTTTTCATTTTCACTTTGTGGCAGCCTCTCTGGTCGAGAGTATTTCGGAGACATTTCAGTGCTAACATCAAACCGATGATTAGGCCTACAACTTCTATCTTTGTAATATTCCTAGTATTCCACTACCAAAATATTTTTAGGTGTAGAGGTTAGTTAACATCTCTAATAACAAGACACTACGATAACGGAAACCGGATATCCTTCACACTGATATCCAAAAGTTTATATTTTGAAGAGATGGGGATCAAGCTCTTCTCATGAGCCGTCCGTCCAGATATGACAAAATAATAACCTTACAAAAACCCTACAATGATGGCATGGATCCTACGATATTAAAAATTATGTCGACAGATTTGCTAAATTTCCAAACTACCAAAATACCTTTATTAATGTCTACGCTCAGTTTAGCGTTGAGTAGGAAAACATTAACTCTAAACACATTCATGACAACTATATAAATATATATAATACTGCCCATAGATAACGATCATACAAGGTAACATAGGTGGCTAGTACATATAGATTGTATTGGATCATAATAAAATATATCTCGTACTCGAGATCAACGCTGGAACTGGCACAGGTTCGTTTGATTCAAATTAATAAAATGCAAACAGATCTCGTAACCGAGAACAATGTAGGACTAGCAGAGGATTTGTCAAATTCAAAATGATAAATTAAAATAGATCTCATAACCGAGATCAATACTGGACTAGCAGAGGATCCATCAGATTCAAAAGGTAAATTCAAATCCAGCATTGAATTTAAACATACAGCCAATAAATGATTTGATCCAGCAAATCTCATGGACACGCTTTTCAACTCCAATAAAGAATATATAGAGTTACGTTTTCAGCATTGAACAAACCTACATCCAGTAAATGATTCGATCCAAAACTCTCAGAGATACGTTTTCAATCAAAAGAAAGCATACAGAAGCTAGCCCTTTTATCCAAGCATACATGATCTCAATCCATGGACATCATACAGAGACTAGTGTTTAACCCAAGCATTCAAAAAGTCGCAGATCCGGGGTTTCAAATACATAATTCACACTTAATGGAAGAGTATGCGGAGTTTGCATCTATTCCAAACTGCACTCCTGTCAATGATGCACAGATCCAAGGTCTAAATACCTACATTAATACTTAATGGAGAAGAATGCAGAGATATATTAAAAATAAACAATGTTACCTTTGATCCCAGCGCTTCGGTTGATCCGAGTACTAACCTCATTCACCATAGATCAAACAAGACAAGGAATTTACTGTGCAGTGTTAACTCTGTTCACTAGCAAACCAGTTAGGCTGAGCGTTGCTCCTCGAATGCCCCAAAATTCTCTCCTCGCTCGGAAATCGCGGATCTCTGTTGAACAAGAATGCACTGGGGAAGAACATTTTTCCACCGAGACAACTCCGTCCCTCGAACGAGACTTCCAATTGAGTTCTTACAGATCCCAAGTTGCAAATCGTTCCATCGGGGTTAATAATCTAGATTATAGATCAAGACTCTAGATCGATACTTCCATCGAGATTTCCATGTCCATTCTAGATCGATCCCCCCTCTTTACACAGGGTTCCTTTTTAAGAAAGGTGGAACTGGAGTCTCTTCCAACTGTGGCTCTACAACTTGCATGTGTCGAACTCTTGGAGGAGATAAGTGGCAGTCCACAAATACTTGTCGCCCACTACTATTAATAAGTTTTAAATTTGAGAACCACTCTCTTAATGCATCCGCCAAGAATTAAATAAAAACGGCCCACTATTTAACATGGGATTTAACTTTCCCCACTGATTCTACTCATTAAGCACCCTCAATTGAAAGGTGACGTGATATGGTTTAATTCCATACTGCTTCCAAAATTCACGGGAGATGTCGCCCTCCACCATACGCATAAGTTAAGTAATTGCTTTGTCATTTAATACTCCCTTACCTCTTTATGTAGATTACAAAGTGTCAAGAATACTTAATCTTTGTATTCCTCTTTTAAACTTGGCATCGTGTATATTTTCTTTTATATAAATGCAAACTAAGAAATTCTCTTAAGATACTAATCCATATCCACCGTCAGTAAGTCTTTGTTCTTGAAGAATACCAAGTAAGTCTTATATATATATGTATAAAAACCCTTTTAATTTATTTACATTTTCTTAAAATTACTTTTGGTATAAATATCTAGTCATTCGTATAGTAAAAAGGTGAAATCATAATTCAAAAGTTTATTTAATAATACCTAGCCTTATGCTAGTGGATTTAGTTTTCTCATCTCAGAATTATAATAATAATAATAATAATAAATTTTAACCTTATTAGGTTTATCAAAATTTAGATGTAAGCCATAATGGTTAAGTTAAATGCTTATTGTGAAAGGTAATCCTTCTACGAATAACTTATATCCTATCATAACTCAATATTATAAGTCATGATATGGTCAACCATCACATGGCTCCCTAGTCGTTATCTTTTCTTGCGGGTGCATTTTGTTACTTATTGTTTAGTCGCATTACCATCTTTTAACCGTCTAGGTGTAAACTAAGACTTATAAAAACATAACACTAGTTCAAGGTCCACAGGTGGGGACTTGGCCTTGAGCTTCTCACCTGGGCCGCTTACAAATTATGACATATTTACAAAACAATAGGATACAAAAAGAGAGGGATATCACATGTTAAGGATTTAAAAACTGAGATAAGAAATGTTAAGGAAGAAAACGAAAGGATTCTAAGAGCACAGGAAGAACTAAACCAGATTTTACTGGAGAAATATCATAATGATGGAAAAGAAAAGAGAACATAAGTAAAATCTGAATCTGGAACAATGTCCTATAAACACAGAGATAAGAAAGTAAAATAATATAAAAGTGAAAGTAACTCTTCTTCCGAATTTGATGATAAAACTTATAGAAGAAGACGTATTTCAGATCAAGACAACAGTGATAGTGACTGTGGTCCTAAGAAAAAGCATAAACATTATGAACAAATTTCTGGGGAATTTAAGAAGATAAAATCCCCAACATTTAATGGCAAAAATGAAAAGGGTGAGGCAGCTGAACCATGGCTATCCGGTATGAAGAAGTATTTTTAGATTTATGATTACTCATCTCAGTTAAAAGCTAAAATGGCCATATACAATCTGACCGGAAAGGAAGATATTTGGTGGATGGATCTTAAAAGTGTTAAAAGCATTAAAGAAAGTAATAAAAAATGGAGTTCATTTAAGAAACTATTTAAGAAAAAAAATTTGTCCAAAAAATATTATGAAGATAAGGCAAAAGAGTTTTATGACTTAAAATTGGGTTCTATGAGTATGAAGGAGATGAGTAGCAAGTTCCTCAGTCTGTTGAGGTATGTAGCTTACTTAGTTGAAGAAAAACCTAAGGTACAAAGGTTTTTGAGTTGTCTACCTTTCAACATAAAGGACAAAATTGAGTATGACAACCCTTCAACTCTGGAAGAGGCCATGAGAAAGGCTAACTTCTGTTTCGAGCAAAACAGAAAAAGGGAAGGAATGTCTGGCTGGAAAAATAATAAATCTAGTAATTTCGAGCATAAAAAGAAAAGCTTTAATCAAAATTCTGGAAATATCAAGAAACATTTTAATAACAGAAATTTTCAAAGTAATTGTAACATTCTAAAAATCGCAAAAATTTAAAAAATATTTCAATGTAGCATTAATTGCTATACTTGCTATACAAAAATATAATAAATGCTTGTTTGTTCATTTTAAAGACATGCTGAAATAAAATGTTATAATGACCATGCATGTGTATTGTTTTACAATGTGCGTGAAATGTAATTATGTCTACATTAGGATACTATTGGATGTTTTCTTACCTCAATCATGCATCCTAGATTACTTATGATTACTAAAATTTGATGTCAATGCTTTATATATTTACTTGTTATTGTTTATATGTGCTAACTGTTATTCTTCTAATTGATGATGAAGGGGTCCTATGGGCACCCCAAGGCTTACTTAGCTATTAGCTAAAGCATTTGAACGTTCTTGTCGCAGATCACCGGTAAGAGAAAAATAGTGTTTCGAAAGGGAAATACAGAGGTCTTAAATATTGTCAGTTATCTCTCACGTTGAAAAAGAGAAAATAGAATAACTTGCAAAACATGTCAAGTTGAGATCCATTCTAGTTGTTTCTTAAGTTAAAATCTGTACTGAATAGTTCTTATGATCTCACTCAAATTCTCATCATTTATATTGTTTGTATTTGCATAAATTGTTCTATGTTATAAAAAGGTGTAATTCATTTTCCTCAAGGCTAAAGGCATCAAACTTCTATATTTATTATCGCTACCATGCAAAGGGTTCGTAAAATAAACTTGTGTGCTAAAGTCACACTTCTAACTCTATGATATTTATGTAATACATGCATAACCTAGGTGATAGTGTTTAACATGGCCACTTTGAAAGTGTCGATGGTTATAACTACCCCTATATGCATCTAGCCTTTATATATGCATCACTTATAAACTAGTATTATTATAGTAATCTGAACAAAAGACTATAGTTGAGATCTTCATGCACTCTCTCCTATTTATTTATATGATGGACGTTATAACCTATAGTATTGTAATAATGACTATAGTAATAACTATTTGTTATTTGTATTTTTTTTATAGTTTAAGCAATTGCTAATATAATTCCTAGAGCATAATACGTATTGTAACTATACGATGGTGTTGATATAGTTCTTGGTACCAAAGTTTGATTGTTTGAACGACTTAGGAGTATTGTAACTATATTATAACATGTTTGTGAGTCCCTCCATGATGGGTGGTCGATGCCTTGACCTAGGGTATGGTGCGAAATACCTAGTACCTCGATGTTATGTTGACCTTTCGAATCCTTATGATCACATTATATTGTAATGTTCCACCATGGAAAGGCTGAGCAATAACCCTAATGCATGGTTATGATGGCAGGGTTCTACGTGCTGTTGTAGCTATGGTTAATAAAGACCATTAAAGTGTGAATGAGTGGAGAATCTAATGGAACCTCCATGGTAGGTCTTAATGTGGTAGTATTGGTCTTGGTGCCAACCCTAACTATTTTGGCTTACCTCGACAAGAGCATCTTTTCGGCATTCATTTGGTAAGAGTGGAGTGTTGGAGAGGCCGACAGGCCTATAGGTCTTTAGGGTTTGCTAGTAATGCTTGAAGGCACCTTTAGGTTTTGATATCAGGACCTGATGCTTTGTAAAATGTATCTCAAAGCCCAAGAGCCAAACTATTTTCTGCGTTTTCTTAGTAGTTGAGTGGTTTCAAGGTTTTACGATGGTTATGAGGGTGCACAGACCAAAATATGGATTCTCCTTTCGAAGGTAAACTTATATTTATTCTCTTGTTTTCCACACAATTTATACTGTTCAACTGTAACTTGTTGTTTTAGCATTGTCTTCTAAGATTTAACCGTAATGTTGTTTGTCTGGAAGGTAACTCCTCGACTGATGGTTTGTATGTTACAATGAAAAGTGTTGGAACAAGGTAGAAGCAGGGCTTTCAAACCAGTAAGCCTCGGTGATTACTTGTGGTGCATCCTAGCAAGAGTGTCGATTCCTTTTTTGGTTTTTAGCTTGGTTTTACCAGCATTGTAACCTTCGTTAAGCCGTAAGGAAAGGGTTAGGGAGGACAGAATCCTCGACCTACTTCTTTGCAAAACTCTTTAGGGTTTTTACTATATAAAAGTTTGTCAAGTGTAATAGCCACGTGAAAGGGTTTGACCCTTTGCATTTTGATAAAATAATAGAAATTGATTGTTTACGGTTTTGGAAATAAATGTTGTTTTAGGAACATTGTTGGGGTTTTGACCTCGTGTTGTCACTGTATGTTCCAGATGTGTTGGGTTTGTATGTTATGGCAAGTTATTGATTTTAGAACTCTCGACAGTAGTAGATGGAAACAATTTGGAACAATGTCTCTCGTTACTTTTGAGAAGTTAATAAGGATTTGTTTGTTGTCTTCGTTTTCATAAAGCTAAGAGCAATGGTTGAAGAATCTATGTGGTAGATAGTGTTTGGTTTTTTTTTTCTCAATGAAAAGTTATGTGGGTCAAACTCGCAACCCCATTTTGTTGAAATTCCTTTTGTATGCTTTGGTATTTAAGTTGTGGCTATAATAATGATGTGTATTAAAAAGGCCTTACATGGAACTTGTTGAAATGCTAAATAAAATAGTCTAGGGTTTAAGACCGTAAGGCTGTATGTGCTAATGTTACGATTTAGATGTTTAAATAAGGCATACTATCCTTGTTCAAAACCCTGATTACACAATTTCTATGCTGCTTCATTTTATAAACTTTGTGAAAATAAAATGTAACCTGTACCTATAGGTTTCATGAATTCGAGCTCTGTAAATTCTAATAGTTGATGCAATGTCTAAATTAGCATTGTACGTTGTTTTCTTTGTTTATTATAAGATATCAAATGATAAGACTAGTGCTAACAGTTTCTGCATATAAATATGTTTATTTGGATCTTTTCTACAGTTGTTTGCAATTCAAAAAGGTTGAAGTTAGTCTACAGTGAAGTTTTAATATTATAATTTATTAATAGGGTAATAGAAAAGATAAGAGAATGTATAATATTTATCTTTTGTAAAGGAATAGTTAGCTTATAATTAAACCCTAATTTTGTACCGAAATATGGAAATGTTTACTTCTATTGTTATGAATGTAACAGATAATATAATGTTTGCATAGAATAGGTATTGCTATATGCTTCTATGACTGAACCACATGAGCTATTTAAATACAAAATGTAGACAGATTAGAAATTACAGGAAACATGGCAGAGTTCTATCTAAGATAGTTATTCAATCATTTTGTCTGTTGCATATCATTATTCTTATCTATTTTTAAACACCCTTCCCTGTACTAGAGTACGACACAAGAATAGTGCATGGAAAAATACAGGGAATAAATCTATTCTATCATTTCATATAATTTCTTCAATAATTTACAGAATCATAATCAGTTCAGAAAATTAAACATTTACTTCTGCATAATGATAACTATCAATATTTTAGCTAATAAATCCTAAATTAATAGTTACAGTAAAATAAATTATAACTACTTAGGTAATGAAATAAAAAGTAGAACCTACAAATGTATATAGGGTGGACAAACACCCAAAGAGGCCTATTCCTCCCAACCTTCTCCAGAAGAAGCAGCCAATATAACTTGCTCCTTAGGACCCCCGAGCTTGTTTACTGAACCACTGGGTAGAAGTCTCTATGTAGAAGCAAGGCACTCAGGTTGTACTTCCAACAATCAACGGAGACTTGCAATACACCTCAAAATAACTCTTTGCACTCAACAATAACTCTGCATTCAGCAGAAGTGAAACATACTTACACTACAACTCAAAACATAGCTTCCCCTCATCGAATCTCTTGTGTGTGTACAGCAAAACCACAAGGTAAATTTTCTCGTCAAAAAAAGTGTGAGCCTCTGCTCAAATTTGATGGCTTATAAAGATGCCTAGGTCTTTAGAGGTCAATTTCCAAATAAATGAGCCTCAAGATCCAGTCTCATATTTCAGGGAACTTTGACCACAATTCAAGGGAGCTGTCCCATAACAACAGCTAGTTACTGAGTTCCTAATGCTGCCACTTGTCCATTTCCTTCTACCCCAGATTCCATTCCACCTAGTGGGTTAGTAAACACTCTTTCAACAGTCTCTTTGGGTGAGTGTCTCCTATTTTATTTTATTAAATAATAATATGGTGCAATTACAATCATCCTTGGCCACTTGGCCAATATAGAACTTTACAATAAAAGTTAAGAAAATGTTTTCTTCAAACATAAAATGTTTCAGCAAAGGGGTATGTTACAAACACCCCCACTTAAGCTCAACATTGTCCTCGATGTTGCTTATTCTTCCTCGGAGCCTCCCTAGAATAGAATTGAGTATGTTTCCCGCATATTACTTTCCAATTCATAGGTAGCTTCATCAGGGCTAAGGTGCTTCCATTGCACCTTTACCCGCCCTATGGTACGATTCTGGAGCATCAAGTGAGGCTCACAATATTCACAAAGGCATGGTGGTAATGATCGAGATGAAGTAGAGTAACCCCTTACATAATCAATATTAAAATTAACAAGACCTAATAAGGAAAACTTAGCACATTTGAGGTATCCCTAGTAGGTAACCTTCAAGAATATCTTGTGAACTACATAAATTTCCTTAATAGGGAACATGATAGAAGAATCATAAGGTCCATTCTTATTTGGGTTGATGACATGTATCCTCAAGAGAAATCTTAGGAGGTTTATGACAACATTGAATTTAAATAACAATTGAATTATAAGTGTCTATGTATGGTCAGTGAAGTAGACAGGTCATGATTTGTGAATGCCATGAGAATAATACATGATTAGTAGATGGAAAATATCACTTGATGAGAAACAAGAAGAAATGAATCTATTCTGAACTTAATCTATATACTGGTTGAGTGTGTGAATGCCTCTTGTATAGCAAGATATGTGATATTTAGGTACTCATTCCTATATGTTAAAGAAATATTAAGGTATATATATCTATATATGCCATGTAATGAGTTGGTTAATCGTGATTGGAGTATTCTTGATATGATATGTTTTAAGTTGATGATAATGAGAAGAATGTTCATAATATCATGCATCCTTGTGTTTCTTAAGAAGACATGTGATTATTAGCATATGGCCCCATTCCACCTAACACATGTGATTATTAGCATATGGCTCCATTCCACCTAAGACATGTGGTTATTAGCATGTGCATGTGATACTTTTGGATGTTACTTGTGGTGATAAGATAGATGACAGTGGAATATAAAATGATATTATTTCGTGATGATATCAATTTAGCATTTTAATAGTTTTATCATTGCATCTAGAGATAAATGACATTTGGCACATAAAATGGTATTAAATCATGTTGATATTACTAATGTTGAAATATGACAGCTTATCATGACATATTAATGAGAGGCTTAGTGAAGGTATGAAAGTATCATGACCAATTAGGTTATAATGGTAGCACTTAAATGCATTAGATGTTAAACTTGGCATGACTTATCGTGACAATGGCTTATGATGCAGTGTAATGCAATATGAACTTATGGCTAGACATTCTTGTTAGCACTTGATTCAAGGTTGATCCATGATATATTATTATATTGAGAAATGGTTTCTAATGATTATTCATTATGGCAAGTGCCAATTGTTCCAGGCGATCCACTCACAGAGCTTGATGAGGCTATCTATTCTATGATTTCGTGGGATCCCATAACCACGAATGAGAATGGATACTATAAATATATTATGGCCTAGGGGACAAGCCCAACAATTAGCTCTATGCCAGCAGCACTTGACTTTAGTACCAGAAGTTGGGAAGGTGGCAGTGCCATAGATACTTCCCAGAGAACTTCTGATGTGACCAAATTCCACGGTTGGAGACATACTCACCGGGAGGGAGGTTTATGGAGAAGGACTTCTGATGCCTGGGGCTATTGCCTTGAGGGTGTTGTGGAGGATGTTTAGGCTAGCCTTCTGAGATGCCTGGGGTATAATGATCCTGATATCAGGATCAGGGGTACCAGGAGTATCAGGATCGGGGTACAGGGAACCAGATGCTGGCTAGTACTGATGAGGCCCAGTTTCCGGTTAGAAACCGATGAGGCTGTATTATTACCAAAATTTGGGAAGGTGGCAATGCCACAGTAACTTCTCGGGGAACTTCTGATGCCTACTGTATGATCCACAGATAGGTTATAGTAGAGGGCCCATGCCATGGCGAGCGGGACCATCCGGAGTTGGAGGGGAGGTGTAGGGAGGTTGATCGAATGGTATGATTCTCACGGAGAGGGTGAGTAAGGAAAGAGGAAGTAAAAAAACACATAGTCATTAATTATTAATTAATTATCTAATGATTATGTATGTATGCTGCATGATTGTCTATATGGTTCCATACTAGACTCATAGGAAATTATTTAAGAGCATGTTGTAACTTAGGGCATTTGATTGTATTAGTACTAGCTACCTATATATTCTAGTATTTACTTGATTGATTGATTGAATAAGTATTGTATTTATTGCTTGAATATTATAACTTTGGGACAAAGTTTCTTAAAGGGGGGGAGTATGTAACAACCCTCATATAAAGAATATTTAATATAATGAATAAAATGTAATATAAAAATAATGTAAGATAATAATATAATTGGGAATATGAAAGAAAATAAGGAAAAACAAATTGCATTAAATAAGAAATTAAGAAATTGGGAGAAGGAGGAGATAAAAGGGGGAGAAGAAGTGAAGAGAGGGATCTTTTTGTCTTTGGCCATCTTGGAAGAGGAGCTCTGGAGGAGAGGAAGGCAAGATAGCACTGGCATAGGGTTAATCGTTGGGGGCTCGAGGGCCTCATCCTGTTTGGCTGGGGGTTGGTTGGGTGGAGAGTCGTCCCCCCACCTTCAGTTGCACCATTGGAGATATCAAGGTAATGGTAGCTACTAGGTCATCTATCCACGTATGGCTCTTATATTTTCATAGCATATAAATTTGTTATATTGTTGATTAGATACACTATTTTGTTTTAGATCTTTCATTGCATGATGCTTCTGGTTGTATACTGGTTTTTATAAATTTACACGATATCAGATCCATTGTATTTATCAGTTCTTTTATTGCATGCAGTCATTTGTTTGTCATAAAAGTAACAAGACAAACAAATGACTACATGTAATAAAAGAACTGATAAATACAATGGATCTGATATCCTGTAAATTTATAATAACCAGTATACAACTAGTATACAACCGGAAGCATCATGCAATGAAAGACCTAAAACAAAATAGTGTATCTAATCAACAATATAACAGATTTATATGCTATGAAAATATAAGAGCCATACCTGGATAGATGACCTAGTGGCTACCATTACCTTGATAGCTCCAATAGTGTAACTGAAGGTGGGGGGACGACTCTCCATCCAACCAACCCCCAGCCAAATAGGCTGAGGCCCCCGAACCCCCAACGATTAACCCTATGCCAGTGCTATCTTGCTTTCCTCTCCTCTAGAGCTCCTCTTCCAAGATGGCCAAAGACAAAAAGATCACTCTCTTCACTTCTTCTCCTCCTTTTATCTCCTCCTTTTCCCAATTTCTTAATTTCTTATTTAATACAATTTGTTTTTCCTTATTTTCTTTCATATTCCCAATTATATTATTGTCTTACATTATTTTTATATTACATTTTATTCATTATATTAAATATTCTCTATATGAAGGTTGTTACACATAATTTCCCCCTTGTCGAGAATATAGTCTGGTTCCACCTGAAAATTTCCTTCGGGTTCCACCTGTATGTCATTCGAATTCAACACATGAGTAGCATCATGCACATACTTCTTTAAAACATAAATGTGAAAAACATTATGGATTCTTAAATTAGATGGAAGATCCAACTGATATGCAATAGGTCCAATCCTTAATAGGATTTCGAATGGTCCACAATACCTTGGTGCTAGTTTAGCACAACTCCCAAGCTTAAAAGAACTTTTCTTTGGTTTTACCTTTACAAAGACATGATCTCCAACCTGAAATTATCTTTCGATGCGTTTCAGATCTGCATCACTTTTGTGTCTATCTTGTGCAACTTTTAAGTTTCCTTTACCTGTTTCACGGTTAGCTCCATCTCTTTTAAGAAATATGGTCCTAACATTAATCTGTCAACAGGGTTATCCCAAGAAATAGGAGTACTACATTTCCTTCCATACAAAATCTCGAATGGACTAAGTCTAGCAGATGCTTGATAATGATTATTGTAAGCAAATTCAGCTAAATGCAATTAATCTTCCCACTTAGTTGGCTGATCTTTAACATACATTCTTTAACATGTGTTCTAAAATCTGATTAACCCTTTCAGTCTGTCCATCAGTTTGTGGATGGAAAGAAGTACTGAAATTTAATTTAGTATTTAGACCCTTAAACAATGTTGTGCAGGAATTTCCAATAAACTTGGAATCTCGATGAGAAATAATTACCTTTGGAATTCCATGTAAGCATAAGATTTTCTTCATAAACACATCTGCAATGTTAGCAGCTTTGAAAGTAGTCTTAACAAAAATAAAATGGGCATCTTTATTAAGTTTATCCATAACCACCATTATTGAGTCATTCTGTTTTTGATTCTTAAGTATACGTGTTATAAAATCAATACTTATAATTTCCCATTTCCATTCTGGAATTGGCAATGGCTGCAATAGACCAGCTGGGTGTTGATGTTCAGCCTTAATTGTCTGACATTCAAAGCACCTAGCTATGTATTCAGGCACTTCATTCTTCATGTTGGGCCAAAAATAATCCTTTCTTAACATAGTTACCATTTTCTAATAACTAGGGTGTCCCGAATAAGGAATTTTATGAACTTCATCCAAAATCAACAGTTTAACGTTTGACACATTAGGTACATAAATTCTATTTTTATATGTCATTAAGCCTTTTTCATTAATGTTGTAATCTGTTATTAAATTTTCAGATAAATTTTCAGCAGCTTTATCATGCAATTTTTGATTATTTTCATCTTGCTTAATTCCTTCTTCGATCTGATTTTCCAGATCTGTCTTAAATGTGTTGATTGCTGCCACAAAACTTAAATTGGCATTTTTGCTCAAGGCATTAACAACTTTGTTTTCTTTACCCTTAATGTGTTGAATTTTCAAAATCAAACTCGCTAAGGAAAGCAAGCCACATAGCTTGCTTTGCGTTAAGATTTTTTTGATCCAACAAGTATTTTAAGCCTTTATTATCTGTCATTAATGTGAACTTTCTTCCAATTAAGTGATGGCACCACATTTTCAGTGCATGTATCACGGCTGTGAGCTCTAGATCATAAGTTGTGTAGTTATTTTCATGGATTTTGAACTTTCTAGACTCATAAGAAATAGCATGACCTTCTTGAGTTAAGACACCACCAAGTCCATCGTTACATGCATCGGTGCATACAACGAAGTCTTTATTAGGATCAACAATTTTTAATACAACTGTTGTTATTAACAACTCTTTTAACTTCTTAAAACTTTCTTCGCATTTTTTATCCCAGACGAATTTCTTTCCCTTCCTCTACAAAGAAGTTATGGGATTCACAATTCTAGAGAATTCTTCAATAAACTTTCTGTAGTAACCCGTTATTCCCAAAAAATGACCATATGTCAGTTACATCTTTACGGATAGGCCACTCGTTAATTGCTATTATTTTATCTGGGTCGACAGAAATTCTGTCTTTAGATATTATGTGACTTAAGTACTATATTTTATCTTTATAAAAGTCACATTTACTAAACTTAGCATAAATCTGATGTTCTCTTAAAACTTGCAAAATTATTCTTAAGTGTTCGTCATGCTCTTCTTTATTTTTTGAATGAATTAGAATATCATCAATGAACAAAATTACAAACTTATCTAGGTATTTATGCAGAACATTATTCATTAAGCACATGAAGACTGACGGTGCATTAGTTAGCCCAAAAGGCATAACTACGAACTCGTAATGTCCATAACGAGTTCTAAAAGCAGTTTTGAAAATGTCTTCATCCTTTATTCTAACTTGATGATATCCAGACCTTAAGTCAATTTTAGTGAATATCTCTGCTCCGCATACCTGATCGAATAGATCATCAATGCGGGGCAAGGGATATCGATTCTTAATAGTTGTTTTATTAAGTTGACGGTAATATATGCATAGTTGCAAAGTACCGTCTTTCTTTCTAACAATGATAACTCGTGCTCCACAAGGAGACACACTTGGCCTTATATAGTTCTTATCTATTAATTCTTTCAGCTGAGATTTTAGTTCATTTAATTCCAGAATATTCATTCTGTAAGGAGCCTTTGATTTTTGTACCGCACCTGGTACTAACTCAATGGTGAAATCAAGTTCTCTTTTCGTAGGTAGCCCTTGAATTTCTTCCGAGAATACATCAGAAAAGTCCTTAAGAATAGGTATGTCTTCCATTTTTATCTTATCTTCTTTAGATGAACATTCATCATTAATCACATTCACAGCAAACATTTTACAGCCCTTTCTTACAGCTTTCTTTACTTGTAAATTAGAAATTTGTCTTACAAATGTTTTCCTAGAAATTCATTTTACTGTTTCAGTTTCTCCTTCGTTATTCAAATAAGTAAAAGACTTTTCATAACAGTTAAGTACTACTTAATGTTGTTCAAGCTAGTCTATGCCAATTAACACATCATATGACCCTAATGGCAAAACATTCAAATTAACTTGCGTTTTCAGCTGACTCATAAGTAAATCACAACTTTTAACAAATTATGTAACCTTTCTTTTAATGCCTGTTGCTAGCTGAACTAACCATGAATTATCAAATTTTTCTACCTTTAACTTGCAACTTTTCACTAAATCAAGTGATATGTAACTCAAAATTGCACCTGGATCTATTAAAATTGAAATAGATTTCTTTTGTATCATACCTTCGATCTCGACCATAGAAGTTTGATGGTCTGCTTGTCGATTTTCCAGCGCTGCATTAATCTCGGGCATTTCTCTTGCTACATGACCAACTATTGGCTTCGCTTCTATTGTTTGAATGTTGTTGACTGTCTTTCTTTTGAGTGGGAAATTTGCTCTGGTATGTGGTCCATTGTAGTCAAAACACTTCAAAGGTGGCCTCTGTTCAGCATTTCTGGTATTATTATTATTGTTGTTGTTGTTGTTATTATTAGGCACATTCCTTGCAGCAGTAAAATTCTGTGGTGCATTACCTCTGTAATTATTATTATTCTGAAAATTTATGTTACTGAAATTTTTATTATTTCCAGAATTCTTAAAATTAAAATTTTTATTCTTATGCTCGTAATTACTTGATTTATTGTTCCTCCAACTCGATACACCTTTTCTTCTCTTGTTCTATTCAAAATAGAAATTTTCCTTCCTCATGGCTTCTTCAAGAGTTGAAGGATTATCATATTCAATTTTTTCCTTTATGTGGAAGGGTAAGCAGCTTAGAAGCCTTTGTATCTTAGGTTTTTCTTCAATTAGGTAAGGTACATACCTTAACAAGCTTAGAAATTTGCTACATAACTCCATCATGGTCATAGAACCCATCTTTAAATTGTAAAATTCCTTTGACTTATTTTCTTAATATTGTTCGGATAAAAAGAATTTCTTAAATATTTTCTTAAATATACTCCATTTTATGTTCTTGTCCTTAAGACTTTTAACTCTTTTGACATCTTGCCACCAAATGTTTTCCCTTCCATTCATATTGTATATGGCCATCTTAGCTTTTAATTGAGATGAGTAGTTATAAATCTAAAAACACTTCTTCATTCCGGACAGCCATGCTTCAGCTGCCTCTCCCTTTTCATTCTCGCTATTAAAAGTTGGAGGTTTTATCTTTTTAAACTCTCATGAAATTTGTTCATAATTTTTACGTCTTTTCTTAGGACCACAGTCACTGTCACTGTTGTCCTGATCAGAATTATATTTTCTGCGATAAGTTTTATCATCAAATTCAGAAGAAGAAGAATTACTTTCAGTTTTATAGTATTTTGTTTTCTTATCTTTGTGTTTGTAGGACATTGTTCCAGATTCAGTCTTTACTTCTATTCTCTTATCTTTTTCATCTTGATTGTACTTATCCAATAAAATATGATTTAATTCTTCTTGTGCTCTTAAAACCCTTTCCTTTTCTTCCTTAACACTTTTTATTTCAGTTTTTAAATCATTAACAGTAAGTAATAATTCAGATGATTGATCATTAAGTTCTACGTAGATTTCTTTATTAATAATTTCATATTCATTATTATTATGTTCATTATGAGGAGATCTGTCCTCTGCTGTAGGGCTCGCCAAGTTGAGTAGGTTTTTTTTTTTTTTTTGCTTCATAGATCTACCATTGTAATATAGGTTAGGTAATTATAGGTCTTCTAATGATTTCTTTATCAATATGTACAATCCATTCAATAACCACCTAACCTATAATCATATGTATGTTCCATTTCATATTACCTTACTACTAACCCAATTTTAGATTATGCATGTCTTCATATATTATAATCATCATAATTCTTGTACAACTATCATAAGGAAAGTTAGATGTACATAATTATATTCATATATTCTTATCCCTTAGTTCCTCATGATTAGCACATTAAGAGTAAGTATGAAAGTGTTGATTCTTCCTTCATCCTATTGAAAGAAATCATTTATATATCAATATATACCAACTCATTCTTCTCTCCATACTAAAATATTAAAAGGAATGTCCAAATATTCATATATTCATTACAACTCACATAACTACAATAGTTTTACCAACTTATTACTACTAACATATTTAAAGACAAGAGAAAATATATATATTCGAATATATATATATATATATATATACACCACAATTCTTTCTACTAACTCATTAAATGAAAAGTGCATAAATATATTCTTATTCCACTTCAATTATAACGCAGGACTTAAATTAAGATTTTTACAATAACCAATTAAGATTTGTACAACAATCAATACCAATCTATTAAGGGTGGTATAATTATATTCTATTTCAAGGAGCCATGCACAACTTATTAAAGATTTATTTGCAAATGGGTACTAATAATCCAGTCAAGGAGGGATATAATATTTTTACCCTAATTCTAGATACAATGCTTAGCTTTATCAATTATATATAAGGAAAATACATCAATCCATTCTATGAGTACGCGTGTGTTCTCTTATACTAACACTATCCAATTATTCCATTAATGATGTCCATTTTCACTTTCTATATTATGATCGTTTGGTATATATATCATTCCATCTGTAAAAAGATAATTAATTTTATAAATATTCATTTTCACGTTTTGTTCCCGTAGCATATATAGAACTCCATACGCATGAAATTTTAATAATACTTTAAGAAGAATAAGAGAGAGTTCTTCCTATAAATTAGCAATTCAGAATTATATTGAATTAACAACTTAATTGAAAGATATATAGGATTCATCGATGCTTGATCTCTCTACAATTCGCAATTCTGAATTAGAGATGTAATGATATAATAATTTAATTAAAGACACCGAGTTTATCTCTGTTTTTTTTTCTGTCTACAGCTCACAATTCTGAATTAAAAACATGATAAGATAACTATTTAATTAAAGGACACAGAGTTCATCTTTGCGTTGATTCTCCTTTGAATTCGTAGTTTCGAGATATATTGAGATATCAACTTAATTAAGCAGACTTGAATTCACTATTAATGAAATCGCTATTGATTCAAATACTGGGAAATTTTTAAACACAAACATCAGATTGAATTCACTGTCATGAAATCGCTATCGATTGAAACGCTGGGGCATTTTAGACACAACCATCAGATTGAATTAACTGTCAACTGAGATCGCTATTGATTGAAACGCTGGTGAATTTTAGCTCTCGGGATATCCATGTTGGAATGATAGCCGAATTCAAGCAAACAAAGTTTAACTATGAATCAGATCTGAGAATGCGACTTCTTAATAATCTACAATGTCAAAAATTGATATCAAATCTTTAGGAATCGTGCTCTGTCACTGATATACAGAGTCGACCTAAATTGTTTCGATCAAGCTAAAATTTAACTGTGAAAAGGGATCTGAGACTGCGACTTCTCGTGAAGATACGATATCAAAAAAAAAAAAAAATCAATATTAAAATTAGGGATCGAGCTCTGTCACTTGTCATACAGAGTCGATCTCTGTAGTATTTCACTCGGGCATAAGATTGGCATTTAAATAGCAATGAAATTTCACTTAATCGGCACAGGGTTCAATTCGGGAATCGCCAGGGGATTTCGGTGCAGAGGTTTCGAGATCGAGCTTGCTGACTATCAGATTAAGGTGCCCATTGATATAGGATCTGATTGATTTGGTATTTGATTGCACGTGTAGTAACCTAAAGCTTCACGCAACTCTTAACTCCTGTCTAGATCGAACTACTTATACAAACGAAGGGACTGTGTAACTACTCCTTCGTGGAGTTAGAACATTGTAGACAGAGTATGTACTGAAACGACAATAAGACAATTTCATTGAAGCTAATATATTTATAGGAAACATAATTTGTATTTTTTTTTGCTGCTCATCTAGATCGATTCTGGTATATAAAACAGAATTATACATTCCTCCTAACTAGATTGGTTCATATGTATTAATAAACGCAGAGTTCAGAAACTACAGTCTTACAAAATCAGATCAATACGTTTTTATTAAGAAAGATAACATCAATCTCTATACTGAAGAAATTTACTGAAAAACAATATTAAGAACAAAGAACCTCTCAACCTGATTCACTTGTCGTATCCGAGATGGGGTGGGTCGTTGCAGTACTAGTCGATTTGATTCCTTGATTAATCCAGCTTGACGAAGATACGAGTGACCCCTTGGTTGACCACCCTTCCGTATCAAGGTTAACCTTCTTCACCTCGAACCCCTGAACTCATGGGGTCGTAAGAACACACAAATAGCCTCCCAAAAAGATCTCTCAATCCTCGTTCCGGCTAATCCCAACTCCAAGGATCATAACATAATCCAAGATTATGATGACCATCCACCATTACGGAGCAAGAGAGACCCTTCTCTCCTTCTCCTCTTTCATTATATAGCAAATTCTTGTGAGCCATATGTCTGTTCATCCACATTTTTAAATAAATTTAATATTTATTAATTTTATTCTCAAGTACAAGTGTCTATTTCTAACTCAAAGTGTACACCTAACTTCCTTAGTCAATGCAAAGTAGGTGTGGTTGTCTTTAAAAGAGTTATAGTTGTATTTGCTTTCTTAGATATAGTTGTTGATTTTAACCACATGTTCAAACTAGATTTCTTTTCTTTTTATTTTTATAAATAAAATATTTTAGTCAAACCAAAAAGTTTTCTAAATTTAATTCTTTTATTTATTTATTTATTTTTATTTTTTTTAAAGTAAAAAGATATTTTAAAATAAAACATTTTATATTTAATTTAATTTCTTTATTTTTCTTTTAAAATAAAAAGAAAAATACTTTAACAAAAGATAAAGAAATTATCATTAACTTTTCAGTTTTTAAATCTCTTTTCTTATAATAATAAAAATATAACCATTATGATAATAAAATATTAATTCTTTTAATAATAAATTCTCTAGAATCTTTACACATATTTAATTTTATATTTTAATTATGCGTGCATGAATAATTTTGTTTTCCCATTTTTTTTTGTCTAGGTACCTCTTTGGCGGGCCCTTCCAAGAGCATCTTTTTTTTTTTCTTATGGGGAGCACCTCATAGCGATCGGGAGTTGTTACCGCGATCTCTCAACTACGCTCCTTGGAGACTAAGGGATGTTGAGGGATAAGGCTCTCCTTATTGCGCGCCCCTCAACTCATCGTACGTGACCAAATCATTATGGTCTTGCCCATACGGCATATGCTTCCCCGGGTGAGCTGAAACGGTTTCACCCGTGCGTGGATTACTAGTTTAGGGTTGAGAGTCAGTCGTCATACCCCTAAGTGTTCTTTTTGTTCTTACAACCCCGATATTTCCTTTGTAGGTGAGTCGGTAAATCGTTTTACCTACCACTGCACACACTCAAATGCATATTAGTAGTGCTGCACTAATAATCATTTCAACATTCATCATTTTCATTTTCTCAGTCAGTCGAGTATAAACAGATCATTATTTTTCATTTCAAGTAATTCTAATATTCATCATTTTCATTTTCTCACTTAGTCGAGTGTAAGCAAATCATCATTTTTCATTTCAAGTAATTCCAATGTTCAGCATTTTCATTTTCTCAGTTAGTCGAGTATAAAGAAATCATCATTTTTTTCATTTCAAGTAATTTCAACATTTTTCATTTTCTCAGTTCGTCGAGTATAAACAAATCATCATTTTCTAGCCATTTTCATTTCACGTATAAAGTCTAAAGCAATAATTCATGGTCCAAGTTTTATAACTCCAGGTCACTTCAAACCAGTGCCCTCAAATAGTCAAATCAGTCGTAGCTCTCAAAATAATCCAATCAATCATAAGTCTAACATAATCAAAATCAAGCACAAGTGACGAGGTAGGCATTACATCTACTAATTCCTCCGATATGTCCATACCTGCAAATTAAACGTCAAATTGTTCTGTACAGAAACAAAACTAAATAAAAGTTAGTAACTAAGTTTTTCTGTTTTGCGTGCGTGAGCCTATTTCAGGCCTAGAGTTTGAACTCGCGCTCTGATACCACATGTAACATCCCGAAAATCTCAAAAATTTAAAATTTTTTCAACGTAGCATTAATCGCTATACTTGCCGTGTGAAAATATAATAAATGCTTGTTTGTTCATTTAAATGACATGTTGAAATAAAATGTTATAATGACCATGCATGTGTATTATTTTACGATGTGCATGAAATGTAATTATGCCTACAGTAGGATGCTATTGGATATTTTCTTGCCTGAGTCGTGCATCCTAGATTACTTATGATTACTAAAATTTGATGTGAATGCTTTATAGATTTACTTGCTATTGTTTATATGTGCTAACTATTATTCTTCTCATTGCTGATGAAGGGGTCCTATGGGCACCCCGAGGCTTACTTAGCTATTAGCTAAAGCATTTGAACATTCTTGTCGCAGATCACAGGTAAGAGAAAAATAGTGTTTCGAAAGTGAAATACGGAGGTCTTAAGTATCGTCAGTTAGCTCTCAAGTTTAAAAAGAGAAAATAGAATAATTTGCAAAACATGTCAGGGTGAGATCCATTCCGGTTGTTTCTTCGGTTAAAATCTATACTGAATAGTTCTTATGATCTCACTCAAATTCTCAGCATTTATATTGTTTGTATTTGCATAAATTGTACTACGTTATAAAAAGGAGCAATTTGTTTGCCCTTTAAGGCTAAATAAATCAAACTTCTATATTTATTATCGCTACCATGCAAAGGGTTCGTAAAATAAACTTGTGTGCTAAAGTCGCACTTTTAACTCTATGATATTTATGTAATACATGCATAACCTAGGTGATAGTGTTTAACATGGCCACTTTGAAAGTGTCGATGGTTATAACTACCCCTATATGCATCTAGCATTTATATATGCATCACTTATAAACTAGTATTATTATAGTAATTTGAACAAAAGACTATAGTTGATATCTTTATGCATTCTCTCCTATTTATTTATATGATGGATGTTATAACCTATAGTATTGTAATAATGACTATAGTTATAACTATTTGTTATTTGTATTTATTTTATAGTTTAAGCCATTGATAATATAATGCCTAGAGCATAATATGTATTGTAACTATATGATGGTGTTGATATAGTTCTTGGTACCAAAGTTTGATTGTTTGAATGACTTAGGAGTATTGTAACCATATTATAACATGTTTGTGAGTCCCACCATGATGGGTGGTCGATGCCTTGACCTAGGGTATGGTGCGAAATACCTAGTACCTGGATGTTGTGTTGAACTTTGGAATCCTTATGATCACATTATATTGTAATGTTCCACCATGGAAAGGCCGAGCAATAACCCCGATGCATGGTTATGCTGGCAGGGTTCTACATACTATGGTAGCTATGGTTAATAAAGTTCATTAAAGTGTGAATGAGTGGAGAGTCTAATGGCACCTCCGTGGCAGGTCTTCACGTGGTAGTCTTTGTCTCATTGCCAACCCTAACTGCTTTGGCTTACCTCGATGAGAGCATCCTTTCGACATTCATTTGGTAAGAGTGGAGTGTTGGAGAGGCCGACAGGCCTGCGGGTCTTTAGGGTTTGCTGGTAGTGCATCAAGGCACCTCCGAGGTTTTGATACTGGGACCTAATGCTATGTAAAATGCATCTCAGAGCTCAAGAGCGGAACTGTTTGCTGCGTGTGCTTAGCAATTGGGTGGTTTCAAGGGTTTACGATGTTTATGAGGGTGCTCAGACCAGAACATGGATTCTCCTTTTGAAGGTAAATTTATATATCTTCTCTTGTTTTCCACGCGATTTATACTATTAAACTATAACTTGTTGTTTTAGCATTGTCTTCTAATATTTAACCATAATGTTGTTTGTCTGGAAGGTAACTCCTCGATTGATGGTTTTTATGTCACAATCCAAAGTGTTAGAACAAGGTAGAACCGAGGCTTTCAAACCGGTAAGCCTCGGTGATTACCTGTGGTGCATCCTAGCAAGAGTGCTGGTTCCTTGTTTGGTTTTTAGCTTGGTTTTACCAGTGTTGTAACCTTCGTTAAGCCGTAATGAAAGGGTTAGGGAGCATAGAATCCTTGACCTACTTCTTTGTAAAACTCTTTAGGGTTTTTATTGTATAAAAGTTTGTCAAGTGTAACAGTTGTGCAAAAGGGTTTGACCCTTGGCCTTTTGATCAAATAATAGATATTGATTGTTTACGGTTTTGGAAATAAATGTTGTTTTAGGAACATTGTTGGGGTTTCATCCTCGTGTTGTCACTGTATGTTCCAGATGTGTTGGGTTTGTATGTGATGGTAAGTTATAGATTTTGGAACTCTCGACAGTAGTAGATGGAAACAATTTGGAACAATGTCTCTTGTTACTTTTGAAAAGTTAATAAGGATTTGTTTGTTGTCTTCGTTTTCATAAAGCTAAGAGCAATGGTTGAAGAATCTCTATGGTAGACATTGTTTGGTTTTTGTTTGCTCAATGAAAAGTTATGTGGGTCGAACTTGCAACCCCATTTTGTTGAAATTCCTTTCGTATGCTTTGGTATTTAAGTTGTGGCTATAATAATAATGTGTATTAAAAAGGCCTTATCTGGAACTTGTTGAAATGCTAAATAAAATAGTCTAGGGTTTAAGGCCGTAAGGCTGTATGTGCCAATGTTACGATTTAGATGTTTAAACAAGGCATACTAACCTTGTTCGAAACCTTGACTACACAATTTCTATGTTGCTTCGTTTTATAAAGTTTGTGAAAAGAAAATGTAACCCATACCTGTAGGTTTCATGAATTCTATTGGAATAATTAAGCCTTCCTACCATTCATTTATTTACATAAGATGCATTAATTAATCTTGTATTAGTTAATTCTATGTAATAAATAAGGAAATTGCCATTGTGTGGAACACAAGGCAATATGAGAGGCTAAAATACATCCATGGTGTGATCTACAAGCCACCTAGGCCACTTGGGTGCCTTCCTAAAGATTTATGGATAAGGTTTGAGGAAGAAAGGCGCGCTTGTGGAAAACTGCTGCTTTTTCCCCCATAGGGAAAAGCTAGTCAAACTAGGAAAGTGTTTGTCACACCAAAAACTTTCCTTAATGTTATTTCCACCAAAATTTCATATTTGGCATTTTTTTAATCTATATTTCACCTTCAGCTCACTAAATTAGCAATTCGTGAGCTTTTGGGCTGATTTGGAAAGTCAACTTGCCATCTAGGGGGGATGGGCATATTTAGCAAGCCTGATGATTAGGAGCTTTGTTTGGCATCTTTAGCCATTCGATTTTCTATTCTAAAGTTATTTAATGATATCCTATTACATTCATATGTTGGCTGATGTAATTCTATTCATGAGTAGTAATACATAAATCTACTCTTGTGCATAATTTTTGTGTCTTTTGTCTGGTTGTGTGAGATTTTTTATATGAGAGAGTGTAATTTCTTGATCAGTTCTTGGATGTGATCTTATTTTCACATGGTATCAGAGCCATCAAGCTATTCCTTTCATATATTGATTGTCTTGCACGATCCAACAGTCTCAGGAAGGGCGCATTGATCAATTCACCAGGTGAATTCTATTCTCTGCAGGGCGCATTTTGGAATTCATAAGTGTTCTAAAATCAGTCCATAAGTTTATATCAGTTGTAGCAATGGATCATACACATTAGATCATCCTCACTCCCTTCAATTACTTTGATTGGAAAACATAGATGGAGATTATACAGAGGAACAAAGGGCTCTACAGGGTGACCATGGCAATAGAAGCTGAGCCAACCTTAGCAGTGGAGAAATCTAAATGGCATAATCGAAGGGATGAAGCCTATGGGATCTTATGTCTCACTACATCCAGAGAACTCTTATTTCATCTTCATGGCCTCACTTCACCCAATGAAGTATGGCTGAAACTTCAAGAACTGTTCGGTAAAACCGATGAATTGAGAGGCTACCAATTGGATAAAGAGCTAGTCTCTTTGAGTCCACAAAATTTTGATAATATACAAGACTTCTTCTCCAAATTAAAGTCTCTTTTATTGCAGCTGAAGCAATTTGGAATAGACAAGAATGATGAGCAACTAGTTTTGGCCATTCTCTCCAAGCTTGGCCCCGACTATTCAATTTTTGTCTCCACCTTCCATTCCACCCGGAAAGCAATTAAAAATTGGAAGAGCCCATCACTTTCAGAATACATGGAGTCATTAACACAAGAACAAGACAAGATGGTATTAATGGGTGCCATTAAAAGTCCATCCAAAGACCACTGTCTAAATTTTGGAGACTCAAAGAATTCGAAAGGAAAGAATGGGTGGTCTTGCATGAAGAAGACCATTGACCAATTAAATCAACTATTGGAGAAAGCCAATATCCCTCTCCCAGAGAACGCAAGGAAGAAGGATGGAGGATCAAATTTCGATGACAAAGAGAGATTTCATGCATTGATGTCCAGCACTTCCCAATCTTCATCATTCATCATTGATTCTAGTGCTTCAAGACACATGTTGTCTGCAAGTAAGTATTTTACTTCACTTGACTCTTCCAGTGGTCCGAACATTGTATTAGGAGACAATTCTAAAACTTCTAGCAAAGGAAAAGGTAGCATAGATCTCAAGTTTGGGTCATTTAATAATGTTATATATGTCCCTGGACTTGCTGCAAACCTACTGTTAGTCTATCAGATGACCCATACAGGGCTTCCCAAGAGAGTAACCTTTACTCCCAATGATGTTGAGATAGCAGAAATTTCAACAAGAAAAATTATTGCATTTGGTATTGTTGATCATTGTTCTAGAATTTACAAGTTTTCTCATTTTGTGCCAAAATCCTCACCTTCTGCTCTATTAACCCATGCCAATGCTTCCAGCAAGCTATGGCATAAATTATTTGGCCACCTAAACTACAAATACCTTTCCCAATTTCATGAGAAAGAAATGGTTATAGAGCTGCCGAATATCAAATTTTCCAAAGGTGTTTGTCAATCTTGCATCCTAGGAAAACATCCTGGGAATAAGTATGGGAGATATACCACTAAGAGAACCACTACACCATTGGAACTTATACACTCTGATATATCAAGTCGATTTCCTCATGATTCATTGAATTTAGCAAAATATATTCTCACATTCATAGATGATTTCAGCAGGTATTGTTGGATTTATTTCATCAAGCTTAAATAAGAAGTTTTTGGGTTATTCAAGTTATTCAAAGCCTCAGTTGAGAATCAATCTGGTAGGCATATAAAAGTGTTA
The DNA here is from genome assembly GCA_027924585.1 of Larix kaempferi. NCBI lineage: Eukaryota > Viridiplantae > Streptophyta > Pinopsida > Pinales > Pinaceae > Larix > Larix kaempferi. The sequence continues at coordinate 18,339,268 of BSBM01001048.1, forward strand.
AGATCTGATAATTTTGGTGAGTATGTGAAATCATAGTTTCAACAAATTTGTGCATCATCGGGCATACAGATGCAACATACATTTCCGTATACACCTCAGCAAAATGGGGTTGCTGAGAGGAAGAATAGATCTCTTAAGGAGATGGCCACATGCATGCTTGAGGCAAAATATTTGTCTCCTAAGCTATTGGCTAAAGCAATAAATTGTGCCACCTATATTAAAAATAGAGTGCCACAAAAATCTCTCAAAGGTATCACTCCTTTAGAGGCTTGGACAGGTCACAAACCTAACATCTCTCATTTCAAGATTTTTGTCTCAAAGGCTTGGGCTAGGATTTCGATTGAGAAGAGGAGGGCTATGCAGCCCCAAAGCCAATCATGTTTGTTTGTTGGATATTCAGAGGAATCCAAAGCTTATAAGCTGTTGAACATGACCACTCATAAAGCATTCATCGAAAGAAGTGTGCAGTTTGAGGAAGAGCCCTCTTAGAGCACAGAAATTGGAGATTCATCTTCACCACTTAATGAAGAGGAAGTAAGTGATGTTCTTGATATTTTTGATTCTGATATTTCTGATGATGAGGATCAATTTATTGCATATGCTAACTCACCTACAAGGCCTAAGTGGGCTGCAAAAACTTTGCAAGGAGTAGGTAAACTAGCAGGCAACCCTCAGGACCAAAGAACGACTAGATCACAGTTTGAGACTGCTCTCAATGTGAATGATCCTTATCTTTCTGAGAAGTGCTATATGATGATATATTTTGATCCACAAACATATGAGGATGCCTCACATGATCCTAGATGGCATATTTCTATGGATGAGGAGTTTCAGTCATTGTAGAAGAATGAAACTTGGGAGCTAGTCAAGCTCCCTGCAGGCAGAACATTGGTAAGATGTAAATGGATTTATAAGACTAAATGTGCAGAGGATGGTACAGCCATGAAGTACAAATCAATTCTGGTAGAAAAGGGGTATTGTCAGGTCTAAGGACTTGATTATAATGAAACATTTGCACCGGTAGCTCAGAAAGACTCCATTAGACTAGTTTTGGCAGTGGCAGCTTCCAAGTGGTGGGAAGTACATCACATGGATGTGAAAAGTGCTTTCCTCCATGGGGAGCTTGAAGAAGAAATATATATGCAGCAGCCATAGGAGTACACATCAGATCCAAACCTTGTTTGCAGGTTGAAAAAATCTTTGTATGGACTCAAGCAAGCCCCCAGGGCTTGGTATGCAAAGATGGACAGTTTTCTGCTGTCACAATCCTATGTTCGGTGTAAATATGACCCAAATGTCTATATGAAGTTTGCTGATGGTTTTATTATGTTAATAGTGTTTTATGTTGATGATTTTTTGATCACAGGTGATAGCACTGAACAAATAGCATCACTAAATACCGCAATGCACCAAGCATTCTCCATGAGTGACTTGGGAATTCTTAAGCAATTTTTGGGGCTTGAGATTTCACAAACAAAAGAAGGAACCAAGGTATGTCAGTCAAAGTATGCTTCTGATATGTTAAAGAAGTTTAATATGGCTGATTGCAAGCCTTCTAAGACTCCATTCCTTTTTGGAGTTGGAATGGAAGAAGCAAAATCTACACTGCTTTTTGATAGTACTCTATATAGACAGTTGATTGGTAGCTTGCTCTACTTAACACACACTCAACCAGATCATGCATATGCTGTGAGTGTGGCATCTAGATATATGGAGCAGCCAAATGAGTTACATTGGAGGCCTACAAAAAGAATCCTTCATTATGTGTAGGGCACAAATAGTGATGGGATTCACTATGTGGCAGATTCGAACTTAGATCTCTTGGGTTTCACAGATTCGGATTGGGCTGGTGATAGCCTTGACAGGAAATACACATAAGGATTTCTATTCATGCTTGGAGGTGGCCCTGTTTGTTGGTCCAACAAGAAACAAAATGCCATAGCCCTATCTTCAGTGGAGGCAGAGTACAGAGCAGCAGTGAATGATGCTACACAGTGTGTTTGGTTGCAGGAGATTTTGTCTAAGTTTGAGATTTCTTTTAGTAGTCCTACTATCATTTATTGTGACAACCAGAGTGCCATTAGAGTTTCATGTGATCTAGTATAGAAGCAGAGGACCAAGCACATAGAGATTCATATGCACTACATCAGAGGCCTAGTGCATGATCAGATCATAGATTTTCAGTATTGCCCCACAGGTGAGCGAACTGCAGATATCTTCACCAAGGCTTTCATAGAGAAGACATTCAGCTATCTTAGATCACTGCTTGGGATGGTTGAACATGTGGTGGAGTGAAGGGTTGATCAGAAACCTTTCAATTTTGATATGTCCATGTTTTGAGGGAAGGTTTTTCTCATGAGGTTTTCCTTCTATCCTTGTTTTGTGGACCGACAATATTTTGTACGGGGTGACCAAGTCTTTTTACTGGGCCCTTAGTATTTTATTTTCTGATATTTAGATCATTTAAGTCATACATAAGAGGGGGTGTTGGAATAATTAAGCCTTCCTACCATTCATTTATTTACATAAGATGCATTAATTAATCTTGTATTAGTTAATTCTATGTAATAAATAAGGAAATTGCCATTGTGTGGACCACAAGGAAATATGAGAGGCTAAAATACATCCATGGTGTGATCTAAAAGCCACCTAGGCCACTTGGGTGCCTTCCTAAATATTTATGGATAAGGTTTGAGGAAGAAAGGCACACTTGTGGAAAACTGCTGCTTTTTACTGCTTTTCCCCCAATAGGGAAAAGCTAGTCAACCTAGGAAAGTGCTTTTTACACCAAAAACTTTCCTTAATTCTATTTCCACCCAAATTTTGTATTTGGCATTGTTTTTATCTATATTTCACCTTCAGCTCACTAAATTAGCAATTCATGATCTTTTGGGCTGATTTGGAAAGTCAACTTGCCACCTAGGGGGGATGGGCATATTTAGCAAGTCTGATGATTAGGAGCTTCGTTTGGCATCTTTATCCATTTGATATTCTGCTATAAATTTATTTAATGATAGCCTATTACATTCATATGTTGGCTGATGTAATTCTATTTATGAGAAGTAATATAGAAATCTACTTTTGTGCATAATTTTTTTGTCTTTTGACTAGTTGTGTGAGATTTTCTATATGAGAGAGTGTAATTTATTGATCAGTTCTTGGATGTGATCTGATTTTCACAAATTCGAGCTCTGTAATGTCTAATATTTGATGCAATGCCTAACTTAGCGTTGTACGGTTTTTTCTGTGTTTATTATAAAATATCAAATGATAAGACTGTGCTAACAATTTCTGCATATAAATATGTTTATTTCGATCTTTTCTACAGCTATTTTCAATTCAAAAAGGTTGAAGATAGTCTACAGTAAAGTTTTAATGTTATAATGTATTAATAGGGTAAAATAAAAGGTAGCACCAATTTCATTAAGCTTGGACTTATTCTAGTCCAAGTCACTTTGAAGACGGGCCAAAAACAACCTTTCTAAACGCTAAAATCAAGCAAAATAAGGTTTCAAAAGTGCCAAACCTAGGTTCCGAAAGTGCCAAAAACAGTTCCAAAAGTGCCAAAACCGGTTCTGAAAGTGCCAAAACCAATTCCAAAATTGGCAAATCTGATTCCGAAAGTGCCAAAACCTATTCTGAAAGTGCCAAAACCGATTCCAAAATTGCCAAATCCGATTCTGAAAGTGCCAAATCAAGGTTCCAAAAGTGACAATATCGGTTCCTAAAGAGCCAAAACCGGTTCCAAAAGCGCCAAATCGAGTTCTGAAAGTGACCAAACCAGTCTCAAAAATGCCAAATCCATTTCCAAAAGACCCAAAATCCAAGTTCCAAAACCATACTTTTTCTTTCGATATTGGTGTCTGTATAATATGACGGTCATTTGAAGTTGAATGTCACTAACCAACACCCCATTTTTGAATGAGGCTCGAGATAAATGAATGAAGGGGCAGCTGACCCTTCTTTTGCCCACTATTATTTTCATAATAGTTCTAGATTGCAAGAAGGGTGGTTCGATCCTTCTTGTGTTCACCATTCTGGATACAGGTGAATTGTCAGATATTGGTGTTCAGAATTATCTACTAAATGAAGGGGTGGCCGATCCTTCTTGTCGTCAGTCGGAAGTCAAGATAAATATTGTTTACATGTTGTAACATAGGCAATGTCCCCATCCCTACCATATATTGCGGAAGTTGGTAGTGGAGAAATGTTGTCCCAACCTTCGTAGATTAATTGTTTTTCATTTCTCTTTTAAATGAAGGGTCGATCGACCCTTCTTGTGCTTAGTATTTTTGCAGTCTCCGCCATTCAAGATATACATGAATTGATAGCCTATACTTCATCGGTTGAATATTTGCACAATTTCATCATGAATGAAGGGGCAACCAACCCTTCATGTGCCCAATATTTTTTTCGTACTAGTTCTAGACTGCCATAAAGGTTGACCGACCCTTCTTGGGATTTATATTTTCCAACCTTGACCATTGTGGTTATACATGATTTGATCTCTATTTTGGAAGGCCAAAATCTCACACATGTGAGCCTGAAAGAGAGAACTAATGCAATAGGAAGTGATGGCATGGCATATATGATGACAACGCATCTAGGATGACATTGTTGATGTAATTGTAACTTCAGAATGTATTTTACCTATGTATATTGTATTCCTATAGAGATGTTATTATTCCTCTATACGGAAGTGTTGTCATTTATATTGTAAGTGTCGTAAATTATACTTGATGGGTTATTAGACCACCTTGATGGGGTTGGCCCTGTATGAGTCATGTGGGTAAAAGGGTTATTAGACCACCCTATTGGGGGTCGGCCCTGTCAGCATTATGTTATTTGGTTAACTTAAGGCCGACCTAGTAAAGGTTATTAGGCAAGTCAAGTCAGGTATAAATAGAGTGTGAGAGACACTATATTTGATCATTCACTTTCTCACTCACACACTCATTGGAGAGTGGCGCACTAGTGGAGGAGGAGAAGATGCTACTAGGAGGACTATCTCCTGTACTTGGTTTGTATCATTGCTCTATCTATCTCTGAGGAAGTTGCGGGGTTTTTCACCTTCTTGGTTTTCCTTAGTGAAGCTCTCTGTCTCTTGTGTGCTTGCAATATTGTGTCCATGTTTGATATGTTGTAGATATGCTGTACATGTTATTCTCTCAGTTAAGATCCTAGATCATATTGAAATTCTGAAAAACTAACATGGTATCAAAGCTATCCTGAAAGAAGGCATGGTATGGCATTTATGACACCTGTTGCACTTGCGAAGTTAGGGCTTGATATAGAAAAAACCAGTCATCGTAGAACTTTCTCTATAAATACATTTTCGCGAGGTTTCAGGATCTCAAAATATTATAGGTCGAAGATAACCCCATGTACCTTGTGTCCAAAGGAAAACCTCTAATTCGTTGTACTTTATGATCGATGATCTGTACAATATAGGGTTTCTGCCTCTTCTAGATCTGAGTCATAAACAGGTGACCTAGGAATCAAGGTCACAACTTGGACTAGGAAGTTCCAAATGAAATTTCATAAAATGTGACAGGTAGGGAACAGACTGTACTTTCTCAGGTAAGTTTTTCAAAGGAGTAAACTTAACCAGTGACACATGGCACTCCGTACAAGTTCACTCTCCTATTTTATCCCATAAACAGGTCACGTTGCGACACTTGGAATAACTCTCTCTTAGAGAATCCATTTGACGTGAGACCTATGGGGTTGGAAAGATAACAGGTCAGGCTACCACAAGAAGAATTTTTGGACCCTATAGATCTGAAATTTCAGATTTACACCAAAAACAATCAGGTGCATATTTCTATCAAAACAGAATTGGATTTTGAGCACCCTCATTCATGGCTCCGGGAATTTAGGGTTTTGTAGAATGTTGGAATCTTTTGTATTGGAGACCACGACTAGATGCTCCTCATCAAAATCAAAATTTAGAGACCAAGATCGAATTTTTTGGTTGGGCAGAAGGTCAGGCTTGATCAAACCCTAGTTCACGATTTTGATCGAAAAGGTGGAAAATTAGGGCTTCTATAAAAGTTGGAATTTCTGAAGTCTGTGACCACGGCTGGAAGCTCCTCAGAAAAATTGAAGTTTAGAGCTTTAGATAGAACCTTTTGGTTAGGCAGAAGGGTGGTCTTTATCAAACCCTAGTTTGGGATTCTGTCTAGACGATTCGAAAGTTTCGAAGGCAATTTTGAGGGGTGAAACTTTGCAGTTTTCAAACTCTCAGTATACCAGCTTGATCAGCTCATCAAGGCACATATTTCTATCCTTTCAGAAGTTTGAAATTCAAAGTTTGAATTTTTAGGGTTTCTCTAACAAACCCTAATCTAGCTCTAGATACAATTTCTGCAAATCAAGTGGATTGGATTAATCCTAGAAGAGAATGTATTGGTCACCTGCATAAGTGAAGGAGCTCCAGTTTCAGAGGGAGATGAGGCTAAGGCCTTACATAAGAAGATTACAAATAAACTCGACAGGTATGACTTATGGGTATGTTTTGAAATCTATTCATGATTAAGTTTATGATATGTTTGTCTTCATTAAGATTAGTACAATCTTGATTAACTTTAGACTTGTCGTATCACCTTAATAAAAATATGAATGCATGATAGAAGATATTCATTGATTAGGGTCTTGACACTTATGATTGTACTAATGCATTGTGGTGTTGTATGAGGTTGATGTTGTCCACTAACATGAAAGGTACATCAAGAAAGACAAATCATGTTCTAGTTCAAGAACATATGACCATGGTGACATGAAGACAAAGATTCATCCATTGTCATGGATCACATAGAAGATCTACTTACGAGGTATGTATAACTTGGTTCTATAATGGTTAACCTATGAGATATGCAGGTTACTAGCACAAGTCATTGAAGAGAACAAGAAGACATTATGTGGGTATGTTAGACAGAACTAGTTAGCATGCTAATCCAGCTATGTTTTTCCTATATCAAGCTAGAATCCTACCTTGTGTTAGGATCTCTTATATAAGTATACATGGCATGATTGATAATGATTATTCATTGAAGTTATTAATCGTGGATTTATGCATATTATGTCTCTTATCTTGATTGATGATATGACTAACCAGAAGAGTCCTATGGTCAAATAAGAATATGCATGAGTAAAATAAGTCTTCCCTGAAACCTTGAGTACTAATGCTTATTATTTGTGTTTGAAATGATCATGACTATACATGTTTAAGATTATGTTGTTTTTAGTATCTATACTAATGAATGTATGTATGTATGAGACCTCAAGGATAACACAATGATGATACTAGTAAGTATGCATAAGTGATCGAGGATGGATATAAGTTCAAGGACAAGTAATCCAGGAAGCAAAGATCAAGAGGGAGCACACTCCAGTAGTTTTTGCAAGGATGCAGACATTCAGAGGGATTTGAACACTTCTCACAATCCACATCAGAATGGAATTGTAGAAAGGAAGCAAAGACTAAGAAGGAGTCAAGCCAACAACAACAAACAAAGATAAGTATTTAAATTATCGTTTCTTGTATATTTGATTGATATTGTTCAACGATGTATACACTTGTGTTCCTAGACTTAGGTTGTGTATTATGCATATTAGAATAATTGCATTAATGAACAATATACTACTAATATGCATCTGATGGGTAAGTGGCCTATGACACTGTACAACATTCCATTGCTACTTATCTAGAATGAAACCTATTTGCTCACATGTTGGGAGTTGTGCACACTCTTAACAATGTTCTGGTAGAGATTGGAAGGCATCTAGAAAGTTACAGGATATGGATAAATGTTGTATTGAAGCATTGGCTAAGATAATTGCATGACTGTATGACATATATTTATGTGTAAGAATTTGTTCTAAAAACTATGAGATGTTTTCTAATCATGCAATTTAACTTGTTTTGTAAGAAAGATCGTATACCATCACCTACAAATGAAGGAATACAACATTTGTTCAACAACAAAGTTATCTATTGAAGATATTGAAGTTCCCAGGATTCGGGAAGAATGCCATGATCAAGGAGTACCAGTCAATCATGAAGAATGATGTTTGGGATGTAGTCCCAAGACTTGAAGGGAAGTCTTTTGTGACTTCCAAGTGGATCTATAAGATCAAGCATGCTGCAGATGGTAGCATAGAAAAGTACAAAGCGAGATTTGTAGCTCGTGGCTTCTCTTAGAAAGAGGGAATAGACTATGAAGAAACTTTTGCTCCTGTAGATAGATACACCTCCATCAGATCAATACTTTCTCTGGCTACAGTGATGAAATGGAAAGTACACCAAATGGATGTCAAGACAACTTTCTTGAATGGTGTAGTCGAGGAGGAAGTATATCTGGAGCAGCCACTTGGTTTTGAGACACATGACAGGGAGTCATATGTGTGCAGACTGAAGAAACCCTTGTATGGATTGAAGCAAGCTCTTAGGACTTGGTATGGTAGGATAGACAGCTTTCTATCCAGTTTGGGCTTTACTAAGAGTAAAGCAGATTCCAACCTTTACTACAAGGTTGAGGAAGGCAATCTTGTGATACTACTCTTGTATGTAGATGACCTGTTTGTAATAGGAGGGGATGGATTGATTTCCGATACCAAGAGGAAGCTTGCTACCAAGTTCGAGATGAAGGACTTGGGTATGATGCAATACTTTCCAGGCATGGAGGTGTGGCAGAGTGTAGATGGAATCTTCCTTGGACAAGGGAAGTATGCAGTAGAGATCCTAAAGAGCTTCGGGATGATGGACTGCAAGGCCATGGCCACACCTATGGCATCGAACCTGAAGCTTCTGTGTGATGCTTCATCTGATCCGATTGATGTCACGATGTATCATCAGATTATTGGGTCCTTGATGTACTTGATGAATACGAGACTAGATATTTGCTTTGCAGTGAACACATTGAGCAAGTTCCTGATGGATCCTAGAGGTCTTCACCTGGTTGTTGTAAAGCATATTCTGAGGTACCTGAGGGGTACAAATGATTATGGGCTCAAGTATGATGCGAATCAAAAGTTTAACCTGCAGGGTTATGTTGATTCAGACTAGGCAGGCAGTGTTGTAGATAGGAAGAGCACATCTGGGTGTTGCTTCAGTATGGGATCAGGTGTGATCTCTTAGTTTAGCAGGAAACAGTCCTACGTAGCACTGAGTACAGCCAAAGTAGAGTATGTTGCAGCTTGTTCGGCTAGTTGTGAGGCAGTATGGATCCGGAAGCTACTGTCTAAGCTATTTGATCTCCTAATGGATGCTACTGGTATCTTTTGTGACAACCAGAGTTGTGTGAAGCTGTTTGAGAACCCGGTGTTCCACGACAGGTCGAAACACATTGAGATCAAATATCACTATATCAGGTATATGGTGCAGAGAGGAGCAGTGAAGCTCTTGTATGTTGCGATGGATGAGCAGGTTGCAGATGTGTTGAAGAAACCACTATCCATTGTGAAGTTTGAGTACTTCAGGGAGAGGCTTGGTGTTCTTAAGATTGACGACAATTCAAGGAAGAAGTGATGGACACATTTGCTGGAAGCCATTCCAACCATGGTGAGAGGAGGATCCTTCCATGGCTGTGGATGTAAGCGTTGGATGATGAACATCAGGACAATGCTCTAGTTATTGCTCTATATATGCATCATGTTGGATGCTTGTTATGATCAGTTGTATCATGTATATGTATATGCATCATGTTGGATGCTTGTTATCATTAGTTGGATCATGTATATGTATATGCATCATGTTGGATGCTTGTTATGATCAGTTGAATCATGTATATGTATATGCATCATGTTGGATTCTTGTTATGATCAGTTGGATCATGTATATGTATATGCATCATGTTGGATGCTTGGACCATATATCTATATATGTATCAGGTGGATACGTTGTGTGATTAGGTAGATCATGTATGTTGATATAAATCAGGTGGATACATTGTATGATCATGTATCTGTGTATGTATCAGGTGGATACATTGTATGATCAGGTGGATCATGTATGATGATATGTATCAGGTAGATACTTGGTATGCATCAGGTGGATCATGTATGATGATATGTATCAGGTAGATACTTGGTATGCATCAGGTGGATGCATTGTATGATCAAGATGATCATGGATGACGAGCTTCAGGATGTTGCTCCAGATGACATGCATCAGGATGATGCAGTGATGATGATCAAGATGATCATGTACATTAGGACGATCTATGGTGAGTATCACGTTGATACTCTATGGATGTGGACAAGTTGTGCAAGGGTAGCATGTAATAAGTCCTGGAGATCTGGATAGGTTGTGCTAGTCACGTAAAAGGCCTCAGATGCTCATTAGAGATCTTGCTTGGCAAGACACTCTTTTAAGGTTTTGCTAGACCACATGTAATAAGTCCTGGAGATCTAGACAGGATGAAAAATCCCTCAGATGCTCTTTAGAGATCTTGGTTGGCAAGACACTCTTTCAAGGTTTTGTGGGGACCACATGTAATAAGTCCTCGAGATATGGACAGGATGAAAAAGGCCTCAGATGCTCTTTAGAGATCTTGCTTGGCAAGACACTCTTTTAAGGTTTTGTGGTGGGGGTCACACGTAATAAGTCCTGGAGATCTGGATAGGATGAAAAATGCCTCAAATGCTCTTTAGATATCTTGCTTGACAAGACACTATTTTAATATTTTTTACAGTCACATGTAAAAGATCCTAGGAGATCCGATAGGTTAAGCTGTGTGCTTGTAAAATGCCTAGGATGCTCTTTCGATGTTTTGTTGACACATGTAATCAGTCCTGAGGATTCCATAGTATGGCCAGTGATGATGAAGACCTACAGGTGGTGGGCCTACATCTAGTATGAAAAAGTACTGCATGTGTAGAACTTCCTATGACGAGTAGATAGAAGATTGATTGATATAGCAGCAACAGTGATGATGATGATGATCCAGAGAAGAAGACTTGTGCTAGAAGACCTGTGTCGAGAAATACCTTCCTAGTTAAGAGGGAGTGTTGATGTAATTGTAACTTCGGAATGTATTTCACCTATGTTTATTGTATTCCTATAGAGATGTTATTATTCCTCTATATGGAAGTGTTTGTATTCCTATAGAGATGTTATTATTCCTCTATATGGAAGCATCATCATTTATATTGTAAGTGTCATAACTTATACTTGATGGGTTATTAGACCACCTTGATCGGGTTGGCCCTCTATGAGTCATGTGGGTAAAAGGGTTATTAGACCACCCTATTGGGGGTCGGCCCTGTCAGCATTATGTTATGTGGTTAAGTTAAGGCCGACCTAGTAAAGGTTATTAGGCAAGTCAAGTCAAGTATAAATAGAGTGCGGGAGACACTCTATTTGATCATTCACTCTCTCACTCACACACTCATTGGAGAGTGGCGCACTAGTGGAGGAGGAGAAGATGCTGCTAGGAGGACTATCTCTTATACTTGGTTTGTATCATTGCTCTATCTATCTCTGAGGAAGTTGCGAGGCTTTTCACCTTCTTGATTTTCCCTGGTGAAACTCTGTGTCACTTGTGTGCTTGCATTATTGTGTCCATGTTTGATATGTTGTAGATATGCTGTACATGTTATTCTCTCAGTTAAGATCCTAGATCAGATTGAAATTCTGAAAAACTAACAGATATGGCATCTATGATGACATAGCATCTAGGACGACATGGAATGTGTGATGAGGCTGGAAAGACACATGATGGTGTTCTGGTGTATCATTTAGTCAGTGCTTCAATCTGACATCATTCTCAAAAAGTATGGCAAATTTGTGAAACTTCGAAAATTGACAAAGTATGGAAAAAGTAGTCAAAACTGCTCTGATATAATGCCCTTCATAATTCATGGTTTCAGAAAAATTTACGCACCATCATATCATGTTATATCTTGTTGAAGTGGTTATCTAGTTATAAATGATTGTAGATTGCGGGAACTGTTTGAATAATGAATTTGCGACATGTGTTTCGGCAACCTACAAGGCAGATTGCAGAAACTTTGGTTTGTTTGTATTTCGAGTCGTAGTCCCGCAACCCGCAATTGCGGATTGTGGGAACATTGTATATATTTCCAAACCATTAAACCCCCGCAACTCGTTGAAGCATTCCCCATATTAGATCTTAACTGTCCACTTGTCTTAATTTTACGGCCCAGATTTAACCCGACGGAATTAATAAATATGTGGATTTTGTTTCTGTTTTCTTTCGTTATTTTTTATCTTCAAAAATTACCTACTGTGTGGATTTTACTGCGACTTTTTACTAGCGGTCATTTTCTCCATTTTTTCCAGCTTGAATTAAGGGTCGGCCGACCCTTCTCGTGCTTAATATTTTTGCAGTCTTCACCATTCAGGATATACATGAATTAGCCGCCTATACTTCGTAGGTTGTATATTTGCACAACACCCTCATAAATGAAGGGAACGCCGACCCTTCTTCTGGCCACTATTATTTTCATACTAGTTCTAGATTGCCAGAAGGGTCATGCGATCCTTCTTGTGTTCACCAGTCTGGATACAGGTGAATTGGTGGATATTGGTGTTCACAATTATCTACTAAACAAAGGGGAGGCTGGCCCTTCTTCTGATTTATATTTTTCCAGTCTTGGCCATTCTCATTATAAATGAATTGATCTCTATTTTGGCAGGCCAAAATCTCACACGATAGGAAGTGAGGACATGGCATCTATGATGACATGGAATGTCTGATGAGACTAGAAAGACATGTGATGGTGTTCTGGTGCTATCTGACATCATTTTGGAAAACTATGGTAAGTTTGTTAAACTTTGGAAATTGACAAAGTATGGAAAAAGTAGTCAAAACTACTCTTAGAGAATGCCCACCATAATTCATGGTTTCAGGAAAATGCACCCACCATCATATCATGCTATATATTGTTGAAGTGGCTATATAGTTATACATGATTGCGAATTGCGGGAATTGTTTGAGTAATGGATTTTCCACATGCATTTCCTCAACACGTAATTCAGATTGCGGATTGTAGAAACTTTCGTTTGTTTTTATTTCGAGTTGTAGTCCTGCAACCCGCAATTGTGGATCGCGGTAATGTTGTATATATTTCATAACAATTAAACCCCTGCAACCTGTCTTCCGCATTACCCAGATTAGATCTCAGCCATTGACTTGTCTTAATCTTACGGCCTAGAATTAAGCCGACGGAATTATTAAATATGTTGATTTTGTTTCTGTTTCCTTTTATTATTTTTCATCTTTGGAAATTACATGTTGTGTGGATTTTACTGCCAAATCCGTTTCAAAAATTTCCAAATCCAGGTTCCAAAACCATACTTTTGCTTTTGATATTGCCACTTTTGAAATTGGTTTTTGCGATGTTCCAATATGAAAATTATGACGGTCATTTGAAGTAGTAAAAAATATACAAATTATCAAATGAATCGGTGTCTACATAATATGACGGTCATTTGAAGTTGTATTTCATTAACCGACACCCCATTTCAAATGAGGCTCGAGATAAATGAATGAAGGGTTAGCCAACCCTTCTTCTGCCCACTATTATTTTCATAATAGTTCTAGACTACTAGAAGGGTGGTTCAATCCTTCCTGTGTTCACCATTATGGATACAGGTGAATTGTTGAATATTGGTGTTCACAATTATCTACTAAAAGAAGGGGTGGCTGATCCTTCTTGTTGATAGTCGGATGTCCCAAGAAATATTGTTTAGGTGTTATAACTTAGGCAATGTCCCGATCCCTACCATATACTGTGGAAGTCGGTTGTGGGGAATTGTCGTGCCAACCTTCTTAGATTTAATATTTTTTCATTTCTCTTTTAAATGAAGGATCCGACGACCCTTCTTGTGGTTGGTATTTGTTTAGTCTTCACTATTTAGGATATAGATAAATTGATAGCCTATACTTCATAGGTTGAATATTTGGACAACTCCCTCATAAATGAAGGGGAGGTCAACCCTTCTTCTGCCAAATATTATCTTCATACTTGTTCTAGACTGCAAGAATGGTGATCCGATCCTTCTTGTGTTCACTAGTCTGGATACAAGTGAATTACTGGATATTCATGTTCATAATTATCTACTAAGCGAAGGGTCGTCCAACCCTTCTTCTGATTTGTGTTTTTCTAGCCTTGATCATTCTGGTTATACATGAATTGATCTCTATTTTGGCAGGACAAAATCTCACACATGTGAACCTCAAAAAGAGAATTGACACCATAGGAAGTGATGACATGGCATGTATGATGACATGAAATGTGTTATGAGGCTGGAAAGACACATGATGGTGTTTTGGTGCTATCATTAAATCAGTGTCTCAATCTGACATGTTGTATGAAAAGTACAAAAACCTGGTCTGAGAGAATGCCCGCCATAATTCATGGTTTGAGAAAAATGCATGCACTATCATATGATGCTATAGCTTGTTGAAGTGGATATCTAGTCATGGTATCAGTTTTCCTTAATCATTTCTGAGGAGAAAGTTATAAGTCTGCAAAAATAGGGTTTCAGGATCAACCAAGTTGGAGAAATTCTTGGAAATGACCAAGTGTTGGAAAACTCGTTCAGGTGGCCTTGGGAAAATTCCCACCGTACCTCATGGGAGAATGATAAAAGGGCGGTTAGATCAATGACTATTCGATAAAGGGCGGTTAGATCGGTGGCCCGTAATCTTTCCGCACTGCCAACATGCATGACATAATGGAGGTCTGAGCGGTTGCGAAATACTGTACCATTGTATGCGTGTCGTCTCCACATAATTCCACAATCAAGGAAAGCGGTAAGGAAAACCGCCATCCCGCGTTGCCAAACGACCTTTAGTGGTGTATAAAATAGAAGGGCACATCAAAATTTGACTTTTGTGTTGAGAACGGTGGAGGATTGGAACATGTCTATGCTACTCAAAAGTGACAGAGCATATTTTATTCAACCTGTCTATGCTAGGTAGGTCTTCTTAACTCGTGAAAGTAAGTAGAGTTGTTTACATAATGCAAGGAAATAGTGAAACTGTCTGTCAGAACGTTGAAACTATGAGGATAGCAAAAACCCTAGTGGACAGAGATAGTGACAGTCGTGAACCCATAATGGTTAAATTCTTAGTTTCAGAAATAAAAATCAAGTTGGAGGGTTTATATAAAAAAAATTTGGATGTGCAAAATGTTTATAAGTCTAGTTTTATCCATTTTTGTCCCAAACAACCTTCAGGGTTTCCAGAATTCATTTCGTGGTGTGCAGTAAATTATTCTCAGAGTTGAAGAGTCATTATGAATTCATCACGAAAGAAAATTCTTTGCCGTGTAAATGTGTCTACAGTTAGGAAAGCTCTAGGAGTACCCCTGTTTTCCACCCACGACCAGGAATATTTTTTCAAAGAAGCCCTAGTTAGCCAGTACAGAGAGTCATCTCCTAAGACCAAACAAAACTTCATGACCAATTGTCTGAAACTTGGCCTTGCCATTGATAACACCCCCTATCCACTTGACATTAATTTCTTTGATGAAAATTCACATTTAGTTTTGTCACTCATTTCACAGTTTTTAGGGTTTGATGATGATTTCATGGTCACAGAGGTCCAGTTAAGTTTTCTTTTTAGATTAAGCATTGCTAAACCAGAAATGGATTACAGTTAAGTACCCTACCTTAAATTTGATGTATTCTTGGCTCGGAACATCCATTCACAGTTAGTGAATTTCCACACTTCGAGACATTTCAGATTCCAGACACACTTGATGAAAATGCTCTTGTTTAACAGTCGAAAAGATTTACAATTTCCACAGTCCGTGTTTTTAGAAACAGTGGAAGACAGTATTTTTAATTTTATGAATTTTATTTTATCAGAAGTATACAGATTGATGTTTGGAGAAAATTTGCCTAGAGTATTATCAGAGATGAAGAGCCTGATGCAATTAAGCCCCAAAAAAGCAATTGGAGACTGGTTTTTAGGGAAGCAAGATACAGTAATCAGACTTTCTAGATTTGTTAAGGAGCCCTTTATTCTACCAGCCTTTTTGACTTCGAGAGTTTTTTCTTTGGAGTTTATGAGACAAAAATTGACAGTAGAAAATGGCCATTATCTACTTTTCAAGAAAGCTACAGATATAAATTTCCCTTTAAAAATTGGTCCTTTTATCATCAAGAACAGGAATGCTCTCCCTTTTCTACAAAAACATTTAGAAGCAATGAGTTTTAGTAAAGCGACAACTATTAATTATGATCCTTGTCCTGTTATTTCTGACAGAAGGAAAGAGAACAAAAATAAAGCCTTTGATCACCAAGAAGTTGAAGGATTGGTGAAGATGGCAAATTTACTACAATATGAATTAGACACGGAAGTTTCAGGAAGTTCACATACTAATCCTTCTACCTTGGATAAAGTTTCAGCTGAGTTGGTACCTGAGATGGTACCTACCCCAGGAAAGGTTGAATCAACAAGTAAAAGAAGTTTTTATGAAAGTACTGATATGCAGGTGGAGGAAGAAAGAGAAGCCAAAAGATTAAAATCAAGCCAGAAAGATGAAGTAGTTGTATCTGTCAAAGAAAAGGGAATGAAGAAAGAAAAATACCAAGGGCCAGGTATTCAAGCACAGGACTACGAATTTTATGAGGCAAGCGCTGCAGGTGATTCTAGCAAATTTCATTCAAAAGATGAAATATGTGTAAAATATGGCAAAGATAGACGAACAGCAGCAGAAGCAATGCATAATTTGTTTCTAGAAGTCAGGAATGTTGTTGATTCAGAAATTACTCTCATGACTAGCAGAGATCCAAACAAAAATACTTTGAATTTGGTCGTATCATCTGATGATAAGGTCACATAAATGAAATTGAATTTGCAGAAGATAACAGTCCTTGATAAAATTCACCTACACAGACACACTAGAGAGGTGATTTATGCTGATATGATGAAAGATACTCTAACAGTGGAAACATTACAGAAAATAGTGAACAGGCTGCAAATCCAGTTGAGCCAAGCGAAAACAAAGAACAAAGCTCATCAGCTGCGAATAAAAAGATTGCAAGATGACCTGGTGAGGAGCAATGATGAACCAAATAAAGGGGATGCAATTAAAAAGCTTTTAGCTAAGAAATAAAAGAATATCCAATTACTTCAGCAATAGGTTAGAATTCCAGCAACATGAATAATTCAAGCCTCTGAATTAACTGTGTTGGAACAAGAAAAAGAAACTTTATCTCAAGAATTGGATGACTATCTTACTAAATTGCTCTAGTTTGAGGAAAAAGAGGAAAGTTGGGAGAAAGATAGATTGAGTCTAAAGACTGGAATTGAAGATCTAAAGGCGAAATTGGAAAATACAGCACAAGAGAAGCAAGGAATAGATCAATGCAACAAAGAAGCAAGCACAAATGATATAGTTCAAGATATGTCCCAAGTTAGCTTGAAAGAGGTGGAGATCATAGAACTAAAAGAAGAAAAACAAAGACTAGAAGAGGGAAATCAGAAAAAGGAAAATGAAATAAAAGTGTTGACAAAAAACAATAAAGATTTGGTAGGCAGAAATCAGAGGATGATAGGCCAAGTGACAGGACAACTAGCATTGCAAGGTACAAAGCGTTTGATTTGGGATTCAATCATCGATGAGGCTACAAAATTGAGGCCTTAGTTAGATTTTTTGAAGACAAAGGAAGCCATAGAAAATGATAGCTTACAAAGCTGTAAAGCAATGAGAGAAGTTTTAGATAAGATACCAAAAGATAAAGCCTAGGGTACCATAAGTTTCTTAAATACTCTGACAGAAGGTGATCTGAAAGCAATGGCTATCGAAAACAGGGTAACAGTCATAACTTGGGCTAGGAGAGTCCTTAGTAAACATTCTTACATTGGGAATGTTTAGGCTAGTGCAGAAGAGATGAAGGAACACGTTGAAGCATCCAAAAAGGGATTTGAGAAGGTAATATAAAAGGGACTGCCTTCTTTTTGGGATGAAAATAATGAGTTAATTTCCCATGACAATTACAAGGATTTACTATATAACATCGGGAGGAACCATGACTAATTTCAAGGTTTGACTCATGTTCTAACAGGGAAAATTATACTGAAGAAACTCTCCCTTGATTTTGAAATTCTAAACTAGCTGGACATGATAGCTGAAAAGATTCCTCCAACCTCCATTGCAGAGCACATAGAGATGAAAGTACTAGTCGAGGAGATGACTAGTTATGAGGTACCTTCTACAAAGAAATGTAAGAAAGTGGAGAGATATGGGAAAATGAAGTACACCTTGCACAATTGAAGACTATTGTTCGAGAAAGAAGCCCTGTCAACAGCTACAGCCAATAGAAAGACATCAAATGTTATATTCTAAGAAATTTTGGAAATTGTATCAATTTTGACCGAAATGGAATGTAATACTTAGTTTATAATTTTCAATTTTTAGTTATGAAGTAGTTAGGGTTTTAGCTCGAGAGGTTTTACAATGTATAAAGATTCCAGTGTTATTTTATTCAAAGGATTAGATGTTTATTTTTGGCAATGTAGTAAGTGTTGGAACCCGTGAAGAGATACTCGTTTTGTATTGAGCCCTCCAATTTTGAATAAATATATCTCAATAAATTAAATTATGACGATAATGACTGCGCTGTTATTGCAGAATGTGAAACTATATGAATCAAGTAAAGAAATTGACTAATGCATAACCTGCATAAAAATCATATGAATGATAAATCAAGCACACAGATTTATATGTTTTATGATTTAACAATACAAAACAGAGTTATTAGATGTATGTATGAAAAATCAAAATGAATCAAGGAAACTTGATACACATAACAAAATAAAGTAAAATAGAAACTAACTAAAATTCTTTAAAGATTGTAAAACATTACTAATGTGACATCCCTCTCCAATGATGAAAAAACATTATGTTTGATTTATTTTAAAATTATTTTTATTAATTTTGAGATTATGCAATGAGGAAGCCAGATGAGAAATCGGCTGACTTAAGTCCTAGGAGGACTGTTGTAAAGAAACCATTTCATTATATTTAATCAAAAGAATGAGTAGGAACAACCAAGTTAAATGAGGAGATCATGCATGGAGAAGTGGGGGACAAGTTAGAGTTAGCCTCTGGGAAACCAGAACAAGTGTCAGGAGTGTATTTATGACACTAGACACACCCTGAAAATCATGGATTTGATTAGCTACGAAAATTCCATGAGGAATTGGCTGCTAATGGTAAGACCTAGGCAAACTATAAAAAAGAGGCATATGTGAGGAGGCAGGACGCTGCTGAGTATGCCAGAGAGATTTTCACTTGCTGTGTGAGCACTCTGTGTTAGGCAAGGGATTCAGGAAACAAGACTGAGTTGGGAGGCTAACTATCCACATTTTTCCATGCATGTGTCTGGCTCGGGGGTGATTGCGGACAGACTTGGTGTTTGTACCTAATCTACGGTTGGGAGGAACGTGGCTGTTCCTACTGCATTTGGTCTTTCAAGTTCCAGGTTTTGTTATCTCAGACTTGAAGAAATTCCTGTTATTTATCTGCCTCCTTTTGTTGAAAATATAGTATTTATGGTATTCAAGTAATTTTCTGTTATTAAAATAATGCTGGGTATTCAAGTAATTTTCTGTTATTAAAATAATGCTGGATCTGTAGTATAGATATTTCGTAATAATGGAAAATCAGCAGTCAAGTGGAATGAATAATGTATTCGCAGGAGGATTGTTTTTATCAGGGTTTACAATTTAGTTATAAGCCCTCAATAAAGAATTGCAAGATTTTTGTATAGGTTACTGTTTATTATACCGTTTCTATCCATGATTACAATTCGATCTAGAAAACCCAGTAAAGAAATTACATGATCATCGTATATTCTTATTGTTTCATTATTATCGACCTGCTTGTTACAAGTTAGATCTATATAGCTCCGTGAGAATTGCAGGGTTTTCTTTTACATTGTTTTATTTCTTTACTGAATCTCGTTATTTTGGTTTATTGTACGAGAATCTGACCTATTGGGAAATTAGTTGTGAATTTGTTTATGTCAGATTCTGGTGTGGGTCGAAACCCTACCTACCCGGCACTCAACCAAAGGGAAGTGCATCGACTGTGTTTGTAGATACACATATGACCAGCAGTTTCAGACTTTACCTTGCCGCAGGCAAATATATAGCTCAGATTAACGAATTTATTCAGACATAGGCAGGATTAAAAGTGTGATTTCATCCACCTTGAGAAACCCTAAGGAGCAGAGCCTGAAATCGACAGTGATTCAAAATTTAGTTCTCATATGCGAAATGGGATACGAAGGATGACCGTTGACGGTATAAGTATTTAGGGTTTCATTCAGAACACAATAAATAACCTCACTGCTGCAACCATCTACCAACTGAATATTAAAGCTTTAAATTCTCATACATTTATCCATTGTATTCAGATTTATAGAAGAAAAACGCCTAAGTTCAAAACGGACATACCCAAAATTAGTGATATTTCTGTTACCTGTCATTTCAAGAGGATTAGCCGAGATCAGAAGACAGGGATCTGTTCAATAGAACTTCCAAGCGGGAAGCATTAAATCCTAAGAGGGGTGTAGGCAGGAAGATACAAAGATCTTCATTGGTTATGGTCTCTTCGAAACCTAGGTCACACAATAAAAATTAAGTTTATTTTCTTCCACATGAAATCGTTTTCGGCAGACGTATGTAAAAAGAAATGACCCAATGTTAATTACAACAAAATAAGTTAACATAGCTCCCGTGACTATGATTTAAGTATAGAAATATCCTCTAAAACTTTCATACCCATAACCCTGAAAGTCATAATGATAAAGCACACGAAGCATCTTTCTCTGTGCAAAAACGAATTATATTTTGCCAAGAAAATGAAGTATAGTGAGCTTTCGTAAGATAGATTTTTTTAACCTTTCAAGACAGGCTTTGAAACAATAATAGAAATCACTTAACCATCTAGTAGACGAGAATACATGGTGCAGGAATTTACATTACATTTATCTGGGATTTAGCGAATTTTCCAGTAAAACAAAAATACGATTATAATTTTGAATATTACAGACCGAAGTCATGACCTCAAACCTTGGTATTAGAGAACAAATCTAGACTAATGCCATTTTGAAATAGCAACTTCCGGACATAGGACTCGAGTGAGAACCCCTTTTCAAAAAATAAAAGTATTTGTAGGGATATTATACAAAAACCCTGGCATGGACGTTTTTCAACATCCAGACGAATTAATAGATCTTCAAAATTTTATATACCGATAAAACAAATGCTATTAACCTCGACATGGGTTTGACGCGAAGAAATTATCCCAGACAGTACTGAAATTGGTATGGGCGATGCCTACTTACCAAGGGAGTAGCCCCAAACGCCAGCAATAAATGACTTGAAAACCTGCCACCGACACATTAAAGATTTTAGATCTGGAAAAGAGGACGGACGTTTTTCAACATCCAGACGAATTAATAGATCTTCAAAATTTTATATACCGATAAAACAAATGCTATTAACCTCGACATGGGTTTGACGCGAAGAAATTCTCCCAGACAGTACTGAAATTGGTATGGGCGATGCCTGCTTACCAAGGGAGTAGCCCCAAACGCCAGCAATAAATGACTTGAAAACCTGCCACCGACACATTAAAGATTTTAGATCTGGAAAAGAGGACCTCTTTATTTGAATTTCTACAAGAAATAAAAAAATCTGTGCCGCTTACCTTTGAGACAGGTTCACCAGTCACGGCCCTTCATTGTGTCCACGAAAGTCACCATTCTTTTCTGTCACGAGGGTCTCATTCTATCAAAAATTACCCAGCCAGTCTAGTGCATAGCCACCCAAACAAAACTCTACCTCTTACAGTAAAACTTCTAGAGATCGTAATTTTGGTGATACGCTTCACACTGGATAAGCATTCTGGCTATGTCGAATGAAGTTCTGAGGGTTGTAAGCTCAACTTTCGTGTCGAGTTGAATAGAACTGAAACCGAGACTATTAAAGAGTCTTGTCCTCCCTTTTAAAACATTTTAATGAGAGTCACATGGCTCGGTACTATGCCGAGTTGCTGGCAGCTTATGAGAACCCTAGTCTAGTACTGTACCTCATCTTAACATTAAATGCTGTAGGTGCCACTGATAAAATATCAAATCCCAGCGTGAAGTTTAGGTTGTAGGTTAAATGAACGTCTTCCACCATATTCATGAGTTAGAAGGGCGATTGTAACATATAGCCTTAGCCTAACTATCGTATTATTGGAATTTATTTTAAGGGGTAACAATTCCCCTAGAGTGCTTAAAGTTTTTGCTAGGGCATAGTAATCTTCGCGGCCACCAAGGATTTCATATCTTTAAAGTGGTACAGACCTGTCATATTAATGGATGGTATGCCAAACATGCATAACATAAGTAGTGATCCTTTATCATAAATTGCCAAGAGTACCCTTGTGTGTTACTATAATCATTATGGAGTACGTATAAACCATAGTGGAATATTTTTATCTCATAACCTGTATTTGTAGTATGAAGTAATCAAAGATCTGAAGGTCCACAGCTTGCCATGAGTAAACATGCTTATGGAGTCGAATTTATTTAGACCGCATCCCTACGTCAATACAGAAATCTGATGATTTAGGCGTACCTGTAAATCAATTATGGAATGTGTTAGCCATAGCTAAGTAAGCGGCATGTCAACCAATATTACTTTCTGTCCAGTAGGAAGAATTACTTGTAGCAGAAGTTAATTTAGTTTAGACATACGAATGTATTAGTCATTTCCTTATGTGTTCACATAGATCCAAGCGATGTGTAATCCCAGTAAAGAGGAAGAAGAACAAAAATAATACAAACAAAATAAAATAGAAAAAAAAAAAAAAAATTTATGGAGATGTTACAACTAGTCTCCAAGTACAGAGTGTCTCCAGTTCTCTCCTTCGATGGTCCCCCCCATTCATGCGATTTGCCCAATATTATTTCCATACTAGTTCTAGGCTGCAAGAATGTTCATCCGATCCTTCTTGTGCTAACCATTCTGGATACAGGTGAATTGCTGGATACCAGTGTTCTCAATTATCTACTAAACGAAGGGTCGACCGACCCTTCTTGTGCTTAGTATTTTTCCATTATTTTCCATTCTAGTTATACATGAAATGACAGCCTAGCCTTAGTATTTTTCCATTATTTGACCATTATGGTTTTCGGTTGTAAATGTTTTCCAATAATCGATGTTTTTTTGGTTGTAAATGTTTGTTCTTTATATATAAAATACTTTTGCTCTTAATATGTAAAATGATTTTGTTCTTAAAATGTAAAATACGATGAGTTATATTCAGAAAGATATATTCATCATTTGACCATATTTCTCTATAAAATACTTCTCTATAATTATATTGAAGCATATAGATGGATTTACTCAGAAGGCTATGCACAGCCATTCATTACAAAAAGGAGAGCCTGGGAGCCTGAATAGCTTTCCCAGTATGGCTCTGTAAATTTAACAAGCTGATGGAAAAAAATTTCCAAAATTGATGTAAAAACTAATCCAAGTAAGGATCTCTTCTAAAAAAAATTATGCCGCTGAACTAAGCTAGACTCAACAATTCTCATGTCCACAGAGGGGGATTCCTGGCAGTGGCTGCACTGTGACATCCTAGCCATATTCAAAATTTCATCTTTTATAAAATCCATTTTCCCCATAAGTTCAGTGTGAGTGCATTCCAAATCATCAATTCTGGAGTCGTAACAGTTTAATGGCAGAGAGATATACCACATGTGGTCAGATAACTCTCTGTGCGCTTTGATGCCCACACTGGACCTTAGGAACATCATTCCATCAGCAAAGCCCACCATTGAACTGAGAGAAGAGGTCAGACACGGGACCGACCACAGTTTCAATTGTTTAATCCACCAAACTTCTTATGAGCACGAGAGACTCTGCGATGACCACAAGTTATATTCTCCTTTTGCTCCTTGGTGGTCCTTAATGCTCGTCAAACTGAAGTTTACATTTTCAAGTAATTATAAATAAGTAACATTACACATTTACATTAGTATCATTATAGTAGCATTATACGAAAACTATTCTATTTTTTTAAATAGAAACATTGTTTCTTTTTGTTTTATTATAAGTAGAAACATTCTTTCTTTTTTTTCTTTTTAAATAAAAGCATTATTTCTTTTTTCTTTTTTTTTAAATAGAATGAAAT
Source organism: Larix kaempferi (assembly GCA_027924585.1). NCBI lineage: Eukaryota > Viridiplantae > Streptophyta > Pinopsida > Pinales > Pinaceae > Larix > Larix kaempferi. The sequence continues at coordinate 18,363,448 of BSBM01001048.1, forward strand.
ATCATAAAAGGGAGAACACAAGAACGATCAACCAACCTTTCTTGCAGTGTCGAACTATTATGAAAATAATATTGGGGTTAAGAAGGGTCGCTCAACCCTTTTGTAGTGTCGAACGATTATAAAAATAATATTGGGAATAAGCTGGGTCGGCCGACCCTTCAATTACGAGGGAATTGTAAAAATAGAACACCTTGTAAGTTATAACATATAAAAATGGTTTATGAGTAATTTTGTTTTCTATCCTTGTTTTTCGACAAGAAGGATCGACTGCCCCTTCTTTTCGCAGTTATTTGTGAAAACCTTTATCGATAGATTTAGCTATATCCATAATGGAGAACTCAAGAAGGATTGACCAACCCTTCTTGCAGTGTCAAACTATTATGAAAAGAATATTGGGAATAAGAAGGGTCGTCCGACATTTCATCTACAAGGGAATGGTAAAAATAGAACACCTTAGAGAAAGAGTGGACACTCTTTCTCTGAGAGTATTTCTACTTTCCAGCAAAGTCTTTGAAGCAAAACTTCTATAAATTTGGTGACATGTGGAACGCTTATATTGTGACATGTGGAATATCTGATTTTTAAAATTATTTCAAAGATTTTTTAAATGAATATTAAGGATATTAATGGTACCAGGCATGTTGGCCGTAGGATTTTCAAGGAATCAATTGTAGTAATAAGTGTACGATTACTCCAACAAAATTTGTAGTTGCCACAGATGATATCTATGATCCCGCCATACTGTGATAATTACCATTGAACCCATCAAGAGACTTTTTTGGTGACAAGACATAAACATTATGTGGAATGAAAGCATGATGAGATTATTCACATGAGGGATATAATCCATCATTTACGGCGAATATTATTCAGCCTGTGGTAGGCCATTTAATGCACTGGAATCATGCATGTTGGCCATTTTATTTTCAAGGAATCGATTGGAGTGATATGTGTACGATTACTCCAACAAAATCTGTAGTCACTATAGATGATATCTTTGACAAGCACAATCCCGCCATACTATCATAATTACCATTCCCCATCCATACCAGAATTCCATCCCATTCAATCCATTAACACAGTGGCTACTCAATATATATATGCTAATCCATCAACACAGTGGCCACTCACAGCAAACTAAAATGGAATTTTTCAGTTTGTTCGCCTTGAGTCTTATGATCGCTCCCCAGTTCTGCTCATGATATATGAGCATATCGAAGTCCGCTCCCTTAAAAATCCCTCAGTATGTATGGATTTGTCATTAAGTTCCTGCAACGAGGAGGGTACATAGGGAGATTAGCACTGTCGAAGTCCCAATACATAGACTTGTCATTATGTTCTTGGCTTTCTTCTCTAAGACAACATGCATTGTTGCAGTCGTTAACACTTGCAGCAGTCGTCGAATGTTGTTTTAGTACTAGACCATGCTGTCAGCTTCTTCTTACTCTTGTTTCAATTCATGAAAATGGTGTAAGAGTCAATGGGGTGTTGTTAGCTCTCTTTGATGGATGACTCTTTAGCTCGCTTTATTTCTCATTTCCCTCTTCTTCAAAATCTTGAGCTAATCTATTGTTATGGACTGTGGAAGCCTATTATTTACTCTCCAAACATTGCACACTTAATATGTGTAATGGGCTGTTGAAATAGAGGCTTTAATTGTGAGCTGCCATAATCTTATAGCTATGAAGAAACATTATCATATAATGGATCTAATGCACCATTTTCCTGTAGAGAAATTTGTGGAGATACTAGGTAGCTTGAAATCGTTGAAGAATCTTGATATCCATATTCTAAAGCCTCTTCCTCTTCTCAACTTATTGGAGTAACTTCCTAACCTTGAAAGACTACATATCTGCAAAAGGTTTTTCTTGGTAAGAAATAATTTTTGTAGTCATTATTATACACACGTCTAATTTAAGTGTTTTCTTATCATTTGCAAAGTATATTTCATTTGTTGAATGCCTTTGCTTCCACTAACTACAGTGTTAGGAGCTCACCCGTCCAAGTGGGATGCCCAGACCAACTGTCTAGCCATCCCCTGTTATGGTGCACTTGGCAATTTAGGAATAGTTTCTCTATTTTTATTGTGCATGATGATATGTGTGCTCACGTGTTAGCTACAATAAAATGATTATTTTTGCATTTCTTGGAAATGGTTTCATTTTACGGCAATGTGATAAACTGTTATTTTTTTTCTATCTAGGTATTCAAGAGAGATGCAATACCACCGTGTCTAGGCTATCCGCTTGGTAATATTCGAATGTCTATGCCTCCAGATCATGTTGTCAGCTTCTTCTAACTACGCCAAGTGGTTGAATCAGCATTCTATCTAAAAGTTTGTTGAGCAACTCTCGGATTATGTAGTATCAGACTTAACAGACAGTAAACTTGTTATCACCATCACACATTTTTTGCACTATTCATCAACAAATAAGTACATCTAGCCCGGAGAGCTTACTAGTCTTTGCAATAATATTCCCTTTGTAGCTAAAGTTGGGAAAATCATTAGGGTAGGAGGCCTTCTAAAGTTTCTCCAACCTGCATCCACGAGTAACTAGTCCAAGTTAATGGGATGGAAATTGGAATCCTTGGATGACTATGGGATTTTAAACACTTTTTAAAGTTTAACTTATACTACCACCTTGTCTAGGAGGTATGATGTATTCAGTTAATGATTTGGTTTCATTCTTTCAAAGACACTTACAGTAGTCATCGAATGTTGTTTTAGTCTGGAATGAGTCTAGTGCTTCTAAGTCTACAAGTCAAAGCTACAATAAAAGTTTAGTCTTTTATTGCTCCTTCAAAGGAGATGATCTAATTAAGGATAAGGAGAATCTAAAACGTTCAACGAATTTAAATTATTGTGAAGTTAAATTTCAAATAAAAAAATGCAATTTTTGATTTGAAAAGTGAATTTCAAATAAAAAAATGCAATTGTATATTTGAAGATTGCAATTTTCATTTGTAAATGTTCAAAATTTTAAGGTGAAAAACTCAATGTCTAAAATATTCAGTCATTGTTTGAATATCAAGTCAATTGTACTTTCATTTTCTGACATGAAGGATCAGCCGCCCCTTCTTTTCGTAGTCAATTGTGAAAACATTTATCCAACTGTTAACACTCAATGAATTTTGTGATTAGTATTCTTCTGATAGCATTAGCGACACAACAATTTCATGATTAAGGTATCGAAAGACAACCAAAGAAAAATTATCTCATCTCAGGTTGAAGACACCATGGTCGCAAAAGGAAGAAGAGGTCCTGTGTGTGTAAACTAAAACTTTATAAGGGACCTAGAATATTTTGGAGCTAAAAGTCGAAAAGGAGAAAAAACTCTATGTTTTCATGAAAAACCTAGGCCAAAACTTATGAAGAAAAAGGTTTGATATTCTAAAGGCAAAGAACTATGTATGGAGAAAGACTTTCATAGTTTTTCATAGTCAGAATTTTTATGAAAAAGAAGGGGGGAGATTTCCAGTGAGGGAGACCCGTTCTGTGTGATGCACCTGCAACAATTAATTAACAAGAATAATAGAAATAGTAGAAATGACAGAACTCAGAATCACTTTTATATTGATCACAAGCCACTTCGAGGGGGCAACCTCCTTTGAGCAAGCTCACTACAAATAACTTCACGGTGCCTTCATATGTCTCGACACACACTTATATACTAATTCTAGGCACCAATACTATGGGTCAAAACCATGGGCCGTTACAAACTATGGATCAACAATACTACGGGCAACTTACAAAGCATATGCGCCAACAACAATAACACAAACTATTGATCAACAAATACTACGGGACCACTTACAAAGCATATGCGTCCAACAACAACATACTAACAAAGTAAAGACATGGGTTCCTAACATCCCCTCCCCCTTAAAAAAAGATTTGTCCTCAAAGCTTTAGATGTGGAAATTGTTGTTGAATCTGAAGGAGTGGTTCCCATGTAGCATCCTCTGGTTGCATGACGTGCCACTGAATTAAGACCTTTGTGATAAAGCGAGAGCAAAGTTGACGCGTGCGCCGATTGAGGACGGCCTCTGGCTCCAAAAGGATGGATCCTTCATTATCTAGTTCGGGTAAAATCGTTTGTCCACTGATGTTGGTGCTAAGAACTTTCTTCAGACAAGAGACATGAAAGACTAGATGAATGCAAGAAGAAGGAGGAAGTTCCAATTTATAAGCAACGAACCCAATCTTCTGAAGATTCCGATATGGCCCATAGAACTTTGGAGCGAGCTTATGACACCCTTTGAGTTTCAAGGATGATTGTTTGTACGGCTGGAGACAAAAAAAAACCATATCACCGACTTGAAAAGTGCGCTTAGAACGGTGCTGATCAGCTTGTTGCTTCATGCGATTTCTTTCCATGTGAAGATTATCCCACAAAATGCGAAGAATTTGATCACGGTTTCGAAGGACCATGTCAACTTCCTGAATTGGTGAACTGGTGGGGGTGTATGGAAGAAGAGCTGGAGGTGCCTGACCATAGACTGCTTCATATGGGGTCATTTTAGAGGCAGTGTGGTAAGAGGTATTGTACCACCATTCAGCGAGAGGGAGCCATTTTTCCCACTGGTGTTGTTGTTCCGAGGTGAAGCAATGAAGACAAGTTTCCAAGCATTTATTGACAATTTCAGTTTGACCATCCGTTTGTGGGTGATACCCTGAACTCATCTTTAGTTTGGTGCTAGTGTGGCGAAATAGTTCTGTCCAAAAATGACTGGTGAAAGTCGCATCACGATCCAAGACAATGGAAGAAGGGATGCCATGAAGACGAAAGATATGGTCCAAAAAACGTTGAGCAACGGAGGAGGCTGTATAGGGATGGCTGAGAGCACAAAAATGACTATATTTGGAGAGGCGATCAACCACAACGAGAATCACTGTCTTCCCGCCAGATTTAGGGAGCCCTTCAATGAAATCCATAGAAATATCTGTCCAAATCCGTGTAGGTATGGGCAAGGGTTCAAGCAATCCTGGAAGGAGTGTTGTTTCACCCTTATTGCGCTGGCAGGTATCACATTCTGCCACCATCTATTGAATTGTCCTTTTCATTCCCTGCCAAAAGAAGTTACGCCGTGCTCATTCATACGTTTTGAGGAACCCAGAGTGCCCTGCCGATGGAAAAGCATGGAGTTCATAGAAGACAGCCTGTTGAAGATCTGTGCTCTAGGGGAGCACCAGACGACCCTTGTATTGCAGAGAAGCACCATCCCAAGAGTAATGTGGTATAACAGAAGGGTTGTTGGTCAAGCATTGGATGATTTGAGATAAGGAGGAGTCATTGACATAACCCTGTTGAACAGATTGCAACCAATTTGGAACAGGTATAGAAATAGCTGAAAGAGAACCATGGGCATCAAATGTGCGAGAAAGAGCATCTGCCACAATATTGTCTTTACCCTTCTTGTAAGTGATCTCATAGTCATAACCCATGAGTTTGCTAACCCATTTCTGTTGTGTCGGGGAGGAGACACGCTGGTCCAAGAAATATTTCAGACTCTGGTGATCAGTCTTGATGCAGAAATGATTACCTAATAGGTATGGGCGCCACCTCTGAACTGCATGCAAAATAGCCATCATTTCCTTCTCATTGGTAGAGGAAGCTAAATTCTTACCTGAAAGGGCTTTGCTGGTGAACACAATGGGGTGTTCATCTTGAAGGAGAACAACACCAAGTCCATTGCCGCAAGCATCACTCTCAATAGTGAAGGGCTTGGAAAAATTGGGCATAGCTAGCACAGGTGTAGTACACATAGCTTGTTTTAGTTTGTCAAATGCACACTGAGCAGCAGGTGTCCATGTGAAGGCATATTTTTTCAATAGAGCAGTTAATGGAGCTGCAATCTTTCCATAATCCTTGACAAACTTGCGGTAGTAGCCAGTCAACCCCAAAAAAACATGAAGGATCTTGAGTGTCTGAGGCTGCGGCCAATTGTTCATGGCATCGATTTTGGCAGGATCCACGCGAACCCCTTGTGCTGAGATAATGTGCCCGAGATACTCAACTTCCTTCTGTCCAAAAACACATTTAGACGGCTTGGCATGGAGATGATGGTCAGAGAAAAGTTGCATGACAAGATCCAAATGCTGGAGATGTTCATCCCATATTTTACTGTAGATGAGGTTATCATCAAAGAATACTAGAATGAATTTCCGCAAGTAGGGTCGAATATTTTATTCATTAAATCCTGGAATGTGGAAGGAGCATTAGTGAGGCCAAAGGGCATGACCAAAAACTCATAATTGCCATCATGTGTGCGGAAATCTGTTTTAGGGATATCATCCTCATAAACCCGAATTTGATGATACCCAAAACGAAGATCCAACTTGGAGAAAAAGTGAGCCCCATGAAGCTCATCAAGAAGCTCATTAACAACAAGAATTGGAAACTTATCCTTGATGGTGAGGTGATTAAGTGCTCGAAAGTCAATGCAGAGGCGCCATGACCCATCTTTTTTGCGGACAAGAATAACTGGAGAAGAAAAAGAACTAGTGCTTGGGCGAATAATACCTTGCTTCAATAAGTCCCAAACGAGCATTTCAATCTCCATTTTTTGGTGAAATGGGTAGCGATAGGGCCTGATGTTGGGAGGAACGCTGCCAGGAAGGAGTTGAATACGATGGTCTTCTGGCCGGGAAGGTGGAAATCCCACTGTTTTAGCAAAGACACCTGTATATCGATCCAGAATTTGTTGTAGATCCAAAGGAGTAGTGGAGACTGCTGATGGTTGCATCTAGATGGAATGGATTTGAGCGATGACACCATGTGAATTCTTCTTGAGGATTTTTTCCATGTGATGTGAACTGATGATGCTGAGAGAACCTGGTTGTAATCCTGTCAATGTGTGTTTTTGTCCATTGAGGGAAAACTGCATCCAAAGTTCAGCAAAATCCCATAAGATAGGACCAAGTGTGCGTAGCCATTGAGCGCCCAAAACCACATCACATCCGCCTAAGGGAAAGGAAAAAATGTCAAAGTGCAAGTTATAATCTCCCATAGAGTTATGCACATTTCGACACTTTCCTTTGCAAGGTAAGGTGCCCCCATTAGCAACCATGACTTTAAAGTTGGAGCAAGGATGGATAAAACAATCAGCTTGTTTGGCGATCCGAGGGTCAATGAAATTATGAGTGCTCCCAGAATCAATGAGTATTGTAAGAGGAAGCTTCTTGAAGTAACCCCTGACCCGCATTGTTTGGGGGGTGGTGATTCCTGCTAAAGCATGGAGAGATATCTCTGGCTGGTCATCCTGAGACGGAGGGTCAATAGGCGGTTCCTGAAGGTCGACCTGAGCATCCAGTGTTTTTGGATCTTCGTCACCAATTTCAGAGGCAGGCGGAGACTCCAAATCCAAGAGATAGAGATTTTGCTGAACACATCTATGTCCCCGAGTGAATTTCTCATCACAATTATAGCAAATCCCTTTTTCTCTGCGTGCTTGCATCTCTGTTTCAGACAAACGCTTGATAGGAGTCGGTCGAGGAGCCTGCGGTATAGGTGGTCGCTGAGAACCCATATTTCAGAAGGGAACAAAAGTGGGCTTGGAGCGTTGTTGGGCTGCAATCTTGTCTTCTGCCAACTTAGCCAACCCTAGTGCTTCCATCATTGTGTTGGGACAGAACATTTTGACCTCATTGCGGATGGCATCCTTTAGACCACTGATAAAACAACTTCGGTAAAATTCATCAGACAATCCTTCGGTGTGGTTGGCTAGATTCTCAAATTCAGTTTGATACTCTCTCACAGTGCCAGTTTGGCGAAGTTTAGTGAGGGCTCCTGTGAAGTCATCAAAAGCACTAGGACCAAATCGTTGCAAAAGGAGCTAGCAAAAGTCTGGCCAGTTGGGCTTTGGATGAGCCTTGATGTACCAACGGTACCATTGAAGAGCTTCCTGTTCCAAACGAAAGGATGCCAATGGAACTTTGTTGACATCAAAAGTATTATGCAGACTGAAATACTATTCTACACGATAGATCCATCCAGTTGGATCGGTACCATTGAAGCGAGGAAAATCAAGCTTTGGACCATGGAAATTGCTGGAAGAAGAGAACCCATTGTCTGTTGAAGACTCGGACTGCCGTTTGTTGTTCATAGCTGAATGTTCAAGATGGAGACCAAGAAATTTTTCATCTAGATCTTGGAGTTTGGCTTGGATGGCTGCAAGTGCTTCCTCCATGGTTTTTTCTCCTGCACGGGTGACAACCATAACCAGGATTATTTTTATTTATTTATTTTTTGGTTGATTGGGTAGGAAAACAAAAATAGGAACTACTTCAGTAAGGGAAAATTTGGATTTGGGAAAAAATCAGAAGGGTAATTGGATTTTGACTAGGTTTTGGACACTGTTGGATAGATAGGAAAGCGAAAATGAGGATTTCAGAAGCGGGGTGAAAGAATGGGAAAATTTGGCAGAGGGGAACAAAGAAGCAGAATTCAGAAAGGAACTCTGTGGTAAAATTTGAAGGTTATTGGGTGAAATATGAGGAAGTTATGACAAACCCTAAAAATAGACAAATGTGGGATTTCAAGCTGTAGGAAGGGGAATTGAGGATAGGGTCCTCAGGAATGAAATATGTAGAATGGAATGACGGGGTTCCCTGCAAATTTCAAGGGAAATAGAGGTAAAACAAGGGAGATATGGAGAAAAAACTGATTTTTTTTTTCTTCCAGACTGGAGCGGCTACGGCTCGGATTTTTTTTTTTTTTTTTTACATACTAGAGTGGCTATGGCTCAAAAGGAATCCGGAACAATGCCGAATGGCTGGATCTGGAAAAGCTTGCAAAATGGATCTGAAATGGCGCAGTAGTGATCGACAATAGTTCACCTGAAAGTAGATATGGACCCCAGGTATGTGCGGCTTCCTAATAGTTCAGGGGTTTCACTCAGCCACCAATGCTATCTGACGGCTTGCGTATTGGGGCAGTACCCCTCACTCCATGGCTCAGGTAAAACTGATAACCGCTTTGCCACAAACGACAGCTCTTGGTTTACCTCACGGGTGGGAACTAGTCAATCAGGTAGGGGTCGTTGCCCTTTTCGCTGGCAGGTCCTCTCAATGGGCCAGCTACTTCGGGGTTCCTGTGGTACTCCTCACAATGAGTTTTAGGGCTTATGCCCAAGTACTTCCCACAGTTAAGCGGATAGGGATTATTCCCAAATCTGAACCTGCAACAGATGCGAAAAAAAAAAATTGGCAGAAATTTCACCCAACGAGCCCAAGAAAGTGCTCTGATACCAGATGTGATGCACCTGCAACAATTAATTAACAAGAATACGCAAAATAGCAGAAATGACAGAACTCAGAATCACTTTTATATTGATCATAGGCCACTTCAAGGGGGCAACCTCCTTTGAGCAAGCTGAATACAAATAACTTCACGATGCCTTCATAGGTCTCGACACACACTTATATACTAATTCTAGGCGCCAATACTATGGGTCAAAACCATGGGCCGTTATAAACTATGGATCAACAATACTACGGGTGACTTACAAAGCATATGCGCCAACAACAATAACACAAACTATTGATCAACAAATACTACGGGACGACTTACAAAGCATATGCGTCCAACAACAACATACTAACAAAGTAAAGACATGGGTTCCTAACATTCTGGTTTTTTGAAGCATTTTTCAGAAATTAATAAAGATTTCAGAGTTGAGCAGATTTTATCAAAGATTCTTGCGTTGTTAGTATTTACAGTCTGTACCCCTTCTTTCCTCATTTGTGCATGTTTATCTTCTTAGTTATACTGTTCATTATGTCTTTTCTTCTATACTTAGATGAACGTTTGAAAAAATTGGGATTCATACTTGTTATGCCTTGGTTTATTGCATTTAAGTATCCATTTGCTTCCCCAAAGTTGATAGTGGATTCATCCTAGTTTGATGCCCATTGTTGATGGAATGTCTTTATTTCTTTCCTTTCACCTGCAAAAAAGCTTTGACTGTAATATAACAATTACCTTGCCTTTGTACAAGAGTCTCTTTATCTGCTGATCTATTATTTTTTTGTTTCTCGACTCCATTGCCCAATGGTATCCTTTTCCTGTTGATCTAACCAAATTATTTAAAGCCTACAAAGTTTTTACTGTGATTTTACAATTTGGTCATTGAATTTATTGTCAAGCTGCTGTCGTGGTGACATTGGATAGAAAATTTGCTGAGAGAGCCCTCTCTGCCTAAAAGTGGCCAGCTTTTCAGTCTAAAGATTGGTTCAAAATAGGTTACCTTGGGGTTTCCTTGATACAACCCAAGGAAAATTTGAGTGTTAACATTTTGGCGCTGTTGCCGGGGAGCGAAGGTCTCATTTTCCCTGGGTATGAACAACAAAGTTTCCAGCTCTGATGGTTGATGGTGAACAATGGTCAGATATTAAGCAGGTTGTGCATCTTTCACCTGGAGACTCCATCTTCAAAGAATCTAGTTTTCAGAAATTTCATGGCGACTCCACATTAAAAAAATCCAGTGTTACATTGTTTCATAGGTTGGTCTCTTCGATTTTCAAATCAGAATTTGCAGCTCCAGTATTTCGAAATGGCCTCATTGTTAAGAAGGTATGCTCCTATGAACAGGTCTCATATTCCTGGTTTTCTAAATCAAATTCCCAAAATAGATTGGAAAACCTACTTGCCCAAATTCATAGATGAAAACAGTGATAATGCTGCTTTACATTTAATCAAATTTTATATACATGTACACAAGCTAAAGATTAGGTTTCATGAGGACTGTCTTATGAAGATGTTGATGGCTTCTTTAGAAGGAAAAGCAAGGGATTGGTATGAAAGTTTAAGACCTGGCAGCTTGTTTTCTTTAAAATATTTTCACATAGCATTTTATGAGCATTATACAGAAGATTTTCCAGCTTTGTCTTTAGTGGAAAATTGTTGTGATGAGTTTGAGGGTTTCATACAATACCTTGAAAGTATTGATGAAGATCTAGAAAATATGAATGATGAAGACCTATCTGAAACACTCTATCATTTCTCTTCACAAGTCCATGGCCTTGATGATCGAGAAAATCTTGTTGTAGATGAGATAAATGAAGAAATGATAGTAGTATCCCATGATCCCTTTTTGGAAACAAAGGTTGATTCATCTACTCCTTTGTATACAAATGAAGAATACATCCAACATCATGATCAATCTGTAGAAGAAGAAGAAAACAATAGTTTTTTTATTCAAGAAATGCACAGACCACCTCCTCTTTTAATGGAAGAAGAAATAGATCAGCTCCTACAGAGTCATGCTACAACCCCTGCTTATACAAATTTGCAATCTTCACATAGTACAGGATATGTAAGTGAATCTTCTTCCATTTTTGGACATGAAAATCTGAATTTGAATGATGACAATCATGATGATTTTATGAAGGAATCCATTTATGATGATGATCCGCCGCAAGGAAATCAGCTATAAGACACCAGTTTCTTTCATCAACAAGATAGAGCTGTCATATTTAATGATCTTGCATAATTTTCACTGTCTGAGGATACTTTAGAGTATGAGGTTAATCATTCATTTCTGGAAAAGAATGTTAAGGAAGAAAGAATATTTCAGCTCTCCCATCAAATTGTAGAAAATCCAAAGGTACTTCAAATAAAATATATCTTCTTTGATCCTGTAGTTGAGTATATGAAGAAATTTCTCAGTTTCAATTTGCAGCTAGGTTTTTATTTTGAGAATAAAGAGTATTAGTGGTTCCCTATACTAGCATATTTTCTGTTATTGGCTTATTTCGAACACGGCAAAGGAGTTAGATTGTTTGAACACCTAATGGATTGGCTTTATTTGTGTTTCCGAATTACTTGATTGATGGAAAGTCTTTGACATTCTAAAGGTAGGGTAGGTAGGAGAAATAAGTTTGCCATGCAAGCAGTTTTTAGTATGTACAGTGTTGTTTTCAGTTTTCTATAGTTAAAGTGGTTTTCAGCTACAACTTTTGGATGAAGGATTGATTACAGGATACAGGTTACAGGTTGCAGTTGTCAAGGTTGGGAGTCGCCCAATGGTCAGGCAAATGGTCTATGGTGTTCTTTGCTGCCTCGCTAGGAGGACAGCATCCCCAGTAGGAGCCAGTTGTTAACACTCAATGAATTTTGTGATTAGTATTCTTCTGATAGCATTAGCGACACAACAATTTCATGATTAAGGTACCGAAAGACAACCAAAGAAAAAGTATGTCATCTCGGGTTGAAGACACCATGGTCGCAAAAGGAAGAAGAGGTCCTGTGAGTGTGAACTAAAACTTTATAAGGGACCTAGAAGATTTTGGAGCTAAAAGTCGAAAAGGAGAAAAAACTCTATGTTTTCATGGAAAACCTAGGCCAAAACTCATGAAGAAAAAGGTTTGATATTCTAAAGGCAAAGAACTATGTGTGGAGAAAGACTTTCATAGTTTTTCATAGTCGGAAGTTTTATGAAAAAGAAGGGGGGATATTTCCAGTGAGGGAGACCCATTCTGGTTTTTTGAAGCATTTTCAAGAAATTAATAAACATTTCAGAGTTGAGCAGATTTTATCAAAGATTCATGCGTTGTTAGTATTTACAATCTATACCCCTTCTTTCCTCATTTGTGCATGTTTATCTTCTTAGTTATCTTGTTCATTATGTATTTTCTTCTATACTTAGATGAACGTTTGAAATAAATTGGGATTCATACTTGTTATGCCTCGGTTTATCGCATTTAAGTATCCATTTGCTTCTCCAAAGTTGATAGTGGATTCATCCTAGTTTGATGCCTATTGTCGATGGACTATCTTTATTTCTTTCCTTTCACCTGCAAAAAAGATTTGACTGTAATATAACAATTAGCTTGCCTTTGTACAAGAGTCTGTTTATCTGCTGATCTATTATTTTTCTGTTTCTCGACTCCATTGCCCAATGGTATCCTTTTCCTGTTGATCTAACCACATTATTTAAAGCCTACAAAGTTTTTACTGTTATTTTACAATTTGGCCATTGAATTTATTGTCAAGCTGCTGTCGTGGTGACATTGGATAGTAGATTTGCTGAGAGAGCCATCTCTGGCTAAAAGTGGCCAGCTTTTCAGTCTAAAGATTGGTTTGAAATAGGTTACCTCAGGGTTTCCTTGATACAGCCTAAGGAAAATTTGAGTGTTAACACTAGCAATTTATCTATATCCATAATGGAGAACACAAGAAGGATCGACCGACCCTTCTTGCAGTGTTAAAATATTATGAAAATAATATTGGGAATAAGAACAGTCAGTCGACCCTTCAATTTTGAGGGAATTATAAAAATTGAACACCTTGGAAGTTATAACTATAAAAATAGTTTGTCCTGACTTCTATTTTACGAAAAGAAGGATCAACCGCCCCTTATTTTTGAAGTTAATTGTAAAAACCTTTATCCAACAATTCAACTATATCCATAATGGAGAACACAAGAAGGATCGACCGACCCTTCTTGCAGTGTCGAAATATTATGAGAAGAATATTGGTAATAAGAAGGGTCGAGTGACCTATTCTTGCAGTGTCAAACTATTATAAAAATAATATGGGAAATAAGAAGGGTCGACTGACCCTTCAATTATGAGGGAATTGTAAAAATAGAACACCTTGGAAGTTATATCATATAAAAATGGTTTGTTCCTACTTCCGTTTTATGACAAAAAGGATCGGCTACCCCTTCTTTTAGTAGTTAATTGTCAAAATCTTTATCCAACAATTCAGCTATAGCCATAATGGATAATACAGGAAGGTTCGACCGACCCCTCTTGCAGTGTCAAACTATTATGAAAAGAATATTACGAATAAGAAGGGTCCGCAGACTGTTCTTTTAGGAGGGAAGTGTAACAATAGAACACCTTGGAGAAATGAGAATATTTCCACTTGCCAGCAAAGTCTTTAAAGCAAAACGTCTATAATTTTTGTTGTTAAAATGTTGATATCTAGTATCCTAGGGTGACAAGTGGAATGATCATATAGTGACATGTGGCATATTTGATTTGGAACTTTGATATCACCCTGTAGCTGTAATGCTAATTGAAAAATTAATATGAATTTATTAATTTACATTAATCATTTGCAGAAATAGATAAATGTTTTAATTAAATAAATTCACTTAAAACATAAAAGACACACAGATCATGAGTAAATACAAATCTAAACTATAGATCAATGTATGGATTATTGATTACAAATATGATTAAACATGACAGTGCTTTGCAAAGAAAACTAATCAGAGGCAGGATAGCCACCCACTCACAGTCAAAGAGCTTTTGTTTGGTCATTAATGAAGAAGATATGAACAACCAATCAATATAGCATATGATAATGAGTTCTCTACTGACATTAGCAGAAAATGGTAGTGGATGCTTGAAATGAAAGCAACAAAGCATCATATTTATGAATTTTGTCGATACAACAGTTATCAAGGCATGAAAAAGCATAACAGTATGAATTAAACAGTGAGAGAAACATTCACATAAGAGAAGATGTAAACATATTAGTTGAAATTTCAAGTAAGAATCATTGGGCATGGAGTCGAAAACTAAGCAATTTATATACCAGTAGATAAACCACCATAAATATTTTCACAAAGGAAAGGTAGTTGTTAGATTACAGACAAAGCTTTTTGCAGGTGATTTAGAAAGAAACATAGACAGTCCATCAATAATGGGCACCAAGTTACAGATGAATACACTATCAATTTTAAGAAGAGAAAAATACAGTCGACTATAAACAAGATCAACACATGAATCTCTGATTCTGTAAAGATGAGTTATTTCTTGTGTGGCTCTTTATATTCAAATATATCAACTCGATACAAAATTCTTGCCTCTCCAAAAAATTTCCAACCCTTTCAAAGCAATTCATAATGTCTTTTATACAAAATTTATTTTAACTAAAAACTGAAATAACTTAATTAAACTTGCCAAATGTCATTTGAGTCAAAGTCACAGACAATATTACAAATTTCTTTTGAATAAAAATACTTCAAAATCCTTAGTCGATGTAGAACCCAACGGCTACTTTCAAGAACGAACTGTGTACTTCATTTTTTCGTACTTTTCCACATTTATCCATTAATCAGCAGTTGGATGATCATAGTTGGCCATCTCTTTTACCATGACTCTCATTTCAACATGATTTGCATAAGAAATCTGTGGAAGTCTTTCGCCAATTGAAACCATTGTTGAGATATTGTAATGTCTAAGAATATTATATTGGTACTTTATTATTCCGAAGATGTTTCATTCCTCCGTGAAGATATTATTGTATATCCGGAGATGTTTATTCCTCCATCGGAATGTGGTAACTTGGGTTATTAGACTTCCCTAGTGGGGGTCAGCCCTATATGTGTTATGTGGGTCAAAGGATTGTTAGACCACCCTAGTGGGGTCGGCCCAGTCAGTTGTAGTGGGGTGTTTAACCTAGTGGTAAAGTTGGGGTCGACCTAGTTAATACAAAGTACAAGTCAGAGATGTGTATATATACAGGAGGTGTGTTCCTCATTTGATACACTTCCCTCACTTGAAAGATAGCGCACTTGTGAGAGAGAGGTCTTCTATGGAGGAGGAGGAGATCATGTATTTGGTTTGCATATTTGTATATTGCTGGTCATCTATATTGAGAAAGCTTTGCTGGGTTTTCTACCCCATGAGGGTTTCCCAGGATAAATCTGTCTCTTGTATTTATGCTGTGCTTGTTGTTTCTTCAGTGATCCTGTATATGATATTATTGTAAAATGGAATGTAATGTTGATATTTTATGTCTTAGAATATTGAATCTTAACATGGTATCAAGGCTAACCTGAAGGAAGGCAATGTATGGCACTTAGGACACTTGCTTCACTTGCGACAATTTGAAGGTTAGGGTTTTGTATAGAAAAACAAGTCATCGTGGAACTTTCGCTATAAATCCATTTTGGAGAAGGTTTAGGATTTGAAACCATTACATGTCGTAGATATCATCCCCAGGTACCTTGTGTCCAAAGGAAACCCTAATATTCATTGAATTTTGTGAGTTATGATCAGTACCAGTTAGGGTTTCTGCCTCTTCCAGATCTTAGTCAAATTCAGGTGACCTAGGAAAAAAGGTCATAACTTGAGATATGAAGCTCCAAATGAAATTTCGTAAAAATTGACAGGTAGCACACAGACTGTACTATTCTTAGAAAACCTTTTCAGAGGCCAGTGTTGAACCAGTGACACATGGAATGCCATACAAGTTCAATCTTTGATTTTATCCCATAAACAGGTCACGTTGAGACACTTGGTATAACTCTCTCTCAGAAAATCCAATTGAGGTCAGACTTGTCGGGATGGAAATATGATAGGTCAGGCTACCAGAGAAAAAAATTTAATACCTTGTGGATCAAAAAGTTTGGATTTACAGTAGAAACAATCAAGTACGTATTTCTGCCAAAACAAAATTATCTTTGGAGCACCTTCATTCATGGCTTCCGAAATTTAGGGTTTCGGAGAAAGTTGAAATTTTTGGAATCGGAGTCCATGGATGAATGCTACTCAGGAAAATCGAAATTTAGAGACCAAGATCAAATTTTTTGGTTGCGTAGAAGACTGGGCTTGATCAAACCCAAGTTTGGTATTTTGATTGGAAAGGTGGAAAATTAGAGCTTCAGCAAAGTTGGAATTTTTTAAGTCCGTGACCACGGCTGGAAGCTCCTCAGAAAAATAAGATTTTAGAGCCTTGGATCGAACCTTTTGATTGGGAAGAAGGGTGGGCTTCATCAAACCCTAGTTCGGGATCCTGTCCAGCAGATCCAAAAGTTTCGAAGGCAATTTTGAGGGGTCAAATTTTGGAGATTTCAAAATTGAAGTATGCTAGTTTGATCAGCTCAGCAAGACCCATCCTTCCATACATTCAGAAGTCTGAATGTTAAAGATTGAATTTTTAGGGTTTCTCTGATAAGCCCTAATCATGCTCCAGATCCAATTTCAGGGGGAGTTAAGGCTAAGGCCTTATATAAGAATACTACAAGAAATCTCGACAGGTATGACTTAAGGAGATACAGGTATGTCTTGAAATTTGATTCTTGATTAAGTTCATAATACATTTGTCTTTATATTATTTAGGCTAGTACAATCTTGATTAATGTTAGAGTTGTCTTATCACCCTAGTAAAAGTATGAATGCATGTGAATGATAGAAGACATTCATTGATTAGGGTTATATGATTGTACTAATGCATTGTGGTGTTGTGTGAGGTTGATGTTGTCTACTAACAAGATACAGGTACATCACGAAAGACAAATCAAGGTCCATGAACATGACAACATGAAGACAAAGACTCCTCCATAATATTTGATCACATAGAAGTTCTACTTATGAGGTATGTATGACTTTGTTCTATTATGAACCTATGAAATATGTAGGTTCCAGCACAGGATCTCTAAATCATTGAAGAGAACAAAGAAGATATCGATTAGGTATGTTAGACATGACTAAGCATGTATACTAATCCAGGTATGTTTTCCTATGTCAAGTTAGAATCTTACCTTGTGTTAGGATCCCTTATATAAGTATACTTGGTATGATTGGTTATGCTTATTCATAAAGTTAGTAATCAAGGGTTTATGCACATTATGTCTCTTATCTTGATTGATGATTTAACTAACCAGAAGAGTCCTATGATCAAACAAGAATATGCATGAGTAAAAGAAGACTTCCCTAAAACCTTGAATACTAATGTTTATTATCTATGATCATGACTATACATATTCAAGATTATTTAGAATTATAATGTTTTGATAAATTGAGAATATACTAACGAATGTATGTTTGAGGATGACACTTGAGCATGCACAGTGGTATAGAATGAATAGAAGTTCAAAAGACATATAGAAGATCAAGTGGGAGGCAACCACACAAACATAAAAGATACGTATTTGAGTTGTTATTTGAAATAGTAAATGATATTGCTTGTAATAGTTGTATACATATTTGTATCATGCCGAGTGTAAACATTCATATAGCATTGAATAGTATACTAGTAATATGCATATGATTGGTAAATTGGACAAACATTCCATTGTTGCTTGTCTAGAATGAAACCTCTTTGCTGACATGCTGAGAGTTGTGCACACTCTCGATAGTATGTTCTGGTAGAGATGGAAGGCATCTAGATAGCCATTGTATGCATACATGATATGGAAAAGTGTTGTGCCAAAGTATTGGTCAAGATAGTTGCATAACTAGGTAAATGATATATGTATGCATAATAGGTTATTATGTCAACATGATTTCATGATTATGAAGTATTACTAATCATGTACTTAATTTTGATTTGTAGGAAAGATCATGAAGAATGATGAACACTGAACAAGTGATGGATGTTCAACAAGAAGATTTACAAATCAAACAAAATATAGAAGGCTTGTGGCTAGAAGATTCTCTTAGTAAGAGGAAGAAAATCATGACGAGATGTTTGCTCCAAGTGGCTAGATAAGACCATTCTCTTAATGGTGTAATTAGAAAAGAAGTGTGAATCAGGTTTTGTATGGGTACCCAGGATCGATAGTCAATTGATGAGCTTAATGATCACCATGGGTGATGTGGATCTCAACCTTTTTTACAAGGTTGAATATGGTTTCTATACACAGATGACATGGATGCAAGAAGGAACTCACCACAGAGTTCGAATAATATTGAGGCTCATATCAGTAGACCCATCTAACGAGACATGGCACAGATAGATGGTTGCAAAAATGAAAATGATAGATCTCAGATTGATGCATTACTTCCTAGGTCTGGAAGTATGGCAAGTCTCAGAAGGAATCTTTCTCAACCAGGGAAAATATGTCGAGAAATATTAAAAGGACTTGATGTGTTGGAATGGCCACTCTCATGGATTCCAACTTGAAGCTGTTATCGGATGACTCATCAAAGTTAGTGGATATAACTCTGTATAGACATATTATTGGGTCGTTGATGTATCTGATGAATACCAGGCGAGATATATGCCTTGCTGTGAACACCTTGAGTCAGTATCTAGTGGAAAATAGATGTGTTCACCTGATAGTTACAAAGCATGTGATGAGGCACCTAAAGGATACGATAGACTTTGATCTATGGAGATCATGACTTCAGATGACTACATAGATGTTGATTGGACAGAAAGTGTATCAAACAGGAAGAGCACATCGAGAGGATGTTATTGTCTGGGATCAGCCATGATCCCATAGTTTAGCAGGAAGCAGTCTAGTGTGGCTCTCAGCACAAGCGGAATATATGGCTGCTTGCTCTAGTAGTTGTGAAGAAGTATGCCTTCAGGATTGTTTAACTTAGAGATAGACCCAACTGTGATCCTATGTGACAAACAGAGTTGTATCAAGATGGCAGAGAATCCAATGTTCCATGATAAGTCAAAGCACATAGAGATCTGATAAGATATGGTGCAGAAAGGAACTATAAAGTTTGAATTTGTAACAAGTTACCGATGTACTAACCAAACCTCTACCTCAAGTAAAGTTTGAGTATTTTCCAAGACAAGCTTGGTAGGACCCTCCTCGAAAGGGGGAGTGATGTGGTCACTTATGATGAGATTTCCTGCATCGACAGTGAGGTCGATGATGTGGATACCTATATTGGTGATGCTGACAAAAAGGTTGGTGGATGGTCCTTAGACAGGGTCTAAGTTGACAAGGGTATTGCATCATCGTTGAACACATGTTCTAAAAGGATCCATAGACATATGTCTTTGAGAAAAAAGAGGGATTGCATCATCCTTGAACACATGTTCTAAAAAGATCCGTAGACAATTGTCTTTGAGAATGATGTCCTTGGTGGACATGTGGGGATTGGATCATCCCTAGATTTCAGTCCTAAAGAGAGCCATAGATGTATGTCTTCGAGAATGAAGTCCTTGGTGGACATGTGGCGATTGGATCATCCTTGGAATTCAGTCCTAAAGAGAACCGTAGACGTATGTCTTCGAGAATGAAGTCCTTGGTGGACATGTGGGGATTGGATCATCCCTAGACTTCAGTCCTAAAGAGAACCGTAGACGTATGTCTTCGAGAATGAAGTCCTTGGTGGACATGTGGGGATTGTATCATCCCTGGGCTTCAGTCCCTTGAATTGATCCTTAGAAATATGTCTCTGAGAATGAAGTCCCTAGTGGACGTGATAGGACTACATCGTCCCTGAGCACTTAGTTCAAAATGTATGAGAGTGGATTAAATCATCATTGGACAGTAAATCCAGTAATTCCGAAAGAAAGGATAGTCCTAAATGAATTGAGTGGATTAAATCATCCTTGGACAGTAAATCCAGTAATTCTGAAAGGAAGGATAGTCCTAAATGAATTGAGTGGATTAAATCATCCTTGGATAGTAAATCCAGTAATTCTGAAAGGAAGGATAGTCCTAAATGAATTGAGTGGATTAAATCACCCTTGGACAGTAAATCTAGTAATTCTGAAAGGAAGGATAGTCCTAAATGAATTGAGTGGATTAAATAATCCTTGGACAGTAAATCCAGTAATTTCGAAAGGAAGGATAGTCCTAAATGAATTGAGTGGATTAAATCACCCTTAGACGGTAAATCCAGTAATTCTGAAAGGAAGGATAGTCCTAAATGAATTGAGTGGATTAAATCATCCTTGGACAATAAATCTAGTAATTTTGAAAGGAAGGATAGGCCTAAATGAATTGAGTGAATTAAATCATCCTTGGACAGTAAATCCAGTAATTCTGAAAGGAAGGATAGTGCTAAATGAATTGAGTGAATTAAATCATCCTTAGACAGTAAATCCAATAATTCCGAAAGGAAGGATATTCATAAATGAATTGAGTGGATTAAATCATCTTTGGACAGTAAATCCAGTAATTCCAAAAGGAAGGATACTCCTAAATGGATTGAGTGGATTAATCATCCTTAGACAGTAAATCCAGCAATTCCAAAAGGAAGGATAGTCTTAAAGATGATTGTGATTCTGAAAGGAAGGATCATGTGTGTTGCAGGGTATGCTGCTATTGTGTATACTTGTATTGATGAGGATACTTGTATTGATGATATGGATACTCATATTGATGTATTGATACTTGTATTGATACTTGTATTGATGATATGTATTGATGAGGATACTTGTATTGATGATGTGTATACCTGTATTGGTGTGGATACTAATACTGATGATCGTGTGATGATGATGCTGATGATCATGTGATGACAATGTTGATGATCGTATGATGACGATGCTGATGATTGTGTGATGACAATGCTGATGATCATATGATGACGATGATGATGATCGTGTGATGACGATGCTCATGATCGTGTGATGTCGACGTTGATGATTGTGTGATGATGATGCCAATGATCATGTGATGATGCCAATGATCGTGTGATGATGATGCTGATGATCGTGTGATGACGATGCTAATGATCGTGTGATGATGATGCTGATGATCGTGTGATGACGATGTAAATGATCATGTGATGACAATGCTAATGATCGTGTGATGACGATGCTGATGATAATGTGAAGGCGATGTTGATGATCGTGAGGATCCAGATTTTGATGTTGTTGTAGCTGTTCGAGTGCTGCAGAAGATAAAGACTCAGTACTAAAGATGTTGATGTTCTAGTATTGAAGATGTTCCAGTAACTACTTGAGTTACTGATGATGTTGAGAAAGCTTCCAATGATTTATAGATGTATCATGTTGATGACTCCTTGCTCCTGCAGATGTTGTTATAATATAATTCTCGTTAAGGGGGAGTGTTGAGATATTGTAACTTTTAATAATATTATATTTGTACTTTATTATTCCGGAGATGTTTCATTCCTCTGTGAAGATCTTATTGTATATCCGGATATGCTTATTCCTCCATCGGAATGTGGTAACTTGGGTTATTGGACTTCCCTAGTGGGGGTCATCCCTGTATGTGTTATGTGGGTCAAAAGGTTGTTAGAACACCCTAGTGGGGTCGGCCTAGTCAGTTGTAGTGGGGTGCTTAACCTAGTGGTAAAGTTGGGGCTGACCTACTTAATATAAAGTACAAGTCGGAGATGTGTATATATAGAGGAGGTGTGTTCCTCATTTCATACACTTCCCTCACTTGAAAGATAGCATACTTGTGAGAGAGAGGTCTGTTATGGAGGAGGAGGAGATCATGTCTTTGGTTTGCATCTTTATATATTGCTGGTCATCTATATTGAGGAAGCTTTGCTGGGTTTTATACCCCATGAGGGTTTCCCAGGATAAATCTGTGTCTCTTGTATTTATGTTGTGCTTGTTGTTTCTTCAGTGATCCTGTATATGCTATTGTTGTAAAATGGAATGTAATGTTGATATTTTATGTCTTAGCATATTGAATCTTAACAACCATTTTGTTGAGAATTTCAAAATCTTCTGCAATCTTTTCCATTAAAATTTTCCCTGTCAAAAAATTTAAATACTGAAATTTCATATGATCCATTCTTATATTGAACAATAATTTATTATATTCATCTTTGGGAATTAACTTCTGATTCTCATCCCAGAAAGCAGAAAAACCTTTTTCAATCAATTTCTCAAACTACTTTTTGAATTCCGCTACTTGTCTCCTCATTGCTCCATCTTTGACTTCAACATTCTCGTTGTGTGCATGCTTTCCTAAACTTCTTCTTGCCCATGTAATGGCTGCAATCCTGTCCTTAATACCCAGGATCCACAGATCTTCATTTGTCAAACTATTCAAAAAGGTAATTGCATTTTGTGTTGTCTCTTTGGGCTTCCTGTTCAGATTCTCTCTAATTGCTGTACAACTTGTTAAAGCATCTTTAATTAATTTTTCCTTTAATCTTATGAAATATAAATATGGTCTGAAATTTTTTGCTTCTTTAATGATTAAGTCCCACACCATGTGCTTACATCCTTGTGTAGGTGCTTTCCCTATCACTTGATGTGCCAATTTTTTGTTGGTTTCAATCAATTCTTTATATTTGTCTTGTCAAGATTTTGTTTCTTCATCTTTCTTCTCATTTTCTTCTTTCAACCTCTGAGCCTCTTCTCTTAACTACTTAATTTCAACATCTTTTAAACTTACTTGGGACATAGCCTATAGAAGACTATCAAAATCATTTCCATCTTCAGTCTGACTTATACTTGTTTGCTGCTGACTCAAATTTGATAATTTATTTTTCAAATCATCAATTTGATTTCTTAGGCTCATTTTTTCCTTCTCCCAGCTAGCTTCTTTTTCAATGAGTTTCAGTAATTTGGTTGTGCTATCCCTCACTTCCTTGGACAAATCTTCTTTTTCCTGCTCTAACATGGTTAGCTCAGGGCCTTGTATAAGCTGGGTTTCTGGGATTTTTAATTTCTTTCTGAATCCTTGAATTATATCCTCTTTTTCTTTTAACAACTTTTTTCCCGCATTCCCTTCATTGTCAACCAAACCAATTTGTAGCTTTTTGATTTGTTGATGTCGGGATTTATTTTCTATTTTCTCTTGTTCCAATTGATTTTTTAATTTATCTGCAATGTTTCTCAACTTCTCAACTTCCAAACGCGCTTCTAATAAATCAACATATATGACTTCCCCTGTCTTCCTATGTAAGAGCATATATGACTTTTCATCAAATAATTGAAAAGTATGTTGAGATGAAGCCTGCTTGTCTTGGTTATACTTCCTATACATATCTGCTCTAGTCTGGAATTTATCAACATTTCCTACTTCCTTGGCCTCTTGAAAAGTATACTCCTATATATGAACTTTTGGCACTACACATTCACCTTTTTCTTTTCCTTCATCATCTGCAAATGGAATCAAATCCTGCGGTTCATCACACTTAATCCTTTTCACTTTTTCTTTTTCTTCCTCTTCAAGATCAATTGCATCTTGGAAATTTGTTTTTTCTCCAATAACTAGGGTGCTAGTTGTAATTTCTATTTCTCTTGTACAATCTGTCGAAACCAACTCTTCTCCTAATGGAATTGTATTTTCTTTGTCTTCAATTTTGTATTGCAACCAATTTACTTTTTCTGACATCCCTTCTACCTCCTGGTGATCGAAAGATTTAGTATGATGTGATTGCCTCCTTTTCGATATGACATGGAGGGGATCATAATTAACATCCAATTCCTTTCTGAAATCCATTTCTTCCAACAATGTCTCTATGTGCAAAATAACATACTTATTCTTTACAATAAACGGACCTATTGCAAATGGATATTTGATATCTGTGGCTTTTTTGAAAAATAAGAAATGGTTATCTTCCACAATAAACTTCTGTCTCAGGAATTCAAGGGAAAAAACTCTTAAAGTCAAAAACGCTGGTAGAATATACAACTTGTGTTTAAAAACATACAATCTGATTACAGTGTGGTCTTCTGATAAAAACCAATCTCCGGCCACCAAATTTGAACTCAATTGCATGAGTGTCTTCATCTTAGGTAATACTCTGTGTAATTTCTCTCTAAAAATCATGCTATATATCTCTGATAACACATAATTCATTTAATTAAACAAGTTGTCTTCTACAAGACTTTTAAAAATTATTCTTGGAAAATGTAATCTTACCGGCTGGCGAACAAAACTATCTTCATCAGGTGCGACTAAAACCTGAATTGCCTCATACTATGAAATTTCATCATCTGTGAATGAATGCTTTCAGCTAAAAATTCCTCAAAATTGAGACGGGGTGTCTGACAATTTTCACCTTCAAGTTCATTAATGCTCATTCTAAATAGGAAACCTAATTGAAATTTAGTCACCCATGCATCTGTGTCAAAACCTAAGAAATAATCCAAAAGGGAAAGAACAAGCTGAGTGTTCTAATTAAAAATACTGACATCTATGGGGTAAGGAGTATCAGCAATTTCCAAGTCTGGTTTAAGGAAAGAGGATAAAATTATATGTCTACTGTCAGGGGAAAATTGGCGATATAGGTCTAAAATTGATGTTTGAGAAAAAATTTATGGTTCAAGCAATTGGGACATGGGAACTTCTAGGGCATCTTTTATGAGAGAGGGTTCAATTCGACAAATTATTCTGGTTTTTGGGACATCCATGACTACTTGCTCAACGTCCAAATAATAGGACGCACACCAGGACACAAATTCTGGGAATGGGAGAAATTGGTCAAGGAAAAATGACAAAAGGGATGACTGGTTGACTTTATGTACATCTAAACCTTCATCCTACAAGCCTTTCAATTTGACTTTTATCTCTACTATTGATAAGCTAATTGAGGTGTTGAAAATATCCCTGTCTCTATCCTCTAGAGCATCTATGGCTTTATCAATGTCTCCATTCTGAACTCTCTCCATCTTTCTCCTTTATAAACAGACTTAAAATATTATTAGATTGATTTTCAAGGCCGTACCTGTCACTGACAATTAAGCACTTTGTTCTATTCTATCATTGTCTATAGCGCCCACTCGTCCAGAACCTTCCAATGCTGACAATACAAAGAGGAATGTCAACTTTTGCATGTTTTTCTACTATATATAACTTATTTTTTTTATCCTCCCTGCATCTTTCCGGGTGCTCATTTTCCTCCTTTGTTGATCTCACATGCTATGATTTGGACTATCAGATTTCATGTACATTTTGTCGCTTGATAACTTCTTTACGTTTGCCATCTGATCATTTTCCTTTTTCAAACCTCGATAGTTAGATCTCTATCACTCAATTCAACAATTTAATAGTTTACTGTAGATCAGAAAACCTACCTATTTTTTTTAAGGTTGGTTTGGGCCCCCGGTTGACCTATCTATCTCTTCATAGCTTGCTCCTGTCGCTTTCGGATGCAAAATAGGATAGATGGAATCCAACTCTCCATGCAGGCGATTTTTTTATATTATTTATGCTTTGCTATCACCCCTGCATCTCCTACGGCGTGGAAGCTTCCCTACCCGTCTATTTTCTTGATCCATTCTGGGCCGTGGTTTGCCACTGGTTTCTATCTCTATGATCCCTGGTGCCCTCGAATCCTGCCACATGTTTTCCTTTTCTACTAGTTAAAACCACGGGAATTCGCCCACCATTGATCTGGATCTTGCATGAATCCTAGTCATGAAACAGTGCGACTTTTAACAAATTGATGGATTTGGTTTATGTTGATGTTCTCTGCAAGTTCGATCCGCGAACAAAAACTCAGCCATAGATCTCGGCCTCCTCAGATCTGCACCGTCCAAACCCGTGGGCCTCTACCAAAAGTTCGCGAATCCAAAAATTTGTTTGCTCCGTGCATGTCGTATCGGAGAAGTAGTTCCCAACCGGCAATCTGCTCCATTGGCCGTTGATCTATTGCTTAAGATGCTCATTGGATAAACATCCCCCTCCATCTAAAACACCTTACCCTTTTTTTGCGAATCCTGCTCATGTCTGTAGATCTTCACCACCAAAGATCTAGACCATTTATTTGCGTAGATATGTAACAGGAGGCGGACCTCTGCAGTTTAATTCTCCTTGCAAAGTTTCGATCTTGGCATTTTGAGGATTTCACCTTTAAGGATGTGAATATGTATCCAGATGATTCTCCATTCTTTTTAGAAATTGAACCTCCTAGTTTCATCGAGGACAACGCTAGTGCTAACACTAATAAGCTAAACGGGCAAGCTAAACTTCAGTGGCGAACTATTATGAAAAGAATATTTGGAATAAGAAGGGTCAAGTGACACTTCTTGCAGTGTCCAACTATTATGAAAATAATATTGAGAATAAGAAGGGTCAAGTGACGCAATTTTAAAAATAGAACACCTTGGAAGTTTTAACATATAAAAATGGTTTCTCCCGACTTCTGTTTCCCGACAAGAAGGATCAACCACCCCTTCTTTCTGTAGTTATTTGTGAAAACCTTTATCCAACAATTCGTCCATATCCGTAATGGAGAACACAAGAAGGATCGACCGACCTTTCTTGCAGTGGCAAACTATTATGAAAAGAATATTTGGAATAAGAAGGGTTGGGCGGCCCTTTTTGCAATGTCGAACTATTATGAAAATAATATTAGGGATACGAAGGGTTAGTCGACCTTTCAATTAAAAGGCAATTTTAAAAATAGAACACCCTGGAAATTTTAACATATAAAAATGGTTTCTCCCGACTTCTGTTTTCCGACAAGAAGGATCGGTCGCCCCTTCTTTTCGTAGTTAATTGTGAAAACCTTTATCCAACAATTTGGCTATCTCCATAATAGAGAACACAAGAATGATTGACCAAGCCTTCTTGCAGTGTCAAACTATTATGAAAAGAATATTTGGAATAAGAAGGGTCGGTTGACCCTTCATTTACGAGGGAATCGTAACAATAGAACACCTTTGGGAAAGAGCAGCTGCTCTTTCTCTAAGAATACTTCGACTTGCCAGCATAGTCTTTGAAGCAAGATGTCTATAAATTTTGTTGTTTAAATGTTGATATCTAGTATCCCAGGGTGACACATGGAACGATCTTATTGTGACATGTGGCATATTTGATTGGGTACATTGAGTATTAGAAATATAGTTTAATTATAATATTGGCTCGTATAAAATATTTTATCCTATGAGCACCGCTGAATTTGGCAGTTTGAGTATATTGGATCATATTTTAGTATTTCGGTAGTTACTCTGAGGATAATTACTTGATTTTAAGTGCAGCGGATAAACCACTTCTAAACGCTAATTATTCTTAAGCACAATTAACTAGTAATTAAGGTGTTAATTACAACACTTAACGATAGTTAGTGCGCAAATGACTACACTTATCACAAATTCAATTTTGTAACAAACAACCATCCATTATCAATCCCAATGGCTATAAGTTGTATCTTTCCTTTTATAAAACTTTTATTGATGAAAATGAAAAATACAACTTTTTGTTGACCAAGTGGAAATTTAGAAACACAACAATTTTGTTGCTTAAAACTGCCACATAGGGAAATTTAGGAACCAATTTTGTTTACTATCAACCCTTGAGAACATCCATCATTCTGAACACTATTCCCCATGTTTACTCCTTGTGCCTTGACTGCTGCAAGGCCCTTCTCATTTATTCTAATTATTTCTCCTGCCCATCCTTGCCTTGGTGACCATGCCCATATGATGTTATTTACATCGATCTTCATATTTTTTCTGCACCTACAACCCATTGTTGATGTCTATCTAAGAATTTTCTGTACAAGACCTTTAGATCCTGCGATGCTCCTGTTGGCTTCCACCATTGCACCTCTACTTTGTAAGACTGAACAGTACTAGCATCTGACTCCTGATAAACATCACCAATCACCTTACCCAACCGGATTGCACAATCTGGGTCTGGTGATTGCATAATGACCATTTGGCCCTTTACAACATCCACTCTTGGAATGAATTCATCTCTAGGCTTGTTGCGTAGCGGTCCAACATAGCAATCTTGCAAAGCAGGAACATTTTCCTTCAAATAGGCATCCAGAATTTCATGTTCAGATCTTGTAGGTTCACTATGAATATCATGGCTTGTTGATGGCCAAAAGTTAGTTGATGACTGATCAACAATCTCCAATAATTTAACTTGGGATGCCAAAATTGTTCACCTCCCTTCTCAATCCCTCCATTCTAGAATGAAATATATGTTTCTAGTCCTTTTTTTATTTCGTCAATGTCCGAAGGACTTTTTGATTCCAGATTTAATAACTGTGTTGTACCTACAATAATTAATCAATGCAAATACACGAGATATCAGAAATAATATAATAGAATCGCTTTTGTATTGATCACGGGCCACTTCGAGGGGGCAACCTCCTTTGAGCAAGCTCAATACAATTAACTTCACGGTGCCTTCAATGACCTCAACACACACTTATATACTAAGTCTATGCCCAATACCATGAGTCAAAACCATGGGACATATAATACTACGGGACGACTTACAAAGCATATGCGACCAATACTATGGGTCAATACTATCGGCTAATATAAACTACGGATCAACAAATACTACGGGATGATTTACAAAGCATATGCATCCAACAACAATATACTAACATAGTAAAGAGAAGGGTTTACATAGGTTCCTAACATCCCCTCTCCCTTAGAAAAAGCTTTGGTTGGAGAAATTGCTGCAGAAGCTGAAGGAGTGGTTCCCCGGTAGCATCCTTGGGTTGCATTTCAGGCCACTGATGCCTTTGGAGTGTCAAGGAGGATTGCTTGGAATGCTGTAGATGAAGAAGAACCCTGTTAGCTGCGTGGAAAATGCACTCAGAACGGTGCTGATTGGCTTGTTGATTCAAGCGAATTCTGGCCATGTGAAGTTTGTCCTGCAGAATGAGAAGAATCTGATCGCGGTTTCGAAGAACCGAGTCAATTGCTTGAACTGGGGAGCTGCTAAGGGTGTATGGAAGAAGAACTGGTGGTGTTTTTCCAGAGACTGCTTCATATGGTGTCCTGTGAGATGTGGTATTGTACCACCAGAGTGCTGCTAGGAAATCCATAGAAAGAGTTGGCCAAAGTTGTTTAGGGATGGGCAAGGGTTTGAGCAATCCCAAAAGGAGTGTCGTTTCACCCTTGTTGACTTGGAAAGTATCATTGTCAGCCACCATCTGTTGAATTGTCATTTTTAGTCCCTGCCAAAAGAAGTTACATTGTTCTTGGTCATACATGTTGCAGAACCCAGAGTGCCCTATTGATGGAGAAGCATGGAGTTCATAGAAGAGATAGCCCTGTTGAACATATTGCAACCAATTTGGAACAAGCAGAGAAAGAGCTGTAAGAGAAACTGGATCATCAATTGTGCGAGAAGGAGCATCTTCCACCATATTGTCCTTACCCTTCTTGTAAGTGATCACATAGAGATAACCCATGAGTTGGATAACCCATTGCAGGTGTGTTGGGGAGGAGACCCCTTGTTCCAGAAAATTTTCCAGACTCGGAAGATCAGTCTTGATGCAAAAATAATTCCCTAATAGGGATGGCTGCCACTTCTGTACTTCATGCAAAATAGCCATCGTTGCCTGCTGAGAGGTAGATGTGGTTACATTCTTACCGGAAAGGTCTCTTGAAGGCAGCAAGTGCATTGGTTCAGCAAAGATACCTGCATATCTATCCAAGGAAGTAGTGGAGATTGTTGATGGGTGCATCTGAATGGAATTGAGCTGAGTGATGACACCATGTGAATTCTTCTTAAGGATTTTTTCCAGGTGATGTGAACTGATGATGCAGAGAGACCCTGGTTGTAATCCCATAAATTTGTGTTGTGCTCCATTGACTTTAAACTGCATCCAAAGTTCAGCAAAATCCCATAAGATGGGGCCAAGTGTGCGTAACCATTGAATGCCCAAAACCACATCACATCCACCTAAGGACAAGGCAAACATGTTAGAGTGTAGGTTATAATCTTCCATAGAGATACGCACATTGTGACACTTCCCGTTGCAAGGTAAGGTGCCCCCATTGGAAACCATGACTTCAAAGTTGGAGCAAGGATGGACAAAACAATCAGCCTGTTTGGCAATCCGAGGGTCAATGAAGTTATGAGTGCTACCAAAATCAATGAGTATGGTAAGAGGGAGCTTCTTGAAGTATCCCTTGACTCACATTGTTTGTGGGGTGGTGACGCCGGTTACAGCATGGAGAGAGATCTCAGGTGGGTCGTCCTGAAATGGGGTGTCAACAGGCGGTTGTTGAATGTTGATCTGATCATCCACTGTATCTGTAGCTTCTTCACCAAGTTCGAAGGCAGGCGGAGAATCCACATCCAAGAGATAGAGCTTTTGTTGAACACATCTATGTCCCCGAGTGAATTTCTCATCACAATTATAGCAAAGCCCTTTTTCTCAGCGTGCCTGCATTTCTATCTCAGACAAATGCTTGATAGGAGTTGGTTGAGGAGAAGGCGTGATGGGAGGTCGTTGGGAACCCATATTTCTAAAGGGAACAAGGGTGGGTTTGGAGTGTTGTTGAGCTGCAATCTTGTCCTCAGCCAGCTTAGCCAACCCTAGGACTTCCATCATTGTGTTGGGACAAAACATTTTGACCTCTGAACGAATTTCATCCTTGAGACCACTTATAAAACAACTCCTGTAGAATTCATCAGATAATCCTTCTGTGTGGTTGGCCAATTTCTCAAATTCTGTCTGATACTCTCTCACTGTGCCAATTTGGTGAATTTTAGTGAGTGCTCCTGTGAAATCATCAAAAGCACTAGGGCCAAATCGTGGCAAAATGAGTTGGCAAAAATCTATCCAGTTTGGCTCGGGATGAGCTTTGATGTACCAACGATACCATTGAAGGGCTTCCTGTTCCAAATGAAAGTATGTAAGTGGAACTTTCTGGACATCAAAAGTATTATGTAGACTGAAATATTGTTCTACTCGGTATATCCATCTAGTCGGATCAATACCATTGAAGCGAGGAAAATCAAGCTTTGGCCCATGAAATTGTTGGAAGAAGAGAACCCGGTGGCTGCAAAAGATTATGGCTGTCGGTTATTGTTCATGGCTGAATGTTGAAGATGGAGGCTAAGAAATTTTTCATCCAGATCTTGGAGTTTGGTTTGGATGGCTGCAAGGGCTTCCTCCATGGTGTTTGCTCCTGCACGGGTGACAACCATAACCAGGTGTTTTTTTTTTTTTTTTTTGTGGAATGGGTAGAAAAACACAAATAGAAGCTAATTTAGTAAAGGGAAATTGGGATTGGGGAAACAATCTGATGGGTAATTCGGTTTTGACTAGATTTTGGACACTGTCGAAAGGACAAGAAAGCAAAAAGGGGGATTTCAGAAGTGGGGTGATAGAATGAGAAAATTTGGCAGAGAGGGACAAAGAAGCAAAGTTCAGAAAGGAACTCTGTGGTAAAATTTGAAGGCAATTGGGTGAAATTTGAGGAAGTTATGGAAAACCCTAAAATTAGACAAATGTGGGATTTCGGGCTTTGGGAAGGGGAATTGGGGATAGGGTCCTCAGGAATGAAATAGCCAGAATGGGATGACAGGGGTTCCTCGAAAATTTCAAGGGAAACAGAGTGAAAACAAGGGAGATATGGACAAAAACTGAATTTTTTATTTTTTATTTTTTCCAGAATGGAGCTGCTACGGCTCGGATTTTTTTTTTTTCTTTTTACAGACTGGAGCGGCTACGGCTTGGAAGGAATCTAGAACAATGCCGAATGGATGGATCTGGAACGGCTTGCAAAATGGATCTGAAACGGCGCTGCAGTGATCGACAATAGTGCAGCTGAAAGTAGATATGGACCCCAGGTATGTGCGGCTTCCTAACAGTTCAGGGTTTTCACTCGGCCACCAATGCTGTCTGACGGCTTGCGTATTGGGGTAGTACCCCTTACTCCACGGCTCAGGTAAAACTGATAACCGCTTTGCCACAAACGACATCTCTTGGTTTACCTCACGGGTGGGAAATAGTCAATCAGGTAGGGGTCGTTGCCCTTTTCGCTGGCAGGTTCTCTCAATGGGCCAGCTACTTCAGGGTTCCTGTGGTACTCCTTGCAATGATTTTTAGGGCTTATGCCCAAGTATTTCCCACAGTTAAGTGGATAGGGATTATTCCCAAATCCGAACCTGCAACAAAAAAAATTTGGGCAGAAATTCCACCCAATGTTCAAAAATCGGATCTATATTGCTCAGAATCGCTATTATAGAATGTTTCCAGAACTGGAACAACCACTCTGCTTCTACCCATGAAAGCGGAATAGAAATCTGGGCACTCGGTCAAAAGATTTTCTCGTTGCAATTTTCGCGGCCGTCACCGAAATTCTGAAAAATTGCTGATTTTAAATCCGCGATATCTCCACTTTTAGAACTCCAGAGGAGATGATTTTTTTTTTGAAACTACATATTTTTTAAAGAGGAATTTAGATATGCAATCAGTTTCTTCTGATTTTGTGCAAAAAGTTTCATAAATTGATCTGAAATTCGCCACCCAAAAAAAGAAAAAAAATTTCCCACTTGTGCCAAGGAAAGTGCTCTGATACCAGATGTGTTGTACCTGCAATAATTAATTAATGCAAATACACGAGATATCAGAAATAATAGAACAAAATCGCTTTTGTATTGATCATGGGCCACTTCGAGAGGGGCAACCTCCTTTGAGCAAGCTCAATACAATTAACTTCACGGTGCCTTCAATGACCTCAACACACACTTATATACTAAGTCTATGCCCAATACCATGAGTCAAAACCATGGGACATATAATACTATGGGACAACTTACAAAGCATATGCGTCTAATACTATGGGTCAATACTATGGGCTAATATAAACTACGGATCAACAAATACTATGGGACGACTTACAAAGCATATGCGTCCAACAACAATATACTAACATAGTAAAGAGAAGGGTTTACATAGGTTCCTAATAATAACCTAGGCTGTCCCACTGGCAAGTCTGCTCTACCATCTGGAAATGACCGCCAGAGTTTCAGAGGAGATGACCAATCTTCAACCCGAAGTGATGCCTTCCATTGCATCACTGGAATGTCATCTATGAGCTGAAATTCAAAAAACTGGCATTTTTTTATACCGACGATCTTGGCATTTCCATCCAAAAGGTGGGGTATCACAAAACTCTTAAAATCGTAAAGTTCATCAATTAGATAAGAGACAAAGGAATTTTGATCTTCACATGTCCTAAACGTATCCATAATTTCTGAGAGAGAAAATATATCCTTGTGCATTAGCCTTGCTGATAACCTACCAAAAGTTCCATCAATGTCTTCATGGGTGTGTCCAACCGGGAGGAATCCAACTTCACCTTTCTCGAACACTCTCCTTGCTGTTAAAAGAGATAAAAATTAAAATACAAAGTGGTTTTTGTTATCGCCTGAACAATTATCCATTCACAACAACAATATGTGTGGTAGTTTTCTATTTGGCATGCATTGATTAGTACCATCAACACACATTACATCATCTTGCATTACATCTTGTCTGTATACCGAACACTTTTCATATGAGTCTGATTACAATAGCGCATCATGCAGTTGGTGCTTAGATGTTCTGCCTTTGTAGAGCAAATCACCATACTTATCACCCACTAGTTCTTCAATACACTTCGAGCATTTAGCCAGGGATGTCACAGTGAAATTCGATCCCATCTCTAAAAATGAGAGGCTGAAATGACCAAAACCCCCAGTCTGGTGCCCATGGGTCAACATTCCAGTCAATGATATGGGAAGATTCATAACATTACTAAACGCGTTTTCCTTCTTACCCATCCTTGGAATGGAAGTCTTTGACTTGTCCATTTTGTCATGAACAATACTGAGATAAGTCTTCAGATTTTGCTGGGAAGCTGACCTGTGAGCATAATAGATATGGCGACAACTTGAGATGTATTTAATATGAGCATCCTGATTTGCTCACAACTTTTCCACCTCAGCTGGATCTGTGGTCCCCTTAAGCCTATCCTGTATTGTAATGCACTCATTACACCTTGCAAAGTTGTTTGATTTAGAAATTTTAACATCTGGAAAGTCTTCTCTCATCGCCTTGCTAAAGGAGGATTGTGACACTGGAGGAAAACCGATTCCTGTGATTTCATCATTAGCCATTTTTCACAGTAAACCATGGGACATATTATCGGGCAAAAATTTCAAGGTTGTCCTTGTTCCATCTTTACTGATTATTCTTGTAAGATGTGGATATTTGTTTAAATTCTCTACTACAATTTTATTAAAAGTAGCTACCAGTGTAGTAGTGTTCGTCCTGGATTTTTCCAAGCCACTGCTACCATGCATAGCTCTCACATTACCATTCATGAACATTCTTTTATAATTGAAGAAAGTGCTCTTTTTTATCCGATGGCATTTATACCATGCATTTTGACAGACATCTATTGTGTCTGATCTCACTACAAACAAGCTTCTCTTTCTATCATTTCCTTCTTTAGCCACAGGAGCATTTGATCCGAAAGAATTCATAACAAACTCTCTTTTTGAATTTCCATTCATACTATCAAATTTCTTCGCACATTCAACTATCAATCCATGTGGAATTTTTGATATACAAATATTTGAGCAGCAATGTTCGGTGCCAATGTTTGAAAGGAATGCACCCATATTTATTGCAGGCCTGTAAGGTACGGATCTTGAATTTCTTTTGAAAATTTTAGTTCCAACTTGCTGCTTTACGAAATTGTATGGCCTTGTTCCATTACCTTTAACATCTGTATATTCACAACGAGGAGTACCTGGAAGGACCATCTGTAAAGGACATTCTTCAAAAACATTCCAAAAGTTGACCATTTCTTCGTCTTCTTTCTTTTTTAGTATAACATCCAAAGGAACATTATCGAGGTCAAGCAAATTGTTTGCAGGCCATCTTATAAGGGATCCTTCAAATACACCACATTCCTCGCAATTGCAGAAGACTTTATGAACTAAAATACCAAACTCACCAGCATCTAGTGCTTTGAATTATACAATGTCTCCCTCAAAAAAATTTGACACTATTCCTCGAGCAACATACTCTGGCTTTAAAGAACATTGATGTATCAAATTAACTGTCTATCCCAACAACCTTTCATTGTGATTTTCTCTTAATACTTTCAAAGTATATTTAGATCGATTATTGTTGAAAGTTTTTGCAAAAGAAAGCAATGTTTCTATATTAAAATCAATTATTCTCTTAATTGGCCATACAACAAAATCTCCACTACTCAACCCTAGAAACCATGCCATACAAGAAAACACCACTTCATCCACCAGAATACCAAAGTTGAAGTCACCCAAAAATGTTCCCCCAACGAAATCACTCCCACTCACATTTGTTACAACACCTATGGAAATGCAATCCTTTCTTTCTGAACACTTATGTAACAACTTAACTTTTCTCATAATAAAAGAAGATTTATTCTCAGTTGTTATGATATGTGCTACACTCGTCAAAGTAGAAGCTGGTATATCATTGACCTTATTCTCAGTTGTTATGATATGTGCTACACTTGTCAAAGTAGAAGCTGGTATATCATTCACCTCATTCTCGCGAAGAGCAGACCCAATCTGGTTAATGATCTCAGATACAGGCCATTGAATATAACCACCAACTGCCTCTGACAATGTATCTGCACCTTCTGATCGATAGGGAAATGGAAGAATTGCATTTAAAGACTTGGTAACATTTACAATGATACATCCATCCTTAATTATGATATTATGCAAAAAAATTCTTTCTGGAAAAGAGATTCCTTTAGC
This sequence comes from Larix kaempferi, assembly GCA_027924585.1. Classification (NCBI taxonomy): domain Eukaryota; kingdom Viridiplantae; phylum Streptophyta; class Pinopsida; order Pinales; family Pinaceae; genus Larix; species Larix kaempferi. The sequence goes on from BSBM01001048.1 coordinate 18,399,550, forward strand.
AACTTTCAATCAATTCAAAAGTAGGTCCACACATTGATGAGTACCAAAATCCATTTCATAAACGATATCTGAAATATAAAATAACAAGACACATTGTTCAGAACCAAAATCCAGTTCATAAGCGTTTTATGAAATATAAAATAACAGGAGCACATTAACAATCATATTTATTTTAAACAAAGATATAACATAAATTATAATATATAAAAAAATGTCTATCTGGACTTGCAATTTTCTGAATGGTAGGATCGACCGTCCCTTCTTGTAGAAGAAGCGAACACAAGACGGATCAAAATACCCTTCTTGCAGTCGTGAAAGATTACGAAAAGAATACTGGGTAGAAGAATCTTCTCCTGCCCGTTCATTTATGATGGAATATTAAAAATATTCAACCTACGAATGCTAGGCCGTCAATTCATGTATTTCCAAAATTGTTAACAAGGGAAGAATACTGAGCACAACAAGGGTCAACTGACCCTTCATTTACGATATAAATTTAAATATATTTAATCTACGAATGCTAGGCCGTCAATACATGTATTTCCAAAATTGTGAACAAGGGAAGAATACTGAGCACAACAAGGGTCGGCCGACCCTTCATTTACGATATAAATTTAAATATATTTAATCTAAGAAGGCTATGTCGACAATTCCTGACTTCCAACTTCCGCTATAAATAGTAAGGAGTCGACCTGGACATCATCTAAGTTCTAACATATAAAAATGTTTGTCCTGACTTCCATTTTCCAAAGAGTAGGATCGGCCACCCCTTCGTTTAGGAGAGAATTGTGAACAACTATATCCAGCAAGTCACTGATATTCAGAATGGCGAAAGAAAGAAGGATTGACCCACCCTTCTTGCATTCTAGAACTATTATGAATACAATACTAGGCAGAAGAAGGGTCAACCGTCCCCTTTTTTTTTGTAAGTAAGAAGTTTTTGTATTAAATCAAAGAGGAGTTACATAAGGAACAAGCTGTCCAAGAGTCAGACTTGTTCATCAAAACAGACCATCTAACTATTAACCCATAGACTCCAGCATCATTAACCTTGCGGTAGACAATTATCACCAAAATAGATAAGATGATTTCATTCAACTGACCATCCCTATCCTCAGAAGCTTTGGAACAACAAAAATCACTACCTATCCAAAAAGTTGTTAAACCAAAGATATTCTTAGCATAGGCAGATAGGCCTGAAATAAAAAAGCACAGCAAAATGCTACTACACCCGTTAGGCAAGATATACATTTAGGAAAAGACAATCTAGCTTAATAGTCAACCCTCCCTTAATAAAAAGACTTGCAGTTTGGAAAAACGATTCCAGATCAAGCGTCAACGGATAATGTAAGGAGCATCAGGAGAGGTCCCTGGATGGGGGAAGCTGGAAGACGAAGAAGGATATGGGGGAGGCCACAGCTCCATTTCTTGGAGAAGAAAATCCAGCTTCCAGTTCAATGAATGAGTCTTCTCCATGTTACACTACACCATAAGTCCCAGCACTGCTTCCTCTCCAGGGGTTTGTCTGTCGCGGATGGCTAAACCGACAAGGTTCTTCATCATCCAGTAAAGCGCTACCGTGAGTTCGTATAGACTAACACGCCCATCCATATTGCCTAGATCCATAATCTAGTTCTTCAACTTGTTGCACTCCCCCAGCAGCATCTCCCTATTCAAACTCGGCCACCATTGATGCTCATAATGTATTGGAGAAAAATCACTATGGCTTGGGGTAGACCACAACAGACAACTGACTACCAGAAATCAACTCAATTCCCAATACTATGCTATATAAATGACAATGCTAAGACAATGAAGAATACAAACAACCTCAATCCAAATGTTTGATGTAGATCCTCGTTGGAGCTTTTCAATCCGTGCACTTGAATCTGCAAATTAGTCTTGACAGCCAATATACAACAAGTACATATAATATATAAATGGCATTAACATCATCAATAGCAATGGCCCATGATATAACAAGTAAATGCAACCCAATGTAGTATAAACAACAATTACAACATTAATGGACGAGAATATGAGTATTTCTATTAATAAACAAGAAGAAGTACAATGTGATATGAACTCTTACAACCAATCTGAACCAAGATCTAGGTCAATCCACTTGCGCCTCCACCACTTCAATCCTTCATGGAATGGCAAACTCAAACTATGGTAGGAGTTTGGAAGGTGAACATAAAGGGTTCACAACTACAAGGATCAATGAGTGTAGACTCAAGATAGGGAAAAAATCCACTAGAGTTCTCTTGCTCTTCTTTCCCCTCCCATCCATAAGCCATATGTGCTCAATATATAGTACTCTCAAAGGTAAGTGAAAGGACACATCGAGGTGTTTCCTGGGAAGATAGAGGGTCAAAGGTCACCCAATGACCGCTTTTTGGGAGTAAAAAGTAATAAACTAGTGTTTTTTACCATTTTACATGCTACCCATGGGCTATAGTGATGCAACTCATGGGTACGCCCACTGTAATGATGCAGCTAGTGTACAAGGGAAAAAATAGGGAAAAATAGTGTCTGAAGGATATAAAATGGTTCTAAGTCAGTGAAATGGATCTTTTAGGCCAAAGAGTGATGATTCTCACAAGGTGGAAGATTACATTGTAACAAATGCCCCCTAATGTGTGAGGTCAGAGACTGATGCTACGATGGCCGAAATACATTATAAATCTCAGAAGTGGAGTGATGGAGACACAAGTGGAAGGAGTAGTTCACTCTCTATAATACAATAGTATTCCTGAATACATGTTGGAAGTATAACAATCTAATACAATGGCCATGAATAGGCAGTACATAGTGAATACATGTCATAAGTCATCATAGCCATGATCCCTCTGCAGTAAGATATGGTCTCCTACTGAAAAGGAAACAAATAGTGCAAACTGGAGGTACAAACTGTTGATATCTGAGAGGTGATATCTCAAATGTAAAGTCATCGTAATAAGTAGCATACTGAATGCCACTATCGCCCGGGGTCTTCTACACAAGTCTTCAATGGTGCAAGTCCCATCAAATGAATAAAGGAGTTGAGGTCGAACTTGATGTGACATCGTCTGATTACCGGTCAATGATGTATACCATTAATAGACGCGAGGTAACCCACCAATAATGAAAATAGGCATCAAGGCACAAAGCACAATCATCGGAGTGTGAATAGATGAGTTGAATTCCAACACAAGGATGAATCCATCGATCAGGGGACATTGATGTATTCCCAAAACTGTTGATGGCGAGAGAACCTGACACTAATGACTACAAGCCTCAAGGTACTCAACTGAACTCTAAGCCTCAAGTTCCAGAATAAATGGGTTGAATTCGATGGAGTGAGATTCGCTGGAAGGAGAGAATTAAGGCATCCCCCATCAACGAGCACGAGGTACCAGCTATGCTGAAAGATTTGGAAGAATTTAGGTGAAATGGACTGACTCAATAAGGATGGCCGACATGCAATAGTCAAGAGATCTAAAGAGTGGTTGACTCCGGTTTCAGGACTTCCTTTGAACAAGAGCATGAGCAAATGGATAGACTCAGGAAGCATAGACTTGATATAGACTGTGCAATGCAAGAGGCATTACAAAGGGCTCCATAATGACTGGAAGCTTAACCAATCAGTGGAGTAAACTGAGAAACAAGTACAGCTCCTAAGGTCCAACTATAGTCCCCACTCATAATGTATGGAGTGGAATGAATGCTCTATTAAAAGGTGACACAACAACTGCCAACAAGAAGTAGTAACCATAATCCTGTCCGGCTTTCTGGAATATTTGATTTTTTGGTCTTTTTCATATTTGGTGAAAGTTTGAAAAGAATAAAATTGATTATAGTACAACAAGTGAGGAAACAAGTGTCAAATAGCAAGCATACTAGTTCAAAGAAGTGGAACATACCTATGATCAATGCAAGGAACTGCACGCAGGATGTGGACACTCGGGGTTGTGTTCCCTCAAGGTCAAAAGGCCATCAAATTGTGAAGGGAAAATATAAGCTCTGCAGGGCTCAACAGGGACAAGTTCTCAGGCACCAAGCTAATAACAAAGTAAGCGGGAGCCAACACAAGGCTCAAGTGGCAAGGAGGATGATGCAATGCAATCACAACCTTATATAAACGGGGGAGTCCTTATGGGAGATGGCGATCATAAGACAAAGTAGAGTATGAGTCTTTATCGCAATGTCATGGTGTAACTATAAAGGACTCCCAATCCTAAGGACAAAGAATGGCATGGGCAGCAGAATGCAAAAAGGGGTTCTATCTAGGGTACCCATGTTTGGAAAGGCCCTACCGCCACATAACGACACTTCTATGACATTGTGAAGGTTCCGTGTCAATTAAGAAGTGGGGTCACACCTAGGGTTTATGAAAATGGTCAAAAGGTCAAATGCATAATGCATGTGAAAATGACATCTAACCTATATGCCAGGTGTGAAACGTACTTACCGTAGGTGTGAAACGTACTTGCCGTAGGTGTGAAACGTTCAAAAATAACTTTCGTCGAAGAAATATGGTGAAAAACGCTACTCCATGACATGGCAAAAACTATAGACAAGTGGATCTTGAAAATTATAAATAGTAATAAAAATTTACAATTTACAATTCATTTTGACTATTCACCCATTTGGAGTTTTGTGGTTAGTTTTTTCCCTCAAAGTTCAGTTGCTGATTCCAGTATCTATAGGCATCCGATCGTCGAACCGTCAGGAGTAGGTTGGTAATCTCATCCACACCTTCCATTTTAATGTTTTTATTTCAAATTTCATTGGTTGGTTTTTTAGTTTGTCCAAGCCCTAAATGGCTTCCGCGCTACCCGCGGGCTACTACTATGCGGGTCATGGGTAGGGCATCATACTCGCAGTCAATGCACAGGTTGATAGCAGGTACCCACTACTGTATGCAAATTTTCCCGCTGGTACGGCCGTGAAGTTGATTTTGAAAATGAAATTGACTAAATTTTTTGTTTTTTCTCACTCCAGGATGGTTCTAGAGTGGAGGGAGAGGGAACATGACCTAGTAGATGAGGCTGTTCGTAACGACATGTGTGCACAGCAAGCGCTACAAGCATGTGGCTTATACAAATTCTGGAGCATAGGGGGTTTGAGGGCCCAAAACCTATTACTCCGTCGTTTGATAGACTATTGGGATGTTGATGCACATAACTTCAACCTAGACGAGAAAATACTTTCACTGGAGGTGGAAGATATCTATTTTATGACAGGTTTGTCCCATAGAGTTGAGGTGGCAAGCCTTCGGTCTCGAACTGCAGGTGGTGGGATCACCATCCCTGACTACATAGAGAGATATTGTGTTCCAAATACTCGGGCAGTGGGAAGTCAGGTGCCCATCCGAGCCATAGTCAACCTGAGTACGAAGGTTGTCGTGGCCACTTTAGTGTGGATCGCTGGATCCAAAGCTCTTCACCAGGAATCTAGGCCAATTATGTTCTATGCATCATAGTGCATGCAGCCTATGATATTTGACTAGTGTACTACCCTACTGGGGTCCATGAAGACCCAGCTGACAGAGTGCAAGCAGGGGGATGCGAAAAACTTCGGGTATGGTGGTATTTTGTGCAGCTTATTCTTTGAGCAGGTTTCAGGGCTTAGTCCGAGGGTTGAGGTCCCTCCTCATAGTCTCCGCAACCCAGCCATGACCCGGTGGGCTAAGGTATTGACGTGACAGGGTGGTGGCCGTCAGGCATCACCATATACAGAGGAGTTCTTTTCCTAGTGGGATCGACATATCATAGCGATAGATGACTACCCCTATGCAGGGATGGACTTCCGACAGGATTGAGACATTCTGCTCCCACTAGATGCAGTGTTCGAGACATCGATGAGTACTCTTTTTGGGTTTTTTGTTGTGTATTAAATTTTTATGGATTTTTTATTATAGATGCAAAAGCAAAAATCTTTTTGGGGGTAGTATCATGTATTAAAGTTTGACTGTTTGCTCATAGACAAGGACACAGTGAGACCCGATGTCTTCCTGAGACATCATCGCTGGGGCAGGGGTAATGAGATGGTAGGTGCTGGAGCAGAGCAGACACTATAGACTTTGTGGTCCAACATATCATGGATGACTGCCAAGGTACCACAAGCAGAGGTGGCACAGCTGCTAGAGGCTATGCAGTGCCAGGTAGTGGGGGTGCCAAGCAATTGGGTTCGACTACTATAGTGTGTCACGAATGCAGTGCATTATTTTTATGAGACACATCCTATCAAGACGACGGCTAGGCCTCCTCATATGGAGTAGATACCTCAAGATATCATTTTTTGTATCGATATGTATATTTTTGAGGGCTACGGGCTCCCGTTTTGTATCATGATACTACCATTTTTGGACTCTATTTATAAAAACTTTGGTTCTCCAGTTCTACTATATGTGTGTATGTAAAAATGTGTGAATGTCTTCTTTTATTTGTATGTTTCATTGTGAATGTGACGAATGCCAATCTAATACATAGATAGCATATGCATCAGATATATGATTAACATTTCTTGGAACATGAATGTATGTAATTGAAACAAAATGTCGTTCCAAGAGTCTTACCCTTAGGAATTTTCGTAGTAGCGTAGGATCTCATACACGGTACTGCCTATTTAGCTGAGACACAACTAGTTTTGAATCCAGGCGGACTTCTAAAGATTGGATACCATGTGAAATGGCATCCCAAAGTAGCTCAATGATGACACTATACTCAGCCACATTGTTAGATGTAGGACCAAGACAATCACCTCCCGAGGACACAACTAGGTGGTCAGGTGAGAAAATAACCCAAGTAGCAGAAGCAAGCTGCTACGTATGATGGCTAGCACCATCCGCAAACCCTAACAATGTAGGAAATTCTGCTGACATCTTTCAATCAAACGGAAGCTAATCAGCAGACCCGAAAACCAAAAGAAATCTAAACTATGTACAAAAGTAACTATACAGTAGTAAACAAAAGTATTAGCCTGAACCAGAGGTTCAAGCTTAATACCACTTGAGGTAGAGTCCATTTCTAGGATCCTTCAAGACAATCCCCTCGTAGTCTTCTAATTCATAGGCTCTTTTTTCTAGGACATGCTTCACGATGTGAGGGCCATGCCACATGGGGTTGAACTTGCCTGCCCCCAGGGGTTCTCTAGCTTGGTCATATAAGAGGACCAAGTCACCTTCAGCATATTGCTGGGGACAGACAGACCTATTGTACTGAACCTTAACACGATGTTTGTTGGCACCTATAGCCATGGCAGCATCTCGACACTGCTTGTGAAGTTGCTCAAGGTGGATTAAACGTTGCCCAAGACCCGTCATATCAGGGAGGAGCTCTATGGCCAGTTTAAGAGAAGGGATTTTGCATTCAAATGGTAAAAGTGACTCCACACCGTGAACTAGCTAAAATGGTGAGAACCCGGTGGAAGTTTTGACTACAGTTCGATATTCCCACAAAGCAGGATATAACATGATGTGCCAGTTGGTCTTGCTTTGTTGGATGGTACGCTAGAGAATGGTCTTCAAAGACTTATTAACTGATTCAACTTGACCTTTTGCTTGGGGATAATAAGAAGATGAGTGTTCTTGACGAAACCCAAGCTTGAGAAACAGATCCTTTGTCACGTCCCCTTCCATCAACCCGATGCAAGGGAGCGAAACATGACTGACATATCGGGCTTATTGGAAATCTCAGCCCCGTTCCTTACTAAGAAATTCATAACAATTAAAAACTTCTGTGTGCAATTCATACCCAATAAAAACATAGCGGAATTAATCAAATTTGCATACACACAAATAGTAATGCATCAACATATTTAACTCAAGCAGATGGTGAATCAACAGACAATGAATCAATCCCATTCTTAGGATATGCACAAGCTTCATATCAACCATATTAAGATATTCATTTCATCTCATTTAACATGAACAGTTAACATTCGGGATTAACACATTGTTGAACACATAATGCAAATAAATTGATCCACAGAGAATACTTATCTTGAAATGCAAATGTCCAAACAACTGGCTACGTGAAAGCAACATTCCACCCAACCATAGATCTCTGTCCATCCTATATTCTTTTAGCTGAGAGATCACCCCCAAGTTGGGTTATGTATCCACTAAGGGGGAGCTAGATAGGCTCACTCACAGCCATGGATTCACTCAAACGATCATGCTAAGCCAGCACACAACTGGGTTTATCAAGCATGCAATAAGGAAATGATGAGGATGCTAAGCCAGTGAGCTCAACCATAGAGCTACAGACATCTCAAGCTAAATTCAAGCAATCCCGTCCTCTGTTCAAACATCCACACTTGGATTTCTCACCATTCTGGCAACAAATAACTCAATCCCGTCACAGGGTTTCTAGGATATCAAAAATTGGTTTTCCAATGGATTTAAGGGTAGTTAATTCTCCCAAATTCACCCCAAGGTTCATACCTATGGATCCCCCATTGGATTTCACTATCAAATACCAATTATCGGCGTTTATGGCTCTTCAAAACATGGGTTCTTTCACAGTTGCGATTTCTAGTTTTTTTCTCCCTGCTGGGAATTCGTTTTTGGATGAAAATTGATGCTGGTAACTTCCACAATGGAATGGGGATGAGGAAGAAGCAATCCCCATGAGGGAGAGTGACTTGTGGCACAAAAAAACAGAGCCCATACTCTGCCATACGAATTTCTGGGTTGCCCATCCTCCATTGAAGCCATGGACTGAATTCCTCAACCACTTCCTTACAACAGAATTAAATGTCAGCAAGGAAAGTCAAATGAGTTCTCAAGGTGACATATGGCAGCCTATGGTTCAATCCTACACCCCATCACCACTACCTAGTGGATACACATGGCCCCTTCTCATTCGTTGCCTCCATAGCCAGTTTTGGTATTTTATTGCATGATGTTTATTTACATCATTTTTACAATGCTCCATGGATAAATAGCACATGGGTAACGTAATGTCTAATACTTTCCTTTGAATAAAATTAAAGCTTCCACTAGCTGGGCCTTGGCCTTGAGCTCCACGCTAGGAAAACATACATCACATGTATACAATATTTACATTAAAAGCTAATATATCCTAAGGGTCAAAATGGGGTATTACATCCTCCATCATCTTGTTCTTAAAGTGACTTCCATGGTCAATGACAATCTCTTTCGGAATACTGAACCGAGTTGTAATTTGATTGAACACGAAATGGGCTGCTGTAGCACCTTCGGATTTTATGGTAGGCATGGCCTCATCCCATTTGGAAAAGTAGTCCATAGCTACTATAATATGGTCATGCCCCCCAGCCAAAGCTGGTTTACAATCCATGAAATCCACCCCCCACTTGGTGAAGGGACCGATGGTGACGACCGGATGAAGGGTCGCTGGATGCGAGCATATATTACGAGAAAACACCTAGCAAGGGTGGCATCTCTTCATAGCATTAACACAATCTTTAAAGATTGAGGGCCAAAAATAACCAGCTTGCAAGATACGTTGGGCTGTAGCAAGCCCGGATAAGTGACCGCCACACGCCCCCGCATGGAAATCATTAAGCACCCGCTCTGCTTCTTTGTGAGTTAAGCAGCGATGGAGAATAGAATCCTTTCCTTGGTGATATAGAGTGTCAATGACGATAGTATAATATTTAGCATGATGTTTCACATGCCATCGCTAATCTCGTGAATAGTGCAAAAGAAACTTCAAAGTTTGGAGATATACAATGAAATCCCCATACCAAGGGTCCTCAGCTGAGATGAGAAATAAGTGCTCATCCACAAAGGAATCTTCATGAATGACATCCTCATCAAGTCTCGGAAGGTCTGACATAAGCTCAGCAAACACCAACGATTTCACCGATTTCGCCGAAGTAAAATCGAGATTGAACACCTGAAGGATCACAATCCATTTATTATACTTCCCCCCTATAAGGCGTCGTGATAGCATGAACTGAAATGGATTGATATGCGCGACAACTATGGTTGTTCTAACAAAAGTGTAATGTCGTAACTGCTGGACTGAATGAACAGTCGCAAGTGCCATCTTTTCCAGATGAGTATACCTTAGCTCAGCATCTAGTAGATTTCGATTAAGGTAATAGATGACATGCTCGACAAGCACGTTATCAACCTAAACCAAGACCATGCCAATCGTCTCTTAAGACGCGGCCACATAAAGAATAAAATCTCATGTGAAGTCTGGTGGACTAACCACAGGGGTTGATACCAAAGCTTTCTTAAGGATGTCGAAAGACTGCTGGGCTCGCTCATCCCAGATAAAGGGTGTGTCTTTCTTCAATAAGCGTGTGAATCCTTTGGTAAGATTAGCATAATTGACTACGACACGATGTAGAACAGTGGCTCTCCCTTGGAGGCTCTGAAGTTGTAAAAAGTTGCGCAGAGGAGGCAACCGAAGTATTTCCTCAACTTTAAGAGGATCGACTCTAATACCCTCTTTCGAAAATATGAATCCCACAAGGAAACCCGTCCTTACAACAAAGATGCATTTATTAGGATTCAATTGAATCTTGTATCATATACATCATTCGAGAATCATGCGGAGGTTCTTGGGGTGGTCCATCGTCTTGCGAGAATGGCCGGCAAGATCATCCAAGAAAACCTCAATAATCTTTTTAAGATCGTGAAAGGTGTAGGTCATCTCACACTGAAAAAGTATCATCAAGGCAGTCGTGTGAACAAGACGAGTTGGCTGCCCAAACTGGTAGCGTAGTGGGATTTTCCTCGACTGTCTGAGAAGAGGAAAGATCTGGCTCTACAGTGGCTTGTTGAGTATGCTGGTAAGCAAGATCAGCTACAGACAGTGGCATAGACATCCTGATAGACGTGGTAAGGTAAGCGAGGTTGAACATCAGTATTATCGAACTTGGTAACACTAGGACTTCCCCCATCCTGAACTCCTAACACACTCAAAAGGGCATGCTTTTGAGAAGGACATTCCTGCAAAACTTCAAGAGCTGACATGGCAGATGGAGTTTGGCCCAAGTCTTCCACGATGGAGTAGTTATGGGCGACGCAAGCATTAGGATTATGTGTAGAGTGCTTAAGAACACCTTTTGGTATCCGTGGCATATTAGAGGGCTTCTCAATATGCAAGGAATTGTCAGGAGGAGGGGGAGGCTCACTCCCCATATTAGGTTGTGGTGCACTATAATCGCGTTGACGAGTGGCAACACTAACCTCCTATTGAACCATATTCACACATCCATAACCACCAGTAATGGAAGAAGACATTGCCATATTAGTAGGTCCATAACCAGTGGTGGGAGCATGTGAAGCCATGTTTTGATGATGAGGAAGGGGATCCTTTAACACATCTGGGCTCTGTCACAAATTCTTTGATGCTTCTTCGATTCGAGGACATAAGTGAGTAAGATGATCTTCCCCACAAAGCTTATAAGGAAACTTCACCTTACGCCTAGGTTTATGGTCCTCACCAGCGTTTCCGCCTTCCCGAGGAGGGCTGGCATTATCTTTATGAGGGGTATTTCGATTGCTATTGTTGTTCCCATTGTTTCCACCCTTACGGTTGTTTCTCCCCTTTTTCTTACCACCAGGTTGTTGGTTACATGATTGGTTTGTCAATAGCACACTGTGTACATCGGATGACGGGGTGGAAGTGGACAAGGTGTGAACCTGTCCGGGAGTAGACTGTTTTAGTGACAAATTTTGCATTTGATCAACTACCAAATCTACGAGGCGAGTGCTTGCGGATCCTACGATTCCATCAGCACGTGGTCCAGGAACTGACTGAGGCTCATGGCATGTTCACGGTGCGTTACGAATAATGTCATACAGAATGCCAGACTAAGAGTATAATAAGTCTAACTACTAGACTTTCAAGATGGCTTGTTCCTCAGTCACAATGTCGGACATCGAAACATCCTTAGAAATGTATGGGAGTAGACACTTGAGGAACCATTCCAACAGGAAATCTGGAGGAATATTGGCTTTCACTAACCTCTTTCGCCGACACCACTCTTGAACATGGTCAGAAATATGTGTGGCTTTGTTTTGACGGAAGGTAGACAAAAGTTCAGTACCAGTATCATAGTGAACTAGTAATTGGAAATGATCCAAGAAAACCAGAGCGATCTCGTTAAAACCCCTATAAGTATTTCAAGGAAACTCGACATACCACTTTGTGGCTGCCCCCATGAGGTTGCATTGAAATTGTCATAATCTAATGGAATCGTGATTCAACGAGTTGGAGGAACACCAAAGGTGAAATGTTGTGACATGATCACCTGGGTCCTCACCACCTTTCCCTTCAAACTTAGGAATGTCCGAAAGGAGCTTGGTATGGACTGGAGGCCAATTAGGGTGATGACACACTAGATCATTCATGAGCGTCAAAAGATCCGGAAGGTTCAAATGTGCAAGGAATGGGAGCTGCGACTGGAAAGCTTGATTATAAGCTCCCATAAAAGGTTGGTTGAATGGAACCAAATTATAAGATGGACCAAAAGCTTGACCATGAGCATTAAACTATTGATAAGGAGGACCTAACGGACCATAAGCTTGACCATGGCCATAGGTTTGATAACCTCCTCTAACCTGACCCATATGAGAGTAAGTATGTATGTATGTGTTCTGGGCACCATATTGGGGTGGGTTGTACTAGTGGCCGGCACCGACTGTGTTGTAGTAATGGTTGCCACCATAAGTATGGGGCATATACGTACTATTCGTAGCGGGAGCCGAGTTGTAATGACCATAATGGTATGGTATGTTCCCACCCCCAGCATTAGGATCAGCTTGAGCAGTCGTGTGGTGACCATAAGCATGATATGTATTCCCCACCCCAACATTGGTGTTACTAGTAGCAGGGATGGTTGCATTATGTCCGTGTGTTCGACTCTACCCGATGGATTCATAGGTATTTCTTCAGTATCAAAATGTGCAGTAGTCATGACGTCTAGGACATATGTCTCATAATAATTCAAAGACTGAGAGGGAGCCTGCTGGCATCCCCTAGCCATGCAGCGTGAAAGCTTGGTAGGTTCTAAACTATCCAACCAATGGGATTGACAGAGAGTAGGACTCCGCGCCACAATATCTCCAGAGAGAATATAGATTCAAAACGTCCCCTAAAGGCCAACTATCGATCAAAAATAGTAAATCAAAAGAACACACCTAGAGAAACTACAGCCAAGAGCAGACAAAGAGAGTGGCTAAATGAGCTCCCGACACTAGATCTAGTATGTCTCACTTAGGAGAGGCTTGAGACTCCCAAACTATAGCCGGAGGTAACAAAATCATTTATAACAGGCTCCAGACTTTACTGCATGCATAGGGTCAAGTCCCTATACAACCGCAACTGTGATGTCCGACCCTTATCTGACTCGGGACACAAACAAGATAACCACTACAAGTACCCTATGTGATACTTAGGTAAGGAAACTATGGTCACTGCAATATAACCAATTCTCAAGGGGACAGTCGCAGGTGGGATCCATTGTATGGGCAGGGTGGCTGAGCTTGAAATTCAATGACGGTCAAATCCCCCAAGAGTCCCCAAATACGAGCAAATCCTGGAAATATCTCCCACGTTCAGCCGGTATCAGAGGGATATCTCATCAACCAACCTCCTGTGACCTCGTGCTTAAATTTGGCTTGAGTAGAGCTTCCTAAGAACACCAATATATACCATGGATTTCTCCACTCCCTGGTCAGACACCTAATTTTTCGTCTAGTAGTCTTGGATTGTTAACTCACAATGATCTATTCCAAGACTCTAAACCTATGCTAGTTGGTGTACCCTATAAATAAAATCGGTCTAATCAATTTTAAGATTAAGCATTAATTTTAATGGCTGTCGTTACTCAAGGGATATGATCGTGAAACTAATGATGTGTATGACTGAATAGTATGCAAAATCGGCAAATCCTAGACTCATCTATCCAATGAAAACAATGCCACTAGTATGCAAAATCAATCCAATGGTTTCCAAATAAATATGCAATCCTTTTATATTTTTCGATGCACAATCAGAATCTAAATGAAGGCAAAAAGCACTCAATGCAAGATGTAGTAAATAAAAGTAAAAGTTCTTTGTATTTTCTCTTATAAACAAAAGGAAAATGCAAAACTATATGTATATTTTTGTATTTTTCAATATAAAGAAATGAAAAATGCAAGCAAAATCCTACTATCTAGTCACCGATATGCCAAGAAGATAACTAAGATGACCCAGCAGATACCAAACACTAAGACTCAGCCAATGGAATGAGCTCAAAAGGAAAAAACCAAGAAGGCTAAATCCAAAGATTGGTAAAAAACCAACAAGGCTCAACCAAGAGAAAAGAAGAGTTATGGTCACCACCAAAGCATGGAACAGTCAAGAAACAGGCCAACAAAGACTCAAGATCATCCAAAGCCAACTCAACAACAACAAAAAGTTATAAATCAACCAAAGTTGGAGTTGTACGCTAATGTCGAAGAAAACCTGCGGGTACCCGCGAGCAGTAGAGTAAATAGAGACGGGTGTACGCGGGCAGAGCTAAGCTAGCCCGTGGGTAAGGAAAGGAAAATGGTAAAATAAAGAGTCTAATGGCTCAGAAAAAACAGGTTTTCTATAGTGTATCTCAATGGCCAATCAATGACACACAGCTTCAACAAAAAACAACTCTAATTAAGGACTAATGCTCAAAAATTCCCAAAAATGGATGTTCTCCCCAGTATGGTCACCATTTCTGTATTGGAGAAAACTCACTATGGCTTGGGGTATACCACAACAAATAGCTGACTACCAGAAATCAACTCAATTCCCAATACTATGCTATATAAATGACAATGCTAAGATAATGAAGAATATAACCAATTTCGATCCAAACGTTTTATGTAGATCCCCGTTGGAGCTTTTCAATCCGTGCACTTGAATCTGCAAATTAGTCTTAACATCCAATATACAACAAGTACATATAATATATAAACGACATTAACATAATTAATAGCAATGGCCCATGATATAACAAGTAAATGCAACCCAATGTAGTATAAACAACATTTACAACATTAATGGACGAGAATATGAGTATTTCTATTAATAAACAAGAAGAAGTACAATGTGATACGACCTCTTGCTGGAAATCAATCTGAACCAAGATCTAGGTCAATCCACTTGCACCTCCACCACTTCAATCCTGCATGGAATGGAAAACTCAAACTATGGTAGGAGTTTGGAAGGTGAACATAAAGGGTTCACAACTACAAGGCTCAATGAGTGTAGACTCAAGATAGGGCAAAAATCCACTAGAGTTCTCTTTCTTTTCTTTCCCCTCCCATCCATAAGCCATATGTGCTCAATATATAGTCCTCTCAAAGGTAAGTGAAAGGACACATCGAGGCATTTCTTGGGCAAATGGAGGGTCAAAGATCACCCAATGACCGCTTTTTGGGAGTAAAAAGTAATAAACTAGTGATTTTTACCATTTTACATGCTACTTGTGGGCTATAGTGATGCAACTCAGGCACACCCATTGTAATGATGTAGCTAGCGTATAATGGAAAAAATAGGGAAAAATAGTGTCTGAAGGAGATAAAATGGTTCTGAGTCAGTGAAATGGATCCTCTAGGCCAAAGAGTGCTGATTCTCACAAGGTGGAAGATTACGTTGTAACACATAATCACATATATCCCTCTGAATCTCCCTAGGGACGTTAAGAACTAAAGCATTAGCTTCTCTGTTACAACGTAATCTTCCACCTTGTGAGAATCAACACTCTTTGGCCTAGAGGATCCATTTCACTGACTCAGAACCACTTTATATCCTTCAGACACTATTTTTCCCAATTTTTCCCTTGTATGCTTGCTGCATCATTACAGTGAGCATACCCACGAGTTGCATCACTATAGCCCGCGGCTAGCATGTAAAATGGTAAAAATCACTAGTTTATTACTTTTACTCCCAAAAAGCGGTCATTGGGTGACCTTTGACCCTCCATATTCCTAAGATACGCCTCGATGTGTCCTTTCACTTACCTTTGGGAGGACTATATATTGAGCACATATGGCTTATTTACGGGAGGAGAGGAGAAAGAAGAGCAAGAGAACTCTAGTGGATTTTTTCCCTATCTTGAGTCTACACTCATTGATCCTTGTAGTTGTGAACCCTTTATGTTCACCTTCCAAACTCCTACCATAGTTTGAGTTTGCCATTCCATGAAGGATTGAAGTGGTGGAGGCGCAAGTGGATTGACCTAGATCTTGGTTCAGATTGGTTGCCGGCAAGAGGTTGTATGACATTGTACTTCTTCTTGTTTATTAATAGAAATACTCATATTCTCGTCCATTAATGTTGTAAATGTTGCTTATACTACATTGGGTTGCATTTACTTGTTATATCATGGGCCATTGCTATTGATGATGTTAATGCCGTTTATATATTATATGTACTTGTTGTATATTGGTTGTCAAGACTAATTTCCAGATTCAAGTGCACGGATTAAAAATATCCAACGGGGATCTATATCAAACGTTTGGATCAAGGTTGGTTATATTCTTCATTATCCTAGCATTGTCATTTATATAGCATAGCATTGGGAGTTGAGTTGATTTATGGTAGTCAGCTGTCTATTGTGGTCTACCCCAAGCCATAGTGAGTTTTCTGCAATACACTCTCCGAAAGCATGCTTACATGCTCAAGAAAAGCCACCACCCAGCTCCCTCGAGGACTTCCCATGGCTTCTCTTCCTAAATTTTTGACTAGTATCTGTATCTGCCTCCACTTGGCAATTGGTGTATGCCGGATCTTCCAACTTTCTAACAGATTCTTGCTCCATAATCAAACTAACAAACAGAGCTTCCATGCATGCGAAGGAATAGTGATGACGTTCCTGGATGCCACCCTGATCCTTCATATAAACACGTTTTCTAGCTACTGTCATGATAAGGCTGGTACCTCCTATTAACTGAAGGAGGTATAGCAGGTGACGCTCACCCTTATGAACACTCACTGCTCTTAAATTTTCTTTCATCATTCCCCCACTCGAAGTACTCCCACCGGGCTTGGAGAAGACTGCTTCGGATCCACTTAATAAAATGAAAATACAAATCATATCCCAACTTTTAAATAATGGTATGAACCACAACATGAAACAAGGGTTACGTGTCCTGGCCAACTTCCGCCCAATGTAACCTCTCATGTTCGGCAGGAAAGATAATCATGTCAATGTCCTAGGTAGCTCTATAGCTGTCCCGAACAACCAAGTCCGTCAGATCCTCCCGTGTATTAGCACTGGTTTCCATGTGAATCCCACTAAAGAAGTTGGTTAGCACATCAACTAATTTATTGCCACTGCATTTGACATGGGAGAAAGAATTCGCCAAACCCTGAGAAAATAAAGATGACAGGTCTTCCAATTTACCTTCAAACCGCCAGGACGATGCCACCTTGGAGCTGGATTAAACCTATGAATAATACTGAGCACGACTAAGTTATAACATATAAAATTGTTTGCCCCAACTTCTGTTTTCCAAGAAGAAGGTTCATTTAGTAGATAATTGTGAAAACCTTTATCTAGAAATTGAACAATATCTAGAATCATGAAGACGAAGAAGGATTGACCGACCCTTCTTGCAGTCTCAAGCTATAACGAAAAGAATATTGGGAAGAAGAAGGATCGTCTGCCCCTTCTTTTACGAGGGACTTGGAAAAATAGAACTTGGAGAAAGAGCGGTCGATCTTTCTCTGTGAATTGTAAAAAAAAGAACTTGGAGAAAGAGCGGCCAATATTTCTCTGTGGATATTTCTACTTTTCGGAAAAATGTGCAAAGCAATGTTCCTATGAAATGTCTGTTTGGAGTGCGGATATGTACTTTAGCCACTCCGAAAAACTTATCCCTGGAAGAAGGAGTGGACGCTCTTTCTCCTCAGCATCTACTTCCCAAAACCCCGAAATGGAACAACCTGACGAAAGAGCGACCTTGCTTTCTCTGACAAAATTTCGACTTGATAGAAAACTGTTTGTAGCAAAAGTTCTGTAAAATTTTTCGTTCAAATGTCGAAATCTAGTCTCCAGGGTGACACGTGGAACACTCAGATTGTGCCACATGGATTTCATTATTCATTAATGACAGTCTATAAATTTCCTTCCTTTCTCTTTTAATTGTTATTTCTAGTCATGACAGTCTGTAAATTTCCTTCCTTTCTCTGTTAATTGTTATTTACAGTAAATATTTTCCATTGTTTTATTCTTCATGCTTGGATGAAAGTAATCTTAAATCAGAATTCATATGTTTATGCTCTGGTTTACCACATCTAAGTATTCACCAATTTTCTGCTAAAATTGATATTGGATTCATTTATGACCAATGGCCAATATTAATGGACTGTTTTCTTTTCTTCATTATCAACCTACAAACTAAGACAAACAAGGGTATTCACCAATTTTCACAAATTTTCTGACAAAATTCACTTAATTTTAAGAACATTTTTATCATCTTTATCTCTTCAACTAAATGCCTTGGTGTCGTGTGGAAGACTCAAATGTGTTCTCATTGCATCCAACAATTTGAGTCATAAACCACGTCCAACTACCCAATACATGGGCCTTTTCTATAGTGAATATTAACTGCAAAATGATATTAAAAAGAAAAAACATGTTTCAATTTTCTGAGTTCATTTGTCGTTATCCTTTTCCAACAAACCTAGCCAAATGCTAGAGTATTTGCAGAAAACAATATGGAATATATGAAAATAATACGCTACACCACCAGACAAAAAAAGTATGCAAGCTGGCAGCAATCCTGCAACGCATGATTTTGCAAATATAACGATGTGAATTCATATTAATGGACTGTAAGAAGATAACTACCCAGAATTGAAGGAAATAAATTCTAGAAATCTGAAGGAGATAGACAAGGGTGGAAGGAAATTGGAAGAATCTAAAAATTTCAACAACTCTAAATTACTGTGAACTTGAAACTGTCATTGCATTGATTTTTGACAACTGTGGAAGATATGGATTTTTAGCCCAGAGGATGAATCAACATGGTGTGTTACAGATTTATATTTATGGTTTGAATAATATAAATATCTGCCAATTGAAAAACTAGCCGTTGATTCTTCAAACCAATCTTACTGCTCTACCCGCCCAACACTCTTCTCGGTTCCACCTCAGCAAAAACAAACCTCGGTCCTCAGAGAAAACAAAGCTCCAAACTCACAACCATAGAGAGTTTGAAATTTAAGTTTCAATGTTCCGTGGTGGGATATCATCACACAGTATCAATGCAGAAAAGTTTGTGACACTAATTATCACAGTGTGGAGGGATATCATCTATACGTCATGACACATAAACACAATCCGTCATAAATGTGATGAGATTATTCACATGAGTGATACATTCCATCATTTACCATTAGCACCATACAAACCATTTTAAATGGTGGAAAAGATTACCTCCATGCCAACATACAAACCATTTTAAATGGTGGAAAAGATCACCTCCACCAACGTACAAACCATTTTAAATGGATGAAAAGATCACCTCTACCAACGTACAAACCATTTTAAATGGTGGAAAAGATCACTTCGCTGATGTACAAACCATTTTAAATGGTAGAAAAGATCAATCGGGCAGCAAAAGATCAAGGGTCCCACGCCAGTTTCGCATCGCCAACATGCGCGCTAGGACAAAGGGATGGGTGGTTGCAGAATCTGAAACCACTCTCCATGTGGCAGCACCACATGATTCACAATTTGGAAGGGTGGTAAGGAAAACCACCTTCCTCCATTTGAGAAACCACCTTCGCCCATCCTTCACGGTCGCTGGCAGGTGTGGATATGATGTGGCCGGTCTCTTATATAATAGTTGTAACCAAAACCAAAGAGTCTTCCCTACAATTGATTATATAAGGTAGACTCTTTCTAAAGTGGAGCCTTTTAGAATTTATATTCCCTATAGTTGTGGCTATATGTATAAAGTTTTCAGTTTCGTGCCAACTATGATTAAAATGTATTAGAATATAAATACATTCTATGCTAGGGTATTTGCAAAGGTGTATAAATAATTAAATTTAAATTATTATAAAATAAAAATCAAGATAATTGTTATTTAAATGTAATATATGAATTTAGTTTTAAAGTAAGATTTAAAACTATTTCCAATTAGTTAAAAGTTTATTTTTTTATTCATAAAGTAAATAGTAAAATATATAAATTTACTTTCTTTTATTTAATATATAAAAGTCAAAATAGATTTTCATGTATTATTGTTTACGGTAATTGCAATTCAATGTAGGGACAAGTGAATACTCTAGAATGGGTGGTAGATAGAGATTAGTGCACCATTTCGACAAGGTAGCATGAAATAGACTTTTACTGCAGCTTAGTTTTCTATAGATTTTTTTTGAGTCAACCATGTATATGTATGGGTGTGAGGCAATAGGAATGTCGTTAACAACCCACATGGAAATCATGAATGTGTGTAAGCGCGCAGTGAAGGGAACGCGCAAGAAAAAGTCCCAAAGTTCCCAATTTTAGAGGGTAGAAGTTCCCAATAAGTTCCCAACCATCCAGAACAGTTCCCATCGAATTTGGAAATTTTCCTACAAGTTCCCAAGTTTCCTAGAACATCGGAACTTCGGGAACGAGTTTCTTAAAATCTTAGAACAGTTCCCGTGCTACATATCTTTATCCAACACAGATCCAAGCAACTAGCGTTATAAGAGTGTTAGGATATTCCTGTTTGTTGTGGAGCCAGATCTTCTAGTCTCATAGATGATATTGTATCAGCCATGTTTGTACCCCAGTTCTATATGATATGTAGGTGGACTGTACACTCACCCCAGCGGCGGGGTGTGGGGGGGCATTTCCCCCCCACGGGGGAACATCCCCCTTGGCTGGGGGGTCTAGGGGCCAGCGGTCCCCCGGCGGGGGTTCCGGGGCAACGCCCACGAAGAAAATTTTTGGGGCTGTTTTCGCCAGCTGTTTTGCGGACCAATGGTTTTGGGTATCCCGTGGTATTTTCCCATTGTATTTCCCCTATAAAATAAATACATTGTAATACGGCTAGGGTTGTTGATGTATTGGGTTTTATGCATTGTAAATATTTTTGAGATCAGGAGAGAGACTGTGAAACAGTGAAGAGGAAGTGCAGCGGTTGTGCTGCAGGTTGTATCCCTTCACCTTGCTGGACGGTAATAATAATAAGGACTGGCAAATTCAGTGTGGACGTATCCCAAGTTGGGTGAACCACGATATATCTGTGTCTCTCTTGTAATGTGTATGAGTGATTATATTTGCATTTATGTTTATTGTTATTGCTCTGCGATCCTGTTTTTCTAACAATTCCTATACTCCATCCCAGTCCTACCAGCCTATCAATTATTTTCATTATCAGTCTTGTATGCATTTCTACATTTTGCATGCATCTGCATGCTGCCCAGTCATCAGGTTGACATCTCCCGCACCGAGTCCCTAGTCTTCCAACACTCGAGAGCTTATTTCCACTCAGATTGAGCCCTCCTAGCTAGTGATGCACCCTCTTCTCACCCACCACTTGAGAAGGGCACCTTTTCTCACCTACCACTCCTGTTGTACTTCAGTTAGTGAGTTATCATCAGTTCTTTCCTTGATTTAAGGGTAGACTAACTCTCAATTGACTATATCACTCCGATGGACCTCCGATGAGACTTGACTGCCCATTCTGACTCCAGATAGATCCTCATGCACTCTCCACTGAGCCTCCATCATTTAGTTAGTGCCTCCATGTGCCAGTTACACCTACCACACTCAGTTAGACTTAGTTTGACTGATGGTTGACAGTTACTTGTGCATTGATGACTCCACCGATGATGACATAGACTTCTAGTTGTGCTTGATGATACTCCACTAATTTTGGATCTATCCATGCAAGCTAATTCGAATCTCACATAGTGTATTCGAATCCTGAGCATTGTATATTTACTGTTTTACTATTCAGATTAATGTAACATGTGTAATTATTCTGCCTCTATCTGAGCTCTTTTGGATCTATGTTCTTCTGCTCTATTCTTCTTTTGTTATTCCTAAATTCTTTCATTGTGAGGTTTACATCATCTCTTTGGATCTACTGTGAGCATTTTCACATGGTATCAGAGCCATATGAGAGTATATTCTACCTCCATTCTTGAGAGTTTTTTGTAGGTATTTCGAAGTTCCAGCAGTTGCAACAGCAGTATCAATAGTTTCACTTTGCACTCGTTCCAGCAGTCAAGATGAGCAATTTGAATGCTCCTACCCCTCCTATAATTCTCAATCCCTTCAATTACTTCGAATGGAAGAGTAAGATGAAATTACACTTGTGTAATAGACAACTAAATAGAATGGTATTTGAAAAATATGCCATACCACATTTAGCTATAGAGAGAACCAAGCATCTAAATAAAATGGATGAAGCTTTTGGATTCATATGCCTTCATATGCCTAAATATCTACTGTTTCATGTTGAAGGATTGAAGTCTCCAAATGAGTTATGGAAAAAATTGGAGATTCTTTTTGGCAAACAAGATGGGCTAAGAGGCCACATTCTCGAAAATGAATGGGTTTCCCTACAACCTAGCAATTTCGAAAGCATTCAATATATCTTCTCAAAATTTCAGAAATTGGTTGTACAGTGCAAGCATTGTGGCATCACTAAAAGTGATGAGCAATTGGTGCTCTCCATTCTGAACAAACTTGGATCTCAATTTTTTGTCTTTGTATCTACCTTCCATTCTAGGAGAATGTCAATCCCTAGATGGAAGTTTCCCACCTTAACATCCTTTACTGAAGCTCTCATTCAAGAAGAGGACAAATTGGTTTGAATGGGTGTCATTAAGACCTCCAAAGATCTAGCTCTTATCGCTGGAGAAGCCAGTAAGACGAATGTGAAAGGGAGGAAAACAGACAAGGATAAAAAGTCATCTAAATCCAAGCTGAATGATAAGTCAAGTCCATCAAAAGAAGTCTCCAACTCCAAGAAGGATAAACATAAGAGATCTCAATGTCCATACTACAAGAGAGGATACCATCCTGAGAAAGATTGCATGCACAAGAAAATAGACCTACTAACCAAGCTTCTTGAACAAAAAAAAATTGTTGTTCCGAAAGATGTAAAGATGTCTGATTCTAGAAGTGGATCTGATGGTCATGAGTATTTCCATGCATTGATGGATGGTTTTTCACAATCAAAGGCCCTCCTCATAGATTCTGGAGCCTCCAACCACATGGTTTCCTCTGAAGAATCATTTTCCTCTTTAGATCTCAAAGATGGGCCTACTATTCACATGGGAGACAACTCTCAGATCTCTGCCAAAGGATTGGGTACAGTACATATGGAGCATGGCAAGTTCAAGAATGTTCTATTCGTTCCCTCCTTGACAGCAAATTTGTTGTCGGTATATCAGATGACTCACAATGGATCACCTAAGAAGGTGACTTTTGATTCCGACACAGTTGAGATTATAGAGACCTCTACTGGGAAGACTATAAAGAAAGGTTTTGCAAATCATGCCTCCAAGGCATATGAGTTATCTCATTTTTTGCCCTTCTCTTCTCCTACTCCTTTGGAATCTGATGAAGATTCAAGTGACTCTTCTTCTAATGAAGATGAAGATGAAGATCTTGATGTTGAGATCAAAGTTCAAGAACATTCAAATTTAGAAACAGAACCAACACATGTTCTCAATCTAGAGCCAAGGCCATTATGGGCTCACACACTCCTTCCAGCTACTGAGAACATAGTTGAGGATTCTGAGAACATAGTTGAGGATTCGTTTGATCACAGAACTACAAGACTTCAACATCATGCCAAACTTGCATTATGCCATCTACGTCTCCATGAGAGATGCAGCATGATGGTGGGGTTCTCTCTTCCATCCCTTGGGAAGACTCATCATGATCCATTCCTTCCAGTTCCAGAAAGTATTCCTCAAAGACTTGCTTCGTCCAATACATCTTCCTACACAGTGGGAGGCACATCAGAAGACCAGATCCAGATCTCACACCTGCTTTGGCATCCTATAGAGGATCAACTTGTCATGTTTTTTGCAAAAGCTTTCACTGATGAAAGCTTCCTTCTTTTCTGCTTAGTATGATGGTTCTTTGAGTTATTTACTGTTCTTTTGAGGGGGGTATTTTTCCCATGAGGTTTTCCCCATTTACACGGTTTATGGACAGTTCTTATTTTATCATTTATTTGATTGTATGGGTGACCTTTGGTCTTAGTTACCACGGCCTAGGATAGATTAAGGGGGGGTGTTAAGATATTCCTATACTCCATCCTATTCCTACCAGCCTTTCAGTTATTTTCATTATTAATCTTGCATGCATCTGCATGCTGCCCAATCATCAGGTTGACACCTCTAGCACCTAGTCCCTAGTCTTCCAGCACTCGGGAGCTTATTTCCACTCTGATTGAGCCCCCCTAGCCAGTGATGTGCCCTCTTCTCACTCACCACTTGGAAAGGGCACCTTTTCTCACCTACCACTCCTATTGTACTTCAGTTAGGGAGTTATCATCAGTTCTTTCCTTGATTTAAGGCTAGACTGACTCTCAACTGACTGTATCACTCCGATGGACCTCCGATGAGACTTGAATGCCCCTTCTAACTCCAGATAGCTCCTCATGCACCCTCCACTGAGCCTCCTTCATTCAGTTAGTGCCTCCATGTGCTAGTTACACCTACCACACTTAGTTAGACTCAATTTGACTGATGGTTGACAGTTACTTGTGCATTGATGACTCCACCGATGATGAGATAGACTTCTAGTTGTGCTTGATGACACTCCACTGATTTTGGATCTATCCATGCAGGATAATTTGAATCACACCTAGTGTATTCGAATCCTAAGCATTGTATATTTACTGTTTTACTATTCAGATTAATGTAACATGTGTAATTATTCTACCTCTATTTAAGCTCCTTTGGATCTATGTTCTTCTACTCTATTCTTCTTCTGTTATTCCTAAATTATTTCATAGTGAGGTTTACATCATCTCTTTGGATCTACTATGAGCATTTTCAGAAAGAACGCTTTTCCACTTAGCATCAATATAAATGTGTGGATGTCTATCAGTTGCAGAAAATTAATAGATAAAATGAGTTAAACAAAGAAATTCAGTTGTAGAAAATTAATAGATAAAATGAGTTAATTAATTAATTAATAAATCCAACCTACAGATCGATGCATTAATTAATTAATTAATTAAGAAATCCAAAAAAGATGGCCAAGAGAAACCGACTGAATTTCATTAATTATGTAAAAAATTACAATGACTCATGGTGCCATCCTCCTCCCAAAAGAGAGGAAGTCCCTTCTTGAATAATGGATCAAACATTTCTTTGTAGAGTTTTACTTGATGTGCTAAATGTCTATCCTTTCATGAATTGTGTTCTTTGTAGAAATTCTATGGCCTTTTCTGCACACTCCATGGGCTTCTTGTTCAACTTTTCCTTGACTGTTGTTATGCTTTGCCTGGCTAACTTTATTACAGCCTCTTTGTCCAAATTGAAATCAAGATATGGCCTCAATTTCTCAGCAGCCCTCTGCAATATTTGCATCCCTTGCTTTGCTTCCATCGGGGAGGTCTCACCTCTAAGATGCTTTATTAATTCATCATATTTCACTTGTATCCCTAAGTATTTGTAAAATTAGTCATAGCAGATCTAATGAACAAGTAAATCAATCACAACAGATGAACATAGAAAATATGGTGTAAAACTGTGCGAAACATGCAGCAGTGCTCAATATCCCAGTAAGGGTGAATGATTACAATAGAATACAGTAACAATGACTAAGCAATTCGAATTGCCTAAGGAGGTCATTCGAATCACTGAATGGAGTAGCTTGACTCCAACTAGGAGTCCTCATCATCAATCAGTAGTGGTCATCAATGCACAAGAACCAGTCATCCAGGTGTCAATCTGAGTCTAACTGAGTGTAACAAGTGTAACTGAAGTGTGTAGCACTGATTAAGGGAAGGAGGCTCAGTGGGAAGCACATGGGAGGCTAACTGAAGTCAGAACAAGTCATCTAGTCAATCTGGAGGTCCAACGAAAGTGAAACAGTCAGTCGGTAGTGAAACTAGCCTCAAATCAGGGAGAATCGGAGCTAACTGAGTGTAACTGAAGTGGAACTGCAGTGGTAGGTGAAGAAGTGTGCCCTTCTCTGGAAGTAGGTGAGAAGTGGGCCCCTTTCAAACTAGGAGGGCTAAAAATCTAAAGTAAGTGGCTCCCAGGTGCTAGAATAAGGTGGCTAAGGTGCTGGAGGCATCAACCTGGTGACTGGGATGCATACAAAGTGCATGCAAACCCTAGAATTTGCATGAAAACCCTAATTGCATGCAAGATCCTGAAAAAGATGATGTGGATATTTGAACACCCCCCCTCAAGCTAGATTATGATGTGCAAAAAATAATGTGGGGCCCTGGTAACTAAGACCAAAGGTCACCCCAATACAATAATCCAAAAAAATGCTGAAAATAAACTGAGTGAGGAAAGAGGGAAAACCCAGTGGGAAGAAAGCCCCCCCTCAAGCTAAAGCATAATAATGAATCAATCTGTCTCCACCATGATGGAACTCACCCCGAACAGTGAATAGAGGTAAGAGAACTTCTTCTCAGTGAAGATGTCTGCAATTTGCTCATCAGTAGGGCAATATTGCAGAATGGTGGTGCGGTCATGCACCAACTATCGAATGTAATGCATATGAATCTCAATGTGTTTGGTCCTCTGCCGCTGAACTGGATCTGTGGAGATCTTGATAGCACTTTGATTGTCACAAAATAGGACAGTCAAAGTAGTGCCACCAAAACCAAACTCGGAAAGAATACCCTGCAACCAAACTGCCTGAATGCAGGCATTGACTACCCCTCGATACTCTGCCTCTGCTGAAGAAAGTGCAATGGTTGCTTGCTTTTTGCTGGACCAGAAAATAGCACCATGACCAATCATGAAAACATAACCAGAAGTAGACTTCTGATCAATGCTATCACCTGCCCAATCTGAATCAGTAAAACCAATGAACTCGAGCCCAGAATCTGCAGCATAATGTATGCCTAACTGTCTCGTACCTTGCACATACTGCAAGATCCGCTTGGCTGCTTGCCAATGAAGCTCATGTGGCTGCTGCATATATCTTGACATGGAACTCATGGCATATGAGATATCAGGCCTTGAGTGTGTCAAATAAAGTAGTGAACCAATCAACTGTCGATACATACTGCAATCTACAAGCGGTGTAGAATCTCCCTCCTCAAGACTGATTCCTGAGAGGAATGGGAATGGGGCTACCTTACATTCAGCCATATTAAACTTCAATAACAGGTCGGAAGCATATGTTTTCTGAGATATAGTGATCCCATCAAAACTTTGAGCTATCTCCAAGCCCAAAAAGTGACTCAGCAATCCCAAATCGCTCATGTCAAAAGCTAGATTTAAGGCAGTTTTTAGCTTGTTTGTTGAAGTAAGAGTGCTACCAGTAATGAGAAGATCATCAACATAAAGTACAATAAGCAACAAATTACCTTTAAATCACTGAATATACACATTTGGATCAGATTTGCATCTTTGGAAATTCTGAGAAAGAAGGAAGGAGTCAATCTTTGTGTACCAAGCTCTTGGGGCCTGTTTTAACCCGTACAAAGATTTCTTCAATCTGCAAACCAATGATGGATCTGATGTATAGCCCTATGGCTGCTGCATATATACCTCTTCAGCAAGGTCTCCATGTATAAATGCACTCTTCACATCCATGTGGTGCACTTCCCAGTGCTTGGATGCGGAAATAGCCAAAACAAGGCGGATGGAATCCATCTTTGTAATCGGTGCAAAGGTCTCAGTGTAGTCCACTCCTTAGACTTGGGAGAAACCTTTTTCTACCAACCTTGATTTGTATTTTCTGATAGAGCCATCAGCAGAAACTTTAGTGTGGTAGACCTATTTACACTTTACTAATTTTTTTCCAGGTGGAAGAGAAACTAGCTCCCATGTGTTGTTCTTTTGAGGAGAATTGTACTCTTCATCCATGGCACTTTGCCATCTCGAATCTCGGTGGGAAGAATAGTATGATGTGGGATCTGAACCAGCCATCAAATAACAAATCTTAGGAAGTAATGGATTAGCAATAGAAAGAGCCATACCTGCTCTTTGAAAGTTTGCTCTTGTTCGTTTCGGATCAGCAGGATTTCCAAGGTTCGAACCATCAGATTGAAGAGTGTTTTGGTCCCACTTTGGTAACTGAGGAGGATCATGAAGGTTGGATTCCGAACCTGATATTTCATGATCATCATATGCTGCTACAATATCAGAAATATCAGAACTCATACCTTCATTATCGCTACACGGATCTTCTTCTGGTGAAGGCAGTGAATCGGCAGTCTTTTCCTCGACTAGTTGCAATTCTTAAAGCGGTTCTTCAAATTGCACACTGCGCTCTATGAATATATTTTTAGATCTGATATCCATGAGTTTATATGCTTTTTATTCTTCCCCATATCCTATCATTATGCACTCTGTACTTTGTGGATCCAAAGTTCGTCTCTTCTCGGAAGGAATTCTAGCCCATGCAGTAGAGCCAAAAACTCTCAAATTTGACACATCCGGTTTGTGACCAAAGAATGCTTCGAAAGGAGTCATACCTTTCACGGATGAATGTGGAACATGGTTCTATATGCATGTAGAAACATTGATTGCTTCAACCCAAATATTTGCAGCCAAACCTTTTGATTCAATCATGCATGTAGCCATCTCTTTCAGTGACCGAATTTTCCTTTCTGCTACACCATTCTACTGGCGTGTGTAGGGAACTATATGTTGGATATAAATTCCGCTTTGGGCATACAGTTGTAGCAACTCAGACTTGATATATTCTCCACCATTATTAGATCTAAGAGCTTTGATCTTGCTCTCAGTGGCGGTCTCAACAGAAGCCTTAAAATCCTTGAATTTTCCAAGCACTTCTGACTTGTTTTTGAGAAAGAATACCCATGTAAAGCGGGAAAAATCATCAATAAATGTCAAAACATACCTTGAACCATTTAATGACATATGGGGCAGCGGACCACTGATATCATAATGGATCAACCCCAAAACTGTAGAAGCTCTGCTAGCTTTTCCGCGGTCTAATCTGTGCTCAGGGTGCTTCCCAATGATGCAACCAGTGCATATTCCCTTCGAGGAATGGAGTTGTGGAAGACCATCTACCATGGATTTGTTTGATAACAGCATCAAATACTTATAATTAAGATGTCCAAATCTTTCATGCCAAAGCCTACTAACCTCATTACCATGTGTGCGAAGAGAAGTGGGCTTTGCAAGCGGAATAAAGTGTGAAAACTCATAGCATTTTGCAGTGTGGTTTTCCTTTTCGACTGCAACAAGTCTTCCACTTTTGATATCAGAAATTTCAATTGTATTAGGCCTGAATGTAACTTGCTTCGTTTCACTAGTGTGTGTCATTTGATACACAGAAAGAAGATTTGAAGCCAAGGAAGGCACATAGAGAACATTCTAAAAGCTTCCATGATCTACATGAATCGTATCTTTGCCCTTTGAAGAAAGTTTTGAGTCATCTCCCAAATGGATGGGGATGGAGCTGTTTGGATCGAATGAAGAAAAAGAATCAATATTTTCAGCCATATGATTCGATGCACCCGAATCTATCAAGAGAGTAGTGGGCTTCGAAACCGTTGCCATGAGTGCTTGTCCTCTTTCATGATCATCATTCTTATCCTTCTTCCTTGCACCGTCAGGAAGAGTTATGCTGTTCTTTTCCAAAAGGAGGGCCATTTGATCTATAGTCTTCTTCATACATGAACTTTTGGGATGAAAACCATGGTTATAATAGGTACATTTAGATTTTTGGTTACCTTCTTTGCCCTTTTGTTTGAGCTTTGAACTAGATGGTGCATCCGTCTGTTTGCCTTTCTCTCTTTGCTTGTGAGGCTCGAATTTGGGCTTCTCCTTCTTTTTCTTTCCTTTTCGATTTGAGATCTTGGGTCCTTGAACATATAGGGCTGAATCTTTGGAGCTTATGGACCCCATTTGAATCAACTTATCATGATGTTTTGTGACGGACTCAATGAAGGCATTCAAGGTAGGCATCTTCCAATTTGGGGTAGTTAGCCGACCGGAATTGAAAGTAGAGACAAATACCGAATAATCTTTACCAAGCTTGCTGAGAATGGAGAGGATCAATTGTTTATCCTCTTTGATAATTCCACTGTTCTTCAACTGCAAGTTCAAGTTCTTGAATTTTGTGAAGAATTCATTAATGCTCCCATATATATTTTGGAGTCTTCAATCCGCTGAGATGGAAATGAATATCTTTGGAGATGGAGAGACAAAGAAGACCATAAGCTTCATCAAACTTGTTGTAGTGTTTGGTTCTATCTGACAGATTGTTTGGCTCCAATTCAAGACCAAGAGTGACTCGGTAGTAACCTTTTGAATGTAATATGATCTCCATATCATCTTTCCAATCAAAATAATTGAATGGGGTGAGGATAGGCTTTGAAGAAGAGTATTCCATTGCTAGGAGCGAGTGCACACTGATGTAGAGGAGCTTGCAAGGGCAGTGTAGTGAGTGCAAATGATGGAGACAATAGCCTGAAATCACAATAAACCAAGAACAATGAGGTCGAACAATCCACCCTTTTAGATTTGCATCACACCTGGGATTGGAGATCAAACAATGTTGAATGGGTCCAATGCATCAGGAGCGAATGCCCTTGAGATATTTCATGCCAAAACTTTTTGGAATTTTTGAGCAATTCACTCAAATCTTCTTGTAGAACCACCTGTAGAAAAGAGATCTTGTCCCTGCAATGGCTCTGATACCATGTAAAATTAGTCACATCAGATCTAATGAACAAGTAAATCAATCACAACAGATGAACATAGAAAATATGGTGTAAAATTGTGCAAAACATGCAGCAATGCTCAATATCCTAGTAAGGTTGAATGATTACAATAAAATATAGTAACAATGACTGAGCAATTTGAATTGCCTAAGGAGGTCATTTGAATCACTGAATGGAGTAGCTTGACTCCAACTAGGAGTCTTCATCATCAATCAGTAGTGGTCATCAATGCACAAGAACCAGTCATCCAGGTGTCAATCTGAGTCTAACTGAGTGTAACAAGTGTAACTGAAGTGTGTAGCACTGATTAAGGGAAGGAGGCTCAGTGGGGGGTGCATGGGAGGCTAACTGAAGTCAGAACAAGTCATCTAGTCAATCTGGAGGTTCAACGAAAGTGAAAGAGTCAATCGGGAGTGAAACTAGCCTCAAATCAGGGAGAATCAGAGCTAACTGAGTGTAACTGAAGTGGAACTGCAGTGGTAGGTGAAGAAGTGCGCTCTTCTCTGGTAGTAGGTGTGAAGTGGGTGCCTTTCAGAATAGGAGGGCTAAAACTCTGAAGTAAGTGGCTCCCAGGTGCTAGAATAAGGTGGCTAAGGTGCTAGAGGCATCAACCTGGTGATTGGGATGCATGCAAAGTGCATGCAAACCCTAATTGCATGCAAGATCTTGAAAAAGATGATGTGGATATCCGAACAGTATTTACCTCCCAAGATTTCCCCTCCTACTCTTCTTCTTCTGAGACTCTGCTCCTCAGCTCTGTGTTCTGCTTTGCAACCTTTCCACTTCTCAGTCTTTTAGGCTTTCCATGTTCTCCAACTCTTTGCTCTTCTCCTGTGTTTGCCTTTCAAGGTCTTCAGACTTAGATCTCCACTTCTTTTCACTTTCCACCATGAGAGCTATGTCAGTGAGGCACAACTTCTCTTCTAACTTCAACTGCCTACCTTTCCAGTCTGTTGGTTCCTCTTGGAGATCTCTACCAATTCATAAGCTTCTACCAACTGGATGGAGGGGATCTTTAGCTTCTTTTTTAATGATTGAATGATGTTGTATTTGTCATCCAACATCTTTTTTATACTACCCTTCTTGTCTTCTTGGCTTTTAGTAGCCAACAATGCATTTTGAAACTTTTTTATTTGTGTCTTATGGGCTTTGTTATGACTTGCAATTTTGATAGTTCTAGGGAAGCATTTAGCAGTTTGACATATACAACCTCCCCAATCTCCTTTTGCAATTCGATCATATCAGGAACAAGAATATCTTCCAAGTTCACTTTCAGTTCAGTGGCTTTGGTGTTGGTAGCCGAGGCCAAGTTCAAGGTGTTATGGGCATAGCTCCTTCTAGCTACCAAAGACACATCTTTATTTGAAATCTGCCTCACCTCTTCATATAGCTTAGACTCCTCTAAGGTTGCTTTTGGGCTCTCTTTGTACACACCCAGTAGCTCTACTCTACTCTTGCTGGGTGCAGTAGGTTCAGTGGATGTTTGGATGAATACATATTCTTTGACCTCAAAAGCAGGAAGCTTAATCTAAACCTGTTTCTTTTTGCCTTGACCCATTGACACATGTACAATCTACTGCTTAGGTTTAATCTTAACCTGTTTCTTTTTTCCTTGACCTGTTGACACTTGTACAATCTGTTGCTTAGGTTTTTGCACTATCTTCCTTTTGGGAGCTCTTTCTGTGTCATCATCTATATCTATGACATCAATATTTTCCAACTTGCTGGTTTCCCCAGAGACACTGGAAATGGGTATAGTTTCTTCAACCACTAGGACCACGATGGAGAGGGTAAGTAGCGGAGAAGTGGCTTTTGGTACCATGGAGGTGGAGTCATCATTTACATCTACCTCCATCTTCTCTTTGCCACAATATTCTAACCAATTTGCAGCCTCAGCAAGACCTGCAAGCTCAAAATGTTCAAAACCCTTTCTATTGCTTTCTTTCCTTCTGTCTGAGATGATATGGTGGGGGTCATAGTTTATAGCATCCTTGGTTTGAACCCCTATCTCTGGCATCATAACTTCAATGGTTGGAAAAGCTTCTGCCTGATTAATTCTAGTGTAAATAGTCTAAGGGTTAGAAAAGTGGGCAGTGCATAAGGTGCAATGCATAAACTCTGATTGTTGTGTTGTATTCTAAGAGGAACATATCATCCTTGTATGTTCTAGAGAAAATAGGTTTTCCAAGCCATCCAACTGTAAGATCTACTCTGGGCCGTGGATCTCTGTCCCTGTTTAACTCCCATGAGGAAAGCCATGTGATGTCAAGTAGCTGGGCTCTTTAATTCCCCTGCCCCCGACGTCACCTCATCCTTCCTGGAAACAATTCACATGGATCTCAGACATGTGAAGATCAGGCTTCCAGGTTCACGCTACTATGTTCTGTCATGGCCCCCTGCACTACACATTTGCACTCACCTAGTTCTGCTCCAGGCTCCGCGTGCTCGAGTTCTCCTCACACTCTCGTTCACGCTCTTAGTTACCTGCAACTGTAACATATTCTCATTGGCTCCCATGGGAAGGCCAAAGGGTGCTAAAGTCTCAATTCCATTCCGTTTACTGATTGATAATTGGGAGGCTAGGATAATTGCAGACATTATGGCTATTTTTTGTATAGTTTAATTTTGATTCGCCACAACTCTGCTGATATCTATGGCTGGCACCTCTGGATAAGACCACTGCTGACTATAATCTCTTCTGTATTTTTATTAGCTTAATATAAATGCACATATTTACAACAACAAAAAAATTTCTCCCGCATCAGCAATGTTTGTAATCTCTACTGTATTTTTACTAGCTTAATATAAATCCGCATCTTTACAAAAAAAAAATTCTCCCCCATCAGTAATGTTAAAGCTTACGATCTTTGATTATTTTATTCGCACACTGCAAATTCATATCCAAAGATCCCATTAGACATCCCTTGGGTCTTCTGATTCAACAACCGAGGCCTTACCCCTCGTTTTATAGACCTGAACCCCTCAAATCGTCTAGGGAAAAACTAGTGCAAACAGTATGATTGTAGCTTAAGGATTGAAGCACATTCAAGATTATCCTGTTATAAAATGCTAATTGGAAAATTGGCATTAATTTAGCAACATATGTTGATCATTTGCAGAAATATATAAATGATTTAAATAAACAAATTCATTTAAAACATGAAAACATAGATCATAAGTCAAGACACATCTAAACTACAGAATAATGTATTAATTTTGATTGCGAACTAAATCCTGCGTATTTCAACATAGATCAAACAAATTTGATAAATTAACAAAACATATATCAAGAGAAAACTAACTGTATTTCTTCAAGGCTGCAAAAAATTACAATCTCTTAATGAATCAGAGTATCTCCAGTCCTCTTTCTGTGATTTTCTCCCAACCTTAAATAATAATTATCAAATAGATATAAAGGGTAAACTTCCCAAACAACTCATCCACATCAGGATGACGAGTTGTGGAAAGAAAAAACTTTCAAATCCAACTAGCATAGCTTCCGCGTTGCGGATTGCGGGTTGCGGAAAGCACAAAATTTGGAGAAAATTTGTGCTTTCCACAAATCACAAAAGCACAAAAAAACCAATGAATTTTCTGAAGGGAAAATTATTAACTCATCATAACAAAGAGATAATCAATGGACCTCTGGAGTGGGATCATCAATCACAATGTTATCAAGCAAATTAGCAATTACCTGAGAAACTTCAGTGACCTCTTGTGTTATAAAGAGATCAATCGCAATTGCGGGTTGTGGAATAAAAAAATATCAAATCCAAATGACCACGAAATCCACAATCCTCATTGCGAGACGATTGCGGGGAGAAAATCTATGTTTTCCGCAACACACAAAAATCTATTAAATTTGAAAGGGGAATTATTAATTTGGTTACGGAATTGGGGATATAAGAATTTAAACTTGAGCGGTTTAATGTTTCTGCCATCCGCATTCTAGATAAAATACAACTTGGAGAAAGAAGACAAAGCTGCTCTTTCTCTTAGAATATTTCCACTTACCAGAAAATTGTTTGAAGCAATGTAAAGTTATTCAACCTACTTAGGATAGACCGTCAATTCATTTATATCCAAAACGGTGAGCACTATGAAGGAAATGTAAACATATTTAATCTACGAAGGCCAGGCTGAGAATTCTAGACTTTTAGCTCTCGCTGTAAATATTTGTGATCTGCTCATTCATTTAGTGGATAATTTTTAACATCCTTATTCAACAATTCACCTATATCAAGATTGGCCAACATAGAAAGGATCAACCAACCCTCCTTGCATCCTAGAACTATTATGAATAGAGAAGAAGGGTTGGCTGCCCCTTCCGTTATGAGGGATTTGTAAAAATAGACAACTTGGAGAAAGAGCATCACTCTTTCTTTGATAATATTTCCATTTGCAAGCAAATGGTGCAAAGCAATGTAAACTTATTCAACCTACGAAGGCTAGACCGTCAATTTATTTATATCCAAAATGGTGAGCTCAGCAATTCACCTATATCCAGAGTGGCCAACATAGGAAGGATCAACCCACCCTTCTTGCATCCAAGAACAATTATGAATATAATTACGGGTAGAAGAAGGGTTGGTTGCCCCTTCCGTTATGAAGGATTTGTAAAAATAGACAACTTGAAGAAAGAGCGGCTGCTCTTTCTTTGAGAATATTTCCATTTGCAAGCAAATTTTGCAAAGCAATGTAAACTTATTCAACCTATGAAGGATAGACTATCAATTCATTTATATCCAAAATGGTGAGCTCAACAATTCACCTATATCCATATTGGCCAACACAGGAAGGATCAACCCACCCTTCTTGCATCCTAGAACTATTATGAATAGAGTTACAGGCAAAAGAAGGGTTGGATGCCCCTTCCGTTATGAAGGATTTGTAAAAATAGACAACTTGGAGAAAGAGCGGCCGCTCTTTCTTTGAGAATATTTCCATTTGCAAGCAAATTGTCCAAAGCAATGTAAACTTATTCAACCTACGAAGGCTAGAATGTCAATTCATTTATATCCAAAATGGTGAGCACTGGTAGAATACTTACCACAAGAAGGATCGAGCGAGCATTCTTGCATCCTAGAATACTTCCACTAAAAAATGTAAAATTATTCAACCTACGAAGGCTAGACCGTCAATTCATTTATATCCATAATGGTGAACACTGGCAGAATGCTTACCACAACAAGGGTTCGGCCGACCTATCATTTACAAGACTACTGTAAACAAATTTAATATACGAAGGCCAGTCTGAGAATTCTTGACTTTAAACTTCTGCTGTAAATAGTAGGGATCTGCCACTTCGATTAGTAGATGATTGTGAACACCCATATCCATCAATTCACCTATATCCATAATGGTGAACACAAGAAGGATCGAGCAACCCTTCTTGCATTCTTAAAACTATTATGCATAGAGTTATGGGCAGAAGAAGGGTCAGCCACCCCTTCCTTTATGAGGGATTTGTAAAAATAGACAACTTGGAGAAAGAGCGGTCGCTCTTTCTCTGAGAATATTTCCAATTGAAATCAAGCTGTGCAATGTTCCTATGAAATTTGTGTTTGAAATTTGTGTTTAGAGTGTTGATCTCTACTTTCGCCACTGCTACAAAACATCTCTGGAGGAAGGAGCGGTCGCTCTTTCTCCTCAGCATCTAATTCCAACACCCTTTCACTAAACACAAGTTTCAGCTTGCCATTCTTTCGGGGAATCTTTCTATAAATTTTGTTGTTAAAATGTTGAGATCTAGCTTCCACGGTTTCAGGGTGACACGTGGAATGCTCAGATTGTGACATGTGGCATATTTGATTTTTACAGTACTTTTGCTGTTGTTTAAAAGAATATTACGGATCTTAAAGGTACCATTTCAATATAAACCTTAGAATATTACGGATTTAAGTTATAGTAATTCCAATGCAAGAGCAGAAACATCGAGGGAAAAATCAAGAGATACATGACCTTTGATAATACTCCTTTTATAATAATCCTATTGATAATGTTCTATTAAAAATTATTGCTTTCAAACATGAAATTTAAGCCATATTTAGATATTAAGCAACAAACATTATGCAAAGTAAAGTAAGGTAATTTACAAACATTAGTACTTTGAAAATAGCTAAAATGCACTTCCAAGATAAATATGGTTCATCGCTCAATCTGAAAAACGAAATAAAATATCGTTTGTTAATGTGTCTCCCGGAGTTCTACATTCAAAGAGTTTTTCTCGAGTAAATAATCACTATGTTGAATTGATGGCTTCGAATTTTTGTTTTCTGTTATTTAACATATCATTCAAAAGAAATTCAAAACTTTATCTAAATTGAAAAAGAATAGATAAATCCAAACATAATTGATAAATAAGAGATGTTAAGAATTTAGAGAAGACCAAAGAATTAGAAAATTAATTAAAATTAATACTCAAAAAAATGCATATATTTCATTCAAGGAGGATCTGGACAATATCACACAGTTTAAATTTTTCAAAATGTAGGGCTGAGGAGAAAATCCCTCCCCTGAACCAACACAAAAGTAAACCTAAAATAGCTGCTGATACAAACTGAACAGAAGGGCCTTGGAAAAAAGCTCTCAACTAAACTAACAGAAAAGTAAACCTAAAATATTAAAGTTTTCAGTAAAATAACATGAGAGCGTGGTGGGTGGGCTGCGTGGTTCTCTCAGGATGAGTCAATCTCCATTGGTTTCACCCCGCCGGATGATCTTGAGGGAGTTGATGAGGGAGTTCCAGTATTTGGACAAGACTGTCTAGAACCTACCAAAGTAACTGTGCTCCCCTCGTCATTACCTTGGGGTCTGGAGGGTTGATTTCGAATGGCTTCGTCACGCTCACGAAGGACTTGGATTGTCTCTTAGATTGTCTCCATCATTTTGGTCTAGTTGCTTTCCATTCGTTGCTCCATTGAGTTTAGCCTTGTTTCCATTGGCTGTTGAATCTCGTTGATCCGCCTTTCCAGATTCTCCACTATGATGCGGGTGGCTTCATCGGTGAATCTGGTCCTTCCGCGTGTGCTACTGTCCGCCATTATAAAACAAGAAGAATTTCCGGAAGAACTACTATAAGAAAGCTTTCCTGAAGAACTAATGTAAGAAAGCTTTCCTAAAGAGCGACCGCTATGCAGAGCAGTGGTCAGAAACTGAATACTTTCCTTTTCTCCAACTTTAACAACCAGCCATTAAGGAGGGCCATTGGATGGAGAAAGAGTCAAACACAGAGCTAATTTTGAAAACATTTTCGGCAAGCTAGATCGAGCAGGAGCAAATCCTATTTAAACGAGTGGAAATGATAAAAAAAACTAGAAGACGATCCAAAACCAGAACTCCGATCGCAGGAAATCTCCAGAGCCGTCGGAATGAAAGATCAAAGCAATTGAAAGACTATTATAGCGGGTTATAGGACATTAAGGGTCAAAGACGTTACCCGAGAACTGGCAGAATTTACTATTTGATTTAACTGATGGGACATATTGATGGCAAGGGTTCATAATTCACGTACGATAAAAGCTAACTTCCTGGAAATTAAAACTGATGGGACTTTACCCTTTACCCTTTGATTTAACTGATGGGACTTTACCCTTTAACCTTTGATTTAACTGATGGGACTTTACCCTTTACCCTTTGATTTAACTGACGGGACATTAAAACGCCCCACTTTTCTTGTGAAATTTGGATGGAAACCGATCAAAACTCTCCCTGTAAATTGTTATTTCAGCAATACTGCAATTTCAGCAATTGTAATTGCTATTCCTAGACTAAATGCCCTATTTTAAAACTACCCAGATCGCTGAAACTGCAATTCGAGCAGTCGAAATTGCCATTTCAGCTATTTCCACACTACTGAATTCCGACGAGTCTGGGGTGTTTTAGTTAGGCCTTATACTGCTCCTTCATAATTGGACTCATAAACTTTTGAAGTCCACCATCGATCTTGGATGGGGCGATCCAACACTACAAGATAGTTATGCTGGGTTAAGTTGTGCAGCATTTAAAGCACAGGATACGATGCAAATTCTTTATGAAATCTAGCTAAGTGCATGTTAAAACAAGATTGAAAGACTATGAAGATCATTGATGAATTGATGCCATTATAAAGATCCAATAATTTTTTTATGAAGAGGCATGATTTTCCTTGATAAAGTTCTCAAATAATAAAGTTTTTTGAAAATATATATAACCATACAAGTCAAATGTATGAAGAGGACCATAGGTGTCTATGAAGTTTTGGTAATTTGGTAATTGCATATCAGAAGCAAGATCTGAAAAGCCGAAGTTAAAACTATTATAAATTAGAGGGTTGTTGGGTGGTTCTTCAGGCAGGTTGAGGCCTTCTAAGGGAATTGTTACCTCCTTCTAGTCATGGGTAGATATTTAGGGTGGCGGGGCATCCTTGTCTGTTTAGCAGGTAGAAAACCAGCGGTGCATGAGCATCCTTTCTGTAGTGGCAGAAGAATCCATGGGATTAAGTTCTCCATCAAGTTGGTGCTTGTAGAACAATTTTGTATACGATTTGTATTGGTGTGTTCAAAGTTTTAATTGTCCTATTCACATTGGGAATTATTATTTAACATGTGCTAGAAAAAGGCAATACGGATTCCCCCCCCGCCCACCTCTTAATATTGTTGGATGAAACAACACTTTCCGCATAGCCCTCATTGTCGCCTAACGTCTTGTGTAGTTGATGCTCTAGCGCCTCTGCTTAATATTTTAAGTGCTTGGGCCTATTGGCATAAGTTTGTAGGCCCCCTAAGGTAAGCTTACTTCCCTTATACTTTTTAAGCCTTCTTTGGACTCCAAAGCTCATGAAATTTACTTGATCGTTTTAGGTACTTGGGACAAAAATAATGCTAAGAATGGGGTCCCTTTGTGCAAATATTTTGTACTTTGTCCCACCTCATGAACACCTTTCAAATTTATCTTTCACATGATCTTGCCACCCTAATATGAATAAGAAAAATAATATTCCACTGCCATTGTATCACTGTTTCCATCAACCTATACGTGTATATATGTCCTTGTACCTATATCAATGTCCATGTATCATTGTATTGATGTCACTATCGCAATCCATGTTTGTCACAAGGACACATCATTGTCTCTGTCACAAGGCCACAAAAAATATCGATGTCACAATGCCAACTTGTACATGCCCCAAATTTGTCGTCCAAGAATGGCAGCAACTTCTTCCAAGATATACTTCAGATGTATAGCAAGACCATAAATATGCCTCCAAAGAGTTTAATCAAATCCCCAAAATAATCACCAATAGACCTCATAGTACATTCACAAAGCTTAGAGGGATCTCATGCCAATGTCATTACCATGGAATATTCCAATACAATCACCAATAATATCTATGCCATTGGAGAGTGGTTTTTGATCATTTCTCATTTTGCATATTGGAGAGCATAGCTTGTCCATAATTACTCTACTTTCCTTAGTACCAATTTTGAGGGTGAAAGATTTCCTAATTGAGAATTGGAGAGGCCATTGTGCATTGGACCATGAGGACACATATTAAGAGGTTGTGGGACCCACTACACTTGGTATGATTCTCTCACCGATTTGAGTTCGAGATGAAGGGTAACATACTTGGTGTAGTTTAAGAGGCATTATTCATGGCATGAGTCATGTAAGTTCGAATTGGAGTGGAAGAATAAGTCCCATGGAAGAGGAAGAGACATCTTAGAAGAATTGTGACACTTGGTTAAATTCCCTAGGCTACCTCTAGTATGACAACAATGATGAAGATGCTATGACACCTATGACACAAATCAGACATGAATGCTGACATCTGAAATATATGACATGTTAGGGATAAAAATAGCATCCAAGAAGGTGCACAAGGGAGTTAGGGCAGCCATTCGAAATGAGGGAATAAGGAGACTAGGAATTGTTGGACAAGTCGCACACATTGGAAACTCTTCCCAAATTGAGTTGGAATGAATCCTTTGGAAGGAATTCAACCCAAGGAGAGTAGCTTTCGATCATTTTTATTTGCATATTTGCAATTTGGAGAGCTTGTACCTTGTCCATGCTAGTGGAGTGTTTACTGTACTTGCCTTAGTACCAATTTCGAGGGTGAAATATTCCCATCCTAATTGGGAATTGGAGAGGCCATTGTGCATTGGACAAAAAACCAGAATTTGACAGAAATTGCAGATCTGAAATTTGCAAGTCACTTTTGAGGGTAAATTTTTGGAGTTTTCAAAATGTGAGCACACCAGCTTACTCGCCTCAGTCAATTGCATCTCCCTGTCCAGTCAAAAGTTTGAAATTCCAAGTTTGGATTTTTAGGGTTTCTCTGTCAAACGCTAGCAAGCTCCAAATCCAGTGGTAAGATCTAAATATTTTATTTCCATTTGAGTTTCTCATTAAGATGTCTCACCACATCAAGCTTGAAGGGGCTAATAACTTCCAAACATGAAAGTAATGATTGGGTTTATATCCTAGAAGTCTACAATGAATTAGATACCTACATAAGTGAAGAGGTTCCAGTCCCAGAGGGAGATGAGGCCCTAAGGCCTTACATAAGAAGAACTTGGTCAAGGCCAAGAACTTGGATCATTGCAGATTCTATCAAGGACCATCTCATACCACATATGTCATCCATAAAGAGATGTTTGACTCCTTGAACAAGCTGTTTGAAGGAAAGAAAATAAATCTGAAGGAAAGAACATAAATCAGAAGATGACTTTGAGGAGTCAATTAAAGAATGTCAAGACGCAAAATGCAGAGACCATGCAGTCACACTTTACAAGGGTCTCTCAGATAAAAGAGAAACTTGAAGCCATTGAAGAAGATATAGGGAATGGAGAAATAGTGATGGCCACCTTGAATGGTCCTCCTAGGTCATGGGATTCCTTCCTCCAAGGAATTTGTGCTAGGAAGAAGCTCATCACATTCAGTAGGCCGTGGGAGGAATGCTCACAGGAAGAAGCTTGAAAAGAAAACATGGATAGTGAAGAGCAAGCTCTCATAGCACACATCAAGAAGAATTACAACAATAGGGAGCATCCCCATCACAAGGAGATTGTCCCAGGAACAAAAGGAGCTCCCACAAGAAGAAGAACACTCTGTTAGAGACTCCAGTAGTTCCTGCAAGGAAGCAAAGATTGAGAGGGAGTCCACCCAACTACTTATATGCAAGTAAGGGGTACTAAGTGGTCTATGGTAGTAGTACAACATTGGATTTCTACTTATCTAGAATGAAACCTCTTTGCTGACATGTTGGAGCTAAGTGCACACTCTAGAAAGTTATGGGATATGTCGACAACATTCTTGAATGGTGTAGTGGAAGATGAAGTATATGTGGAGCAACCACTCAGGTTTGAGACACATGACATGGAGACTCATGTGTGCAAACTAAAGAAAGCCTTGTAGGATTCGAAACAGGCACCCAGGACATGATACGGCAGAATTGACAGCTTCTTAACTAGTTTGGGCTTTACCAAGAGTAAAGCGGATTCCAATCTTCACTACAAGTTGAGGAAGAAAATCTAATGATACTCCTACTATATGTGGATGACCTGGTCATATTGGTGAGGATGGGTTGATTGTTGATACAAAGAGGAAGCTTGATGTTGAGTTCAAGACAAGGGACTTGGGTATGATGGACTATTTTCTACACATGGAGGTGTGGCAGAGTGCAGATAGAATCTTCCCTAGACAAAGAAGTATGTAGTAGATATTTGGATTGGGATGATGGACTGCAAGGCCATGGCCACACCTATGGCATCGAACCTGAAGCTATTGAGTGATGCTTCACCAGATTCGGTTGATGGCACGATATATCATCAGATGATTGGGTCCTTGATGTACCTGACGAACACGAGACCAAATATTTTCTTTGTGGTGAACCACCTTGAGTCACCTGATTGTGGAAAAACATGTGATGGGATATCTGAAGGGTACATTGGATTATGGACTCAGATATGCCTCAGATAGTGATTTTAGACTGTATGGGTACATAGACTCAGATTGGGTTGTTGACAAGGTTGATGATACCAGAATATATTCCAGTTGATGGTGTTGCTAATGAGGATGTTCCAGGAGATGGTGTTCCAGCTGACAAGGTTGCTTACAGCAGAAGATGTTCCAGCTAATGGTGTTGCTGATGAGGATGTTCCAGCAGATGGAGTTCCATCTCACGAGGTTGCTGACAGTAGAAGATGTTCCAGAAGATATTAGTCAACAATCACTGATGAGGTTCCTTTTTATGTCTTAATGCCCTTCGTATACCTTCAAACCCAATTTGAAATCCTTTAAAGAGTCTTTTGGAGCCATCTACCCTTGGGGGCTTCTAAAATTTCCTCTATATGGGTTCTTGGTTTATCTCAGTTAGACATTGCTTATTAAAAGTTGTAGAGAGGAACAATGCAAATTTTGTCACTTTTATGTCCTAATACCCTTTAAACACATTCAGACCCAAATTTGGAAGCATTTGAGTAATTAATAGTCTAAGGGTCGAATTGGCCAAAAATTGTAATTTTCAAAGTTTAACAATTTTATTAAAAAGGGACACTACATGAACAATTATGCAACTAATATGAAATGTGCTGTGTACAAAAACAACGCCAACCTTAGATGTTATTTCTACTACATGTGATCTCTGACTCCTTCTTTTCCTAATTTAATGTTTCATCTCACTCCCATCTTGGAAGATTGATCGTGTTGTTTCAACTTCTCTTATCTCTTATGCTCATCTCTCCCTCTTCTTCATCGACTTCTTCCCATGTTACACCAGATCTTCTACAAACAAGTGATTTCTTCATAATAATTGTTACTTGTTAGCATTTTTATCTTTATGTTTTTTAAATTTATTCTATATGGATTCTTGGGTTATTTAACATTAATATAACATTCAGCTTATTAATGTTTATAGAGAGGAACAATGCAAATATTGTTACTATTCTAAGGTCTCTACATAAGGTCTCTCACTCCAAGGGTGGAGGTGGAAAAGGCGCTAAAACATTGGACGACTCACACCAAAAGTTGCAAACGTCTAGCAACGTGGCGGAATAATGATCCAGATTCACCCAAAAGCAAATCGATGGTGGAAATGGGTTCCCACACTAGAAAGTGCACGGTGGTTAAACCTGGATAAGGTGGAGCGAAAATTAAGCTGCTTACCACGTGGCAAGCATTGGTGGAGTCTGCTATGAAAGCATTTAAATTTAAACCGCTCATCGCAAGTTCCAGAACCACCTAAGCATATGTTCTATAAAAGGTTTGTTCGAAGTTTTAAAAAATGTTTTTGTCACGTATTTCCTAGAGGAAAAGAACCCGCAGGAAACACGTCGTTGTCTTCGTCAACTGGAACAGCACCCAAGAAGCTCACTTCATAGGTAGCTCGAAACCCTTTGTGTTTAGATTTTGTGTCCCAAATGGAGAAAACCCAAGACCTTCTTCCCTTCAATGAAAGTTCAGATGAAAACAAGAAGCTTGTATTTGATAGGGAAAGGAATATTTTCGACCCTGTTTTGTCTATGTGTAG
Source organism: Larix kaempferi (assembly GCA_027924585.1). NCBI lineage: Eukaryota > Viridiplantae > Streptophyta > Pinopsida > Pinales > Pinaceae > Larix > Larix kaempferi. Next base: position 18,443,886 of record BSBM01001048.1, read on the forward strand.
TATTTCGCAGTCTAAGGAGAAATTAATGGAGTTTAAGTCACAGGGAAATAATTTATTTAATGTTTTTGGTTCTTTTCTATACTATTTTTGTGTCGAACAAACCCCACACTTCCCTAAATTTGTTTGTTGGTGTGTGGCGAATTATCCACAGGGCCAAAGGGTAATCATTAATGTAAAAATGACCAAAATTCTATGCCAAGTAAATGCACAGACTGTCCGTGAGGTTCTAGGTTTACTTGAAACATTTCCCAAAGGCCCTGAGTCGTTTAATGAAGAAAATTTGGTAAAGTTTTATACAAACTACAATCCTACAGAAAAAGACAAGTTTTTATTACAAATCTTGAAAGATGGTCAGTCGCATGAAAACCTATCGTTCCCTTTGAGTATTGATGTCTTTCAGCAAGATACCCAGTTGGTTTTGTCCTTGTTGAGTCAAGTTTTAGGTCTAGATAGTGATAAGTCAATCACGGAAGTCATGTTAGGTTTCATTCTCCAAGTAATTTCACTAGAGTCACAGTCAAGTCCGGTGTGTTGTTTTAATTTTGATGAATTCCTAGCTGAAGCGATTCATGTGCAGTTGGTGAATTTCAACTAGTTGAAGCATTTCAGATATCAGTCATATCTCCTGAAGTTGTTCATGTGTTCAAACATTTCGGAATCCAAGTTTCTTGGTACCATATTTTCTCATGACCTTCCTAAATAGGTCAATATGTTTGAGTTCACCCAAAAAATCATGGCGTTAGTTTACAGAATTATTTTCAATGCTGAAATGCCCCGAGTGTTAGAAGGAATGAAAGAAACTTTGCAGCCTACACCAGAAGGCCAAATAGGTAATTGGTTCTTGTATAGAGAACATACTATAATTAGGGTGGATGGTTTTACTAGAGCACCATATCTGTTTCCAGCATTTTTAATACCGAGGGTCTTTGCCTTGGAATTTATTAGACAAAGGTTGCAGTCAGAAGAAGAACATTTCGGTGCTTTCAAAAAATCATCGGATGTGAAATTCCCTCTTAAAGTTGGTCCATTCATCATTAAGAATACGGCATCCCTCTCTGTAGTAGAAAAATTACTGAAGATTATGGATTTCCAAGAGGCTGAAAGGATTAATTATGATCCTCATCAAATTATATTGCAAAGGAGACATCAAAATGGAAACAAGGATTTTGATCATCAAATAGTAGAAGGATTGAAATAAATGGCAAATTTATTCAAATTTGAACAATATAATAAAGAGGCAAATATGGAACAAACATGCAATTTGGCAATGTTGGTTCAAACACTAGCCAAATCTGATATCACTAGTAAGAGAAGTATTTCACAAGTTGATAGTATGGAAGTCGATCAAGAAGTTTCAAGGAAGAAATCAAAAGTGGAAAGATAGAAGGAAATTATTAGTATGGAGGAACGAGATTCAATTGTTCCAGAAAAAAACTAGTTTGATTTCGTAGCCACCTGCAAATATTATGCAGCAATATTATTTTTCAGAAATAAAGGAATTTGGAAGTAACTCTCAGTATAAGTCAAGGTTTGATGTGCTTTCACAATATACATCAAAGAGGAAGTAGTCTTCCGAAGAAACTCAAAAATTGTACCCTCAAGTAAGAACTCTAGCAGAACAGAAAGTTTCCCTCCTTACAGCTACGGATCCAGGAAGAAACTCTATAAGGTTTGCAGTGGTGAACGATGAGAAAGTTTTTGAAATGGAAGTTAAGCTTGATGTGGTTAATATACCAAATAAGATTCAATTGCATAAACAAACATGAGATGTCATGTATTTTGATTTATTGCAATTTACTTTAAAATTTTCTAAATTGCAGTCTGTGATAGCAAAGCTGGAGAGTCAACTGAGGCAAGAGAAGGCAGAAAACAAAGAAAATTTGATCCATATCAAAAGACTACAAGTGGACCCTGTGACCGTGGGAGCCGAGCCAAGGAACAACCAGTGTACCAAAAGGCTCATTGATGAAAAAGAAAACGCCATTCAAATTCTCAAGAAAACATTGAAGGTGCCAAATAATCAACATGTGCAGTCTCCAGAGTTGACAACATTACAACAAGAAAAGGAATCCATATATCAAGAAATGATGGATCAGAAAGGTAAAATGTTAAAGTTACAAGATGAAAAGAATGCTTGGGAAAAACAAAGGATTGAATTGTTGTCACAAATTTCATTGTTGAATACCAATAAGATTGAAACTGTGCAAGCGCTAGAGAAGTAAGGGGATCAATCTCTATGTACGGGTGAAGGATAAATGCAAAAGTCCTCCACAGATGAACTGACCAGTGCTATGACGCAAATTAGTCTAAAAGATGTAGAGATAGAAGAGTTGAAAGAAGAAAACCAGAAGTTGAAAGAGGAAGTAATTCGAAATTCCAGAGCAAAGATAAAGGCTTTGAGTGATAGAAATCAACTGCAAAAGAAAGTTGATGAATTAAAAGATAAATTGACAGGTCGGCTTCCATTACATGAAGCTAAACACCTTATATGGGATGCAATATCATTGGAAGTCACCAAATTCTAGTCTTATTTGAATTTTATAGCAGATAAAGATGCTATAGCAAACATAGCTCTCCAGAGTTATAAAGTAGCAAACGAGACATTATGCAAAAGGCCTTCAGAAACAGTTCAGAATACAGCCAGCTTGTTAAAAACTCTAACCCAATTAGATATGCAGAGTTTTGGAATCAAAGACAGACCATCAATCATCATTTCGGCAAGAAGAGTTATTGGAAAGCATGATCGTTTTAAAGAAGTAGAAGACATGGCGCAACAGATGGTCCTTGAAGTTCAAAATTTTAAAGAATTATTTATGGGGCCTTTTGAATGTGGTCTACCTTCTTTTTGGAGTGCCGATGGAAAATTAATGGCTCAATAAAATCATCACAGTTTGATAGTACAGGCTCGTATGGATCACTCGAATATTGAAGCTTTGGTCAAAGGATTAACTGGAAAGACAATAATTGATAAATTGACCGATGATTTTGAAATACTTAAACAATTTGTAATGATTAAGAAGGCTCTGCCAGATGTATGTTACACAAAATGCATAGAATTGGAGGTGATGGTGAAAGAAATTATGGATTATGAGATCCCAACTCAAGAGCAATGGAAAATTGTTGAAAGATTTGGGAAACCAAAACACAAGTTATGTCAGGAATAAATATTCAGGTGTGTTAATTTTAAATGATGTTGCGGTTCCTTTGTTAACTGCCTAAGTGTTACATCAGATGGGTTTCTTTGAAGTTTCTTTTTTTGGCGAAGAATTCAAAGAACTTTTTGTATAAATTTTTATTTTACAAAGTAATAGGGGTTGGATCCGAGAGCAAAAAATACAGTGGCGTAATATTTTTTGAAGACTTTAAAGAAGAACAAAAGTACAAGTACATCCGAAACAGAGATTGATATGTTGTTATTTTCTTTATTCTTTTAATTTCTATTTTGTGAATGTATTTCGTATTACACCATCTTATCGCTTTGCCTCATAGTTGATTGTAATATCTGAGTTAGAATTCATTCTATATGCTCTAATCCACACATTTAAATATTGTCAATGTTATTTCTTCCAAATTAATGCATAATTCATCATAAAATGGAGATTGGCTAAGTTATAACATATAAACAACATTTATCCCGACTTCCGACCTATGATAAGAAGGATCAGCCGCCCCTTCGTTTATTATAAAATTGTGAACAACTATTGTTGGGTCCAGGAAATGCCCCTTTTTTGCTACCTCTATTACACCTTTTTTCCCTTATTCCATCCAGTTTTCATGAGCTATATCCATGTATTTCCAAATCAATCTATAATATTGACAGGTATAATGTGCTATTACTTTATTTGTTTTTATGCCTAAGATTGTTAAAGATTATGGATCTTAGTCCTTGGTTTATCCTAATTTATGTGACTTCATTTAGACAAGGTCTAAAAGCACAGGTGTATCATCCCAACAGTGCCAACTATGACTCTTCAAGCGTCAGCTCCTCATATTCCAAGGGACAACACATCCTCCATGCAAGATGTAATAGATTTCCATTGTAACAGATCCTATTGAAGAAGAGCCTAGCTGCAATAGACAGGTGGCATTCCAGTTGTCGAGTCTATTGATCCAATTGCTATCGGGACAGCAACATCCTTCAAAATTAACAGCGCTGTTCAACACGCTGTATCAGTTAGTTGTAACTGTGCAGCATGAAGATCATAGATCTTCATTGATGCATGATTTTTGTGGATCTGAAACAGTCTTTCTTTTGTATAAATTCCAGAAGGCTCTCATAGCCTGGGGTTGGAAAATCATTACTTGTGTATGCTGTAACAGAGCATTGAGACTCACGATCTTCCATTAATAATATGAGAGCAGATTTCTTCACTTCTGTGTTTTAATTAGCTGTGACTCTCGGCGTCTCTATTGGAACGCCAGGGCCCGCCTTCTCACAGAGATAGTCGATTTAACTAGGTAGAATAGTTTAATTTCATTTATGTTGTGTGGTGTGGAATGTTGCAGACATTGTTGGTAGCTGTAATAGAGATTAGCTTCTTTGTTGGTAGTTTACAATTGCAACTTGAATAGCTGTAGCAGAGTGGTGTGACAGTCGACTGTGTAGGATAATTTAATTAATTGGATGTGTGTTTTAATCAGCTGTGATATCCAAGCTCTATCCCAATCAATTTTTAGTTATTTATGCTTTCTAGGACTTCTAGTAATCATCAGTAGAGTTCAAGCTTGTATTTCAATTCTGGTTGCTGTTGTATCTTTAATTACATACATAGATTAGACAGATAATGATAGAGTTACAGTAGTCACTGGATGGATCATTTTGGTAAAGGTTGAATGTTGTAGTTTGATGATCATAAGGATTTAACTTCTTGCAAAAGTAATCTAGTTTCATTTCATTATTAGATCATTAACTTTCAGGATTGATTCTATAAGAAGGATTGTTTCAATTGGGATTTGTAGATGTGTGAATTAGATTAGTTTGCTTAGGGAATGAGCTGGTTGAGCATCTAAGTAGGATCATTACTTATATTCATTAATCAACTCCTTAATCTGTTTATGCATAGACTGTTCTTATTACCCTTGAAATAAAATACCTTCCTGGGTTTGACAATTTATATTGATCATTCTGTGTGTTAGCTTTAATTAATTGACATATAGAGTGCCCAACATCTTGGCGCCATCGCCGGGGATGGTAATAGATAGACAGAGTTTAGTTCAATTTTTACAGCATGCATGAATACAAGAAAAACAAATCGGGAACCCCCTTTGAATACTAACATTGTAGGTGGAAGAGGTCGAGGTCGTAATGCAGGTTAGGGAAGACACACATATATTAATGAGATAATTGCTAAAGATGATTCTTCCACTAGACCACAGTGGAACTCTACAAATAGGGGAAATTTTATTCCTCCCAATCTTGAACATTCAGCATCCACAGTGGAGAATACAACGGGACCTTCAACTCCTGTTGCAGAAAGTAAACATCTTGAATATAAGGGAAGTGTTGTAGGTGCACCAGATAGAGAGGAGATTTATCATATTCACAGAACCAGAGTTACTAAAGAGGTGTGGTTGGAGACTCACAGAATAGAAGAGGAAGAAAGAAGGCAAGAAGAAGAGAGGAGAAAAGAGGAAGAATGCATAAAAGAGACTATTAAATTTTGGACCAGAACCATGGCTGGTAGAGAACAGGAGGGTGAGAATGAACATGAGGACCGGAGGAAGAAGGAGAAAACAATCAGCATGGTAATACTGTGGCTACATTGGAATTCCCCATTTTTCAGATACCTGGAGCAGCTCCTATGAAGAATATTTCACCATCAGTGCTCCCTAATTTTCATGGTAAGTCCTCTGAGGATGCTGATGAATTTCTTTTTGAGTTTGATATCCTCTGTCGTAGCTATGATTACACTTCCAGTGCTCAGAAGCTAAATCTATTCCCAACCACCTTGAAAGGAAATGCTCTGCACTGGTTCATGAGTTTGGGTTGTGAGACCATTGCTACCTAGGACCAAATGAAGAACAACTTCCTTTCTAAATATCAAGAATATTGCAGAACTAGAGATAGGAAGGAAGAATTGTTTAAGATGGTTCAAAAGGATGACGAGAGTTTGGAAGACTTTGTGGAGAGATAGGTGTACAATTTGCAAAGATCTGGTCATGCTAAGATTGGAAAGGATGTGCTCAAGATCATCTTGCTAAGAAGAATTAGGGAAGATTTCCTTGACATGTTGAATCTGCTTGGTAAAGGGGATATCTTGAAGGAACCTTTTGAAAATATTGTTGAATTATGTCGAAGGTACTCCAGGGGATCTTCTAGAACCAGAAAATGAGACAAGGATCGAGACCAAGATGTCTTCACTAGGACTCATAAGTCAGCTAGTTGAGGTGCCACTCGAGCAGAAATAGGAAACCTACTGGAGAACTTTAAAACAAACATGAAGAGTTCCCTATCCTCAGAGTTGGATGCCATGAAGGCAAAACAGAAACAAGTAGTAGAAGATCTTACACTTGGAGTATTCTGTCCTAAATGTAGGAAGAAGCATCTACTGAAGGAGTTCCCATTGGACAAAGTAGAGGTATGTAGGATATGTGAACTCGAGCATGAAACTAAGGAGTGTCCTTCATTACCTAAGGTTAAAGCAATCCTGTAGGCATCTATTCCTTATGAAGAGCCAGCATACTTTATGGCACAAAAGAAACCATGGAATCCTAGAAACCAAGGTATGAATCCAAATCCAACATTTTTTCTGCATAATATGAATGGAATGAAGAACATACATAATATGAATACACAATTCCCTTCACATTATTCCAACAGCCAGTGGCATCGATCTCAGAACCCAATGCAAAATCCTAATTCATGGACACCATGGCCACAGCAGTCAAACCAGGCTCCTTGGAATCCCAACTGGAGAAACTCTTACCAAGGAAATAACTTTCCCCATCACCAGACTCAATATCAACAATACCCTCCTCAACAGTATCAGCATCAGCAGTATCAACAACCACATCTCTCTTTCCAGAACAATGCTGCACCTATGAATGCACCACTTCGACCACAACTACCTGCACAACCTAACCCGAACCCAAACAATAATGCAGTCCATCAATTTGAGACTGCCAACATGCTTGCTTATTCCATTACTCAGATTCCCTGCAATGATATACAATTATGATTAGGAGGGTAGTGGAGCCTATTATCACTGAGGATGTGTCATCCCTAATGATTGGAACTGGACTAAGTCAGCACTATCCAACAAGCCCCATTGTTGAGGATGTTGATACTCCTACTAAAGTAGCAACTGAAACTTAGGAAGCAACACAGGATCTATCACAACCTACACAGTTGAATAGATAACCACCATATCCTGAATGATTGCAGTTGCAAAAGATAGTGGAACAGCCCCAATTTGATCTCATGGGAGAGTTGAAAAATTTATATGTTAAAATTCCACTGTTACAGGCCCTTCATGATGTGCCTATTTATGCTAAGATAGTTAAATATTTGTGTGTTAAGAAACCAGGAAGAAGGCCCAGGGATCCTCCCATTATCCACATGTTGGGAAAACTTTCAGAATTAATAATGGGAAAGGCCCCTGTGGTGAAGTATGATGACCCTGGGAACCCGACTATTACAGTGCACATAGGGAACACACGGATTCCAAATGTCTTGGTGGATTTGGGCGCAAATATTAATGTTATGACCATAGAGACTGTAAAAAAATTGGGACTCACTAATCTGCGGCCAACCCCTACTGTTTTGGAACTTGCTGATAGATCAATGATCAAGCCTGAAGGAATTCTAGATGACCTTGTAATCTCAGTGGATTCATGGGAATACCTTGCAGAATTTTTGGTGTTACAGCCAAAATCTTAGTTGGGGGGACACTCACTGATCCTGGGAAGACCATGGTTGGCCACAGCTGATTCCTGTATTAGCTGTCAGTCAGGTTATATGACCATTTCAGATGGGACTGAGATCAAGAATCTGACCCTGTACCCTCCAGCTTGACCAAGCACAGAAGATGATACTCCATTATGGGCAGATTTAAAGGAGGAAGAGGGTGTTCAACCACTATTAACCATAGGGTGAGCCTTGACATTTAAAGATGAAACAGAGGATGATGCCATTAATAGTTTCATCAGTGAGCCCATGTCAGTCAATAATAATGTTTATCAGATCTTGGACAGTACCTTAGCTGCAATAGAACAAGAAAATCTTACAGAAGAAACTCTGATCGATGATGACAATGTAATTCCAGTACTTAAGAATTCCAAGAGTGTTCCAGTCGAAATTGAGCCAGGCAAAACATTGAATATCAATCCTAATCTGGCACCTAGTGAGCTGGAACAGCTAATCACTCTGCTGAAACATCATAGGGGAGCTTTTGCTTGGGAGCACATAGACATGAAAGGAATTCCCTCTCATCTGTGCACTCATCACATCTATATTAAAAGTGACTCCAGGCCGGTATGCCAACCCCAATGAAGGATAAACCCAAACCTGAGAGACATAGTGAAGGAGGAAATCCAGAAACTGTTGGAAGCTGGATTCATATATCCAATTTCAGACAGTGAGTGGGTTTCTGCACTTGTGATCATGCCAAAGAAGAATGGGAAATGGAGGGTCTGTGTGGATTAAAGAGAATTGAACAAGGCAATGCAGAAAGACCATTTCCCCTTACCTTTCATCGATCAAGTCCTTGATACCTTGTCTGGGAAGAAGTATTTCTCTTTTCTGGATGGCTTTAGTGGCTATAACCAGATTGAGATTGCTCCAAAAGATCAGGACAAAACCACTTTCACTTGTCCCTGGGGAACCTTTGCATACCGAGTACTTCCTTTTGGGTTGTGCAATGCACCAGCTACATTTTAGAGAGCAGTGATTGGAATCTTTTCAGAAATGGTGAATGATTGCATGGAAATCTTTATGGATGACTTTACTCCATATGGTGATAGTTATGAAGAAGCACTGAAGAACTTAGAAAAAGTCTTGAAACGCTGTGAACAGAGCCAACTCTCTTTGAGCACTGAAAAGTGCCACATGATGATGAGTGAAGGAATAGTGTTGGGGCACTTCATCTCTTCTGATGGTATCCAGGTGGATCCATCCAAAATCAAGGTAATTGAAAATATACCAACTCCTGGAACACAGAAGGATGTACATAGCTTCCTGGGGCATGCTGGCTATTACAGAAGGTTCATAGAAAATTTTTCCAAGCTAGCTTCTCCTTTGTTCACTCTATTGATGAAGGATGCACAGTTTTTCTGGAATGATGCATGCCAAACAGTGTTTACTGAGCTAAAGAAAAGGCTTTCTACAACACCCATATTGAGAGGAACTAGTTGGGCTGTGCCTTTCCATATTTCTTCAGATGCTTCAAACACTACCATTGGAGCAGTTTTGGGACAGTAGGAAGGTAATGCTCCTTATGTTATTTATTATATTAATAAAAATCTTTCTCCTGCTAAACTGAATTATACTGTCACAGAAAAAAGAATTTCTTTCCATTGTTTATGCCATCAATAAGTTTAGACATTATATTACTGGATATTCCACTTTTGTGCAGACTGATCATTTTGCTATCAAGTATTTAATGAATAAACTAATCACGAATGCTATAGTTACTAGATGGTTGTTACTGTTACAAGAATTTGATATTACAATTATTGATAGACCAGGAAAGGAAAATGTTGTTGCAGATTTCTTATCTCGACTTACTAACAGTGATGACAATTTACCAGTCGAAGATTCCTTCCCTGACGAACATTTGTTTGCAGTATTAGCACATTGCCCATGGTATGCAGATATTGCTAACTTTTTGGTTGCAGGTAAGCTTCCAGCACATCTGTCAAAGAGAGAAAGAAGGAAGATCATACAACAGAGTGCTAGATATTGCTGGATTGATGGCCATCTTTTCTGCATAGGGAAAGATTTAGAAATCACAAGATGTGTTAGAGAAGATGAAATCTTCAGCATTCTTAAAGATTTCCATGATGAGCCCTGTGGGGGACATTTTGCTGACAAGAGGATAGGTCATATAGTTTTGAGAATGGGCTATTTCTGGCCTACATTATTCAGGGATGTGAAGAAGTATGTTCAGGCATGTGATAGCTGCCAGAGGATGGGCCAATCCAATAGATTAGATGAGATGCCTTTACACCCACAGCTTGTGGTTGAACCATTTGATAGGTGGGCTCTAGATTTGTAGGGCCTATCAACCTTCCCTCAAAGCAGAAAGTTCATATCTTGGTTTGCACAGACTACATGACTAAATGGGTAGAAGCTGCAGCCTTGGTCAAGACCAATGATTAGGTTGTGATTTATTTCCTGTATTAAGAAATTTTCACTCGATTTGGAGTACCCAAGGAGATCATTACAGATGGTGGACCACAGTTTATATCTCATAAGCTAGAAGCACTGTTGTAGAAATTTCATATTCAGCACAGAATAACCTCACCATATCATCCACAGGCCAATGGGCAGGTGGAGAGCAAAAACAAGGTTATTGAGGCTATTTTGACAAAAACAGTGAAGAGCCATCGTAAGGATTGGGCTGAAAGACTTCCAGAAGCACTGTGGGCCTATCGTACCACTTGGCGTAATACCACTGGTTTTTCCCCATATGAGCTAGTATATGGTAAGAACATTGTTTTCCCAATTGAATTTGAAATCAGGACTTTGAAAACAACTGTTGAAGCAAATATGGATTTATCAGAGGCTCAGAGGAATCGACTGAATCAGTTCAATGAATTAGATGAGAAGCGCACAGCTGCAGTGCATCATACAACTTTAATCCAACAATAGCGCTCTAGATGGCATGACAGATTTATAAAGAAAAGAGTCTTCTAGGAAGGAGACTAGGCCTTGTTGTATGATTCACAGCTTAAATTGCGCACCCGTTGGTTGGGACCCTATCAGATAGATCTAGTATTTTATAATGGAATAGTTCGGTTGATCACCATTGATGAGAATAAAGTACCATTATTCGCAAATGGTCATCAGCTGCAACTGTATCACAGGCCAATCTCAAGGGAGGATTTTATTTCACAAGTTGCAGCTGATCCAGAGTATCAGTTAACGTCAGGACAGGGATTTTTAAACCCTGTGAATTCCTAAAAGTTGCAGTTTCCACACATATTTTTGTACATAAATAATTGGTTTTTCTTTCATTCTGTATTTTATCTATTTTTAATTTTTCTTACATTTGATCGGTTTGTTTTAAAGAACTGTGTGCAGGAACTTATTGGAGGAGCAGCAGCCATGACTGGGCCAAATGACTGCAGACACCCCATATGTGTTCCTGATCTAATAAAGCTCTTTGAAGAAGATGGATATTTCATGGTCTTTCATAGATAAAATTTGCTTATACTACAGTTGGACGCAGCTGTGACTCCGCCACAATTTCCCATTCTGCCAATTTCGCAGCTGCGACTCCACCACAATTGCCCATTCTGCCAATTTCACAGCTACGACTCCACCACATTTTCCTATTCTGCCAAATTTCGCAGCTGCAACTCTGCCACATTTGCCCGTTCTTCCAAAATTCGTAGCTGTGACTCCACCACTTTTTCTCATTCGGCCAAATCCCGCAGCTGCGACTCCGCTACTTCTGCTTATTTTTCTAAGTTGGTAGTTGTTACTTCGCCATTTCCATCTCATTTTTACTCCTTCCCAGTAGCTACGACTCCACTAATTTTGTCCATCCCGCTAAATATAGCAGCTGAGACTCTGCGACCTTTGTCCGTTCTGCTAAATCTAGCACCATGGATCCATTCCTTCCACTTCATTATCGCTCCTTCCGTACAGCTACAACTCCACCATTTTTTGTTTATTTTGCTAGATTTCACAGCTGATACTCCGCCAGTTTGTCTACTCTTTGATTAATGATGCCAATAACGATGTGACTAGGCATCAGTTTTGGCGCTTGCTCCACATGGTCCAACCATGATCCACCACAAAGGAAATTTCGGATACCTTGAGTAGCTATCAGCCTAGGTGGCAAGGGCCACGTACTTTGGCACATGTGCATTTACACCTGCCAGGACGATGGTCAACCGCAATGATTAATTCATGGCTCAAACTCATAAACGCAAGGTACGAGTCCTATCTTTTACATGATTTGGCAGAGAATTAATACGATAATAATGATTATGTCCTGTCATAACCCTCGATTAATGAACCCATTCGAATCACATATTAAAGATTAAGTTAAAGGCCATAATTGTGATTATTCTTTTTTCGTCACCCTACCTAATTTTGCACCTGTTACTCCTATCTGCCAACCTCGTCGCTTCCATAGAACATTCATACTATCATAGACTAGCCTAAAGCCTGATTCTTGAACCCCAACGACCCTTTGCATGTTCGTAAGCGGCAACTCTCCACTTCTAAACCAGAAATTGTTGCGATCTGAACCTTGAGGAGAGGTTAAAATCGGAAATCCAGTCAGACACGAACCTGTGAATACAGATGCTGTGCATGCCAATGCAGAGGTTCTCAATATTTTCATAGCAGCAGGTTGGATGGCATATTCTGAACGGTTGAATGGTTTTCACACAGAAACCGCATTGGAATTCGTCCTTAGCTTGACTGATACTTATGCTGAGGTCAAAGGACTACGCATGGATGTTACAGAAGAAATCATAGCTGAGGTTACTGGTTTTCCCATGGTGGGAAAGAAGTCATTTGGGTGGAAATTACATAATGCGAATGTAGTGAAGGAATTTCTGTCAGTAGGAGAACAGGTCATTCCAAAGCTCCGTGGGTTAGAACTGGCATCCTTGCCACCACCGTGGAATCAAGTGGCAATCTTTGTGAAGAGATATATTGTTGATGTATATGTAACTTCGGAATGTATTTCACATATATGTATATTGTATTCCTATAGAGATGTTATTATTCCTCTATGCATAAGTGGTTGTATTCCTATAGAGATGTTATTATTCCTCTATACGGAAGTGTCGTCATTTATATTGTAAGTGTCATAACTTATACTTGATGGGTTATTAGACCACCTTGTTGGGGTCGGCCCTGTATAAGTCATGTGGGTCAAAGGGTTATTAGACCACCCTATTGGGGGTCGGCCATGTGGGTCAAAAGGTTATTAGACCACCCTAGTGGGGGTCGGCCCAGTCAGCATTATGTTAAGTGGTTAAGTTGAGGCCGACCTAGTTGAGTAAAGGTCAAGTTAGCTTAGTGTATAAATAGAGAGTGTGTCTCTCTCATTTTACACATTCTATTCTCTCAGTCACACTTTGGAGAGTGGCGCACATGTGGAGGAGGAGGCTCTGTTGCTAGGAGAAGACTATCTCTTGTATTCTGGTTGTATTATTGCTCTATCTATCTCTGAGGAAGTTCTTGGGGTTTTTCACCTTTATGGTGTTCCCCAAGTAAACTATGTGTCTCTTCTGTGCTTGCATTATTGTGTCCATGAATGATATGTTGTAGATTTGCTGTACATGTTGTTCTCTCAGTTAATATCCTAGATTAGATTGAAGTAAATTCTAAAAATTTAACATGGTATCAGAGCTAGCCTGAAAGAAGGCATGATATGGCATGTATGACACTTGTTGCACTTACGATGCTAGGGCTTGATATAGCAAAAATCAGTCATCGTAGCACTTTCACTATAAATCTGTTTTGGCGAATTTTTCAAGTCTGAAACTTTTACAGGTCGAAGATCAGATCCCCATGTACCATTCTTCCAAAGGAAAACCTCTAATGCATTGTACTTTGTGATTTATGATCTGTACAATATAGGGTTTCTGCCTCTTCCACATCTGATTCAAAAACAGGCGACCTTGGAAAAAAGGTCATAACTTGGGCTAAGAAGCTCCAAATGAAATTTCGTAAAATGTGACAGGTAGTACATAGACTGCACTATCTCAGGAAACGTATTCAAAGACCTAAGTTGAACCAGTGACATGTGGTACACTGTACAAGTTCTCTCTCCTGTTTTAGCCGATAAACAGGTCACGTTACGACACTTGGCATAACTCTTTCTCAGAGAATCCAATTGAGGTCAGACCTATGGGGATGGAAATATAACAGGTCGAGCTATCTCAAGAAAATGTTTCAGACCCTGTGGACATAAAAGTTCATAGTTACACCAGAAACAATCAGGTACATATTTTTGTCAAAACAAAATTATTTTTGAGCCAATTCATCCATGGCTTCCGGAATTTAGGGTTTTGGATAAAGTTGAAATTTTTGTAATCAGATACCATGGCTGAATGCTACTCATCAAAATCAAAATTTAGAGACCAATATCAAAAATTTTGGTTGGGCAGAAGGCCGAGCTTGATCAGACCCTAGTTCGGGACTTTGATCAGAAAAGTGGAAAATTAGGGCTTCTGCAAAATTGGGAATTTTTGAAATATGTGACCACGGCTGGAAGCTCCTCATAAAAAAAGAAGCTTAGAGATTTGGATCAAACCTTTTGATTGGGCAGAAGAGTGGGTTTCATCAAACCCCAGTACGGGGTCACGTCCAGTGAATCCAGAAGTTTCAAATGAAAAATTGAGGAGTGAAACTTTGCAGTTTTCAAATTCTGAATATACCAGCTTGATTAGCTCATCAAGGCGCATATTTCTATCCTTTCGGAAGTTTGAAATTCAAAGTTTCAATTTTTGGGGTTTCTCTGACAAACCCTATTACATCTCCAGATCCAGTTCTTGCAAATCAAGTGGATTGGGTTAATCCTAGAAAAGGATGGATTGGTCACCTGCATAAGTGAAGAAGTTCCCGTTTCAGAGGGAGATGAGGCTAAGGCCTTCCATAAGAAGATTACAAGCAATCTTGACAGGTATGGCTTACAGGTATGTTTCCAATTCTGTTCATAGTTAAGTTTATGATATGTTTGTCTTCATATCATTACAGTACAATCTTGATTAATTACTAGACTTGTCGTATTACCTTAATAGAAGATATTCATTGATTAAGGTTTTGACACTTATGATTGTACTAATGCATTGTGATGTTGTATGAGGTTTATGTTGTTTGCTAACATGAAAGGTACACCAAGAAAGACAAATCATGTTCTAGTTCAAGAACATATGATCATGATGACATGAAGACAAAGATTCATCCATTGTCATGGATCACTTATAAAATCTACTTATGAGGTATGTATAAATTGGTTCTACAATGGATAACTTATGAGACATGTAGGTTACTAGCACAAGTCATTGAAGAGAACTAGAAGACATTATGCGAGTATGTTAGACATAACTAGCTAGCATGCTAATCCAGGTATGTTTTTCCTATATCAAGCTAGAATCCTACCTTGTGTTAGGATCTTATATTGTTGTGTTGTTGATAATGATTATTCATGAAGTCATAGGTTTGAATAGTCATAGTTGTATGCATATAATGTTTCTTACCATAATTGATGATATGACTAACCAGAAGAATCATGAAGGTATAGGTTTGAGTAATTACAGGTTTTATCCATATTATATCTCTTATCTTGATTAATGATTTAACTAACCAAAAAAGTCCTATGATCAAATAAGAATATGCATGAGTAAAAGAAGACTTCCCTGAAACCTTGAATACTAATGTTTATTATCTGTGTTTGAAATGATCCTGACTATACATGCTTTAGATTATTGTGTTTTGATAATATTGAGATTATACTAATGAATTTTTGATTATGTATGAGACCTAGAGGATAACACAATGATGATACTAACAAGCATGCATAGGGATTGAGAATGAATATAAGTTCAAGGACAAGTAATCCAAGAAGCAAAGATCAAGAGGGAGCACACTCTAGTAGTTTCTGCAAGGATGCAGATATTCAGAGGGAGTTGACCACTTCTCACAATCCACATCAGAATGGAGTTGCAAAGATTCAGAGGGAGTCCACCCAGCAACCAAACAAAGATAAGCATTTGAATTGTCATTTCTTACATAATGTTATTCAATGATGTATATGCTTATGTTCCTAGAATTAGGTTGTGTATAATGCATATTAGAATATTTGCATTGATGGACTGCAAGGCCATGGCCACACCTATGGCATCGAATCTGAAGCTTCTATGTGATGCTTCATCTGAGCCGGTTGATGTCTCTATGTATCATCAAATGATTAGGTCCTTGATGTACCTGATGAACACGAGACCAGATATTTGCTTTGCGGTGAACACATTGAGTCAGTTCCTGATGGATCCCAGAGTTGTTCACTTGGTTGCTGTAAAGCATATTCTGAGGTACCTGAAGGGTAAAGTTGACTATGGGCTTAAGTATGATGCGAATCAAACATTTAACCTGCAGGGTTATGTTGATTCAGATTGGGCAGGCAGTGCTGTAGATAGGATCAGGTGTGATCTCTTGGTTTAGCAGGAAGTAGTCCTGCGTAGCACTGAGTACAGCCGAAGCTGAGTATGTTGTAACAGATGAGCAGGTTACAGATGTATTGACCAAGCCATTGGCAAGAGTGCATCTTGAGTACTTCTGAGAGAGGCTTGGTGCACTTCAGATCGAGGTTCCTTCCAAAAGCAAGTGATGAGTCCGGAAGATGCAGATGCACATGAGATTTTCTGACATGGTTGATGTGTTCTCCATTGGTCGTGATGTAATTGCTGAGCCATTTTTCACATGGTGGTAGATGTGTTCTCCCATGGTGAAAAAGTAAGGGTTGGAGCCTTCCCCGAACGGTGGTAGATGTGTTCCCCCATGTCAGTGGTATACGTGCTGGATGATATGCATTTGGGCCGTGCTTCATGGACGATGAGATGATCTGAAGAGGATGATGCTATGATAATTAGGAGGATCATGGATGATGAGCATCAGGACGATGCTCCAGTTACTACTCTGTATATGTATATGCATCATGTTGGATGCTTGTTATGATCAGTTGGATCATTGCATCATGTTGGATGTTTGTTATGATAAGTTGGATCATTCCATCATGTTGGATGCTTGTTATGATCAGTTGGATCATTTATGTATGTATGTATCATGTTGGATGCTAGATATGATCAGTTGGATCATTTGTATGTATTTTGTATATGCATCATGTTGGATCCTTGGACCATGTATCTGTATATGTTTCAAGTGGATACTAAGATCATGTATGTTGATATGTATCAGGTGGATACATTGTGTGGATCATGTATATGTGTATGCATCAGGTGGATACATTGTATGATCAGGTAGATCATGTATGATGATATGTATTAGCTAGATACTTGGTATGCATCAGGTGGATGCAGTGTATGATCAGGATGATCATAGATGACGAGCTTCAGGATATTGCTCTAGATGACATGTAGCAGGATGTTGCAGTGATGATGATCAAGATGATCATGTGTACATCAGGATGATATATGATGAGTATCAGGATGATAGTTTGTGGTTGTGGATCAGGTTGTGCATATGAGCATGTCTGGGAGATCCTATAGGTCGGAGTTGTGTACCCATAACAGCCTGGGATGCTCTTTCGAGACGTTGCTCTGGGAGGACATGTAATTTGTGCCCTGGGAGATCTTCAGGTCGGATTTGTGTACCCGTAACATCTTGATATGCTCTTGCGAGGTTTTGTCCTATGGCATGTAATTTGCTTCTGGGAGATCTGGACAGGATGAAAAAGGCCTCAGATGCTTCAGCCAGGTTTTGCCATGACCACATGTAATTTGCTCCTGGGAGATTTGGACAAGATGAAAAAGGCCTCAGATGCTTCAACCAGGTTTTGTGGTAGACCACATGTAATGTGCTCCTGGGAGATCCGACAAGTAGAGCTGTGTGCTTGTAACAACCTAGGATGCTTCATCTAGGTTTTGTGGTGAGATCACATGTAATGTGCTCTTGGGAGATCCAACAGGTAGAGCTATGTGCTCGTAATAGCCTGGGATGCTTCTGCCAGGTTTTGTGATGAGTTGCATGTAATGTGCTTCTGGGAGATCTGACAGGTAGAGTTGTGTGCTCATAATAGCCTGGGATGCTACAGCCAGGTTTTGTGACACACGTAATAAGTCCTAAGGATTCCACAGTATGGCCAGTGATGACGAAGACCTGCAGGTGGTGGGACTACATCTAGTATGAAAAAGGAATGGATCTGTAGAACTTCCTATAACGAGTAGATTCAGAGATTGATTGAGATAGCAGCAGTAGTGATGATGATGATGACTCAATGACGATTATCCAGTGACAATGATCCAGAGAAGATGACTTGTGCTAGAAGACCTGTGTCGAGAAATACCTTCCTAGTTAAGAGGGAGTGTTGATGTATATGTAACTTCGAAATGTATTTCACATATATGTATATTGTATTCCTATAGAGATGTTATTATTACTCTATACGGAAGTGGTTGTATTCCTATAGAGATGTTATTATTCCTCTATACGGAAGTGTCGTCATTTATATTATAAGTGTCATAACTTATACTTGATGGGTTATTAGACCACCTTGTTGGGGTCGGCCCTGTATAAGTCATGTGGGTCAAAGGGTTATTAGACAACCCTATTGGGGGTTGGCCATGTGCATCAAAGGGTTATTAGACCACCCTAGTGGGGGTCGGCCCAGCCAGCATTATGTTAAGTGGTTAAGTTGAGGCCGACCTAGTTGAGTAAAGGTCAAGTCAAGTTAGTGTATAAATAGAGAGTGTGTGTCTCTCATTTTACACATTCTATTCTCTCACTCACACTTTGGAGAGTGACTCACTTGTGGAGGAGGAGGCTCTGCTTCTAGGAGAAGACTATCTCTTGTATTCTGGTTGTATCATTACTTTATCTATCTCTAAGGAAGTTATTAGGGTTTTTCACCTTTATGGTTTTCCCCAAGTAAACTCTATGTCTCTTCTGTGCTTGCATTATTGTGTGCTATAGATTTTTTGTACATGTTGTTCTCTCTGTTAAGATCCTAGATCAGATTGAAGTAAATTCTGAAAATTTAACATATATTTCTTGTGGAGGTAGGTACCAAGTTGTTTCCTTCTCTGAACTTCCCTTATTGTCTCATTTATGCCATGGTAATTTAGTTAATATACCATTCTACCTACTTAAAGCCCTACAAACCATGGCTGGATATGCAAGAACTACGTAGCACCCAGTTTCCTCCCTTACTAATCATGGTTTAGTAAAATTACTGGTCCTAAGAGCCATTGCACTTCATAATTTAACTTGGGAGCAATTTTTGGCTAGAGATGTGCTAATCAGACAACCTGTATTAGAAGTGGGGGGTGCTGGTGATGATAGTAAGGACCGGAGTTCCTCAAATCCAGTTGGGGGGGAGGCTGGAGTAGCAAAAAGCCAGGCCAATGATGAAGGGGAAGTAGATAAAGGGGAGGCTGGAGTAGCAGAAAACCCTATAATTGGAGAAAGTATGATGGAAACCCTGGAGCAGGAGGTAGAAAAATTGGAATCTGTAATTGTAGAGGCAAATACTCAATTGAAAGAAGCTGAAACTAGAGCAGCTGTTGAAGCTGCAATTACAGAAGTGGGGATTCAGAAGGAAGGATATTGACCACAAACAGTAGCAGAAGGGACCATGGAAGTCTTGTAAGTGGAGTCCTCTTCATAAGTAAGGGGCACCATTATTGAAGAAGAAGAAACCAAGGTGAACACCCCTGTGTCAAAGAAACGAAGAATAGAATCAAGAAACAGGGGTCACACACCCATGGCAGAAAAGAGGAAGAAGAGTCGGAATGTCAAAGCATCAGTAGCAGCAAGTGGTGAGGAACACTCAGTGGGATTGATGAGGAAAAGAAGAACTTGGTCAGTAGCAGCAGCGGAAGCAGTTGTGACAGCAGCAGCAGTGAAAGCAACTGCGACAGTGGCAATAGCAGAGGTAACTGCAATAACGACAGAAGTAACTGCAATAGCAACAGAATTAACAGGGACAATAGAAGAAACTGATACAGTGGATGCAATTGGGGGTAACAGTGGAACACCCCTATCAGAAATGACAGGAGCAGCTAAAGGGAATAGGGGGTCACCTGTGTTAGAAGAAGCACATATAGCAGGGGTAGATATAGAGATTCCTATTTTGAAACTAAAATTGTCTACTGCTACACAAGAACCCTCTAGGGAAGAACCCCAAATCGAAAACCTCTTGTTTGAAAATGAATTATTAAAGGAGGAAGTGCAAACATTACGAAAGGAGTTGGAAATGTAGAAGGGAGCAGTTGGAAGACAAGCTGAGAAAAATTTGGAGACATTAGCAAATGCTGCAAATTTGTTGGAAAACCCATCTTTTGCATTTGAAAATGAGAAGTATGGGGAGACTGTTTGCCCAGAATGTGGAGATATATTTGCTTCAGCAGGACACAAAGTTGTTTTGTTGGGACTTGCATCCCAGAGTCATGTACAGATAAAGGAGGTGGAAGAATGAATGCCAGGGATCGAATTGATAGAGGAGAATGAGCCAAGAATGGAAGAAATCCTTGTTTTGAATTTAGGGGATGAAATGGTACAATCCTAGCCATCAGGGGATACTAAGCTCCTTCGGGACTAGTCTTATCAGTCAGGAAAATATGATATAAACCAGAGACAATCTCAACGGTTTAGATAAATTGAGGAGCAGGGGGGTGTTACACAAGACCCATTACCCTTGAGAATGTTTAAATCTGCAACTTAGATAGCAACATTTGATGTGGAGAATCAGGAGGGAAACAATGTTACACAAGAACCAGTGTTTCCAAAATCATTTGCTACAGTGGCAACACAAACTAAGATGGCTGAGATTGAAATGAAAGACTTGGGTGCTATTACACAGAACGAGCAACCCTAAAAATACTGACTGAGATTGTAACACTGATCGAGGAAGCTAAGATGGATATGGATATGAAGAATGTTGTTACACAAGAACCAGCATCCTTAGACCCCATGGCTGATACTGCACCATAGGCACAGACCATTGCAATCCCAATAGAAGATGAAGCTGTCATAGTGCTGAGGAAAGACAAGGAAGTCATTCATCTAGATTCTAATGATGAAAAGGAGGTAGAAGACAGAAAGATTCAACGACTAGAGAAGAAAATTCTGTCGTTAAATCTTGAACTGGATAAATGGCTCAAGTGGATTGAACAGTTTAGAGAAGGTACGGTCCCTCTCCAAGAGCATAGGAATGTCATTAAGGGACTAAGAGAAAAATGGGCTGAGGAGCTATTCTTCCAGAAACTCTGGTGGGAGAAACTCCATGAAAAACTGGAAGGTTTGAAGAAGCTTGAGTCCCTGCAGTAGGAAAAAACCAAATGTATAATCTTTCTATAGAATTGATGAGTTGGAGAGCTCCATCCCCCTCTTATCCTGTCTTCCTCTATGAGCAGACAACCTTATTTAAATTGAAGGCTCTCAAAGATGGAAGATCATTTGAGTTGGAAATAGCTGATCAATTTCTGGAGACTTTTCTAAAGAGTGACTTTGAGGATCATCATTTGTTATGTGAGTTATATTTGCATGATAGGGCTTGCTATATTACCATTCCATCTGACCCTTTACCTGTTCTTGGGGATGTTCAGCTGAGGGCATTTGCCTCCTTTGTCATTAACCATGTAAGATGGAAGGATGCCTTGCAAACCATCCTCAGGAATGAGGATAATTCTACTCTCTCGATTAGGGAGGAACCTCAGAATCCACCAACATTCATGGCTAGTCATGCTAAATCCCTCAGGGTTCCTTCAATTGCTCAATATTTTGGGAGCCTGCGAGATAAACTCCTTACTGCATGTTTCCCAATTATTCTTAATATGCAACAGGATTCCCTGGAAGGCAGTGAATACATATGGCTATACTCATCCTCATCTCTGAAGGAAATGGATCCATATGGATTCAAAAATTTCAGGCAAGCCTTGACTAGGGTGCCTAGATATGTGCAGTGCATGCAGAGGTGTGGACCTTGGTGGATTGGTTTAATATTTAAATTCCCCCTCATTTGGTTGCCTATAAGCAATTCTTACAGAACCAGTTATGCTCTAACATTAGAAGAAGAAGAGAGTTGGTGGGAGCATTGGGTATACTGCTATGGGTTTGTCCCTCGAGGGGAGGCACCAGAATTTGCTTATAACATCAAAACTCTCCACAGATTTCACTCAGATTCAGATTCAAACTATGGGAGGTTGTTGCATGAGGACATGCAATTGGATAGTTGGGGGGAGATGTTGGGTCTAGGAAATGCCCCTTTTTGGCTACCTCTATTACACCGTTTTGCCCTAATTCCATCCTGTTTTCATGAGCTATATCCATGTCTTTCCAGATCAATCTATAACATTGACAGGTATAATGTGCTATTACTTTATTTGTTTTTATGCCCAATATTGTTAAAGATTATGGATCTTAGTCCTTGGTTTATACTAATTTATGTGACTTCATTTAGCCAAGGTCTAAAAGCACAGGTGTATCATCCCAACAGTGCCAGCTATGACTCTTCAAGCGTCAGCTCCTCATATTCCAAGGGACAGTGCATCCTCCACATAAGCTGTAACAGATTTCCACTGTAACAGATCCTATTGAAGAAGAGCCTAGCTGCAATAGACATGTGGCATTCCAGCTGTCGAGTCTGTTGATCCAATTACTATCAGGACAGCAACATCCTTCAGAATTAACAGCACTGTTCAACACGCTATATCAGTTAGTTGTAACTACGAAGCATGAAGATCATAGATCTTCATTGCTGCGTGATTTTTGTGGATCTGAGACTGTCTTTCTTTCGTATAAATTCCAGAAGGCTCTCGTAGCCTAGGGTTGGACAATCATTACTTGTGTAAGCTGTAACAGAGCATTGAGACTCACGATCTTCCATTAATAATATGAGAGCAAAGTTCTTCACTTCTGTTTTTTAATTAGCTGTGACTCTCGGCATCTCTGTTGGAAGGCCAGGGCCCGCCTTCTCACAGAGATAGCCGATTTACCTAGGTAGAATAGTTTAATTTCATTTCTGTTGTGTGATGTGGAATGTTGCAGACATTGTTGGTAGCTGTAACAGAGATTAGCTTCTTTGCTGGTAGCTTACAATTGCATATTGAATAGTTGTAGCAGAGTGGTGTGATAGTTGACTATGTAGGATAATTTAATTAATGGCATGTGTGTTTTAATCAGCTGTGACAGCCAAGCTCTATCCCAATCAATTTTTAGTTATTTATGCTTTCTAGGACTTCTAGTAATCATCAATAGAGTTCAAGCTTGTATTTCAATTCTGGTTGCTGTTGTATCTTTAATTGCATACATAAATTAGACAGATAATGATAGAGTTACAGTAGTCACTGGATGGATCATTTTGGTAAAGGTTGAATGCTGTAGTTTGATGATCATAAGGATTTAAGTTCTTGCAAAAGTAATCTAGTTTCATTTCATTATTAGATCATTAACTTTCTGGATTGATTCTGTAAGAAGGATTGTTTCAATTGGGATTTGTAGATGTGTGAATTAGATTAGTTTGGTTAGGGAATGAGCTGGCTGAGCATCTAAGTAGGATCATTACTTACATTCATTAATCAACTACTTAATTTGTTTATGCATAGACTGTGCTTATTACCCTTGAAATAAAAGACCTTCTTGGGTTTGACAATTTATATTGATCATTCTGTGTGTTAGCTTTAATTAACTGACATATAGAGTGCCCAACAACTATATCCAACCGTTGACCTATACTATATCCAAAATGGTGAACACAAGAAGGATCGACCGACCCTTCTTGCAGTCTACAACTATTTGGAACATAATAATAGGCAGAAGAAAGGTCGGCCAACACTTCATTGATGACTGAATGGTAAAACTATTCAACCCTCCGAGGCTGCGACAACAATTCCAGACTTTTGACTTCTGCGATGAATAGTTGGGATCGATATAGTAGCTAAGTTATAACATATTAATAATATTTATCCTGACTGGCGACAAGAAGAATCTGCCACCCCTTCGTTTAGTAGAGAATTGTAGACACATATATGTTACAATTCACCTATATCCAGAATGGTGAACACAACAAGGATCGACTGACCCTTCTTGTAGCCTAGAACTATTTTGAACAGAATACTCGGCACAAGAAAGGCCGGCCGACCCTTCTTGCACCCCACATGAGGATTCATCACCTTTTCTAAAGACGCAAATATATTGTGAATTGCAGATACCTAATTTTCTTAAAACATTCCAACAATTCCGCTATCCCGCAACCCACAATGCAGTTAGGAGGATGGGACAACAATTCCCGACTCCCGACTTCCATAGTAAATAGTGGGAAATGGAGATTGGCTAAGTTATAACATATAAACAATATTTATCCCGACCTCCGACAAGAAGGATCGGCCGCCCCTTTGTTTAGTATAAAATTGTGAACACCTATATCCAGGAGTTCACCTATAACTATTATCGGCCAACCCTTCTTTCAGTCTATAACTATTATGAAAAGAATAATTGGTAGAAGAAGGGTCCGCTGCCCCTTCATTGCATGGCCATTTTTAACAAATACAAGGTATCCATTTAGTTACAGTCAAAATGCTTTGGTCTCATGGAAAAGAAGAGATAAGAAACAATCCAATCAATACTCTTTAATAAGTTTTATTTGTTATCTCTGTATGATTTGTCGAGCTTGTTGTCTAATAACTATCCAAGATTAATTAAGGTTACCATCTATTCAAAGCATGTAAATTCGATTTTTAATACGAGAAATCTTTTCAAATTATTGGGTGGCCTGCATATACTTTTGTACAATTTTAAGTCTTAGCTCATTTCATCTCATGGATGAAGAATATAGCTTTGGAAGTGGGAATTTTTCTTGCATGCATGGAAGCAAGCTTATGTTAAATTTTTAGTATTAAATCACAATACTATACGATCTTTGCTGAGAGAATAACATCTACAGTATATCAATGCATGACAATCATAATATGACAAGCATCAAAAGCATCACAAGAATCAAAAGCATAGAGACAAGAGACACAGAGTTTCCATGGGGAAAACCCCAAGGTGAAAAACCCCACAACTTCCTCAGAGATAGAGAGAGCAATGGCTCAACCAAAATACAACCAAATAACACTGAGATAGTCTCCTAGCAAATGATCCTCCTCCTCCTCACTAGTGCACCACTTTTCAGAGAGAGAGATAGTTACTTTTCTGAGTGAGTAAAATAGAGATCTCCTATCTCTATTTATACTCACCTTTTTGCCCAGTGACCTAATGGGGCCGACTTGTCTACATAGATACATCCACATTATATTATATATTAATTAGGGCCGACCCCATAAGGTGGTCTAATAACCCATCGGCAAGTACACACACTTGCGACACTTTTCAATCCACATGACGACACTTCCTTATAGAGGAATAACACATCTCTTATAAGGGTACAATAAATATATATATAATACACAGATGAAATACATTCCAAACTTACATATACATCAACACTCCCTCTTAACGAGGAAGGTATTTCTCGACACAGATTTTCTAGACAAGTCTTCTTCTCTGGATCATCGTCATCGATGCATCGTCATCATAATCGTCACTGCTGCTACTATCTCAACCAATCTCTGTCTCTACTCGTCATAGGAAGTTCTACAGAGCCAGTCCTTTTTCATACTGGATGTAGGCCCACCACCTGCAGGTCTTCGTCATCACTGGCCATACTGTGGAATCCTCAGGACTTATTACGTGCATCACAAAACCTCGAAAGAGCATCTCAGGATGTTACGGGTACACAACTACGACCTGTAGGATCTCCTAGGGCGCTATTACATGTGACCC
Source organism: Larix kaempferi (assembly GCA_027924585.1). Lineage (NCBI taxonomy): Eukaryota > Viridiplantae > Streptophyta > Pinopsida > Pinales > Pinaceae > Larix > Larix kaempferi. The sequence continues at coordinate 18,469,570 of BSBM01001048.1, forward strand.
CACCACAAAACCTCGAAAGAGCATCCCAGGATGTTATGGGTACACAACTCTAACCTGTAGGATCTCCCACGGCACAAATTACATGTGGTCCACCACAAAACCTAGCAAGAGCATCTCAGGATGTTACGGGTACACAAATCCGACCTGAAATTTCCCAGGGCACAAATTACATGTGGTCACGGCAAAACCTCGAAAGAGCATCTCAGGATGTTACGGGTACACAACTCCGACCTGAATTCTCCCAGGGCCCAAATTACATGCCATAGGAGAAAACCTTGCAAGAGAATCTCAGGATGTTACGGGTACACAACTCTGACCTGAAATCTCCCAGGGCACAAATTACATGTCCTCCCAGAGCAATGTCTCGAAAGAGCATCCCAGGCTGTTACGGGTACACAACTTCGACCTATAGGATCTCCCAGACATGCTCATCTGCACAACCTGATCCACGGCCACAGAGTATCAACCTGATACTCACCATACATCATCCTGATGTACTCATGATCATCCTAATCATCATCACTGCAACGTCCTGCTGCATGTCATCTGGAGCAACATCCTGAAGCTCATCATCCATGATCATCCTTACCATCACTGCAACATCCTGCTGCATGATCCACCTAATCATCAATGCATCCACCTGATGCATACCAAGTATCTACCTGATACATATCATCATACATGATCCTCCTGATCATATAATGTATCCACCTAATACATGATACATATCACCATACATGATCCACCTGATCATACAATGTATCCACCTGATACATATACAGATACATGGTCCAAGCATCCAACATGATGCATATACAAAATACATACACATGATCCAACTGATCATATCCAGCATCCAACATGATGCATACATACATAAATGATCCAACTGATCATATCCAGCATCCAACATGATGCATACATACATAAATGATCCAACTGATCATATCCAAGAAGAAACCAGAACATCATCCTGGTGCCCTTTATCGAGCGCTTACATCCATAGCCATGTGAAGGATCCTCCTTCCAACATGCTTGGAATGGCTTCAGCAAATGTGTCCATCACTTCTTCCTTGAAGTGTCCTCGATCTAAAGAATGCCAAGCCTCTCTCTGAAGTAATCGAACTTCACTCTGGCTAGTGGCTTCGTCAGCACATCTGCAATTTGCTCATCTGTCGCAACATACAGAAGCTTCACAGCTCCTCTCTGCACCATATCCCTGATATAGTGATATTTGATCTCTATGTGTTTCAATCTGTCATGAAACACTGGGTTCTCGGACAGCTTCACATAACTCTGGTTATCACAGAAGATACCAGTAGCCTCCAACGGGAGATCAAATAACTTAGACAGTAGCTTCCGTAGCCATACTACCTCACAACTAGCTGAACAGGCTGCAACATACTTTGCCTCAGCTGTACTCAGTGCTACGCAGGATTGCTTCCTGCTAAACCAAGAGATCACACCTGATCCCATACTGAAGCAGCACCCAGATGTGCTCTTCCTATCTGCAGCACTACCAGCCCAATCTGAATCAACATAACCCTGTAGGTTAAACTTTTGATTCGCTTCATACTTGAGCCCATAATCCACTGTACCCTTCAGGTAACTCAGAACATGCTTTACAGCAACCAGGTGAACACTCCTCGGATCCGTCAGGAACTGGCTCAATGTGTTCACAGCAAAGCAAATGTCTGGTCTCGTGTTCGTCAGGTACATCAAGGTTCCAATTATCTGACGATACATAGAGACATCAACTGGCTAAGATGAAGCATCACATAGAAGCTTCAGATTCGATGCCATAGGTGTGGCCATGGCCTTGCAATCTATCATCCCGAATCTCTTCAGGATATCTACTGTGTACTTCCCTTGACCAAGGAAGATCCCACCTGTATTCTTCCACACCTCCATACCTAGGAAATAGTGCATCATTCCCAGATCTTTCATATCGAATTCCACTGCAAGCTTCCTCTTAGTATTTGCAATCAGTCTGTCATCTCCTGTCATAAATAGGTCATCCACATACAGGAGTAGAATCACTGGATTCCCTTCCTCAACCTTGTAGTAAAGATTGGAATCTGCTTTACTCTTGGTAAAGCCCAAACTAGATAGGAAATTGTCCATCCTACCATACCAGGTTCTAGGAGCTTGCTTCAAGCCATACAAGGCTTTCTTCAATCTGCATACATATGATTCCTTGTTATGTATTTCAAAACCGAGTGGCTGTTCCACATATACTTCCTCTTCTACTACACCATTCAGGAAAGCAGTCTTGACATCCATCTGGTGTATTTTCCATTTCATTGCTGCAGCCAGGGCAAGTACTGTTCTGATGGAAGTATACCTGGCTACAGGTGCAAAGGTTTCTTCATAATCTATTCCCTCTTTCTGAGAGAACCCTCGAGCTACGAATCTTGCTTTGTACTTTTCCACGCTACCATCTGTAGCATGCTTGATTTTGTAGATCCATTTAGAAGTTACAACAGAATTCTCTTTAGGTCTTGGGACAACATCCCAAACATCATTCTTCATTATTGATTGGTATTCCTCGATCATAGCATCCTTCCATTCTTTCTTTTCTGCTGCTTCTTCATAACTAGAAGGCTCTTTGTTCATGATGTCACAAAGTAAAGCAACATAGCTGGTATGTGATCTGGTTCTCTTCTTTGCTCTGTGTTCTTCTTCTGGAATGCCAAATCTTTCTGCATCTTGAATGAGCTCTCTAGCCCATACAGGTTTCCTCTTGTGAGAGTTATCCTCACGGGGTGGATCTACAAGTTCTTGTGGATCTTCAAACTCACGAACAACTTTTGGAACTGCTTCAATCATGGTAGTGTCCTGAAATCTTGTTTCCTTAGGTTCTTCATAAACTTCGGTAGGTGCCTTCCTTGATTTGATGAATGCTGAGTTTTCATCAAATGTTACATCCCTACTGACATCAATCTTCTTGAACCCTGGAAAGTATATTTTGTAAGCCTTCGAGCTTTCACTATAACCCACAAAGATGCCCTTCTTTCCTGAAGGATCTAGTTTAGTCCTCTTCTCTTTTGGGACATGAGTATATACTAGACAACCAAATATTCTGAGATGGCTGACTTCAGGTTTCTTACCAGAAAAGACCTCTTCTGGTGTCTTGCTGTCCAAGATCTTGAGGGGTGTTCTTTTCTGCACATATACAGCTGTTCTAGTTGCTTCTACCCATAGATGCATAGGAAGATCTTGGTCATGCAACATTGCCCTTGCTGCTTCCATGATAGTTCTGTTCTTCCTTTCTGCAACTCCATTTTGTTGAGGATTATAAGGAGCAGTCAACTCCCTCTTAATCCCTGAATCACTGCAACGCTTCTTGAAGTTATTTGAGGTGAATTCTCCACCACTGTTGGATCTGAATGTTTTGATCTTCTTGTCAGTTTGATTCTCCATCAAGGTTTTGAATTCCTTGAATTTATCAAGCACCTCATCTTTGCCCTTCAAGAAGTATACCCAAGTCTTCCTGGAGAAGTCATCAATAAATGATACATAGTAAACATACCCACTCAGGGAACTGGATGACATAGGGCCACATACATCTGAGTGGATGATTTCCAGGATGTCTTTTGCCTTGCTTTCACTGCTTGGGAACGCCTTCTTAATGTTCTTACCTTTTTCACATCCTTTGCAAACACCTTCATGTTTGGTCTTGATTTCAAGAAGACCCTCTACTACCTTGCTTGCAATTGGAAGTGCTCTATAGTGCATGTGAGCAAGTCTTCTATGCCAAAGTTCACTTGGCTCCATGGATTCATGCACCATGGCATGTTCAGGTTGTCCCTTCAATTTATACAAGCCTCCCTCTTGCTCTCCAATTACTACTGCATCATCTATGGTCTTTCCCTTTGGCCACATTAGGACTTGGCCATCCACAAATGCAACCCTCATACCTTTTGCATCCAATGCAGAGATGGAGAGTAAGTTCTTCTTGAGCCCAGGTACATAAAGTACTTCTTTCATCTTCAATGATTTTCCAGAATCTAGGTTGTAGGAGGCTTCACCACTTCCTTTGATTGGGTGTTGATAATCATCCCCAAGTTTCACCTTATGGGGTGATTCATGTTCAGATAGGTTCACAAAGGATTCCTTAAACCCAATAATGTGTTTGGAAGCCCCACTATCAATCAACCAATCATTACATCCATGGGAGATGGTACCTGTAAGAGCAGAAATTAGAACATATTCTTCTTCACTTGATGAGTCATCATCACCACTACTTTCTGCCCTAGCCTTCTTCTTTGGAGGTTCATCATCTTCGGCAACATGAGCATGAAACCTTCTTTTGCTGCCCTTCTTCTTTTTACTGGAGTTGTTGTTATTATCCCTTTTGTTCTTGGGACAATCTGAAGCAAAGTGACCCTTCTCATTGCATGTGAAGCATCTTAGGTCCTTCTTACTCTTTTGATGGAATCTTTTGTGGTGAGAGTGATCCTTCTTGGTTTTGCTTCTTTTGGTGTGAGCTGCAAGAGCTTGATCTTCTCCTCCCATCTTTTCCTCATGAGCTATAAGTATAGCTTCTTCTTGAGAGCATTCTTCCCTCAATCTGTTGAAGGAGATCAATTTCTTCCTTGCACAAATTCCTTGAATAAAGGAATCCCATGACCTAGGTAGGCCATTTAGAGTGATCACCACTTCACCATTCTCCACCATTTCATATACTGCTTCTAATTATTCCTTGATCTGAGAGACCCTTGAAAAGTAAGATTGAATGGTTTCTCCATTCTGAAACTTCACTGCTTTCAATTGGTTCCGCAGGGTCATCTTCCGATTTATGTTCTTTCCTTCAAATAGCTTGGTCAAAGATTCAAACATCTCTTTTGGTGTCTTAAGAGAAGACACATGAGGTATGATATGGTCTTTAATAGAATCAGCAATGATTCTCTTTGCCTTGACCAAGTTCTTCTTGTGCAATGCCTTGGCTTCTTCATCCTCTGGGATAGGGATGTCTTCTTTCACATATGAGTCCAACTCATTCTCTTCCAGGATTAACCCAATCCTATACTTCCAGGCTCGGAAGTTATCATCCCCTTCAAGCTTATCCTCAAGCTTGGTGTGGAGAGACAGCTTTTAAGAGTACTTCAAATGGAAATAGAAAGGATTTAGGACTTACCACTTGAAGTGCTGAAAACTGGATCTGGTCCCGGATTAGGGTTTGTCAGAGAAACCCTCAAAATTCAAAATGTCCCGGATGCGCCTTGGAGAGCTGATCAGCCTAGTGCATTCAGAATTTGAGATTAGCAAAGTCTTGCCCTTCAAAATTTCCTTTTTGTCCTCCCAGGTTCACTAGGGAGAGCCCTGAATTAGGGTTTGAGTTTCCCGGAGATCTATTCAGCCAAAAATATCGATCCAAAGCTCTAACCTTCGATTTTTGCAAGGAGCTTCCAGCTGTGCCTTCAGTTTTCAGAAATTCCTATTTTTGTGGAAACCCTAATGTTTAGGGCCAAATCTGAAAATGCTCGGAACTGAATTCTGATTGGACAGATAGATGCGCCTTGATGAGTAGATCCAATCTACTATACTGAATTTCAAAAATCTATGGAGAGAAACCCAATAAACAAGGAATACAAGCTTCCGTTACTGCAAAATGTCTTCTTCTCAAGTTAGCTCTGATACCATTTTAAATTTTTAGTATTAAATCACAATACTATAGGATCTTTGCAAAGAGAATAACATCTACAGTATATCAATGCATGACAATCATAATATGACAAGCATAACAAGCATCACAAGAATCAAAAGCATAGAGACAAGAGACACAGAGTTTCCGTGGGGAAAACCCTAAGGTGAAAAACCCCACAACTTCCTCAGAGATAGAGAGAGCAATGGCTCAACCAAAATACAACCAAATAACACTGAGATAGTCTCCTAGCATATGATCCTCCTCCTCCTCACTAGTGCGCCACTTTTCAGAGAGAGAGATAGTTACTTTTCCGAGTGAGTAAAATAGAGATCTCCTATCTCTATTTATACTCACGTTTTTGCCTAGTGACCTACTGGGGCCGACTTGTCTACTTAGATACATCCACATTATATTATATATTAATTAGGGCCGACCCCATAAGGTGGTCTAATAACCCATTAGCAAGTACACACACTTGCGACACTTGTCAATCCACATGACGACACTTCCTTATAGAGGAATAACACATCTCTTATAAGGGTACAATAAATATATATATAATACACAGATGAAATACATTCCGAAGTTACATATACATCAACAGCTTAAACCCCTAGATTTTCTTATATATCAAAGATTCAAAATGGTTATAACTATGTTCCATATGTATCATCTGACATTCAATTGTAGCTCTCTTACCCGATCCTTTGAAGTTTTCTTTGAGCTAGTTGTTTAGTTATTGCATCAGTTTTGTTGGATTTGGTCTGAGATAGAATGTACATTCACCAAAGTGCTAGAGTCTATTTGAGTCTATCTAAATTAACTTGCCCCCTTGACCTCGACCAAGGGGGAAAGAGGTCAACCTATAGCGATAAAGGAGTTTCTCTGAGCCGTCCATCATGCATGATCAATTTGGTACCATTGATCTCCTTCCATGCTTATCCCCACAGCTTTCCAAGTTTCGCAGTCTTCAATCTCTCAAACGTTGCCTTCCTCACACCTTAGATCTGCGTACTTATTATCAACTGTCGATTTGGCCCCTGTCCTCATCCTAGCCGTCCAAATGTGCGGCCTTTAATGAGGTTCAGGAATTTGGAATGGGATGTTAATCCATGCATGTTCAATCTGCAAACTAAACCTCCGCTGCTGATGCCTTTCCCTGGCAGATCAACACCGTCGAAACATGTGGTCCCTACCAAAATTCACAAATCTGAAAAGTCCATTTCCCCACGCTTAAACCATCCTATCTTACTTTTGTGAACAGCGCTTGTGGCCATCGATCTCCGTCAAGCTTCTGTAACCATGGTGCTCAGGACATTAGCTAAGTTACAACATATAAAAAAAAATATCCTAACTCCCGACATCTGGCAAGAAGGATCGGCCACCCCTTCCTTTAGTAGAGAATTGTGAATTCACCCATATCCAAAATGGGGAACAGAAGAAGGATTGACCGACCCTTCTTGCTGTATAGAACTATTACAAAATGAATCCTCGGCACAAGAAGTGTCAGCCTACCCTTCATTTATGAGGGAATTGTAAAAATATTCAACCTCTGAAGGCGAGGGTGTCAATTCATGTATATGAAGAATGGTGAACACTGGAAGAAGACTGAGCACAATCAGTGTCAGTCAACCCTTCATTCACGAGATAAATGTATACACAACAAAACCCCTTTCACTCGCACCTTTGGCATCACCTTATAAACAAGTTGAAGTCTAACCCGAAGCGAATATGGGGGTTGCATATTCAAGATTCTCTTAACCACGGTGATGCACATATGTGGTTACGATCTTCGCATAACGTTCTATTTAACATCAACTAGAACACTAGATGACTTCGCACTTGGCAGCTATCGCAGTATACAGAACTATGTTGAATCTCTAATGTATTCACCAGTTAGCTATGAATTTGTCAAACTATGTGTTTCTTCTTCACAATCATGCACTTGTATTCCAATTAATCAATGTGCAATTACCATTCACATACATATAAATTAAGTACAAAAACTCACATAAACTTGAATAAAAAACATGTGATAAACTCATACACATAAATAAGAAGGATTGGTCGCCCCTTCTATGATGATTTCTCATTCTATGAATGGTCCTTATCTCAAACGACTCTATAAGATGTGCATTTGATCTCTCATGGATAATGCTAGCAGATTTTTTTTTAATCAATCAATTTATTTTGGATATGATGGGTCGTTTCTAAACCATCGATCATTAGCATGAACATTTGCAAGTATACATCTAATATTATTTATAATTATAAACATTGTATGCATGGTTGCATTGTTGAGCCTCAGTAACTACCAGGAAATGCCTTCCTTTGAATTGTCAAAAGATCACTACATTCAGCTATTCACAAATGGATGGTATGTTGAGATAGATGGAAGAACCAGATAATTTGTACTCGGATTTATATCTATTCTACTTGGATTACAATGGAGCTCAGAATAGAACTGGAATATTGACATATGCGGATCCCGTTGATACTGATGAAAAATTGTGAGTTCAAGTTGAAGCGATCGATGGTGAAAAGTGTTGCCTTCTACAGCTTGATCTTATGGTTTGTAATTATCGACCAAATCTAATGAAAAGTGGTCCCAATCCATATCCGATTTCCTATTGGAAGCAAGGGTGGGTTTTTCCCTCGTATGATGTTTCTAATTGTTCTGGAATTGATACCACGGCAGCCCTAAAGAAACTAATTTTGTCAGTATGGAGGAAAAGAATGTTGGCTACGAAAACATCCTCTGTATTGCATTACATGAATATTAATAAGTCTAGGTCGATAAAGGAAATCCATGAAAGGATTCTTATGTACAATAGAAGAGCATTTCTCCAATTTATTGTAAAAGATGTGGACAAATATTCATTCAAACAACTCAAACAAATTCCTTCTAAAGCGATGATGCGGAAAGCGACTAAGAGCTTTGAAAATTCAATAAGAGTAGTACAAGAAGGGTCGGTTGACCCTTCATTTAAAAGGGAAATGAAAAACAATTAATCTTCGAAGGTTTGGACAACATTTCCCCACTACCGACTTCTACAGTATGTGGTAGGGATTGGGACATTGGCTATGTTATAACATGTAAACAATATTTATCCCGACTTCTGATTGCCGACAAGAAGGATCAACCACCCATTCTTTTAGTAGTTAATTGTGAAAACCAATATACGACAATTCACCAGTATCCACAACGGTGAACACAAGAAGGATTGAACCACCCTTCTTGTAGTCTAGATCTATTATGAAAATATTAGTGGGCAGAAGAAGGGTCGGCCCACAACAGTTTGACGTGTTCTCTGAATTGGTCCAATGGAGGACCTAGTTGGGCAGCCGACCTAACCTCCTGCAACATCTCCCCCATGAACAATGCTTTTGTTCATCTCGAAGAAATCAGAAAATAACTTGAGTTGGATGAACAACGCATTGATGACTATGAGCTAGTACTCGATACTCCCTTGGATGGAAATGGGTTGTCATGTCTAGAAACATGTTTGGAGGCACAGAGATGATGAACTACGATTCAGTTCAAAATTCTAACAAAAACTACAACAAATTTAGCAATTCTGACAAAATATCTTGACTATTACAAAATACTTGGAAGGAGTTTCTTACAGAGAAAAAATTTGCAAGGAAAAATAGAGCTATAATAATATATATATGCTCCCTATCCAAAGTAACTAATTGCTCAGACTTATGAGACTCAGAATCATACATCTCAACTACTGTATCATTGTATCCACTTGAATTCCTTCCCATGATGAGACTACAGCATGTAGCACATGTATTGAAATCCAAAGAAATGAAATCGAGGATACTATATTTATATTGTTCGGGACGCTTAGGAAGTTCTATCCAGGTTTTGGTCATAGGATTGCATATGTAATTTTCATCTTTTCCACTACAGCGAAGTAAGCTCTTGCAAATGGCCACAATAATAACTGGGCTTGGAAGAAACTCCAGAGACAGAGTGTGAAATTTGTAGCTACTTTCTGTGCTAATCCATAGCTTTCTAAGGAAATGAGAAGGTCGCATTCCCCAACCAAGAACAACTTTCTAAGGAAACGAGAAGGTCGCATTCTCCAACCAAGAAGAAAGACCGGAGTCGTAGAAACTTCCTTGGATGGAAATGGGTTGTCATGTCTAGAAACGTGTCTGGAGGCACAGACATGATGAACTATGAGCTGATACCCGATACTCCCTTGGATGGAAATGGGTCGTCATGTCTCAAAACATCTCCATGCATGAAGAAGAAGCTGGCAACATGGTCTAGTACTAAAAAACCATTCGACGATTGCTGCAAGCCTAACATTGAGGACTGTAGCAATACATGTTGTCTTAGAGAAGAAATCTTCCAAGACAGTGGCTTGCATACCAATCGGTTATTGAAAGAAGAGTGACAGAAAGAAGATTTACAAAAATGTGATTGGTTCCAAAAAACATTATGACAAATCCATGTATTGGGACTTCAACAGTGCTCGAAATGTCCATATATCATGGTCTAGTGAGGATTTTCAAGGGAGCCAATTTCGAAATGCTTCTGTATCATGAGGAGAACTGGGAAGAGATCATAAGACTCAAGCATTTCTCATAAAAAGGGACAGAGAAAAAAGGAAGTAAAGAAAAATGCCATGGCTTTGATTCCTGAAGATTTCATTTTGTGGTGATATGGGCCATGGTTAGCTTATATATAGTGAATGGCCAGTGAGTTGATGGATTGACCGCGATGGGATGGATGGGTAATGTAATTATCATGGTATGGTGGTCATAGATATCATCTGCAGCGACAGTAGATTTTGCTGGAGTAATCGTAGATATTACTCGTGTGAAGAAAATAATCTCATCATGCTTCAATCGACATTATGTCTTGTCACAAACACAGTATACACCATGATACATATGTCACTCACTTTCCATGTTTCACAATCTGAGCGTTCCACATTTCACAATCTGAGCGTTTCACGTTTCACAATCTGAGCGTTCCATGTTTCACAATCTGAGCGTTCCACATGTCCCCCTGGAAAACTAGATATCGACATTTAACAACAAAATTTATAGACGTTTAACTTTCGTCAGATTCTCCTTAGAATCTACTTAATCAGATTTTATTTTTCACAGGTTGAATATTTTGACAATTACCTCATAAATGAAGGGAAACTAACCCTTCTTTTGCCCAGTATTGTATTCATATTAGTTCTAGAATGCAAGAAGGGTCGGTAGAGGTCTCATGCGGTAGGCGGGGAGAAAATCAGCCAAAGAAAACTGGAGACACTTTGATTGATGTAGAGATTGTAATTTTTTGCAACTTTGAAGTAATACAGTTAGTCCTTCTCTTCATTCCTCTGATGTTAATTGATCAAATTTCTATGATGAATTTATGAACACTGTTTAATTTTTGCAATCAATAATCCATACATTCATGTACAGTTTGGATTTGTCTTTACTCATGATCTATGTGTCTTTTATCTTTTAAGTGAATTTATTTAATTAAAACATTTATCTATTTCTACAAATGATTAACATAAATTAATAAATTCATGTTAATTTTTCAATTAGCATTCCAGCTACACGATAATCTTGCATGTGCCTAATCCTTAAAACTACTATGAGTGAATTTTCATTTCCTGATTGTGTTGTGGTTAAAATTGCATTAGTAACATCGGTATATTCAATGTGTCAAATTAAATAAAAAATAGTAACCTCCCTATACTCAATGTGCCAAATCAAATATGCCACGTGTCACCATATGATCGTTCCATGTGTCACCCTAGGATACTAGATAAGAACATTTTAACAACAAAATTTATAGATGTTTTTCTGTAAAGACTTTGCTGGAAAGTGGAAATATTCTCAGAGAAAGAGTAGTCGCTCTTTCTTTGCTCTTTCTCCAAGGTGTTCTATTGTTACAATTCCCTCCTAAATGAAGGGTTGGCCAACCCTTCTTATTCCCAATGTTCTTTTCATAATAGTTCAACACTGCAAGATGGGTCAGTCGATCCTTCTTGTGTTCTCCAATATGGCTATGGATTAATTGCTTGATAATGGTTTTGACAATTAACTAGGAAAAGAAGGGGCGGATGATCCATCTGATCGGAAAACGGAAGTCAGGAGAAACCATTTTTATATGTTAACAACAACATTTATAGACATTTTTCTTTAAAGACTTTGCTGGCAAGTGGAAATATTCTCAGAGAAAGAGCAGTCACTCTTTCTCCGCTCCTTCTCCAAGGTGTTCCACTGTTACAATTCCCTCCTAAATGAAGGCTCGGTAGACCCTTCTTATTCCCAATATTCTTTTCATAGTAGTTTGGCATTGCAAGAAGGGTCGGTCGGTCCTTTTAGTATTATCGGTTATCGCTATATCTGAATTGATGGATAAAGGTATTAACAATTAACTCGAAAGGAAGGGTTGACAGATCCTTCTTGTCGTAAAACACAAGTAGGGACAAACCAGTTTTATATGATATAACTTCCAAGGTGTTCTATTATTACAATTCCCTCATAATTGAAGGGTCGGCCAACCCTACATATTCTATATATTATATTTATAATAGTTCCCTCCAAGAAGAGTCAGCCGACCCTTCTTATTAGCAATATTCTTTTCATAATATTTCGACACTGTAAGAAGGGTCGGTCGCTCCTTCTTGTTTTCTCCATTATGGATAGGGCTGAATTGTTGGATAAAGGTTTTCAAAGTTTACTACAAAAAGAATAGACGGCCGATCCTTCTTTTCATAAAATGGAAGTCGGGAAAAACTATTTTTATATGTTATAACTTCCAAGGTGTTCTATTTTATAATTTCCTCAAAATTGAAGGGTCGGCCGACCCTTCTTATGTTGGCCATTAAGGGGCAGCTGATCCTTCATGTCGGAAAAAGGAAATCTGGACAAACAATTTTTTTATGTTATAACTTAGCCGATTGACTTGTTATTCAAACAATGACTGAAATTTTAGACATTGATTATTTCACAGAGAAAGGAAGGAAATTTACGAACTGACATAATTTACTGCAAATAACAATTAACAAAATGACATGATTTACTGCAAATAATAATTTACACAGAAAGCAAGGAAACTTACAGACTATCAGTACTGGAAATAACAATTAATAGAGAAAGGAAGGAAATTTACAGAAGTGTTGGTTATAAACAGAAATAATTTGACATTGAAGCACCCCCAAATTCCATGCAAAAATCATTCTCTATGAAGACTTTAATACTAAGGAATCTAGCTGTTAGTTTCAGTTATTCTAATGCCCCTAAAAGGGATTTAATTGATTACATAGTCCTATAACAGCAATTATCCATCAACTAATTACAAATCCAAGCATTTCTCATAAAACAACAAAAAGACAGAGAACAAAGGCAGTAAAGAAAATTGCCATTGCTATCCAAAAGATTTCAGTTTGCTGCAATAGGAACCCAAGATAAGTAATGGTAGCAGAGTCAAGAAGTCTTCTATTTCTCGTAGGTTCACTAACTAGACTAACTGACTCGACATGTGGTGATCCACACAATGGTTTGACATGTTCTCTGAATTGGTCGAACAGAGGACCTAGTTGGGCAGCCAGCCTAACCTCCTCCAATAGCTCCCCCATGAACAATGCCTTTGTTAGCCTCAAAGAAATTAGAAAATAACTGGAGTTGGATGAAGAGCACGTTGATGACTATGAGTTGGTACTCGGTACTCCCTTGTATGGAAATGGGTTTTCATGTCTAGAAACGTGTATGGAGTCACAAAGATGATGAACTATGAGCTGATACCTAATACAAGCAACACATTCATGCCTTCCCAGACACAGCATAATGCTAATTAAAATTTAACAGTGATCGACATGACGGTTCAACATGATCTCTGAAGTAGTCGAACGAAGGACCTAGTCAGAATATTCTTGCAAAGACTGGTAAGCTCTCCGAGAGTCGGCAACAAACTTTGATATAGAATGCTATGTAATTTAAGATGTTGATTCAACTACTCACATAGTTTCTCACCTTCCTGAGGACCGAAGCCTTCTAGTACTAAAAAAACCTTCGACGACTACTGCAAGCCTAATGTTGATGACCACAATAGCACATGTTGTCTTAGAGAAAGCACAGTCCTGCATTCTACTGTCATGTCCCCATTTTGACCCCCTTCACATTAAATCATAAATGATGTAAATATTGATATTTAATCATGGTGAGGAGCTCAATGCCAAGGCCCCACCATTGATTTAGCATTTTATGTATCGACAATTAAAAATAGATGCCTATGGTTCTTGTGCTAGACAGGCACAATGTAAATTAAGACATCATGTAAATATGAATTTTAAGGAAAAACCCACAACTAGCTATGCAATGCAACAAAGAGATGGGGGCATGATTCTATAAGGAATAGGCAGGGAAGTTATTCAAACCCTTGAGCCAATGGTGACAAGCTAGATGTCAATGAATAAACCCTCAACTACCCATTATGACTTATGCACCCAATCATTTAATTCTTCCAGAAATTGGTTGAGGCAGTTAATGCCTTGGGAATGAAGAGGCATGGCAGCCAATTTCGTGCATGGGCAAGCCATCAACTTGGGAAAATGTACTTTTGCTTCTGGGGCAAGAAAATACCCATGAAATGGTGCCCAAAGCCATTATGAACCGATAGTCTTTCCTCTCTCACGCAGTCTAAGCTAGATGGGCTTTCACCATCACGTTTTTTACCAATTTCGTGCATTTTTCCATAGTTGGGAGCTCGTTTTTGTGTTGCACAGTGACTGGGAGAAAGGGAGTCACGTTTTGGGGGTTTATAGAGGTCCTTTTTTCCCTTGAAATGCAGAAAAACGTTTTCTGAAAACGAATTTGCTCTCCCAGGGTTATTCCCCATCTACCAGTTCGTTTTGGTTGCCCGCATTTTTCAGCACTTGTGTTTTGTTGTAGGGTGCATCCCTATGTTGGTTGGAAATTATGAGCAAGAATTAGGAGTGGAAGTGGAACAAAATTGGCTTGATAAACCTAGTGAGGAGGTAACCTCTCAAGAGTATCAAAAGGGCTAGTTGCTCTTCTATGCACACCTTGAAGAACACTAGAATGGAAGGTATGGCCTGAGGGACTGTGTATTAGTGAAGGGAATAATTCCTTGTGCCAGGTGTGTAGGTATTGTGGGGACCAAGCTAGATAGATCTTGCAGAGGGTTCCCATATCTTTATGGATGATCCCACTAGCTTAGCAATTCTTCCTTCCATTGCCTAACAACCTGATAAACCCCAACTGTAGCTTGGCTTGGCTGATTTGGTGTATCTTTAGGATATGTGTGAGTCTGTTGTTCCCTGATTCCTTGTAGAGATCATGCCCAGCGCGGGGATGGCAATGTGTTGAGATATTGATGATCACAACTAGCCTATGGTTGGGTGGAACGTTGCAGTTGCATAGCCAGTTGCTTGGGACTACTTTGTTGTAAGATAAGTATTCTCTTGTGTTAACTTTGCAGTTATTTATTTGATGAATATCTTGAATGTATGATGGATGTGTAATTGAAATTACTTCCATTGTGTTTTCTTATAATTATACATTTCCATATGTCTTTTTATATTATGTGAATGCTTATTTAATAAGTTCATGGGCCTAGATGCCCGGTTTTAGCATCACAATCCTCTCCATCACACTGGTATGATGGGAGGGGACGTGACATCTACTTCTGCTGCTTCTTCTCACTATGTCCCCTCCTCGTTACATAGCAATTAGTTATTGAAGAAGAGTGACGGAAAGAAGATGGACAAAAATGTGATTCGTTCCAAGGAACATAATGAGAAATCCATGGATTGGGACTTCGAGAGTGCTCGAAATGCCCATATATCATGGTGTATTGGGACTTCGAGAGTGCTCGAAGACTTCTACATGGCCCAGTTAGAAGAAGATGACAGCATGGTCTGGTACTGAAACAACATTCGAAGATTGCTGATGGGATTTCCCTCCCATCATATCCCTTCATGTCTACTTTTAACACCCGAAGATTAGCAAGAGGATAGCCTAGACACGACTGTATTCCATCTCTCTCGAATGCCTGCATTACAAACAAATAACTGTTTATCATGCTTCCATAAAAAGAAACCATTTCCAACAAATGCAGAAATAATCATTTATTGCAGCCAAGGTAGCGTGTGAGCACACATATCATCATGCACAATAAAAACAGAAAAACTATTCATGAATTGAAACAAGAGTAAGAAGAACCTGACAGCATGGTCTGGTACTAAAATATTCGATGATTGTTGTAAGTGTTGACTACAACAACAACGCATGTTGTCTTAGAGAAGAAACCTTCAAAGACTACTAATCTCCCTATGTCCCCTCCTCGTTGCATACCCAGGAACATAATGACAAATCCATGTATTGGGACTTAGACAGTGCTAATCTCCCTTTGTCCCCATATCACTTTGTTGTGATGTGGGGCATGGTTGGCCTATATATACTGAGTGGCCACTGTGTTGATGGATTGAATGGGATGGGAGTCTGGGATGGATGGGGAATGGTAATTATCACAGTATGGCGGAATCATGGTGGTCATAGATATCATCTGTAACCAGTATAGATTTTGCTCCAGAATAATATTCGCCATAAATGATGGATTGTATCACTCATGTGAATAATCTCATCATGCTTCAGTCCACATTATGTTTATGTCTTGTCACTAACAAAGTCTCTGAATGTTTTAGATTCTCCTTAATATCCTTGAATCAGATCATCTCCTTTGCAGGAGTAATAAAAGACTACAATTTGATTGGAGCTTCGACTTGTAGACCAATTTTATCATTGAAGACCAATTGGGAAAACCACCAACTCTTTCTAATATTGCAAAATTATATTTACAATTAATTTGCAAGCTCCAACTTGCTGGATGCACCAACACCCAATTTTTCAGCTACAACTGAAACATTTTTTTTGTTCTTTTTTTTTTAAAATAGAAACATTCTACTTTTTAAAGAGAAACATTCTTTATTTTTGTTTTTTTTTAAATAGAAACATTTTAATTTTTAAAGAGAAACATTCTTTCTTTTTGTTTTTTTTTAATAGAAACACTTTACTTTTTATTGCAATGGCGTGGATAAAAAATCTTATAAAAAGAATGAAATCTCATAAAAAGAATGAACAGTATTATATAATATAGGTAATTTCCTTATCCTTCAAATGAAAAAATAGAAAATAACCATCCCGCCATACTGTGCCAATTACCATTCCCCATCCCTCCCATCCCAGTCAATTAACCAATTCACTAGCCACTCACTATATATACTAGGCTAAACCATACCCCATATCGTTGCAAAACAAAATCTTCCATAAGTCATGGCACTCTTATTTATGGCCTCTGTTCAGTTTCCTTTGTTATTTTATCAGAAATACTTGAGTCTTGTGGTCGCTTCCCAGTTCTCTTCGTGATATATGAGCATTTCGATTCATCTTCCTTGACAAATCCTCACCACACAATGATATACGGGCATTTCAAGCACTCTCGAAGCCCCAAGACCATGATTTTGCATTCTTTTGCTTGCCACCAATATTGATTGGTGGTTCTAGTAATTGTTTCACGGGACACTTCTCTAAAACAACATGAACGGCCATTGTCGTTAACGTTAGGATTCCAGTAGTCCTCTCGGAATATAGCCTAATTGACAACGAAAATACCAATGTTGACAGCAAGAAGAGCCATATTGAGAGAAAGAAGAAGAGCCATGTTGAAAGCAATAATGGCTTTGTTGACAGCAATGATGGCCATGCTGACAACATGAATAGCCATGTTGATATCAAAAATACCCATGTTGACAGCAATGACACCCATGTTGACAGCAAGAACACCATGTTGATCCAACTCCAGGCGGCACTGGGACATTGAATTGTATTGTACTTGGTCAGCATTGAGAGATTGTATTGTATTATACTTGGTACTAAGTAATAGAATACTTCTTGATTTCTTGACTATATTAATTCTATATATCATGTATCATGTATTATAGTTGGTATCTATATATCATGTATTATTAGCTTGTTTATTATATATCACATTGTATCGCTGGTATCTAGATTCTCCTTATCCATATCCTTGAATTAGATCATCTCCTTTGCAGGAGTAATAAGAGACTAAAATTTTATTGGAGCTTCGACTTGTAGAAGTGGTGGAATCATCCCCTGCAACCGCAAAAATAATGAGTCATTATTCCTCAAACTTGGATGACGTTTTACATCAAATTTGGATCTAAAGAGTCGTAAATCCAAAATAAATCTTGTAGTATAAGAGTTTGTGTTTGTGAGCTCAAGCTCGTAGTCATGAAATGTATTAAGAGCCCAAGCTCTGTAAAGTTGAAAGATCAAAGTAAATTCAATTGCCAGGATTTTATATTATTCAAACCATAAATCTGTAACAGAACATTTCAATTGCCAGGTATTTATATTATTCAAACCATAAATCGGTAACAGAACATTTCAATTGCCACATATTTATATTATTCAAACCATAAATCTATAATAGAACATTTCAATTGACAGGTATTTATATTATTCAAACCATAAATCTGTAACCATAAATATCGTTTTTCAATTTTCAAGTAATTTTAAAATTTTCAATATCTCATAAGGTGGGCGCATGAAACCATTTGGGTTTGATGGCCGATTAAAACATGAAACATAGGCACAGAAGATCAAAACGATTGCAAGTATCTAGATCAACGTGAATGACCAAGATAATAGGGTGTACCGGGAGGCACTAGAGAGGCAGTGATAGTGCAAGAGCACAAATGCTACTACAATTATTCACTTCCTCTTGCAGTTCGCCCAAGCATATTTAAAACATAGTGTTTAATAGAGAATAAAACGTAGCATGGATTCACTGGTTCTCAGAGGAGAAAATATTCTATACGAGTCAATATTATAATTAAACTATATTTCTAATACTCAATGTGCCAAATCAAATATGCCACATGTCATAATATGATCGTTCCACATGTCACCCTGGGATACTAGATATCAACATTTAAACAACCAAATTTATAGATGTTTTGCTTCAAAGACTTTGTTGGCAAGTGGAAATATTCTCAGAGAAAGCATGGTCGCTCTTTCTCCAAGGTGTTATATTGTTACAATTCCCTCGTAAATGAAGTGTCCGCCAACCCTTCTTATTCCCGATATTCTTTTCATAATAATTTGACACTGCAAGAAGGGTCGATCGATCCTTCTTGTGTTATCTATTATGGATATAGCCGAATTATTGAATAAATCTTTTCACAATTAACTACGAAAAGAAGGGGCAGCCAATCCTTCTTGTCGAAAAAATGAAGTCGGGAGAAACCATTTTTATATGTTAACAACAAAAGTTATAGACGTTTTACTTTAAAGACTTTGCTAGAAAGTGGAAATATTCTTAGAGAAAGAACGGCCACTCTTTCTCCACTCCTTCTCCAAGGTGTTATATTGTTACAATTCCCTCCTAAATGAAGGGTCGGCAGACCCTTCTTATTCCCAATATTCTTTTCATAATAGTTCGACATTGCAAGAAGGGTCGGTCGGTCGTTCTCGTATTATCGATTATGGCTATATCTGAATTGATGGATAAAGGTATTGACAATTAACTAGGAAAAGAAGGGGCGGTAGATCCTTCTTGTCATTAAACGCAAGTCTGGGACAAACCATTTTTATATGATATAACTTCCAAGGTGTTCTATTTTTATAATTCCCTCGTATTTGAAGGGTCGGACGACCCTTCTTATTCCCCATATTATATTTATAATAGTTCAAAACTCCAAGAAGGGTCGGTCGACCTTTCTTATTACCAATATTCTTTTAATAATATTTCGACACTGCAAGAAGTGTCGGTCGCTCCTTCTTGTGTTCTCCATTATGGATATAGCTGAATTGTTGGATAAAGGTTTTCATAGTTAACTACGAAAACAATAGGCGACCGATCCTTCTTATCGAAAAACGGAAGTCGCGACAAACTATTTTTATATGTTATAACTTCCAAGGTGCTCTATTTTATAATTCCCTCAAAATTGAAGGGTCGGCCAACCCTTCTTATTCCCAATATTATTTTCATAATAGTTTAACACTGCAAGAAGGGTCGGTCGATCCTTCTTGTGTTGGCCATTAAGGAGCAGCTGATCCTTCAGGTTGGAAAAAGGAAATTGGGATGAACAATGTTTTTATGTTATAACTTAGCCGACTGACTTGTTATTCAAACAATGATTGAAATTTTCGACATTTTTTTTTCACAGAGAATGGAAAGAAATTTACAGACTGAAATAATTTAGTGCAAATAACAATTAACAGAATGACATAATTTACTGCAAATAACAATTAACAGAATGACATAATTTACTGCAAATAACAATTAACAGAGAAATGAAGGAAATTTACAGACTGTCATTAATGAATAGTTTTGTCATTAGTTGTACGATTATATTCAACACATTCCATGTATAATTTCAAAAACAAGCAACACATTCATGCCTTCCTAGACCCACCATAATGCTAATTAAAATTTAATAGCGATCGACACGATGGTTCGACATGATCTCTGAAGTAGTCCAATGGAGAACCTAGTCGAAATATTCTTGCAAAGACTGGTAAGCTCTCTGGGCCAGATGTAGTTATTTGTTGATGAATAGTGCAAAAAATGTGCGATGGTGATAACAAGTTTACTGTCTATTAAGTCTGATACTACATCATCTGAGAGTCATCAACAAACTTTGATGCTGATTCAACCACTTGCATAGTTTCTCACCTTCCCGAGGGCTAAAGCCTTCTAGTACTAAAACAACATCTGACGACTGCTGCAATCCTAATGTTGACGACTACAACAGCGCATGTTGTCTTAGAGAAAGAACAGTCCTTCCTTCTACTTCCGCTGCTTCTTCTCCCTATTTCCCCTCGTCGTTGCATAGCAATCAGTTATTGAAAGAAGAGTGATGGAAAGAAGATGGACGAAAACGTGATTGGTTCCAAGGAACATAATGAGAAATCTATGTATTGGGACTTCAAGAGTCCTCGAAATGACCATATATCATGGTGTATTGGGACTTCGACAGTGCTTGAAGCATTCTACTTGGTGCAGTTAAAAGAAGCTGACAGCATGGTCTGGTACTAAAACAACATTCAAAGACTGCTGATGGGATTTCCCTCCCATCATATCCCTTCATGTCTACTTTTAATACTCGAAGATTAGCAAGCAGATAGCCTAGACACGATGGTATTGCATCTCTCTCGAATACCTGGATAGAGAACAAATAACTGTTTATCATGCTTCCATAAAAAGAAACCATTTCCAACAAATGCAAAAATAATCATTTTATTGTAGCCAGGGTAGCACGTGAGCACACATATCATCATGCACAATAAAAACAGAGAAACTATTCCTAAATTGCCAAGTGCACCATAACAGGGGATGTCCAGATAGTTGGTCTAGAGAGCTTGCTTAGACGGGTTAGCTCCTAACACCGTAATTAGTGGAAGCAATGGAATTCAACGAATGAAATATACTTTGCAAATGATAAGCAAATACTTAAATTAGACATGTGTATAATAATGACTACAAAAATTCTTTCTTACCAAGAAAAACCTTTTGCGGATATGTAGTCCTTCAAGGTTAGGAACTTGCTCCAATAAGTTGAGAAGAGGAAGAGGATTCAGAATATGGATATCAAGATTGTTCAATGATTTCAGGCTACCTATTATCTCCACAAATCTCTCTGTAGGAAAATGGTGCATTATGGATGAATTCCAATTCGAACGAACTTCCAGTCCACTTAATTTACTTCCACATTCCATTTTGAGGTCCGCAATCCAATTAAATTACTTCCACATTCCATTTTGAGGTCATGAAACAGTACCCCATTGACTCTTACACCATTTTCATGAATTGAAACAAGGGTAAGAAGAAGCTGACAGCATGATTTGGAGGCACAAAGATTCGAATATATTGCCTGGACATGGCGGTATTGCATATCTCTTGAGTACCTGCATAGAAAACAAATAACTGTTTATCACGCTGTCGAAAAAAGAAACCATTTCCAACAAATGCAAAAATAATAATTTATTGTAGCCAGGGTAGCACGTGAGCACACATATCATCATGAACAATAAAAACAGAGAAACTATTCATGAATTGAAACAAGAGTAAGAAGAAGTTGATAGCATGGTCTGGTACTAAAACAACATTCCACAACTACTGCAAGTGTTGATGACCGCAACGACGCGTGTAGTCTTAGAGAAGAAAGCCTCCAAGACTACTAATATCCCGATGTCCCCTCCTCATTGCATATCCAAGAACATAATGACAAATCCATGTATTGGGACTTAGAAAGTGCTAATCTCCCTAATATGTCCCTATATCAGTTTGCTGTGATATGGGGCATGGTTAGCCTATATATAGTGAGTGGCCACCGTGTTGATGAATTGAATGGGATGGGAGTCTGGGACAGATGGGGAATGGTAATTATCACAGTATGGCTAAATCATGGTGGTCATAGATATCATCTGTAGCCAGTACAGATTTTGCTCAAGTAATCGTACACGTATCACTCCAATCCAACTATAGATATTGTTGGAGTAACCGTAATCGTACACATATCACTCCAATCCAATGGCCAACATGCATGCCACTAGTGCATTAAATGGCCTACAGTAGGGTGAATAATATTCATCGTAAATGATGGACTGTATCACTCATGTGAATAATCTCATTATGCTTCATTCCACATTATGTTTATGTCTTGTCACCAACAAAGTCTTCGATGGGGAATGGTAATTATCACAGTATGGCGGTCATAAATTCCTTACACTTTTCCTCAGCAACTCAACCATAAATTCCTTACACTTTTCCTCAACAACTCAACCATAAATTCCTTACACCATCTTCATCTCCAACTATAACTTCTCATTTCTCCACAAACTGCAAGCTATACTTCTCATAGTAACCTCGGTATACTCAATGTGTCAAATTAAATAAAAAATAGTAACCTCCCCATACTCAATGTGCCAAATCAAATATGCCACGTGTCACAATATGATCATTCTACGTGTCACCCTAGGATACTAGATATCAACATTTTAACAACAAAATTTATAGACGTTTTTCTTTAAAGACTTTGCTGGCATGTGGAAATATTCTCAGAGAAAGAGCGATTGCTCTTTCTCCACTCTTTCTCCAAGGTGTTCTATTGTTACAATTCCCTCCTAAATGAAGGGTCGGTCGCCCCTTCTTATTCCCAATATTCTTTTCATAATAGTTCAACATTGCAACAATGGTCGGTCGATCCTTATTGTGTTCTCCATTATGGCTATGGATTAACTGCTCGATAAAGGTTTTGACAATTAACTACGAAAACAAGGGGCGACCGATCCTTCTTGTCTTAAAACGGAAGTTGGGAAAAACCATTTTTATATGATATACCATCCAAGGTGTTCTATTTTTACAATTCCCTCCTAATTGAAGGGTCAGCCGCACCTTCTTATTTCCATTATTATTTTCATAATATTTCGACCCTGCAAAAAGGATCGGTTGACCGTTCTTATTGCCAATATTCTTTTCATAATATTTCGACACTGCAAGAAGGGTCAATCGATCCTTCTTGTGTTCTCCATTATGGATATAGCTGAATTGTTGGATAGAGGTTTTCACAATTAACTACGAAAAGAAGGGGTGGTCGATCCTTCTTGTCGGAAAACGGAAGTCGAGACAAACTATTTTTATATGTTATAACTTCCAAGGTGTTCTATTTTTACAATTCCCTCGAAATTGAAGGGTCAACCGACCCTTCTTATTCCCAATATTATTCTAATAATAGTTCGACACTGCAAGAAGGGTCGTTCGATCCTTCTTGTGTTCTCCAATATGGATATAGATCAATTGCTGGATAAATGTTTTCACAATTAACTACGAAAAGAAGGGGCGGCTAATCCTTCTTTCCAGAAATCAGAGCAAACGATTTTTATATGTTATAACTTAGCCGATTCACTGGCTATTCACACGATGTGTGAATATTTTAAACATTGGACTTTTCAGTTTAAAATTTTGAACATTTAAAAATGAAAATTGCAGTTTTCAAATAAAAAATTGCTTTTATTGATTTGAAATTCACACTTTTCAAATCAAAATTTGCATTTTTGCATTTGAAATTCACACTTTTGAAATCAAAATTTGCATTTTTTTATTTGAAATTCATGCTTTTAAGGTTCATAAGTGTGAGGCACCTGCAACAATTAATTAACAAGAATACGCGAAATAGCAGAAATGACAGAACTCAGAATCACTTTTGTATTGATCACAGGCCACTTCGAGGGGGCAACCTCCTTGGAGCAAGCTCAATACAAATAACTTCACGGTGCCTTCATAGGTCTCAACACACACTTATATACTAATTCTAGGCGCCAATACTATGGGTCGAAACCATGGGCCGTTACAAACTATGGATCAACAATACTACGGGCGACTTACAAAGCATATGCGCCAACAACAATAACACAAACTATTGCTCAACAAATACTACGGGACGACTTACAAAGCATATGCGTCCAACAACAACATACTAACAAAGTAAAGATATGGGTTCCTAACATCCCCTCCACCTTAAAAAAAGCTTTGTCCTCAAAGCTTCAGATGTGGAAATTGTTGTTGAATCTGAAGGAGTGGTTCCCATGTAGCATCCTCTGGTTGCATGCCGTGCCACTGAATTAAGACCTCTGTGATAGAGCGAGAGTGAAGCTGACGTGTGCGCCGATTGAGGATGGCCTCTGGTTCCAAAAGGATGGATCCTTCATTATCCAGTTCGGGTAAAATCGTTTGGCCGCTGATGTTGGTGCCAAGAACTTTCTTCAAACACGAGACATGAAAGACTGGATGAATGCGTGAAGAAGGAGGAAGTTCCAATTTATAAGCAACGGACCCAATCTTCTGAAGAATCCGATATGGCCCATAGAACTTTGGAGCAAGCTTATGACGCCCTTTGAGTTTCAAGGAGGATTGTTTGTACGGCTAAAGACGAAGAAAAACCATATCACCGACTTGAAAAGTGCGCTCTGAACGGTGCTGATCCGCTTGTTGCTTCATGCGATTTCTTGCCATGTGAAGATTGTCCCGTAAAATGCGAAGAATCTGATCGCGGTTGCGAAGGACCATGTCAACTTCCTGAACTGGGGAACTGGTGGGGGTGTATGGAAGAAGAGCTGGAGGTGCTTGACCATAGACTGCTTCATATGGGGTCATTTTAGAGGCAGTGTGGTAAGAGGTATTGTACCACCATTCAGCAAGAGGGAGCCACTTTTCCCACTGATGTTGTTGTTCTGAGGTGAAGCAACGAAGATAAGTTTCCAAGCATTTATTGACAATTTCAGTCTGACCATCTGTTTGTGGGTGATACCCTGAACTCATCTTCAGTTTGGTGCCAGTGTGGCGAAATAGTTCTGTCCAAAAATGACTAGTGAAAGTCGCATCACGATCCGAGACAATGGAAGAAGGGATGCCATGAAGACGAAAGATCTGGTCCATAAAAATTTGAGCAACTCAGGAGGCTGTATAGGGATGACTAAGAGCACAAAAATGACTATATTTGGAGAGGCGATCAACCACAACGAGAATCAATGTCTTCCCGCCAGATTTAGGGAGCCCTTCAATGAAATCCATAGAAATATCTGTCCAAATCCGTGTAGGTATGGGTAAGGGTTCAAGCAATCCTGGAACGAGTGTTGTTTCCCCCTTATTGCGCTGGCAGGTATCACATTCGGCCACCATCTGTTGAATTGTCCTTTTCATGCTCTGCCAAAAGAAGTTACGCCGTGCTCGTTCATATGTTTTGAGGAACCCAGAGTGCCCGGCCGATGGAGAAGCATGGAGTTCATAGAAGATAGCCTGTTGAAGATCTGTGCTCTGGGGAAGCACCAGACGACCCTTGTATCGCAGAGAAGCACCATCCCAAGAGTAATGTGGTACAGCAGAAGGGTTGTTGGTCAAGCGTTGGATGATCTGAGATAAGGAAGAGTCATTGACATAACCCTGTTGAACAGATTGCAACCAATTTGGAACAGGCATAGAAATAGCTGAAAGAGAACCTTGGGCACGAAATGTGCGAGAAAGAGCATCTTCCACAATATTGTCTTTACCCTTCTTGTAAGTGATCTCATAGTCATAACCCATGAGTTTGCTAACCCATTTCTGTTGTGCCGGGGAGGAGACACGCTGGTCCAAGAAATATTTCAGACTCTGGTGATCAGTCTTGATGCAGAAATGATTCCCTAATAGGTATGGACGCCACTTCTGTACTGCATGCAAAATAGCCATCATTTCCTTCTCATAGGTAGAGGCAGCTAAATTCTTACCTAAAAGGGCTTTGCTGGTGAACGCAATGGGGTGTTCATTTTGAAGGAGAACAGCACCAAGTCCATTGCCGCAAGCATCACTCTCAATAGTGAAGGGCTTGGAAAAGTCGGGCATAGCTAGCACAGG
This sequence comes from Larix kaempferi, assembly GCA_027924585.1. Classification (NCBI taxonomy): domain Eukaryota; kingdom Viridiplantae; phylum Streptophyta; class Pinopsida; order Pinales; family Pinaceae; genus Larix; species Larix kaempferi. The sequence continues at coordinate 18,495,687 of BSBM01001048.1, forward strand.
TGTAGTACACATAGCTTGTTTTAGTTTGTCAAATGCACACTGAGCAGCAGGTGTCCATGTAAAAGCATCCTTTTTCAATAGAGCAGTTAATGGAGCTGCAATCTTCCCATAATCCTTGACAAACTTGCGGTAGTAGCCAGTTAACCCCAAAAAACCACGAAGGCTCTTGAGTGTCTGAGGACGTGGCCAATTTTTCATGGCGTCGATTTTGGCAGGATCCACGCGAACCCCTTGTGCTGAGATAATGTGCCCGAGATACTCAACTTCCTTTTGTCCAAAAACACATTTAGACTGCTTGGCATGGAGATGATGGTCAGAGAAAAGTTGCAGGACAAGATCCAGATGCTGGAGATGTTCATCCCATGTTTTACTATAGATAAGGATATCATCAAAGAATACCAGAATGAATTTCCGCAAGTATGGTCGAAATATTTTATTCATTAAGGCCTGGAATGTAGAAGGAGCATTAGTGAGGCCAAAGGGCATGACCAGAAACTCATAATGGCCATCATGTGTGCGGAAAGCTGTTTTAGGAATATCATCCTCATGAACCCGAATTTGATGATACCCAGAACGAAGATCCAACTTGGAGAAAAAGTGAGCCCCATGAAGCTCGTCAAGAAGTTCATCAACAACAGGAATTGGAAACTTATCCTTGATGGTGAGGTGATTAAGTGCTCGGAAGTCAATGCAGAGGCGCCATGACCCATCTTTTTTGCGGACGAGAATAACTGGAGAAGAAAAGGAACTAGTGCTTGGGCGAATAATACCTTGCTTCAATAAGTCCCGAACGAGCATTTCAATCTCCGTTTTTTGGTGGAATGGGTAGCGATAGGGCCTGATGTTGGTAGGAGCGCTGCCAGGGAGGAGCTGAATACGATGGTCTTCTGGCCTGGAAGGTGGTAATCCCACTGGTTCAGCAAAGACACCTGTGTATCGATCCAGAATTTGTTGTAGATCCAAAGGAGTAGTGGAGACCGCTGATGGTTGCATCTGGATGGAATGGATCTGAGCGATGACACCATGTGAATTCTTCTTGAGGAGTTTTTCCATGCGATGTGAGCTGATGATGCTGAGAGAACCTGGTTGTAATCCTGTCAATGTGTGTTTGTGTCCATTCTCGGAAAACTGCATCCAAAGTTCGGCAAAATCCCATAAGATAGGGCCAAGTGTGCGTAGCCATTGAGTGCCCAAAACCACATCACATCCGCCTAAGGGCAAGGCAAACATGTCAGAGCGCAAGGTATAATCTCCCATAGAGATACGCACATTTCGACACTTCCCTTTGCAAGGTAAGGTGCCCCCATTGACAATCATGACTTCAAAGTTGGAGCAAGGATGGATAAAACAATCATCTTGTTTGGCGATCCGAGGGTCAATGAAATTATGCGTGCTACCAGAATCAATGAGGATTGTAAGAGGAAGCTTCTTGAAGTAACCCCTGACCCGCATTGTTTGGGGGGTGGTGATTCCAGCTAAAGCATGGAGAGATATCTCTGGCTGGTCATCCTGAGACGGAGGGTCAATAGGCGGTTCCTGAATGTCGACCGGAGCATCCAGTGTTTCTGGATCTTCGTCACCCATTTCAGAGGCAGGCGGAGACTCCACATCCAGGAGATAGAGCTTTTGCTGAACACATCTATGTCCCCGAGTGAACTTCTCATCACAATTATAGCAAAGACACTTTTCTCTGCGTGCTTGCATCTCTGTTTCCGACAAACGCTTGATAGGAGTCGATCGAGGAGCTTGCGGTATAGGAGGTCGCTGAGACCCCATATTTCGGAAAGGAACAAAAGTGGGCTTGGAGCGTTGTTGGGCTGCAATCTTGTCTTCTGCCAATTTAGCCAACCCGAGTGCTTCCATCATTGTGTTGGGACAGAACATTTTGACCTCAGAGCGGATGGCATCCTTTAGACCACTGATAAAACAACTCCGGTAAAATTCATCAGACAATCCTTCGGTGTGGTTGGCTAGATTCTCAAATTCGGTTTGATACTCTCTCACAGTGCCAGTTTGGCGCAGTTTAGTGAGGGCTTTTGTGAAGTCATCAAAAGCACTAGGACCAAATCGTTGCAAAAGGAGCTGGCAAAAGTCTGGCCAGTTGGGCTCTGGATGAGCCTTGATGTACCAACGGTACCATTGAAGAGCTTCCTGTTCCAAATGAAAGGATGCCAACGGAACTTTGTTGACATCAAAAGTATTATGCAGACTGAAATACTGTTCTGCACGATAGATCCATCCAGTTGGATCGGTACCATTGAAGCGAGGAAAATCAAGCTTCGGACCACGGAAATTGCTGGAAGAAGAGAACCCATTGTCTACTGAAGACTCGGACTGCCGTTTGTTGTTCATAGCTGAATGTTCAAGATGGAGACCAAGAAATTTTTCATCCAGATCCTGGAGTTTGGCTTGGATGGCTGCAAGGGCTTCCTCCATGGTTTTTGCTCCTGCACGGGTGACAACCATAACCAGGGATTTTTTTTTTTTTTTTTTGACTGGGTAGGAAAACAAAAACAGGAACTACTTCAGTAAAGGAAAATTTGGATTTGAGAAAAAATCAGAAGGGTAATTGGGGTTTGACTCGTTTTTTGGACACTTTTGGATAGACAGGGAAGCAAAAATGAGGATTTCAGCAGCGGGGTGAAAGGATGGAAAAATTTGGCAGAGGGAAACAAAGAAGCATAATTCAGAAAGGAACTCTGTGGTAAAAATTGAAGGTGATTGGGTGAAATCTGAGGAAGTTATGGAAAACCCTAAAAATAGACAAATGTGGGATTTCGGGCTGTAGGAAAGGGAATTGAGGATAGGGTCCTCAGGGATGAAATATGCAGAATGGAATGACAGGGGTTCCCTGAAATTTTCAAGGAAAACAGAGGTAAAACAAGGGAGATATGGAGAAAAAACAAAATTTTATACTTTTTTTTCAGACCGGAGCGGCTAGGGCTCGGTTTTTTTTTTTTTTTTTTTTCTTTTTTTTGTTTTTTACAGACTGGAGCGGCTACGGCTCTGCTTGCAGAATGGGATCTCCGGTTCGAAGGATCCTGGAACAACGCCGAACGGCTAGATCTGGAACAGTTTGCAAAATGAATCTGAAACGGCGCAGCAGTGATCGACAATAGTTCAGCTGAAAGTAGATATGGACCCCAGGTATGTGCGGCTTCCTAACAGTTCAGGGTTTTCACTCGGCCACCAATGCTGTCTGACGGCTTGCGTATTGGGGCAGTACCCCTCACTCCACGGATCAGGTAAAACTGATAACCGCTTTGCCACAAACGACAGCTCTTGGTTTACCTCACGGGTGGGAACTAGTCAATCAGATAGGGGTCGTTGCCCTTTTCGCCGGCAGGTCCTCTCAATGGGCCAGCTACTTCGGGGTTCCTGTGGTACTCCTCACAATGAGTTTTAGGGCTTATGCCCAAGTACTTCCCACAGTTAAGCGGATAGGGATTATTCCCAAATCCGAACCTGCAACAGATGTGAAAAAAAAAATTTGGCAGAAATTTCACCCAGCGAGCCCAAGAAAGTGCTCTGATACCAGATGTGAGGCACCTGCAACAATTAATTAACAAGAATACGCGAAATAGCAGAAATGACAGAACTCAGAATCACTTTTGTATTGATCACAGGCCACTTCGAGGGGGCAACCTCCTTGGAGCAAGCTCAATACAAATAACTTCACGGTGCCTTCATAGGTCTCAACACACACTTATATACTAATTCTAGGCGCCAATACTATGGGTCGAAACCATGGGCCGTTACAAACTATGGATCAACAATACTACGGGCGACTTACAAAGCATATGCGCCAACAACAATAACACAAACTATTGCTCAACAAATACTACGGGACGACTTACAAAGCATATGCGTCCAACAACAACATACTAACAAAGTAAAGATATGGGTTCCTAACAATAAGTAGTCAAGAAACACATTATTCGAATATAGAAACACACTTTTCAAAGCCAACATTTCCACTTTCAAAACTTGATTTTGCAGTTTAGAAAGGATTGCAGATGCAGAAATATTCTTAAATAATTGTGGTCTTCTGCATCCCCAACCCTTCTTTTCCTTCCTGCATGTTTACGTTTTAACCATTGATTTGTCTTGATTCTTCATATGAGATTACACTGGGTGATTAGCTTTCCTATTTAGTTTGTCGATGTTAGCACTAGCTTTGTGGCCTGAGCAAAATAGAATGGAGGTTCAATTTTTAAAAAAGAATGGAGAAAGCCTTGGTGGCTTGAGCAAAATAGAATCATCTGGGTGAGGTGTTTTAGATGGAGGCATGAGATTTAACCCACAAGCATCTTAAGGAGCAGATCAACTGCCAATGGAGTAGATCGACAGTCAGTAGTTACTTGTCCGATACGACATGCATGGAGGAAACAAATTTTCAGATCCGTGAATTTTTGGTAGAGGTCTGTGGGATTGGATGGTGCAGATCTGACGAGGTCGAGATCTATGGCTGAGTTTTTGTCCACGGATCTAACTTGCATGAAACATCAATGCAAGCCAAATCCGCGAAGTTGGTAAAAGTTGCACCATTTGACGGCCAGGATTCATGCAAGATCCAGATCAATGGTGGGCGACTTCTCATGGTTTTAACTGGTAGAAAAGGCGACATGTGGTGGGATTCGAGGCCACCACGGATCATAGAGTTAGAAAGCATCAGCGATTCATGGCCCGGAATGGATCAAGAAAATAGACACCTAAGGAGGATTCCACGCCGCAGAAGATGCAGTGGTGATAGTAAAGGATAAATAATATAAAAAACTCGCCTACATGGAGAGATGGATTCCATCTATCCTATTTTGCATCGGAACGAAACAAGAGCAAGCTGTGCAGAAGAATACTGGAGACACTCTGATTGATGTAGAGATTGTCCTCCTCTTTTGTTAATTGATCAAATAAAAAAGAGTAACCTCCCTATTAATACTCAATGTGCCAAATCAAATATGCCATGTGTCACAATATGATCATTCCAAATGTCACTCTAGGATATTAGATATCAGCATTTTAACAACAAAATTTATAGACGTTTTCTTTAAAGACTTTGCTCGCAAGTCGAAATATTCTCAGAGAAAGAGTGGCCGCTCTTTCTCCAAGGTGTTCAATTGTTACAATTCCCTCCTAAATGAAGTTCTAGCTGACCCTTCTTATTCCAAATATTCTTTTCATAATAGTTCGACATTGCAAGAAGGGTCGATCGGTCCTTCTTGTATTATCCATTAAGGCTATATATGAATTGATGGATAAATGTTTGACAATTAACTACGAAAATAAGGGCAGCAGATCCTTCTTGTTGTAAAACGGAATTAGGGACAAACCATTTTTTATGATATAACTTCCAAGGTGTTCTATTTTTACAATTCCCTCGTAATTGAAGCATCGTCCGACCCTTCTTATTCCCCATATTATTTTTATAATAGTTCAACACTGCAAGAAGGGTTAGTCGACCCTTCTTATTACCAATATTCTTTTCATAATATTTTGACACTGCAAGAAGGGTCGGTTGATCCTTCTTGTGTTATCCATAATGGATATAGCTGAGTTGTTGGATAAATGTTTTCAGAGTTAACTACGAAAATAAGGCGCGGTCGATACTTCTTGTTGGAAAACAAAAGTCGAGACAAACTATTTTTATATGTTATAACTTCCAAATTGTTCTATTTTTATAATTCCCTCAAAATTGAAGGGTCGACCGACCATTCTTTTTTTTTGTAAGTAAGCAAAGCCAGAAATTCTATAAATATGGTATAAAAAGGTACAAAAATGGTAGAGAGTTACAAATAGAGTGAGTTAAAATCTCACTCAGGCCCTTCCTGAGTTGGGAAAACCCGGCGCCCACAGATCATCTTAACAACTTAACCAGATAGCATGACACGGATCATCTTAAGAACGACACTAGATAGCATGACTGCTTCATAGAGGAAAACTGAGAACACAAAACCTCTCGAACAAGAAACCACCTTCCAAGGGCCCAAAACATCTTAGCAGCAAAGCAAGGGAACAAGCTGTGAGCTTAATCAAGAACAATAGGTCGAACAGGAAGAAAACCAACAACTAGTATTGCCATCAAAATATAACCGCAAACACAGGGCAAAGAGAGAAAAAGCCATCATGATCAACACGTGCTTCTTGACACCCAGCTCGAGGCCTCGTGCGGGTCATGGATGTTAAGCGCTTCCACTAAGGTCTCCAGAGTGCATGTACTCTCCATTTCATTCTGCCGAGTCACTTTCATTCCCTCAATGATATCTTTAATGTATTTGACAATTTGCTCTCACGCCTGGATTTCACGGACCAGAAGAATTATGCCCTCCCAGAATGGGTTGGCTGCAATCTGACGACCTTGCATCTCCTTGACCTCCTACTGCAGCGAGATTTCCAAATGAGAGATATGGGACTCAATAGCCATAGGATTTTCCTCTAGGTAAATATGCGGCCAGTTGAAATCCAAATGGTGGCCATCCACCGGGACATTTGCCTGGTTGGACGAGTCTTCACCCCTTTGCCTGCCACTCTCCCTGGAGGTCTGTTTAGAGCCATGACAACTGCAAAGATGCATGCGAGGGGCCATATTGCTTAAGAATATGGTTCTGGATGGAAAAGAAAAACTTCCAGCTATCTAAAACTATTTAATCCAGAAATGGAACAGACACAGCATGCCTTTTCTTAGGGTAGGGCAAGCTACTTTCTCAATTCGAACCTACCTACACCGGTCCACCATTTTGGATTTATAATCCATAAGCCTGCCAATAGATATGGTCATCCTACCAGGCCTTGGTTTTCCATTAATGAAAATTATAACAATTCCATCCCTTCCCAAAGCCTCGCGTGGTTGGTAGGCCTTCGAGTCCAGGCCTGTAATTTCAAATTTTCACTACCTATCAAGTCAAAATTTAATGACAGTTACTAATTTCCATTGCCTATCATTTTACGTTTGATTAAAATTTATAAAGTGTTAATTTTTTTTTTCTTATATTCAAATATTACTTATATATTTGCAATTTTTTTTTACCATTTTAGTCTAAAATCAACCTAAGATCCACAAAATTCATGCTTTACAAACATGTATTATCTTGTGCAGAGTACAAGTTCAAAAATACAATCGCCTCATGCATTAGTTATTATGCTTAAATGATCAATTAATTGACCTTCACCATTAACAATGCTCCACTAATGAATACCAGATGGTATTCACCCTTCCTGCCTACTACTCTGTCACTCTACCACGTAATTACTCTGTACGCTGGCTGCATCATTTAATTTTTATATAGAATTTAATTAAACACGTGTAAAGGTGGCAACGTGGCCTCCTAAAATATAATGCAAAAAATATAATGCAGGCTGCCGCACCTGCCACCGCTGCCGAGGCTTTGGGGGCCAAACCCATCCAAGTTCCATCTCAAGGCATCGTCTTGGAAAAGGCTGACATCATAAAGGATAGAAGCTTAAAGGCTGAGAGAATGCACCATCTTTTTGAAGAAGATAATATTAACAAGATTGCAAGTCTTCTAGTCAAGATTTACAGCAGAAGATCTGACTTGGAAAAGAATATCGAGAGGATTTAGGGTTGTGATTCTTTTGCTCCCTTAGGTTGATCGGTCTCATGGACATTATTAAAATATTTCATTCATTCATTCTTCTAGCCACATGATCACATGCACCTTCTAGTGTGCCTGCATTGAAGGCTACATTTGCTTCAACACCTTTGTTAGCCAGCTCATCTCCAGTACAGATGATATGTATGACCACTATCCCACCATACTATGATAATTATCCTTCCCCATCCATAACATCCAATTCAATTCACCAATATTGTGATAAATACTAAATCATGATACCCGGTTTCGCAGCAAAATGAAATCTTCGGGAAGTCATGGCACTCTTCTTCCATTTCGTTCATTGTTTTATCAGAAATACTTGAGTCATATGGTCACTCTCTTCATGATATATGAGCATTTCGAGAGCAGTTCCCTGACAAATCCTCACCACACCATGATATATGGGCATTTCGAGCACTGTCGAAGCCCTAAGACTAAGATTTGTCACTAATGTGACTATAGCTTCTAGTTGAAGCTTCTAGTGGAAGCAAAAAATAAAGTATAGCTTCTAGTTGAAGCCAAAATAAAGTCTATAAATTCTCTATAGTAGAATAGTATGTGTTTGTGAGCTTAAGCTCATAGTACTAAAATTTATTAAGAGCCCAAGCTCTGTAAAAGGTGAAATATCGAAGTAAATTTCATGTATGTGTAATGCAGTGAAGCTGCACTATTTTAACACGGAATAACTTCTACTGATTTTTATGTAGTCTACTTAGTAAGAAATTTTTTAAAAGAAGACTCTGAGAATCAATCCATGTATATATGACTCCCTCGGAGTAAGAGAAGGAAGATCACTGAGAAACATGTTCATCGAGATAATATAGTCATCCAGGAATTTATAATTAATCAAGTGCCTGTGACTCCACCAATTCCCCTGAAGGAAGGACAAGTGGCCGATTTTTCAATTTTTTAGGACAATGTTGTCGATCATCATGAATCTTCTAAGAAGCATCTTTCAACTTCTGTCACAGATAGCTAGTGTATTGTTGGTATCTTCCATAGTTTGTTACAGGTTACTTCCTGGAAACCATGTGATGAAAATATTTTGGGAATTTTGTGAAAATATTGTCGGTATCAGTCGCTTTTAAGGATGCATTTTAGTTTCGATTTGTAATCCCTGTTTTATGGGAAGTCTATCTTTCGTAACTATTTTTGTAATTATTATTTAAAGGGTAGGGTGGGGGAAATCAACAAAAGAAGACCGAAGAAACTCTGATTGATGCAGAGATTGTAATTTTTTGCAACTTTGAAGTAATACAGTTAGTACTTCTCTTCATTCCTTTTTTGTTAATAGATCAAATTTCTTTGATAAATGTTGATTTTCACTTTAGATTATTTATGAACACTATTTAATTTTTGCAATCAATAATCCATACATTGATCTACTGTATTTTTGATTTGTCTTTACTCATGATCTGTGTGTCTTTTATGTTTTAAGTGAATTTATTTAATTAAAACATTTATCTATTTATGCAAATGATTAACATATTAAATTAATAAATTCATGTTAATTTTTCAATTACCATTCCAACTACAGGGTAATCTTGCATGTGCCTAATGACCCTTAAAATTTTATAATGACTATAAAAATTTTCATAACTAAAAATAAGTAAATAATTAAATAAAATAAAATTACAATCTAAATATTATTACTACAATATTTAGTTACAACAACCAAATAGATAGCTATGATTAAATTAATTTTATAATCAATTTAATAAAACAAAACATTGCACAAACTACGCTTAGGGGTAGGTTTTTGGCCGACATCCTGGATTCATTCTCTCAACAAAATAAATGGTTATTAATGCTCTAGAAATGCTATCCCTTACCTTGACTCATTGTCCTGATGATGAACCGTGATTAGGGTTCGAAACGTCGACTTCAAAATGAGTACTGCGTTAATCCCAAACCTTCTATCAAACCCTCAACACAGAAATCTTAGAGATGAGACTACTATTAGTGAATTTTCATTTCCTGATTGTGTTGTGGTTGAACCCGCATTAGTAACCTCGCTATACTCAATGTGCCAAATCAAATAAAAATTAGTAACCTCGCTATACTCATTGCTCCAAATCAAATATGCCACGTGTAACCCTAGGATAGTAGATATCAACATTATAACAAAAAAAAATTACAGACGTTTTGCTTTAAAGACTTTGTTGGCAAGTAGAAAATTTCTCAGAAAGAGCAGTCGTTCTTTCTCCAAAGTGTTCTATTTTTACAATTCCCTTAGAAATGAAGGACCAGCTAACCCTTCTTATTCCCAATATTCTTTTCAGACTAGTTCGACACTGCAATAAGGGTCGGTCGATCCTTCTTGTCGGAAAACGGAATTCAGGACAAACGGTGTTCTATTTGTACAATTTCCTCATAATTGAAGGGTCGGCCAACCCTTCTTATTCCCCATAGGATTTTCATAATAGTTCGACACTTTAAGAAGAGTCGATCAATCCTTCTTGTGTTCCCCATTATGGATATAGTTGAATTGTTGGATAAAGTTTTTCACAATTAACTACGAAAAGAAGAGGCGGTCGATCCTTCTTCAAGAATTGTGGTCCTTTACATCCGCAACCCGTAACCCGCAAATGCGGATTGTAGGAAGAGTCTTAAAATAGTTTTGTGCTAGGCATTTCCATAACTCGCAACCCGCAATTGTGGATTGTGAGAAGAGTCTCAAAATAGTTTTTCACTTTGCATTTCCACAACACGCAACCGCAATTACGGATTGCGGATTCTGGAAAGAATGTATATATTTATGAAATAAAACCATGCAACCCTTCTTTTCCTTCCTGCATGCTTAAGTTTTACCGTCAATTTGTCTTGATCCTGCAGATGAGATTACATAGGGGGATTTAAATGAAGTTTAGTTGTGTTGTAGGAACAACATATCCCATGTTCTAATGGAACACGGGAGCCCCAATATTTTTAATGCAAATGTGATGGTTTAAATTACTTTATCATTATGGGGGTTTCATCCTTATGCTTATTATGATTTTATGCCTTTGCATTGTTTGGATTTGATTAGAATTTTTCCTTTGAAAATTTCTAGTTTTTTTTACTGTTTTAATGAAGTTGCGGGAACCTTTGAGTTTTTCCACCAAGTTGTTTTCATCCTACAAGCTTGTCATTTCTTTTTGGAAGTGTTGTCATCCCACAACTCGCAAATTGCTTATTGTAGGAAGACTTTGTAAATAGCTTTTGAAGTTTTTGTTCTCACAACCTGCAATCCGCATTTGTGGATTGCGGATTGCGGGATCCTTTCGATTGTTTTTTTCTAAGCTCTGATCCCACAACCAACAACCTGCAATTGCAGATTGTGGTTTGCAGTAACAATGTACGTAGTTCCAAAATAAAACTCCCACAAATTGACCCCGCATCCCGCAAGATTTAATCTTAGTCGTTGATTCGTTTTCATCCTACGGTCTATATTTGGCCCGTCGAAAAGCAATAAATATGTGAATTTCCCTATTTTTCCTTATCATTATTAATTTCGGAGATTACCTTGCTGCTTGAATTTTACTGTGAAGTTTTTGCCAAGTGTCTGTTGCCCATTACTTTCAACTGAAACATATTGGTTTTAGTCATTCCTCTTATTCAGTTATTTACTGTTTCGAGATTTTGAATTGTTTTTTATTTTTGTTCATTCGTTTATCAGAAAACCTCCAGTTTCAAAAATGTCGCACAATACACGTTGTAAAACTCCTCAGAAGGATTTACTGAACAAAGACCCAAATTTTGGTATTTTCTCGGACACTAGTGATAAAATCTCTGAAACCTATCAAATAGACTGGTACAAAATCTACTCAATTTTTGATAATGATGACCTATCAGACATTCAGAATGACCAGCTGGCGTATGAGAAAATTAGGGATTCCCAGCTTCATGCCATTGCTGCCACACCCATTATCTTGCCTTTTACTGATGTGGTTAAATGGATTGTGGACCACGCTAACCCTAAAGACCGGTCATTTAATGACAGTGCAGTGTCACAATTGGCTACCTTCCGTCCTGAGGTTTTCATCAGAGCTTATGCTCTTAAACCGTCTATGCAACACCTTGACGCTGAGTTCATAGAATCCTCTAACACCAGGTACAATTTTAATGAAATGTTGAAGTCATGAATGAATAAACCTAGCAGTTTCATCCCTAGGGCTGATAACTTGTTCCTGGTTTCCTGGTTTAGAGAACCTTATTCCCTATTGGATGCCATGCTATGCAGACTGTATGGCCTCCCAAACTGTTCTATATTTAAAGCTGAGTGGGATCCTTTAGCCCGTCATGTTCTAACGACTGGTGATTCATTCCCATAGGCGTCTATCTTGTCTTTTGAACTAAAAAGAACCGTTCAAGCATATCAGAAGGCATCGGCTGTGAGGAAACCACATTTATTCTTTTCATCTTTTGTCATTGATATATTTTGTGCATAATTCCAATATCCCAACATCGGATGGAATTGGACTCCATCAGCTCCTCATGTCCATATTTATCATTCAGCATTATGGGAGAACAATTATATGCCTTTGATATATGGCATTTGTGATCACTTCCTTGGAAGTATTTACTTCAAAATATTCAGAGAGAAGGCTCATGCTTTCTCAGTTGATGCCAGAACCTTCATTGCCACAATTGGTTACCGGTATGTGTGTGAATCCTTCTCATATGTTAGAGTTTGGGGAAGCAGTACTGTACATTTGCTACCCGGGATAGTTCCTCACAGATTTCTCATTGAAGAGGTCTCCTATCAAACTGTTACCGATGGTGTGTATTTAAAGTTATCTGGTCCTAAGAGGAAGGCATGGCCTAAGTTCCCCTTGAACCTTGGGCTATTGGCCATCCCGACTTCAATTTGGGCTATAGTGTTGGGTGACAAAATTGCTGCTTTAAAATTGGGTCATGCTGCCAAAAGAAGACATGATCCTAAAGGTGTTTTGGATGCCCATTTCAAGGAAAACCATGTGAAGGGTGGATATGTTCATGAAGAAGTTCTTGATGACTCCATCTATCGGGGAGTAAATACCTTTTCTGAAGTCTTGACAAGGGATAAGAGTAAAGAAGAACATAACCATATCATGCAGTATCAAGATGATCTTAAGACTGGGCTTTTGAGCTATAGAGCAATGCAACTAAAGCTCATTGAGCAACAAGAAAGGAGAGAGAGAAGAAAGAAGCTCATAAAGCAGCTGCTCCACTAATGGTGACCTACAGTGAAGGGGATAAAGGCAAAGGTCTCATGGAAGATGCTCTAGAGGTAAAGATTGCTAAAAAAATGAAGGTATTGATGCAAGAATCACAGTGATAAAAGCAGAAGTTAGCTCAGATGACTTCGATGCTAAAAAATCAAGTAGTTGCAGCTGCTAATCTTACTGCTGATATTCAAGTGACTATTGTAGCTACTCAGACTTGTGATGATCAAGTGATGGTTGTTACCAAGTGACCCAAAAGGCATAAAACTCAGACTTTTGCATCTCAAATCCCTATCTTAAATATTATTGACAGTGATGTTGAAGATGAGGTATATTCTTCTGTGCTTGTGATTGAGGAAGTAACTGAAACTTCACAACCAATTACAGATTTATTGAATGCTATTGAAGTGGATGATTCTGTCCCAGACCATCAGTTTCTTGAAACTACCCCTACTGCTGACACCACAACCTCAGCACTTCTACTTTCATCTATTCAAATTCTTTCCACTTTGTCATCTAGGGTAACAGCTCCATTCCCCATATCCCAGCTTTTCCATACTCTAACTACCATCACTGCTCCATTCCCATCCAGCTCAGTTCTACTTCCTATTTTTTCATCTACTATTGCAGAGATCTAGTCTTCGACTGTCCCTATGCAATCATCTCCATTCATTTTATCACTGCCAGCTACTGATGAGAAGAATCCAGTTCCTCCTTCTTCATTACCAGCTGATGATATCCAAGTTCCACTTTCTGAAGCCTTCACTTCAATTCCTTCCCCAACTTCTATACCAGCGGTTATTCAAAATATCCCTTCCACCCCAACTACTTTCCAAATAACTATGTCTATACCTGCTCCTACTACTACTCAGAAATCTTCATCGATTTCAATAGTAAATGTGACTTCATCATTTACTGAAATGGTAGTTGAGTTTGAAGAAGACATTGTAGTCCCTCTTGGGGATTACTTCTACAGCAGAGCTTCCAAGGCAGTGGTAAGAAAAGGTAAGAAGAGAAGCAGGGATCAAGGTGGATTGGAGGCACCTACTCCTAATCAAATAATTTGGACCAAGCACTCTGATGACATACAGCGAGAAGCATTGGATGCTGCTGCAGCCATGGGTGCATTTGCAAGTGCAAACTATGATTCAGTGATAACACTAAATAGGGAGATTGATTTAAAGAAAGAAGAGCTAAAGAATCTTGACAAGAAATTGGCCAAAACCAATGAGGAACATGAATCTTATGTTACTGATCTGAGGAAGGTATTTGAAGTTATGTTTTAAGATCTGCAATTGAAAAATACCTCTCTCCAGGTTAAATTACATGATGCAGAAGTTGTAAATGATGCCATTACACAAAGGATAGATGTGCTAGAGAAACAATGTGAGGATGCAACTGCAAGTGTAGCCTCCTCTGCATTCTCTGGGTTTTCCCAACTGGAGTTTAAGGATTTGGCCATTCAGGTCAATGATGAACACCGTAAGATGCTAGCTGAATTGTTTCACACCTTGAATGATATCCAAAAGACTCACATTGTTTTTGGGAAGATGTCTATTACTCTTGATCAGCAGGTAGCTAAAAGACAACAGGCCTTTAAGGTCAATGAAGATATTGTGCAATGGCAGAGTGACATTAAGGAGAGACCTGAGAATATTCCTACTCTCACTAGTTTCCAACTGAAGAAAATCATAACTGCATTGTACACTTGGGATGGTCTAAATGATATGGTTGGAGATACTATTCAGAAAGCACAAGGTGTTTGCGGAAGGAGATGGTACACTGTGGATAGCATCATGAAGAAGTTGCAGTTCCCTACCATGGACCTCATTCAAAGCGCTTGTCCACCGAAATTGAGGCTAGAACAGGTTGAACGTCGATGTGAGGAAGCTAAAGAGAAGATCCAGCACCTTGAGCATATCAAGATTGATGGCGTGGATCAATTAATCAGGAAACTTGTTTCCATTGAGGGAATGATCCACATTTTTATTGGTATTTGGCATAATTTGGCTAAAAACGAGCTAGAAAATTTTATGTGTGATGCCCAGCTAGGGCTTGAGCCGGTCAATTATCCAAATATAGATGAATTGTTAGAAATTGCATCCATGTGGCAAGATTTTCTTGGCCATTAGCGTAGTTTGATTTTTGAAATCCCTGTTTTTTGGGGGAATTTATCCTTTGTAACAAAATTGTAATTATTATTTAAAGGGATGATAGAATTTGGAGGAGAAAATCAGCAGAAGAGACTGGGAATACTCTGGTTAATGCAGGGCTTGTAATTTCTTGAAAACTTTAAATAATACAGCTATGTTATTCTGTTGCATACTCTTTTTTCTATTAATCAAATTTTTTTGATCAATATTGATTTTCACTTTCAGGTTGTTTATCAATACTGTTTAATCCTTTGCAATCTATAATTACATTGATCTACATTTTTGATTTTTCTCTGCTTATGATCTGTGTATCCTTAATGTTTTAAAAGAATTAATTCAATTAAACTTTTAGTTATTTCTGAAAATGGTTTTTACAGAAAATTATAAAGAAGTTTCTATTTACCTGATCTGTAGTGTATCAGCTTTAAACTTCATTAAGGAAATTCTACTCAGCAACTAAACCATAAATACACCATCTTCATCTCCCACTACTTCTCATTTCTCCACAAAATGCAAGCTATACTTCTCATTTGGATCCCTGCTGATATAATATCCATGCTGCTGGCTCAAAAAACATAGGAACTTAAAACAGTCCCCAAACTTTAAATGCTAGCATTAATATCCTTAATATTCATTTAAACAATCTCTAAACTAATTTTAAAAATCAAATATGACATGTGTCACAATATAAGCATTCCACATGTCGAAAAATTTATAGAAATTTTTCTTCAAAGACTTTGTTGGCAAGTAGAAATATTCTCAGAGAAAGAGCGGCCGCTCTTTCTCTAAGGTGTTCTAGTTTTACAATTCCCTCATAGATGAAAGGTTGGGAGACCCTTCTTAATCCTAATATTCTTTTCATAACAGTTCAACACTGCAAAAAGGGTTGATTGATCCTTCTTATATTATCCATTATAGCTATAGCTTTACTGATGGATAAAGATTTTGGCAATTAACTACAAAAAGAAGGGACGGTTGGTCTTGTCGTAAAACGGAAGTCTCGAAAAACCATCTTTATATGATATAACTTCCAAGGTGTTCTATTTTTACAATTCCCTTGTAATTGACACTGCAAGAAAGGTCGATCGACCCTTCTTATTACTAATATTCTTTTCTTAATATTTCGACACTGCAAGAAGGGTCGCTCGATCCTTCTTGTGTTATCCATTATGGATATAGCTGAATTGTTGGATAAAGGTTTTCACAATTAACTACAAAAAGAAGGGGCGGCCGATCCTTCTTGTCAGAAAAGGATTCTTATCGGAAAAGGAAGTCGGGACAAACTATTTTTATATGTTATAAGTTCCAAGGTGTTCTATTTTAACAATTCCCTCGAAATTGAAGGGTCAACCGGCCCTTCTTATTCCCAATATTATTTTCATCATAGTTCAACACTGCAAGAAGGGTTGGTCGATCTTTCTTGTGTTCTCCATTAATATTGGGCATTGGTCATAGATGAATCCAATATCAATTTTAGCAGAAAATTGGTGAATACTTAGATTCGGTAAACCAGAGCATAAACATATGAATTCTGATTTTATATTACTTTCATCCAAGCATGAAAAATAACACAATTGAAAAGATTTAGTGGAAATAACAATTAACAGAGAAAGAAAGGAAATTTACAAACACATAATTTACAGCAAATAACAATTAACAGAGAAAGGAAGGAAATTTACAGACAGTCATTGTTGGAAATAACAATTAACAGAGAAAGGAAGGAAATTTACAGACTGTCATTAATGAATAGTTTTTTCATCAGTGGTACAATTATATTCAACACATTCCATGTATAATTTCAAAAACAAGCGACTCGTGCATGCCTTCCTAGACACACTATAATGCTAATTAAAATTTAACATTGATCGACTCAACGGTTTGACATGTTCTCTGAAGTGGTCGAACAGAGGACCTAGTCAATCGGCTAACCTAAGATCCTCCAACATCTCCCCCATGAACAATCTGTTTCTTCATCTGGAAGAAATCAGAAAATAACTGGAGTTGAATGAACTATGAAAGCACAGTCCTTTTGCCTTCTACTTGGTGCAGAAAGAAGAAGTTGACAACATGGTCTGGTACTAAAACAACATTTGACGACTGTTGCAACTATTGACGACGGCATGTGATGACGGCTCCATCCCATCCTTACATCCATCGATTGCAGATCTATCACTCCGGTCACGTTGTCGGGTCGAATTATTGCTCATCGTCACATGTATTGTTCCATAGTTTCCTATTCTTGTTGGATGTCAGTGATTATAAGTTTTGTGGGCAAATTCATGTCCTCTGTCAGACAAAGACAGCTCCATTCCTTCCATATATCCAAGGGATTCGATTTCGAAATGCTCATATGTCATGAGGAGAACAAGGGAGCGATCATAAGACTTAAGTATTTCTCATAAAACAACAAAGGACACAGAACAGAGGAAGTAAAGAAAAATTACATGGCTTCCCGGACACATAGATGGATGGATGGGGAATGGTAATTATCACAGTATGGCGAGATCATGGTGGTCATAGATATCATCTGTAGTGACTACAGATTTTGCTAGAGTAATCGTACACATATCACTCCAATCAATTCCTTGAAAATCCAACGGCCAACATGCCTGCTGCCAGTGCTTTAAATGGCCTACAGTAGGCGTAATAATATTCACCATAAGTTTTAGCCTATGTGAATCAAGTATACCATATATTAAATTGTGCAATTACTTCCCATGATTGTTTTTAAGAAACAAAATTGTTTATGTGAATCAAGTATACCATATATTAACCCCGGATGCGTGCATCACCATTATACAAGGGGCCACGTGCCGGATGTGACATCACCATTATACAAGGGGCCACGTGCCAGATGCGACATCACCATTATACAAGGGGCCACGTGCCGGACATGAGGAGGGCACGTGGGGGAGGAGCATCGACCCAGCCACCCGTAACATGACACGCGTGCCACATGCAATATACCACCTCCCTCGCTTGCACCTGCCTACCCTCAAATGTGCGGCTTTATAGCTCCTTCTCGATCCTTCACTTGTAGAATTCACACTTTTAAGGTTGATTTGAAATTCACACTTTCCTTCGAAATTTTCTTGAATTTTTGAGTGTTTTTGTGAGTTGGGGAAAGCACTAAGTTTTTCCAAAAGTCAGGTTCTTTCCGCAACCCATGCGGAATCTTGGTTTTTGGTTTTCAAACATTTTCTTTTCACAACCCGCAATCCTCAATGTGGATTGTGGATGCAAAAATATTCCTCAATAATTTTACACCCGCGACCCACAATAGCGGATTGCGGGAAGAATCTTAAAATAGTTTTGCACTTTGCATTTCCGCAACTTGCAATTTGAACTATGGCTTGCGGAAAGAATGTATATATTTATGAAATAAAACCCCGCAACCCTTCTTTTCCTTCCCACATGTTTAAGTTTTAACCATCGATTTGTCTTGATCCTACGGATGAGATTACATTGGGTGATTTAAATGAAGTTTAGCTTGTCCGTTTTCCCCTCTACCATTTTTAAAAATTGCAATTAGGCTCCTAACTGCGATTTTCACCTTCAGCCAAATTCGAATTCATCGTCATTGATCTAACTAATCCATAATGATAAGTTGTTTATATTTGATATAATTAAAATTGTACTCCATCTTAATCCAAATTTTGTTGGCGAATGATATATGTTATTTCATTACAGATGTGATAATTGCATCTCTCAGACCCAAAGGTTTTAATCATGGCAATTCATTACAGTTTATCATTATGGGATCTTTATTGCTCTTCTTAAGCACAAAGACCAATATGGGCAATTTGTTAGTCGTCATATTCCATAGAAAAAGTATTGTTATTCAATTTCCAAAGATTTCCTCCTTAAACATTTACATACTGTGAACAAGATGCAGAAAGAACTTAATAAATTAATAAATTCATACATACTATTTATGTAAATGACTAACATAAATTAATAAATTCATGTTAATTTTTCAATTAGCATTCCAGCTACAGAGTAATCTTACATGTGCCTAATCCTTAAAACTACTATCAATTAATTTTCATTTACTGATTGTGTTGTAGTTAAACCCACGTTAGTAACCTCGCTATACTCAATGTGCCAAATCAAATAAAAATTAGTAAACTCGCTATACTCAATGTGCTAAATCAAATAAAAATTAGTAACCTCGCTATACGCAATGTGCCAAATCAAATATGCCACGTGTCACAATATGATCACTCCACGTGTCACCCTGGGATACTAGATATCAACATTTGAACAATAAAATTTATAGACATTTTGCTTTAAGACTATGCTAGAAAGTGGAAATATTCTCAAAGAAAGAAAGGCTGCTCTTTCTCCAAGGTGTTCTATTGTTACAAGCCCTCCTAAATGAAGGGTCGGCCGAACCTTCTTACTCCAACTATTCTTTTCATAATAGTTTGACACTGCAATAAGGGTCGGTCGATCCTTCTTGTGTTGTCCATTATAGCTATAGCTGAATTGATGGATAAAGGTTTTGATAATTAACTACGAAAAGAAGAGGCGACCAATCCTTCTTGTCTTAAAACAGTAGTCAGGAAGGGTCGGCCAACCCTTCTTATTTACAATATTATTTTCATAATAGTTCAACCCTGCAAGAAGGATCGGTCGACCCTTCTTATTCCCAATATTCTTTTCACAATACTTCGACACTACACGAAGGCTCGGTTGATCCTTCTTGTGTTCTCCATTATGGATATATCTGAATTGTTGGATAAAGGTGTTCACAATTAACTACGAAAAGAAGGGGCGGCTGATCCTTCCTGCACGAAAACAGAAGTTGGGACAATTTTTTTATGTTATAACTTAGTCGATTGACTTGTTATTCAAACAATGACTGTATATTTTAGACATTGAACTTTTTGCCTCAAAATTTTGAACATTTACAAATGAAAATTGCAATTTTCAAATAAAAATTTGCTTTTTTTATTTGAAATTCACTTTTCAAATCAGAAATTGCATCTTTTTTTTTTAAATTCACACTTTTCAAATCAAAATTTGCATTTTCTGATTTAAAATTTACACATTTCAAATAAAAATTTGCATTTTTTTATTTAAAATTCACATTTTTCAAATCAAAATTTGCATTTTCGGATTTGAAATTCACACTTTTTGAATTGAAATTCACACATTTTGAATTGAAATTCATAGTTTTATAACAAAAAACTGCAATTTTAAGGTTCATAAGTAGTCAAAAAACACACTATTCGAATAGAAAAGCACACTTTTCAAATCAAATATTGCCACTTTCAGAACCCTTTTTGTACTTTAGAAATGTTGATATTGACACTTTCAAAGTCTAAATTCACACTTTCTTAGTCCAAAATTTGCCTTTTCTTGAATGTTCGCGGTACTTTTAACTTTGTTCGAATTTTCGTGCAGCAACTGCTAACACGGCCGTATTTTGCTACTATGATATAAACAAAAAAAACACACCAACTACATGGGAGAAACAATCCCTGATCACTAGAGAGCTTAACAGCATTACAATACAATATAAGGCAAGTCCCAAAAATGACCTTGAGCATTTACTTCCTGCGCATTCGTGGTAGAATTAGGGATATGAAGGCCCATGGATTGCAGTAAGAAGTCCATCTTCCGATGCAACTCCCTGTTTTCATCCTGAAGCAAGTTCTGCACCAGATCTGCTTTTTGCATATGGTCTGTAAGAGCATACCCCACCAATTTTTTCATTACTGAGTAAAGGGAAATAGTTCACTCGTACATGGTTAAACTGCCAGCAGTGTTCCCCGGGTCCATGGCCTCCTGGAATTCCATCTCCCAGATTTCCTCCTGCAGAGTATCTTTACCAAGATGTTCTTCTGGCATAGTCGTGGTAGCATTAGGAATATGGAGGTCAATGTCTTGCAGCAAGAATTGCATCTTTTGGTTCATCTCCATGGTTTCATCTTGAAGCTTGTTCTGCATCGCATCCTCTTTTTGCATATGGTCCATAAGAGCATACCCCACTAAGTTTCTCACTAACCAATAACAGGCAACAATTCACTCATACTGGGTTAAATGACCAGTAGTTCTCCAGGGGTCCTCGACCCAATTTCCCATCTTCCGGCTTTCCTCTTGCAGGGTATCTTTATCAAGATTTTTCTAGAGCTCCTGCTCCACACCTTGGATTTCCTTCTGCACTTCAGACGATAGGTCCATTTGGAAAATCCTACATTGCGTCCAAACTGTCCTATGAGCCTAAGAGACTCTATGACTATCCAAAAGGATCTGTTCCCTATTGAACCTCTTCCTCTTCACCTCTTCCTCCTAACGATGGTCATCCATAATGCTCGTAGATGTGAAGTTTACTTGTACAATTACGTTCCAGTTCCTCGTCAATGTCACGAAAAGGGATGGAATTTCAAATCTTATGTACCTGTCAATTAAAACTTTGATGATGGTAACATGTTTTTAGTGCATGTCATTTTACATTTTATGTAACAATAGTCAAACAATTCGTGTGCAAATGATCATTCCAGGAAAATATGCTGAATCTTTAATATCACGATAATGACACAACAGTCTAATAATTTGGGGCTTGGGATGGAACCATGGTTGGATCGCCAAGCTCCTTGACATCATAATAAATATGTAGCAGTAAGGCATGGCATTAATAGGAATCCTACGTCGCCTGATCATCCCATCTTCCCAGCAAACAAGAAAATACAATAACTTAAGCAATAACTAGCAATTTGAGCATGTGTTGGCAGAGATCTCTTCTTTCTAAAAGCAATGAAATTACTTAAGTTAATGTATGGATCATTCTCATGAAAAAAAGCCTTTCTTTCAAAAAACAACGAAGGCACAATAATCAATAAACAATTATATGAAAAATAGAGTTCATCGTATCCTTATTGAATGCAACATGCAAAGTCATAGAATATTGCAGCAGTTAAACACAAAGGTCGATCCCACAGGAGGTCACCATATATATATATATAAAAGATAACAGTGACAAAAATGGGTATATCAACCTCGAGAGCCTCTATCCGTGGCATCGTCATGGTAATTTCAGTTCAAGCAATGATACCATACTTTTTTGGGTAAATAAATAAAATATATGGAGGATTTCCAGTCTGGCACGCTAAAAGAAACTGCATCTATGGTAACAAGCAATGATCCAAGCAATAATTTACTACTTTTCAAAATCATCAATATAGAACCCTTAAGCCATACGAAACTTGAAAAAAATCGACATACCTCAAGCAAGCCATTACCATTTTTTTATTTACATCAACGTTGGTACAGAATGCCACACTACACTCAGGTCACAAATGCATCTAAAAAGCACACTACACTCAGGTCACAAGTGCATCAAACAAGCATAAATATGATGAAAATTTTCAATTCATTTAACCATGTAAATATTCCCAATCTTAATTACTAAACTTCTTAATAATTGCAACAAGTACCAATGAAACTAGAAATTTTACTACTGTACTAACTGTACTATTTGTTTACAATGGATAAGTGAATTAATTTTGGTGGACGTCGATTTGACAGGTTTAAATTATGCATGCCTATAGACACAGGTAAATTTCAAGCAGACCTGTCAAATACATTCCAGTGAAGCAAATGCGTTCTACACACCGTTAATTTCCAGGCCTATATAGTCTCAAGAACTGCTGGATAATTGTACAATCACTTGACAAAATCTACAGAGATGATATCTTACTCGAGTAAAATCTACAGAGATGATATCTTACTCGAGCAAAATCTACTGTGATAATTACCATTCCCCATCCGTCCCTTCCTTCTTCATTACTAATTTTGGAAAAATAAATATTTATAAGTTTTAAATCCATAATAAAAAATTAGTAACCTCGCTATACTCAATGTTCCAAATCAAATAAAAATTAGTATCCTTGCTATACTCGATGTGCCAAATCAAATAAAAATTAGTAACCTTGCTATACTCAATGTGCCAAATAAAATATGCCACATGTCACAATATGATCATTCCACGTGTCACCCTAGGATTCTAGATATCAACATTTGAACAACAAAATTTATAGATGAGGCTGCTCTTTCTCCAAGGTGTTCTATTGTTACAAGTCCCTCCTAAATGAAGGGTCAGTCGACCCTTCTTCTTCCAAATATTCTTTTCATAATAGTTTGACACTGCAGGAAGGGTCGGTCGACCCTTCTTCTTCCAAATATTCTTTTCATAAAAGTTCGACACTGTAGGAAGGGTCAGCCAATCCTTCTTGTGTTCTCCATTATGGCTATAGCTAAATTGATGGATAAAGGTTATGAGAATTCACTACTAAAAGAAGGGGCGAACGATCAGTCTTGTATTAAAACTATAATAGGGAAAAACCATTTTTATATGATATAACTTCCAAGGTGTTCTATTTTTACAATTCCCTCATAAATGAAGGGTCGGTCGACCTTTATTATTCCTCATATTATTTTCATAATAGTTCAACACTACAAGAAGGGTTAGTCATCCCTTCTTATTACCAATATTCCTTTCATAATATTTCGACACTGCAAGATGGGTCGGTTGATCCTTCTTGTGTTCTCCATTATGGATATAGCTAAATTATTGGATAAAGATTTTTAGAATTAACTATGAAAAGAAGGGGCGAACGATCCTTCTTCTCAGAAAACAAAAGTCAGGACAAACTATTTTTATATGTTATAAGTTCCAAGGTGTTATATTTTAACAAATCCCTCGAAATTGAAGGGTTGACCAAGCCTTCTTATTCCCAATATTATTTTCATAATAGTTCGACACTGCTAGAAGAGTCAGTCGATCCTTCTTGCGTTCTCCATTATGGATATAGCTGATTTGCTGGATAAATGTTTTCACAATTAACTACGAAAAGAAGAGGCGGATGATCCTTCTTGTTGGAAAATAGAAGTCCGGAAAAATTCACAATTTTCAAATCAAAATTTGCATTTTTTGATTTGAAATTCACACATTTTGAATTGAAATTCATAGTTTTAAAACAAAAAACTGCAATTTTAAGGTTCATAAGTTGTCAAAAAACACACTATTCGAATAGAAAAACACACTTTCAATTCCAATATTGCCACTTTCAGAATCGGTTTTTGCACTTTAGAAAGGTTGATATTGACACTTTCAAAGTCTAAATTTACACTTTCTTAGTCCACAACCCAAGATAAGTAAGTAGCAGAGTCAAGAAGTCTTCTATTACTCGTAGCTTCACTAATGACTCGTAGGTTCACTAACTTACAAGACTAACTGACTCGACATGTGGTGATCCACACGACGGTTTGACATGTGGTCTGAATTGGGTGAACAAAAGACCTAGTTGGGTGGCAAATAACTGGAGTTGGATGAACTAGCACGTTGATGACTATGAGCTGATACTCCCTTGGATGGAAATGGGTTGTCATGTCTAGAAATGTGTCTGGAGGTGCAGACATGATGAACTATGAGCTGATACCCAATACTCCCTTGCATGGAAATGGGTCGTCATGTCTAGAAACGTCTCCATGCACGAAGAAGAAGCTGACAACATGGTCTAGTACTAAAAAATCATTCGATGACTGCTTCAAGCCTAACATTGAGGACCGCAACAGCACGTGTTGTCTTAGAGAATAAATCTTCCAAGACAATGGATTTTCAAGGGAGTCAATTTCGATATGCTCATATATCATGAGGAGAACTAGGGAGAGATCATAAGACTCAAGCATTTCTCATAATAAAAGGATAGAGAACAGAGGCATAAAGAAAAATGCCATGGCTTTGATTCTCGGATATTTCAGTTTGTTGTGATATGGGGCATGGTTAGCTTAATAATATATAGTGAGTGGCCAGTGAGTTGATGGATTGACCGAGATGGGATGGATGGGTAATGTAATTATCACAGTATGGGGGGATGGTGTTCATAGATATCATCTATAGCGACAGCATATTTTGCTAGAGTAATCGTAGATATTACTCGTGTGTAGAAAATAATCTCATGCTTCATTCAACATTATGTCTTGTCACGAAAAAAATATACAGATGTCACTCACGTTCCATGTTTCACAATATGAGCATTCCACGTTTCACAATCTGAGCATTTCATGTTTCACAATCTGAGCGTTACAATTTAACTTTTGTCAGAGATTAAATATTTTATTAATCAGATTCTCCTTAGAATCTACTTAATCAGATTTTATTTTTCACAAGTTGAATATTTTTACAATTAATACCTCTAGAATGCAAGAAGGGTCAGTAGAGGTCTCATGGGGTAGGGGGGGAGAAAATCAGCAAAGGAAGACTGGAGACACTCTGATTGATGCAGAGATTGTAATTTTTTGCAACTTTTAAGTAATACAATTAGTCCTTCTCTTCATTCATCTTTTGTTAATTGATCAAATTTATTTGATGAATGGTGATTTTCACTTCAGATTATTTATGAACATTGTTTATTTAATTAAAACATTTATCTATTTCTGCAAATGATTAACATAAATTAATAAATTCATGTTAATGATTAACATAAGCTACAGGGTAATCTTGCATGTGCCTAATTATCCTTAAAACTATTATCAGTGAATTTTTCAATTAGCATAAACTACTATGTGCCAAATCAAATAAAAATTAGTAACCTCGCTATACTCAATGTGCCAAATCTAATATGCCGCATGTCACAATATGCTCATTCCACGTGTCACCCTAGGATATTAGATATCAACATTTTAACAAAATCATTTATAGATGTTTTTTTTTAAAGACTTTGTTGGCAAGTAGACAAATTCTCAAAAAAAGAGCGACCGCTCTTTCTCCAAGGTGTTCTATTGTTACAATTCCCTCCTAAATGAAGGGTCGGCCGACCCTTCTTAATCCAAATATTCTTTTCATAATAGTTCGACACTGTAAGAAGAGTCGATCGATTCTTCTTGCATTATCCATTATGGCTATAACTGAATTGATGGATAAAGGTTTTGAAAATTAACTACGAAAAGAAGGGGCGATCGATCCTTCTTGTCGTAAAATGGAAGTCGGGACAAACCATTTTTATATGATATAACTTCCAAGGTGTTCTATTTTTACAATTCCCTCGTAATTGAAGGGTTGGTCAACCCTTCTTATTCCCCATATTATTTTCATAATAGTTCGACACTGCAAGAAGGGTCGCTCGACCCTTCCTATTACCAATATTCTTTTCATAATATTTCGACACTCCAAGAAGGGTCAGTCGATCCTTCTTGTGTTCTCCATTATGGATATAGCTAAATTGTTGGATAAAGGTTTTCACAATTAACTATGAAAAGAAGGGGCGACCAATCCTTCTTGTCGGAAAAGAGAAATTGGGACAAACCATTATGTTATAACTTAGCGGATTGAGTTGTTATTCAAACAATGATTGAATATTTAAGACATTGAACTTTTCACCTTAAAATTTTGAACATTTACAAATGAAAATTGCAATTTTAAATAAAAAATTGGAGTTTTATTATTTGAAATTCACACATTTGAAATTCGAAATTGCATTTTTTGATTTTAAATTCACACTTTTCAAATCAAAATTTGATTTAAGTGATTTGAAATTCACACTTTTCAAATCAAAATTTGCATTTTTTTATTTGAAATTCACACATTTCAAATCAAAATTTGCATTTTTGGATTTGAAATTCACACTTTTCAAATCAAAATTTGCATTTTCTGATTTGAAATTCACACATTTTGAATTGAAGTTCATGGTTTTATAACAAAAAATTGCAATTTTAAGGTTCATAAGTAGTCAAAATACACACTATTCAAATAGAAAAACACACTTTTCAAATCCAATATTGCCACTTTCAGAACACATTTTTGCACTTTAGAAAGATTGATATTGACACTTTCAAAGTCTAAATTCACACTTTCTTAGTCCAAAAATTGTCTAATTTGTCCAAATTTAATGAAATTGGCGTTAGATAAGAGAATGTGTAATATTTATGTTTTGTAAAGTAATAGTTAACTTATAATTAAACCCTAATTTTTGTACCGAAATATGGAAATGTTTACTTCTATTGTTATGAATGTAAAAGATAATATAATGTTCACATATAATAGGTATTGCTATATGCTTCTATGACTGAACGACATGAGATATTTAAATACAAAATGTAGATAGATTAGGAATTACAGGAAACATGGAAGAGTTCTATCTAAGATAGTTATTCAATCATTTTGTCTGTTGCATATCATTATTCTTATCTATTTTTAAACATCCTTCCCTATACTAGAGTATGGCACAAGAATAGTGTGTTGAAAAATACAGGGAAGAAATCTATTCTATCATTTCATATAATTTCTTCAATAATTTACAGAATCATAATGAGTTCAGAAAATTAAACATTTACTTTTGCATAATGATAACTATCAATATTTACCTAATAAATCCTAAATTAATAGTTATAGAAAAATAAATTATAACTACTTAGGTAATGAAATAACAAGTAAAACCTGCAAAT
This sequence comes from Larix kaempferi, assembly GCA_027924585.1. Lineage (NCBI taxonomy): Eukaryota > Viridiplantae > Streptophyta > Pinopsida > Pinales > Pinaceae > Larix > Larix kaempferi. The sequence goes on from BSBM01001048.1 coordinate 18,523,086, forward strand.
GTAGATAGGGTGGACAAACACCCAAAGAGGCATGTTCCTCCCAACCTTCTCCAGAAGAAGCAGCCAATATCACTTGCTCCTTAGGACCCCCGAGCCTGTTTACTGAACCACTAGGTAGAAGTCTCTATGTAGAAGCAAGGCACTCAGGTTGTACTTCCAGCAATCAATGGAGGCTTGCAATACACCTCAAAATAACTCTGTGCACTCAGCAGTAACTCTGCATTTACCATAAGTGAAACAAACTTACACTACAACTCAAAACATAGCTTCCCCTCATCGAATCTCTTGTGTGCATACAACAGAACCACAAGGTTAATTTTCTCGTCAGAAAAAGTGTGAGCCTCTGCTCAAATTCGATGGCTTATAAAGATGCCTAGGTCTTTAGTGGTCAGTTTCCAAATAAATGAGCCTCAAGCTCCAGTCCCATCTTTCATGGAACTTTGACCACAATTCAAGGGAGTTGTCCCATAACAATAGCTAGTTACTGAGTTCCTGATGCTGCCACTTGTCCATTGCCTTCTACCCAGATTCCATTCCACCTAGTGGGTCAGTAAACACTCTTTCAATACTCTCTTTGGGTGAATGTCTCCTATTTTATTTTATTAAATAATAATATTATGCAATTACACTCATCCTTGGCCACTTGGCCAATATAAAACTTTACAATAAAAGTTAAGATAATTTTTTCTTCAAACATAAAATGTTTCAGCAAAGGGGTATGTTATAGTAATAATTACAGAGGTAATGCACCATAGAATTACACAGTTGTAATAAATGTACCTAAAAATAATAACAACAATAATAATAATGCCAGGAATAATGAACCAAGGCCACCTTTAAAATGTTATGACTATAATGGGCCACATACTAGAGCCAACTTCCCACTTAGAAGAAATACATTCATTAACATTCACACCATGCAAGCGGAACCGGTAGTTGGTGATGTAGCAAGAGAAATGCCCCGGATTAATGAAGCACTGGAAAATTGACAAGCAGACCATCAAACGTTTATGGTCGAGATCGAAGGTATAATACAGAACAAAGCTATTTCCATTTTAATTAATCCAGGTGCAAGTTTGAGTTACATATCACCTTATTTAGTGAAAAGTTGCGATTTAAAAGTAGAAAAATTTAATAAATCATGGCTGGTTCAGTTAGAAACAGGCACCAAAAGAAAAGTTGTACAGTTTGTTAACAGTTGTGATTTACTGATGAGTCAGTTGAAGACGCAAGTTAAATTGAATATTTTTCCGTTGGGGTCATATGATGTATTAATAGGCATGGAATGGCTTGAACAACATAGAGTAATACTTAACTGTTTTGAAAAGTCTTTTACTTGTTTGAATAATGAAGGGAAAACTGAAACAGTAAAAGGAATTCCTAGGAAAACATCTGTTAGAGAAATTTCTGCTTTACAAGTAAAGAAAGCTGTAAGAAAATGGTGTAAAATGTTTGCTATAAATGTGATTAATGATGAACATTCATGTAAGGAAGATAAGATAAAATTGGAAGACATACCTATTCTTAAGGACTTTTTTTATGTATTTCCAAAAGAAATTATAGGACTACCTCCGAAGAGGGAACTAGATTTCACCATTGAGTTAGTACCAGGTGCGGTACCAAAATCAAAGGATCCTTATAGAATGAACATTATGGAATTAAATGAACTGAAATCTCAGCTAAAAGAACTAATTTATAAGAACTACAGAAGGCCTAGTGTGTCTCCTTGGGGAGCACTGGTTATCTTTGTTAAAAAAAGGGACGATACCTTGCGATTGTGCATAGACTACCATCAACTTAATAAAATGACTATTAAAAATCGATATCCTCTGTGCCACATCGATGATCTATTTGATCAAGTACGCAGAGCATCGATATTTTATAAAATAGAATTGAGGTCTGGATACCATCAAGTCAGGATAAAAGATGAAGACATTTTTAAAACATATTTCAGGACCCGTTATGGACACTACGAGTTCGTAGTTTTGCCTTTTGGGCTGACTAACGCACCGGCAGTCTTCATGTGTTTAATGAATAATGTTCTGCATAAGTACCTAGATAAGTTTGTAATTGTTTTTATTGATGATAGGGTGAAAACGTGAAGGTGGCTAACACTTCCGTGAGAATCAAGTGCAAAACAAATGTAGCGGAGGTTATTCGGCTGAATAATAAATGTTATTCAGCCGATTAATGTTATTAATCGGCCGAATAAATTTTATTATTCGTCCAAATAACTCATACATTATTCGACCAAATAACTAGTAACGGTTCTCCATTTAAATTAACGGGGAACTCGAAGTGTGTGCGAGGTAGTGCCCACCAGGAAAAATTTTCGTGTTTGTTAGTTTAGTCGACCGAATAATTATTCGGCCGAATACATTTTATGCATAAAATCCTGGCCTCGTCCATTGTTTGGCACTTTTCATTGGAAAATTTCTGGACCCTACCTGTGTACCCGTGTTCAAACGCTGCTGTGACCCCCCTACGACCCCTCTCCTGTGGACCCATCTACGACCCCTCACCTATGTACAATGGACACTGTTGCGTTCATCGACGAGCTCGCCACCATTTGTTTCCATTTCGTCCATGAGCTCGCCACCTTGCGTTCATCCACGAGCTCGCCACGCCTTCTCGCCATACGCCACACCTCACTTGCCATCCACCAACCCCAACTCTCCATTTTCCACTCAACGAGCTCGCCATTCCCCAACTCGTCATTTTCCACTTCGACGTTCGCTCTCGGTCGGATCCGCCATCACCTACAGATTGCGTGGAGTTAACGGGTTTGGTGTGGAGGTTACATAGTCAGCGTGGAGTTGATATTGTAGGTATGTTTTGAGTTTTTAGTTGTTTCATTTTTGTTTTTTTTTTGTTTCCTGTTGCTAATGTTTGTTAATGTTTGCAAGCCAATTCTTTTCGTTTGGCGAGTTGGTGGTCGTCTTCGGTGCGGCATTGGTGTTCATGTTCGATTCAGTTAGTTTTTGGCCTGATCCCGCTGTGTTTGGTTCGACGAATGGCTTCGGCATCGAGTTAACATGTTCAGCGTGGATGTGATGTCATTGGCGTGGAGTTGATATTACGTCAATTTCGCAGGTGTGTTTTGAGCTTTTAGTTGTTTTGTTTTGGTTTCGTTTTTGTTTTTTTTTTTGTTTTCTGTTGCTAATAAATTTTGTTGATGTTTGCAGGACAATTCTTTTCGTTCGGCGAGTTGGTGATCATCTCCATTGCGCCATTGGTGTTTGTGTTTGGTTTGACGAATTGTTGTCTGCGAGTTAGTTTTACGGGTATCCCTGCTTTTCTTAAAATCTTGGATTGTCAATAAATCTAGTTGTCATTGAAATAATGTTAATATATTGAGATATTTGATTAAGCATTTAGATGAGAGGGTTTTATTTTAAAAAAAAATAAAAAATATGTTTACATTTGAGCATTTTAATTAGATTGTTCTATTTTTCTTACATTTAAATTTTATGTTCATGAATAGTGTTCATGAACAGAGTTCATGAACTATTTTTTACGATTCATTTAGTCATTTACTATTGTGAGTGAGTGTTTTTTTTTTTACAATCAATTTATTTATTACCCTAGTCATAACGAATTATATATGAAACCAATGGTGTGATTCCTTGGACTCTTCCACACTACCAATTATCTGTCAACTCACAAACATGATTAGCCACATGTCCCACACGTCCATGCAAACAGAACTTGGAGGGTCCTTAGAACCATTAAATCCTAGTAGCAGTGGTAATAGGGCTACAAGTAAACTATGTTGAGTACTAGGAGAGGAATTATTGTGAACATAATTTTAGAGTTTTTGAACTCTTCATGAAGAACAGAGTTCTCAATGTGAATTTCTACCATTGGAGGGAATATGTTTTGGGGTAATTTTTATCCTTCTTCTTTCTCTATAAAGCACCATGGGAGGGAGTATGTTTTGTGGTTACTTTGATTAATATTCGGCTTATATCTAGGTCCTTATTGAAGAACTTAGTTTCTTTAGCAAACATGTCTTCGAGTTTGTAGAATTTGAATATGTTATGAGTTGACAGTTGTGTAAATTTAGATATCGTATCAAATGGAAAGAGAGGAGACTTCGAGGCGAAAGCGTAGGAGTTCATCACATTCATCGGGAGTTAGTGTCCCAATTGGTAATTGAAGGTTTTCGAATTCACCTAAGGATTTGAGTTTACTGTATGGGTCACATTCATCCGATCATCGACAAGGTGATAGGGGTATAGATGATTCCCCTCTATCTTCTGTGGGAGAGCATCGATCTCAACCTTCTGTCAGTATGAAAATTAATGTTTCAATACATGTATAATTTGTATTTTTGTTTGTTTCGAAAGTTTGGACAAGGTTAAACACTTGACTCCGGTTATATTTGAAGCAGAGTGAGGTTCAGAAGATGTGCATAATTCTACAGAGAGGGAGGAAGATCAAGATAGGGTTGAAGATGATGGAATAGGAGTGGGGGCAGAGTAAGGTCCTGAAGATGCTCCTTGAGCTAGGACGACATATGTTCCACTAGCTGAGGGTTGTACACCCATATCAACTTATCCGTTTGATTTACCTGATGAGCTTCCATGGGAAGGTGCTGTGCAACAAACTACCCTTGAAAGTTGTAGATCCCACTACAACATGTTGAACAATGATCTTTCTAATTTTGATCTCCCTCCAGAGAGCAGACAAATCCTAGAGATTGTTTTGGGGTAATTGAAAAAATTCATTGAGGCATATGAGGATCTCAGACCAACTACGAATGGTTTTGTTCATTTGATGTGGAGGCGAAGGGAACAAGTGATGGGTCCAGAAAAGTGGGAGGTTGTGAAGGAGAGAGTGACCAAAGAATAGGCCAATTCAATGTTTAATTTCAAAGAAGGCCTTAAGTAAAAAATCTTGAAAGTTGTGATGCACCTGCAACAATTAATTAATAAGGATATGCGAAATTGCAGAATTGATAGAACTCGAAATCACTTTTATATTGATCACAGGCCACTTCGAGGGGGAAACCTCCTCTGAGCAAGCTCAATACAAATAACTTCACGGTGCCTTCATAGGTCTCAACACACACTTATATACTAAGTCTAGGAGCCAATGCTATGGGTCAAAACCATGGGCCACTACAAACTATGGATCAACAATACTACGGGCAACTTACAAAGCATATGCGCCAACAACAATAACACAAACTATTGATCAACAAATACTATGGGATGACTTACAAAGCATATGCGTCCAACAACAACATACTAACAAAGTAAAGACATGGGTTCCTAACATCCCCTCCACCTTAAAAAAAGCTTTGTCCTCAAAGATTTAGATGTGGAAATTGTTGTTGAATCTGAAGGAGTGGTTCCCATGTAGCATCCTCTGGTTGCATGTCGTGCCACTGAATTAAGACCTCTATGATAGAGCGAGAGCGAAGCTGATGCATGCGCTGATTAAGGATGGCCTCCGGTTCGAAAAGGATGGATCCTTCATTATCCAGTTTGGTTAAAATAATTTGTCCACTGATGTTGGTGCCAAGAACTTTCTTCAGACAAGAGACATGAAAGACTGGATGAATGCGGGAAGCAGGAGGAAGTTCCAATTTATAAGCAACGGACCCAATCTTCTGAAGAATCCGATATGGCCCATAGAAATTTGGAGCGAGCTTATGACGCCCTTTGAGTTTCAAGGAGGATTGCTTGTATGGCTAGAGACGAAGAAAAACCATATCGGCGACTTGAAAAGTGCGCTCAGAACGGTGCTGATCAGCTTGTTGCTTCATGAGATTTATAGCCATGTGAAGATTGTCCCGCAAAAAGCGAAGAATCTGATTGCGGTTTCGAAGGACCGTGTCAACTTCTTGAACTGGTGAACTGGTGGGGGTGTATGGAAGAAGAACTGGAGGTTCCTGACCATAGACTGCTTCATATGGGGTCATTTTAGAGGCAGTGTGGTAAGAGGTATTATACCACCATTCAGCGAGAGGGAGCCACTTTGCCCACTGATGTTGTTGTTCCAAGGTGAAGCAACGAAGATAAGTTTCCGAGCATTTATTGATAATTTCAGTCTGACCATCTGTTTGTGGGTGATACCCTGAACTCATCTTCAGTTTGGTGCCAGTGTGGTGAAATAGTTCTGTCCAAAAATGACTGGTGAAAGTCGCATCACGATCTGAGACAATGGAAGAAGGGATGCCATGAAGACGAAAGATCTGGTCTTGGAAAATTTGAGCGACGGAGGAGGCTATATAGGGATGGCTGAGAGCACAAAAATGACTATATTTGGAGAGGAGATCAACCACAAAGAGAATCACTATCTTCCCACAAGATTTAGGGAGCCCTTCAATGAAATCCATAGAAATATCTGTCCAAATCTGTGTAGGTATGGGAAAGGGTTCAAGCAATCCTGGAAGGAGTGTTGTTTCACCCTTATTGCGCTGGCAGGTATCACATTCAGCCACCATCTGTTGAATTGTCCTTTTCATGCCCTGCCAAAAGAAGTTACGCCATGCTCGTTCATACATTTTGAGGAACCCAGAGTGCCTTGCCGATGGAGAAGCATGGAGTTCATAGAAGACAGCCTGTTGAAGATCTGGGCTCTGGGGAAGCACCAGACGACCCTTGTATCGCAGAGAAGCACCATCCCAAGAGTAATGTGGGACAGCAGAAGGGTTGTGGGTCAAGCATTGGATGATTTGAGATAAGGAAGAGTCATTGACATAACCCTGTTGAACAGATTGCAACCAATTTGGAAGAGGCATAGAAATAGCTGAAAGAGAACCTTGGGCATCAAATGTGCGAGAAAGAGCATCTTCCACAATATTGTCTTTACCCTTCTTGTAAGTGATCTCATAGTCATAACCCATGAGTTTTCTAACCCATTTCTGTTGTGCCGGGGAGGAGACACGCTGTTCCAAGAAATATTTCAGACTCTGGTGATCAGTCTTGATGTAGAAATGATTCCCTAATAGGTATGGCCGCCACTTCTGTACTGCATGCCAAATAGCCATCATTTCCTTCTTATAGGTAGAGGCAGCTAAATTCTTACCTGAAAGGGATTTGCTGGTGAACGCAATGGGGTGTTCATCTTGAAGGAGAACAGCACCAAGTCCATTGCCGCAAGCATCACTCTCAATAGTGAAGGGCTTGGAAAAATTGGGCATAGCTAGAACAAGTGTAGTACACATAGCTTGTTTTAGTTTGTAAATTGCACACTGAGCATCAAGTGTCCATGTAAAAGCATCCTTTTTCAATAGAGCAGTTAATGGAGCTGCAATATTCCCATAATCCTTGACAAACTTGCGGTAGTAGCCAGTCAACCCCAAAAAACCACAAAGGCTCTTGAGTGTCTAAGGATGAGGCCAATTGTTCATGGTATCGATTTTGGCAGGATCCACGCGAACCCCTTGTGCTAAGATAATGTGCCCGAGATACTCAACTTCCTTCTGTCCAAAAACACATTTAGACTGCTTGGCATGGAGATGATGGGCAGAGAAAAGTTGCATGACAAGATCCAGATGCTGGAGATGTTCATCCCATGTTTTACTGTAGATGATGATATCATCAAAGAATACCAGAATGAATTTTTGCAATGTGAATTGATGATGCTGAGAGAACCTGGTTGTAATCATGTCAATGTGTATTTTTGTCCATTGAGGGAAAACTGCATCCAAAGTTCAGCAAAATCCCATAAGATAGGGCCAAGTGTGCGTAGCCATTGAGCGCCCAAAACCACATCACATCCGCCTAAGGGCAAGGCAAACATGTCAGAGTGCAAGGTATAATCGCCCATAGAGATACGCACATTTCAACACTTCCCTTTGCAAGGTAAGGTGCCCCCATTGGCAACCATGACTTCAAAGTTGGAGCAAGGATGGATAAAACAATCAACTTGTTTGGCGATCCGAGGGTCAATGAAATTATGTGTACTACCAGAATCAATGAGTATTGTAAGAGGAAGCTTCTTGAAGTAACCCCTGACCCGCATTGTTTGGGGGGTGGTGATTCCGGCTAAAGCATGGAGAGATATCTCTAGCTGGTCATCCTGAGACGGAGGGTCAATAGGCGGTTCCTAAATGTCGATCGGAGCATCCAGTGTTTCTAGATCTTCGTCACCAATTTCAGAGGCAGGCGGAGAATCCACATCCAAGATATAGAGCTTTTGCTGAACACATCTATGTCCCCGAGTGAATTTCTCATCACAATTATAGAAAAGCCCCTTTTCTCTACGTGCTTTTATCTCTGTTTCCGACAACCGCTTGACAGGAATCGGTCGAGGAGCCTGCGGTATAGGTGGTCCTTGAGAACCCATATTTCGGAAGGGAACAAAAGTGGGCTTGGAGCATTGTTGGGCTGCAATCTTGTCTTCTTCCAACTTATCCAACCCTAGTGCTTCCATCATTGTGGTGGGACAGAACATTTTGACCTCAGAGCGGATGGAATCCTTTAGACCACTGATAAAACAACTCCGGTAAAAGTCATCAGACAATCCTTCGGTGTGGTTGGCTAGGTTCTCAAATTTGGTTTGATACTCTCTCACAGTGCCAATTTGGCAAAGTTTAGTGAGGGCTCCTATGAAGTCATCAAAAGCACTAGGACCAAATCATTGCAAAAGGACCTAGCAAAAGTCTGACCACTTGGGCTCTGGATGAGCCTTGATGTACCAACGGTACCATTGAAGAGCTTCCTGTTCCAAATGAAAGGATGCCAGCGAAACTTTGTTGACATCAAAAGTATTATACAGACTGAAATACTGTTTTGCACGATAGATCCATCCAGTTGGATCAGTACCATTGAAGCGAGGAAAATCAAGCTTCGGACCACGGAAATTGCTGGAAGAAGAGAACCCATTGTCTACTGAAGACTCGGACTGCCGTTTGTTGTTCATAGCTGAATGTTCAATATGGAGGCCGAGAAATTTTTCATCCAGATCTTGGAGTTTGGCTTGGATGGCTGCGAGTGCGTCTTCCATGGTTTTTTCTCCTACACAGGTGACAACCATAACCGGGAATTTTTTTTTTTTTTTGATTGGGTAGGAAAACAAAAACAGAAACTGCTTCAGTAAGGGAAAATCTGGACTTGGGAAAAAATCTGAAGGGTAATTGGGGTTTGACTAGGTGTTGGACACTATCGACTAGACCGAGGAGCAAAAATGAGGATTTCAGAAGCGGGGTGAAAGAATGGGAAAATTTGGCAAAGGAGGACAAAGAAGCAGAATTCAGAAAGGAACTCTGTGGTAAAATTTGAAGGTGATTGGGTGAAATCTAAGGAAGTTATGGCAAACCCTAAAAATAGACAAATGTGGGATTTCGAGCTTTGGGAAGGGGAATTGGGGATAGGGTCCTCAGGAATGAAATATGCAGAATGGGATGACAGGGGTTCCTCGAAAATTTCAAGGGAAACAAAGTGAAAACAAGGGAGATATGGAGAAAAAAGTGAATTTTATGCCTCTTTTTTTTTTTTTTCCAGACTGGAGCTGCTACGGCTCAGATTCCTTTTTTTTTTAACAGACTGGAGCGGCTACAGCTCGGAAGAGATCTGGAACAGCCCTGAATGGATTGAAAACGGCTGGATCTAGAATGGCTTGCAAAATGGATCTGAAACGACACAGCAGTGATCGACAATAGTTCAGTTGAAAGTAGATATGGACCCTAGGTATGTGCGGCTTCCTAACAGTTCAGGGGTTTCACTTGGCCACCAATGTTGTCTGACAGCTTGCGTATTGGGGCAGTACCCCTCACTCCACGACTCAGGTAAAACTGATAATCGCTTTTCCACAAACGACAGCTCTTGGTTTACCTCACGGGCGGGAACTAGTCAATTAGGTAGGGGTCGTTGCTCTTTTCGCTGGCAGGTCCTCTCAATGGGCCAGCTACTTCAGGGTTCCTGTGGTACTCCTCACAATGAGTTTTAGGGCTTATGCCCAAGTACTTCCCATAGTTAAGCGGATAGGGATTATTCCCAAATCCGAACCTGCAACAGATGCGAAAAAAAATTGGCAGAAATTTCACCCAGCGAGCCCAAGAAAGTGCTCTAATACTAGATGTGATGCACCTGCAACAATTAATTAATAAGGATATGCGAAATAGCAGAATTGATAGAACTCAAAATCACTTTTATATTGATCACAGGCCACTTCGAGGGGGCAACCTCCTATGAGCAAGCTCAATACAAATAACTTCACGGTGCCTTCATAGGTTTCAACACACACTTATATACTAAGTCTAGGCGCCAATACTATAGGTCAAAACCATGGGCCACTACAAACTATGGATCAACAATACTACGGGCGACTTACAAAGCATATGCTCCAACAACAATAACACAAACTATTGATCGACAAATACTATGGGACGACTTACAAAGCATATGCGTCCAACAACAACATACTAACAAAGTAAAGACATGGGTTCCTAACAAAAGTGCAATATTTCAAGCATCCTGAAATTGCACGTCTAATATATGATCAGTTCCTTGCAGCTTATGGTTGATTTCCATGGAACTATGAGGTTCCTAATTATTTTGCTAGAATTTTTTATGCAGAGTTTTTTTAAATATGAAGCCGGACTATATTGATCTTCATTTATGGAGTTGGAAAGGGTCGAATATATAATCGAAAAGGTGCTCTTAGAGACCCTACAACTCTTCAACCTCCACCCCAGATAGCTCGCCCACCCAGGCTTTTGGTATTAAGATCGGAGATGGAGCCCACATCCCAACTTGGGACAACCGCAAGGGATTTTGTTGGTGATGGTTTAGTGTCAGCTCTTGTTGGAGTAGAAGTGGGATTGGGTCGAGAGAGGGCTCATGCTACTATCCGTCAATAGATTGTTTACAAAATGAATGATGAGGTAGATGGATTGAGCATTGGAGATCTCAGGGATTATGCCAAGTCTTGTCGTGACATAGCTTCAGATGTGTTATCCAATGACACATCGAGTATGGGAGAGGTTTGTTGATTATGCTAGGACAATCTATTTAATCTTTTATTCATTTTGAATTGAACTTTTTGTTACATAGTAATAAGTACATTAAGCAAATGTTTTTTGGTTGCAGTTTTCTAGAATTATGAATGCACATAATTTTCGAGTCTCCACTAGTCAAAATGTAAAGCATCTTGGAGAGGTATATTTATTATTTACATATTTATATTTATGTTTGAACTTGATATTTTATCATTTTTTTAATTTTAATTTATCTATGTATCTTATTGTTAATTTGACTTATCCATGCAGGTTTCTTTAGATTCGAACTTATTAGATGATTTACAATCTCTTGTGAGCTAATGATTTTAATTTTTTTGTTTTGGTTTTAAGTTAATTGCTTAATTTATTTTTTGCTTGCACTATGTTTTATTTATTAACAAAATTTAAATTTTAGGGAAGAGAACATATGGAAATTAGGGGGTGAAGATGTAGGTTCTTTGATGAATGTGGATATTGGCACCAAGGTAATTTTGTTTAACTTGAATTGATCTTTGATATAAGTTTAATATTTAATATTTTTTGGATTTAGTTTAAAATTGTTTAAATACTTTATTGGATTCATAAATTACTTTTGTACATGTTGCAGCTTGGGTCTCTTCGACCTTTTGGAGGCAAAGGGAAAACTCCAGTGGAGGAAGGTGGTGGACATGCATTTAGAGAATTTGATGTAATTTTTTTAATAACTGAATTGTTCTTTCATATATAAGTTTAATATTTTAATTTTTTGAATTTAGTTTAAAATTGTTTAAATAATTTATGATATTCATAATCTTTTTTTATACATGTTGCAGGCCGGGTGACACAAATCACCCTACAGGATACCTTTTTGCTTAACAATACACATGACACAAAACCACAATGCTTACACAAACAAGGTGTAGAACAAGATGCCAGGAGTGGCTTATATTACTTCTCTGAAATCGGTTACAATGTAAACTAACTGTAAGCAAATAACTAACTACAATCGGCCTCAACCATTACAACTTAGAATTAACTGTGTCGTGTTATCCCTATGTGTCAACCTCACCCTCTCATGGTTCGCCACGAAACTCTGAGCTATGGTTCGATCTCAACTCACTGCTCTTCAACCGATGTGACTCTTCACAACTCTCTCAGCTTTGCTCTCTGCCCTCTCTACCATTCTACACTCTGTGCCTCTCCCCTAAGACTAAAGGCCTTCTCTTCCTCTTCTACTCTGTGGGTGTTGTTCCCAAGACTATCACAATCCCAAGACAAGCATTCCTCTCCATTCGCCGATCCTGCTAAATCCTGCAAACCTACATTGTCAGTTTCTAGCTGTCCTGTACAGCTTATGTACATGAAGTCCCCTATCATGTCCTTCACCAGCTCACAATAACTGTAATAACTTCCTCAGCAACCCTGAATGGCTACTAGGTACAGTCCTTTGACTTGTCTATCCTTCCAGCCCTACTACAGCAGTCGGTCACATCTCGACTTTCCTGTCAGTTCACTCCTTCCTCGATTACACTTGGCTTTGCCAAACCTGTCGCGTCGTAGTTCGACCACTTGTCGACTACCCGACACCTTACGCCGCTTGTCGTCTGTCGACCATTTCCTGTCGATTCTCAACCTCTCGCAACATCCGCTGATCTTTTAATCGGCCGCACCTCGACTTTTTCTACCCGACTTGTTGACTTCGACAAGTCAACCTGCTCTCCGCACCAGTGGTCATCGGCACTCCCGTTCGTTGGCTTCCCTTCAGTCGATCAACTTCGACTGATCTGCCTAGGTCCCGATGCTCCTGCATCAGCCAAGGTGAAAAAAAATTCGACTGCTTTGTCAGTCTCCTAAACTCCTCTTCGAAAATCCATGTTGCCTCCTGCAACTCATCATTTTCCCATCGCACTAAGTATTCCTTCATGCGCAATCTGCGGGTACGCCCTACCTCACGTTCATCGATTACTTCAGCGATCCCTTCTTTATGTCAGTCTGGAATCTGTTCTATCTAGTCGATACTTGTTCCTTCCTCCTATTTGCTGCTTGACCCCTTTTCAAATTTGTACAAGTCTGAGACGTTGAACGTTGTTGAAATGTTCAAATCTTCCGGCAATTCCAACACATATGTGTTGTCTGAAATCTTCTTCAGAATCCTACATGGTCCTATCTTCTTCAGCTTCATCTTGTTATATGTTCCTGTCGGAAATCACTCCTTCTGCAAGTAGGCATAGACTAAGTCCCCTTCTTGGAATGACAGTAGCCTCTTTCTCCGGTCGGCTCTCAATTTGTAGGCCACGTTACTCTTCTCGATGCACTTTCGCACATTTTCATGGACTTCATGCATATGCTCTACGAATGATTCTGCATCTGTGCTCCTCCTGGTTTCTATCGGCAATTTGACCAAATCTACCACTACATGTGGACTCCTCTCTTGAACAATCTGGAATGGGCTCAATCCTGTCGATCAATTCACAGAATTGTTATATGAAAACTCTGCCTGTGCCAACACATTTTCCCACTGCTTGGGTCTGTCAGTCGCTAAACATCTCAGAAGGTTTCCCAAACTTTTGTTTACAACCTCGGTTTGTCCATCTGTCTGCGGATGATGTGCCAAGCTAAACTCTAACTTCATGTTGAGTTTCTTCCATAGGGTTCTCTAGAAATGCCCCATGAATTTCGTATCCTAATCCGACGTGATACTCTTTGGTAACCCATGTAGCCTGACTATTTCCCTAAAGAATAGTACTGCAATCCCTATGGCATCACTTGTTTTCTTACATGGTATGAAATGTGCCATCTTCAAAAATTTGTCAACTACAACAAATATTGAGTCGCTCCCTTGCTGAGTCCTGGGTAATCCTAACACAAAATCCATGCCAAGATGCTCCCACGGGTTCTTTGGTACTGGCAATGGTGTATACAACCATGTGTTCTGACTCCTTCCTTTTTCCAAATGGCAAATTTGACACTGTCGAACCCATCTTCTGACATCTGTTGACATCCTTGGCCAGAAATATTTCTCATCAACTAGTGCTTTGGTCTTGTCGATCCCAAAGTGCCCTGCTAATATGCCATTATGAAACTCTCGGATTAGGTTCTCTCTCACTGATCCTCTAGGAATACACAGCTGACTTCCCCTGAATAGGTAACCTCCTTGAATGAAATAACTCAAATATGGAGTTTTTTCGATGCTCCAAGGTTCACGACAAGCCTTCCATGCCTTTGCAAAATATTTGTTGGTCTCATACTCCATCTTTATCGACTCTATCCCTATTGCCTAAACAGTCGTCGTGCCCAACAGCGCAACCCTCCTACTCAACGCGTCGGCAACCTTGTTTGACTTGCCCTTCCTATGTCACAACACAAACATATATCTCTGGAGTAGCTCCACCCACTTCATGTGTCTCTGATCCAATTTCGACTAAGTATTCAGATACCTCAATGCTTGGTGATCTGTGTATAACACAAATTCCTGTGGCAACAAATAATGCTTCCATTTCTTCAATGCTTGTATGATAGCATAAAATTCTTGGTCATAGACCGAATATTTCCGCTTTGCTACATTTAGTTTTTCACTGAAGAATGCAATTGGTCGACCTTCCTGGCTCAACACTACTCCAATTGCTATTCCACTTGCATCACAATCGACCCAGAAAACTTTGTCAAAGTGTGGGGGTGCCAACACTGGGCTCTCAGTGACCTTTTCCTTCAATTTGTCAAAAGTTTCCTGGGTCTTATCCGTCCACTTGAACTCGCCCTTTCTCATGCATTATGTCAATGGTGCACAAATCTAACTAAATCCCCGAATGAACTTCCAGTAGAAACTAGCAAGTCCATGGAAACATCTCACTGCAGTCGTACTTGTCAGTTCCGGCCAATCTACTATTGCCTTCACCTTTTCGGGGTCCATCTCCAACCCTTTACCTGAAATTTACAAATCCCAAGTACACTAATTCCTTCTTCATAAAGAAACACTTTTGTAGGTTGATCACCAACTTCTCGTCCTGCAATTTCTATAATACTTGTTGAACGTGCTCCAAATTCTCTGTCTTAGTCTGACTAAAAATTAGAATGTCATCTAAATAGACTATGACAAACTTTCCCAAGAGAGGTTTCAGTACCTCATTCATCAGTCTCATGAATGCACTGGGTGCATTAGTCAATCCAAACGGCATGACTAACCACTCATATAACCCTTCTCTCGTTTTGAATGCTGTCTTCCATTCATCTCCTTCTCTGACCCTAATCTAGTGATACCCACTCTTCAGGTCTAATTTCGTGAAGTATGTCGCTCCACTCAAGCAATCCATCAAGTCATCCATCCTTGACAATGGAAATTGATACTTGATCATGATCTTGTTGATGGCTTTGGAATTGGTACGCATTCTCCATTCCCCACCCTTCTTCAGTGTCAATACTGTTGGTACTGCACACGGACTCAAACTTTCTCGTATCAATCCCCTGTCCAACAACTCTTGGACCTGTCGATTGAGCTCCTGTCCCTCAGATGGACTTATCCTATATGGTGCTTTATTTGGCAGACTCGACCCTAGAATCAAGTTGATCTGATGGGATATGCTCCTTGTTGGCAGCAATCCCATCGATTTATCATCAGCCATTATGTCCCGAAACTCATCGAGCAACTCCTCGACTTCGACCGAAATGTTCTTCTCGTTGGTCTTTCCTTCGACATATGGTCCTTTTGGAATGATTGCAAAACATCCTGACTATTTCTCCTCTTCTGCAAGGAATTCCTTGGTGGTGCTCATCAACACTTGCTTTTCCCAAATATTTCTCTCATCGTCCATACCATAGGTTGGCTCTCCTCGCCTCGGCTTAAGAGTCCTTTTCACGCCATTCTTCGACACTATGACTATGTTAGCTCGACCGTCATAGATCATCTTACGATCATATTGCCATGGTCTCCCTAACAATAGATAGCATGCATCCATGGGAACTACATCACACAGTATGCTGTCCTCCAATCCTTCAACTCTAAAGTTGATCAGGAATTGGTTGGTCACCTTAACATGGTGTCCTTTCTATAACCATGAGATCTTGTAAGGGTGTGGATGTTCTTGACATTTCAACTCGATCTTGTCGATGACTTCTATCAAGACAAGATTCTTTGTACTCCCACCATCAACTATGGTCTTGCAACACCATTCTCCGATCGGCACCTTCGTTTGAAATATCACCTTCCATTGTGCTGGTTCCATCGGATCATGTTGATCTTCCTGGATCAAGGCTCTCTGAATTGTCAGATTCTGGTTCTTCTTTTTCTCACCTCCACTGCTATCTGATGCCTATTCTTCCTTCTCGTCAACTGGCTCATCCTTTTGACGTCTGGGTTTCGACTCTTCTACAGTATGTAGGTTTTCTGGGCACTTATATGCCTTGTGTCTCGTTCCTCGGCATTTGTAACAGATTATGGTTGATCTGTTAGCTCCTTTCTTATCGGATGGACCACTTCGACTATACACGCCTCAACTGCGGTTCTCACGACCATCGCGTCGATTCTCTTGTGCTCTTTCTTTCATCGATGTCCCTTCTGTGTGTCGGCTATCTTCGACACCTTCTTTCTTGTAGCCACTACTTGACCCTTCACAGAGTCAGTCTTTCCACCCCGACCAGTCATCCTGCCTCTGGTCACTGTAGACTTCCTCAACAGTTTCTCTTCCACCTTCAAAGCTAACTGATAGGATTCTCTGACTGCTCAGAATCTCAACATGCTGAGTTCATCCTGAATAGTGTATTTCAAGCCATTCACATATATGGCAACAGCTTCTTCTCCTTCATCAGTTTGTCTTGACCGAATCAACAATCGGTAGAACTCCTCCGTGTACTCTTTCACGGTCATTTCCTTTTGTCGAAAATTTTGTAGCTTTCGGAACAAGGAGACCACATAGTCATTTGGCAAGAACTTCCTCTTCAACTTGGAAACCATCCTGTCCAAAGATTTGATTTTATCCTTTCCTTTCTTGAGTCTATCAGCCTGTACATTGTCCCACCACAACGAGGCATGACTCTTCAACCTTAGACATGCAGTCTTAACCCGTTTAGGATCTTCGATCTGCTCTATGTCGAAGTATTTCTCCATCTCTCGGAACCAGTCAATCAATTCTTCTGGGTCCAGGATTCCTAAGTATGTACATACATCTATCTTTTCCCAACCTCTCATTTCTGTCAGAAGTTTGATGAGTTTTTCTTCTGGTTCTTCTGCTGCGGCTTCCCGAGCTTCCACTTCCTCGTCGCTATGGTCCAACACTTCAGGAATGCAACCACACCTTTGGTTTTCTTTGATCGTTGCAACTTCATTTGTAAAAGTATGCATCATTCCGACACATTTGTTGAACATCTCACAATCCACTATGATGGCTACTGCACCACATGCTCTTCGTCCTCGGACATTAACACCTCTATGAGCCATTTTCAACCTCCGCTGAAACTCTCACACTTTTCAGGTCCTAAGACCAACTGACACAAGTCAGGTTGGTATAGTCTCATTCTCCAACCGGACTCGCTTTCGGGCTCTGATACCAATTGATGCAAGTCACCCTACAGGATACTTTCTTGCTTAACAATACACACAACACAAAACCACAATGCTTACACAAACAAGGTGTAGAACAAGATGCCAGGAGTGGTGTATATTACTTCTCTGAAATCGGTTACAATGTAAAATAACTATAAGCAAATAACTAACTACGATCGGCCTCAGCTCTTACAACTTAGAAGTAACTATGGTGTGTTTTCCCTGTGTGTCGACCACACCCTCTCTTGGTTCGCCACGGAACTCTAAGCTATGGTTCGATCTCAACTCACTACTCTTTAGCTGGTGTGACTCTTCACAACTCTCTCGGCTCTACTCTCTTCCCTCTCTATCGTTCGACACTCTGTGCCTCTCCCCTAAGACTAAAGGCCTTCTCTTCCTCTTATACTCTGCGGGTGTTGTTCCCAAGACTATCACAATCCCAAGACACGCATTCCCCTCCGTTCGTCTATCCTGCTAAATCCTATGAACCTGCACTAACAGTTTCTAGTCGTCCTGTACAGCTTCTGTCCATGATGTCCCCTGTCATGTCCTTCACCAACTCGCAATAACTATAATAACTTCCTCAACAACCCTAAACAGCTACTAGGTACAATCCCTTAACTTTTCTGTCCTTCCGGCCCTGCTACAACAGTCGGTGTAATGCCCGTAGATGACTGTGGACCTCAAGGGCACCTATGAAGTGACCCAGCTGAACAACTTCGATATAGTGGTCTTATGAGCCTTCTTATGTCTTAAACGATTGAGGAAAACCTGAAGATGAGAATGATGACAATAATTGATAAATGAATTAAGGAATTAAAGTATATGTGTGGAGTGGGATATTTGATTGATTACTTCTTGCTTAATGATTAGCCTTCATTGATCAAGTCAAAGTGCAATGGGATAGTTACAGTTATAGCTCTGCAATTTGGGAGGACGCAACTGAGATGCGTCATAAATTTCTACATTTATTCTGAACTTCGGGATGAAGTTCTAAATAAGTAGGGGTGTATGTAGTGCCCATATACTACTGTAGACATTGAGAGCACCTGTTGAGTGACCTGACTGTTTGAAACATTAATAAAATAACCCTATGATTTTATTTTGAGTATATTTATGATTATGATTGATTGATATATGTGCATTTGGGTAGTTATTGTGAATGGACGATTTCATGTTGTTTAATTATTAACTTTTATATGAATGATGCTTAACGACTAGTTGTTCAATTGATTATGTGATTAGACGAATGAGTAATGATTGAGTAAATTATAGATGCTTAATGAAGCAGCAGATTTATAAATCAAATTGTGATTATTGAGGACAGTGCTACTAATTTACGTTTGTGAGAATAGTGTGTAGCGACAGGTGAAACGGTTCACCGATGGACACACAAAGGAATATGAAGGGTCGTAGAGTATGGGTAAATCACACACAGGGAGAGCAACGACGATGTCGACTTTCGACGGAATACCACGCTTGAGCAGATAAGCATTGATCCGCTTGCTCAAGAGGAAAGCGTGAGGGCATACGAGGTGGGCCACGACGGAGCTAGTCACATATGAGTTGGGGGGGTGCGCAGTGAGAACGGACTCACTCCTCAATGCCATTAGTCCCTAATAGCGTGTAGACGGAGGATGGAAGGTAACGGCTCATGAAATCCCTACATGAAGTTTCTGCAAGTCAAAATGGAAAGATGATGGTAGAAGGGCCTGACGTTGTGGTACCCTGCCGAGAACGGAAAGAGTGGACACAAGGACCCAATGATGTGGTACCTTGCCAAGGAATGAAAACTACAGATGACTGGACCCGATGGAGTGGTGCCATGTCGGGGAAATTAAATTAAGGAACAAGGAGGCCTAATGGTGTGGCACCGGGGTCCTAGTAAAAGTTGACTACTAAACTTAACTGCATTGAAACGTATAAATTTACACCTAGAACATTACTTAGAAATGTATTTGAGTACTTTAAGCATTTGCACATAAATGATTACTTTGGCATTTAAATAATATTAAGTGTTATTTAGGCATTTGCACATGAAAGGATACTTCTTGTTATTTAAAAATATTATAAAGATTTATTTAAGAGCAAAATGGAATCCTAGGCATGGACACCTAGTCAGCTCCACCTACACCACAAATCTAGGAGTTATGTGAAATATCTAGGGGACAAACTTGAGCAAACTTAGGAATGTTGGTGCATCTCCTAGAGAAATTGACACATGGATGGGTGAGTTTTATTAATTTATTAATTTAATAAAATGAATATTTTTGCATGAAGCGACATGTGTTGCATGAGATTTTCCTTTATAAGGAAGGCATTGGGAATGGGTAAAGGACCCAAACCCTGGATGACTATCATAATTTTGAGTTACCTCATGACTTGCTGCTATTGAGGGTTTGGTTGGAAATCTTGGTGGGGGGGAAACCCAAGCTGGGTTTCTGGATTATTGTGTGTGAGCTCTATGACCCAAAGCTCAGGGGAGGCCATGCAACTAAAAGCATGAGCCTATGGTTGGGTGGCAAAGCTAACGGTTGATTCGCCTATGGTTAAACGAGCTTTGCTGGAGGGATCCTACGGAAGATGCAGACGACAATGGATAAGATGGTATCAAAGACAGGTTATGGTTTGTTATAATTTGCATAAGTTATTCATTTATTTAGTTTATTTATCTAGTCATTATGTTTTCTAATCTCCTTTGTATCAAGTGGTTGAGTTTCAGGTTAAGCATGAAGGACCCTACAGGAGGGGCCCTACAGTCGGTCACATCTCGACTTTCCTGTCAGTTCAATATTTCCTCGATTACACTTGGCTTTGCCAAACCTGTCACATCGTAGTTCGACCACTTGTCGACTACCCAACACCTTACGTCGCTCGTCATCTGTCAACCATTTCCTGTCGATTCTCGACCTCTCGCGACATCCGCTGATCTTTCAGTTGGCCACACCTCGACTGTTTCTGCCCGACTTGTTGACTTTGACAAGTCAACCTGCTCTCTGCACCAGTGGTCATCGGCACTCCCGCTGGTCGGCTTCCCTTCAGTCGATCAACTTTGACTGATCTACCTAGGTCCCGATGCTCCTGCATCACCGAGTTGAGTCCAAGGGAAGGCCCTAGTGGAGGATAGTGGTCCAAATTTTTATTTTTTTTGTTGATATATATATTGTAGTTGTTTTGGACATCGAGGATATTTATTTTTGGATTATACATATGAATATTGAAATCTCATGTTCATGAACGTTTTTTTTGGATTATATATGAGTACATGTTAATCATTTAGCATATTTGGCACTTGGTAAATGTTTAGAATATGTTTTGCATGTTTATGAATACATGTATTATTAAATTTATGTATGTAAATGTAAAATATTGGAATTCTAAGAATGTTAATGTTAGGAATGTTAATGATAGGAATTGTGACATCCCTCTCCAATGATAAAAAAAAACATTATGTTTGATTTTCTTTAAAAAAAAACTATTTTTTTTATTAATTTTGAGATTATGCAATGAGGAAGCCAGATGAGAAATCGGCTGGCTTAAGTCCTAGGAGGACTGTTGTAAACAAACAATTTTATTAAATTAATATAAGAATGAGTAGGAACAGCCAAGTTAAATGAGGAGATCATGCATGGAGAAGTGGGGGACAAGTTAGAGTTAGCCTCTGGGAAACCAGAACAAGTGTCAGGAGTGTATTTAAGACACTAGACACACCCTGAAAATCAGGGATTTGATTAGCTACGAAAATTCCATGAGGAATTGGCTGCTAATGGTAAGACCTAGGCAAAACTATAAAAGGATGGCATATGTGAGGAGGCGGGACGCTGCTGAGTATGCCGGGAAAGAATTTCACTTGCTGTGTGAGCACTCTGTGTTAGGCAAGGGATTCAGGAAACAAGACTGCGTTTGAGGCTAGCTGTCTACAATTCTCCATGCATGTGTCTGGCTCGGGGGTGATTGCGGACAGACTTGGTGTTTGTACCTAATCTACGGTTGGGAGGAACGTGGCTGTTCCTACTGCATTTGGTTTCAAGTTCCAGGTTTTGTTATCTCAGACTTGAAGTAATTCCTATTATTATCTGCCTCTTTTTGTTAAAAATATAGTATTTATGGTGTCCTAGTAATTTCTGTTATTCGAATAATGCTTGATCTGTAACATAGATATTTAGTAATAATGATAAACCAGCAACCAAATGGAATGAATAATGTATTCGCAGAGGGGTTGTTTTATCAGGGTTTACAATTGATCTATAAGCCCTCAGAAAAGAATTGCAGGATTACTGTATATTTTATTGTTTATTATATCGATTCTATCCGTGGTTATAAATCGATTTATAAAGCCCCAGTAAGGAATTACATGATTACTGTATATTCGTATTGTTTATTATATCGACCTTCTTGTTATAAATTAAATCTATAAAGCTCCGTGGGAATTGCATGGTTGTTCCTTTACATTCTTTTTGTTTATTTATATTAATTAATTAAAGTCTAGGAAATAAAAATTGACCTTTTTATACCCTATGACAGATAAAGAAACACAGGGATCATTAATAGTATAGAAACCCTCTGTACAGAAAATT
The DNA here is from genome assembly GCA_027924585.1 of Larix kaempferi. Taxonomy (NCBI): domain Eukaryota; kingdom Viridiplantae; phylum Streptophyta; class Pinopsida; order Pinales; family Pinaceae; genus Larix; species Larix kaempferi. The sequence goes on from BSBM01001048.1 coordinate 18,545,131, forward strand.
CCACGATTCCATGTCATTAGGTTATAATTGTTTTCATCACAGATGGGATATGGAGGATAGTACTGAGACGATGTATTATCCCAAAACTACCGGTATATTATGAATATAGAAGTTTCATAAGGTTAATCCTCTCGGATCGATTGCCAACAATTTTCGTTGTTCCCTCACGGAGTAATCTCTAATCTTAGGGGATAAATCCCGATCTAATTCCTTAACTTTCATCCACAGAAAACTCTGGGAAAGGGAAAAATAGTATTCGACACACTGGCAGTTAGGGTTTCTAAGACACTAGTATGATTTTAGAAGAAAACAAAAATATTTATAACAGAACTCCTATCATATCATATCATGATCATTTTGAAGATCTATTCTGTTATGTATTGTTCCAGGCAATGCCTCTACAGTTATATAGAAAATAAAATGGCTTTTCCAGGCTTTGATGAGAACATTCAAATCATGTTTAAACAAGAATGTACAACAGACCCACACCACGATTGGGCTGATAAGTTCTAATTTGGAACGCAGTCATCTATTACTATTCACATTTCATCCTGTAGACAATCCATTCACAAAGTAGAGGCAAACGAAAGCTCTAGAGTTCTTTAACACAGAAGCCTTTAAAATTTTGCCCCACGACTGACGAAATAAGGATTATACCATCATGATTTTTCCAGTTCCTACAAAAATCTCTAACAGACACTTATCTACCACGCAGGCATACAAAATGGTTGAAATTAGAAAAATACAGAGAGCTTTGTAATACTTAAGGAAACGGAAAATGGCAGCATACCATTTCTGTAGTGCTATCTAAATAGGATTTTAAAGTATCAAAAGATCAAAATCACTTTCCTAGTGCTAACCCTAAGGCTGTAGAACCATGAATAACAAATCCTTTCACTCATAGCATTACAAAAATGTCCGGGCTCTTGATAAATTCGATAGGGTATTGAAATCCTTCGGAGGGTAGAAACAGAAACCCCAATTTTAAATTCAGTTATTTCTATACGCATTCTTTAGAACCTAGAACCACAGAAAGATAATAACAAAAAGGAATAGTTATTACATTGGATTCGTGGCAAAAAACTCAGGCCACAACGAATCCCTGAAGTTCAAAATGAACTAACCACGACATGCAAATTACAAATTTCTTGTTGTCATTGAGGAGGACTTCCCAAGTTCTCCCTGTCATCATTTGAAGGCAAAGGAGTGATACCACTTACCGTTAGGTTAGGCTCCTTCTGCAACCTGCGCTGTCTCGAGTTGGAAAATACCTACCACCATTGAAAAACGAATTCATTATTAGCAAAATGGCAACAGAGTACACTACCAAAACCAGCTATTAGAAAACTGGCAAGTTACAGTATCAGAGGGTACCTCCGAGGCAACGCAGGGAAGTAGCTGTGCTTTCAAAACAAGGAGTATTCCTTCTGGAGTAACCACGATTGCTTAAATCGTTCCTCCTCATTGCAGAAGAATGATAGCAAGAGATCAAGGTGGATCAAATCGCCAGGGTTTGGTAGAATAAACCTGTGAACCCCAATTCGAATGCCAAAGAGGAGATTATTCCAAAGAGCTTCGAGTTTTGCTAAGGAGTTACTTACCCCAAACGCCGAGACAACTAACCATGTCCTTTCAGGGCACATGGCACCATAACCTTCGAGCACATTAATTGTAGTTACATGGCCGTCTGGAAAAAACAGTGAATGACCCCAGTACGGGTACCCTGCATATTAAATGTTAGAGTAAGTCGTAGGTCCTTCCATGTGGAATGGGTTTACAAATTAATATGTGACTTATTTAAATTACCTAGCTGGGTAATACATATGGTAGCGATCAAACTTTAACATTACGAGATTGGAAATAACTTTAGTGCTCTTATCGTTCTTGACATGTTTGAGTTTTGTGCATTGTTGATACCTACCATCTTGATAGTATGGAGATATATTCTTCAAGGTTGACATTGGTATAAGGAGTTCGATTTAGAATCATGTTAATACATTTTCTTAATCCAAACTTATGGTCTTGGTGGGATTGTGTGCTATGTGTAAGTGCGACGCTAAGTCGTAAACAAAACAGTAAGACTGGGTTTGTTAAAATATCCATACCTTGTTACGACATCATGGAAAAACTCCAGAAACATAGGAACCTGCATACCAGAAAAGAAGGGAGGATTAGCCGCAGCTAAGTAAGTGGTATGTCAACATAATCACCTTCTAGCTAGTAGGAGAACAAGGAAAGTACACATGTAAGTTCATTGTTACGAAGACATTAATAAATTAAATACTGATAAATGTAAAACTGTCTTCTTTTTTCGGTGCTGTAAAGTGATCTGTAATTACAAGGTTAAGTTTTAAAGGAAAGAAATTTTTTTTTTTATGGAGATTTCACAGGAATGCTAGGAATGTTAAGAATGAATGTTTGGAACTTTTGATAGGTACAATCTAAAGTTAGGAAATGTTGAATGTTAAAAATGAATGTTATGTTGAGAATGAATGCTAGGAAAGTGTTGAATCATAAGAATGAATGGGAAGTGTCAAAAATGTTTAAAATGTTAAAAATGAATATTGAGAGTGAAGAATGTTTAAAATGTTAAGAATGAATGTTACCAAACTTTTAGGAAGTGTTGAATGATAAAAATGTTAGGAAGTTAAGAATGGATGAATGTTAGGAAGTTCTGAATGAATGTTAAGCATGTTAAGATGTGAATCCTAAGAATGAATTTTAGCAAGTTTTGATAGGAGCAATCTAAAGTTAGGAATGAAGGAACTTTTCATAGGAGCAATATAAAGTTAGGAATGATAAGAAAGAATGTTAGGAAGTGTTGAATTTTAAATATTGATGTTAGTATGTTTTGATAGGTGTAATCAAAAGTTAGGAGTAAGGAATGTTAAGAAGTTTAGGAATGATAAGGATGAATGAATGTTAGGATGTTAGGAATATTAGAAAGTTTAGGAATGAATGATAAAAATGAATGTTAGGGTTCTTAGGAAGCTTTGAATGTAAGTTTTTATAGGAATCTTTAAGAATGAATGAATGTTAGGAGTCTTAGCAAGCTTTGAATGTTAGGAAGTTTAGTTCAATGTTAAGGAAGTTTTTGATAGAAATAGAAATGTTAGGAAGTTTAAGAATATTAGAATGCATGTTAGGAAGTTTTGATAGAAATATGAATGTTAGGAAGTTTAAGAATGTTAGGATAAGAATCTTTAAGAATGAATGAATGTTAGGAATTTTTGATAGAAATATGAAGTCTTAATAGGTTCAATCTAATGTTATGAATGAAAATCCATGAGTTGTTTGTTAAAAGTTTCAATCTTTTGGTTGTTTGATCGATATGATGTTGTAATAATAAATTTGAATTTCATATAAATATGAAATATGAAATTGATTCTTATATAAATGATTCGTATATTTAAATTTTTAACTAATGTTTCATATGTTCATTGTCCAGGTACTTTGTAGTTGGTGAATTATAGATGTTGTTGAAATCATGGCAAATGGGGATTTAACAATTTTTTGTTTTTTAATCACAAGTGAGGGTTCCTGGATTGTGAAGTTTATGCTAAGTTAGAGCAATGAATTTAGACAACAATTCGATGAATTTTTATCGGTTTGTTGTAAATAATCATTTCTCTAATTTAGCATAAGCTTCACAATCCTGGAATCCTTGCTTGTGATTAAAAATCAAATGATCGTTATCTCCATTTGCCATGATTTCAGTTATGTGAACTTACATGTAAGAGATATATTATATCTTTGTGTAGCAATCATTTATTTAAAAACCATATATTAACAAAGTTATAAAAAACTCATGAATCATATTTATGGCGAAGTACATTAGAGAAACATGAAATGGATTAGATGAATACAAAGTCTAGTAGGTTTCCTGGTGATTTCTCACTGGAATCAATCAATCAAAAGTAAAGATTCAGGGCAGAGTGTGGGGATAGCCATGTCCTTTATCTCATCCCTTAAGTGGTTTAATAGACATATGGGGACCTGAATAAAGTACTTGAGATAGACTTTATCATGAAATTACAAATTAAAGACAAGCATTCCATATAGCTGAAATATATCATTTTTGAACTTTTTTCAATTTTTATTAAAGTTTTCATTACCAAATAATTTTCAAATTCATTTAAGCATGTTAAAATACAACTATTTAAACTCTTATTCTAGTTCCCATTCAATATCATAGTCATAATTCAAAGAAAAAAATATATTGTACACAACATTTGACAGGGACAAAAAATATACTATACCCAACAATTGACATGGACAAAAACATAGATCAATTCATTTTTGATATAGTTAAAAACATCGCAATGGAATGCCATTCTCAATTATCTGTTCATGGTCACATTTGGACAATTTCCATTTTTTAGTTTTTAACTTTTTTTTTTATGGAACGTGTACCAATTTTATTCGAGATGCACATACTAAATGATTATACTGACAACATATAACATCAGGTTCATAATCTTGAAAGTAGACATAATTTTTAGTGACATGGGTCTATTGAAAAAAATAGTCTTTTAAAATGATGGATCCTCTCTCATATGTAAATCCGTTGTCATTGTGTTGCTCCAATAACTTCATCTTTTCTTTAGTGCATCACATCAAATAATATTTCACATTTTCGTTGTTGTCTAAAGGTGCAATCATAGCGAAAACATCTTCTGCACAAATTACAATTGGTGTTAGGGTTTTTAAATCAATTAAATTGACTGTACACATAAGGTGATAGACAAGAATGAACAATCAACTTAAAAGTCAAGTAAGTTCATTACCTTCTCTAACAAGATATGAAATTATATCGCCATCAGATGATATTGCTATTTATTCTGATTCTAATTCTTCTACACTTGCTAGTGGCATTTTTCCCTTTGGATTAATCTCTGTGTGTTTCCAATCTTTTACGTAGTTGTTCGTTATGTTTTCACAAACTTCTGTAGATTCAACTTTTTCAGTGCAAATATGACAAAAGCATGATTGCTTTCTACTGTCAAATACAAACACATTTTGGAATGATTTTGTTTGAATAGAGTGAAAATATCTAGTCCCATGTATGGTGCTAGTGTCGTATGGTATTGATCTATTTATATCTTGGACCCCAACAAGCCAAAGAAAACTACACAATAAATGATAAATGACAAAGAACAACTTTTAATGTTAGTGTACATTTTTTTAAATTTCAAGAAATAATATAAATTAAAAAAATAGTGTACATACCTACACACATATTTTGATTGTTGATTATAATCATGGCTTAGATTTCATTGACACCATTGGACAACCTCTGCAGCTAAACAAAATCATGCAGAAGAATGGTTCATTTGCCATCTTCGAAGTGCTCTTTTTATGCATGCTCCTGCACCATCATGTTCACCTTTTACATGTCCAATTTCAAAGAAATTCCAATGATGTTTAATGTTCAATGCTTTATGAAGTCAACATAACCATAAAAATGATCGTGAAGATTTAAATTGACCTGCACATCCATCGGACCATATCCAATGTTCATTGAATTTAACTTCGCATCTTTTTAGTGAATCATAGAAAATATTTTCAGTACAATGTTGAACAAAATGTGTATCATGTGTACGATCATCGCTGATATAAAAGTGATATTCTTTAATCACATCTCGATTGTCACATGTGCTTTCAATGCCATCAACATCCTGTTGAGAATGTCTATATAGAACATGGACAAATATCGAAACTTGGTCAGAGTGATAGTATTCACTCTGTATATCTTTTTGTGCAGCAAATTTATAGTTTTCTACAAAATCAACCGCAGACAAAATTGTTCTAGGTGGAAAAATTTCACGAGACTATTTGAATTGAAGATCTTGCCATCGTGCTATGTGAATGCTGGGTGTATTTATAGATTTTACTTTCAAATTTTTTGAGAAAATCTGTCACACATATCTTATCTTCTAGCAAATAAATTCTTTTGGAATGTGCATCACTAGAACTTGTAACATAATTGATGTATTCGTATCTTCTCCAATCAACATTTACATTTAACAACGATTGATCATTATCGATATGATATTTATTGTGGAATAACACCAGATTTCCACAACGATGACAATGCTTTCCATTAACACATTTCTTATTATAAAATACTTTATCGTGATCTCTCTCACAAAGAGTTTGAGATATGAATTCATGTATTATGGGTGGAAGTGGTGAATTTGTCCAAAACATTTTACCAAATTCAAGAAACGTGTTATAATATAATTGAAATTGCACATGATAATGGCAACACCATGTGTCACGTATAGTAATAAGTCTAACATACCATTGTTTTTGTTGCACAAATGTAGTGATTGATATATTAATTCCACGATGATCGTCCTTAAATTTATTGAACAATTGTACTTGTGTCATGTCCATTATATGTTTTGGTTGGATTTCATATACATTTCGTGATACTCTTTTGCGTATCGCATCTTTTGAATTTGGTGAAACTCAAGCATGTTCCAACCAATATTCCCGTACGATATCTCTAACACCTGCTCCCATTCTATCTTTGTAAGGTTGTCTACAAATAATTGCCCAGCAAGCAAGTTCATCTATTTGCATTCTGAATTTGTTATGTTTGTATAATGTCTTTCTTGATGTTCCAACTACTTTTGCTAGTTGTGTTGTCAAACGTTTTTGTTTAGTACTAGCTGAAACAATTGTTGTATGAATTGATCTACGTACAGCACTGATATCTTTCTTCCTGGATTTTCCAAATCTTTTTATTGCATCACCTATATTTTCTATCACATTATGTTTCAATTTCAACTCTTTTGTCGCCTTGTGAATACCCAATAATGATGTAGCACCTTCTAACTTCTTGGACACTAATAAACATCTCAAAATTTGTGCTTGTCCTACTATTGAATAATCCTTGAGAACATCATCATAAAATTTTGTAGCACGATATCGTTCAACATGTATTGGTATTTTTTATCCATATTTGTCGCAATCAATGTCTTCTAACATTTCATCATCAATGGTGAAAGTACCTATACATCAAGTTAAATTTAATTTAACATATATCCAAAAATACAATTCATTATAAAAAAATGAATTTGGAAAATATATGATATATACATACTAGGTCCAATTTTTGAATCTTGAACTTGATCTTCAATATTGACTTCATCGACATTAGCATGTAAATCACTATTTACATCTTCAACTTCAATTTGTTCTTCTTGTACTCTATTTTCAGTTTTCATTTCCTCAACATTATCCTTTTTTGGCATTATATCTGAGTTTTTGTTTTTCTCTATTAGCATCATCGTCATGTTTACGATCACCTTTGTTATGACGTTTTCTCTTATTGCCCATGATTGTTTAATCTATAGATGATAAATTAAAGAATCATCACTTTATAGTAAAAAAAAAATTAAGATTTAAAAACAGTTACGAAATTTATAAAAATATGAACTGAAATTTACTTCACCTTATCAAAATCCTGTAAGAGTCTTTTGAAGAAAAACTCCTTAGAATTAAATTTCCTTTGAAAAAACCCTTTGAACATAAATCTCCTTTGAAAAAAACCTTCTTAGAAAGAAATAAGAACTCCTTGACAATAAATCACCTTTGAAAAACCCATTGGAAAAGAATAAGAACACCTTGTAAATAAATCTTCTTTGTAAAAACCACTGGAAAAAAAAAAAACTTCTTTGAAAAAATATCTAGGAAAAAAACCTTTTTTGAAAAAACCACTAGGAAAAATACTTTGGAAAAAAAAACTTCTTTATAAACATATCTTGGAAAAAACCCTTGTAAAGAAATAACTCCTTTGCAAAAATACTTTGGGAAAACAACTCTTCAAAAAAACCCTTTTCAAATAAATAAGAAGTAAAAAACTACCTTGGAAAAAAACCCTTTGCAAAATACCTTAGCAAAACAACTCTTTGAAAAAAACCCTTTCAAAGAAATAAGAAGTGCAAAAATACCTTGGGAAAAAACCCTTTGTAAATTACCTTAGCAAAACAACTCTTTGAAGAAACCCCTTTCAAAGAAATAAAAAGGAAAAATACATTTCCTTTGCAAAAATACTTTGGAGTAAACACTCTTTAAATACAACCCTTGGAAAGAACCTCCCTGGAAAGAAACCTTCTTTGCAAAAACCACTTGCAAAAATACTATGTAAAAAACTTCTTTGCAAAAATATCTAAGAAAAAAATACTTTGAAAAAACCCTTTGCAAAGAAATAACTTCTTTGCAAAAATTCCTTAGAAAAAACCCTTTGCAAAGAAATAACTTCTTTGCAAAAATTCCTTAGAAAAAAAATCCTTTACAAAAATGCCTTAGAAGAAAACTTCTTTACAAAAATGCCTTACAAAAAAATTCCTTCAATGTGCCCTTTGGAAAAAAATAAGAAGACAAATACCTTGTAAAAAAATCCTTTTGCAAAAGAAATCTCCTTTAAAAACCCTTTCAAAATTAGTTTGACCAAAAATATGCGAAGTTAAAACATGCAAAAATAATGAATCAATTTAGGTTTATTTATACAAGTATAGAAAACGTTTTTTTTTTTTTTTAACTGGCTGAGGAAATTTTTTTGCATTTCATTATTCGGCCGAATAACCTTTGTTGTAAATGATGGTGCTGTTATGGAATTGATCTATCTTAATTTATTCTAAAACTAAATAAAAACACAACGAACACTTAAGAATAATTTTGCAAGTTTTAAGAGAACATCAACTTTATGCTAAGTTCAGTAAATGTAACTTTTATAAAGATAAAATACAGTGCTTAGGTCACATACTATCTAAAGATGGAATTTCTATCGACTCGGATAAAATAAGAGCAATTAATGAGTGGCCTGTCCCTAAAGACTTACCAAATGTATGTTCTTTTATGGGAATCATAGGCTACTACAAAAAAATTATTGAAGGATTCTCCAGAATTGCGAATCCCATAACTTCTTTGCAGAAAAAGGGAAAGAAATTCGTCTGGGATCAAAAATGTGAAGAAAGCTTTAAGAAATTAAAGGAATTATTAACAACATCACCTACATTAAAAATCGCAGATCCAAACAAGGACTTCGTTGTATGCACTGATGCGTGCAATGATGGACTTGGTGGGGTCTTAACTCAAGAAGACCATGTAATAGCATATGAGTCTAGGAAGCTAAAAATTCATGAAAAGAACTACACAACTTACGATCTAGAGTTGGAAGCCATGATACATGCACTAAAGATGTGGCTCCATCACTTGATTGGAAGAAAATTTTCACTAATGATAAATAATAAAGGCTTAAAATACTTGTTGGATCAAACAAATCTTAATGCAAGGGAAGCTAGGTCGCCAAATTTCCTTAGCGAATATGATTTCAAGATTCAATACATTAAGGGTAAAGAAAACAAGGTTGTTGATGCCTTGAGCAGAAACGCTAAATTAAATTTTGTGGCAGCAATCAACACTTATAAAATAAATCTGGAAGATCAGATCGAAAAAGGAATTAAGCAAGATGAAAATTATCATAAATTACATGATAAAATTGCTGAAAATCTATTTGAAAATTTAATAACAGATTACAGTATTAACAAAAAGGGTTTAATAACTTATAAGGATAAACTTTGTGTGCCTAATGTGTCCAAAGTTAAGTTGTTGATTTTGGATGAGATTCATAAAAGTCCTTATTCAGGACACCCTGGTTATCAAAAAATGATAACCATGCTGAGAAAAGATTACTTTTGGCCAAACATGAAAAATAAAGTGGCTGAATACATAGCTAGGTGTTTTGAATGCCAGACAATTAATAAAGCTGAGCATCAAGACCCAGTTGGCCTATTGCAGCCATTTCCAATTCCAAAATGGAAGTAGAAAATTATAAGTATTGATTTCATAATTGGTTTACCTAAAAATAAAAAACAGAATGACTCAATAATGGTAGTTGTGGACAAACTCAGTAAAGCAACTCATTTTATTCCGATTAAAACTACTTTTGAAGCTACTAATATTTTTGATGTGTTTATGAAGCAAATTTTTCGATTACATGGAATTCCAAAGGTAATCATTTATGATCGATATTATAAGTTTACTGCAAATTTATGGACAACATTGTTTAAAGGTCTAAATATTAAGTTAAATTCCAGTACTTTTTTTCACCCACAAACTGACGGGAAAACTGAAAGAGTCAATCAGATTTTAGAAGACATGTTAAGGATGTATGTGAAAGATCAGCCAACTAAATGGGAAGATTATTTACATTTAGCTGAATTTGCTTACAATAACCATTATCAAGCTTCTGCTAGACCTAGTCCATTTGAAATTTTATATGGAAGGAAATGCAGTGCCCCTATTTCTTGGGATAATCCTGTTGACAGATTAATGCTAGGACCAGATTTGTTAAGACAAATGGAACCAACCGTGAAACAGGTACAAGGCAATTTAAAAATTGCACAAGATAGACAAAAAAGTTATTCAAATCTAAAACAGACTGAAAAGGAGTTTCAAGTTGGATATCATGTTTTTGTAAAGGTAAAACCCAAGAAAAGTTCTTTAAATCTTGGGAGTTGTGCTAAACTAGCACCAAGGTACTATGGACCATTTGAAGTCCTATCAAGGATCGAACGAGTTGTATATTAGTTGGCTTTACCATCTAACTTAAGAATACATAATGTTTTTCAAATTTTTGTTTTGAAAAAGTATGTGCATGATGCTACTCGTGTTAAATTGGAATGACATACATGTGGAGCCCGAAGGAGATTTTCAGGTGGAATCGGACTGTATCCTCGACAGTAAGGAAATTATGCTCCAAAATTGTACCATAGGGCAGGTAAAGGTGCAATGGAATCACCTTAGCCCGAATGAAGCTACCTGGGAATTGGAAAGTAATATGCGGGAATCATATCCAATTTTGTTCCAAGGAGGCTCTGATGAAGAATAAGCAACATCGAGAACGATGTTAACCTTAAGTGGGGGTGTTTGTAACATACCCAATACTTTAGACATTTTATGTTTCACGAAAACATTGTCTTAACTTTTATTGTAAAGTTTTATATTTGACCAAGTGGTCAAGGATGACTATAAATAGATAATATTATTTGTAACATCTCCCAATTGATGATGTTAGGATTTAGTGAAATAACAAAAAAAAAAATTCTTTTCATAGCACATAATAAAAATAAACCCCATGGAGTACTTTGTAGCATTCCACTAAGTAACATTTTCTATTGATTTCTTATTCTTTTACTACATACATTAAACTGGACAAGATTGTCCTGCCGAAAAATTCATGACATTTATAATTTATCACATACATCTAAATACAACATTTATAATTTATCAGATACATTTAGATACAGCATTTATAATTTATCACATACATCTAGAAGAGGACATACAAGTAATTGACACAACATCCCAATTGACAAAACAATAAGCCAAAATAAACACACATGATCGAGACAAGGATATAGGTGGTTCACCCCGACTGGGCTACGTCCACAAAGGCAAGTCAATTCTTGTAATATTCAAAGTCAAGAGATACATTATGCAACTCAATGTTGCTATTCTTCCAGCTTCTCCTCTAGAGGGAGATCAATCTCAACAATAATCAAATTATATTCTTCTCGAAAGAGATTACATCTTGCGACACAGTTGTCGCCATAATTAATTGCCACTCTCATCAAGAGCATATCCAATACATAGAATTGTCTTCTTGTGATCTTTTCCCAAGCCTATCATTCAAACTATAAATACTAACCAACATTGCACTACTGCTTACCCATTCCACTATACATAAAAAAAATTGATCTTTTAATACCTATAAAAGTACTATTCTAAGCATCTATATGCTTGTCTTTATTCTATCACAACGAAAATCATTCATCCATTAACGCCTGCATATAACAAATATATATACTATTAACTGAGGATTTTTATCTCGCCTACTAATATATATAGTTCAATACTCTGCAAAACATCAAGTTAAACCGCTTACTAGCTATCCAACCTTACTCTATGTTCTAGAAGATAAAAGGGACTGCCCCTTGGATACTATAAAGAAAACAATGATAATAGTCACTTCTCTAAGGAGTAAAGTGAGAACCTACGAATAGTTCTGTTTGGAAAATATTCTTTTATCTTCTCAAATTGACAGAGAAAACGTAAATAAACAAATAAACTTTGTCTTATATATATGTATGAATATATATATGCATTAATAAATTAATATACAGATCAAGTTCAGAATTCATTTATCAGAAAAGACAAACTTTGTTTCCTAAGTCTCAACGTCTCAGATTTACATATATATATAAACATCAATAACTTAAATACAGTATTCTCGCCTGAGTATGAGAGTTAAAAAGTTGTTCCCTAAATATAAGATCCCTGTTCGAATCTAAAAACAGCATTCACGCTTCAGCCAGGGAGTTAAATGTTGTTCTAAATAAAGGATCAAGATCGGATCTGGATTTTTAAAAGAGAATTCACGCCGTTAGCCTGAGAGTTACACGCTGCTGCAGAAACCACACTTGTAATATAAATAACAAACTTTTATAACAGATCTCAACTCAGATCTGTAATTCTAAATATAACTTAGATTTTACCCAGCGATAATTAAGCAGAGATTGACTTCAGTAATAACTCTGTCATCTACCCGGTTTAGAACACAACAAATCCCAAAATTGATAAGTTAAGCAGAGATTTTCTCTACTGATCATTACTAAAGTAACTGGGGCAAAGTCATGATGACAGGAGTAAAAATAACTAAAGCTATAGGATTTAGTAGTAGTCAGTATATACAAATATACAGAAATCAGGAGGCTCCCATTTGCCATCCATACACCGACCGAATCAGAACTGAACGTAGATCCTTAATTTGGGGAAACAGAGTTTTAAATTCTCTGACTACGGAGTGAATACTGATATTTGGAGCATGATCTCTACTTCACATAGGGATACACAAATCAAAACTATTTAGATCTGAACATGCGTTTCGCGCGAAGGAGAGAGCTGTGCGCCTACCCCGAACTACCGGTATAAGTGTAAATAAGAGAAAATAGGGTCTACGCATAAGAAACAAAACTAAAATATGCAAAAGCAAAAGTCTACATTCCAAACAAGGCCTGAGATCAGGATTCCCTTTACCCAAGTTTCCCCAACCCTTTCCTAACTCATAACACAGGGTCACTTTATCTTGGGAAGACCAAATTCGACGCGTAGATCCGAGCTGCACAACTATTCAATAAAATCTGTATATATATATAATGCATACATATAGGAATATATCTATCATCGACGGCCTAGTTGGAGGTCGCTCCCATAGAGGCGACCCTCACCAATTTCAAAAATAATAATAACACATGCATCATTATCTTAATACACAGATCTAGTGATTACAGTGATTACATGAGATCCGGTCCATAAGGATCTGTCCTGACATAACTAGTTTTCTTTAACCCAAGCATTCACCATTCACTCTAGACATAGAATAGAAACTTACAGCATGAAAACTCACCGGTTGAGATCTTAGATCGAAACCTCCAGATTGAAGCTTACCGAACGAGACTCCGGATCAAGACTTCTGATCCCCTTCCAATGATGCTACACATCTGGATTATAGATCACGCCTCTAGCTCGATCCCTCCATTGAGATTTCCAATCTTCGTCCCAGATCGAGCTAATCACATAAATCAAAGACGCAGGGATCCGGTGCCATCCCTCCCCCTTAGGGATCGAGAAATTCCTCACTATAAAACGGTCCAGAACTGCCTAGCGCATTCCCCATGAAACCCAATGCAGTTAATAGCGGTTCATACACTAGAGAAGAAATCTCCTCCCTGCACGCCCAACCTTCTGCACTTCCAAATAGGTAGATTCCCCCCCACCGTCAGCGATAGGATCTGCTTCCATAACTCTCCCCAATCAACTTAACTCGGAGTGCAGAGCTACCGAGGAGCTTTGTTTTCCCAGCTGTCACTATACATGCACATGCTGCTATCCACGAAGAGTCCGCCCTCAACAACCAACAATATAATATTTAATGTGTCGTAGTTTGGCGGAGTGTCTCTTTTACTGAGCACTTCCCATGATGGAGACATCGCCCCTTAATTTGAGGAAAATTTGGAGTACGAAAAACCTAGCTACTCTCTTTGTTAAAGGTATTTTAAATAGATATTTACATACAATTCTATCTTTGTAGTTTAGCCATTGCTCATAGGATTCTTTAAAAGTATCCAAATCATATCTAAAATATATAACTATCCATAATTAATTTATTCAAGGTAATATATAGTTATGAAGGAATAAATATATCTTCTACCTTACCCGGGTGGGTATCAGGTTGTAAGAAAGGAAGATCATATCTTCTTATACTTTAGAAATGTTTTTTAAGAGTACATTTCCTATACTCTATCGAATTCTGATATTTTTGTGATCTTAGTTGGTCCTTTAGGACAATAGGTTTATTTTCATGCCGAAGGTAGGCTTGTGAGAGTTAATGTTTTGGTACGTGGTGAATAGCCGATATCTAACTTAAGATAATGATATTACTACCTAAGGTATTAGTTAGGCTATTTCACCCTTTCTCCGGTGTTTGTAACCCTTGGATGTTCTACTGTTTATTATACATACTGCTCCTAGTTGTCTATCTAAATGACACTTATGGACATAATAATAGTTTTAAGGTCCATTGGTGGGGCCTTGGCCTTGAGCTCCTCACCAAGGCCTCATAAATAATTCACATTATACATTTATAAATCTTAGAGGGATATTACATTATTATTTAAATAAAATAAAATAGGAGACACTCACCCAAAGAGACTCTTGAAAGAGTGTTTATTGACCCACTAGGTGGAATGGAATCTGAGGTACAAGACAATGGACAAGTGGCAGCATCATGAACTCAGTAACTAGCTTTTGTTATCGGACAACTCTCTTAAATTATGGTCAAGTTCCATGGAATGTGGAACTGGAGCTTGAGGCTCATTTATTGAAAACTTACCACTAAAATACCTAGGAATCTTTTATAAGCCATCAAATTGAGCAAAGGCTCACACTTTTTCTGACGAGAAAATTTACCCCGTGGTTCTACTGTATGCACACAAGAGATTCAATGAGGGGGATCTATGTTTTGAGTTGCAGTGTAAATCTGTTTCACTTATGCTGAGTGCAAAGTTTTCTTGCTAAGTGCAGAGGTTTAGAGGTGCATGCAAGTCTCCATTGATTGCTGAAGTACAACCTGAGTGTCTTGCTTCTACACAGAGTCTTCTACCTAGTGGTTCAGTAAACAGGCTCAGGGGTCCAAGGGAGCAAGTGATTTGGCTACTTCTTCTGGAGAAGGTTGGGAGGAACATGCCTATTTGGGTGTTTGTCCACCCTATCAACATTATCAGGTTCTACTTGCTTTTATTTCATTTCATTTCCTGTAACTTGTTATCTATTCTAAAACTGTTGAATGTCTTAAGAGTTTTCTATGAATAGTTCATCTATATGAGACAGGTTAGAAAAGAATAGAGTTTTGTTTTGTTAAACTATTTCTGAATGTTATGAATGATCAGATTTATTAATAGAATGAGAAGAAATGTCTCCTTGTATTTTTCTTTTCGCATTTCAGCGATGTACTCTAGTACATGGAGAAAAGTTAATTAACATAGATTAGATATGATCTCTAAGTATTGAAGAAATTATTTATACATTTTGTTTATGATGTTACTGTATCTATATAAATAGCCCTGTATATCATCTAGGTTTACTTCTCCAAATAACATATTTTATAGAATAAATAGTACGGATCAGGAAAGCATTTTATATGGCTAACCTTTGGTTGAGTTATATTCATAAAAGTAGCATAAGCATTCGTAAGACTGAGAATAGAATTAATACTCAGTCAAAACAATTTACTTTTATAACCAAGATTCAAACAGTAACTCTAGGTTTATGAAATTTCAATCCTGAATACTGTTTACAATTATATAGTGTTATTATCAATTAGGGTATTATTCCCTTATCAAATCAACATCATATAGTACCTATGTAATAATTCAAACCATATTTAGTAGTAACATAAACTAATTTATGGAAACACACTTTCAAGCCAACATTATAAAAATACATAGTCAAATCATTTAACATAGAATCCGACTAACTATGATTTTTATCTAAGTACATAAACATAGCTGTATATTTTTATACAAGAATTGGGTCTTGTAACCCAGGGTTCTTACCCATCAGAATAATTACAGTGGGTCATGATAAACTTAGTTACTGATACAATACTATATATAAAACTACGGTAACACTTATAAGTTCATTTTTCAACAACAGATATTAGGGTTCGAGTCTCACTATGAGCTCACCCAAAGTTTTTAAGTCAAAGCCTTAATCTAAACTTTTATAAAATATTTAACAGAATCATATTGTAAAACAAACGAAATCATACAACTTATAAACCAACTATAGATTGGACCCACATTTGTTAAACTTTCAAATACAAATATATCAACTACAATAGATCACGGGTAATAGGTTCAATATCGGTAAGGGTTTCACCCTCGACTTTAGCATAAACAATTAATCATCAAATACATTGCCCGGAACAAGTTTCCCATTAATGATGTTAATATAAGAATTCTGGATTTAAGTCCCGAAAGGGCATGCATCAGATTTCATAAGGAACATAACCTCATTGTAATTACATTACAAAAAAAAGGGGTCGATTCTTCGCATGAAGCACTCGCCCAACTACTTATTTATAGCAATAAAAGCCTCACGATAGAGCTAGGGTTTAACCATGTATATAATAAACAATTAAAAATACCAAAAAAGAAACTCAGTACAGTGTTAAGGATTTAAACCTGCGGCTCGGAACCAAATATTTTGAACAACTAGAACTACAGATCAAGCTTCGTAAAAACACACTAATGCAAACTATAATTACCAAAATAATATTAGGGTTTGAGCACGATGGCATTAAAAAACTATTTTAAAACCAACAGTAACCAAGAGCCGAGCTTCTCCACTTAATACAAAGAAAATAATCAAAACAAACCACTGTATTCATAAAAAGGAAGTAGCTGTACATTTCGCAGTCTAGCTGCGTAAGAAACCCGAAGGTAACTAAATGTTTGTAACCTTGTACATTAAATTAAAAACAAAACCCCATCACAGTAGTGTTAGAAATAGTAATTACTTCAGTTAGCTTTAGCTTTTACTTGAGTTACTATTTAGAAGTTCAGTTAATAAATGCAACAGCATGCTTTGCATGCATGCAAAAGCTAGGTTAAAGCTTTTAGGGTTTTCCATAAGTGTTTAAATACACATTACGTTCTTGATTGTATTACATCAGTTGATCTCCGTTTTTGAATAAAGATTGAAGAGCCGTAGCTCATTCCGCATTATCTTTGTTTTATTTCTGCCTCCAACCTTCAGTTTGGTATCAGAGCATAGGAGAAGATCAAATTGGTAGCATCAATTTCCGGAGAAGCCAAAGCCGTAGCTTTGAAGAATTTATAAGGTTTTTGAAGAAATTATTTTTTTTTTGGGAGAAATTATTTAAAGAAAATATTTTTTGGAGTACCGCGCCCTCCCTATAGTCCACAGAGCGGTACTTTAGGAACTATCGCGCCCATACCATAGGCTAAAGCGCGGTAGTTTGGGGAGATACGAGGTAAAAAAATTTGATTTCACCGCGGCCTCTCCCTAAGACAAAGAGCGGTAATTGGAACAAGGCGGCATTTTTGGACAAGTGCAAAAAAGTTTTTACTTTATGTGATTCTTTTTTGACTTTCACGCAGTTATTGAATAAGAATTTTTTCTTTTTACAAGAGAAGAAGATATTTGAAGATATTTTTGAAATCTTGTTTAAGAGGGAGAATTATTATTTGTTTTTTTTTAAAAGAGGAAGGGAGATTATTTTGAATAAAGAGCCAGTGAAAGACATCGCAGCGTCTATGGCTTCTAGCAGCAATCAATCTCAGATTTCTCCTCTTACAGGGAAAAAGGACTATGATGTATGGGCCACGAGGATGGCGGTTTATCTCAGGTCAGAAGATGCATGGGAATATGTCGTGTATGGCTATTCCGAACCTGCAGATGATGCAGCTTTTCAGGCCCTTTCAAACGCAGAGAAGGATGTCCTGCGAGCGCATAGGAAGAAGGATGCAAAGGCACTGCATCTCATAATGAACGCTTTGGATAACAGCGTATTTCCAAAGATATCAGCATCTTTACATGCCAAAGCAGCATGGGATACCTTGGCGACCAGTTATCAAGGTGCTGGTAAGGTTCAAACAGCAACACTCCAAAACCTAAGAAGAGACTTTGAAGATCTGAAGATGAAAGAATCAGACTCTGTAGACTCTTTCATGACCAAAGTCATGGGGATTGTTAATCAGCTGAATATCTATGGTGAAAAGATTGGAGATCAAAGGGTGGTTGAAAGGGTTTTGAGATCCCTACCCCACAAATTTGAGTCGAAAGTTTCAGCGATTGAAGAAGCAAAAGATCTAAGTACTCTCTCTATAGATGAGTTGACCGGATCTTTACTTTCATTTGAATCCAGACTCAACAGGAATGAAGAATCCTCTCATGAGAATGCTTTCAAAGCACATGTCTCATTCTCAAGAGGCAGAGGAAGAGGCAGAGGCAGAGGAGAATCAAGAGGACGAGGCAGAAGTGGCCGAAGTAATGGAAATGGAGATCAAGATCACCATCATAACCATGAAGGCGGAAACTGCGACAAAAAAAGGTCAGATAAATCTAATATTCAGTGTTATTATTGCAATAAATTTGGGCATTATGCTCATCAATGCAAAAAGAAAAAGGCTGATCAAGCAAATCATAATGCTAATGTGACTAATACCTCTGAGGATAAAGATGATATGTTATTTCTTACATGTCATGCTGCACACGAAAGCCCAAAGGGACTTTGGCTTTTAGATAGTGGCTGCAGTAACCATATGACAGGTGACAGAGGTCTAATTGCAGACCTAGATGAATCAGTGAGGACAGAGGTCAAAGTTGGCACGGATGAGGTGGTTCCAGTTCTTGGAAAAGGAGTGGTCAACATTATGACCAAACAAGGCCAACAAAAGACAATCTCAGATGTCTATTATGCTCCAGGATTGAAGCATAATCTGCTTAGCATTGGGCAACTCACTGAAAAGAAGTACAAACTTGTCTTTGATGGATCAGATTGTGAAATTTATGACCCAAATCGACATTTGATCATCAAAATACAAGTGACTAGGAACAGGATGTATCCACTAGTCATGAATTGCAGCAGCAAGGTAACCTCTTTTGCTCAAAAAGCCACTTGCATGGATGATTATTGGTTATGGCATTTTAGATATGGACATCTTCACTTTGGTGGTCTCAAGTTTTTGCAGCAGAAAGAGATGGTAAAGGGATTGCCCCCTATGAAGGAGCCAGAAAGCAGTTGTGAGTGTTGCATCATTGCAAAGCAGCACAGGGATAGCTTTCCTAAAGGTATGTCTCGAAGGGCACATGCACCTTTAGAACTTATTCATACTGATCTAGTTGGACCAATGCAAACTCAATCGATTGGTGGAAGCTATTATTTCCTTACATTTATTGATGATTTCAGTAGAAAAACATGGGTGTATTTCCTTCGTCAGAAGTCTGAAACTTTTGGCAAGTTCAAGGAATTTAGGGCTTTGGTTGAAAAACAGAGTGGTTATCAACTCAAAGTATTGAGATCTGATGGAGGGGGAGAGTATGAATTAAAGGAATTTCATGATTACTGCAAGCATCATGGAATCAAGAGGCAATTCACTACAAGATATACTCCTCAGCAGAATGGTATTGCAGAACGCAAGAACAGAACCATCATGAATATGGCAAGAAGCATGCTGAAAGGAAGAAATGTGTCCCATGAATTTTGGGGAGACGCAGTGGCTTGTGCTGTTCATGTGATGAACAGATCTCCCACCAAAATTGTGAAGAACAGAGTACCAGAGAAAGCATGGTCAGGTATGACTTGTAATGTTTCTCATTTCAGAGTATTTGGTTGTGTTGCTTATGCTCATGTTCCTAAACAACTAAGAAAAAAGCTAGACGACAGGAGTGAGAAATGTATATTTCTTGGGTATGGTGAACAAACTAAAGCCTACAAGCTGTATAACCCTATTTCCAAAAAGGTTATTCTCAGCAGAGATGTTTTGTTCAAGGAGGAAGAGTCATGGAATGGAACCATAGACAAGGGTATGGGAGCTGCAATACCCCAACCAGAAGATGGAGAAGATGAGGAGCTGATTGGACAACAAGATCCAGTAGCATCTTCACCAATAGCAAATACTCCAGAAAGAACACCTAGAAACTCAGTTCGAGGTGGAGCATCAAGTCCGCAGTCAGGTAATGAATCTGATTACAGTAATAAAAAGACTAGAAGATTGACAGATATTTATGATGAATTGGATGCAAATACCAATTATGTTTTTATTGCTAGTGAACCCGTGTTTTATGAAGAGGCTGTAAAACAAGAGCATTGGGTAAATGCTATGGACGAAGAGATAGATTCCATTGAGAGAAATGATACATGGGATCTAGTTGACCTGCCAAAGAATAAGAAACCCATTGGTGTGAAGTGGGTTTATAAAACCAAACTCAATGAAAAAGGTGAGATTGATAGGTACAAGGCAAGGTTAGTAGCAAAGGGTTTCTCGCAACAACCAGGAATTGATTTTGGAGAAACTTTTGCACCAGTGGAAAGATTGGACACAGTAAGAGCAGTTCTAGCAATTGCAGCACAAAAAAAATGGAAAGTGTATCAGATGGATGTCAAGTCGGCATTCTTGAATGGAATTCTTGAAGAAGAAATTTATGTGGAGCAGCCACATGGGTATGAAATAAAAGAACATGAAGACAAAGTTTACAAGTTGAAGAAAGCTCTATATGGGCTTAAGCAAGCTCCAAGAGCTTGGTATAGCAGAATTGATTCTTATCTCATCAAAAATGGTTTTAGCAGAAGCAGCAGTGAACCAACACTTTACACAAAGGTAAATCAACAAGGACAGATTTTAATAGTTTGTTTGTATGTTGATGATATGATTTTTACAGGTGACCTCTCAGTAGATGAGTTCAAGGCAGCTATGAAGAAAGAGTTTGAGATGACAGACCTTGGATTGATGAGGTTCTTTCTTGGCCTAGAAGTAGAACAGTCAGAAAAGGGTATATTTATCTCTCAAAATAAATATGCTAATGAAGTTCTTAAGCGATTCAGAATGCTTAATTGCAAAACAACACCTACACCAGTGGCAACAGGTACTAAGTTGAGCAAAGAAGATTGCAGTCCCAATGTAGATCCAACATTGTATAAAAGACTTGTAGGAAGTCTCATGTACCTCACAGCTACGAGACCTGACATTATGTTTGCTGTCAGCTTGATTTCAAGGTTCATGGAGTCTCCCAAAGACTCGCATTGGCAAGTTGGCAAAAGGATCTTACGATATGTTGCAGGGACTTCAAGCTATGGAATTTTATACTCAAGCACAGAGTATGATGTTTTGACAGGTTTCACTGACAGTGATTTTGCAGGAAGTTTGGATGACAGGAAGAGCACTTCCGGTCATGTTTTTCATCTTGGATCAGGGGTGATTTCATGGGCATCCAAGAAGCAGCCCATTGTAACACTTTCATCGGCAGAAGCAGAGTATGTAGCAGCGACATCAGCAGCATGTCAAGCAGTCTGGTTACGCAGAGTTTTAGAAGGTCTTCAACAGAAACAAGAAGGACCAACCACAGTTTATTGTGACAACAACTCAGCAATTGATCTATCCAAGAACCATGTTTTTCACCAGAAAAGCAAACACATTGATACTAGATATCACTTCATAAGAGAACTTGTGAACAATGGTGAAGTTCATGTTGAGCATTGTAAATCAATTGACCAATTGGCTGACATATTCACAAAGCCATTGGCAAAAGATATTTTTGAAATCCATAGAAATAATTTAGGCATTGTAAAAGCTGCAGTAGTCAGCAGTAGTAATTAAGAGGGAGTGTTAGAAATAGTAATTACTTCAGTTAGCTTTAGCTTTTACTTGAGTTACTATTTAGAAGTTCAGTTAATAAATGCAACAGCATGCTTTGCATGCATGCAAAAGCTAGGTTAAAGCTTTTAGGGTTTTCCATAAGTGTTTAAATACACATTACGTTCTTGATTGTATTACATCAGTTGATCTCCGTTTTTGAATAAAGATTGAAGAGCCGTAGCTCATTCCGCATTATCTTTGTTTTATTTCTGCCTCCAACCTTACCAAAATAATATTAGGGTTTGAGCACGATGGCATTAAAAACTATTTTAAAACCAACAGTAACCAAGAGCCGAGCTTCTCCACTTAATACAAAGAAAATAATCAAAACAAACCACTGTATTCATAAAAAGGAAGTAGCTGTACATTTCGCAGTCTAGCTGCGTAAGAAACCCGAAGGTAACTAAATGTTTGTAACCTTGTACATTAAATTAAAAACAAAACCCCATCACAGTAGACAACAAAACAACTATCCACAATAGCAATGCTGCCTTGCTAAGTCCCTTAAACCATTACATACAAGTAATCCAACTCTAGAAGTAATGGGACAACGACAGAGGCACCACTCGATGAGCCGAGAAGTACCAGGAGGTTCACAAACTCCTGTAACAAGATCTCTCTTTCAACCATCATCAACGAGAAGAGAACCCTCTCCTATCATTACCAGAAAATAGGTTAAGTATTTATCATTATAGATTTAAAAATAAATTGGAGGTTTAAAATATAAAACACCAAGGTTTCGTATTCTTACCTCTCAAGGCCGAAAATAAACCAAGCAACAGCATCTGGAAAACACGTTGGGAAAGCCATTAATGTTCCACAATTAATATCCACTATGGTTACAACCACCTGAGCTTGAGGTGCCCAACCTCCATGACAATCGAGAAGAGCTCAGCTCGCCAATGCACAGCAACAACCCAAAACAATAACAAGCAAAAGACCAAACCCTAAAGTCACGTAGTAGGGTTTTGTTGCCCGAGGCAACATTTACACCGTTCACGTGGAAACATTTACACCGTTCACGTGGTAGCATTAAAGTGTAGGCCGAGTCATCGCCAACTTTTAATTTAAACCCACTTTTGTATAATTGTTGCATGGCCAAAACACCATCGCATTATTTCAACCATAAACCCTTTACATACATGGAATTAACCTATAGTCTCGTCCAACTTTACAACATCAACATAGTTGGTAGTTGAACCACCTTTGCCTTATGCTATAGTTGGATTGTGTGAACCATGTGCCTTCATAATGCATAGTTTAAAATTGTAAACCTTTTGATCGATGAGGCACCATTCTATGTATAAACATATAGTTGGAACTCCTACTTTTTTATAAAACATGACATAGGACGTGAACCCGATGTTGCTTGTGTCTAGGTTTACAAACTTAAAAGATGGTATAAAACGTAATCCACATTAGTGCAGTCCTATTCGAGTTGATATTTTCTTGGTGCACTTTCCTTTGTCTAGTAAAATCTTTTTAAATCAAGAAAACTATCCAAAGTCTGTTATGTAAAACCTCTAACCTGAA
This sequence comes from Larix kaempferi, assembly GCA_027924585.1. Lineage (NCBI taxonomy): Eukaryota > Viridiplantae > Streptophyta > Pinopsida > Pinales > Pinaceae > Larix > Larix kaempferi. The sequence continues at coordinate 18,568,677 of BSBM01001048.1, forward strand.
ATAAGATAAAAGGTTTGAACATGCTTTAGCAATAAGCTAAGTAAGTCTCAAGCTTTCACTAGTATGCACTTACAAATGCCTTAAAGACACATACAAAACAAGTATCAATCAACTTACGACAGAAGCATTACCATCATCATTATCAAATGAAGGATCATTTTAAAGTTACATTAAAACGTAAGGTGATCATAGCTACTTAAATATTTAGGGACGACTTATAGAGTAAGAAGTACGGTGTTAAACCAAAAATATAATAGTACTTGTATAATAATATACGATAATAATGTAGGCAGATCATTTACCAAACTGTAGTCTTTTAGTTGTGTATGTTACGACACAATTATTATGGATGCATAACTACTCAAGTGTTACGACACTATTATCCTTGTTACAATTTATTTAATAAGTAAAATTTATGGAGACATTAAATGTCGGTATGGTTTGAATCAGTAACATTAAATGCTTAAACTACCTACTTCTTATTGCCAATTAAATAGTTAGAATTTTTTTTAAATTTTTACGAATTTTTGAAATGTTACACCATTTACTTAGTATAAGGAAGGTACTTGAACTATGCCTTTCATTCTTTGTACACAAATCTAATAGTTTACTTGAAGACATTATACTGGTTTTAAGACTATAAGTTGAGGGATGCAACTTCTTGACTTATTCTAAACTCATAAATCAATTATAAAAGAAAACTCAAGGGATGTGCCCTTAATTGGCCCATTCCATGCCTACTTGCATTAACCTATATATTCAAAATATTGGTTAGAGAGGCGATGCCCCTTCCATTTAACACAATGTATTATATATAGGGAGAGAGGGTTTAGACGTTTGTTTCATCATCCTGCTACTCACAATATATTAAAAATACGGAGTATGGGACTATGCTAACATCCTAGTGCATAAATGGAGTCGACCTATTGGTTCCATATGAGAGTGCAGCCATGGGTCGATTTTTCTCTACAAAGAGAGATCGCCCAGGTCCTCTTTTGAAAATATATTATGCAATCAATATTTTTTTAAAATATAATGTACCGTCAAGGGAAACGCTACCATGGGTCGATTCTCTACAAAGAGATCACACGGGTCTTTTTTTGAAAATATACTAGCAAGCCATATTAATATTAATAATATGGTTTATTACGTCGATCAGCCTATATCAACCGTATTTAAATTTCTGGCCATGGTTGATATACGTTGATCGACGTATATAAACCATATTATTAATATTAATATGGCTTGCTAGTTGACAATCTAACCGTAAGGAATATTTTGTGACTTTAAAGATTAATATTATGGTTGTGAAAATATTAATAATAATAAGTATTACTATTTTAAAATTATAATTATTTTTATTTATAAAATTAATTTTTTTATAATTGTAATTAATAATAAATAAATAATTTATAATACTAATTATTTATTTAATAACAAATATTATTTTAAATATTTTATAATAGTAATAAAAAAAAATTTTAAAAAAAGATTATTGTGTACACATGTACTATTTTTGTAAACAATACATCACAATGTCACATATGTTTTTATAATAATAATAATAATATTATTATTATTAAAAAATATGATTATTATTATTAAAGTTTCCAATTCTCATTATAAATTATTTTCATTTATTATTGTTATGATTATATTTTCTTACTTTTTTTCACAATTATTTTCATTTATAATTAATAATAAATAAATTTATTATTTATTATTATTATTATTATTTTAATTAATTTCTTATTTTCATTTATATTTATTATAATTATATTTTCTAATTATAATTATTATAAAATATTTAAAATATATAAGAAAACAATAAATAAGAAAATAAGAATATTTTTATTATTATAAATAAGAAAATATAATTAAATTTAAATAAGAAAAAAAGAGTGAATGAAAATAATTTATAATAAGGATTGCCAATTATAATTGTAATAAGAATAATATTAATAATAATGATAATTTATATTCTTATTGTTTTATTATTCTTTATAATAATAATAATGATAATTTGTATTCTTATTGTTTTATTATTCTTTATAATAATAATAATAAATTTTTTTTAATTTAATTATAATTATTTTATTATTACAAAATAATAACATTAATAATAATAATAATAAATAAATAAATATAATTATAATAATTATAAATTAAACTAATAATAATATTAAAAAATAATAATTAATTACTAATTATTAATTAAAATAATTGTAAATGAAAATAAGAAAATATAATTATAACACTAATAAATGAAAATAATTTATAATGAGGATTGGCAACTTTAATCATAATAATAATTGCGTCGAGAGGCGCTCTGTAACGCCCCCTTCCATCGTCAAAGGCAAGGAGGGGAAAACGTTAACAACACACGGGCTTATCGGAGACTTAGCCCCAATAATTTTTGCACATAAATTCCTAACATTTTAAAACTTCTATATGCAAATTCGTTTCCATATAAAACACAGCGGAATGAACATGCTAACAAGCACTCAAACAGACAGTAATTGCAATCATATCAATCACAGCAGAGAATGATTCCACCTACAGAGACCCAAGCGCATTCATATGCCATGCATGGATTCTATATTAATTCATTTCATTACACATGGGCAATTTCACATATTGCAGAACACAAAATGGAACAAGTTATAATCCACAGAACACTTATCTTGAGAATTTGACGTCCAACAACTGGCTACGTGAAGGCAACGTTCCTCCCAACCGTAGATCTCTATCCAGCCTATATTCCTTCAGCTGAGAGATCACCCCCGAGCTGGGCTGTGTATCCACTATGGAGGACTAGCTGGGTTCACTCATAGTCATGGCTTCAGTCAAGCATCCAAGCAGATAGAGGAGGGTAGTGCTAAGCCAGTGAGCTCAACCACAGAGCTACAGGCATCTCAAGTGAACTGAACAGTTAGGCACCCACATTACCTACCACATCCAACACAAGGAAGATCCCCTTCTCTGTTACACAGTCCCTCAGGAAACTCTTCCCTCCAGTGCTCTTCAGGATGTGCATAGAAAGGTCCAGCTGCTGATCTTTGAGATCCTAGCCTTCACTGGGTTTATCAAGCACACCCAACCTCTGCATAGTCAATCCCAACTTGATTTCTCACCATTCTGCTCACCAAATGCTCAAATCCGTCACTCGTTTTCTGAGCTGCAAAAACTGGGTTTTCCCATTGATTTCGGGGTAGCTAATGCTCCCAAATTTGCCCCAAGGTTCATGCTATTGGATCCCCCATTGGATTTCCCTGTCCCATGCCAAATCTGGACGTTTTTGGTCTTTCAAAAACGGGGTTCTCTCAAGGTCGCGATTTCTGGTTTTTCCTCACTGCTAGCACTCGTTTTTGGATGGGAATGATGCTAGGTAGTTTCACAATGGACTGGGGTGAGAATGAAGCAACCTCCCATGAGGTTGAGTGACTTCTTACCCAAGTAATCAGAGCCCATGCCCACCCATACGAATTTCAGGGCTGCCCATGCTCCATTGAAGCCATGGGCTGAAAATCTCAACCACCTTCTTACAGCAGGCATTAATGTCACCTAGGAAAGTCAATGGGTTCTCATAATGACAAATGGCAGCCTAGGGTTTAATCCCATAGCCCCCTCACCACTCCCTAGTGGATACACGTGGCCCCTTCTCATTCGTTGCCTCCATAGCCAGTTTTTGGTATTTTATTTCAATGTTAAATATTTACATCAATTTACAATATCCCATGGCTTAATAGCATGTGGGTAACAAAATATCAAGCGTGTCTAATTTAAATAAAATCCGAGCATAAACTAGCGGGGCCTTGGCCTTGAGCTCCACGCTAGGGAAACATACATCGCGTATTTGCAATATTTACATTAGAGCCAATATTGCCTAAGGGTTCAAAATTGGGGTATTACACGCTCTACAACCTAGTATGGGGGAGATCTTGTGAGTCGAGTGTTTGTCGAGTTTGTCGAGTAACAAAATAATACAAAGTAAAAAAAAGTAATAATAATATAAAGTAAAAAGTAATAAATATTATGTCGGTCATAAACAAAAAAATTGATACAAAGTAAAAAGTAAATATGAGACTTAAACTAGAGACTTTAGAGCTTATGATTAGGTAATAAATATTATGTCGACCATAAACAACAACAAAAAAATAAAAAGTAAAAAGTAAATGTCAGACTTAAACTAGAGACTTTACTTTTTGCTTTTAATACAAAGTAAAAAGTAAATATGACACTTTAGAGTGTCTGTGTTTGTCCAATAACAAAATAATACAATGTAAACAAAATATAATAATACAAAGTAAAAAGTAATAAATATTATGTCGGCCATAAACAAAAAATAATAATACAAAGTAAAAAGTAAATATAAGACTTAAACTAGAGACTTTAGAGCTTAGGATTAGGTGGCTCACGTATTTCACTCAAGGAGCTATTCCAAGAGAGGTTTGCACCTCACGAGATTTGATCCCTCTCGATGCTTCATAGAACCTAGGATTCGGATCTAGGCTGGCAATAATAACAAAAGATATTATAAACATCTATGTGGGGTTAATAAATAGATGAATGGTTATGTCACATTGCAACATTATGAAGTAGACTTGTAAAAATGTCATATTCTAGCATTAGTAGGAGTAGGTAGTATCCTTAACCATGGTGAAACATAGTAGAATGTGACATGGTAGGTTTTGTGACAATGCGACGTGACAAGTTTTGTTGACTTTTGGTTTACTATGGTTAACTATGGTTGAGCATGGTTGACTATGGTCCACCATGGCTGACCATGATGGACCATGGTTGAGTATGGTCAACCATGAACAAATTAGAAAGGAATTAAGATTATTTATATAATTGACTATGGTCAACCATGGTGACTACGGTTGACTAATCTCTCTTGGTGTCTAACTATGGCTGACCATGGTTGAGATTAGTTAACCATGGTTGACTATGGTTGTTTATGGTTGACCATGGTTGACATTGGATAACCATGGTTGACTTTTGGTTTTGCATGGTTGACTTTGGTTTATCATGGTTGACCTTTGGTTAACTATGGTTGACCATAGTTGTGTTTTGTTGACCATGGTTGACTTTGCTTGGCCATGATTGGATTTGGTTTACTTCTCTATGGTTTACCATGGTTGATGATGGCTGACCATGGTTGAGCATGGGTGACTTTGGTTGACCATGGTTGACATAGATTTACTATGGTTGACTTTAGTTGACCATGGGTTACTATGGTTGGCTATGGTTAACCATGGTTGACTATATTTGATAATGGTTGACCCTGGTTGACTTTGGTTAATCATGGCCAACCATTGGTTGACTATGGTTGAGAATGGTTGATTAAATGGTTGTCCATGGTTGACTATGTTTGACCATGGTTAACAATGGTTTACCATGGTAGACTTTGGTTAATTATGGTTGAATTTGGTTGACTTTCATTGACCATGGTTGACTTTGGTTGATTGTGGTTGACTTTAGTTGACAATGGTTGCCTCTAGTTAACTATGGTTTACTTTGGTTGAGCATGGTTGACTATGGTTGACATTGTTTTACCATGGTTGACATTAGTTGATCATGGTTGAATTTGTCTCACTATGGATGACTTTGGTTGAGTTTGGCTTACCATGGTTCACATAAGTTGAATTTGTTTATCCTTTAGTTTGTACCATGGTTGACGTTAGTTCACCTTTAGTTGACTTTGGTTGGGCATGGTTGACCTTGGTAAACTATGGTTGACTTTAGTTGAGCATGGTTGAATTTTGGTTATCTATGGTTGACCATCGTTAACTGGGGTTGATGGTCGATTATGGTTTATTATTGTTATTCACAGTTGACTGTAGTTGTTCATGGTTTATGGTGGTTGTCCATGGTTGACTTTGGTTGATCATGGTTGAATTTGGATTTAACCATGGCTAGTTTTGCTTTACTTTGGTTTTCCATGCTTGGCCAAAGTCAACCATGGTTAACAAAACACGACGATGATCAAACATAGTTAACCAAATGTCAACCAAAGTCAACCATGGTCAACAAAACATAATGATGGTCAACCATAATTAACAAAAGGTCAACAAAAGTCAAGCATGGTAAACCAAAAGTCGACCATCATCAACAATTGTCAACCAATGTCAACCATGGTCAACCATAAACAACCATAGTTAACCATGGTAACCCATAGTTGACCAATGTCAACCATAGTCATATAGGAAGAGAGATTAGTAAACCATGGTCAACCATGGTTGACTTTCATTGACCATGGTTGACTTTAGTTGACAATGCTTGACTTTTGTTAACTATGGTTTACATTGGTTGAATATGGTTGAGCATGGTTGACTATGGTTGACTTTTTTTTACCATGGTCTGACCATGGATGCCTTTGGTTAAGTTTAGATTACCATGGTTGACGTTAGTTGACTTTATGTATCCTATAGTTTACCATTATGTATCCTATAGTTTACTATGGTTGATGTTAGTTGACTTTACTTGACCTTTAGTTGACTATGGTTGGCCATGGTTGACCATGGAAAACTATGGTTGACTTAAGTTGATCATGGTTGACTATGGTTGACTATGGTTGACTTTTGGTTGTCTATGGTTGTCTATGGTTGACCATGGTTAACTATGGTTGATGGTCAATTATCGTTTATTATTGTTATTCGCGGTTGACTGTGGTTGTTCATGGTTTATGGTGGTTGTTCATGGTTGACTTTGGTTGATCATGGTTGAATTTGGATAACCATGACTAGTTTTGCTTTACTTTGGTTTTCCATGGTTCGTTATGGTTGGCCATCATTGACCATAATTGACTTTAGTTGACCATGGTTGACTTTTGGTTCACAAATGTTAACTATGGTTGATCATGGTGGACTATAGCTGACTATGCTTGACCATGGTTGACCATTTCACAGTGCAACATAGTTGGCTATGTCACATTACAACATTCCGAAGTAGACTTGTCATAGTTGGTTATGTCATAAACAACCATAGTTAACCATGGTAACCCATGGTTGACCAATCTCAGCCATAGTCAAAGAGAAAAAGAGATTAGTCAACCATGGTTGATTTCATTGACCATGTTTGACTTTGGTTGATCATGGTTGACTATGGTTGATCTTGCTTGACTTTTGTTAACCATGGTTTACTATGGTTAACCATGATTGAATTTGAATGTTCATGGATGATGATGGTTGACTATGGTTAACTATGGTTGAGTTTGGATGTTCATGGCTTACAATAGTTGACCATGGTTGACTATGTTTAACCATGGTTGACTATAGTTGAATTTGGTTGACCATGGTTGACAATGGTTGACCATGATTGACTATAGCTAACTTTTATTTACCGTGGTTGACTATCATCAACGATTGTCGACTTTGGATGTTCATTGATAATAATGGTTAACTATGATTGGGCATGGTTTACTATGGTTGGCAATGGTTGCCTATGGTTGACTATAATTGACCATGGTTGAGTATAAATGACCATGTTTGACTTTGGTTGAACATAGTTGACTATGTTTAACTATAGTTGACTTTGGAGTTTCATTATTGATGATGGTCAACCATGGGTAACTGTGGTTGACCATGGTTGACTATGGTTGAATTTGGATGTTCATCGTTGAATATGCTTTCTCATGATTAAAAATGGTTAAGTATAATTGATCATAATTGGTTGAGTACGGTTAAGTATGGTTGACTATGGTTGATTATTGTTGTTCATGCTTTACTATGGTTGGCGATGATTGACCATGGTTGACAACGGTTGATTATGGTTGACCATGCTTGGCTATGGTTGACCATGGTTGACTTTGGTTCACTATAGTTGAATTTGGTTGACTTTGGTTTACTATAATTAACTTTGGTTGACTATATTTGACTATGGTTGACTTTTTGATTCTATGTATGTTGATTTTGGTTGACTATGGTTGACTATGGTTAACCATGGTTGACTTTGGTTGACTGTGGTTGAATTTGGTTGACTATAGTTGGCTTTGGTTGACTTTGGTTGACCACGGTTGATTATGGTTGACCATGCTTGACTATGGTTGACTTTAGTTAACCATGGTTGACTTTCGTTTACTATAGTTGAATATGGTTGAGCATGGTTGAACATGGTTGAATATGGTTGAGTTTTGATTTTAATAGTTGAGCATGGTTGATTTTTATTGAGCATGCTTAACTTTTGTTCACCATGCTTCACTATGGTTAACTATGGTTCATTATGGTTAAGCATGGTTGACTTTGGGTGTTAATGGTTAAAAATGGTTGACCATGCTTGGCTATGGTTGGCCATGGTTGACTATGGTTGACTATGGTTGACCATGGTTGACTTTACTTGACTTTGGTTGACCATTGCTGACATTTGTTGACTATTTTGACCATAGGAAACATGGTTGACCATGCTTTACTATGGTTGACCATGGTTGACTTTGGTTGAGCATGGTTGACTTTGGATATTCATGGTTGATGATGGTTGAGCATAGTTAATTATGGTTGACTATGGTTGATTATGGTTGGCCATGGTTTACTATGTTTAACCATGGTTGACTATGGTTGACCATGTTTAACTATAGTTGACGATGGTTGAATCTGGTTGACTTTTTTAATAGTGGTTGACTTTGTGCAATATGGTTGAATTTTTGTTCTATATGGTTGCGCATGTTTAACCATGATTCACTTTTGATTGTGCATCTTTGACCATGGTTAACTTTTGATTGCACATGTTTGGCCTTGGTTGACTATAGTTGCACATGGTTCTCTATGGTTGCACATGGATATATGGTTGCACATGTTTAACCATGATTCACTTTTGATTGTGCATCTTTGACCACGGTTAACTTTTGATTGCACATGTTTGGCCTTGGTTGACTATGGTTGCGCATGGTTCTCTATGGTTGCACATGTTTGATCATGGTCGACTTTTGATTTACAATTGTCAACTATGGTTGATTTTTGGTTTATAATGGTTGACCATGGTGCACACATGTTTGACCATGCTTCATTTTTGGTTGATTATGGTTGCGTGTGATCAAATTTTGGATGTGGATGTTTCAACATGGTTGACCTATCGTTATGCAAGTTTGACAATGTTACACTTTTGGCTGACTATGGTTGCACATGTTTAACTTTGGTTCTCTATGGTTGCACATGTTTGACCATGGTATACTTTTGGTTCTCTAAGCTTGTGCGTATTTGACCATTGTTGAATTTTGGTTTTGCATGGTTTGTCCATGTTTTACCATGGTTTTCTTTGGTTGACCTTGTTTGGACATGATTTAATGTAGTTGAGTATAATTGAACATGTTTTATTATGGTTATCCATAGTTGGCTTGGGCAAAAATATAATATAAACTATGAACATCTATGAACATGTGATATGAAAAAAATTAATATTCAGAATTTTTGTTACATTGTTTTATTTATTTTTAAATAAGCTTTTCTATTTTTATGAAAAACATAAATATAAGTTCAAGACGATATTTGACCATTAATTATTAACATCTTCAATCCATGGGTGGCTTCAATGCATAATTGACTTCAATCTCATAGGTTGACTTTGAACCATAGTTGACTTCAATCCACAACCACTATTTTAAGTGTTGTTGATTAACTTTGAACCATGGTTCATTTCATCCCATAGTTGACTTTTAAGCAAGGTTGGATCTCATGAACAACTAATATTAATATTAATTCCTTACCATTTATATTACTATTAACATTATTATAAATATTCATGTTAACATTAATATTATTATTAATATTAATATGATTAATTCTATTAATATAATATTAATGTTATTAAAAATAATATTTATGTTATTATACATATTTATGCTATTAATAAGATCTATATTAATAATAAAAATAATATCATCATTAAGTCATATAATTAATTTTGTAAATTAATTATATAACATGAAATTGTATTCTTAACCTAAACTTTACAAATATAATGAACACTAACCTAACTATAAACATAATATATATAATTCTTTTATAGTATTAATATAAAAATAATAAATAATATAGAAATTTTTATTTTAATTATATATTTGTTAGATAAAATTAATTAAAAACATATTAAAACATATAATTTATTTTAAGATTAAATTAATAATTAATTTAATGATAGACATTAATGATATATAAATTAATAATAACACAATGTTATAAATAAATAATAAATTAAAAGTAAAATTTTATTAATATTTATAAATAACTTTTCATCCATTTTTATATGATATATATTTTTATATATTTGATTAAAAGTAATATATATAACATATTTACTCTCTAATGGTATTCTTATCTATATTCTTATTTATTTAAATTATGCTACTACTATGATTTGTCCCAGTAATAGTGTTAAATAAATATATTTTCTCTGGCAACTAAAACGTCGCAATCAACAACATATTCTTGCAATAGTAACGCGTTACTTTCTCTCATCGGATTCTAATAAGACCATAATTATTCTTGAACAATTCGAAACTGTGAATTTCTGGGCTGCAAATTTGTGGAAGATCTAATTGACTGAAGCACGTGGAGCGTTGTTGTGGAGGACAACTGGTTCTCTTCCTGCTGGTTATTTGATATTGGTTTGATGGCGATATAGGGACAGTACTTTGCTTGGAAAAAAATTCTACATGAACCTGGTGTTTTTTCATCGTGCAAAGTTGAGATGCTTCTTTAACATTTTACAAAAATGAGTGCAGATTTTCTCGTTCGTTATTCATCCAACTTTTAGTGTATTACAATCCTTAGAACAGAGACATAAAACCTAATAATACAAACATGTAATAATAACGGATTTGGGATTAACCAAAAGAACAAATAAAAATTCAAAAGCAAAAGAACTATTTAAAAATTCATTGCAAGCTTTGAATAAAGATAGATCCAAAAATCTGGAAAGGTGTACAGCATGGCCTTTGAATACGAGAAATTAAAAAAAAAAAATGGTTGTTACCATGCATAATAAAAGTTTACCTTTTGAAAGTTTCTTTTAAATTAAAATATAAAACTTAATCAAAATATATATATATTTTAAGTTTGTGTAATAAGATAGAGCATGTCATTCAAAAGTTGAATTTATCAATTATGATTTCTTTTATCTAATAAGATAGAGCATCTCATTCACGAATATTAATTAAGCACAGGACAGGACTACTCTGTTCGTCACTCTTGTATCAATTTGAAGGAGGATAGAAGCACACAAAACTAATGCTACACGCATGAGACTATATTTTTTTACAACATTCATGCACACACAAAAAACACTCAGAGAAAAATGCTAATGCTATAGCACAGAGGTGGAAATACTCTGTGTTTCTGATTCATGATCTGTCCAAAACCATTAAAAAATATGGTGAGGTAGATGCAGGTCTTAACGCCCTTCTGGAAGCTACCGCGAATGCTGCTGCAACCATAAAGAACACAACAATCCGAAAACCAAATTTGCAGAAAAATATCTAGCAGTATTAAAATCGGACAATTGAAGAAGTTAAAATATTATACCAGCACCAGAATTGGTTTCTCTCCTTTATATCAAATTTACTGCGCATCCAAAAGACTTTTTCCATCAATGACAGAATTTGCAATCGAGTTAAGTTCCAGGTAGGCTTAGTTCTAAATTTCTTATTGGATTATTACATTAATATAAAGATTCAAATATTACTTAAAACATCATAGAAAAGATTCAATTATTATGTAAAACATCGTACATAACAACCTCTGATTTAAACACACAAAATAAAATATGGAAATATGGACTCAATAACCAAAACTGTCTGCATGATGCTGTATGTTTATTTCACTTCTAATCTACAAAACACCTCTATTGCATTATCTTGGATGATAAGACAACCATGAACCCAATATGTAAGTGCTCTCAACCTCTTATGGCAATGCCTATACCCTAGAACCCTACAAAATTATAATATCAACTTTTTAATTAATGCACCACTGGCCGAGTTCTGCACATAGATCCATGGAATTGGGTTGCACGGTCACGTAATAAGGCCTTAAAGCAGTATTACTTCATACCATGGTTGTAAATTCAATTTCAACGATGAAAGATCAAGACCTAGGCACGCTTGCAAGAGAACAATTCAATCAAGGATGATCCTGAGAATCCTTTTTAGGGTTTCCGTCTGATGTCGAGGAAGACAAGTGAAGACATCAATACTTCTTCCTCCATCTACTCTGGGGAGAAACATCATCGTTCCAATTCATCCATGCTCTCTGCACATTCGATGGTTTCGCCCATCCATAGTCTATTTCGTAAACATGAAATCTGGGAGAGCTCACGTAGCGACCTATTAAATCATGAACACCTCTGTTGCAGCTATGCTTAGATTTCAGACATTCTATTGTATTATTGATCTGCGCATCTGTGGTGCAGGAGCCGATGAGATGGTGGATAAGACCGGCAACGAAGCATATATCCTGCAATTCCTTTGCAGATGCAGTTCCCAAGGTAAGGGCGGATTTTTTCGTCCTCTGCAATCACTGTGAACTACAAAAAAAACGGGTCGATTCTGTGGGACTTCTAGAGATTTCATTACGCACCTCCAAAACTGTGCAACGAATGCAACAAACGAAGTTGCAGTTGAAGCCCCTGCTCGTTATAACAAATTGTAACTCCAAATTGTAATTTGTACCATCAATGTATATCATTGGTGTAACTCCATTCTGAAACGGCCACAAATAGAATTAAGCAGTAGTGGAGCGGTACTCGTGGATGGTTGAGCTAGCCACTGAAGCGTTACCGAGTAGTTCGATGGTGGAGCTAGCCACTGAAGCGTTACCGTTTAGATGCGGGAAGCGGATCCCATGCCATCTGGATGATGGTATCGTTGGGTACATGTTTAATCAGCATTATTAAATTAACTCTTATTTGCACCCTAATGCTCGCAAGCAAGTTATTATATTTAATCTTCACCTTCAATTTAGGAGAGACGACGAAGAATATTCTATGTAAATAAATCTTCACCACACAATGCTTAATTGTGATTGAAAGGCCACCATCCCCACCCAGGTATCAAAATAAGATGCCTATCGACGTAATTATGCAATCAATATCTTATTAAAATGTAATGTATATTCGAGGGAAACGTAGCCCTGGGTCGATTCTTCTTTACAGAGAGAGAGATCGCCCAAGTGATATTAAAGTGTAATGTATATTCTAGGGAAACGTAGCCCTGGGTCGATTCTTCTCTACAGAGAGAGAGATCGCCCAAGTGCGACTAGCATAGGATAAGCTTCAAATACGAAGAACAAAAATAGAGATCGGGTTCTCTGTGATACGTTTGAGAAAAATGCAACTCTATTTAACAACTGTTAAAAATATGACAACTAATTAATCAATAATGGTTTTTAACACTTGACTAAATTAATAGTTTGTCCAACTATTGGATGGTTGAAATTTTTTCTAACCTGTGGCAATTCCTGTGGCTATGTAACTTTTTACATAAATGTATTTATATGTATTTTTAGGAATAGGTAGATGACAGAGTTTTGATGAGAAATGTCTGGATGTAATTTCCATCATTAAAGGAATAAGATATCGATCCTTTTCCTTGTGGATGTTTCTCTAAATTGAATTTTTACCACTAATCTTTAGTGTTAAATTTATGTGTTCTATTTATCATTATTTTTGCGGTGTAAATCTTTTATTAGACTCTAAAATACCAACAATAACATGTGCAGCGATACCGCTCTATTACAGAACTTGTACAGGATTCACATACTTGCAGAGGAAATTGACACCACACTTACCAATACTATTTCAAGCATTGACTCCATTAAATGGTATATGCAATGATCCAGCTGAATACCAGTATAAGCCCATCAATCAAGTTTGTCCAATAGGATCTGAGGATCGCCCTCCTAAATAGATCGTAGAGATCACTTCCTATCTGTAGTAAGCACATAGATCGTGCCTCTACCTCGTAGAGTCCGCCCAACCTTGGTAGGATTTGTTATATTCCGTTACTGTTATGTAATAAACATCTTCTACAGATTCCAGGACCTAGAACTTTCATGTTCTTCACAATTGAATAAGGCAGAAATTAAAAAGTCATTAATTACATTTCCTGGATCCATTTGTGCAGAGATTTGGACACGATTAAAACACTTTGCTAATCGCTGCTTCAGTCTTCATAGCAGAAATCCGGTTTCTTTCTCTTATTTCTGATACGTTCTTTCAGACTCACAACATGGGTATTCTGAAGGTTCTTTTATGGGTGGAGAGAGGACCGGTTTCGAGACCATTCCCTTGTATCCGTTAGCATTCGAGACAAGAAAGGATATGGAAACCCTTGAAAATCGTAACTGCCTACCATACCTGTCTCTTCATTTGGGCCATTAAAAACTAATTAAAAATTAGTCTTACATTCTCCCACTTGGCACATATGATAACTTAACGTTAGAGTTTAACAAGGTAGACATTAGGCATGCCATAAATCATATCCATCTTGACTTTCAGTCATAATACTATAATTAAACAACCCAGTTATGCGAGTCATCACGGTTCCATGTCAATAAGGCAACATAGTCCCTTCCATGCACCACAACATTAGTAACGTGTTTAATATAGTCTATAAACGAGAAGTGTATTCATAAGGTCCAACAATAATGTTTCTCGTTAGAGACTCACTATTCCTGTCATCATACATTTATTCTCATACATGTACGTACACATTTAAAACAAGATTTATCAAACAAAAACACCTTTATTAAGATCTCAAAGTGTCAAATAAAACAAATAACATAATGCAATCCATCACATAAAAGTAGCAACTGTTATGTGCTACATTCAATACCCATTCTATTGGCATGTTCCTTAAATGTCTTTGGTGGTAATCCTTTTGTCAATGGATCTGCAACCATAAGGAGTGTGCTTATGTGTTCAATTGACACTAGTTGTTTCTGAACTTCTTCCTTCACGGCAAAGTATTTCAATTCCATGTGTTTAGCACCATTAGAATACTTGTCGTTCTTAGAGAAAAATACAACTGCAGAATTATCACAATAAATTCTTAGCGGCTTGGCAATAGAGTCGACAACCCCAAGTCCTGAGATAAAATTTCGCAACCACAATCCATGAACCGTGGCCTTAAAGCATGCCACAAATTCAGCTTCCATAGTCGATGAAGCAGTGATAGTTTGCTTCGCACTTTTCCATGATACTGCTCCTCGAGCTAATAGGAACGAATAACCAAAAGTGGACTTTCTACTGTCAATGCATCTAGAAAAATCCAAATATGAGTAGCCAATCACCTCTAGATTATCAGACCTCCTAAATGTGAGCATGTAATCCTTTGTCCCCTACAAGTACCTCATCTCTTTCTTTGCAGCTTTCGAGTGATCAATCTAGGATTAATTTGGTATCTTCCCAACATACCAACTACAAAACTGATGTTTGGTCTGGTGCAAGTTTGTGCATACATTAGGCTTCCTACTGCAGAAGCATAAGGAATTCCTTCCATTTGTTTTCGTTCCCATTCATTCTGCGGACATTGCATAAGGATGAATTTATCCCCTCTCTGAATAGGGGCATCACTAGCTGAATATTTCTTCATTCTGAATCTCTATAGAACTCTTTCGATATAACCCTTCTGAGACAATCCTAACAATCGACGTGACCGATCCCTGAATATTTCAATTCCTATCACGTAAGATGCCTCACCCATATCTTTCATTTCAAAATTCATAGAGAGAAACTTTTTGGTGTCATGTAATAAACCAAAATCACTTGTGGCAAGCAATATGTCATCAACATAGAAAATCAGAAATATAAATTTACTCCCACTAACCTTCAGATATATACACCGATCAATAGTGTTTTCCTTAAATCCAAAAGAAGTAATGGTATTATGAAACTTAAGATACCATTGTTGGGAAGCTTGTTTAAGTCCATATATTGATTTCTTAAGTTTGCAAGCTAGGTGTTCTTTTCCTTTAATGGAGAAACCTTCAGGTTAATCCATATAGACTTCTTCCTCTAAACTCCCATTCAGAAAAGCAGTTTTCACATCCATTTGGTGCAATTCCAAATCATAATGAGCTACCAATGCCATAATGATTCTAAGTGAGTCCTTCTTGGACATAGGAGAGAAGGTCTCTCTATAATCTATGCCTCCTTTCTTAGTGAAACCTTTGGCCACCAGTCTAGCTTTATGTCATTCAATATTACCCTTAGAGTTGTGTTTGGTCTTAAAGACCCATTTGCAACCAACTTTCTTGTATCCCTTGGGCAATTCAACAAGATCCCAGACTTCATTCTAGTCCATTGATTTCAATTCATCAATCATGGCATCAATCCATTTAGCAGAATCATTACTTTCTATGGCTTGTGAAAATGAAGCCGGATCCTTACACATCCCTACATCAAAATCAAATTTTTGTAGATAAACCACATAATCATCTGAAATAGAAGACCTCCTTCCCCTTTGAGATCTCCTTAATACTATTTCTTGTGGTCCTTCTACCATTGGTTCATTGGTGAGAGTCTCATTATGGAGTGGTGGTTCATTAATTTGTTGTTCAATGTTGTCAAGTTGTTCAACAATGATAGGAACAACAATTTCCTTTGAAGCCATAGGTACAGGGACTTGTACCCTAACTTCTTGGATAACCTCATTTTTTGATTTATCACTCCCACTAACTTCACCATTTTCAATGAATCTGGCATGACCAGTCTCTACAATTCTCATACTGTGATTAGGACAATAAAACCTATACCCTTTGGATTTTTTAGGATAACCAATAAAATAACCATTGATCGTTCTAAAATCCAATTTCTTTTCATGTGGATTATACAATCTAACCTCTGCTGGAAAACCCCAAACATGCAGGTGTCTTAAACTCGATTTCCTTTTCAAAAGGGGTTTTTGGAACTGACTTACTAGGAACCCGATTTAATAAGTATACAACGGTCTTAAGAGCATGCATCCACAAAGACTTTGGTAAATTGGAATTACTTAACATACTCCTAACCATATCCATTAAAGTACGATTATTCCTTTCAGCTACACCATTCTGCTGTGGCGTTCCAGGCATAGTATACTGTGCACATATGCTGCACTTTTCAAGGATTTTAGCAAATGGGCCACAGCACTGCCCTGATTCATCATACTTTCCATAATATTCACCACCTCTATCAAATTTGATGATTTTCACCTTTCTGTCTAATTGCCTTTCAACCTCAGTAATATACACCTCAAGGGCATCCACCGATTGAGATTTTTCATGCAACAAATAGACATAACCATAATGTGAAAAATCATCAATAAAGGTGATAAAATACTTTTCTCCACCAAAAGATGGATTGTCAAAAGTCCCACAAATGTCTGTATGGATAATCTCAAGAAGTTCAGTACTTCTTGTGGCACTCTTTCTAGTGTGTCTGATTTATTTTTCCTTAATACAATCCACACACACCCCAAGATCACAAAAATATAGGTTTAAGAGAATCCCATCTTTTACTACTCTCAGTAACCTTTCTCTGGAAATATGTCCCCGCCTTTTATGCCACAAGTATGAGGAATTTTCATTCATGAGGCTACGTTTAGTACCAACATTATGATGCATGGTAAGAATAGTTTCAACAAATAGATTATCAAGATTTAATTTGTACAAACCATCACAAAGAATACCCGAACCAACAAAGGAGGCATTTTTATACAAACTAAAATTTTTATTTCCAAAATTAAAAGAGTAACCACTGATATCAAGTCTAGACATGGAAATTAAATTTCTATAAATAGAAGGAACATAAAGAGTCTGAAATAAATCCAAATGATAACTAGAATCTAGAGATAAACGATAAGTCCCAATGGCTTCAACTGGAGCTTTAACCCGATTTCCCATGAATAGAAAATTTTCATTTGGATTTATGATGTGGGTTGTAAGGAATCCCTGCATTGTATTTGAAAGATGAGTAGTAGCCCCAGAGTCAATCCACCAAGTATTAGAAAGAACTTCTGTTAGGTTTGATTCGAAACAAACAGAAATCAAATTCATACCTTTCTTTTTGAACCATTCCCTACGTTTCGGACAGTCTTTCTGATAGTGTCTCGACTTTCTGTAGAAGTGACACTTATCACTATTCCTTTCCTTCTTATAAGCCTGAGAACCATGATTAGGCTCATATGCCTTAGGTGGTATTCGCTCCATGCCCTTTCTAGGTTTTTTCCCTTTCCTTTCAGCTCCTTGAGTTGTGAAATGAACTAAATGTTGTCCATGTTGCTTAAGTCTTGCCTCTTCTTGATTGAGCATACCGGCCAACTCATTCACATTCCACTTATCCTTAATAGTGTTATAGTGAATCTGAAATGGCCCATACTGAGGAGGCAAGGAGTTCAAAATAAATTGCACAAGAAAGAACTCATCCACATTCATCTCAAGAGTCTTTAATTGAGCAGCCAAATTTGTCATTTCAAGGACATGCTCATGCATCCCACGCGTACCATCAAACATCATGGTGGTAATCTTAGCCATCAGTGTCCCAGCAAGGGACTTGTCTGCAGTTCAGAAACGCTCTCCCACAGATTTTAGAAATTCTTTAGCATTATCAGTTACACGAAGTGTTGACTTGATGTTGTTTGCTACAGTTATCCGCATAAACTTAAGGCTTAGTCTGTTCGATCTTTCCCATGCTTTGAATATAGATTTTTCTTCCGCACTATTGTCACTAGCAATAGCAACCGGTTTCTCAGATTCAAGTGCTATATTTAGATCCAGAACACCGAGGTGAAACTGAACCTGTTCTTTCCAATTTGAGAAATTCACTCCATTCAAGATCGGAACGTAAGAGGCATGCGAATGTAGCGAAATAGGAATTGACGTTGCAATCATAAATTCACGCTCACAACATTAATTCTAAGGGTTATAAATAATTTGACAATTAAGCAACATAAAAACACATGGTTAAACAATAATAAATAGTTTACCGTGACCTACCTTTGGGCTAATCTTATGGTAAACTATTAACAATTATGGTGATTTCCTTTCACCTAATAGTACTAATTGATAAAATATTCACAACTAAGAAGTTCGTTACCTTTGAGTATCTGTACCAACCTTAATTGTGAATACCCACCAACCATCCTACTCCAATTAATTAATCTATAAAAAATGGTGCACCTTTGGGACAACCTAATATTCTTGTGATTAAATAATTGCGATTTGCAGAGTCATTATTTTAACATTGGGGAAACGAGTATTAAATTTCGATAATTTGACTTGATATCTACGTGTCATTCTGGTTGGATCACTTTGGTGGCTACCAAACCGTATTTTAATATAGACCTTAAATCAATATAATAACTTTGCATATTAAATCAACAGTAATATGTTCAAACCCCATATCAAAGATACGAAAAGAATGAACTACAAACTATGCATCTACTATAGAGTATTTTTACTATTATAAAAGAAAGAATTCTAATTACATTGTAACAAATTTGAACCCTTTCTGCAACACTATTCTTATTAATATCTAGCTATTGACCATCTATCAATTAACATTGAAGTAAAGAGACTCGCTGAAGACCTTTCGAATTCAGTTGCCTTAGGTTAATCATAAAGAATTGAGATCATTAGTCCTCAGCTCAGTCAAGATGAATATCAATAAGATTTATCAGCCCAAATCCATGTTGATGAATTTTTCTGTGCTATGAACATCAAGAATATATATAGCGAATTCTTAGCAAAAAAATGAAGTATATATATATAGACACATGATGGTCATAGAATTACTGTAAAAATAAAAACAGATAAAAAATCATTATGGAAAAAACATGAAAGTTCTCAACGCATGCTCTGATACCAAATGTTATATTCAATTACTGTTATGTAATCAACATCTACTATAGATTCCACGACCTAGAACTTTCATGTTCTTCACAAGTATTGAATAAGGCGAAAATTAAACAGTCATTAATTACATTACCTGGATCCATTTGTGCAGAGATTTGGACACCATTAAAACCCTTTCCTAATCGTTGCTTCAATCTTCATAGAAGAAATCTGGTTTCTTTCTCTTACCCCTTTCTGATACGTTCTTTCAGACTCACAAGATTGGTATTCTGAAGGTTCTTTTATGGGTGGAGAGAGGACCGGTTTCCCAAGACATTTATACTCCACTTGCCCATCATAGTAGGAGTTTCAAAACCATTCCCCTGTATCCATTAGCATTCGAGACAAGAAAGGATATGGAAACCCTTGAAAATTGTAACTGCCTACCACACGTGTCTCTTCATGTGGGCCATTAAAAACTAATTAAAAATTAGTATTACAGGATTCCCCACCATTTGGAGCTCGAACCCCATAAGGATAGGGTAAAACACCAAGTGACGGCTAGAAGGAGCTGCACTCCTCTAAGAACAAGAGAACAATTGACAACTAACAATGATTGGCACTCCTTCAAGGAGACAACCCCCACGTAAATCTCCCAAATATAGCCTTGCAATCTTTTAGTTTCAATATATAAACCGATTCATGGATCGCTATTCCAACAAGCAATTAAATATCCTTTTTATAAACAATTCATGGATCGCTATTCCATCAAGTAATTAAATATCCTTTTTATAAACAATTCATGGATCGCTATTGTATCAAGTAATTAAATATGATTTTATAAACAATTCCTGGATCGCTATTCCATCAAGTAATTTAATATTATGTTTATAAACAATTCATGGATCGCTATTCCAGCAAGAAATTAAATATCGTTTTCATATATATAAGTATAGTTTCATAAAAGGTTTGTTTGTATGAAATATATATGTTAATATATTTCCCTTCATCTTTTTGCAAACATTATTGTTATCTTTTTATTAATTAAGAACTTTCTTTCAAAGTATTTGCCTCCACAATAATTTTCCTTTTATAATAATTACTCTCATATATATTATATTTAAAGTATGCCATACAGGACGAGTTGAGCCTCTCAAGGTTGAGAGCGGTCGGTGAAGCCTATCAACTAGCTCTGAAGGAAAAAGAGAAACTGTCGAGGAAATCTGCATCAACTAGAGCCAGGATGACTGGTCGTGGTGCGAAGGATGTTTCCATAAAAGGCCAAGTTAGCGGAACCATGAGAGAATCTATCGAAGAAAACCACCATGCAGAAGGGACATTGACAAAGGTTAAAGTGTAGGAAAACTGACGTGATGGTCATGAGAAACGTGGTCGAGATGCGTATTGTCAAGGTGGTCCAGCAGTAAGAAAAGGATTTGATAGACCAGCATTAGTCTATTATAAGTGTCAAGGAGTTGGACACAAGGCATATGAGTGCCCAAAGATCCTACACACTACAGAGGAGTCGAAACCCAGATGTTGAAGAGATGAGCAAATCGACGAGAGGGCGGAGTTGACATCTGACAGCAGTAAAGATGGGAAAATTAAAAGTTGAACTATGATGGCTAGGAGGACATTGGTTCAGGATGATTGACATGATGAGAAAGAGATTCCATAGCAAAAGGCCATCTTTCGAACCAAAGTGAGAATTGGTGAATGGTATTGCAAGACCATAGTTAATAGCGGAAGTACAGAGGATCTTGTGTCGACAGAGGTTATCAACAAGGTGGGATTGAAATGTGAGGAACACCCACACCCATACAAGATCTCGTGGTTGTAGAAAGGACATCATGTCAAGGTAACGAGACAGTGCCTAATAAACTTTAAGGTTGGGAAACTTGAAGACAATGTACTATGCGACGTAATCCCAATAGATGCATGTCATCTACTATTAGGAAGTACATGGAAATATGATTGGAAGATGATCTATGATGGTCGATCCAACACAATAATAGTATGGAAAAATGGCACGCAAAGGACTTTGAAGCCAAAGCAGGAGGATCAAGCTGACTGCAAGCAGGGTGAGAGAAACTATTGGGAGAAGCAAGTGCTGATATGCTCAGCAAAAGAATTCCTCACGCAGGAGGAGAAGCAGTCGGGATGTTTCGCCATCATTCTGAAAGGACCATGTGTCGATAGGTCGACAATGGAAAGGATTCCATTCGAATTCAAAAAGATTCTCGATGAGTTCAGGAGCATAGTAGTTGACGAAGCACCGACGAGATTACCATCAATGAGAAGCATATCCCATTAGATCGACTTGATACCAGGATCGAGTTTTCCAAACAAGGAACCTCACAGAATGAATCCGACAGGGAGTCAGGAACTCAATCGATAGGTCCAAGAGTTGTTGGATAGAGGATTGATCAGGGAAAGTGTGAGTCCATGCGTGGTACCAAAAGTATTAGCGTCGAAGAAAGATGGAGAATGGAGGATGTGTATAGAGTCCAGAGCTATCAACAATATCATGATCAAGTATCGATTCCATTGCCGGGAATGGAGGACTTAATAGATTTCTTGAGTGGAGCAAGATACTTCATGAAGATCGACCTGAAGAGCGGTTATAACCAAATTCGGGTTAGAGAAGGAGATGAATGGAAAACAACCTTTAAGACAAAGGAAGGACTGTATGAGTGGTTAGTCATGCCATTTAGATTGACTATTGCACCCAATACTTTCATGCGGTTGATGAATGAGGAACTGAAACCATTCTTAGGAAATTTTGTCGTAGTGTACCTAGACGACATTTAGAGTTTTAGTCGAACCAAGACAGAGCACTTGGAGGACATTCGACAAGTATTGTGAAAGTTGTAGAAAGAGAAGCTGATGGTGAACCTGCAAAAATGTTTCTTCATGAAGGAAGAGCTGGTGTGGTTGGGATTTGTAATATCGGGTAAAGGGTTAGTGATGGACTCAAAAAAGGTGAAGGCTATATTGGATTGGCTAGAATCGACAAGAGTGACTGGAGTGAGAAGTTTCCATGGACTTGCTAGTTTCTACAGGAAGTTCATCTGGGGATTCAGTCGGATTTGTGCATCTTTGACAGAGTGCATGAAGAAAGGGGAGTTCAAGTGGACAAAAGCTACCCATAAATATTTCAACAAGTTGGAGGAAAAGGTAACTGAGAGCCTAGTGTTAGCACTCCCATATTTCAACAAATTTTTTCAAGTCGATTGCGATGCGAGTGGGATGAAAATTGGAGCGGTGTCAAGCCAGGAGGGCCAATCAATTACATTCTTCAGTGAAAAGTTGGATGATGCAAAGTGGAAATATTCGGTCCATGACCAGGAATTCTATGCGATCGTCCAAGCATTGAAGAAGTGGAGGCATTATTTGTTTCCCAAGGAATTTGTGTTGTACACAGATCACCAAGAACTGAGGTACTTGAGTACTCAGTCGAAGTTGAATCAATGACACATGAAATGGGTCAGGTTGCTGACGCACTAAGTCGAAGAGTTGCATTTTTGAACACAGAGATAGTTCAGGAAATAGGAATAGAGTCAGTGAAGACAAAGTATGTGAACGATGGGGATTTTGTGAAGGCATGGAAGGCGAGTAGCAAACCATGGAGTGTCGACATAACTCCATACTTAGATTATTTAATCCAAGAGGGATACCTGTTCAGGAGACAACAGTTGTGTATTCCCAAAGGATCCGTAAGAGAGAACCTAATCCGAGAATTGCATAGCGGTGGATTAGCAGGTCATTTTGGCATCGACAAGACCAAGGTATTGGTCGAAGAAAAGTAATATTGGCAAGGAATGATGATAGATGTCGGTAAGTGGGTGTATTGGAGAAAACTCACTATGGCTTGGGAATACCACAATAGACAGATGACTACCAGAAATCTACTCAATCCTCAAAGCAATGCTATTATAAATGACAATGTTACGATAATGGAGAAATGTAACTAACCTCGATCCAATGTTTGATGTAGATCATCGTTGGAGCTTTCAATCCACGCACTTGTAATCTGCAAATTAGTCTTGACAGCCAATATCCAACAAGTACATATAATATATAATTGACATTAACATTATCAATAACAATGGTCCATAATATCATAAGCAAATGTAACCCAATGTATAATAAATGACATTCACACCATGTTTGGACGAGAATATGAGTATTTCTATTAATGAACAAGAAGAAGTACAAAGTGAGATGACCTCTTGCCGACAACCAGTCTGAACCAAGATCTAGATCAATCCACTTGTGCCTCCACCACTTCAATCCTCCATGAATGGAAAACTCAAACTAGAAAGGAGTTTGGAAGGTGAAAATAACTGGTTCACAACTACAAGGATCAATGAGTGCAGACTCAAGATAGGGCAAAAATCCGCTAGAGTTCTCTTACAATTCGCTTCTTCCTCCCGTCCATAAGCCATACGTGCTGAATATATAGTCCTCTCAAAGGTAGGTGAAAGGACACATCGAGGCGTTACTTGGGCAGATGGAGATCCAAAGGTCACCCAGTGACCGCTTTTTGGGAGTAAAAAGTAATTAATAGTGTTTTTTACCATTTTACATGCTACCCGCGGGCTATAGGGATGCAACTCACGGGTACAATTGCTATAAAGATGCAACAGGCGGGTAGGAATAAAAATAGGGAAAACTGGTATCATTGAAGGATAAAAAAGGATTTGAGTCACTGAAATGGATCCTACAGGCCAAACAATGCTGATGCTCATAGGGTGGAAGATTTCTATGTAACAGATGCCCCCTAATGTGTGAAGTCAGAGACTGAAAGTGCTACGATGGCCAAAATACATTATAAAACTCAGAAGTGGAGTGATGGAGACACAAGTGGAAAGAACGACTCACTTGTCATAATACAATAGTATCTCTAAATACATGTCGGTATAGTACAACAATCTGATACAATGGCCATGAATAGGAAGTACATAATGGATATATGTCATAGGTGATCATAGCCATGATCCCTCTATAGTAAGATATGGTATTCTGTTGAAAAGAAGAAAACTAGTGCAAACTGGAGGTACAAACTGCTGAAACCTGAGAGGTGATATCTCAGATGTAAAGTTAAAGTCATATATAGAATACTGAATGCCATAATCACCTAGGGTCTTCTATGCAAGTATTCGACAGTGCAAGTCCCATCAAGTGAATAAAGGAGTTGGGGTCAAACTTGATGAGACATCGTCTGATTACTGGTCAATGATGTATACCGTTAACAGACGCGAGATGACCCACCAATAATGAAAATGGGCATCAAGGCACAGAGCATAACACCAGAGTGTGAATAAATGGGTTGAAGTCAAACACTAGGATGAATCCATCGATCAGGGGACATTGATGTATTCCCAAAACTATCGATGGCTAGAGAACCTGCCACTAATGACTGCAAGCCTCAAGGTACTCAACTGAACTCTAAGCCTCAAGTCCCAGAATAAATGAGTTGAAGTCGGTGGAACAAGACTCACTAGAAGGAGGGCATTAAGGAATCCCCCATCAACCAGCACGAGGTACCAGCAATGCTGAAAGATTTGGAAGATCTCCAGTGAAACGGACTAACTCAATAAGGATGGACGACATGCAATAGTCAAGAGATCTGAGGAGTGGTCGACACTGGTTTCAGGCCTTCCTTTGAACAAGAGCATGAGCAGATGGATAGACTTAGGCAGCATTGACTTGACATAAAATGTGCAATGCAGGAGGCATTACAGAGGGCTCCATAATGACTAGAAGCTTAACCAATCGGTGGAGAAAACTGAGAAACAAGTACAACTCCTAAGGCCAAACTATAGTCCCGACTCATAATGTATGGAGTGGAATGAATGCTCTGTTCAAAGGCGACACAACAACTGCCAACTAGAAATAGTGACTATAATCCCATCCGGCCTTTTGGAATATTTGATTTTTTTGGTCTTTTTCATATTTGTGAAAAGCTTGAAAAAGAATAAATTTGCTTATAGTACAACAGGTGAGGGAACAAGTGTCAAATAGCTAGCAGATGTCAAGCACTCTATTTGCAGATAATTAAATATCAAACACACAGAGCATATGAAATTTATTGTCAACCCGGGAAAGTCTTTTTATTTCAAAGGATAAGTGCACAATATATGTTTAAACACAAAACCATTAGAAGCAATTACTTTTACCTTCTATCATCCATATTCATCCCAAGAATCTATGCAATCCCAAGTGCCTTCTAACTGCTATACTATAATTCTTTTCTATTATGCATCAGGAAGAAATGATATCAGATCTAATCAACGATTGCAACAAGGAAATCTCATTCGTATTCTAAAATAATCACTTGTCTAATCTAATCAAGCTGGAAATCATAAAACATGAACTGAACATTACTCTAGAATTTCAAATGAAAGGAACTGAAGCAACTGTTCTAAGAAACTGAATTGTGAAATAAAGATCAATCAACACATAACAGGAAAGCTAATTTGTAAGAGCTTCTGGGATCACGGCTCAACTGTAGGATGAACACGGTAGTGTGAACAGAAATTGAAATGTGTAAAGCAACCCTGACTCAGTCGACTGTTATTCTATACCATTCACCAATCTCACAGAAATATAATCTTTCACCAAGAAATCCACACAATAATTATTGCCGCTGCGTACAAAAGAAAGAACAAAACATCACACAACAAGAAAGATGAAATCCTAATTTAACTCAGCAATCTCTGTGGAAGACGGGCCCAGTCTTCACACAGAGACGCTGGTTGAACAACACCCTTTTTAACTCAGAAGTAACCCCTTATATTAACAGAAGAATGAGTACACAGTTTTGGCTTGGCTGCTAATACAAGATAAATTAATTGTTTGCTGTCCAACCCCTGGGTCGAGGCAACTCCCCATATTTATACATACAACTTGTAACATCTAATCCTATAATTGGGCAGCCATGAAGATCTCTGATCTTCAGGCGCCCTAAATAATCTAGCTGTTACAATGCGTGGCAGAACTGAAATATCCAAATATGAGGGAGTTATTAATTGCCCCAAGAGTGGCGGTCCTTCCAGCTCACAGCTGGACTCGAGCAGCGACATACTTAAGATAGCAATTTCTGTTACAGCTGCCCTATCACGATTGTGCCTTGATTGACGATTCGAGCCCCAAGAAACCTTCTACAAGCAATGAACGTCCCTTCCTTCATGACTTGTTCAGCTCCGATCTTCCTGTAGTCTATTTGTCTCACTACCTTCATAAATCGCATCATGTTAGCACGAATTAAGAGATGCACAGCTTTAATCATCACAATCATAAGTATTAATACAATAAACAATAATCGGCCATACCTTGGTAATTTGGGGAATAAAATAAGGACAATAAGTCTAATTGCCAAGATAATTGGTGTAGGACAAGGGAAGGGAAGATGATAAATGATGATCAAAAAGGGCCAATTCTGGGCTCAACATCTCCCCCCAACTATCCTGTTGCATGTCCTCATGCAACAACCTGCATCTGAATCTTGAACTGAGCTCTGTCCAGGAGAGAGGAAGGAATGTAGGGAACTCAGGCATCTCATCTATCCCTTGAAAGCTTCTGTGAGTAACCCAGCATCTTCCAACTTCACTGTTTCCCTTCCACTGCTACTTGCTGATATCTGGGAATGTACTTGGTGTGGTGGGAATCTTTCTGTAGTCTCATTATGCTGTGCCTGGGGGAGTTGAAAAGAAATCCTCAATCTGAATCCAACTCAATGACATCTCTAGGAGGTGGAAGCACTGGTTCTCGTGGGACAGTGTCTTCCAGCGCATCTAATGTTGACAGGAGAGTTGCTGGTTCTTGTGTAACAGCAACATCCTTTGAACCTTCTTCAGCAGCTACTTTTATTGCTTTTGGAGACATTGGTTCTTGTGTAACAGTGTCTTCTTTGTCCTTCTGCTGCTGAGACTGGATATCCTTTTCAATTTGCAGCTCCTCCTCCAAGATTTCAGTGTCACCTGAGCATGGTGTCTGTACCTGTTCATCTTCACTCCCCTATGTATCAGGAATGATATCCACTCCCATGTTATCTCCCAACTGCAATTCAGGAGTCTTTGCTGCAGCTTCCAAGGATGTTGGTTCTTGTGTAGCAACATCCTGGCTTACCTCTTCATCCTTCTTTTGCTGCAGCTCCTCTTCTATGAGTTCTGTATCATGGGAGTCCTCTGGGGTTACAACCCAGAGTTCATCATTAAACTCCAGAGTATCCTCTGTCCCAGCTTCTTCTCCTGTCTGCTTGGCTGGTTGGACAGTTATATTCAGGGTTGCTGGTTCTTGTGTTGCAGCATCCTGTTCCAATTTATCACTGTCCTGCCTTTTCGTCTCTTCTTCTAAAATTATTGTGTCCTGGGAACGTTCTGGGGTTACAGCATAAAATTCTTCACTAACCTCCAGAGTATCCTTCGGCTCCATGATCTCTGTATCGTGGGAACATTCTGGGGTTTCACTATATTCTTTTATAAGCTCCAGAGCATCCTTCATTCCCAGTTCTTCTCCCATCTGTTCTATAATCTCTATGTTGTGGGAGCATTTTGGGGTTACCATACATTCCTTATAAATCTCCAGGGCGTCCTCCACTCCAAGTTCTTCTCCCATCTGTTCTATAATTTTTGCATCATGGGAAGTGGCAGCTGTAGCGAGGATGTTTAAAAGTGCTGGTTCTTGTGTAACAGCACCTTCTTTTTCCACTGCTTTCCCTATTGTGGCTGAAGGCTGTTGTGCTGAATAAGTACTAAGTAAAATTTTATGGCCTGCTTCCTCAAAGATTTCTCCACAGGTGGGGCAGAGTATTCGCTCATCCTTTTCTCCAGCTCCAGCAGAAGCTGATTCCTCCACTTGGTCTGCAGTCTCTATTAATGTGTACATTTTTCTTCCACCCTGCTTTCTGCAGGTTTCCTTGCAAGTTTCCAGCTCCCTTCTAAGTGCTTGGAGGTCCTCTTTCAGCATTGAATTCTCATACAGGAGTCCCTCAATTCTAGGTTCCTCCTCCACTGGTATTTGTGGAGCATCCCTCGGTCTTGGTGTAAGGATTGGGGGCTCAACTTGTGTCTCTAAGGTTGCCCATTTTTTTCTAGCTGCCTCTGTTGCTGTGACTGATCGAGTTCATTTCCTTCTGATTGGTGCTACTAAATCAAACTCATTGATGGCCCTCTTCCTTTTCTGTGGTGTTTTCTTTTGTGACTTTTCTTTTTGTGGTGTTTCTTCTTATGGAGCTGGAATATAGGGGGGCAAAACTGAAGTTAAAGGAATATTTCCCTGCCCCCCGTGCCGTTCTTCTTCAATCACAGCTCCTCCTCCTACCCACACGAGGGTTTCATCTACATTGTCACCTGATGGCTCTGTTTGTGCTTCCCCTCGCTCTCCTTCAAATGCAGTGTCATCCCCAACTGGTTCTGCTTGTGCTGGGGATTCATACACCTCGAATGGCTTTGCCTGTGCCCCTGGTTGTTCTTCCTCTGTGGTTTTACCCACCTCGGATGGTCCTGCCTGTGCCCCCAGTTGTTCTTTTTCTGTCTCATCCCTCCCCCCAACTTCACTGGAGGAACTCCGGTCCTCCTGTTGTGGCGGAACCGGTAATTGCTGCAATGGGATGACCCTCAAGGGAACAGGTTGCTGTGGTCGGGTTATAAATTGTTCCCATGTTATATTATGTTGGGAAAGGGTTCTTACAATAATTAACTTAATGAGGCCATGGTGGGTGAGAGAGGACAGTGGGTGCTTTGCAGACTGAACAAATGTTGCCATATGACGCAAGTCGTGCAATAAATAAAATGGAATATTCAACAAAATGCCATGGCGGAGATGAGAAAGCAAAGGAAGTTCAGAGTTGTACACAGTTTGGTATCTACCTTCGCAGGTAATGTACTTCTTGAGGAAGACAGAAACCTGGTCCCATGGCTGCGGCAGTGACTTCAGTGCAATCCCTCTCCTGGATGCTTTAACTTGCTCGCCTGGAAGTAAAAATTCTTCTCGTGCAACCGTTGCAGGGACTCGACGGTTAAACCAAGGTTTTCCCACCATCGGGATAGCTGTAACCTCAGAGATAATGACCTCAGAGACGTCTATACACAGCCCCCACACCGTGGAGTGCGTTTTAGTAAGATTCAAGGCAAATTGCAGGGCTGCGTCCCGATCGAATCCGTCTAACCGCTCAAAGAACTCGACCCAGCCAGCAGCTTGAAAAATGGCCAGAACTTGCAAATTTCGTCTGAGTTCCCGGGTATTGAAAGGTTCATGGCGAACTGGAATGCCCATGGTCCTGGCTGCAAGATGAGACTGCTATTCGACAGATTACAGGATCCCAGAATGGAAGTTGCAGCACAGAGAATGCACGAATCATTGAGCGGAGGCGTTGAGCGAATGAGCTAATTCAGAAAGTTAAGCACAGAGAAGAGTTTAAAATTTCCATGCCGAATTGGGGAAGGTGGCAGTTATTAGTATTACGTCGTACGAGGGAGAGGTTTAATCGGGTATAAATGGTGGTACGAGTGAAGGTACGGCCAATATCGTTTAAATGATATCAATGCTTAATCACGTGATAAATGAAAGCCATACCTCATAAAACTGTGCGTCGGAAGGCTGCGGAAACTGGTGGAGCATGCAGTTGGTGACGTCACGGAGCCGAATGCGTGCACAGTCAGACGTGGGATCATGATGACTCGGATAAGGCACTAATTTGCTTCGCTGGTGAAACACAAGCCATCGCGTCCTCGGGGTTGAAATGATGAGTTCGCCGGCATGACTGGGATGAATCAGCATCATGATTAGCAGGTTGCAACAATTCTTCTGTTAACACGGGAGTTACCACTGCAAGTTGCCAAAGAAATGATAACACGGCCGATGAAAAAGTTGTTGCAGCTGACGGGAAAGAAGTTGCAGCCACCGGAAACAAAGTCACGGCAGCCGGAAAAATAATTTTACGATATCAGGGAAAATTACGGCTATCACGGAAAAGTTTTACGGCGGCGGGAAAAACTTACAGCTGGCGAGAAAAGATTTTACGACTATGGGAAATGTGTTGCAGCCGCTGGAAAGAAATGGCAGCTGCAGGGAAATGATGTGGTAGTGACTGGTCGATGAGGTGGCATCCACCGAGAAATGAAGTGGCGGCTGCGAGAAAAAAAATGTTGCAGCTTCCGATGTTGCAGCCGCCGAAGTTGCAGCTGTCGGAGTTGCAGCTGTTGGAAAAGATTTAACGGTTGACGGAAGAAGGACATTATGGCTATCGGGAAATGAAATGGCCGTGGCTGGTAAATGAAGTGGCAGCGGCTGGGAAATGGAATGGCAGCTGCGGAAAATGAGATGGCAGCCGTGGGAAATGAGGTGGCAATAGCTAGTGAATGAGGTGGTAACCATGGGGAAAATGAGGTGGCAGCCGCGGAAACTGGAGTTGCAGCTACCGATGTTGCAGCCGCCGATGTTGCAGCCATCGATGTTGCAGCCGCCGAAGTTGCAGCCGCTGATGTTGCAGCCGCCGAAGTTGCAGCTGCTGGAAAAGATTTGACGGCTGACGGAAGAAGGGCATTACGGCTACCGGGAAATGAAGAATGTGGTTGCCAGAAAAGGATATACAGCTGCCGGAAAAGATGTTGTAGCTGCCAGGAAATATGTTGCAGCTGCCGGAAAATATGTTGCAGCTGCCAGAAAATATGTTGCATCTGTCGGAATTTTTTTTTTTTAAGAGCAAGGACGGCACAGGGAAATTTTCATTACGGGCCCAAACTGATCGTTCTCTTGGCTCTTCCCTGAAAATTTTTAAAAGACGACAGCAAGCAAAGAGATCAAATGCAATAAAAAAGAAAGAAAACGACAACTATACGCTACAGCAAGAAATTATTTATGTACAGCAAATACAATTTTCAGTTTAAGATTTGGCAAAGGTAGAGAAATGTTCCTGCTCTGGTGCCAATTGATAGTCTGGATCAGCAGCAATCTGTGAAATGAATGCATCTTTCGAAATGGGCTTCCGATACAGTCGCAGTCTGTGGCCATTAGCAAGTAATGGTATACAGTTTTCATTAATGGTGACCAGGCGAACAGTGCCGTTGTCAAATACCCTGTCAACCAAATATGGACCCAGCCATCTTGTGCGTAATTTCCCTTTAAAATCCTTCTTGAATCTGGAGTCGTATAATAGTGCCTAGTCTCCTTCACGGAAGATTTTCTTTTTGATGAATCGGTCATGCCAATTAGATCTCTGTTGCTGAAGCAGCATAGTCTGGTCTACTGCAGCTAACCGTTTCTCATCCAATTCATTTAATTGATTCAATCTTCTTTTCTGGGCTTCTGTTACATCCAGGTTCATTTCAATGGCTGTTTTCAGGGTCTTGATCTCAAATTCAATTGGAAAGATGGCACTCTTTCCATATACCAAATCATAGGGAGAAAAGCCCGTGGTGTTACGCCAAGTCATGCGATATGCCCACAGTGCTTCTGGAAGCTTGTCAGCCCAATCCCTTCGATGGATTTTAACTGTTTTAGTAAGGATTGTTTCGATAACTTTATTAGTGCTTTCCACCTGACCATTGGCCTGGGGATGATAAGGTGAAGCTATCTTGTGCTGCACATGATACTTCCGGAGCAAGGATTCAAATTGGTGTGAAATAAATTGTGGTCCCCCATCGGTAACTACTTCCTTTGGTACCCCAAAACGGGTAAAAACTTCACTGTACAGGAAATCAATCACCGCCTGGTCATTTGCCTTAGCCAAAGCTACAGCTTCTACCCACTTGGTCATGTAATCTGTACACACCAAAATGTAAACCTTCTGTTTGGAAGGAGGGTTGATAGGACCAACAAAGTCCAATGCCCATCTATCAAACGGTTCTAGTACCACTTGGGGCTGTAAAGGCATCTGATCTGTCTTATTAGGTTGGCCCATCCTTTGGCAGCTGTCACAGGACTGAACATATCTTTTAGCATCTCTGAACAGTGTCGGCCAATAATAGCCCATCCGCAACGCCTTATGCCCTGTTCTTTTGTCTGCAAAGTGTCCTCCACAAGGTTCATCGTGACAGGCCTTCAGTATATGAAAGATCTCATCTTCCCTTACACATCTTCTAATTTCAAGATCAGGTCCTGTGTAAAAGAGATGGCCTTTGAGCCAACAATACCTGGCACTTTGCTGAATAATTTTTCTTTTCTCTCGTTTAGACATATGTGGCGGAATCTTCCCTGCAACCAAATAATTAGCAACATCTGCATACCAGGGTGAATGAGCTGAGAGTGCGAATAAATGTTCATCCGGGAAAGCATCCTCAACAGGTGAACTGTCATCACTGTTAGTAAATCGTGATAAAAAATCAGCAACAACATTTTCTTTTCCAGGTTTATCTATAATAGTAATATCAAATTCCTGTAATAATAAAAGCCACCTGGTTACTCTGGCATTAGTGACAGGTTTGTTCATTAAATACTTAATGGCAGAGTGGTCAGTATGCACAAATGTAGGATACCCAGTAATGTAATGCCGAAACTTATTAATAGAATAAACAATAGCAAGGAATTCTTTTTCAGTAACAGTATAATTTAGTTCAGTAGGGGCTAAGTTTTTACTAACATAATAAATAGCATAAGGTACTTGACCATCCTGCTGTCCTAGTACTGCTCCAATGGCGGTATCAGAAGCATCTGAAGAAATGTGGAAAGGTATGGTCCAATTAGGTCCCCTTAAAATAGGGGTTGTGGACAGTTTCTCTTTAAGCTTATCAAATGCTGTCTGGCATGCTGTACTCCACACAAACTGTGCGTCCTTCATTAACAATGAAAACAAAGGAGAGGCAAGTTTGGAGAAGTTTTCTATAAATCTCCTGTAATATCCAGCATGTCCCAGAAAACTTCGCACCTCTTTCTGAGTTGAAGGAGTTGGTATATTTTTTATCACCCTAATTTTTGAAGGATCCACTTGAATACCATCAGTAGAAATTAAATGTCCTAATACCACCCCCTCACTCATCATCATGTGGCATTTTTCAGTGCTTAGTGAGAGGCGAGCCTGTTCACAGCGAATTAAAACATTCTTCAAATTTTCTAGTGCTTCCTCAAAATCCTTGCCATAAGGAGTAAAATCATCCATAAAAACTTCCATGCTATCATTACCCAATTCAGAAAATATGCCAATCACAGCTCTTTGGAACGTTGCAGGTGCATTGCACAAGCCAAAGGGAAGCACCCTGTAGGCGAACGTCCCCCAGGGGCAAGTGAAGGTGGTCTTATCCTGATCCTCTGGAGCAATCTGAATTTGATTGTACCCATTGAACCCATCCAGGAAGGAGAAGAACTTCTTCCCTGATAGGGTATCAAGTACCTGGTCAATAAAGGGCAGAGGAAAATGATCCTTTTGTGTAGCTTTGTTCAGCTCCCTATAATCGACACAGACTCTCCATTTACCATTTTTCTTGGGCACAATTACAAGTGGGGAAACCCACTCACTATCTGAGATAGGATAGATAAATCCTGCTTCCAAGAGTTTCTGGATCTCCTCCTTCACTATATCCCTCAAATTGGGGTTCATGCGTCGTTGGGGTTGACATACAGGCCGGGAGTCGTTTTTAATATAAATATGATGAGTGCACAGACTAGAAGGAATACCCTTCATGTCTGTATACTCCCAGGCGAATGCCCCCTTACGTTCCTTCAAGAGATTGGTTAGGCGCATCTGTTCTTCTGAGGAGAGACCAGGGTTGATGTTCAAAGTTCTTCCAGGCTCTACCTCTATAGGAATGCTTATCGAGTTTTTCAAAACTGGGATTATGTTTGTGTCATTGACTAGTGCTTCCTCCGTAAGCTGTTCTTGTTCTTCCTTCCCAAGGGTACTGTTCAGGAGTTGATAAACTTCCTTATCTACTGAAGCAGGTTCACTAATGAAATTATTAATGGCATCGTCTTTTGTTTCGTTTTTGAAGGTTAGTGCCTTCCCTATTGTTAGTAATGGCTGAA
This sequence comes from Larix kaempferi, assembly GCA_027924585.1. NCBI lineage: Eukaryota > Viridiplantae > Streptophyta > Pinopsida > Pinales > Pinaceae > Larix > Larix kaempferi. Next base: position 18,603,443 of record BSBM01001048.1, read on the forward strand.
CATCCTCCTCCTCTTCCTGTTCTATCCAAAGGGAAGTTTCGGTTTCTAGACTCGGCCGTGCTGGAGGGTACAGGGTGAGGTTTTTGGTTTCCATACCATCAGATATAGTCATAGATCCTGATCGACAGCTGATGCAAGCATCAGCTATAGCCAACCAAGGCCTCCCCAAGATCAATGGGTGTCCCCCCAGCTGTGATTTTGGTTGTAATACCAGAAAGTCGGCAGGGTATTCCCATGAGTCTACTGAAATGACAAGGTCATCCAAAATCCCTTCGGGTCTGATGGTGGATCTGTCTGCCAATTCTAAGATAGTAGGGGTCGGTCTAATATTGGTGAATCCGAGCTTCTTTACAGTCTCCATTGTTATAACATTGATCGCAGCTCCTAAATCTACTAGTACGTTGGGTATCTGCGTTTGTCCTATGTGTACAGTGACAGTAGGATTGCCAGGATCCTCATACTTGGTTATAGGGGTTTTTCCGATCATTAACGCAGATAAATTCCCTATGACATGAACAGTAGGAGGATCTCTGGGTTTCCTTCCCGGTCTTTTAGTGCACAGGTCCCGAACAGTTCTAGCATAAATAGGTACATCTTGAAGAGCTTGCAAAAGGGGGATCTTAACATAAAGATTCTTCAATTCTCCTAAGAGATTGAACTGAGGTTGCCCCCCTATTTTTGGAAGCATCAGTCTCTCAGGGTATGGTGGTTTCCGTACCAGCTGGGTAGGCTGCGTATTATCTGATTTATCGTTTAATGTTTCAGCCGTCCCATCTGAGGGATGCTCAGCACCTTCAGTGATAGGAACCGGATCAAATGGATGCTGGGAACTCTCTTCTTTGTCATACACAGATGGTGGAATATTTTCTGAAATTACACGTTCTACTATCTTTCCAGACCGTAAGCGAATATCATTACAAGGTACAGGGGAGAGAGAGTAGGCCGGCATATTGAGAGCTTCCAATTGCTGGACTGTTTTATTATTTGGGTTAGGGTTAGGTTGGGCAGGCAGCTGAGGCCGTATTGGTATGTTAGGAACAGGATTATTTTGCAGCTGTAGCTGCGACTGCTGAGGTGGGTATTGAGGATATTGATGAAATTGAGGATATGGAGGATACGGTAACTGTTGAGGTGGAGGTGGTTGAGGAAACTGGTTCCTAGGATGGAAGTTCCTCCATCCAGGAGACCATGAAGTAGGTTGATGAGGTGGCTGTGTCCAAGGACTCCATGAATTATAACCTTGCATCGCAGGTTGAGGGGAATTCCACTGAGCATAATTTGAAGGGAATTGTGTATTCACATTTTGCATATTAGTATTCCAATTATTCAAATTATTCAAAAATGGAAATGAATCGGGAGACATACCTTGATTCCGGGGCTGCCAGGGTTTCTTCTGTGCAATGAAGTAGGCTGAATCTACCTCTAGAGTTGATGCCTGCAGAACAGCCTTCACTTGGGGCAATGTCGGACATTCTGTCATATCATGGTTCAGCTCGCACAGCTGACACACTTGTATTTTGTCAAGAGGGCATTCTTTCAGTGGATGAGTCTTTCTACATCGGGGACAAAACACACCTAGTGTGAGATCCTCCACTGCCTATCTTTGCTTGGCCTTCAAGACGTCAATCTCTGAAGAGATAGAGCTCATCATTTCTGTTTTAAAGTTTTCAAGAAGATTGCCTATCTCTGCACATGTAGCTCCCCCATTGGATGACTTCTGAGTTATGTCGAAGACATCACGTTCCAGCTTATCTCGTTTATGCTGCTTGTTATGCCTAGAAGATCCCCTGGAGTATCTCTTACATAATTCCACAATTGTCTCAAAAGATTCTTTAGAGATATCTCCCTTTCCTAATAAATTTAGCATGTCTAAACAATCATCCCTGATCCCTCGAAGCAGGATTATCTTAAGCACATCTAGTCCCATGTTCGTCTGCCCAGCTCTCTGCACATTGTACAGCAACCTCTCCACAAAATCCTCCAAACTTTCATCCTCCTTCTGTACCATCTTGAATAACTCCTCCCTTTTGTCCCTGGTGTTACAATATTCTTGATATTTTTCCAGGAACACTTGCTTCATCTTATTCCAATTAGCAACAGTTCCTCCCCCAAGGCTCATGAACCATCGTAATGCATTGTCCTTCAGGGTGGCAGGAAAAAGCTTCAACTTTTGAGCATCTGTGACATAATCATAGCTGCGACAGAGGATATTGAATTCAAAAAGGAATTCGTCTGGATCCTTTGCCGCCCTGCCATGGAAGCGAGGTAACACCGACGGTGAGATGTTTTTCATAGGAGCTGTCCCCTCTAGCTGCTGTATTGGGAATTGCAATGTAGCCATAGTTTCTAGCGGGGAATCATCTTCATGATGGTATTGTACCACTGCTTCTTCCTCTTCGTTCTCATGTCTGTTATTCATCTTTTCTTATGTATATTCTCCTTCGTTTGTTCCTTTGTTCCTTACCTCAATTGTAACAGCTGCGTATTCTTCAGTTGTAACAGCTGTGTATTCTTCAGTTGTAACAGCTGCGTATTCTTCAATTGCAACAGCTGAATCAGCCGTTCCTTCTTTAGCAGGAGTATATGCAGGAATCACAGCTGCTCCTGTATCTTCCACTGTAGATCCTGATGCTAGCGCTCCAGGATCAGTAGGGCCTCTTTTGATCGGAGTCTCCCGTTGACGAGATCTGACAGCTGAATCAGTTTTGTCAACAAGGTCGTCGATAAATGTTCTTCTACCCAGCGGTGGACCTTGACCACGACCCGAACCACCTGCACTGTTAGTAATTTGTGGGGTTTTGGGGGTTGGGAGGTGATCGCGTTTTACCCTCCTCGTATTCATGCGAAGCAGATCATTTAAAAAAAAACAACCAAAAGACTGACTAAAAGCAATTATCAGATACAACTAATGACTAGTGTTTAATTTTCATCCTTCCCCGGCAACGGTGCCAAAATGTCAAGCACTCTATTTGCAGATAATGAAATATCAAACACACAGAGCATATGAAATTTATTGTCAACCCGGGAAAGTCTTTTTATTTCAAAGGATAAGTGCACAATATATGCTTAAACACAAAACCATTAGAAGCAATTACTTTTACCTTCTATCATCCATATTCATCCCAAGAATCTATGCAATCCCAAGTGCCTTCTAACTGCTATACTATAATTCTTTTCTATTATGCATCAGGAAGAAATGATATCAAATCTAATCAACGATTGCAACAAGGAAATCTCATTCGTATTCTAAAATAATCACTTGTCTAATCTAATCAAGCTGGAAATCATAAAACATGAACTGAACATTACTCTAGAATTTCAAATGAAAGGAACTGAAGCAACTGTTCTAAGAAACTGAATTGTGAAATAAAGATCAATCAACACATAACAGGAAAGCTAATTTGTAAGAGCTTCTGGGATCACGGCTCAACTGTAGGATGAACACGGTAGAGTGAAGAGAAATTGAAATGTGTAAAGCAACCTTGACTCAGTCGACTGTTATTCTATACCATTCACCAATCTCACAGAAATATAATCTTTCACCAAGAAATCCACACAATAATTATTGCCGCTGCGTACAAAAGAAAGAACAAAACATCACACAACAAGAAAGATGAAATCCTAATTTAACTCAGCAATCTCTGTGGAAGACGGGCCCAGTCTTCACACAGAGACGCTGGTTGAACAACACCCTTTTTAACTCAGAAGTAACCCCTTATATTAACAGAAGAATGAGTACACAGTTTTGGCTTGGCTGCTAATACAAGATAAATTAATTGTTTGCTGTCCAACCCTTGGGTCGAGGCAACTCCCCATATTTATACATACAACTTGTAACATCTAATCCTATAATTGGGCAGCCATGAAGATCTCTGATCTTCAGGCGCCCTAAATAATCTAGCTGTTACAATGCGTGGCAGAACTGAAATATCCAAATATGAGGGAGTTATTAATTGCCCCAAGAGTGGCGGTCCTTCCAGCTCACAGCTGGACTCGAGTAGCGACATACTTAAGATAGCAATTTCTGTTACAGCTGCCCTATCACGATTGTGCCTTGATTGACGATTCGAGCCCCAAGGAACCTTCTACAAGCAATGAACGTCCCTTCCTTCATGACTTGTTCAGCTCCGATCTTCCTGCAGTCTATTTGTCTCACTACCTTCATAAATCGCATCATGTTAGCACGAATTAAGAGATGCACAGCTTTAATCATCACAATCATAAGTATTAATACAATAAACAATAATCGGCCATACCTTGGTAATTTGGGGAATAAAATAAGGACAATAAGTCTAATTGCCAAGGTAATTGGTGTAGGACAAGGGAAGGGAAGATGATAAATGATGATAAAAAAGGGCCAATTCTGGGCTCAACAGCAGACTAGTCCCAAGCAGTGGAACATACCTATGCTCAATGCAAGGAAGTGCATGTAGGATGTGGACACTTGGGGGTGCATTCCCTCAGGGTCAAAAGGTCATCAAATTGTGAAGGGCAAATATATAAACTCTGCAGGGCTCGACAGGGAAAAGTGCTCAGGCACCAGGCTAATAATTGAGTAAGTGGGATCCAGCACAAGGCTCAAGCGACAAGCATGATGATGCAATGCAATCACAATATGATATAACTGAGGGGAGTCCTTAAGGAAGATGGCTAGCATAAGACAAAGTAGAGTATGAGTCTTTATCGCAACGTGATGGTGTAACTATGAAGGACTCCCAATCCTAAGGACAAACAACGGCATGGGCACCAGAATGCATAAAGGGGTTCTAGCTAGGGTACCCATGTTTTGGAAAGCCTTACCGTCACATAATGACACTTCTATAACAGTGTGACGGTTTTGTGTTAGTCACGAAGCGGGGTCGCACCTAGGGTTTATGAAAATGGTCAACAGGTCAAATGCATAATGCATGTGAAAATGGCATCTAACCTATATGCCAGGTGTGAAATATACCTACCGTAGGTGTGAAAGGGTTTAGAACATCTCTCACTGAGGAAATCTATTGAAAAAACACTACTCCATGACACTATATTAGTTCATAACGGCTCAAAAATGGAAAAAACTATAGAAAAGTGGGTCCAGAAAATTATAAATAGTAATAAAATTTGTAATTTTCAATTCATTTGCACTATTCACCAAGTTGGAGTTTAGTGGTAAGTTTTTACCTGAAACTTTGAGTCCCGATTATGGGAGCTACAAGCGACCATTCAGCGAACTATCCGGAGCAGGTTAGTGGTCACTGCCATACCTTTCATTTAAGTGCTTTTAGTTCAATTTTGGTTAGTGGGATTTTTTTGTTTGTCCAAGCCCTAAATGGCTTCGGTGCTACCCACGGGCTATAAGTATGTGGGTCGTGGGTAGGGCACCAAACGCGCAGTCAAAAAAACTGACTACCCACATCTACCCGCCACTGTCTACAATTTAGCCCGTGGGTACGGCCGTGAAGAAGTTTTTAAATATGAAACTGACTAAAAATTTATTGCTTTGCACTCCAGGATGGTTCTAGAGTGGAGGGAAAGAGATCTTGACCAGGTAGATGAGGCCGTGCGCAACGATTTGCAAGCACAACAAGCATTGCAAGCATGTGGCTTATATAAATACTGGAGTCTTGGGGGTTTGAGGGCCCAAAACCTACTACTCCATCATTTGATCAACTGCTGGGATGTGGATGCTCAACACTTCATCCTCAACGGGAAAACACTGACACTGGAAGTAGAGGATATCTATGTCATTACCGATTTGTCCAATAGAGGGGAGATGGCTAGTCTTCGGTCATGGACTGTGGGCTGTGGGATCACTGTGCAAGATTACATAGCATGGTATTGCCCCGCCAACACACGAGCAGTGGGAAGCTAAGTGCCGGTCAACCTCATAGTGGACTTGAGCACAAAGATCATAGTGGCTACTCTGGTATGGATCACGGGATCCAAAGCACTACATCAGGAATCCAGACCGGTGATGTTCTACGCATCACAATGCTTGCAGCCTACTATATTCGACTGGTGTACTACTCTGCTGGTGTCTATGAAGACACAACTGACGGAATACAAAGAGGGTAAGGCCAAAAACTTTGGGTATGGTAGCATCCTCTGTAGTTTCTTCTTTGAGAGGGTTCCAGGACTTAGCATGAGGGTGGATGTCTCACCTCACAGTCTCCGAGATCCAGCCTTGACCCGGTGGGCTGAGATACTGACACGACAAGGTGGTGGCCGTCTGGCATCACCATATACTGAGGAGTTCTTCTGCTGGTGGAACCGACAAGTGATCGTGATAGAGGAGTATCCCTATGCTGGGATAGACTTCAGACAGGACCGTGACATGCCGCTCTCACTAGGCATAGCTTTCAGAGACATCAATGAGTACTCTTTTGGTTTTGTGTTTATTAAATTTTTATGGATTTTTTTACTATAGTTAAAATGAAAAAAATCTTTTTGGTAATAGTATCATGTGCTAATGGGTGACTGTTTTCTCACAGACAAAGGTCCAGTGAGACCTGAGGGCTTCCCGAGACATGGTCATCGGGGTAGAGATGAGGTGGCAGCAGATGCTGCAGCAGGGCGCTCCAGACATTGTGGCGCAACATATCACAAATGGTTTCCCGAGTACCACTGATAGAGGTAGCCCGACTACCTGAGGCTATCCAGCGCCAGGTAGTGGGTGTTCCTGGTGAGTGGGTGCAGCTATTGCAGCGGATGGCCAATGCAGTATAGTACTACTATGAGACACATCCCATCGAGGCGACAGCTAGACCTCCTTGGAGGGAATAGATATCCCTGGGTCTTCACCATTTTTTGTATCAATATGTATATTTTGAGGGCTACGGGCTCCAGTTTTGTATGACACTACAATTTTTGGACATATTTATATATATACAACTTTGATTCTCGGTTCTACTACATGTGTGTATGTACAAATGTATGAATGTTTTTGTATTTATGTGCTCATGATGAATGCGACAAATGCCAATCTAATACATAGTTAGCGTATGCATCAGATATATAATTATGACTTCTCGGAATATGAATATATGTAATGGAAACAAAATGTCTCTCCAAGAGTCGTACATTAAGGAATATCTGTAGTAATGTAGGGTCTCATACACGGTACTTCCCATTGAGCTAAGACACAACTAGTTGTGAATCCATGCGGACTTCTAAAGACTGGATGCCATGTGAAATGGCATCCTGAAGTAGCTCAGCAACGGTACTATACTCAGCCACATTGTTAGATGTAGGACCAAGGCAAGCACCTCCTGAGGACACAACTAGGTGGTCAGGTGAGAAGATAACCTAGGCAGCAGAAGCAAGCTGTTGCGTATGTCGGCTAGCACCATCCGCGAAACCTAAGGACATAGGACATCCCGTTGACATCTGTCACTCAAACAGAGGCTAATCAGCAGACCCAACAACCAAAAAGAAAACCTAAACTATGTACAGAAAAAACTATACAATCGTGTACAAAAGTATCATCCTGAACCAAAGGTTCAAGCATAATACCGCTTGAGGTAGAGCCCATTTCTAGGCTCCTTCAAGACAACTCCCTCGTAATATTCTAACTCGTAAGCTCCTTTTTCAAGGACACTCTTCACAATGTAAGGACCGTGCCACATGGGATTGAACTTTCCTGCCCCCCGGGATTCTTTAGCTTGGTCATACAAAAGTACCAAGTCACCTTCAGCATATTGTCGGGGACGGACAGACCTATCATATTGAACCTTGACACGACACTTGTTAACATCAATGGCCATAGCGACATCTCGACAGTGCTTGTCAAGTTGCTCGAGGTGTACTAAACATTGCTCAATCTCTGTCGTATCAGGGAGGAGTTCTATGGCTAGCTTGAGCGAAGGGATTTCGCATTCAATCGGTAAGAGTGACTCCACACCATGAACTAACTAAAATGGTGAGAACCCAGTGGCAATCTTAACTGTGGTTCGATATGCCCACAAAGCAGGATATAACATGATATTCCAATCGGTCTTGCTTTGTTGGATGGTACATTGGAGAATGGTCTTCAAAGACTTATTTATCGCTTCAACCTGAACATTCGCTTGAGGATAGTAGGAAGACGAGTGTTCCTGACGAAACCCAAGCTTGAGAGACAAATCCTCCATCATCTTGTTTTGAAAGTGACTTCCACGGTTAGTGACAATCTCTTTCGGGATACCGAATCGAGTGATAATCTGGTTGAACACGAAATGGGTTGCAGAAGAACCATCGGCTTTTACTGTAGGCATGGCCTCAGCCCACTTGGAAAAATAATCCACGGCCACGATTATATGATGATGCCCCCCAGCCAAAGCTATTTTGCAATCCATGAAATCTACCCCCCACTTACTGAAGGGACTGACAGTGATGACCGGATGGAGGGGTGTTGGATGCGAGTGTATGTTCTGAGAAAACACCTAGCAAGGGTGACATCTCTTCACAGTGTTAATACAATCTTTAAAGAAGGTAGGCCAAAAATAACCCACTCGCATGATACGCTGGGCTGTAGCAAGCCCGGATAAGTGACCGCCACATGCCCCCGCATGGCAATCATTAAGTACTCATTTCGCTTCTTCGTGAGTCAAGCAACGACGGAGAATGGAATCCTTTCCTTGGCAATACAAAGTGTCACCGACGATAGTATAATCTTTAGCGTGATGTCTCACACGTCGTTGCTCATCTCATGAATAATGCGGAGGAAACTTCAAAGTTTGGAGATATACAATGACATCCCCATACCAAGGGTCCTCAGTTGAGATAAGAAATAGGTGTTCATCCACAAAGGAATCTTCATGAATGACATCCTCATCAAGCCATGGAAGGTCCGACATAAGTTCAGCGAACACCAATGATTTCACTGATTTTGCAGAAGCAAAATCGAGATCAAATTCCTAAAGGATCACAATCCATTTATTATACTTACCCCCGATAAGGTGTCATGATAGCACGAACTGAAACAAATTGATGTGAGCTACAACGGTGGTTGTTCAAAGAAAAATGCAATGCCGTAACCGCTGGACTGCATGAACAGTCGCAAGTGCCAGCTTTTCTATGTTCCATATTCCCCTCCAAGAAAACATCATGCAACTGCAAAAGAGCCAGAAGGTGACCAACCATCTTAGCTAGAGTCATCCTAAACTCCTCTTGCTCAACGAGCTCAAGGTTGGGAAGGAAATTAAAGCAATGGTGCATATCTTCCCAAGGCCTCTCACTACCACATATGGCTTCGAGGATAGCTTCACCAGATGGCAAAGTATCATCAAGGCAATCGTGAGACCAAGATGAGTTGGCTGCCCAAACTGGCAGCGTAACGGGATCTTCTTCAACTCTCTGGGAAGAAGAGAGATCTAGATCTGCAGTGGTTTGTTGGATATGATCGTAAGTGAGCTCTACTATAGATAAGGGCATAGACATCCCGACGTGCACAATGTCTCCAGACATAGAATCCGCGGATGGTAAAATCCATGGATCATCACAATAAGAAGTCCGGAATGGCATATCATTCGAAGGAGGAGGCGCACTATCGGAAATGGCTCCAATAAAATTCACAGGTGTAGAATAGTTAAAAGTTCCCATTAATGAGGGGTACATCCCAACACCTATGTTCCCAATTGCCGACTGAGAATCCGAAACTTGAGGGACTACAGATCCCGTGGATGCTGTGGAAGGAGTGCCAACATAATCCAACTAATCAATCGTCACAATCTTGCCTTCATGGGGAAATCAAATAAGTCAAAACATAGTAGACGCGACAGCCTTCATAACATACATCCAGTTCCGACGCAGTAAAAGGTTGTAGTCGATGGGCGCATCAACCACTTCGACTTCAATAGGCACGGACTTACCTCCCAAGGAGACAACAAGGGAGGGATAATTCTGTTCGGCGTAAAAGACCTATCGTCAAATGCAGTGAGTGTAGTTCTAGACGTGAGTAGAGGAGGAGAGCCAAGATCTTTCCAACAATTCAATGACATTATTGATGCGGAAGCACCTTCATCAACCATAGTACGTTTGACGAAGCTTTTAAGGAAAACCACCTGGATTTGAAAATCCATGTTGTAAGGTAAGCGAGGGTGGACATCAGTAGTGTCGAGCATGATAACACTAGGATTTCCTCCATCCTGAACTCCTAACACACTCAAAAGGGCATGCTTCTGAGAAGGATAGGCTTGCAAAACCTCAAGAGCCGACATGGAAAACGGAGTTTGGCCCAAATCTTCTACGATGGAGTAGTTCTGGGTGGCTCGAGCATTAGGATTATGCATGGAGTGCTTAAGAACACCTTTCGGTATCCACGGCATAATGGAAGGCTTCTCGATATGCAAGGAATTATCAGGAGGAGGGGGAGGCTCATTCCCCAAGTTTGGTTGTGGTGCACCATAATCGCGTTGAAAAGTAGCAACACAAACCTCTGACTGAACCATATTCACACATCCATAACCACTAGTATTGGAAGAAGCCATTTCATTAGTACCATAACCAGTGGTGGGAGCATGCGAAGCCATGTTTTGATGATGAGGAAGGGGATCCTTCAACACAACTGGGCTCTGCGCCAAATGCTTCGATGCTTCTTCAATTCGAGGACATAAGTGAGTAAGATGATCCTCTCCACAAAGCATTGCAAGGGAATTTCACCTTATGCCTAGGTTTACGATCCTCACCAGCATTACCGCCTTCCCGAGGAGGGTTGGAATTCTCTTTACGAGGAGTATTACAATTTCTATTATTATTACTTCCATTATTTCCATCCCTACGTTATTTCTCCCCTTTTTCTTACCACCAGGTTGATAGTTACCCGACGGTTTTGTTGATTGCACATTTTGTACATTAGATGACGGAGTGGAAGTGGACAAGGTGTGGACCTGTCTGGGAGCAGACTGGTTTAGTGACAAATTTTTCATTTGATTAGCTACCAAGTCTACAGGGTGAGTGCATGCGGACCCCACAATTCCATTGGCATGTGGTCCAGGAACCGATGTAGGCTCATGTCTTGTTCTCGGTGCATTAGGAATAATGTCATACAAAATGCTAGACTGAGAATAAAGTAGATCTAACTGCTTGAATTTCAAGATAGCTTGTTCCTCAGTCACAATGTCGGACATCGAGACATTCTTAGCAATGTATGGAAGTAAAGACTTGAGGAACCATTCCAACAGGAACTTTGGAGGAATGTTGGCTTTCACTAATCTCTTCCACCAACGCCGCTCTTGAACATGGTCAGAAATATGTGTGGCCTTATTCTGACGGAAGGTGGACAACAACTCAGTACCAGTATCATAATGAACCGGTAACTGGAAATGGTCTAAGAAAACCAAAGCAATCTCGTTGAATCCATTATAGTTGTTCCCGAGTAACTCCACATACCATTTCGTGGCTTCCCCTGTGACAGTGCGTTGAAATAGTCATAATCAAATGGAATCATGATTCAAAGAGTTGGAGGAACACCAAAGGTGAAACGTCGTGACATGATCTCCCAAGTCCTCACCACCCTTCCCTTCAAACTTTGGAATGTCCGAAGGGAGCTTGGTAGGGACCGAGAGCCAAGTAGGGTCATGACACACCGGATCATTTGTAAGCTTTGAAAGATCTGGGAGATTAAAGCATGCAAGGAACGGGAGCTGCGGCTAGAAAGATTGATTATAAGCTCCCATAAAAGGTTGGTTGAATGGAATTGTGTTATAAGATGGACCAAAAGTTTGACCATGAGGATTAAACTACTGATAATGAGGACCTGATGGCCCATAAGCTTTCCCATGTTCATAAGATGGATAACCTTCCCCTGCTTGACCCATTTGAGAGTAAGTAGGTATATGCACGTTTTAAGCATCATATTGGGGTGGTGGGTGATACTGGTGGCCAGCACCGACTAGGTTGTAGTAAGGGTTCCCACCATGAGTATGGGGCATGTATGTACTATTCATAGTGGGAACTGTGTTGTATTGACCGTAATGGTATGGTATGTTCCCACCCCCAACATTAGGATTAGCTTGAGCAGTCGTGTGGTGACCAGAAGCACGAGAAGCATTCCAATCTCCAATATGGGCGTGACTAGTAGTAGGGTTAGTGGTGTGATGTCCATGTGGATAGGAAATATTCCCACCCCCTACATTAGCATTACTAGTGGCGGCAGTGGACGCAAAAGTATGTGGTATGTGTCCACCCCCGTGGTTGGGAGGAACGGTATCATGTGCAAAAGTAGTCCTAGGTTGATGAGTAACGACATGTGTATTAGATGGTGGATGGCAAGTCGTGTTCCGAACAACATTTCGACTAGGTTGGGCATTCCTAGGAGGTGGTCGTGTTCCAACATTACCATGGTTAGGAATCTGACCAGTCCCCATACTATGTGAGTGGGTGGACAATGTAGTGCCCCCAGCGAGGGTAGTTCCCCCAGTGGGTATAGTATGGCTAACACTTTGACTAGTGCTAGCATGAGTACCAACCGTAGTGGAAGGTTCGACAATAGTGTGACTAGGCATACCAAAAGACAGTCCGGTGGGGTTTACCATAGGGCCAGTATCATCTTGAGTCTCAGGTCTCCCATATCTATAATCGTGTGGAAATGAAGGAATGAAAGGCTCGTCCTGTTCTCCATCCTCCGATAGGTCAGGCATCCCGTAAAGATAATTATTAGGATTCAAAGGATCAAACGGATCCCGGTCAAGTGGATTAGGCCAAAGAGAACCAAGTTGAGTCTCAGGTGGATCACCTCCCCAATCCTCATGAGGAGTATGGGGATCAGAAGTATGTTCAACTCTACCCGAAGGAGTAGAAGGGTCTTGCCTGATATCAGGATGTGCAATCATGTAGTCCTCAACGTAAGTCACGTAAGAATATGAAGACTCAAAGGGAGCCCTCTGGCGTCCTCTAGCAATACGGTGTGTAACCAAAGATGGCTTTAAACCAGCCAAATGATGGGACCGGTGGAGAGTAGGGCTCCATGCCATGTTCTCTCCGGAGAGAGACACAATGTCTCCTAAAGGACAACTATTGATCAAAAATAGTAAATCAAAAGCACACACCTAGAGAAACTACAGCCAAGAGCAGACAAACAGAGTGGATAAATGAGCTCTTGACACTAGAGCCAGTATGTCTCGCCTAGGAGAGGCTTGAGACTCCCAAACTATAGTTGGAGGTAATAGAATCAGTTATAGAGACACCCAGGCTTCACTGTGTCGACAGGGTTAAGTCCACTGCACGAATAAAACTGTGCTATCCAATCCCTATCTGAATTAGGACACAAACAACATAACCAATGCAAGTACCTTGTGCAGTACCTAGGTAAAGAAACTATGTTCACCGCAATATAACCAATGCTTAAGGGAACAGTCGCAGGTGGGACCCATCATATGGGAAGGGTTGCTAAGCCCGAAGCACAAGAGGATAAACCTCCGGTACCCCCAGATACGAACAAATCCTGGATATATCTCCCACGTTCAGCCGGTATCAAAGGGATATCTCCTCAACCAACCACCCGTGACCTCGTGCTTAACTCTGGATTGAGTAGAGCTTCCTGAGAACACTGATCTATACCATGGATTCCTCCACACCTTGGTCAGACACCTAATGTTTCATTCAGTAGTCTTGGATTGTTAACTCACAATGATCTATTCCAAAACTCTAAACCTATGCTAGTTGGTGTACCCTATAAATAAAATCAATCTAATCAATTTTAATGATTAAGCGTTAATTTTAATGGCTGTGATTACTCAAGGGATATGATCGTGAAACTAGTGATGTGTAGACTCAATAGTATGCAAAATCGTCCAATCCTAGACTCATCTATCCAATAAAACAATGTCACTAATATGCAAAATCAACCAACAATTCTGAAATAAAGATGCAATCTTTTATCTTTTAAATGCATAAGCAGAACCTAAAATGAAGGAAACAAGCAATCAATGCAAGATGCAGTACATGGAAATAAAATATTTTTGTATTTTCACTTATAAATGAGAAGGAAAATGCAAAAAACTAAATGAATATTTTTGTATTTTTTCAATGTAAATGAAATGAAAAAATGCAAGCAAAATACTACTATTCAGTCACTGAAGTGCCGATAAGATCACTAAGAAAACCTAGCAGATCCTAAACAACGAGACTTAGCCAAAGGAAAGAGATCCAAAGGAAAAAACCAAGAGGTTAAAACCAAATATTGGTAAAAAACCAAGAAGGCTCAACCAAGAGAAACGAAGAGATCCGGTCACAACCAAGGCATGAAACAGTCAAGAAAGAGGCCAACAAAGACTCAGGAACCAACCAAACTCACCCAGCAACAACTATTAGCCATAAAACAACAAAAGCCAGAGTTACACGCTACTGTCGAAGGAATACCTACGGGTACCCGCGAGCAGTAGAGTAAACAGAGGCAAGTAGATGCGGGCAGAACTAAGCTAGCCCACGGGTGAGGAAAGGAAAATGGGAAATTAAAGAGTCCAAGGGCTCAAAAAAAGCAAGTTTTCTACAGTGTATCTTAACGGCCAATTAGTGACACAGAGATTCAATAAACAACAACTCTAATTATGGACTAATGCTCAAAAATTTCCCAAACATGGATGTTTTCCCCAGTGGAGTCGCCATTTTTGTATTGGAGAAAACTCACTATGGCTTGGGAATACCACAACAGGCAGATGACTACCATAAATCTACTCAATTCTCAAAGCAATGCTATTATAAATGACAATGTTAAGATAATGGAAAAATGTAACCAACCTCGATCCAACGTTTGATGTAGATTCCTGTTGGAGCTTTCAATCCATGCACTTGTAATCTGCAAATGAGTCTTGACAGCCAATATCCAACAAGTACATATAATATATAATTGACATTAATATTATCAATAACAATGGTCCATAATATCATAAGCAAATGTAACCCAATGTATAATAAATGACATTCACACCATGAATGGATGAGAATATGAGTATTTCTATTAATGAACAAGAAGAAGTACAAAGTGATATGACCTCTTGCTGACAACCAATCTGAACCAAGATCTAGATCAAACCACTTGTGCCTCCACCACTTCAATCCTCCATGAATGGAAAACTCAAACTAGAAAGGAGTTTGGAAGGTGAAAATAACTGGTTCACAACTACAAGGATCAATGAGTGCAGACTCAAGATAGGGCAAAATTCCACTAGAGTTCTCTTACGATTCACTTCTTCCTCCTATTCATAAGCCATATGTGCTCAATATATAGTCCTCTCAAAGGTAGGTGAAAGGACACATTGAGGCGTTACTTGGGAAGATGGAGAGCCAAAGGTCACCCAATGATCGCTTTTTGGGAGTAAAAAGTAATTAATAGTGTTTTTTACCATTTTACATGCTACCCGCGGGCTATAGGGATGCAACTAATGAGTACGTCCGCTATAAAGATGCAACAGGTGGGTAGGAATAAAAATAGGGCAAACTGGTATCACTGAAGGATAAAAAAGGATCTGAATCACTGAAATGGATCCTACAAGCCAAACAATGCTGATGCTCATAGGGTGGAATATTTCTGTGTAATAGTGGGTACGACAGTGTCGAGTTTGCTAGTTGGAAAAAGGAAGAATTCAGAATACGGGGTTGTATACACCATTACAAATGCCGAATACCCCACGGGAGCACCTGAGAATGGATTTTTCACTAGGATTGCCGAAGACACAGCAAGGAAGCGACTCAATCTTTGTTGTAGACGACATATTTTCGAAGATGGCACACTTTATTCTGTGTCAAAAGACAAGTGACACCACAAGCATTGTTGTACTATTATTCAAGGAGATAGTCAGATTGCATGGGTTTGTGAAGAGTATCATGTTGGATAGAGATACCATGTTTATGGGACATTTCTGGAAAACCCTACGGAAGAAACTAGACACGAAGTTGCATTTTAGCTCGGCATATCATCTGCAGACATATGGACAGACCGAGGCGGTGAACAGAAGTTTGGGAAACCTTTTGAGGTGTTTCACAGCCGACAAACCCAAGCAGTGGGAGAACATGTTGGCGCAAGCAGAGTTCGCATACAAAAATTCTGTGAATCGTTCGACAATTTTTAGCCCATTCCATATTGTTCAAGGATGAAGCCCACATGGGGTGGTAGATTTGGTTGACTTACTGACAGAAATCAGGAAAAGCGCGGATGCAAAATCATTTGCAGAGCACATAAAAGAAGTGCATGAAGATGTGTGAAAGAGGATTGAGAAGAGTAACGGGACATAGAAGTTGAGAGCCGACAGGAAGAAGAGGCTACAGTCATTCAACGAATGAGACTTAGTCTATGCACATTTGTGGAAGAAAATATTTCCGACAGGAACATACAACAAGCTGAAGCTGAAGAAGATTGGACTATGTAAGATTCTGAAGAAGATTTTAGACAATGCTTATTTGTTGGTGCTGCCGAAGGACTTGAGCATTTCACCAACGTTCAATGTCTCAGACCTTTACAATTTCGAAGAAGGTTCAAGCAACCGAAGCGGAGAAGTGTCAAACATTGACTAGACAACGCAGATTCCAGATTGACACAAAGAGGAAATCCCCGAAGTGTTGGAGGAACGCAAAGTCGGAAGGACGCATAGTTCATGGAAAGAATAATATTTAGTGTGATGGAAAGATGAAGAGTTGCCGGAGGAGACATGGATTTCTAAAGAAGAGTTTAGGAGACTGGTAGAGCAGTCAAGTTCTTTTTCACCTGGGGAGTCTGATGCAAGAGCATCGAGGCCTAGGCGAAATAGTCGAAGATGATCGACATGAGAAGTCGACCAGGGCAAGTGCCGACAACCACTAGTGCAAAAGGAAGATTGGTTGTCGAAGTCAATAATTTGAGTAGCAGCAGTCAATATGTGATCGACAGAAGAAGCGAGAAGTTGAGAGTCGACATCTTGGAGGTCGACAGACGACAGGGTTGTAGCGAAGGCATTGAAGTTCGACATGTTGTTGAATTGCGACACCGACAGGTTTAGCTGAAAGCCAAGCATGGAGGAAGGGGTGGACTGGCTAAGAAATAGAAGTGAAGTGAATCCAATAGATAAGTCGAAGGTTGAAGAAAGGAAGTAAGGTTGACGCAGGAGATGGGGTTGGCTACTATAGCAATGTCAGAGAAGTTCAAAAGTCGAGGTGAAGTAGTTGGTAGACATTCATGGTTTCTAAGGAAGCTATGAGCAGTTATGAAGGTGGTTAGGATCATGACAGATGTCACCAAAGGCAGAGGTTGTGAAGCATGGTAGAGGGTGCTAAAAACTACAAGTCTGCAGGATCTGGAGGATTCAACGGATAGAGGAAGAGTGTCTCAGGAAATGGAGTTGACCTCGGGATGAGCAGCAGAGTGGATTAGCAGTAGAAGACCAGTGCACAGGCATAGAGGAGATAGTTCGATCAGCAGAGGATCAAGGAGAGCAGAGATCGGATCCATAGCTCAATGAGCACTTGCATTCAACAGAGGTCGTGAGAGGGTTAAGATCACACACAAAGAGAACACACATTTTACTTCTATATATTGTATAAGGCTGAGTCCGACTAGTTTAGATCCTTTGCTTTGTAATTTGCATTGTCTTTGACCATGAAGAAAGAATATAAACCAACTTATGGCATCCTTTTTTACACCAAGTCTGTGTAAGTGTCATGTGTGTCGTGTTTTTTGTTAAGAAAGAAGGTCCTGCCGACCGACCTTGCGCCAATTAATGCTCAGTAAAGGGAAGGGTGTGGTATTTTGTGTGAGTCTTCCAAGAGAGAAAGAATTTTTGAGTTTCATCGACTGTGCATTTAAGAGATACGTCCCCGCTCAAGTAGTCAAGAATGGAGGCCACCATAAAATATGCATGAGTTAAATAAGAGAATGCATTGAGCGCTAAGGATCGGAAGACTCCACAATGTGTTAGATCACATCCATTTATTAATGTTGCATTAGAAGAGGTGGAATGACCACTCTCTTAGAGAGCTGAGCCTCTCTGTTTATTTGATATTATCCTTATTTCTTAGCCCTATGTTAATGGTTAATGATCCGTGCGATAGGTAATACCTTACCCCGATATCCCTACGACCATTGAGACAGATCGCTTCCATAAGGAGAGTCTATCCATTACCGCTTCCTAGACCTAACGTTTTCCAGAGAGCACTCCATTAATGAAGAGGGCGTAACCATAATGTGCGGAGCTCCATGCTGTAGTAATAACTTTTAAAATTATATTTTCAACACTCATCTTGATCCATGAGGTCACATTTAAAATTATAGCAATAACATTTAAAATTATATTTTGAACTCTCTGCTTGAGCCATGAAGGCGCAACCCAAGCTGTAGCAATAACATTTACAATTATATTTTGAACTCTCTGCTTGAACCATGAGAGTGCAGCCCCAGGCTATAGCAATAACATTTAAAATTATAATTTGAACTCTCTATGTGAGCCATGAGGGCGTAACCAAGATGGATGTAGCCTAGGCATAGCAATAACATTAAAATTATATTTTGAACTCTCTTCTTGATCCATGAGGGTGCAACAAAGATGGTCACAGCCCCAGGATGTAGCAATAACACTTAAAACTGTATTAGAATACCCTATTTGAGCCATAAGGGCGCAACTAGGATGGGCACATTCCCAGGCTGTAGAATTGTAAATTAATATTATATTAAATACTTGAGTTTGGGTAATAAGGGAACAATGATAGAAAGAGATATCTATGCAAGCTATAACATAGATTTGATAGTAAATATATTCATATATATTGAAAGCTAAGAAGGGAACAGCCCTATGATTCTCCCATGTTGATAATAATCGAAATCATGTTATAGAAATGAAATTTCTTAGGAGAAGCCATGATAGGGAGAAATCTTTAGTTTAGTCCCCTTTATATATTTCGACATAAGATTACTGTATTTTAGTGCTTGGTAAAGGAGGGCCATAGGCCTATTACTGCTGTGATAAATTTCACTAATATACAAATACCTAAATAAGATAGACATGCTTGGTGAATGGTAAAGGCTAGTTTTAGTTTCTTATGCTATAAGAGAGTTGGAAAGTTCTCAGTAAAATGATTTTTCATCCTAGTGGATTCCTGCCCAGCTGGGGGTGGCTTCTCAATGAAAGGAATATATGCTGAACATAGAGCAAGTAGATTGGGTGGAACATTGTAGTCAAACCTTCAGTCACCATGTTGAGCTAAGTATTCCCAAATTTAATTATCTATTACATTATATTAGGTTAAATGATTTGTTATGATGTTTGGGTGGCATTTTGTTCATTTGGGGATGTTCTTATTATTATTTTTTTTTTGTAAAACTGTGAAATTCTATTAAACTAGTAAAAATAAAGATACAGTAGTGTTTACAATCAGTGGTGGTCTTATCCAGAGGTGCTAGCCATGGCTATCAGCCGAGTTGTAGAGGTTCGAATTCAAAACATACAAAAAAACCCTGCCCATAGTAGGGAAACCAGGGTGAATATGAAGAGTAGTCATTGTAATGGAGGCATGTAGAAAACTAACAGTCATAAGCAAGTCCAAAACAGACAAAAAAAAAAGAAAGAGACATCAAAAGAACCTCCTTAACTAGTTGCATAGGGCGATTCTGCATCAGAAGGTGTCTCCTCCGGAATTGGACTGCTGTAGAAGTCCGTGTCCTTTCATTCCTTAGCAGGTGTTGGATCAGCTTTCCCAGGTGGCGTAGTATCTTTCACAGGAGGCAGAGTAGTCTTCAGTGGCGGCCGAGTGGCATGAGCATGGAGCTTAACTGGTAAGGGCATGGTCTTCTGGTGAATAGGAACAAATCCAGTCGGTTCATTGCGCATGCGCTTATCCAGGATCAGGCTCAAGGTGGAGGGGATGGGGAAGGAGGTGTGTGACTTCTCCTTTCCCTTCAGAGGGTCCCTACTACGTGTCATAACAGATTCGATGCCCCCCGGTTTGAACTTGTCCATGACAGGTGGAGTGGCCAGAGCATCGAGGGTGGCCTCAACTCTGACAGCAGAAGAGGTGGCGCCATGTGCATTTCTCCCAGGATGAATGTCATGGAAGAAGTGACAAGTGGGGTCATAGGACTACCAAGAGAGTGTGTTTTCCAGGGTGCCAAAGGTGGCTACCATGTTTGGTAGCATATCCCGCAGAGTTTGGTTGGCATGGAAAGAAAAGGCCCAATTGGTCTGCATATCCTCCATAAGCTGACCTAACATGTTCTTCGCAAGCCAATAGGGATGCCAGGGTTGCTCATGAGTCATGTTGAAAATATTTTCCACAATAATCCTAGCCTCCTAGTTATCAACAAGAAAACGGACTGGAATAGATACCTCAACACCGTAGCCCTTCCGGGTGTGTCGTGTCTCCTGAGAAGAAGCTTTATGTTTTCTCTTGGTTCATTTTGGCTGGCCCATGGGAACCAACATAAGGATGTTACAGGTGCTGGCAAGCGAGAGCACGAGGAATACTGGAGCAGGAGGTTCCTGGAGCCGAACAAGGAGAATGAAAATGCGCAGCGTAGAGGTCCAAGACAGAGCATTGTAAGGTGGACGAAGATGCCAATTACCTGGCATTCTAAATTTCGCACGTCGGAGAGCTATGTGAATGGTTTCCAGGCTGGTTGAAGCGATGTCAAGGGCAGGAGAATTAAAGTTCCCAACAACTTGACGTCGTTTGTAGACTATGGATGAGCTCCTCGCTGCTGCATGGTGTGAACCTATGTCTAGGTTTCTTGTGGCTGGACTCATGCATCACGTGGCCAGAGTTGTCACCCGCATCCGGGAGGATGTTCTTATTATTATTACTTGATTTTGGAAGGATGTATTCTTGGATATGCTAATCTAAGAACATATGTTCTAAATTTATGTAAGTCTTTCATTTTGCATTGTCTAACTTCCCAAAGTATCATGGAAAGAATGTTACTTGTTATCTTATGAAACAGTGATTGGACTCTACAAAGTGGTTGATCTTATCCCTTTTATAATGATGTACTAAGCCTTAAAAGAATAATCGTGAATAAGTATAAGAGACTAAACAATCTTGGAAATGTGTTTCCAATGGTTTGAGTAGACTTTAATCTATGCATAGTTGTGGACTAGTTACATTTCTTGTATTTGAATAGTCTACTAATTAATAGATGACCTTTATTTCAATTATTTAAGTGAAGGTGATTTCAATTGAAAATAGTGTGGGATGTCCTATAGTGAAAGGTGAAAATAAATAGATAATACTTATGGATTATGAGTATTGATGTCATCTAAAATAATGTGCATAGGAGAAATATATTACTATGAGGATATATTTTCATAATACGTTAGTCATGAGTACTATGTGTTTGGAGAACTTCTAAAATTGGTAAGGTTTGTTCTATCTTAATAAGATGAATATATTGTATAAACCAATGTTGATTGTAAAAGACTACAAGTGTTTATTAAACTACTCCCCTTATGAATAGTTAGAGAATGATTAATATATAAACTTTATGTTAGTTGATTTAATATATAGTGGAAGCATTACACTTATGAGAAAGATTGAATGTATCTTTATTATTGATGTTAAGCATTTTTAGGTTAATATGTTGGCTAAGTGTATTGCTATTGCATTTAGTAAGGAGGAAGTACTATATTTCTAAGGATCGAGTGGTTAGTAAATTAGCGGACATGAATGCATACAAGTTGGATAAATCTAACAAGTTAGGACTTTAAATGTTAAACCAAGTAGATTACCATGGTTGTATGCATAATCTCTTATGGTTACATGGCTTATTCAATTACTTACCATAAGATTTGTAGGATCAATGCTCATGTCTCTTATATGTCAAAATGCAAATGAGATGAATTTAATCTGATTATTATAACAAGTAACCATTCAGACTAACATAATTGGTTGTTTCAGTGAAGTTAAAAGGAAAAATTTTATACACCATTTCCCAAAATGGTAACGAGGTAATTGGGTATGTTACATTGCCTCACAAAAAAAAATGTATGTCTCCTTAGAAAATTCCACATCCACCTAAAAAATAACAAAATTAAAACTTTAACCCAAATATATCAAACATGTTAAGGATCAAATTTCTTGAGTTTAAGATTAAAAAAAAATACACCACAAAAAATTAGATTCCTGTTGGTGCTTGATATAGCAGTTTGAGATGGATCCATGTTAGTTTATTTTCAACTAAAGTGTGGATTACACATGTAGAATAAAAATATCTACAATTACACACTTTTGCTTAAAATTACTTAAAAAATAAAACAATTTTAATCAATACATATAATTGTTTTTTGTAGGGTTTTGAAGAAATTTCATTAAATTCTAAAAAATACTACATTTTCAATCAATTCATAGATGAACTGGATTTTCAGGGTTTGGAACAAATTTCACAAAATTCTTAAAAAAAAACTCTTTCATCATTGCATAGAATATATTATTTTCAAGGGTTTTGAACAAATTTCACAAAATCCCTAATAAAATCTACACTTTCAACCAATGCATAGAAGACCTAATTTTTTAGGGTTTTGAACAAATTTCACAAAATTTCTAAAAAAATCTACACTTTTAATCAATGCATAGAAGAACTGATTTCTGGGGGTTTTGAGTTTCCTACCTTTAGTTGTGGAGGCCATGGTAGAAAAAAGTGGTGGTTGGTGGCAAGTTGCAGTCCCCGGTTAAATTAGTAGATCCTTTCTATACTCCTCATTCGAGCTCCTATGCAACAGATGTGTCCAGAGAATCCAAGGTTTGATGTTTTTCATTCTTTATTTTGGTATAGGTCAAGATCTCGATCGATATTTTGAAAGCTTGATCGAGCTATGAAGCTCCTTTCAAAATACATAGGCACTAAGCTTCATATCTCAATCGAGCAATCAATATCGCACTGTCAATCAAAGGTTTATTAAACCCTCAATCGAGCTCCGTAACTCGATCGAGGGTTTGTCAAACCCTCTATCTAGATTATGAAATAAGCTTGATTGATCTCTTTATTAATACCTTGATCAAGCTTTTAAAATCTTGATCGAGGGCTTAATAAAAGTTCGATCGAGCTAATTTTTCATCATACTCGCACCCTCCACTTGCCAAAAAGTGTTACCCATCTTCATACGAACACTCGTCTATAAATGTCAGGACATAAAGATTGCCATCCAATGTTGGACTTTGCATTGGTCCACACAGGTCTTTGGGCATGAGTTCCATTAGGGTGACTTTTGATTTGTATGAGACTACCATTTGTTTTTCCCTATGATGATTTGCTAATATATGACTCTCCCATGAGCTTGATCATTGATAAATACATGGAAACCCTTTCACCATATGCTTCTTCTGTAGCAAATCCACCCCACAAAATCATATGTGTCCATACCTCAAATGCCATAACTACTACTCATCCAACCTCTTATATTTATAAGCATTGACATATCAGTTTGTTTCTCATGGTAAATGGGAAAATTCGATTTTTAATCATATCCACCCTCTTTACAAGTTGATTACTTTGGTACTTATCAATGATTGTACAAACTTTATTCTTGACGAAAACTCTATAACTCTTCTCTATGAGTTGTCCAACACTCAATAAGTTACATTTCAAACCAGGTACATAATACACATCATCTATTGTTCTTCTTTCACTGTTCTTGGCAAAACCAACAATTTCCATTAACACTGACCTTATTATCATTACCCAATTTCACTTCAGACTCAACATGGATGTCCAAACTGTAAAATGGATCCTTATTTCAGGTCATATGATTATTGCAACCATTTCCCAAAAACCATATGTATTTTGGACTTTCTTAAGTCACATTACAT
Source organism: Larix kaempferi (assembly GCA_027924585.1). Lineage (NCBI taxonomy): Eukaryota > Viridiplantae > Streptophyta > Pinopsida > Pinales > Pinaceae > Larix > Larix kaempferi. The sequence goes on from BSBM01001048.1 coordinate 18,627,161, forward strand.
GTCAAAGACATTGGTTTCTAATTATCTTGACTCTCCTCTGCAATGTTTTTTGATTACTTACCATCATATGTTATCTTCTTCCTGCATTGGTTGGAAAAATGGCCAAACCTTTTTAGTTGTAAAACTGCACTTTTGGCTTATCATATCTCTTGCTTCCTTGCTGTCAGGTTTTGCTACTACTCCCCCTTAAACTATGAGGGTTCTGTTGATATTTCCTCTAAGATTCTAAATATTACATGTCGTTTCTTTGATCATAATTTTTTCCTCCGCTAGCTATATTACTAGACCTTCTTGTAACAACTGCCTTAACATAGTTGATTGACTAGACTATTGAGGGCACTCATATTGAAGTGACTCAGTTAAATAAACATGAACGATATGTTATGTGTTAAATTATTATTGAATGAAAATTTATGATTGACTAGAAAATGATGAATATGCTTGTCTGATTGAGAAATATGATGATGTTACTCATGAATGTAATGAATAATGCCTTCGATTCCATAGATGTGAATGAATGATATTGACTTAAATAGAATTGAATAAAGATAAAAATGCATGATGCTATGATTTATATGGTGCAGCACTACTAATGTGTGCTTTGAGTATGTGCAGTGGCAGGTAAAATGAATTATTGATTGAATCTCAATGGAATGAAAAGGGGTTGTAAGAACGAGAAATATACATAGGGTTATGACTACGGATTGTTGACCCTGAAATAACATTTCATGCACATGTCGAAAGTCATCTCGGCTCACCCAGGGAAGCGTGTGCCATATGGGCGAGGCCACAATGATTTGGTCGTGTACGATGTGTTTAGGGGTGTGCAATAAGGAATATAGTATTCCCTAATCTCCATTAGTCTCCATGGAAGTGTAGTTGGAAGATAATAGTGATGATTCCTGATCGCTAGATAGTACTCCCCACACAAGGAAAATGAATTTGTCGGAAGGACCCATAGAAGTGGTAACTAGACAGCAACAAGAAATGGAAGATTTACATTCTTGCATTAAAACATTTAGGCATATATATGTTAAATGTTGCATATGGAAATATTAAATTGAGAACAATTGAATGAAAGAGCATTTTAAATTAAAAGATTATAGAAAAATGGATATTTGGGGTAGAAGTTGTGCACACCCATTGATTTAGGAAAGATATGAATTTGCCTAAAAGAACAAAATTAATAAATTAGAGATAACTAATTTTGGAGCAAATCTAGACTAGAAAATATATAGAGTTTAACTTCACATGCACCCACTAATATAGGGATTGGGATTTTAGACTAGGGCTACAACTAAGAGAGAATTAAGGAACTTATGTGCACTAGTATGTGAGAGTGACACTTGTTGCATGAGAATGAATATTAGAGAATTAATAAATTAAATTAAATTGTGCATGAAAGGACACATGTCATGCAAGGTTTTTTCTATTTAAGAAATGAAGAATGAAGAGAAAATGATCTGTCTTGCTCCCTAATGCTGGATGGAATTTGTAATGGAAGTTTTAATTTGAGTGTGGTTCATAGGATTTTGGTTGATAACTACTCTGGGGATTTGGGAGATCCCATTGGAGATTCAAGGCTTGTATGTTCTTACGACCCCTATTTTCTCGGGGGATTAGGAGGAAGGAGAGTACTCTCCATAAGGTAGGGAGGTCAATCAAGGGGTTAGCTGGTAATAACATCAAGAGTTTATTGGATCATGCGACAACTACTTCAAGGACTTCAACAAACGCGGGATCGACCATCACGGAATAGGCTCTTTTTAATTTTTTGTTATAAGTTTTGTATAAATTTTTAAGGAAGATTTATTGTAGTGTTTGATATGAGGATGCAATTTACATTTTAGTTATGTTAAATTACATTTAAATTTATAGCTAGGGTCACAGGGAGGGCCTTACACTTCCTCTTGATATTTTACTTAACACTTGGAACTAAGACTTAAATGCATTCTTTGGAGAATTGTCTTCATATATGCTCATCCTAGATTCTGCGATATAAAAATCTAATACCCACTCAATTATTGCCACTTATCATGTCATTAGATCTTCGGATCTTAGACTTTGGGAAAACCTTCGATGGAAGACTTCTTAAACTGCTCCATTTGGTGGCAAGAAATATAGTTTTTGAAACTTAAACTATTAGCAAGACATAAACACGACTGCATTAAACTTGTCTGAAAATTTTATTCTATGTAATTATGGGCCACCTAACCTCCTCACTGGCAAAATTGAACTTGAACTGACTAAGACGAACTTGAGTCCCACTATTTCAAAATATTAACTAAACTGACATGCAATTACAATTTGATTAAACAGAGGTCTAAATAAATAATTATCTCCAACAATGATAAGATATATTCCATACCAAAGTATAGGATATCATTCAAAAGAAAATATAGTATTTATATTTACAATATGTTGTGAAACAATTATACAGGCTCTAACATTTCGTAATGCAATGAATGGAATGACTGAATAATTACTTTCCATTGTCCATAAGTACAATCACATAGATAAGCATTAATTATAAGTTTTGAAACAATCAACTAAAAATCCTTTTTCCATAGAAACCAAATTCATCCCTATCGAACAAAAAATTGGGAAATTCGATAATTCCCTGAAATCCCTTATGGTTGGTTCCTGCAAACTCTATGGATGTGATGAATAATTGGTTGGACTCTTCAAATTGGAATGTGTTGCTTCCATTATATTCGGGAAAACTTCTTTTGGCCCTCACCATTGACTCTTTTAGGGTCTTCCTAATTGATTGCTTACCCCATTTCATAAGGAATCAAGTGGGTAGGGGTGCCTGAATAGGCGGGGTGGATGGGATTGTCGATTGTGGTCGTCTCTACCCCGGATCAAATTCCTAATCCCGTTCTCACGACATCTTTACCTAGAGCGTGTACTAGCTATTTTACTGGTGAAAAATAGGAAGTGTGAAATACTATTTTCATTTTCTTTGAAGCTTTTTCATTGCTCATCTAGGAATTTATGAATTGAGAGTGAGTGCCATGTTTAAAGAATTTGACTTGAAATCTCTCATTATCCACTCAGCTACCTTTGTCTATAACATCATCTCCTCTTAACTTAATAATATGCTTAGATGATGAGAATGTGTAACATCTTTAAGAGGTATTTATTTATTTATTGAAATCAGCTAGCATCCAAAAAATTGCTATCTAGAGAGGCACCTCAGAGTTAGACAAATTAAAGTCATAATTGACAAATTGAAGTGATATTTTCCAAAAGGTTAGTGTCATATGTTAATATAACATGTGAATTGTTGAATTTGTAAACTTGTTTCAATGTGTAGCATTCCATGTAATTTTTTGTTGTTATTTTTGCAGCATCTTGTATACAATTATTATGACAACAAATTGTTGAATAATTTCCATATTTAATTAAACAACTTATGTGAATATATAGTTACTCTCAGCAATGTATGCAATTGTTATGACAACAAATTGTTGAATGATTTACATATTTAATATTTATCACTTAATACTTCATATTAATGTTCATCACTCATTACATGTTTTACTTCCCTTTGTATCCACAATAGTTAAATAACCTCGCAATGTACTTATCCCATTTACAACTAAGCTATGTTGAAAAAATTCAAGTTTATTTCATATCTTGACTATTTACAATTATGTTTTATTGAATTAATTCTGACTGAAATCATCACCAACAAGCAAGTAAGCCAACAAGTAAGCCAACAAGCAAGTAAGTAAGCTAGATGCCCGCAAGCAAGGATAGTTATGATTGGTGCTCATAACCATACAACCATAACCAACAAGCAAGTAAGTCGGATGCCCGCTCATCACTCTAATTGAAATCAACCATCCACCAATCCCTAGTGTATCATTCCTCTTTTGCCCCTACCTTTTGTAATTAAAAATGTAAATTGTGTACTTGTTTCTCGTGACGAGATTAAGGCCAAGGCCCCACCAGTAAACCTTGTACGGATTTTCAATTATTTCCTAAGTTGTAATTGTTAATGTTAGACTTATGAGACTCAGGACATGATGCAATTTGATGATGGGGGCACGAATCCATTAGGGAAAGGGTTTCAAGGGTAGGAAGCCATGTGAATCTAGTTACCCATGACAAGAGTCATCTTGGTGCCATAGGCACTTGAAGAAAAGTAAATTTACATGATGGCCTAAATGATTTTAGGCGTTTTCCTAAAGATAGGCTCAATCCTAAGTAGAGAAACTATTTGATAATAGCAAATAGTGCACTCCTATAGCCTATTTAACTATTTTTGGAAATCCTAATTTAAGGAATAAGTAACCTATTTATTAAAATTTCCTAAGTCTGGCAAGGATGCCGGATAAATATTACTAAGATCTGAAATAACAGAAAGAGAGGATTTTTCCTAAAAAAGAGATTTATTCGAAGTAAATTAACCTTGTAAAAAGTATATATATATATATATTTGTGTGTGTGTTGGTTGTCAATCTTGATATTCCTGATACAGAGATGTTGTTGTTTTAGCCATTTTTGTACCCCAATTTTATATGATATGCAGGTGGACTGTACACTCACCCTAGCGGGACGCAATTCCCCCTCCATGGCGGTTCAAGGGGGACCCCCCCGACTGGGGGGGTCCGGGGGTGAAGCCCTGGGAAGAAATTTTTTGGGTTGTTTTGTTGGCCAATAGATTACATGCCGATGGTTTTGGATAACCCATGGTATTTTCCCATGGTAATTCCCCTTTAAAAGAAATACATTGTAATATTAATGTGTAATGTATTGTAGTATTGTAAATATCTATGATTGTGTAAGATAGATGGTGAGAGAGTGAAGAGGAAGTTGCAACGGATGTGCTGCAGGTTGTATCCCTTCATTTGTTGGATGGTATAATAATAAGGATTGGCAATTTCTGTGTGGACGTAGCCCATCTTGGGTTAACCACATTATATTGGTGTCTCTATTGTAATGTGTTTGATGTGATTTATATTTGCATCTTGTTTATTATTAGTTCTCTGCGATCCTATTTTTTCTAACAATTGGTATCAGAGACAAAGGTCTATTTGACATATAAACTCGCAAGAAAGAAGGGTTCATGGTTCGAGTGGGAGAACTAGCAGAAGAAGGAAAGTTTATGTTCAATAAATTTAATGGCCAAAACTACCAGTTATGGAATATGAAAATGGAGGACTATATCTATCATAAGGATCTATTCCTACCGTTAGGAGGAAAAGAAAAAAAACTGGTGACTATGGAGGATGAAGAATGGGAGGTTCTTGACAGAAATGTACTAGGAACAATATAGTTGTTCCTAGCTTTGTTGGTGGCTTTTAATATCTCAAAAGAAAAGACAACAGAGGGTCTGATGAATGCATTGGGCAAGTTGTATGAAAAACCATCAGCCTCTAGCAAGGTATTTCTAATGAAGCATTTGTTTAATACAAAGATGTCAGAAGGTGGATCTGTTGCTGATCATTTAAATGAATTTAATACGATTACAAATCAGCTAAGTTCTGTGAAAGTGAACTTTGATGATGAGGTTAGTGCTCTTATAATATTGTGTTCATTGCCAGCAAGTTGGAATGGCTTGGTCATGGTTGTAAGTAACTCTGTCTCTGGTTCAAATACTTTGAAATTTGATTATGTTGTTGGTGTTATTCTTAGTGAGGAAATGCAAAGGAAAAGCACATGTGAGATGCTAGGTAATGCATTGACTAGGGAGAGAAGGGGAAGACAAAGGGAGATATGAAAGAGCCTAGGTAATCGCAGCAAGTCTGAAAAGGGCAGATCCAAGTCCAGACTAGGAAATATAAAGTGTTGGAATTGTGGAAAGAAAGAACATCTGGAGAAAGACTACAGATATCTAAAGAAGAAAGGAGATGGACAGCAGGAGACTACTCAGGAAGCAAATGTAGCAGGTGATATGTTACAATATGCTTTGATTCTTGCATTAGATAATACTAATGATTACTGTGTAGTAGAGTCAGGGGCTTCATGTCATGCTACACCCCATAGAAAATTATTTCATGATTATGTTCGAGGTGATTTTGGATATGTTTTATTGGGTGATGATGAGCCATGTAAAATTGTTGGAATGGGTAAGGTACAGATAAAGTTAAAGAATGGTGAATGGTTGTTGAAAGATGTAAGGCATATTCCTGCTATGAAAATAAATCTGATCTCAACATGGAATTTGGGAGATGGTGGTTGTTTATGTACATTTGGAGAGACGTGGTGGAAGATCACAAAAGGATAGATGGTGATAGAAAAAGGAGACAAGATAGGTACGTTGTATTTTTATCCTCATAATGCTGACTATTCTATCTCTTTAGATTCCACAAGAACAAATAAAACATTACGACATCATACGATTGGCCACAAGAGTGAGAATGGGATGTATATTATATAGTAAAGGAAATTGTTGCCAGTTATGAAGCAAGTAAGTTTGGAATTATGTGAGAACTGTGTTTATTGAAAACAGAAGAGAGTCATATTTCTCAGGGTTGGGAAACAAAAGAAGAGTGAAAAGTTATACCTTGTGCATACAGATGTATGGGGACCAACTCAGGTATAATCTCTTGGTGGCTTTCATTATTATGTTACATTTATTGATGATTCAACTAGGAAAACTTAGGTTTATTGCATTAGATATAAATTTGATGTGTTTGCTACTTTTAAGAAATGGAAATATTTGGTTGAGAATGAGACAGAAAAAAGGTTGAAATGTTTTAGATCTAATAATGGAGTTGAATAATACGGCAAGGAGTTTGATGGTTATGTTCATACCATGGGATTCGTAGAGAGAATATAGTCCTAAGAACACCACAAGAAAATGGTGTGTCAGAAAGGATGAACATAACAATCATGGAGCGTGCAAGGTGTATGTGATTGCATGCATGGTTTCCCTTACAGTTTTGTGCAGATGGTGTAGATACTGCTGTTTACTTAATAAATAGAGGGCCTTCAAATGCTTTGGATGATGGTATTCCAGAGGAGGCATGGACAGGTAAAAATGTAAAATACTATTTTTCAAGAACTTTTGGTTGTGAAGCATTTTTCCATATTGATAAAGAAAATAGAACAAATCTTGAGGCTAAATCCAAGAAATGTACCTTTATTGGATATGGGGTGGATGATTTGGGTTATCGCTTATGGGATTATGAAAATAAAAAAATCATTAGGAGTAGAGATGTGGCATTCAATGAAAAGGTCATGTATAAATATAAGTTGCAAGGAAAGAAACCGGAAAAGGAAAACACATAGTACACAACGCTTGATGACATCAAAGAAAATGAAATTCCAAAGGTTCTAGAAAATCAAGAACAACAACAAGTACCTCAAACTCCTGCAAGTGTTAGAATATCTACCAGGTTAGGTAGACCCCCTGAACGATTCTCTCCTTCATTGTATTATTTATTAATGACTGATTCTGGTGAACCAAGATGTTATGAAGAAGCAATGCATGTGGAAACTAGAAAGAAGTGGGAGCAAGGCATGAATTAGGAGATGGACTCATTAGTAAGAAACCAGACTTGGGATTTGGTTCAGTTTCCCATAGGTAAAAGAGCATTGCAAAATAAATGGGTTTACAAGTTGAAGGAAGAAGATGGAGGAAAGAAGCGGTACAAGGCTAAACTTGCTGTAAAGGGGTTTGCACAGAAGAAAGGTATAGCTTTTGATGAAATATTTTATCATGTTGTTAAAATGACTTCAATTAGAACTATTTTAAGTCTAGTTGCAGTAGAATATTTGCATCTTGAATAGTTAGATGTAAAAACAACCTTTCTCCATGGAGATTTAGAGGAAGAGATTTATATGTAGTAGCCACAAGGGTATGAAGTCAAAGGGAAGGATAATTTGGTATGCAAGTTAAAGAAGAGATTGTATGGCCTGAAGTAGGCTCCAAGGTAGTGGTATTTGAAATTTGACAGGTTTATGGAAGACCAAGGTTATAATAGATGTCATTCTGACCATTGTTTTTATTACAAGAGGCTAGATAATGTAAGATATATTATCTTGTTATTGTGTGTGGATGACATGCTTGTTGCAGAGTCTAACTTGCAAGATATAAATTTTCTCAAAAGGAAGTTATCTAATTCATTTGCGATGAAGGATTTGGGTGTTGCAAAGAAAATCCTTGGTATGAGAATTACAAGAGAGAGGAAAATCGCAAATTGACATTGTCTCAAGGTGAGTACATTAAAAAGGTGTTGGAGAGGTTCATAATGTAGAATGCAAGATGCGTTAGTACACCTTTGTCCGGCCATTTCAAAATAAGTAAGGAAATGTGTCCCAAGACATATGAAGCAATAGATTACATATCCAAGGTTCCCTATTCATCAACAATTGGCAGCTTGATGGATGCCATGGTATGCACAAGACCAGATATTGCACATGCAGTGGGAGTTGTGAGCAGGTATATGAAAAATCCAAGTAAAGAACATTGGAAGGCAGTACAATGGATTCTCAGGTATTTGAGAGGTACTACCACTCATGTATTATGTTTTGGAGTTTTAGACACTATTCTACAAGGATATGTTGATGCAGATATGGAAGGTGATAAATATAGCAGGAAGAGCACCACAAGGTATGTTTTTATTGTAGGTGAAACAACAGTAAGATGGATTTCAAATATGCAAAATTTTGCTGCACTTTCAACAATAGAATCATAGTATGTTGCTGCTACAAAGGCTAGTAAAAAGATTATTTGGTTGCAGAGGTTCATGGAGGAATTGGGTACGAAGCAAGAGGATAGAAGGTTGTATAGTGACATCTAGAGTGCCATTCATATTGAAAAGAACTCAGCCTCCCATTATAATACTAAACATATACAACTCAATTACCATTTCATATGCTTTATTCTTGAAGATGAGTTGTTGAAGATAGAAAATATACACACTAGCTAGAATCCTTCAGACATGTTGAAAAAGGTAGTAACCAAAGAGAAACTGAGTTCCTGCTCGGTTTTAGTTGGGATTCTAGCATGAAGGTGAATATGAAAATTTTTCCAAGTCCAAGTTTCAAAGCATATTCCAACAAGTGAATTAGTTGTGGAGCACTGGTGGAGTTGCTCTGATCAGTCTCCAAGTGGGAGATTGTTGGTTGTGGAGCTTGATCGTTATGGTTCACAGATGTTGTTGTTTCAGTTGTATTTGTACCCCATTTTTATATGATATGCATGTGGAATGTACACTCACCCCAGCAGGGGGGTGTGGGCGAGTCATCGCCCCTTCACGGGGGTTCGGGGCCGAAGCCCCCAAAATAATTTTTGGGGTTGTTTTGTTGGCCGGTAGATTACAACACCATGGTTTTGGATAACCCGTGGTATTTTCCCATGGTAATACCCTTTTAAAAGGAATACATTGTAATACAATTGTGTAATGCATTTTAGCATTGGAAATATCTCTTATTGTGTAAGAGAGTCCATGAGAGAGTGAAGAGGAAGTTGCAGCAGATGTGATGTAGGTTGTATCCCTTCATTTGATGGATAGTATAATAATAAGGACTGGAAATTTCTCCGTGGATAAATCGCATCTTGGGAGAACCACGTTATATTGGTGTCTCTCTTGTAATTTGTTTTATGTGATTTATATTTGGATCTTGTTTACTATTATTTTACTGCGATCCTATTTTTTCTAGCAATATATATATATATATATATATACTACTTGTCCAAAATAAGAAAACTTTACTTTCTTTTGAGAGTATGACTATTTTCAAAAGTAATCAAATAATTAATATTAAGGAGTCTTTTGTAGTTAATATACTTTTTATGAAGGGTAAATCAAGAAGCCTTATGAGTGCATATGTTTTATGCATGCAAAATACATTATTACATAGAACTCTAATTGTATATGTCATATAGCAGGGTGTTCACCTTAACTATTTGACTCAAGTGGAATATAGATAGCTTTTAGTTAAGGATTTGGGGGAGAATCTCTTAAAGAGATTTAGGTAAGTTTGTTTCCTTGACGGGAGTTCCAAATACTTGAAGCTACCATTTGTTCTCTTCTTAGAAAGCACTGAACTCTCTCAAGTACCTTAAATAGGTTACTTGGAGCTCGGTAGAAGGGCGCTTCTCCTTTGCATGAAATATTTAGACTACACGATGATGATTGAGTATGGGAAGGGAAAGTTCTTGAGAGCTTGATCCATGATTTCATTATTGAAATTGTTTGTACATGAAAGGGGAAGGGACAGATCCATGAGAGGAACCTGGTCGCCTAACTGCATATTATTGCATTGGCTTATCAATGTTTTAGATCAATGAATTACCTTATGACCAGAGATTCTATTCTCAGTGTTTTAGATCAATGCATTCCTTATGACTAGAGATTCTATTCTTAGCGTTTCAGATCAATGCATTATAGTTATCTCTCTTGCAACCAGATATTGAGTTACCAGCATGTAGATATTTGCATTATAGTGATAAGTCATCTCCTGTATGTATTTTTGTTGATAAAGCAATTTGTTCTCAGTTATATTGGATCAGTGCATTATATTACATACTATATAATTTTTTTTTTTATTGAGTTTGAGGAGAGATTCCCTTTGTGATAAATCCTACATACATTTCCATAGTTGCAGGTCTTGCCATTTCATAGAAAGAGAAGTGATTCCTAGTGATAGCTCTTACATTTTGTGTGAGTTTGTGATGCACCTGCAACAATTAATTAATAAGAATATGCGAAATAGAAGAAATGACAGAACTCATAATCACTTTTATATTGATCACAAGCCACTTCGAGGGGGCAACCTCCTATGAGCAAGATCAATACAAATAACTTCACGGTGCCTTCATAGGTCTCAACACACACTTATATACTAAGTCTAGGTGCCAATACTATGGGTCAAAACCATGGGCCACTACAAACTATGGATCAACAATACTATGGGTGACTTACAAAGCATATGCATCCAACAACAATATACTAACAAAGTAAAGACATGGGTTCCTAAAATTCCCTCCCCCTTAAAAAAAGATTTGTCCTCAAAGCTTTAGATGTGGAAATTGTTGTTGAATCTGAAGGAGTGGTTCCCATGTAGCATCCTCTGGTTGCATGTCGTGCCACTAAATTAAGACCTCTGTGATAGAGCAAGAGCGAAGCTAACGAGTGCACCGATTGAGGATGGCCTCTAGCTCCAAAAGGATGGATCCTTCATTATCCAGTTCGGGTAAAATCGTTTGTCCACTGATGTTGGTGCCAAGAACTTTCTTCAGACTAGAGACATGAAAGACTAGATGAATGCGGGAAGAAGGAGGAAGTTCCAATTTATAAGCAACGGACCCAATCTTCTAAAGAATATGATATGGCCCATAGAACTTTGGATCGAGCTTATGACGCCCTTTGAGTTTCAGGGAGGATTGCTTGTATAGCTGGAGATGAAGAAAAACCAAATCGTCGACTTGAAAAGTGCACTCAGAACGGTGCTGATCAACTTGTTGCTTCATGCAATTTCTTGCCATGTGAAGATTGTCATGCAAAATGCGAAGAATCTGATCGCGGTTTCAAAGGACCGTGTCAACTTCCTGAACTAGTGAACTGGTGGGGGTGTATGGAAGAAGAAATGGAGGTGCCTGACCATAGACTGCTTCATATGGGGTCATTTTAGAGGCAGTGTGGTAAGAGGTATTGTACCACCATTCAGCGAGAGGGAGCCACTTTGCCCACTGATGTTGTTGTTCAGAGGTGAAGCAACGAAGATAAGTTTCCAAGCATTTATTGATAATTTCAATCTGACCATTTGTTTGTGGGTGATACCCTGAACTCATCTTCAGTTTGGTGCCAGTGTGGCAAAATAGTTCTGTCAAAAAATGACTGGTGAAAGTCGCATCATGATCCGAGACAATGGAAGAAGGGATTCCATGAAGACGAAAGATCTGGTCCAGAAAAATTTGAGCGACTGAGGAGGCTATATAGGGATGGCTGAGAGCACAAAAATGACTATATTTGGAGAGGCGATCAACCACAACGAGAATCATTGTCTTCCCGCAAGATTTAGGGAGCCCTTTAATGAAATCCATAGAAATATCTGTCCAAATCCGTGTAGGTATGGGAAAGGGTTCGAGCAATCCTGGAAAGAGTGTTGTTTCACCCTTATTGCACTGGCAGGTATCACATTCGGCCACCATCTGTTGAATTGTCCTTTTCATGCCTTGCCAAAAGAAGTTACGCCGTGCCTGTTCATACATTTTGAGGAACCCAGAGTGCCCTGCCCATGGAGAAGCATGGAGTTCATAGAAGACAGCTTGTTGAAGATCTGTGCTCTGGGGAAGCACCGGATGACCCTTGTATCTCAGAGAAGCACCATCCCAGGAGTAATTTGGTACAGCAGAAGGGTTGTTGGCCAAGCGTTGGATGATTTGAGATAAGGAAGAGTCATTGACATAACCCTGTTGAACAGATTGCAACCAATTGGGAACATGCATAAAAATAGCTGGAAGAGAACCTTGGGCATCCAATGTGCGAGAAAGAGCATCTACCATAATATTGTATTTACCCTTCTTGTAAGTGATCTCATAGTCATAACCCATGAGTTTGCTAACCCATTTATGTTGTGCTGAGGAAGAGACACGTTGTTCCAAGAAATATTTCAGACTCTAGTGATTATTCTTGATGCAGAAATGATTCCCTAATAGGTATGGACGCCACTTCTGTACTGCATGCAAAATAGCCATCATTTCCTTCTCCTAGGTAGAGGCAGCTAAATTCTTACCTAAAAGGGCTTTGCTAGTGAACGCAATGGGGTGTTCCTCTTGAAGGAGAAAATCACCAAGTCCATTGCCGCAAGCATCACTCTCAATAGTGAAGGGCTTGGAAAAATCGGGCATAGCTAGAATAGGTGTAGCACACATAGCTTGTTTTAGTTTGTCAAATGCATACAGAGCAGCATGTGTCCATGTAAAAGCATCCTTTTTCAATAGAGCAGTTAATGGAGTGGCAATATTCCCATAATCCTTGACAAACTTGCGGTAGTAGCCAGTCAACCCCAAAAAACCACGAAGGCTCTTGAGTGTCTGAGGATGCAACCAATTGTTCATGGCATCGATTCTAACAGGATTCACGCGAACCCCTTGTGCTGAGATAATGTGCCCGAGAAACTCAACTTCCTTCTGTCCAAAAACACATTGAGACTGCTTGTCATGGAGATGATGGTCAGAGAAAAGTTGCATGACAAGATCCAGATGCTGGAGATGTTCATCCCATGTTTTACTATAGACGAGGATATAATCAAAGAATACCAGAATGAATTTCCGCAAGTAGGGTCGAAATATTTTATTCATTAAGGCCTGGAATGTGGAAGGAGCATTGGTGAGGCCAAAGGGCATGACTAAAAACTCATAATGGCCATCATGTGTGCAGAAAGCTGTTTTAGGGATATCATCCTCATGAACCCGAATTTGATAATACCCAGAACGAAGATCCAACTTGGAGAAAAAGTGAGCCCCATGAAGCTCATCAAGAAGCTCATCAACAACAGGAATTGGAAACTTATCCTTGATGGTGAAGTGATTAAGTGCTCGGAAGTCAATGCAAAGGTTCCATGACCCATCCTTGTTGTGGACAAGAATAACTAGAGAAGAAAAGGAACTAGTGCTTGGGCGAATAATACCTTGCTTCAATAAGTCCCGAACAAGCATTTCAATATTTATTTTTTGGTGAAATGGGTAGTGATAGGGCCTGATGTTGGGAGGAACGCTGCCAGGAAGGAGCTGAATACAATGGTCTTCTGGCTTGGAAGGTGGCAATCCCACTGGTTCAACAAAGAAACCTATATATCGATCCAAAATTTCTTGTAGATCCAAAGGAGTAGTGGAGACCGCTGATGGTTGCATCTGAATGGAATGGAGCTGAGTGATGACACCATGTGAATTCTTCTTGAGGATTTTTTCCATGCGATGTGAAATGATGATGTTGAGAGAACCTGGTTGTAATACTATCAATGTGTGTTTTTGTCCATTGAGGGAAAACTGCATCTAATGTTCAGCAAAATCCCATAAGATAGGGCCAAGTGTGCGTAGCCATTGAGCACCCAAAACCACATCACATCCACCTAAGGTCAAGGAAAACATGTCAGAGCACAAGGTATAATCTCCCATAGAGATATGCACATTTCGACACTTTCCTTTGCAAGGTAAGGTGCCCCCATTGGCAACCATGACTTTAAAGTTGGAGCAAGGATGGATAAAACAATCAGCTTGTTTGGCGATCCGAGGGTGAATGAAATTATGAGTGCTACCAGAATCAATGAGTATTGTAAGAGGAAGCTTCTTGAAGTAACCCCTGACTCGCATTGTTTGGGGGGTGGTGATTCCAGCTAAATCATGGAGAGATATCTCTGGCTAGTAATCCTGAGATGGAGGGTCAATAGGCGGTTCCTGAATGTCGACTGGAGCATCCAATGTTTCTGGATCTTCGTCACAAATTTCAAAGGCAAGCAGAGAATCCACATCCAAGAGATAGAGCTTTTGCTGAACACATCTATGTCCCCGAGTGAATTTCTCATCACAATTATAGAAAATCCCCTTTTCTCTGCGTGCTTGCATCTCTGTTTCAGACAAATGCTTGATAGGAGTTGGTCAAGGAGCCTACGGTATAGGTGGTCATTGAGAACCCATATTTCGGAAGGGAACAAAAGTGGGGTTGGAGCATTATTGGGCTACAATCTTGTCTTCTGCCAACTTAGCCAACCCTAGGGCTCCATCATTGTGTTGGGACAGAACATTTTGACCTCAGAGTAGATGGCATCCTTTAGACCACTGATAAAACAACTCTGGTAAAATTCATCAGACAATCCTTCGGTGTGGTTGGCTAGTTTCTCAAATTCGGTTTGATACTCTCTTACAGTGCCAATTTGGCGAAGTTTAGTGAGGGCTCCTATGAAGTCATCAAAAGCACTAGGACCAAATCGTTGCAAAAGGAGCTAGCAAAAGTCTGGCCATTTTGGCTCTTCATGAGGCTTGATGTACCAATGGTACCATTGACGAGCTTCTTGTTCCAAATGAAAGGATGCCAGCGGAACTTTGTTGACATCAAAAGTATTATGCAGACTGAAATATTGTTCTACACGATAGATCCATCCAGTTGGATCGATACCATTGAAGAAAGGAAAATCAAGCTTCGGACCACGGAAATTGATGGAAGAAGAGAACCCATTGTCTGATGAAGACTTGGACTGTCGTTTGTTGTTCATAGCTGAATGTTCAAGATGGAGGTTGAGAAATTTTTCATCCAGATCCTGGAGTTTGGATTGGATGGCTGCAAGTGCGTCTTCCATGGTTTTTGCTCTTGCATGGGTGACAACCATAACCAGGAGTTTTTTTTTTTTTTTTTGGCTGACTGGGTAGGAAAACAAAAATAGAAACTGCTTCAATAAAGAAAAATCTAGACTTGGAAAAAAATTTGAAGGGTAATTGGGGTTTGACTAGGTATTGGACACTGTTGAATATACAGGGAAGCAAAAATGAGGATTTCAGAAGTGGGGTGAAAGAATGGAAAAATTTGGTAGAGGGGAACAAATAAGCAGAATTCAGAAAGGAACTCAGTGGTAAATTTTGAAGGTGATTAGGTGAAATTTGAGGAAGTTATGGCTAACCCTAAAAGTAGAAAAATGTGGGATTTCGGGCTTTGGGAAGGGGAATTGGGGATAGGGTCCTCAGGAATGAAATATGCAGAATGGGATGACAGGGTTTCCCCAAAAACTTCAAGGTAAACAGAGTGAAAACAAGGGAGATATGGAGAAAAAACTCAATTTTATACTGGAGTGGCTATGGCTCGGAAGGGATCTGGAACAGATAAATTTGCAACAGCCCAGAAGTGAGCGGAAATAGAGGGATCTAAAATGGCACCGAATTGATTGAAAACAGCTGGATCTAGAACAGCTTGCAGACTGGATTTGAATGGTTGGATCTGAAATGGCGTAGCAGTGATCGAGAATAATTCAGCTGAAAATAGTTATGGACCCCAGGTATGTGCGGCTTCCTAACAGTTTAGGGGTTTCACTCGGCCACCAATGATGTCTAACAGCTTGTGTATTGGGGCAATACCCCTCACTCCAGGGCTCAAGTAAAATTGATAACCACTTTGCCACAAACGACAGCTCTTGGTTTACCTCACGGGTGGGAACTAGTCAATCAGGTAGGGATCATTGCCCTTTTCATTGGTAGGTCCTCTCAATGGGCCAGCTACTTCGGGGTTCCTATGGTACTTCTCCCAATGAGTTTTAGGTCTTATGCCCAAGTACTTCCCACAGTTAAGCGGATAGGGATTATTCCCAAATCTGAACCTGCAACAGATGCGAAAAATATTTTTGGCAGAAATTTCACCCAGCGAGCCCAAGAAAGTGCTTTGATACCAAATGTGATGCACCTGCAACAATTAATTAATAAGAATATGTGAAATAGTAGAAATGACAGAACTCATAATCACTTTTATATTGATCACAGGCCACTTCGATGGGGCAACCTCCTATGAGCAAGCTCAATACAAATAACTTCACGGTGCCTTCATAGGTCTCAACACACACTTATATACTAAGTCTAGGTGCCAATACTATGGGTCAAAACCATGGGCCACTACAAACTATGGATCAACAATACTACAGGTGACTTACAAAGCATATGCGCCAACAACAATAACATAAACTATTGATCAACAAATACTATGGGATGACTTACAAAGCATATGCGTCCAACAACAATATACTAACAAAGTAAAGACATGGGTTCCTAACAGAGTCTTATCAACCTTGTTACTATAAGGTTTAGAGAGCGATTTTCCGGAGCATAGATCTTTGCAAAATTTCTTCTTTATATATATATATATATATTGTTCAACAGAGTTCGAATTAGGATCTGTGTGAATTTACTTCCTTATATATATTGTTGGATAGATTTATCTTTAAGGATAAACGTTGTCTGCCCACATTGTTGATAGAAATAAAATTATGATAATAAATTATTTCTTTGCTCACATGGTTGAAAAAGATCATATTTTGGTAATGAATGGTGGACAAAACTGTTAAGAACCCATGTCAACCCTTCTATTTACTTTTTTAGTATATTATTGTTGGACGCATATGCTTTGTAAGTCGTCCTGTAGTATTTGTTGATCCATAGTTTGTATTATTGTTGTTGGACGCATATGCTTTGTAAGTCGTCTCGTAGTAATTGTTGATCCATATTTTGTATTGGCCCATGGTTTGTATGGACACATCGTATTGAACCATGGTATTGGCGTCTAGACTTAGCATATAAGTTTGTGTTGAGACCAATGAAGGTACCGTGAAGTTATTTGTATTGAGCTTGCTCAAAGGAGGTTATCCCCTCGAAGTGGCCTGCGATCAATATAAAAGTGATTATGAGTTCTGTTATTTATGTTATTTTGTGTGTTTTCATTAATTAATTATTGCAGGTTCATCACATCTGGTATCAGAGCACTTTCTTGGGTTCGTTGGGTGCAATTTCTGCCAAATTCTTTTTTTGCATCTGTTGCAAGTTCGGATCTAGGAATAATTCCTATTTGATTAACTGTGGGAAGTACTTGGGCATAATTTTTAAAACTCATTGTGAGGAGTACCACAGGAACCCCAAAGTAGCTAGCCCATTGAGAAGACCTTCCAGCAAAAAGGGCAACGACCCCTACCTGATTGAGTAGTTTCCACCCGTGAGGTAAACCAAGAGTTGTCGTTTGTGGCAAAGCGGTTATCAGTTTTACCTGAGCCATGGAGTGAGGGGTACTGCCTCAATACGCAAGCCGTCAGACAACATTGGTGGCCGAGTGAAACCCCTGAACTGTTAGGAAGCTGCACATACTTGGGGTCCATACCTATTTTTAGCTGAACTATTGCCGATCACTTCTGCGCCATTTCACATCCATTCTGAAAGCCGTTCCAGATTTAGGCGTTTTAGATCTATTTTGAAAATCATTTCAGATCCAGCCGTTTTCGATCAATTCAGCATCGTTTCAGATCCATTTGTTGCCGATCACTTCCGCATCATTGCAGATCCATCTGTTTCCGCTCCCTTCTATGCCATAGTAGATCCATTCTGAAATATATATTATTTTTTCACCATATCTCCCTTGTTTTAACTCCGTTTCCCTTGAAACTTCCCGAACACCCCTGCAATCCCATTATACATATTTCATTCCTGACGACCCTATCCCAAATTCTACTTCCCAAAGCCAGAAATCTTACATTTGTCTATTTTTAGGGTTTGCCATAAATTCTTCAATTTTCACCCACTCGCCTCCAAATTTTCCCACCGTGTTCATTCCTTATTTCTGCTTCTTTGTCCCTCTTTGACAAATTTTCTCATTCTTTCACCCCGCTTTTGAAATCGCCATTTTTTGCTTCCCTACCCATCAGAAAGTGTCCAAAACCTATTCAAACCCCAATTACCCATCCGAGTTTTTCCCAAATCCAAATTTCCCTTTACTAAATAAGCTTTTGTTTGTGTTTTTCTATCCATTCCCCCAAAATAAAAAATAAAAAAACTCCTGGTTATGGTTGTCACCCGCGTAGGAGAAAACACCATGGAGGAAGCACTTGCAGCCATCCAAACCAAACTCCAAGATCTGGCTAAAAATTTTCTCGACCTCCATATTCAGCATTCAGCCATGAACAATAACCGACAGCAAGAATCTTCTACAGCCAATGGGTTATCTTCTTCCAGCACTTTCCATGGTCCGAAGCTTGAATTTCCTCGCTTCAATGGTACTGATCCGACTAGATGGATCTATCATGCAGAACAATATTTCATCCTTTATAATACTTTTGATGTCCAAAAAGTTCCACTTGCATCCTTTCATTTGGAACAGGAAGCCCTTCAATGGTACCGTTGGTACATCAAGGCTCATGACGAGCCAAAATGGGCAGATTTTTGCTAACTCCTTTTGCAACGATCTGGTCCTAGTGATTTTGATGAATTCAGTGGAGCACTCACTAAACTTCGTCAAATTGGCACTATGAGAGAGTACCAGATAGAATTTGAGAAATTAGTGAACCACACAGAAGGATTGTTTGATGACTTCTACATGAGTTGTTTTATCAGTGGTCTTAAGGATGAAATCCACCCAGAGGTCAAAATGTTCTGTCCCAACACAATGATGGAAGCCCCAGGGTTGGCTAAGTTGGCAGAAGACAAGATTGCCACTCAACAATGCTCCAAACCCACTTTTGTTTCCTTCCGAAATATGGGTTCTCAACGACCTCCCATCCCTCCAGCTCCTCAACCAACTCCTATCAAGCATTTGTTTGAAATAGCGATGCAGGTGTTAACACCTAAAAAGTGCTCACTACCTCATCTCCCTCATTACATGACTCATTTGTCCATATGTCCTACCATATTTGCCTCCAAAACCTTAAAAACCCATTAAAAAGCCTCCAAAAGGCCAAAAAACCCATTAAAAAGCCTCCAAAAGACCAAAAAAACCATTAAAAATCCTCCGAAAGGCCAAAAACCCCATTTCCCCCCCCAAAAATAATGTAAATTCCTCCAAAAATAGCAAAAACCCTCTAAAAAGGGAATAAAAAACTACAAAAAAGAGGAAAAAGAGGGAAGAAAAGAAGCATAAACCCTATACAGCTGACCTAAACCATATGGTGCCCAAAAACATGGGTCAACACTCAACCACTACAAACCTATAAATAGGTGATGGAGGCTCCCCATTTTTCATCCATAATCATCCCTATCCTTACGCTGCTAAAAATTCCCTTGAAACCCTAGCTCTCCACTTGGAGCTAATTCTTGAGAATCCTTTTGGCCCCATTTCCAAATCATCTTTGGAAGAAGGAGAAGGAACAACACTGAAGCTTGGAAGCAACCCTCTTGGACTGCTGCAAAGGCTTCGCCAATCTCTACATCTGAGGTAATTTTTAATACAAAAAGAGAGATCTTCACCATATTTTCATGTTTTGTTATTTATGTTCATGCTCATGTTAGTTTAATTTTATTTTACTATACTGTCATATTTGACCATTTTTCTGAACTACTACTAAGGAGTCCCTTCTCCTTAGTAGGTGCTCATTTGCACAAGCTAGGGTGAAAACCGTAGCTACAGCAGACACGCAGAGAAAAAGGGCTTTGTTATAATTGTGATGAAAAATTCACTCAAGGACATAGATGTGTTCAACAAAAGCTCTATCTCTTGGATGTGGATTCTCCGCCCACCTCTAAAGTTGGTAAAGAGGCTCCAGATACACCGGATGATCAAGTCGACATTCAGGAGCCGCCTATTGACCTTCTATCTTAGGAAGACCACCCAGAGATATCTCTCCATGCTTTATCCGGCGTCACCCTCCCCCAAACAATGTGGGTCAGGGGTTACTTCAAGAAGCTTCCTCTTACAATACTCATTGATTCTGGTAGCACTCATAACTTCATTGACCCTCGGATCGCCAAACATGCTGATTGTTTTGTCCATCCTTGCTCCAACTTTTAATTCATGGTTTCCAATGGGGGCACCTTACCTTGAAAGGGAAAGTGTCACAATGTTCGTATCTCTCTGGAAGATTATAAGCTGCACTTTGACATGTTTTCCTTGTCCTGAGGCGGATGTGATGTGATTTTGGGCGTTCAATGGTTACACACATTTGGCTCCATCTTATGGGATTTTGCTAAACTTTGGATGCAGTTTTCAGTCAATGGGAAACAACACAAATTTAAGGGCTTACAAAAAGGGTCTCTCCGCATCATCAGTTCACATCGCCTGTTAACACCCAACAAGTGCTCACTAGCTCATTCCCTTATTCACATGACCCATTTGTCCACTTTTCCACCATTCGAGCCTCTAAAACCATCAAAAGGTCACCAAAAAGACCACAATACACCTTTTTCCCCTCAAAATATATATTTTCCCTCAAAAAACATAAAAACCCCTAAAAAATGGTTCAAAATTCCCAAAAAATATTAAAGGGGAATAAAAATATAAAAAATATTCAAAAAAGGAAAAAGAGGGAAAAAGGTACATAAACCATGTTGGTTAATACCATTGGTTTCCTCAAAACCATAATGGTATTCCCCATCACCAAAAACTATAAAAAGGTGATAGGGGCTCCTCACTTTCCATCCACATTTCATCCCATCCTTATGCTGCCAAATTTCCATTGAGAACCATTGCCTCCCATTCTGAGTTTGAAGATCCCCATTTCAACATCTTGGAGAAGAGACCATTGGAACTTGGAGCACCTCAACCTTGGAGCTGCTCAACACCAAACATCCTCACCTTAGAGGTAATACAAAAATCTATTATTTTTCATCTTGTTCTTCCGGAGATCAATTCGCTTATTGTTCTTAATCTTGTTCTTGTTTATTTACACATGTTTATGTTAATGTTAGACAGATTTATAATTTTTTTTTGCTTTTATTCGAAGACTGCTATTACAAGTTAATAGGTGCATCCTTGCACATGCTTGGTTGAAAAACCAAGCAACAGTTTTTTGGTGACTCCGTTGGCTTTTGAGCTTTAAAGTTTTTCTTTAGATCTTAGTTTTTTACTTGTTTTTACCATTCCAATTAGCAGATCTGCCATACTAGATAGCATATTCATTGTTTCACTAGCTATTGGCCCTTTCTGTAGCCTTTAACAGACCGAAATTTCACTTTCCGGTTTTGTTTTCTGCGACCTTTTTTCTGTTTTTCGCATCGCGACTTTTCGCCCGACAGTCGCACAGCTCATGACGACCTCGCAGCCTTTTTCTGCACGGCTTCACGGCCTTTTTCCATGCTGCAGATCGCGGCTTCACGGCTTTTTTTCGCGCTGCACATCGCGACTTCATGGCTCAAACCCACGATGCACATCGCAACTTTTTCCCATAAACCCACGATGCTGTGTTTTTTCGTTTAGCCCAATTTTTAGAAAAAAATTTGCTGCATGTTTTGCCCATTTAGCGTATTTTCCAGCATTATTTTTTCTGCATTATTGCAACAATAGTGAATCTTTTTTCTATTACATATGCTCAAATTAAAAACTTTTTAAAAATTTTCAATAAATGAAAGAAAGGTATTTAGCACTTTGTTTAGATCATAGATTTCACTTCAGATTTGTTCAATAGTTTGCCCAAGCAAGTTCTTAAGAAATCCATTTATTTCTTACACTTTTTCAGATATTTGCTTTCCTTTAAAAATTATTTCAAAAATCCATAGTTTTTGAATTATTTTTGTTAAAGCATTTACATTTCAGAAAAAGTCTTTATTTTTTGCAAATTGGAATCGTCTTGTTTTTCCTTTGTAATCAATCGCCCAAGCGAGGCAAATTCATTTTAAGTTAAATAATCACACTTGCACCCAATCTGCCACATTTTTAATTAAATGAGCCTTAAAATATACATAAACTCAACCAACACTTTAACCCCACTTGGGGAGCACTTAAAGAATCTTGTAGCTAGGTAGGATTAGGGGGATAGGTGTTCTAATAACACCCCTCAACTATTTACATCTAAGACATAGAGGTTTTCTTTTAAGGTCCCAAAAATCTCTTATTATTTGTTGACATGGTTATACACCAATTTATCGGGAAGGCCTCTCCCTTAGGAGGGTTGAAGTAGCCAAACTGGTTCCGGAAGTCTGAGTGGAATACCGCTATCCATTCAGTAACCAAAGGATACCTTTCGTAGTTCTTGGTGTACCACCCGTATGGGAGTACAACGACGATAGAACCAAACTGCAGATTCACCCAACCGAATGTGTCATGAACGGGGTATCCTAGTGACCAATTTTTAGGATTTTCTACTTGGTGTCCCTCCTAGTAGGGGGATATCTAGCCTTTGATTCCACTACCCATATTATCTGACTTGGATTTAATCACCTTGCAGAGGATATGTTTAGTTGTGTCATAATACCACTTTTAGTTAGGCATTTGCATGCTCTGCTATCCCCCTTGGTCTAATAAGCACCACTTTTTTCTAGGAACTATTTGATTTTCGGTATTCTAACCACTTTTCTTGATTCCTTCACTTATTATAGCACAACTATTATAATAAGTGCTTTTGAGGTTAGTTGTTGGTCTGAGAGCCATTATTTTTTCACACTCCCCTCCTGCACTCATTGTTGCACTAGGGTCTTGAGTTTTTTATCTCACCACCATCCATTAGTATTTCTAGATATATCTCACCATTGAGAACTTAAGACGATCCCACCATTTTCAGGGTCAACCCCCTTAGTTCGATACACTTGACTCTACACATCATAGACGTAGAGCATTATCCCTTGATTCCACAAGTCATCAGCATAGAACCCAGTCATCTGATTCTAATGCGCCTCATTTCACATCTAATTTTGAGGCTGAATCCGAACACCCTACCAAAACATCGCCAACCAACCCCATGGCTGGATCATAATATGACCCCCTTTTCACCACTGTTATTGAAGCTACATCAACAAACCCCACTACTACCGTGACAACCACGGTAGCCACACCCCCCTTAGGTATGCCCAACATGGGGGCCACACCCCCTCTAGGCATGCCCAACACAAGTCCAACGCCTATTTTAGGTATGCCCAACATGGGCATCACCCCCCCCATCATCACCACTACCTGGATCCCAGTGATTACTGGAACCATTCTTAACCCATCTGCAACCCATGTTGCACTTGGGAGCACCGACCCCTCCCACACCACATTGGCTAGAGGTAACATCCCTTTCACACCTAGCATACCCTTAGGGGGCACTAGACCACTCCATAATGCTACCATTAACAGTTATACCCTAGTGACCATGCCACACCCATCTGCCAGTCTGCCATACATGACTAGTCTAAACTTACCAAAACTGGCAAGGTTAACCAATGACCCTATTAGACACAATCCTACATGGCCACCCATGCCCACCAAGCTTCCCTCAGATATCCCAAAATTTGAGGGAAAAGCTGGGGAAGATCCCCAAAACCACATCATGTCTTTTCACCTATGGTGTTCCTCTAACTCCATAGTAGATGATTCCATTAGACTGAGACTTTTGCAAAGAAATTTCACCAGCTCAGCAGCCAAATGGTACATTGAGCAGCCACATGGGACTCACAACACATTTACGTCCTTCGCCTCAACTTTCCTCTAGTTCTTTCAACTACCTGTACACTATGATGCAGGGGTGGAAATACTTTTGTCTTGTAAACAGAACACCGCTACACACATCACTGATCATATCCATGAGTGGCATAATCGTCGTAGCCTCTGCAAGATAAAACTTGAGGACCGAATCTTTTTAGACTGGTTTCTCAAATCCCTCCTCCCCCTCATAGCCAAAGATGTAGCTTCTGAACGACCCCAGTCAGAAGAAGAAGCTATCTTAAAAGCTCAGCAATTCGACCTCATATATGCCCAATCTGGATATTTATACACTATTTTAGCTAACGCCTCGCGTGGCGATCCATCTTGCAATGATGCTCCAGGGGCATCCCATGCCGTCGACGGTATTATCAGCCAGGTTATGGCGCAAAACAAACCTTTTACCATGACAAGTACAAACAACACCCCAGACCTTTCTAGGGCTTCATCTAATTTTGGAGCTACAACTTCGCATGCTCCAGTAACGCACACCCACCACACTCATGGACCCTCATGTCCACCACAGTGTTATGGGAAAGCACCATCAGCCTATGCGCTAGCTCCATATTATAACCAACAGGCCCACCAGACTCTGATCCAGCCACAAGCCCAAGTGGCTTATTATCCTCAATAGGAAACACCTCTTGCTCCAACACTTCCAGAAGCTCAAGGTTACCCACAACCGCAACAAAAACTAGGGCCACCTCAGAACCCTCCTGTTTACTACACACCACAACATGCTCCAGAGCCTGCACGACCTCAAAACCCACCTACTTCCGAAGGGCATGTTTACACTCAGCAAAACCAACCTCCAAACTAGAACCATCAATGTAAACAAGGAGGTCAACAAAACCGCGGAAGAGGACATAACCATGGAAATAACCAACAACATAACCAAGGTGCACAACCACCTAATCCTCCAAACAACAATAACGCTGCTCCCCCCAACCAAAATCCTGACCACCCACCAAAACAGGCTAAAATAACAACTTGAGAACAAACCATCCATGTTCCATATGTGGAGTCTACGACCATTACACACATAATTGTCCTCATTTAGATCGTGCGTGTCAAATATGGACTGACGACGCCCAATGGCAAGGACATGCTGCACAGCCAGCACCCCCCCCTCAGCCATAATCCATTATATTGCAAAATCCCTTACCAAACCAAGGCACGGTAAACACTCATCCGAATGATCCCCCTCAAGGATCTGCTGCACCACAGTAGCAAATTACCTATGCAGCCACCAATTACTAGCATGCAGGGACCAACACTCACCATTTGCTTATGATGTCATCAAATGATGTCAAACTTCAAACCCGTTGAAATCAATACGGATCCACCCCGGAGGCCACACCTACCGACCCATTGTCGAGTACTCTCCCAACCAATCAACCCCTTCGCATACCCACTATGGCCATGTACGGGGGCTCCAAAGCACCTCATTTCCCTTTGAGACGGATTAACAATAACCCAAACGCCCGTGCAGCCTCCAACTATAACATTGTAGAGGATTTAGCTCAGTCCCCCGCCACTATGTCCGCTCTCAAAATCTTAAAAAACTGTCTTGCATAGAGAAATTTGTTGTTATCTGCCATCGACGCCATAGATCCTAACGACTCTAACAAGATGGCTTTCGACTTAGAACAAGATGAACCTCGGATGCCTTCATCTTTGGCTTTTCAAGTTTCCGTCTCCATTCGCAACCTTGTCGTTCATCGATGCATAATCGATGAAGGGGCCTCCAATTGCGTTATTTCCACTTTCGTATGGAAGAAACTTGGATCCCCAAAGCTAGAACCATCCACTACCACATTACGAGCTTACAACGGCCGTGCAACTCAACCTCAAGGTTTGTTAGTGAACATACCCATATAGCTTGGGGGCAAACTGGTTCTCATAGATATAGAGGTCATTAACACCCAACTTGATTACAATCTCCTTCTGGGATGAAGCTACATGTATAAAATGAAAGCTATTGCTTCTTCAGTTTTTTGCAACATGATGTTCCCCCATGAAGGACGCGTAGTCAAAATAGACCAGATTACATACTATGATCCTAATTCCCCCGTAGCACCAGAAAATGTTCTTCCCATGATCGAACAACCTGTTCTTAGTGCACCAACATCCTTCGTCTCATCAGTCGGACCTGGGATATATTCGGATACTCCCATGACCAGCTCATTCTCGTCAATCCCACCCCCTCTTCAGGTAACTGCAGTATCCGATTTGTGCACGTTATCGCACAGTGAACAACAACATCCTCAACAATCTCAACCACCGCCACAAGCACCCATTGTGCCTAGTCATATCGGAACAACACCGATTCACACATTCCCGTTCTTGTTTCCATTTTCAGGAGTTTTCAGCATGCTAGTAATGGCTACACTTAACCTTCCAGGTTTAACGTTAGGAATACCAGCATGGTACTTACCTACCCCAACTCCCCCACCGACTCCAATAGTTATCCTACAACTAGTACAACCTATGAATATGTCGAACCATCCACCACCTAGCATACCAAACCCCCAAAATCCCCCACCACCTGGTGGTTCGAACCCCCAAAACCGATCAATTCCAAAAGGGGGCACTATATTGACATCTAGTTATGTCCCCCCTCAATCTCGCAACACTGGGGGCAGAGGGCCACCAACCTACAACACTGCACCCACAACTCACACCCCCCCAATGATGCCCAAATTAGCTAAGAATCCCCCAACCTATATTTTCCCCAAGTGTTCCTTGTGCGACGATATTGGCCACGCTACTCACCTATGTCCACAACTACCAGCACTTCAAGAACACATGAATATGTTGGATGATGACACCAATTTTCCAGTTGTCAAATTAGAATTACCACACCAAGCTCGTGATAAATCATTGCGCACAAACCACCCTTGTGCAATATGCGGAATCTACGACCATTATTCACATCACGGCCTTGATCTCCCAGATTATAGAGCAGCACTATACGAGATGAATAATGCTGACCTAGAGATATCCCCCCAACTTGTTGAGGAAATATTCCCTCCAAAATCGACCCATTCAAAAGAAATCAATACTATTTATATGACTTCAACTATTTGTAAACTCGAACTAGTTAATTTATGGTCCCACTACTTTCATATGGATAAGGAAATTCTAGAAACACTCACTGCATCGGACTACCCTTGGGATGATATGCACCATCGATCATACTTCCTCCTTGAGGCGTCTACGTCCACCGTGGCAAACCAACTATCTGTTGAATCCAAGGACTTCTTACCAACTAAGGTCGATTGGTTCAAAGACCCAATACCAGCTCCAAAAGCCTTCGAGGAAGGCAACATGGCTAACATCTCAACCATTATAAAAATCTACATCTCCACCACCCCTAGAAAACCTGAGCTTATCTCTTTGGGTGCTTCATGCACTGAGAAAGAAGCCCAAGCTTATAGGAAACTCTTCCAAGAATTTCAAGATGTCTTCGCCTGGTCTTATACCGAGATGCCTAGTCTTGATCCTACCATCGTAGAACATACATAGACACTGGATGAACATATCACCAGTCCGCCAGAAACAACGTCCCATTCACCCATCCAAGCTTCCAGCCGTCAAAGCATAAATCGAGAAGCTTCGAGCAACATGTTTCATATACCCAATTGCATACACCACCCAGGTTTCAAATCCAGTACTAGTTAATAAGAAAGTCGGCACCATCTACGTCTGTACTGACTTCCGCGACCTCAACCTAGCTTGTCCCAAAGACAACTTCCCCACACCATTTATTGACCAACTAATCGATGAGTGTGTGGGGCATGAGGTACTCTCTTTTATGGATGGTTTCTCTGGATATAACCAAATCAAAATCCGTAAAGAAGATCAATACAAGACTGCTTTTACCACCCCATGGGGCACCTTCACTTATCGCGTGATGCCTTTCGGTATCAAGAATGCGGGAGCCACTTTCCAACGAGCCATGACTTATTGCTTTCATGATCTGCATAAAATCATTAAAGTTTATCTAGACGACCTCACTTCCCGATCTAAGAAACGATCTGACCACTTAGAAGATCTTCGACAAGTTTTCTTGCGTTGCCACAAATACAAAATCCGCTTGAACTCGCTTAAATGTGTATTTTGTGTTACAACCGGCTGCCTGCTGGGGTTTTTTATTTCAGAAAAAGGGATCACCATTGACCCTCTAAAATTTCAAGCCATAGTGGACCTCCCCTCACCACGTACATTAAGACAGCTACAAAGCCTCCAGGGGAAATCCAACTTCCTTTTCCGTTTTGTCCCAAACTATGCCACCACAGTACATGGTTTCCTCCGTTTGCTGCGTCTTCATACCCGCTTCGTATGGGATGACCAAGCAGAAGGATCCTTCACGGACCTAAACAAAGCACTTACAATCGCCCCTTTGATCTCTCCACCAGATTTCACAAAATACTTTACCCTTTATGTTTAGGTGTCAGATCACGCCGTCTCTGGATTTCTCATCCAAGAAGACTCCACTTGCCAAGAGCATGTCATCTACTATGTGAGCCAGACCTTGTCAGGCCCACCCCTCCACTACCCACATGAAGAGAAGATGGCCCTCACCATCGTCTTTTCAGTACAAAAACTAAAACATTACATTCTCCTTAGCCACACCATGGTTGTATCCAATTCCAATCCAAAGGTCTATCTCTTGAATCGTCTCCTTCTATAAGGCCATGTTGCCAAATGGGTAATTATCTTACAAGAATATGACCTAACCTTTAAAACCCTGAAAAGCACCGAAGCATTAGTACGCGCTCAACTCATTACAGACTTACCATCATCGTCGTCATCACCAATCATCCATACTCATCTAGTCGACGAACATTTGTTCATCATCTCGTCGGATGACCCTTGGTATGGCAACATTTTGGTATACCTCCGCACACAGAAGTTTCAACCCAACATCTGTTAGAAAAATAGGATTGCAGAGCAATAACAATAAATAGAAATGCAAATATAATCACATACACATTACAAGAGAGACACAGATATATCGTGGTTCACCCAACTTGGGCTACGTCCACACTGAATTTTCCAGTCCTTATTATTATTACCATCCAGCAAGGTGAAGGGATACAACCTGCAGCACAACTGCTGCACTTCCTCTTCTCTGTTTCATAGTCTCTCTCCTGATCTCAGAGATCTTTTCAATGCATAAAACCTAATACATCAGCATCCCTAGTTGTATTACAATGTCTTTATTTTATAAGGGAAATACAATGGGAAAATACCACGAGATACCCAAAACCATGGGCCCACAAAACAGCTGGCAAAAACAACCCCAAAAATTTTCTTCGGGGGCGCTTCCCTCGAACCCCCGCCGGGGGACTGCTAGCCCCCGGACCCCCTAGCTAGGGGGATGGTCCCCCCTGAAACCCCGTGGGGGGGTCATGCCCCCCCACTGGGGTGACTATACAGTCCACGTACATATCATATAAAACTGCGGTACAAAAACGGCTAATACAATATCATCTATGAGACTAGAAGATCTGGCTCCATAACCAACAACATCGACCGTTACGGACGTCGCATCCGTCACCATGCCCCCTGTTATCTCCTCTTGGGTGATGTCCTCTATCGACGTGGCATCGACACAATCTTACGACGATGTCTTTCCCAAGATGAAGCAGAAGAAGTCCTTAACGGTTGTCATAGCGGTGCCTGAGGTGGCCATTTTTCAGGAATGGCCACCGCCCAAAAGGTAATACACGTAGGTTATTTTTGGCAATCATTATTCACTGATTGTATCACAGTAGTCAAACACTGCCAAAACTGCCAGCTCTTTGCCCCGAAGGCAAGAACCCCCCCCCGCCCCACTTCATCCAGGCTGGACCATTTTGCAAATGGGCCATCGACTTCATGGATTGCAATCCCACATCAGCCGGTGGTAACAAACACATTATTGTGGTTGTTGATTACTTTACCAAATGGGTGGAAGCCATGCCTAGTTACAATTGCAAAGCCGACACTGCAGCCCGTTTTTTCCTCAACCATGTCATTGCTTGTTTTGGAGTACCAAACCAACTCGTCTCAAACCACGGATCTCACTTCGAAGACTCCGTTTCGAGAGAATTGTCCACTCTCCTTAAGTTTGAACATCATTTCTCCTTTGCCTACTACCCCCAAGGGAACGGTCAAGTCGAAGCTGTTAACAAAATTTTGAAGACTATCCTTCAACGCACCGTCGATAAACATAAATCCAATTGGCATCACACGCTTTTTCCCTCATTATGAGCTTATCGTACATCGACCAAGACTGCCACTGGCTTTACCCCATTCCATTTAGTTCATGGCATGGAATCTGCCCTCCCCATTGAATGCCAGATACCAACATTACAAATTTCTGTAGAACTTCTCCCCGATACATCAATGATCGAAGAACGCTTACTTCTTTTAGAGCAGGCCGACAAAGATTGCTGCCTAGCTCTCCAAACAATCAAAGCCACAAAGAACAGATCTAAACTTCATTATGATAAACATGTTCACCCACGTGCATTTAGTGAAGGTGACCTTGTACTTGCCTATGATCAAGCTCATGACAAAATGGGAAAAGGAAAGTTTGTGTCCATGTGGCAAGGCCCATATATTGTACACAGCTACCTCGGACAGGGGGCATATATTCTAACCGACTTAGAAGGAAACCCCCTACCCAACCCACGTAATGGGTTGTACCTAAAGCGATTTTACCCATAGAAAATCTGATGGATACCACAGTCCACAATTGTATAGTCTTATTTTCTTTTTTCACAAAAAAATACGAAAACCTAAAAATTTGTTTTTCCTGCATGACCACAGATGGATCCTGTTCCACTTTTCTACATTGGCTTCGCTAATGGTGCAAGCCATTGGTCTCCCAATCTTGCCTCCGTAGCTTGGGTAATATATTCCCCTTCACATGAGTTGATCCACATTGACGGAGTGTGCATAGGTGCCGCCACAACCAACCAAGCTGAGTACAATGCCGTGACCAGTTTCCTGGTCGCTGCTCTACAAATGAGCATAAGTCACCTTAGCATTTTCTTGGACTCCCAACTCCTTGTTTCCCAGCTCAACAATGATTACTAGTTACGCGATCCATGTCTATTCAGAAAATTCCTGCGCACTAAACAGATGATTTTGTAGTTTGAGTCCATTTCATTCACACATGTCCCAAGGAATCTCAACAGTGTAGCAGACCATATGGCAAACAACATTCTTGATTGGCACACCAATCAAACCATGTAGAAAAAACAAAATGTGCATCCACGTGCGTAATATGTGCCTCCATGGGCATACAAACAGAAAAATACACTAGATATATATAACAAAGCCTCCACGGGAAAAATAGATATGTGCCTCCATAGGCATATACAAGAAATTAAAATGTTGCATCCATGTGCATAACATGTGCCTCCACAGCCATACAAAAATCAAACATGCCTCCATGGGAGAACAAATAGACAAGATATGCATCCACGTGCATACATGATTGTACACCAAACCATATATATATATATATATATAATCTCATATAGTCACAATGTCATAGGTGCCCTCAGCACCCAGTAAACAAAAATACATAGCCGTACAAAAAAGGTACATCCCCATATGCTCATCAGCATTTGGGGGCAAATACAAGATCAACTAGTCATCGTGATCCCCAGGATCCTCGTCAGCTGGCTCCTCCAGATCCTCCTGATCATGATCCCTCCTATCCACCATCACAACTGCTGCTCTAAGCATGATAGAACGCCATGCACGAGGAGCATCGAAATAACACTCGATAGTGGCTCGGTCCAAGTTCCTCCACCCCTCTTTTGGCGCTCCTGCTAGAATCTCATCCAAAGTCTCTCGTACACCCTCCAGGGCATCATCTCTAGGGTGCACATCCTCTTGGGCATGTGGAGGAGGTACCACTATAGGTGGAGGAACGACCACCATCTCCTGTCCCCTACGGCCTACATGATCAAGTGGTGGCCTTGGACCAATATCTGCAAAATCACACAAGTGAACCAAGTCAATATCATATAAATATCTCTATCTATACTCATAACAAAAATCATCTAAATACATGTTATAGTAGAGACATACCATCTAAACCCCAGGCCTGCCCCTGAGGCTCAGGCATCTCTGGATCTCCTCGGTAATCCATGCCAGCATATGAATAATCATCAATCAGCAGGGGGATCTGCTCCCACTGCTCATACATATCCGTCGAAAAGAAACGCCGGATACAACCACCACCACGAGGCATCATCTGCCCCCACCGCACCATCCGCGGCTCACTAACCAACCCATCTCAAACCAGCACACGCGGGCGCAAGGTTGGTACTCGCT
The DNA here is from genome assembly GCA_027924585.1 of Larix kaempferi. Taxonomy (NCBI): domain Eukaryota; kingdom Viridiplantae; phylum Streptophyta; class Pinopsida; order Pinales; family Pinaceae; genus Larix; species Larix kaempferi. Next base: position 18,659,533 of record BSBM01001048.1, read on the forward strand.
CAAAGAAGAAACAAAAAAGGAAGGAGGGAAAGCAAAAATCCCCCCCCCTCCCGACTGACCTTGTCTAGATCTTGCCGGACATAGGCCAAAAACATCAAACTCGATGCGCTATTCTATGCAATAGCTCCCGGCACACGGAATCTCTAAAAAAGATCCTCAATATCCAACCCAGCCGGGATCCTTGGTTGGAGCTCCCCTACCTCCCCTAAGCAAGGCAACCTAGTAAGGAAATAAACATCAGTAAGAGTGATCTCTAACCTATCAACCCCCACCACGAATGTAGCCTCTGCTGGAACCCAGAAGCCTACCAATTAGTTCAGCAGCTCTCTGACTGAACGCATAGGTGGAATCTGAGCAAAATTTAGGAGCCCGCCAGTAGCCAAAGCCTCCCGGACACCCGGGTTGGTCTGAATCCGATGCATCAAGTCCTCATCCATCTCTTGCTCCCACCATGATACTAGCGTCCTCCTCAACATCCTGCCAAAAACAAAGGAAATTTTGTTTTTTAGAAACAATTTTTTTTTCAAAAAATTCCATCACGGCTTTTCCATCAAAAGTCGCGATGATCATCGTAGGTATCAACGGTGCACCCGCAATGAAAATCGTGGGCATTGGCCCGACAGTCACGATGAACATCACAACTGCTAGCTAAACATCCGCGATGAACATCGTGACTGTCGGCCCCAAACCCGCGATGTTCATCACGGAAAAGGATGTGAAACCCACGATATTCCATGTTGGAATGCCAAAGTGGAATTTCGCAGTTTTCAGGGGCCCACCGCCAACTAAAAAGCAAATAAATTGAAAGGCTATGGCGAATAGGATTACCTGAAACTTGCGGAACGAAAATCCAACGGTCGAATCTCCCACAAATCAAGAAAGAGCTCTGACCTCACTCAATTGCTCTGTGAAACTCGCACATAACAATGACACATGTCACTTTGGGCCCGCACCCTATTTATAGAGATTTGACCATTTTTACAACAACGAATTCAGTATCATACGACGTCCGTTTTTCAAACCATTGGTACCGTTGGAATCAACATAGCGATAAATTCATGATAGTTCTCTCCTTTTCCTAATTCCACCAGGTCCATTTTTTGGGCATTTTTTCCATGCCCCTCATCGCCTCTATTTGCATGCCACATTAGCTGCTATCCATTTTTTATGAGTCTTATATCACTGGATTCAGTTTTCCATGCTCGTGACGATGCTTGAGATCATTTCTCACTCTCACGCCCAGGTTTTTCGAGCATTTTTTTTTCCATGCACCCTCGTTGCCTCGGTTTGCATGCCACATTGGTCGTCGTCCATTTTTGATGAATTTTATATCGTTGGATTCAGTTTTTCGCGCTCGTGATGATGCTTGAGATCATTTCTTGCTCTCACACCCAGATTTTTTGGGCATCTTTTACATGCCCCCTCATCGCCTCGGTTTGCATGCCACATCGGCCTTCGTCCATTTTTGACAAATTTTATACCGCCGGATTCAGTTCTCCACGCTCATGATGATGCTTGAGATCATTTCTCACCCTCACCCCCATAATTTTTGGGCATTTTTTCAAATGTTGCTCATCACCTCGGTTTGCATGCTACATTAGCTGTTGCCCATTTTTTACGATCTTTATGTCACCGGATTCAGTTTTCCGCACTCATGATGATGCTTGAGACCATTTATCGCTCTCATCAATACCTTTTTGTTCGGTATAATTTTATCCCTTTTTCGGGCTGAGCAATTCCTTTACGAAAAAGGCACTTAGGGAGTTTCTGTTAAGCTCTTTTTTGACTCCTAAAACAATGAAAAGATCGTCGAGCAACCTTGCTTCCTTTCATGCTCGCTAAAAGTATTTGAAAGGGCGTCTACCTAGTATATGTTTACCCCTTTTCTGGACCTTGTAGACTAATTACGAAAAAGGAATACTCTAGTCACACTGGCTAGAAGAGTTCTCCATTTGCATCATTTTATGCTTTTTCGGGCCTTGGAGACTAACTTATGAAAAAGAACACCAATGGAGTCTACTTACCGCTTTCAGACTCTAAAAAAATGATAGCAACCACGAGCAATCACCATCTTGGGCTCGTATAAATCCATAGGGCAGTACTCCACCACCACTACAGAGTCTTCTTATCTTTTTCAGAGTCCTTAAAAAGGAAAATACTTACGAGCATGAATAGTCCTGGGCTCACATAAATCCATAGGATGGTACCATTTTAGAGCACACTTTTATCCCTTCTTGGAGCTCATCAAAACTACGAAGAAGGACCCAATGGTGCTTCTCGGCGCCACAACAGATCATGTCTACCATATGGCAGCTTCCCCATTTTGGTCGCCTTTGTTCAGAGTATTCTGCAGTATGTCACCCTGAGAGTCCACCAAAAGCATCCACCATCTTGTCCCCCCAGAGTCACTCCAGTCTACAGTATATACCCTTGATCCCTTAAAGCTATGATCCTCACACCTAAAAGTCAGTTTCCCATGCTTCCTGGTCAGCCATGTCATCATTCTTTGAACAAAGGAAGTTTGAGTCCACCCACTCTATGACCCCAGTTATTCCCCACCCCTACAGTATGTTAGTCTTACCGTCAGTACTACCACACTTCAGTTGTACACCTCGCGCTCCTATCAAGGAAACATCATTGCCTTGATAGTTTCCGATCTCCCTTTGTCGACACCAACCAAATCTATTCTAGAGGATAGACCCAGAGGTCCCTGTGCTTTGGACTCATCACCATTAGTGATGAGTGCCTATGAATCATTTCGAAAGGAGTCCTCAGTGCCTCTCCAAATGATTGTTTCTCACATGCTCGACTTCAACACCTTGATCGCATCGTCGAGACTCGTATAGGGTATCGGTCCTTCCAGTTATTTGTTGAAGATTCCGGATATCATCTGACTCTACCACATATGCGAGTCTAACTAAGGATACAACTAGTTACATTTTCCTATGGATATCCGGGTTGCACTTGGCGACAATTTTCAGATGTTGGACACTTTGAGTTTCAGCAGTTCATCAACCCTTCTGATACCTTATTCAGAACGGTTGTTGCCTATTTTCTATTGTATCAGTTATTCAGATCAGTCATGATATGACCATGAGTATGTCCCAGCATTGTGTCCTCTCTGGACCATTATGATGTACCAGCATATTTTTATGTATTTCTTCAGGCCCCCCTTTGTGGGCCTAATTGTTATGTATATGTCTTGATACGAGCATGGGTATGCCCGCCTCGTCCATAGTCAGAGATTATTCCTCATTCATTTTGAGGCCATGTAATATTTTTCAGTTTTTGCAGCTTCTAAGGGGCCATTTCTCCAGTATCCAACCGGTCTCCTCTCTTCTCCAAACCCCAGGAAAAAGACAAAAGAACTATGATGTCTATCGGCCATACGATGAGCTCCTTCCCTCACACATCAAGGGGCAATATGTTAACTCCCAAAAAGAGCTCACTAGCTCATTCCCTTATTCACATGACCCATTTGTCCACTTTTCCACCATTTGAGCCTCTAAACCATCAAAAGGTCACCAAAAAGACCACAATACACCTTTTTCCCCCTCAAAATATATATTTTTCCTTAAAAAAACACAAAAAAACCCTCAAAAAGGGTCCAAAATTCCCAAAAAATATTCAAAAAAGGAAAAAGAGGGAAAAAGGTACCTAAACCATTAGTTTCCTCAAAACCATAATGGTATTCTCCATCACCAAAAACTATAAAAAGGTGATAGGGGATCCTCACTTTCCATCCACATTTCATCCTATCCTTATGCTACCAAATTCCCATTGAGAACCATTGCCTTCCATTTTGAGTTTGAAGATCCCCATTTCAACATCTTGGAGAAGAGACCATTGGAGCTTGGAGCACCTCAACCTTGGAGCTGCTCAACACCAAACATACTCACCTTTGAGGTAATACAAAAATCTATTATTTTTCATCTTGTTCTTCCATAGATCTATTTGCTTATTGTTCTTAATATTGTTCTTGTTTATTTGCACATGTTTATGTTAATGTTAGATTCAGATTTATAATTGTTTTTGCTTTTATTCGAAGACTGTTATTACAAGTTAATAGGTGCTTCCTTGCACATGCTTGGTTGAAAAACCAAGCAACATCGCCTGGAAAATATCCTTAAGAAGAATTCACATGGTGTCATCGCTCAACTCCATTCCATTCATATGTACCCATCAATAGTCTTCCCTACTTCCTTTTATAGATATGCATGTGTCCTTGTTGAACCAGTGGGCTTGTCGCCTTCAAGAGACCTTTCCGGTAAGAATTTATCCGCATCTACATCTCAGCAAGAAATGATGGTTGTTTTTCATGCAGTACATAAGTGGCAACAATACCTATTAGAGAATTATTTCCGCCTCAAGATTGATCTCCAGAGTCTGGAAAATTTCCTGGAACAATTCGTCTCCTCCCCAGCACACTTGAAATGTGTTATCTAACTCATGGGTTATGCCTATGTGATCACTTATAAGAAGGGTAAGGACAATATGGTGGCAGATGCTCCTTCTCACACATTTGATGACCCAGTTTCTCTTCCAACTATTTCTATGCGTGTTCCAAATTGGTTGCAATTTGTTCAATAGGGCTATCTCTTCTATGCACTCCATGCTTCTTCATCAGCAGGGCACTCTGGGTTCCTCAAAATGTATGACCATGAACAATGTAACTTGTTTTGGTAGGGACTAAAAATGACAATTCAACAGATGGTAGCTGACTGTGATACTTTCTAGGACAACAAGGGTGAAACGACACTCCTTTTGGGACTGCTCGAACACTTGTCTATCCCTGCACAGATTTGGACAACTATTTCTATGGATTTACTAGAAGAACTCCAGTGGTACATAACCACATCTGAAAGGACATCATATGAAGAAATGTATGGACAGGCATTGGAAATTCTTCTTCCATACACCCTTAGCAACTCCCCAGTTCAGGCAAATGACTCGATTCCTCGAAATTGCGATTAGATTCTTCTCATTCTACAGGACAATCTTCACATGGAAAGAATTTGACTTAAACAACAAGCCAATTAGCACTGTTCTGAGCGCACTTTTCATGTAGCTGATATGGTTCTTCTTTGTCTACAACCTTCCAAGCAACCCTCTCTAAAACTCACAAGGCATCAGTGGCCCGAAATGCAACCCGAGGATGCTACAGGGGAACCACTCCTTTAGGTTCTGCATCAATTTCCTCATCTAAAGCTTTGAGGACAAAGCTTTTTCTAAGGGAGAGGGGATGTTAAGAACCCATATCAACCCTTCTATTTACTTTGTTAGTATATTGTTTTTGGACGCATATGCTTTGTAAGTCGACCCGCAGTATTTGTTGATCCATAGTTTGTATTATTGTTGTTGGATGCATATGCTTTGTAAGTCGTCCCATAGTAATTGTTGGTCCATATTTTGTATTGGCCCATGGTTTGTATTTACACATGGTATTGACCCATGGTATTGGCGCCTAGACTTAGTATATAAGTTTGTGTTGAGACCAATGAAGGTACCGTAAAGTTATTTGTATTGAGCTTGCTCAAAGGAGGTTTCCCCCTCGAAGTGGCCTGCAATCAATATAAAAGTGATTCTGAGTTCTGTTATTTCTGTTATTTCGTGTGTTTTCATTAATTAATTACTGCAGGTTCATCACAAAAACATCCTCTGCACGTTTTACTTGACAGAGTTATGATTATGATAACAAATTATTAGCAAAGTTAGTGTCAAATTATATATGCATACTCTACATTTGTAATATATGATTTGATTTCTATATAAATAAACTCAGTACTATTATCTTTGATTGATCACTATGTTTACATATACCTACTATGCAATTGTTAGGTAACACGATATAGATCTATACACCTTTTCCTCTCATGCCAAGCCAAAGAAATGTACGGAGAAGGGCACAGGCCCAGATCTTGGGTGTTTCCCAATCCTTTTACATATATATTTCATTTAGTTATCTAATTTTGATGTGTGAGATTTAGGGGAAGGGTGTAGGTGTAAACACATACACATGCCAAAAAAAAAATGATTGTTTTCTTTTGTCTACCTCCTTCCTTGATCTATCTACCATGCTTCATTGAGCTAGTAAATGAAAGGTTTTTGGTTATAATCCTAAAGGATTCATTAATAAATTTCTAAGAAACTCTGAAAACCCTTCAAGGGAAATCTAGAATTAGGCGGGAGTCTCATTTACTTAGCACTCGTTGCTAACATACATTTTTACTTGCAGTTCTGAAACAAGGGGACATTCACATCAAACCCTCCATACAACAACTAAGATCAGTTTAACATTTTTAAATTTTTCTTAGGACTTATTTTATTTTATATTCATACTAACCTATCCTTTATGTTCTTGGTGTTGGTAATTACCTACCATAATTATGTTAGAAAAAAATGTTATGCCATGCTTTATTAAAATGGAAAGGGGCCACTACTAGGCTTGGGCGTTGGAGTTAGTCCCTGTTCCTAGGTGATTTAAGCTTCTTAAACATGTCGACTATATAAAAAGGGGGCTTTAATATAATTTGTGGTCAATGACCATACTTTATGGATTGAAACCCCCAAAGCAAGGATCACGCGAGTTAAATTAAGCTGGCTCCTCGATATCCTTAGTACTAGACTCTTAAATGAATCGTCAGAGTCTCGAGCTAGAACAGTCAAAACACTTAAAAGGCATCATTTTAAGACCCATTCTCTTACACATCAAATCCAAGGTTTTCGGTGTCCGAACCTCTACTAGGTGTAATATAACTGGCTGTTTGTCACTTCAGAGGACAAGAAACATTTATGAGAATTCATATCTTACCGGCTTCCTAGACATGCCAAGAATTGAAGTCGTCATATCACTATCCCGTCTGGAAGTGTCATACCCAAAATATGAATACTCGTTTACACTGGAAATCTCTCTGGTTATTCAATTTCATTCCAAATCCCATAGATCTCTGCTTTGGGTGAAGGAAGTTCGAACCATGATGGAGCAAGGAAAATGCACCAGGTTGGAGGCAATCTTGAATGGCATACTGCTCACACAAAGAGGATATTGGTATAAGCTTTCTTACTTCTTAGGTTCCTTTTCCCCCTCAGGGTCCTTTGCCACCTATAGGAAGATTGACACCAGGTAACTACCCTAACTCATGTCTTGAACATAAGTCTTCTACGTTACTTTCATGGCTCATTGTTTACATTCTTCCTGACTACAACCTTTATTGGCAAGCACAGGTTCAATCCAAATGTGAAGTTCTCCATGATGTTCTCTATGCATACCTATTAAGCAATATCCCATCTTGGGTTTGGAATTCTTCTGAAATGGGGTTAAGAATAAATTTGGGAATGATGAACTTATAAAAATTTTGGGGATATTGTACTCTGCCATTTATCTCACTGGAAATAAGCATTCTATATGTTCGTAAATACAAATGGTTCTGTATCTTGTAGTCAAGAAGGGTAAAGTTTATGGGTGATGTAATAAAAATAAGGACCTTCTCCATTTTTGGGACTTCCCAGTTCATGCTTCTTTCTTAAAATTAATTTCGTGTCTTTCCTTTCTAGACAGAGTAGAAAAACATGTTCTGGGTGTTTGAGAAATCTTTAATCCTTCACTATTTATGGAGTCTCTTATATATATTTTAAAGGAAGAATTCTGAAAACTCCTATTGTTTAAAAAAGGTCTCACCTCGAATCTTGAGTAGAAAAATAATGTAGTGTCCCTTTTTAATAAATTTGGAAAAATTGGAAAAATTGCAATTTCGGCCAATTCGACCCTTAGACTAGTTATGACTCCAATGCTCCCAAATGGCTCCAAATGCTTCCAAATTGGGTCTGAAGGTATTTGAAAGGTATTAAGGCATAAAAATGAGGCTGATAGATGTATGGACACTCTCAAATGACTTCTCTGCAACATTCATTAAACTTCAGGATAAATTGGGGAATTTTACTAGGCAATTTTGAGGTTCAAAACCCCCAAGGGTAGAGGTCACTAATGGCTTCCCAAATGCAGTACAACCCTCCCAAATTTCATAAAATAGACATGGATCAGTTAAAGGACTTCGATGGGAACCTAAATGCATCATTATTCAGTTTCTAAAGGCTTCTTCAACTCCCATAAATCATAGGTTTGTGGACATGTCTTCACATAGGGGGAAAATGATAGGAAACTTCACCACTTGATATGAAATTTGCAATTTATGTTCCAAATTATTATGTAATGTATATGAAAACTTCTTCAGGAAATTAATGACTCTCCATACATCATAAAAATCACAGATATGAACTAATACAAATCGAAATAAATCAACTTCAAGCTCTCCCCAACAATATATAGGGAAAATGGCACCATTTATGCATTGTTTGGTATTTTTTACATAGTTTCACTTCGTATTTAGACCTGAGAGTATTATGAGCATAAAAATAAAGAGTATATATATAATATTACTAATAAAATGTGTATCTTGGACTCTAACAAAGATATCAACATCTCACCAAGTGCGCCCTTCCTCCAAGAGCCAAAATATGCATAGAAATGTGAGATACAGATGGGAACAAGTTGAAGAAGAAATAATCATGAGCATCCTTGTAGCTTAAACCTGAAACAAAATAAATTCATTGTAGCTCCAAATGAAAGTTCTGAATGGCCTCTACAATTTCCAATTAGGATGGGAATCTTTCACCCTTGAAATTGGTACTAAGGCAAGTAGAATAGCACTCTACTAGCTTGGACAAGATATGCTCTCCAATTTGCAAAATGAGAAATGATCAAAAGCCATTCTCCTTCCTGGTTCTTTTCTTTAATAAATTCCCAATCCTTCCATGGTTCTAATTCCCTCCATGAGATTCATACTAACCTCAAATTGGAAAGATATTCCAATGTGTGCCACTTGTCCATAAATTGCTACCCCTCCTGCTTCACTCAATTTGAATGGATGAATATTTGGCTTCCCTAACTCTCTTGTTCGCCCTCCTTGGAGGCTATTTTTATCCCTAACATCTCATATATGTCATATGTCAGCTTACAGGTTTGATTTGTGTCATAAGTTTCATAGCATCCTCATCATTGTTGTCATAGAAGCTAGGGAATCTAGTCTAAGTGTCCCAATAACTCCAAGATGTATCTTCCTCTTCCATGGGAGTTACTCTTCCTCTCAAGTTCGACCCTAATTGATTCATTCAAAGTATTATGCCCTTCCAAATCCCCCAAGAATTTTGGAATCCACCTTGGATTTGAATGGGTGAGAGTGAAATGCCATGTGGCATGGGGAGTCTTGCTTGACTGGGACCCCAAACCTCCAATGTTCCCTCATGACCAAGTGCCACCTTATTTTCCTATCTTAAATATTTATTTTTTCCCCATTTAATATATTTTTTCAAGGTAATGTCCATTTGGTGGCTTTTATAGTCCTCCTTATTCCAAATCTAATGTTTCCACCCCCCAACCTAGGAAACTAGTAGATTGGTGGGATTTTCGCTTCTTGAGATTTATTTGAATGGGGACATTACAGTCCTCCCCACCCAAGATTTTTTTCCCCTCAAGCAATTTTGAATTAGGATGCTGAAATTTTTTTATAGGTGAAGTTCCCACCTCCAAACCAATGTTGTGCTCAACTCCTCTACTAGGTGGGCCTACCGTGAGGATGGTCTCCAAAAATATTTTTATGTTTGTGTAGTAGCTTTCTTATCTCCCTTGGATGTTATGAAATATTTATTTTTGGATTGGGGGAAGTGATGCAACATTTCAACAGCCTATTCAATATCCCCCATGCCTCAATATGGAGCTCATACTGTGGGAGGATGTTACTTGATTCAGATAGGTGTGCATTCCTCGCACCACCCTTTGTTTTCCTTCTAAATCTTTGAATCTCATTTCAGGGACTTGATAGTTCACTATATTTCGCCTATAGAGTACAACCATTTCACTCCAATACCACATTAGTATTAGTAACATAAACCATATAAAAGCTATCAAAAAAATGTGTAATTACCTATGGTGAGTTGTAGCTTTGGAATCCATGTTTTGCACTCCATAGGATTGTGACTTGGAATTATGACTGTGAAGCCATCAAATGGTTCAGTAGGTATATTTATCCTCTCTACCATGCTTCATCAATGAATTTATGTGTGGGTCCTCCATCTACCAATATCAAAAACCATTTTTCCTTGTACCCACTCCCTTGCATCGGATAGTATGGAAACGAGGCGGTCCTGAAAGCATTACCTATCTCCCTTTGTCAAGTAATGGTGATATTATTCTTGTTTCTCTTCTTCTACTGTGTCATATCCCTATCCTTGGGTTGAAATATGTCCTCCTTTCCTCCATACCCCCTTCATACTCATCATCATCATAAAATACTTCAATGAATTGTGCTTTTCTCCTTAACACATTTATGCCCTAGTTGGAAGCATGTGTAACATAGCTTATTTCTTCTGAGTTATTCCCTTCTTGGTCCCTCTTTCTTATCCTTTCCAAATGCATCTTCTTTCATGGCTTCTTTTCAAATCTGAACTAGAAGGAAATTTGGGCTTGGGAGGATACCTTTTCCTAGGTAGCACATTTTGCAGATCTCTTTCCAAGTTCATGGCATATTTCAATGAAGTAGGTATGTAGTACTTAACTAAACCCTTCAAAGGCTCATACAACCCTTCAGTAAAGAGAAATACTAATATTACCACAAATATATCATCCACCTTAACTGATAGTTTTTTGAATTCCAGCATGTACCCCGCAGGGGTTCCAAATTGCTTCAATTGTGCTAGTTCTTTGAAAGGAATTTTTGGATCTTCTTGCTCAAATCTATCCAATGCCCTGCTAACAAATTTTTCATATATTGTAACCTAACCATGTGCCAAATTTTTTAATTCCGTGGAACCACCAATCATTGGCTTCCCCTTCGAGATGCAAAATAACCATTTTTAGAGCATCCTCTTCAACCATTGGATTCAACTGAAAATACACATCTAGTTTTTGTATCCAAGTATTTGAAGAACTTTGAGATGAGCCATCAAAAGTAGGAAGGGCATTTTACCTATGGCATAATTCAATTCTTTATTTTTTAAAGGGTGTCCTATTACCTCCCCTCATTTTGAGCTTGTTTGTAATAGTAAAGTATTGATCAAATGGTAGGGTGCATCTACAATATTCACTCAATTGCTTCCATTCTGTTATAATTTCATGCACATCATATTGGGTGTTAGGATCTTCTTTAGAATCAAGAAATTTAGGTGTAGTAGCCCTTGTTGAACTCTTAAATTCCTGAGGTCGATTATGAGGCCTTGTCTTTGAGAAAATAGTTTCACCCATTGCCTTCTTTTCCTCGGAAGGAAAACTATTGCTTCCTCCTATTGCCAAATTGCTTCCAATTTGACTAGCCAATAATTTGAATCCTTGCATTATCTATTTTTTCATGTCTTAAAAGAATGGTTTCATGAATTTCCTAAACTCCACATTCTCCTCTGAGATTCTTTTTCTCATCCTTACTCATCGTTTCCAAAGATGCACTTCTTCTCCTACTTCTTCCCTTTCACCAAAAGTACTTTTAGTTTATGTTTCTAAGCGTGGGGTATTATTCCCTTGACTTCTATACCTCATAAATATTCCTCCACATCAGGTGAAAGTACCATGCTCTTATACCACTTGTAGTGTCCTTTTTTAATAAATTTGGAAAAATTGCATTTTTTGGCCAATTCGACCCTTAGACTTGATCCGTATTTGTGTGGGAACAAAACAAAAGATAGCATATACAAAATCATATAGAGAGATATATATTCACATACACAGATATATGGAAATAAACAAACTGATATAGTAAACACATATTCTATTAAATATTGGAAATAGAACAGACTGTAAATACAACAGCTAGAATGGTAGTAGCTATCTCTAAGAAGAGATGTGGCCATTGTGCTCATTCGTGCCAAGATGAATACAAAGAGAGGTCGAAAGGGCCTATTTATCATAATCATGAGGCAAAGAATCCCAAGCATCCAAAAACCTAACCCTAGAAGATGAACCGTCATAAAGTTTGCAGGCCCCAAGGTGGTTAGTTGAACAGTCAACTTTCTGGGGTCATAAATTTTGCATACAAATTTCATTTGGGGGTGCTCAATACACCTTTGGAAAGATCTATATGAGGAATACACTGAGGACCATATAATAGATGAGAACCATCAGACCAAGATTTCCCCAAAAATGTCGTTTAGGGCCTCAAAACGGCCCCATAAGTTTGGGACTCAAAAAAATGTAGAACAATTACTAGAAAATTGGCAAAATGAGAAATTGTTTTGAGCCAATGGAATAGGTGGGTGGCCACCGATATCCATCTGGATCAATCCTCCCCCTTAGGAATAAATGGTATCCATTGCGTCAAATCCCTTATCATATGTTGAACTGTGTGCTGAGTTGAGATCCTGGTGCGACGTTTGCTGAAGCGAAAAGGTTGCCTTTCTTTGAAATCTTCAGAGGGGTTTTAATTGTTGTTGTTGGATGCGCTGGAGCTGTTCAACAGTTTTGGTTGTTGTGGTATCCTTGGTATGCACTGGTGTGGATGGTTTCTTTTTGGAGGAGCACCTTGAATGCGTGTACTTGCACTGTAGAGGTACTCGAATAGGCAATGTTGCACTGAATTTTTGTTTTTCTTGTTTCTGCTGAGTAGAGAGATAATGGGAAGAGGTTGTGGATGTCTCTGCGATATGATGTTCTCCTTTAGTGGAAATTGTGAATAGGGAAATTTTCCCAGTGTGGGAGATTATCTTCTTGCCCTACTTGGTCGGGGTAGGTGAAATTGTCTCTGGTATCTGATAGAGTTGTCCTCCCACAGTGACAATGACACTACAAGGTCGTGATTCATATATAGCATGATGCTTCCACATATATGGTTTTCCTAAAAGAACATCTCATACTTCAAGTGGGGAAATATCCCACAATACCTCATCTTTGAAGTCCTTGATGCCATATGGTAGGAGACATTGATGAATGACGTGGATCCCTCGTCCTTGGCTCATCCAACCAATGGTGTATGGTTGCGGGTGTGGTGTTATTGGTAGCTCCAATTTCTTGATGAATTCTGTTGAGATCGGGTTCTTTTGGCTGCCACTATCCACAACAAAGTGTAGGGTAATTCCCTTCACCCACATCTGTGAGTGGAAAAGGAGCTCCTCTACCTCTGACTCTTCAGGTTCCTCTGGTTGAATCTGTGTGGTGGCAACAACGACACTGGTTTCTGCATCAATGATCTGCTTCCCTTTTTTGCGCAGTTGTGAAATTAGGTTCTGAGTCAGAATCGGAACTAGGATCTGATTTTGAAGCTTTGATCTCAGCCACCAATGACTGTTTTGAGGAACATTCATCAGTGTTGTGCTAGGGAATTTTTTGGAACTCGCACCACTTCACGGTGTCCTTCTTTGTATTTTCGTTACCCTTCTTCGCTTGTGGTTGGGACTGGTTGTCCTTTCCCTACCCCATGTTCTGTGAGCCAGAGTTTCCCTTGCCATATTTTTGCACAGGTACGAAGTCACACTTGTTCTTTTATTGAAATTTTTGCTCAATTTTGATAGCATATCGATAGGCGGATCTGAGTGAAGAGATTTCTAGGAAATCCATCTATGTTTGTATGTACCAGTGTAGGCCACTGTGATATTTCAGTACTATGTGCCGCTCGGAGTCCTTGATACCTAGATTTGTGCGCAAGGTATGAAATTTGTTGGTATACTCCGACACCATTTGGTCCCTCTCTTGACGCAGAATGGTCCATTTTGTGTACTGGTCATCATAGTTTCCCACAGGGTAATATTGTTCCTTAATGACATGTATGAAAGAGGCCCAAGTGGGATCGTGATAAAAAAATCCAGACTCGTTTGATGAGTTTTGCTCACAATAAGTTTCCCACCAATTTTTGACATGGGGGACATCCTTGAGGAGCGCAAAGATGATCTTTTCTCTTTCGGAAAAATTGTGGACAGAGAAATACCCTTCTAGTAGATTCAACCATTTATCTAGGGCATCGGCATCGATATGGACTTCAAATAAAGAGATATCAAGATTAACTTGTACCTTGAAGGGAGTCGCATCTCCGAAATGGCTGTTCATTGAAGGTGTATATGTCGCCGCTGGCATGCGTCGAAGGATTTGGGAGAAATTATCCATCATCTCGTTCCTTTTTCACGTGAGGGATTCCTCGAGCAACAACTTGATTGGATCTCCTACTCTGTCGTCTCTCTTTTCATCTGCCATGGGAGGCCATTTGGGCGGAGAGATTGATCTTCCCCAAGTGAAACTAGTTCAAGACCCAACTCTCTGTATCCTGACCTCGTCGAAGACATGAACCGAGAAACAATAAAAGAACATATTGCTCCGATACCACTGATTTGTATTTTTGTGGGAACGAAACAAAAGATAGCATATACAGAATCATATATAGAGATATATATTCACATACATAGATATATGGCAAGAAACACAGTGATACAATAAACACATATTCTATTAAATATCGGAAATGGAATAGACTGTAAATACAACAGCGAGAATGGTAGTAGCTATCTCTGAGAATAGATGTGGCCGCTGTGCTGATTCGTGCCAAGATGAATACAAAGAGAGGCTTAAAGGGCCTATTTATGATAAGCATGAGGGTAAGAATCCCAAACATCCAAAAACCTAACCCTAGAAGATGAACCATCATAAAGTTTGTTGCCCCAAGGTGGTTAGTTGAACATTCAACTTCTCGGGTTCATAAAGTTTGCATACGATCTCTGTTTGGGGGTGCTCGGTACCATGTTGGAAATCTCTATCCTAGGACTACGCTAAGGACCATAGAATAGATGGGCTCCACTGGACTAAGATTTCCCAAAAAACATTGTTTAGGGCCTCAAATTGGCTCCGGAAGCTTGGGAATTGAAAAAATGTTGAAAAATTACTAGAAAATTGGCAAAATGGGAAACTGTTTTGAGCCGGTGGAATAGGTGGGTGGCCACAGATATCCATCTGGGTCAAGACTAGTTATGACTCCAATGCTCCCTAATGGCAGCGAATGATTCCAAATTGGGTCTAAAGGTATTTGAAAGGCATGAAGACATAAAAATTAGGCTCATATATGTATGGAAACTCTCAAAATACTGCTGCAACATTCATTTAACTTCAGGAGAAATTGGGGAATTTTACTAGCAATTTCGAGGTTCAAACCCGCAACGGTAGAGGTCACTAATGGCTTCCCAAATGCAGTACAACCATCCCAACATTAAGAAAAAAGACATGGATTATTTAAAGGAGTTGAATTGGCACCCAAATGCATCATTATTCAGTTTCTAAAGGTTTCTACAACTCCCATAAATTAGAGGTTTGTGGACATGTCTTCACATAGGGGGAAATGATAGGAAACTTCACCACTTGCTATTAAATTCGATATTTATGTTCCAAAGGCTTATGTAATGTATATGAAACTTCATTAGGAAATTAATGACTCTCCATACATCATAAAAATCACATATATGAACTGATACAAATCGAAATAAAGAAACTTCAAGCTCTCACAGCAAGATATAGGGAAAATGGCCCCATTTATGCATTGTTTGGTATTTTTACATAGTTTCACTTGGTATTTTGACCTGAGAATTGTCTGAGCTATCAGATTAAAAATAAATGGTGTATTTTGGACTCTCACAAAGATATCAACATCTTACCAAGTGCACCCTTCCTCCAAGAGACAAAATATGCAGAGAAATGTGAGATATAGATGGGAACAAGTTGAAGAAGAAAGAATCACGAGCTTCCCTATAGCTTCAACCTGCAACAAATAACTCCATTTTAGCTCCAAATGAAAGGTATGAATGGCCTCTCCAATTTCCAATTAGTATGGGAATCTTTCACCCTCGAAACTGGTACTAGGGCAAGTAGAATAGCACTCTACTAGCTTGGACAAGCTATGCTCTCCAATTTGAAAAATGAGAAATGATCAAAAGCCACTCTACTTCTTGGTTCTTGTCTTTTATTACCTTCCCAAGTAGTCCATGGTTCGAATTCCCTCCCTGAGCTTCATGCCAAATCAAATTGGAAAGAGATTCCAATGTGTGCCTCTTGCCCATCAATTTCTAGCCTCCTCCTTCACTCAATTCGAATGGAGGACTCTTTGGCTTCCCTAACTCCCTTGTGCATCCTCTTGGAGGATATGTTTATCCCTGACATATCATATATGTCATATGTCAACATTCAGGTGTGATTTTTGTCATAAGTGTCATAGCTTCTTCATCATTGTTGTCATAGAAGTTAGGGAATCTAACCCAAGTGTCCCAATAGCTCCAAGATGGCTCTTCCTCTTCCATGGGAGTTACTCTTCCTCTCAAATTAGACCCTCATTGATTCATGCCAAGTATTATGCCCTTCAACTCCCCCAAGAACATTGGAATCCACCTTGGATTCAAATGGGTGAGAGTGGAATGCCATGTGGCATGGGGAGTCTTGCTTGAGTGGGCCCCACACCTCCAATGTGCTCTCATGACCAATTCCACCTTATTTTCCTATCTTAAATATTTATTTATTAACCATTTAATATATTTTTTCAAGGTAATGTCCATTTGGGGTTTTATAGTCTCCTTATTCCAAATATAATGTTTCCACCCCAACCTAGGAAGCTAGTAGATTGGTGGGATTTTCTCTTCTTGAGATTTATTTGAATGGGGACATTACAAATACTCCTAGATATTTTATTTATTTTTATGAAATTTCCCATGTTTATTGTTCGCAAATATTATAATTTCACACATTATCTTCAACTCTAAAAATAGATCTGGGAGTTCAAAGAATACTGCTCTATCGTTTTATATGTCTCAATGTATATATTCTTATGGAAATTTGACCTGTCCCTTTTGATTTAAAACTGGCTGTAGAGTTCTGAAGTGTACTACATTTCTTCAGTCATGTATTTCATAGCCTGCACTTTCTTTCTGTGATGGTATTGTAATACTTGTGAATTTATAAAAACGCAATTCATACGTTAATGGTCAAAGCCGATGACCATAATAAAATTTCCTTAAAACTCGATTTCCTTCATAGTCGTCTAGATAATCATTAGTTTAGGTATTAAAGTATTTTTTGTCCTCTACTGATTTAGAATAAATGATCTACTTACAGTTTTAATGTTAAGAAAACTATGGTGATACTAGCCCTATTTGGCCACCAAATTCCTTAAAGGCTTAATCCAACTTGAATGCTCAGGGTTATGACTTTTTAATTAAGTAGGATCAAAAGTATCTGATTAATATTACAGTTAAGTATCTATTCACTTAACCGGGTTTTATTAGTTATCATGGATCTTTGGAGATCGGCCCTACTGCTATCTCGATGAGAAAAGCACATAACAATTTTTAACCTTGCCGCTATGTGATGGGGTTAGTAATTAAGAGCCTTTTCTTTGAGGGGAAAACCTAGTAGATTTTAAAGGTAAATACTTCTACTTCATACCATATATCACCAATCATTAAAAATAAACAGGACATAAAATAACATTTTTTGATTTATTTCTTAACACAATATGAAGTCCAGTATAAACTTTATCTACATATCTTGTTATCAACATAATACACTATAAGAGAAATTCTAAATATTACATAACTAAGTTATACAAATTCAAATTAACATAGACAAGAAATCCATCGACAGTTCTCAATAATTTCAATAATTCATATGAAATTTCAAATAACCATGGAACCTGGTAGTATATTTGATGTCGAATGACGTAGGAACAACCACGCTCCTCCCAACCGTAGATATAGAAATTTCAATTTACATGCTCTAATATCACCTGAGCCAAATCATGCATCTCAAGAGTGGAAACTAGTTAACCTATTTCAAGTTCCAGTTCACTTTTTTCCTAACACCATTGTGCTCCCACAACAAATACTTTCTATCCCAAGACATACTAAGCAGTGTCCTTCCTCACGCATATGTCCTTTGATTTCCTTTGTTTCCTAGGTATTTTGCAAATAGCTGATCCCTTCTGAATCTCATGGATGTCAAGATGCCTACACTTTAGGGAGTGCGTCCAGTGTCATTAAATGCACTCTTGACACTTGTTTGAATTCTCCATGTTTAAATATTCTTGTCCACCACCCTTGAGATACACGATTTCCTCTTTCAGCATGGCTGTCCTTAGTAAATCCATTTATTTTATTAAGAAATTTTATTTTTCTTACATCTGTCCATATGCAGACACTTGGAAGCTTTCAAATTTGGCCAAAAATATTCATTTTTCCAAATAACTAGTGACTAATAACTTAATTAAATATTTAAATCAACAACTTCGAATTGTTTTATTTGGGGATATTACATCTTCGCCCCCTTATTTTAAACACTATCATCGGTGTTATTACTCTTCTTCCATTGGTTCTGGAAACAGATTTGGATACTTTTCTTGCATGTCTTTCAGTAGTTCCCATGTCACTTTCTCAGGGCTAAATTGCTTCCATTGCACCTTTACCTGAGCAATGACTTTGTTCCGAAGTGTTATTTCTTTCCCTTCCAGAATGTGCATAGGTTCAACCTGGAACTCGCCTTCTGGTTCCACCTACACCATATTCCTGTGAACAATGTGAGTAGGATCATGGATATATTTTTTTAATAAAGAAATGTGAAAAAAATTATGAATTCTTAAATGTGTCGGTAGTGCAAGTCGATAAGTTACTGGTCCAATTCTTTCTAGAACTTGGAAAGGTCCGCAAAACTGTAGTGCTAATTTAGATAGATAATCGATTAGATATGTTTTTAAACTTGGCCAATAAAACTGTTTTCTTAAGGCTGTTATCATTTTTTGATAACCAGGGTGGCCGACATAAGGTTGTCTATGCATTTCATTTAAAATCAACAACTTAATTTCTGCTACATTGGGTACATACAATCTATTTTTGAACCATAATACTCGTTCATTGTCCACTTTGAATTTTGTTTCGTTTAAATTAACTTTATCTACTTTTCGGTTGACTTATAGTCATGTCGTAAATATCATGAGTTCTTCGGCTGAGTGCATCAACTACCTTGTTCTCCTTTCCCTTTATATGTATTACCTCAAAATCGAATTCACTCAAGAAGTCCATCCACGTTGCTTGACGAGCATTAAGCTCGAGTTGAGTGAATGAGTTTTTTACCCTAGTGTTGTCTGTCAATAATAATAAAAAATTTCCTAAAAATTAGTGGTGCCACATTTTTAAGGCATGTACTACCAACGCCAGTTCTAGGTCATGGACCACGTAATTTCATTTGTGTTCCTTGATTTTACATTATTTATAGCACACCACGTTTCCTTCTTGGGATAGCATCCCTCCCATAACTTATTTACTTGCATCAGTGCAGACCATATAATCTTTATAAGGGTCAGCTGCTTTAAGGATTGCTGCTGACATTAGTAGCCTCTTAAATTTCTCAAAACTTTCTTGACAATTTGGAGACCACATAAAATTTATTCCCTTCTTTTGTTGTGAAGTGATTGGGTATGCTACTTTCGAAAAACCTTTGATAAATCGTCAATAATACTTGGTGATTCCCATGAAGGAACGAATGTCTTCCACATCCTTGGGTACCGACCATTCTAGAATAGCGTTTATCATATCAAGGTCTACTTTGATCCTTTCGACTGAGATTACATGGCCTAGGTACTGTATATTCTTTTTGAAGAACTCACATTTCTCAAATTTGGCATAAAGTTGATGTTCTCTCAATGTTTGTAACACTATCCTCAAATTTTGTTTTTGCTCTTCTTCTGTCCTTGATTAGATCAAGATATCATCAATGAATATCAGTACAAACTGTGCCATGTCCCCACAATATTGATCATTGGAACAAGTTCCTAACCCAACCTAACCCTTGGGTCGAGGAGGTAGTTGCATAACCATGTGGTTAAATTTTGTATTCCAGGCAATTAATTATTTAGGAGAGTGCATTTAATTTTATCTATAATTGCTACCCACTTGGAATAAATAATTATGGAGCATTTATTATTATTGATGCAATTAATATTTTTATTTGTTATGTTGAATAAATGGAGAACTTGGCCCACTAGTTTGAATTAGTGGATAAGGTATGAGGAATTACTTGGAGTAGAAGTAAAGTAAGCACTAGAGTCCAAAAATGTTTCCAAAATGAAGAAAAGAGGAATATTTCAGGAAAAGAAGCATAAATCCAGAAACCAGGAGAAAACAGGAAAAGTATGAAAGTTTAGAAAAATAAGAAAAGTCAGAAAAAGTGGAAAAGGAAGAAAAGCCAAAGCAAAGCAAGAAAGGAAAGAAAGCAAGCTTCCTCGTCCTCTCAAGGAATGCGCATTACTCAAGGAGTCTTTCTCTCCAAGTCAGGAAAACTTTATAAATAATGCCATGAGAAACACATTGACATCTTTTGCTAATGTGAGAAAGTTTATGAATGCATTTGTGCATCCAAGACTTGGGAGGTGTGCCCCTAGTCAAGCATGGGAGATGTGCTCCAACTTTCTGTTAGAGGATGATGGAATACAACCATTATCACTGATTTTATTGGCATGTACTAAATATGACTGGGTCGAATTGGAAGTGCAGAATCATCTTCACCAAAATTCAGATATTGAATCCTTCTTCTTTCTTCTATTCTACAGCTATTTTCTTATGTGCAGGAGGACAGACCCTTATATCATCTTCTAAGAGGAATATTGGACTATTTCTGATGTACTAATAGAGTATGTAATGTTCTTATATCATTCACTTCAATACAAATTACAGAACTCTGATTTCTTCTCCAATTTATGCACTCGTTCTAGATTTAGCTAGAATTTGACTAGCTTTCAATGATGATTCATAAGTCAATGATTAAAAGTCCAAATGAATTCATTCTTGTTCCTGGAGTTAGGTAACATATCATATGTCATGATCCCACCTATTTTTCAGAAATTTTATTACCTTTGAGCATTGTTTGGGAATCCAGTAGTCGAACTAGTTGAGCTGTATTTAATTGGTATTTCACTAGATTTGTTATAATACTTTCACAGATATGCATATAACTTTCTGAGATGATATTTAATGATGATATGAATGAAAATTAATGCTAATTAACCTCTCTAATGTCTGCAACAACCTTATCCAAACCTCACGCAAGTTTCCTACCCATACTAGTGTGTATATGCTAAGAACCTCAGAAGCATTGGAGTAGAGTTCAACCAAGATTTTCTTAAAATATAAATGGTCTCAGTACATTGTGTAGAGGTATAATCTCATATCAGAACCTTCCATCCATCCATAGCCTTTGATCTTTCCCATCTCCAACAATTCTAGCTTCCACAATCACTGTTTTAGTCAATTTTGTGAAGTCTTTATTTTTTGTGCCATAATCCTAAATTGGTACATCACAAACTGATCCATATATTTGTTGAAAATGTTATTCACAAGGAACATAAAAGTAGTGAGATCATTTGTTAAGCCAAATGGAATAAATACAAATTCGTAGTGTCTGTATCTTGTTCGAAAGGCAGTCTTATTGATGTCTTCTTTTTTAATTATGATTTGGTGGTAGCCAGATTGCAAATCTAACTTCGAGAATACTTTAGCTCCACCTACTTGATCGAATAAATCATTTATCTGAGGCAGTGGGTATTTGTTCTTGGTGGTCACTTTATTTATCTGTCTATAATCAATACGTAGTCACATTGTTCCATCCTTTTTCTTGATGAATAAGACTAGTGCTCCCAAGGGTGACACACTGGGTCTTATATATCCTTTGTATAATAATTCTTGAATCTAGATTTTTAATTTAGTTAGTTCCGGAATACTCATCTAGTACAGTATTCTGGACACAGGTGCAAATCCTAGTATGAGCTCTATGGAAAAATCTATCTCTTGTTGGGGAGGGTGTCCAGGAATTTCCTCCAGAAACACATCTGTAAACTCACTTAAGACGGGGTATTCCTTCAGGTTCATACTACTTTATTTGTTCAGTAATTCTGTGCCCCATATTGCATATATCTGGCATCCCTTTCTAATCCATTTCTTTAGCTACATTGCAGAAATTTGTCTCATAGAGACAGCCTTGGCTACTACTTTCACTGTCCTAATGATTTTGTCTTCTGTTGTATATGTAAAATTTTTATTATAACAATTGAAGACAACTTTATTTGTTTCCAACCAGCCCATACCGATTATCATGTCATAATATCCTAGAGGCAATATATTCAAATTGACTCTAGTCTTATGCTTTTTAATTTCAAACTCATAATCAACAATAAACTCTGTTACCTTTCGTTTAGCCCCTTTGGCTAGTTGGACTAGCTAAGGTTTCTAATATTTTTCTTTGGTTAGGTGACATACATCCGCCATTTTTGGAGTAATATAACTCAATCTAGTTCCTATATCAATTAATACATAAATTTTTTTATTAGAAATATTACCTTGGATTTCCATGATAACAGATATGTGGTCTTCCTGTCTATCATCTAACACCACATGTATTCTCTACATGCTTCTTCCTATATCCCCCAAAGTTGAAGCCTCTTGAATTTTGTGAATAACTTTGTTGGTCTCATTAAAGTGGGGACGATTGCATCATAAGTGGGGTTCCCCACACTCTCAACACCTTAGTGGACCGTTAGCAGCTCACGTAGCCCCTTTCGGGCCTAGATTTGTAGTTTTATTTCCATTTTGTGTCAGTTTCCTATTACTCGGGTAATTATTTCCTTGTTGATTTCTAGGTAGATTTCTGTATGGCGGCGACCTATATCCCTTCTTACGCTTGTTGAGTTTCTCTTACTTTTTGTCCCTCCATGACCTAGGTGTTTCAATCCTTTGTTTGTACTGTTCATAGCAAAGTCTCGCCTTTCTTAGTGTTTCATCCAACGTTTTGGGGTTGTCAAATTCTATGCAGTCTTTGTACGACTGTGGTAAACAACTCAAAAATCGTTGAAGCTTTAGCTTTTCATCCTTGATGTAAGGTACTAACCATAGTAGATCCATAAATTTATTGATTAAGTCTTCCATGGCCATTTGCTCGAGACTTAATTCATAAAATTATTTGGTTTTTCTTTCGTAGTAGCTTTCCGACATATACTGTTTATTAAATAATTTCTTGAATTTAGACCATTCCAAAAATATTTCCTTTAGTCCCTACGTGATCTTTAGTTCATGCCACCAGATACTGACTTTTCGTTTTAAGTTATAATTTGCCATCCTGACCTTCATATTACTGGAGTAAATATAGATTTGGAAGTATTTTTTAATATCTAATAACCAGGCTTCTTCCTTCTCTCCAGTCTTTGATTCTCCGTCGAAAGTGGTCGGTTTAATATTTTTAAATTTTCCTTCTAGGTGGTCAACCTTTCTCTTCACAGTTGTGTTTTCTTGATATTCTGATTTATGGGTGTCATTGGCGGAACTATCCTTCTGTTCACAATTTTAAGTAGTATTCTTATCATCCTTTTCTTCTATTCTTTGATTTTCTTCATGGTTTCTTTCATGTAAGCTACGAAGCAGAATTTCCTTTATCTCATGTTGTTTCTCTTAATATTTCCTCAGTTGCTCATTATCTTCTTTACAATTATATGTCTCCTGGTTTCTAACACTCAACTGGCTTCAGAGTCACTTCTATCTAGTTGTGTTGTACCATCTGTGTGGTTGTTTCCTTTTCAGTTCTCATTAACTTCATTATCGGAATCCATAAATCAATTCGGTTTATATCAAAATGGCAGTAATTTGTAAGCATCAAAAGTTTTTAATTGGTTAGAAATATTATCTCAAGTTTAACATCACATTTCAAAGGTACATTCTTAAAAGGATGCAGTATTGTAGCTGGGCTATGATACCATTTGTAACACAAACACATGCCAAAAAATTATTTTCTTGTTTTCTTTTGTCTGCCTCCTTTCTCGATCTATCTACCATGCTTCATTGAGCTAGTATATGAAAGGTTTTTGGTTATAATCCTAAAGGACTCATTAATAACTTTCTAATAACCCTTAAAACCCTTCAATGGAAATCTAATTTTAGGCTGGTGTAACGTTTACTTAGTACTCGAGTACTACTCATTGCTAACTTACATTTTTACTTGCAGGTATGGAACAAGAGGACAATCACATCAAACCCTCCCTAGAACAACTAAGGTCATTTTAGCATTTTTAAACTTTTCTTATGACTTATTTTATTTTCTATTCATACTAACCTATCCTTTATCTTCTTTGTGTAGGTAATTACCTACCATAATTACGTTGGAAAACAATGGTTCTGCCATGGTTTAGTAAAATGGAAAGGGACCACTACTAGGCCTGGGCGTTCAAGTTAGTCCCTATTCCTAGGTGATTTAAGATTCTTAAACATGGCGACTATATAAAAAGGGACTGTAATATAATTCTTGGTCAGCAACCATACTTTATGGATTGAAACCCCAAAGCAAGGATCACAAAAGGAGTTAAATTAAATTGGCTCCTTGATATCCTTAGTACTAGACTCTTAAATGACTCCTCAGAGTCTCGAGCTGGCACTGTCAAAACACTTAAAGGCATTGTTTTAATACCAAGTATCTTACACATCAAATACAGGGTTTTCGGCATCCAAACCTCTTCTAGGTGTAAGATATTTGGCTCTTCGCTGATTCAGAGGAAAACAAAAAATTATGAGCAGTCTTATCTACGTCTCTCTGGACACACTAAGAAATGAAGTCATTGTATCACTATAATTATGGCAGTGTCATACCCAAAATCGGAATACTCTTTTACACTTGACATCTCTTTGGTTATTCAATTTCATTCCAAATCCTGTCGAGCTCTGCTTCACGTGAAGTAGGTTCAAACCATGATGGAGCACGAAAAATGCACTAGGTTGTAGCCAATCTTGAATGGAATATTGCACACACAAAGCAGATATTTGTAGAACCTTTCTTACTTCTCATTCGCCACCTCTCGGAGGATTGACACCAAGTAACTACCTGTAATGCCCCTAAAACAGTTAAAAAAAAAAATCATCTTACTAAACATACTACCTAAACAGATAAAGTAATGTAAATTAACTTCAGTACTGGGAAGTTAGATCGGTAATGGTTTGATGAAATGAGAACTATGATTCTAAAGAGTTGGTTATTTCATTTGTGTTTTATGCGGAAGCTATGAAGTATGATAGGATGATGTGCCTAGTGTTAGACTTGGCAACTTAATGTTTAAGGTTTAAGTACTTCACCGTTTTAGATGTATGTATGTATGTATGTATGTCCCATTTTAAATGTTTAAACTGGTTTCCATCACTATCCAGGCCTGATGGACTTGGTGAGAGGGGTGTGAGTAATTCTGGGGTCTTGATGTTGATGTTCATACCAATGGCAGAGTTGTCGAGAGGTAAGGGGTGACTAATGGAACTATTCCTGGCTTACTTAGCAACTTTGCTAATGCACTTAATTTGCATTGTATTTTGCAGGCATGAATGTAATTGTTTCTTCCTAAGCTACCTATATCGAATTTATGGCCAAAGTCTTAAAGTTAAGTGTTAAGAAGGTTAAGGTCTAATACTTTGGAATGGGTCGTGGCATAAACTAATGGTCATGCTACCATTGCAATTTTAACTATAGCACAGGGTTATAATATTGAAATATTAATGTATGTGGTTGGAGTCTTAAATGCTGTAAGTGACATTCACGTGGCTTGGTAGCCAGCTGGACAAGGGGATTTTTTCCTCGGTCTTCACATCTGCGTTTGCCATTTTCATGGGTTTTTTTGGCTGAGAGGGGTTCTTTGCTGCGTTTGGTTCGTTGGTACTCTTGACCTGAGTTGTGCTCATGGTCAGAGCACTTGTTGTCTACTATGTAAAGCAATGGAGGGTGGTTACGATTTCCAGTTAGGTAAATGCTATTCATAACTCTTAAGATTTATTTTAAATGTCCTGCACATAATTGCTTCAACCCAGGTTTGACTTATGGCCTCCCATTGCTTCATTGGAAGGTATAAGTTGTGGTGCTCTTGGCGTTAGTTGCTATAGGTGTACGAAACTCTTGGTTTTGGCATAAAATGGTAATTCCAGGTTTTTCTTCCCTACATTCACTCCCCCCTATCGCAGTTATGGTTGAGAGTGTTGTAGCTTGAATGTGGAACTTCGATATCCCCTTCGGGCTCATTGTAATATATTTGAAGTTATAATGGGTTTCCTTTGGTTGGACCGGTAGTTGGAAGGAAGTCGAGGTGTTTATTTTATTCTATGTGGGGTTAACCCTTGAGGGTTTTCTTCCTTACTGTTTCTAGTTGATAGTAAAACTTTGTAATAAGTTTTTAAAGCTTTTTAATTGGGATCTAATATCCACATCGTATAACATTGGGTTTTGTATATAAATACTGGTGCTTGGGTTTTCTCTACCTGTGTTTCCTATTGAGTATTTAAAGGTTATGGATTCTTTGTTGATATTATGGCACTTCTGTTAGTTTTGTTTGTATGATTTCTTAGGCATAGGGTTTGATCATGCTACTGGAAGGTCGATAGATCTTGAAATGTCCTGGAGAAATCCTAATGTATAGGAGCTCTGTGTTTTTTGTATTTAGCATGAGGAGCTCTCTGTAGGTTACTCTAAATTTGAATGGAAAATTGTCTTGGATGAAAAATCGTGGACTTAGTAATGCATGTTCTCTTGTCTGATAAGTGAGGTTTCGTCTCGACTTGAGTTCTAAACTAAATAAGATGATACTGTAACCCTTGGTGGAAGATATGCTGGTTTAGTTGTTTGTCTGAGAATTTATGCTTTGGTCTTCATGCTACGTTTCCGGTGATTTCAACAGTTACAAGGGTTTGATGTATGGGTAGTGGGATTCAACTCCTGGATCTACGTTTTTAATTATCCACTTTTGATTAGAGCCGAAAGGAAATGAAGTGGCTTCGCTTGACTGCGTGGGTCCTATCTTGTTAATCTATGGGTTGTCTTTCCTTTCGATCTTCCTTACTATTGATGAGAATTGAAATGTTGAGAATGTTTAAATAAGGGAAATTCGTATCTGGTTAGCGTTGCTTGTCCTGGAAAGTTAAAGTGCAGTGAATGTATTGCTTTTACTGTAGGTTTAGATATATCAACGATTCTTAAAAGGAAAAGTTTGATGAGTAGCTTGCATTGAAAAATATTTATCTTCGGTGAATTTCCTGTGTTTGTTTTTGAATAATGAAAGTTTAAACCCTAGTGAAATCAAGAGTTTAAAGCAAGGTTTGTATAGTGTGATGGTGGCGAGAATGATAATACAATTTCATTTTATTTGTATTGAAGCTTAATAGCTTGGAAGCTAGGACAGCGTCATTCTAATGTTCAAGTTAGTGAAGAAGTCAAACCAAGCTACAAATAATTGGTCTCATGATCTTAAGTTTTTAATCTTGAATGAATAAAAGTTAAACCCTAGCTTACTGTAATTTAATAATTTAAATATACAATGAGAGAATAATATGGTTTCGTTTTAGTGTAGTTTATAGGTGTAGACCTTTCTAAATAATAGTTTTGATAATAGAAATTTTACCTATATAGGTATCTAGCACAGGCTAGCTAGGCTAGCCCTGCTAGATCCTCGAGACATTTAGGGCAGAAGCTTGAATTAAAAGGAAAACATTAATTGGAAAACTTGGTCCTAAAAATATAGACCCTGAGAGCCCATGCCAATTGGCCCTTACTCTATAAGGGAAAATAAATAACATCTTAATGTACAGAAACATGAATGTTGTAATAATAATTTCTATTTTAAATTCTAAAGCTTAATTAAACTATATGGAAAATTTGTAGCTCATACCTGGTTCTTGGAGCTTGATCCTTCCTTGCAGAATCTGCACACTCAAACACTAGTTAATGGAAAAATATATGGACTTAGCTGACCTATAGGGTGATCTTTTAACTGGATATCTTTGGGACTACCATGTTCCTCCCAACCATGACCATTAGACCGTTCCTGGTTCTAACTAGATCCCCTCGAGCTGATTCCAACATGCAATAAGAGAGATAGAGGCCCTAGGGTAAGCTATTGAATATGATCTGGAAAGTATAGTAGGCTACTTCAATTATGCAGAGTAATTCTCTTTGTTCATAGGAGAATTCTAATCCAAAGAAAAGATGCCCCTCCCTTGGGGTCTGCCCTTCTTTATATAGGTGGATTCTATGTTAAATTTTCAGAATTTACTTCAATTTGATCTAGCATCTTAACTGAGAGAACAACATGTATAGCAAATCTACAGCATATCAATCATGGACACAATAATGCAAGCACACACGAGACACAAAGTTTACTTGGGGAAAACCATAAAGGTGAAGAACCCCAATAACTTCCTCAGAGATAGATAGAGCAATGATACAACCAGAATATAAGAGATAGTCTTCTCCTAGTAGCAGAGCCTCCTCCTCCACAAGTGCTCCACTCTCCCAAGTGTGAGTGAGAGAAAAGAATGTGTAAAATGAGAGAGACACACTCTCTATTTATACACTAACTTGACTTGGCCTTTACTCAACTAGGTCGGCCTCAACTTAGCCACTTAACATAATGTTGACTGGGTCGATCCCCACTAGGGTGGTCTAATAACCCTTTGACCCACATGGCCGACCCCCAATAGGGCAGTCTAATAACCCTTTGACCCACATGACTTATACAGGGCCGACCCCAACAAGGTGGTCTAATAACCCATCAAGTATAAGTTACGACACTTACAATATAAATGACAACACTTCCGTATAGAGAAATAATAACATCTCTATAGGAATACAACCACTTCCGTATAGAGGAATAATAACATCTCTATAGGAGTACAACCACTTCCGTATAGAGGAATAATAACATCTCTATAGGAATACAATATACATATATGTGAAATACATTCCGAAGTTACATATACATCAACACTCCCTCTTAACTAGGAAGGTATTTCTCGACACATGTCTTCTAGAACAAGTTATCTTCTCTAGATCATCGTCACTGGATAATCGTCAGCGAGTCATCATCATCGTCATTGCTGTTGCTATCTCAATCAATCTCTGAATCTACTCGTCATAGGAAGTTCTACAGAGCCAGTCCTTTTTCATACTGGATGTAGGCCCACCACTTGCAGGTCTTCATCATCACTGGCCATACTGTGAAATCCTCAGGACTTATTACGTGCGTCACAAAACCTCAAAAGAGCATCCCAGACTGTTATGAGCACACGAATCTACCTATAGGATCTCCCAGGGCCATATTATATGTGACCTCACCACAAAACCTCGCAAGAGCATCCCAGGCTGTTACGAGCACACAACTCTACATATAGGATCTCCCAAGGACATATTATATGTGGTCACCACAAAACCTCGCAAGAGCATCCCAGGCTGTTACAAGCACATAGCTCTACCTATAGGATCTCCTACGGACAGATTATATGTGGCCATGGAAAAACCTCACAAGAGCATCCCAGGACTTACTACGGGAACACAGCCCAACCTATCGGATCTCCCAGGGACATATTATATTCCATAGGACAAAACCTCGAAAGAGCATCTGCCAGATATCCCATGGCCAGATTATATGCCATAGGCAAAACCTCGAAAGACTATCTGCAGATCTCCCAGGGCCAAATTATATGCTCATCTGCACAACCTAATCCACGGCCATAGAGTATCAACCTAACACTCACCATACATCATCCTGATGTATACATGATCATCCTAATCATATCATGCATCTACCTGATGCATACCAAGTATCTACCTGATACATATCATCATACATGATCCACCTGATCATACATGACACATATCAACATACATAAATGATCCAACTGATCATATCCAACATCCAACATGATGCATACATACATATACATATAAATGATCCAACTGATCATATCTAGCATCATCCTGATGCATATATAGAGCTGTAACTAGAGCATCGTCCTGATGCTCATCATCCAACGCTTACATCCATAGCCATGTGAAGGATCCTCCTTCCAACATGCTTGGAATGGCCTCTACAAATGTGTCCATCACTTCTTCCTCAAAGTGTCATCAATCTGAAGAACCCCAAGCCTCTCTCTAAAGTACTTGAACTTCACTCTGGCTAGTGGTTTCGTCAGCACATCTGCAATCTGCTTGTCCATCGCAATGTATAGGAGCTTCACAGCTCCTCTCTGCAACATATCCCTGAGATAGTGATATTTGATCTCTATGTGTTTCGACCTATCATGAAACACTGGGTTCTCGGACAGCTTCACACAACTCTGGTTATCACGAAAGATACTAGTAGCATCCAATGGGAGATCAAATAACTCAGACAATAGCTTCCATAGCCATACTACCTCACAACTAGCTTAACAGGCTGCAACATACTCTGCCTCAGCCCTACTCAGTGCTACACAGGATTGCTTCCTACTGAACCAAGATATCACATCTGATCCCATACTAAAGTAGCACCCAGATGTGCTCTTCCTATCTGCAACACTGCCAGCCCAATATGAATCAACATAACCCGGCAGGTTAAACTTTTGATTCACTTCATACTTGATCCCATAATCCATTGTACCCTTTAGGTACCTCAGAACATGCTTTACAACAACTAGGTCAACACTCCTCAGATCCGTCAGGAATTGGCTTAATGTGTTCACCGCAAAGCAAATATATAGTCTCGTGTTCGTCAGGTACATCAAGGACCCAATCATTTGATGATACATAGAGACATCAACCGGCTCAGATGAAGCATCACAAAGAAGCTTCAGATTCGATGCCATAGGTGTGGCCATGGCCTTGCAATCCATCATTCCAAACCTCTTCAGGATCTCTGCTACATACTTCCCTTGTCCAAGGAAGATTCCATCTACACACATATATGACTACACCATAAGAAGGCTGTCTTGAAATCCATCTGGTGTATCTTCTATTTCATCACTTTTATATTTCTCTATGCTGCCATCTGCAGCATGCTTGATCTGATAGTTTCATTTGAAAGTCACAACAGACTTCCCTTTAGCTCTTGGGACCACATCCCAAACATCGTTCTTCATGATCGACGGATCATGGCATTCTTCCATATCCAGGGAACTTCAATATCTTCAATAGAAAATTTTGTTGCTTGAACAAATGTTGTAGTCCTTCTTTTGTAGGTGAAGGTATACGGTCTTTTCTACAAAACAAGTAAAATTGCATGATTAGAAACATCTCATAATTTTCAGACAAATTCTTACACATAAAGAAATATGTCATACATTCATGCAATTATCTTAACCAATGCTTCAATACAACATTTATCCATGTTCCACAACTTTCTAGATGCCTTCCAATCTCTACCATAACATTGTTAAGAGTTTGCACTACTCCCAACATGTCAATAAAGAGGTTTCATTCTAGATAAGTAGCACTGGAATGTTGTACAGTTCCATAGGCCACTTACCCATCACATGCATATTAGTAGTATAATGTTCATTAATGCAATCATTCTAATATGCACAATACATATCCTAAGTCTAGGAACATGAGCATATACATCATTGAACAATTTTATTTAAACAAACAAATATGCAAGAAATGATAATTAAAAATACTTATCTTTGTTTGGTTGTTGGATGGACTCCCTCTGAGTCTTTGCTTCCTTGCAGGAGCTGCTGAAGTATCTTCCTCTACACCTTTCTGTTGTGGAATGTAGAAAGATGGTCAACTCCCTCTGAATATCTAGATCCTTGCATAAACTACTGAAGTGTGCTCCTTTGCTTTCTTGCAGGAACAGCTGGAGTGTGCTCCCTCTTGATCTTTGCTTCCTAGATTACCTATCCTTGAACTTACATCCATCCTTAATCACTATGCATGCTTATTAGTATCATCATTGTGTTATCCTTGAGGTCTCATACATAATCACACATTTATTAGTATAATCTTAATACTATCAAAACACAATAATCTTAAACATGTATAGTCATGATCATTCACAGATAATAAACATTAGTATTCAAGGTTTTAGGGAAGTCTTCTTTTACTCATGCATATTCTTATTTGATCATAGGACTCTTTTGATTAGTTAAATCATCAATGCATAAACCCGTGATTACTCAAACCTATACCTTCATGATTCTTCTGGTTAGTCATATCATCAATTATGGTAAGAAACATAATATGCATACAGCCATGACTATTCAAACCTATGACTTCATGAATAATCATTATCAACAACACAACAGTATAAGATCCTAACACAAGGTAGGATTCTAGCTTGATATAGGAAAAACATACCTGGATTAGCAAGCTAGCTAGTTATGTATAACATACCTGCATAATGTCTTCTGGTTCTCTTTAGTGACTTGTGCTAGTAACCTGCATGTCTCATAGGTTAACCATTATAGGACCAAGTTATACATACCTCGAAAGTAGATCTTCTATGTGATCCATGACAATGGATGAATCTTTGTCTTCATGTCACCATGATCATATGTTCTTGAAGTAGAACATGATTTTTCTTTCTTGGTGTACCTTTTATGTTAGCGAACAACATAAACCTCATACAACATCACAATGCATTAGTAGATTCATAAGTGTCAAAACCTTAATCAATGAATATCTTCTATTAAGGTGATATGACAAGTATAGTAATTAATCAAGATTGTACCATAATGATATGAAGACAAACATATGATAAAATTAACCATGAAACATACTTGTAAGTCATACCTGTCAAGGTTGCTTGTAATCTTCTTATGGAAAGCCTTAGCCTCATCTCCCTCTGAGATAGGAACTTCTTCACTTATGCAGGTGACCAATCCATCTTCTTCTAGGATTAACCCAATCCACTTGATTTGCAAGAACTAGACTTGGAGCTGGATTAGGGTTTATCAAGGAAACCCTAAAAATTAAAACTTTGAATTTCAAACTTCTCAAAGGATAGAAATATGTGCCTTGATGAGCTGATCAAGTTGGTCTATTCATAATTTGAAAACTGCAAAGCTTCACCCCTAGAAATTGCCCTTAGATTTCTGGATTCACTAGGGAGGACCCTGAATTAGGGCTTGAGTTTCCTAGAGCTTCACCCAACCAAAATATTTGATTCAAAGCTCTAAGTTTCGATTTTTCTTGAGCAGCTTCCAGCCGTGGTCACAGATTTAGAAAATTCCAAGTTTTGCAGAAGCCCTAATTTTCCATCTTTCCGATCAAAGTCCCAAATTGGGGTTTGATCAAGCCCGGCCTTTTACCCAACCAAAAAATCTGATCTTGGTCTCTAAATTTTGATTTTGATGAGTAGCATCCAGCCGTGGTCTCCGATTAGAGAAATTCCAACTTTCTCCGAAGCCCTAAATTCTGGAAGCCATGAATGAAGGTGCTCAAAAATAATTCTATTTTGACATAAATATGTACCTGATTGTTTCTAGTGTAACTTCGAACTTTTAGATCCATAGGGTCTGAAAAATTGTTTTGTGATAGCATGACCTGTTATCTTTCCATCCCGACGGGTCTGCCCTCAATTGGATTCTCTGAGAGAGAGTTATTCCAAGTGTCGCTACCTGACCTGTTTATGGGATAATATAGGAGAGTGAACTTGTATGGTGTGCCATGTGTCACTGGCTTAACTTCTGCAATTGAACAATTTTCTTGAGATAGCCCGACCTGTTATATTTCCATCCCAATAGGTTTGACCTCATTTGGATTCTCTGAGAGAGAGAGTTATGCCAAGTGTCGCAATGTGACCTATTTATGGGATAATATAGGAGATCGAACTTGTACGGCGTACCACGTGTCACTGGTTCAACTTCAGCTTCTGAAAACTTTTCCTGAGATAGTACAGTTTATGTACTACCTATCACATTTTACAAAATTTCATTTGGAGCTTCCTAGCCCAAGTTCTGACCTTTTTCCCAAGGTCACCTGATTTTGACTCAGATCTGGAAGAGGCAGAAACCCTATATTGTATAGATCATAAATCACAAAGTACAATGAATTAGAGGTTTTCCTTTGGCCACAAGGTACATGGGGATCTGATATTCGACCTAGAAAAGTTTTAGACCCAGAAACTTTTCCAAAACAGATTTATAGCGAAAGTGCTATGATGACTGGATTTTGCTATATCAAGCCCTAGCATCGTAAGTGCAACAAGTGTCATACATGCCATATCATGCCATCTTTCAGGCTAGCTCTGATACCATGTTAAATTTTCAGAATTTACTTCAATCTGATCTAGGATCCTAACTGAGAGAACAACATGTAAAACAAATCTATAGCATATCAATCATGGACACAATAATGCAAGCACACAAGAGACACACAGTTTACTTGGGGAAAACCATAAAGGTGAAAAACCCCAATAACTTCCTCAGAGATAGATAGAGCAATGATACAACCAGAATACAATAGATAGTCTTCTCCTAGCAGCAGAGCCTCCTCCTCCACAACTGCTCCACTCTCCCAAGTGTGAGTGAGAGAATAGAATGTGTAAAATGAGAGAGACACACTCTCTATTTATACACTAACTTGACTTAACCTTTACTCAACTAGGTCGGCCTCCACTTAACCACTTAACATAATGCTTACTGGGCCGACCCCCACTAGGGTGGTCTAATAACCCTTTGACCCACATGGCTGACCCTCAATAGGGCGGTCTAATAACCCTTTGACCCACATGACTTATACAGGGCCGACCCCAACAAGGTGGTCTAATAACCCATCAAGTATAAGTTACGACACTTACAATATAAATGACGACACTTCCGTATAAAGAAATAATAACATCTCTATAGGAATACAATATACATATATGTGAAATACATTCCGAAGTTACATATACATCAACATTCTATTTGGAAAAATATAGTTGTTTGAATAATAATATCTCTAAAAGATATTTTACTAATTATTACTCATAGTTTATCTAGGATATTTATTTGTTTATAATTAGATGTCACTTAAGTGAACTCATACATACTAATACTAATAATGAAAATAATAATACTATTGAAAATATTAAATCATAATAACAAATATGAGAATTATTTTATGCATGCCTTTCATGCACTCTCATTATGTAATTAAATCTTTTCTTTTTAAATAGTAATATTATTATTATCATTAATATTATTAATAATAACAATATGAGAGCTATCTTATGCATACCTTTATGCATGTTATTTTCATAAGAATAATTAAATCTAATTATTCAATATTTTAGTTATGATAACTTTCTTTGGTTTTAATTATGTATATACCATAGTACTTCTTTTCAAATATTAAGTACAAGGTCCAATTCCTTGCGTAGGGTCTTGGTAAGCTTGGATAGTTGGCTATGTTAGGTACCTCTAGGTCTCTCTTTTCGCATGTCGGATTCCCTCGTTTAACATGGTAGTTCCTGCAGTCTTTGAAGATATATAGAAAATGAATCATTTAACTAATTTGAATAAATATGATGAATATAAGTGTTATTCAGAGTCTTCTCAACTCAACACTTTTAAGATCAAGTAACCACGAGTGCTCTTCAGAGTTTTTAACTCAACACTCTCACATGGGCGTTACGCTAGTGCAATTCCAATGCATCTTGCTCAACACTAGTACTAGAATGTGGTTGTGAAGCACATCTAGAATGTACAAATGGCCTCTGATCTGGTATTCATTATCAAGCTTGGAGTGCTCCAGGGCCTATGCCCAACACTCTACGTACATCGGGGCTTACGCTTAGTACGTAATAAAGTCCTCTAGGTACATCGGGTCTTATGCCCAGTACGTAGGTCATCCGTGTGTTCCTGAGTCGATGCTCAACACACTACATAAATCAATCATTTGAATCATAACTCTGCACAGTATGTAACAAAAGTGTCATCTCAGTATATTAGGGTTTGTACCCAATTCACATAACAAAACATAGTCAATCCATTAGGGATTTCTTGCCCAATATATAACAATAATGCATCATTCAGGGTCCATGCCCAATATGTAAATCTATAAAGGAAATTAATCATGTGCACTAGGGCTTATGCCCCATAATCAAAACAAATCATAGGTGTTGGGGCTTTAATCCCAATATCTAATATCATAAATAGTTAGTCAAAATTCAGGATATTACATCCCTCCCCGCTTAGAAAAACACCATCGCGGTGTTATAGGGACTAGAAATAAAGTTATGAAATAAGGCGGGGTATGCCTCTTTCATGGTTGCCTCATTTTCCCAAGTAGCCTCCTCTAGTCTGAAGTGTCTCCATTGCACTTTCAACTGGGTGACGGTCCTTCTTCTAAGTCGCACCTCTCTCTTGTCCAGAATGTGGAGTGGTTCTGGCATGAAATCCCCTTCATGCTCCACCTATAATAAGGACCAATCAATCACATGTTTAGTATCATATACATATTTCTTAAATAAGGATGCATGAAAAACATTTAGAAATTTGACATGAGATGGTATGGCTAACTCATATGCTACTGGGCCCTTCTTGGCTAGTATCTCAAAAGGTCCAAAAAACTTGGGGGCTAGTTTCCCACATCGTCCTAAGCTCAAGGAGCTTTGTTTTTCCTTTACTTTTAGGAAGACAAGTTCGCTGACCTGGTAGTCTTTGTCTTTTCTTTTCTTATCCACAAAACTGTTTTGGCGGTCTTGTGCCTCCTTCAATTTTTGTTGTACCTTGGAGACTAGCTGCTCCAAGTCTTTTAGTAAATCGGGGCCTAGCATAAATCTATCTACTGGACTATCCCAAGTCATAGGTGTCCGACAATTCCTGCCGTAGAGTACCTCGAAAGGGTTCATCCTGGAAGAGGTTTGGTATACATTGTTGTAGAAAAATTCTGCGAGGTGTAAATAATCTTCCCACTTGGTGGGGTTGTTCATGACATACATCC
Organism: Larix kaempferi; assembly: GCA_027924585.1. Taxonomy (NCBI): domain Eukaryota; kingdom Viridiplantae; phylum Streptophyta; class Pinopsida; order Pinales; family Pinaceae; genus Larix; species Larix kaempferi. The sequence goes on from BSBM01001048.1 coordinate 18,696,272, forward strand.
TTAGCATATCCTCAAGTATTTGGTTTACTCGTTTCGTTTGTCCACCGGTTTGGGGATGGTACGCGGTGTTGAATTGCATTTGTGTCTCCAAACCGGAGAACAATGCCCTCTAGAAGTTTCCAGTGAACTTTGTGTCTCGATCGGAAATGATTTCCTTGGGTATCCCATGCAATCGAAAAATCTTCTTCAGGAAGATCTTCGTGATGTGAACAGCTTTGTAGGTAGACTTTACTGGTATAAAATGTGCTGCCTTGGATAACGTGTCTACTACTACAAAAATGGAGTCATTCTGCCTTTCACATTTTGGTAAGCCCATTATGAAACGCATACTGATGACCACCCACTTCCATTCTAGAATGGGTAAAGGTTGTAGTAGTCCCGAAGGGTGTTGGTGTTCTGCCTTAACTAGTTTACACTCCTCGTAGTTAGCAATGAATAAAGCTATGGCAGCCTTCAGTTTAGGCCAAAAGAAGTGTTTATTTACTACCGATATCATCTTCTGATACCCTGGATGTCCCGAATAGGGTTTCTAATGGAACTCTGTGGGGATGTTAGATCTAATGTCTCCATTTTTTGGAACATAAAGTCTTTCTTTTGACCATAGCAGTCCCGATTCATCTATCTGATACTCATTTTGTTGTTGGAATAACCTATCCTCTTGGATCTTTCTAAGGATATCGACATAGGACCGGTCACTTTGACATGCCATTCTAATTCGGTGGTGTAAATTTGAGTCGGTTTGACTCATAGTCACCTCATATATCATATGGGCCTGTCAACTTAAAGTGTCGGTGATCTTGTTCTCATTTCCCTTTATGTGTTTTAGTTGGAAGTGGTACTCACTAAGGAAGGCTAGCCACTTGGCCTGCCTGGCGTTTAGGTCCAATTGGTCAAATAAGTACTTTAGACTCATGTTGTCCATCTTTAATAGGAACTTCTTTCCCATAAGATAGTGCCTTCACATCTTCAAGGCATTGTTGGCAGGCGTTTAGGATGGGTCATTATCGTAGCACCACGAGTGCTGCGATACTGCGAAAGGAGGAAAGTTGAGCACAAATGATGTTACTTTTTGTATTTTTGGGCAATTGTACCGCGGTATGCGGGTTTTTGGGTCATTTGGACCAGTTTAGTTAGATTTTGGGTCATTTCCTCAAAGTGCCAGTTAGGAAGTTGTTAGTAAGTGGACAAGCAATGTAAAGGAGGAAGCCTATAAATAGACATAGAGTTGTATGTGTTGAATCATCTTGGATTATGCATCTTTATGTGTATCTGAGATCAAGAGATATCTGTGAGATCTATATTTTGCAGAGATGTTGTATCTGAGTTTTTGTGGAGTTAATATGATATGACAGAGTTGTTCTGTGGAATCCCTGTGTCTCTTCTGTTCACCTGTGGTAATGCATGTTGCAATATATGAATGATGCTATGTTTTCTTGCTGCGATTAATGCTTTATTGTTATATTTGATGTGATGATGAATGTTGAATGATGCTATGAATATAAATGATGTCTGAGTTAAATGCATAGATCTATTTCTGAATTGTTGCAACAAGTTAAGCGATTGAGTCGCAAACATCCTCCTTGATTCGGTGGAAACATGGTTCTGTCAACTCTCCCTTGAATGCCTCGGGTGAGACCTCATCTCCTCTGTAGGTGTTGCTAGATAGGGTTAAACCTGTCTGGGCCAGTGCTTAGGGAGATCGTGGTGGTTGGGGTCGACAGTGAACGGAACCGCTATCGACTAGGTTGGAGTCAACAAATGGTTCCATTGTCGGGACCGAGTGCAAAGTGAAAGGAGGATATGTTGTGGAATTCAATGCAACCAGAGATACAAAACTGGTTTGATCAGAAGTTGCAGGAATCTGCCGAAGAAGAAAGTTGGAACACTCGACTGATGGTAGATCAATGGGTGGAAATATATATTCACAAAGGTAGATAGGTACTGACGCTAGATCAGTGGGTGGAATATTTTTTCTGCGAATTCCTAGTCAGCTTGTTCAAGTGGTTTGCAAAGTTGACCTTTCAGAAGAGGAACTTCCAAGGCTGTGAACCTATGACCTGGACCCCAAAGCTAATCCAAGAACTGCAGGAAGTCAACAACAAAGCATCGTGGGCTGTCAAGGTGTGGCTTGATAGCATATTGGAAGGTTATATCACTGAATTTGCAGTTGATACGCAAAAGTCTTATAGTGAAGCTGAAAGATATTTCTTCCGTGGACCCCTGGGATGGTTTCTGTTGTCGCTGCAACTGTCCATTAAGATGCTTATTTGCGAGAAGGGCATATTGAAGATGCATCTTGATTAGTAGGAACCTTGGTGGGCGGAGGCCGTGGGTATCGCGACAGTGGGGGGGTGGTACATGAAATGATAATGGGTACATGGGTGCAGGTCATGATGAAACTGTGAGTGAATCCAAGGAAGAAACTGGTGTTACAAGGGAAGGAGTAAGGTTTCGACAAGAAAAGAGGCAGAAGACAGGAGAAGGTCCTGCTACAATCGAACCTCAAGGCCATGAAGGAAGACCACACAGGATGACCTCACAGTTCAGACAAGGACAACCAGGCTATGCCTAGGATAGCGGCAGGACCAAACCCCAGCAACAGCATACCCACACCTGCACTCACTATTTCTCAACCAGTAAGAAATACAACTACAACACCACCATGCTCATCAAGTCAAAAAAAATTAATTGCTAGTAGCTCAACGACTGGAGGAAGGAATCCCAAGATGGCGGGTGTTAACACCAAAATTGACCTCCTAGGTTGTGGAGAGGGAAATTCTGGGTAACCACTAATTAGTATCTAGCTTGCATTTCTGACCTAACACAAACAAAGAGGGATCTCTCTTTAACTCATAGAAAGTTGGAAATCATCAAGATTGTCAATAATGAAGAAACAAACCATCATTCAACATTTAAGATATTCAATGAAAAACAAGTGCAGAAGATCAGATTTCTGCTGGAACAAATTGTTTAAAACCTTGGTAAGAGAATCAAGAGGAGAACTATTGGGAAATGGAGTCAGAAGATGAATCATAAAACACATAACAGTCCAGCTGCATATGATATCTAAATAGAGGCAAGGTAGACACCCACGCACAGTCAAAGAGCTTTAAGGGGTGAAACAAAAGAGGAATGAACAGTCCATCAGCATAGGGAATCTAACAATGATGAATCCTATGCCAAATTTAGTAGAAGTTGGTGGTGGAATGGCTGAAATGAAAGGAACAGGGCATTCTTTCTACGAATCCCATTCCAATGCTACACTTATCCAAGAATGAGAGAAATTTAACAGAATGAAATACAAAGAAAGATAAACAAATTAACATGGGAAAAGGAAAGACAAACTGCAAGAAAGATAACACAGGAAATCTCTGCAAATAACCCAGCCTCAAACACTGCTGATGTATTAACAATAAAATCTCAAAGAAAACAGAGTTGAGCTCTCCTAGGCTTCAACCAAATGATTTTCTCACACATTCTTCTTCTATATCAATGAATATATAACTGTCCTAAGACTCATACTCAACCTAATCTTAATAGAAAATAGTTACAAGCTGCTAACACATCATCACTACATCTTTACCACCTCTTTTACAAAACAGAAATTAGGCCTAACTGCTTTTTACATCTTGCAGCAATTTTCCCTAAATGACAAAAATTAAAAAAAAAGATGGAAGATATTTCTGAGATGTTCTCCAGGTGGCTACTGCACTTAGCTTTCGACTTCTTCATTTCTGCCCACTTTTGACTACTCGGTATTACATAACTTTTAAGTTATTCCCCAAACCCTTGGTGAGCTTTTAAATAGGAGCTTTGACTTTGCAATAACCTTCTATGAGCTATTATTCATTTCCCAACAACATTCTTTATTGCAAAATTTACCTGCTTAAAGTTTGCACCAAAAACCTCCGAAATTATCTGGTATAGTTTTGGAAATGGCAACGATTGTAGCTACCTCATCTATGAGACCTGTGTTCCCTCGGAACCAATTTTATACCAAACCCCTGTTGTGACGATATCACCTCTTTGAATGCCGTCTTTGTCTTTAGCTTTGACCAAGCATCTCAACCTGAGCAAATACATTTCTCTCACCCTTCACATTTGACTAAACAAAATGATTGCAGAGCTTCGGTATGTGAATTTCTTTATTGAAAAAGATTTCAGCATCCCCATCGTTATGAAGAGCTCAACTACTGCTTAGAAGTTGTAAAAGATACGTTCGCTCATAAGCTGGAAAGGTAGGTGGTAAGAAAGGTATCTGTAGCCCTAAGTGTGGCTAATGCAAATCCATGTTGCTCCAAACCCTATTATCTTTTAACGGTACAGCTGGTGCTTGTTGGGTTTCCTCTTTAAGCTCGGAAAAATGTCACTGTCTAGAGCATACATGTATGCTTCTATTGTGTGCCTCCTTTTAGGGATTTTCCATTGTATATAAAAAAGTAGTCCGTTTCTATTTTGGCGAGGAATTAGTGGCTTGAAACACAGTCCCAACACTGGTAGCAATTCACGCTACAATACTATTGACTTAAAAAATATCCCTCCGGGAGACATCTCCATGCTTTTGCGCTTTCCTTTAGTGTTCTGCGTGGATAGGGTGATTAAGTAGAAGACTTGCTTTGTTTCCAATGCACAGCAAGATTCCAAACTTGTGCGTGCTGCTTTCAGAAATCCGACCTTGAGACCACAAATGGGTTTCTCAAATCGAATACCAATACAAGCATATCTCAGTGTTTTAGATAATGAATGAGCATGCTCAGAAACTTTATTCACGATGGCATGCCACCCAAATGCCAATCTACGCTGTATAATCCTTCTTGCAAAATAACCAAACCATGGTATGCCATCTCAAAAGGCGAGAGAGCAGTTTCTTCTGTGTCCAAGGGAACCAACCTATTGGAGAATCTCTCAAGACGTCGAGCAATGCAATGGATCTGAATCGGTCAAGAGTTCCATCAAATAACATTGTTTCAATGAAGCCTGCATTTGGGCGAATGGTATTAGGGTTTAGAGAGGCTAACGCTCTGGTGGGAAAAGAAATATTGCCAAAATGAGGCCACTTCCCCTTTTATACTCCCGCGGGAAACCTTTATACTATTGGAGGTGATGTCACATGGGTCCTGTCTTGTTTACAAAACTACCCAAGTGCATGCGACATACCCAAATGGTGACACGTTGAATAGTGGTTTTCTTCATCGCAAGCCCCTTCCATCCTTATCTCCTGAGCATTTTGGTAATGCGATGTCAATGTGGACCTTTGACTTTCTCTTTTATACACATAATAACTTCCAAGGAACCTCACCGGATGGTGCTCGAACATGTTGACTCTGCGATGCAATAATGGATTATGAAGATGTTCTCGTGGCCACAACCAATTTTGCAGCATATATGATGTGGATTCTGACAGGGCCAGCTAAAAAGTGAATATTGCATTGACATACTACAATCTCTCTGAAAGCTTGAGGCCATCTTATTTTCAATAGGCAGTAGTAGGCTCATGACAGACTTGGGTGAGAGCGAACTAATAACAATTTTCTTCAAGCGTCCCTTCACAATGGGTGATCAGAAGGTTGCCTCACGGACAAATCCAGCTTCATATCCAGCATCAATGAAATTTAACATGACTTCGCCTCTTGCATGACATTTAAACCAGAAAAATAAAATGCCCAGGCGCACTATGCTTTAGTCTTTCAATGCTTATATATACGTTTCCAATCTTGGCATTTATCCCACATACAAGACACAAATTTTTCCTTCATTCTATATATACCCTCTTGCTTCAAATGTATTCCAAGTAACAAGAGAGAGGAGCTCTTGGTCGTCGACGATGGAGAATATGTTACTCGTGGGGCCCTCCTGTTTTTGGCACTTGGTCCCATGGTGCAGCCCTCGGTGTTGGGCGCTTAATACCTTTTGCTCCAGTTTTAAAGCTCGGGCTACATTATGTAAAATCAAGGCTTATTCATAAAGCATAACTCGCCCCCACTTAGGCTAATATTAATGCTTTTCTTCATACTTAGGCTATTAAAATTAAAAATCATTTTCCTCATAACTTTTGGACTTTAGACATAAAATATCAAACCCCTTTCTTCATTTTGACTTAGCCTTTTATAAAAAACCTTCATGAAGTTTTGGCTTTTGTCCAAAAAAATAAACCAAAGCTTTCATATAAAAATCAAAACCTTAGTGCCCCTTTGGAATTAAAACTCCTTTATTCTAGCTTTCACAAGGTTAGAAGAGAAGGGTTGTAAGACCAACACTTGTCAAACTTTTGAAGCTTTTTCACACCACTTTTCTTTTGCAATCCTGGTGTATACACCCGAATACAAATTCTTCTTTTTGACCAAGCCCTAAAACTTACCATGAAAATGTTTTATTTTGCACCGTCGATGCTTGCTAGAAGACAATTAATGTCGCCAAAAGACAATTAATGTCGCCAGAAGACAATTAATGTTGCCAGAAGACAATTAATCACAAGATTTTTTGGGGTGCTAACAGCGGGCGAGGATACTAAGTTACCGTTGTTCCATGGAAATGGAACAGATAACCCTAAGCAGTATTGGTTTTTATGTGAAGCAATATGGACCGTAAAGCATATCACTAATGATAATGCTAAGAAAGGACAGTTAGTGACAACTCTGCGAGGTTGTGCATTAGACTAGTTTATGAAGTTTGTTCTAGTCCCTACAGGATCTATGGAGAAGGTGCTAGATGATATTAGGAACGGATTGATTGCGGAATTAAAAAAACCCTAGTCTGAAGCACAGTACATTATAGAACTAAAAGAAATCAAGCAGTATCCCAATGAAACGGTGTGGGACTTTGACCATCGATTTATGAAGTTGATGGCGGGGGTTAGTTTTGATATGAGCATTGTCCAACATAAAGAATGGTTCATCACGACACTGCTCCTGCACACTCGACTACCACTGATGCAATAGAACATTAAATCGCCCAGTGAAGCTCTGGAGATTGCAATGCGGTTGGAAGCATCGTCCATTGGTGAAAGTGTAGCTGGGATGTCGCAGATTCAAACACAGCTGGCTAACCTGACCATACAACTGCAATATCTTAAGAAGGGAAAAGAGCAGCGTGAAAAAGTATGGTGTATGCGATGTCGAGGAGAAGGGCATACTAAGGATAATTGCCCAGAATTCTGCAATTATCTGGTTTCAAGAGCACCGAATCCATTTACTGGCTGTGGCATGCCGTGGTGTCGTGTTTATTAGTTATATGGGCACTTCCATGAGGAATGCCAATACATGTAGAAGATGGTCACCAAACCAATGAATCTGTATTGTACATTCTACAAATTTGTGGGACATGAAGACAAAGATTGTCCTACATATGGTTTTCTTCATGAGAGAACATACGATGCACTCTATATGAAGGAAGACCAGCGTGCCATACAACAATCGCAACCACAACCATAGGTATCCCAGTCAGTACCTCAACCACAGGTGTAGTTTGTACTGCAGCAACAACCACAATAGTTTATTCCACAATATGCTCCGATGCAAATGGATCCACAGTAGCCATAGTATGTTCAACAACTGCAGTATGCGCAGCAAGGGAAAGGCATGCAACCGAATCCCATGCAGCAACAATTCAATCAAACGTAGTACCAATAGCAGGGCAGATTTCGTGGTGGATTCTGTGGCAGACGCAGCGGAGGATTTCATTGAGGAGGAGGATGAGGAGGTCGCGAACCTGTTCAATGCTATCACTGTGCGGTGTGGGGACACTACCAGCGAGATTTCCCACTGTTGTAGGCGCAGTGTACGTTTTTTTTTGTTACAGATCACACAATGGAAAAATGTCCGTAGTTGATTGTATGATGGCAAGCAGTGAACATTCCACAATTGTAGAATCAAAATTAGGTGCAGCAGCCGGTACAGAATCAAGTACAACAACAAGCGCAGAACTAGAACCAATTCTCGTATCAAAATGATCATTAGAACGTAAACCAACTGGGGAATTCGCCATTGAACCAGAATCAGGGTGCGAGCATTGTGACAATATCTGCAGAGCCCAGGACACAAGATGCAGTTGTTGTAGTTATCACTCTGGGAGGTATGATGACAGGTGGGGATAGTTCACACTCACCCATCTGATTTGTAGGACAGAAGAAGGTGTCCTTTGACATTGAGTTTGAGCACGATGCATTCTTTTAGGCACGTCGTGCGATGGAACAAGATCGCAGTAAGGAAATTATTTGTGACATGCCCCATGTCTTTGATGCTACCTCAGAAGCAAGTCCATTGGCGCAGTCTAGAACCCTGCAGAAATTTTTTGAGAGTTGTCTATTGTTGGCAAGAGATCCTGCTGCTCTTGCTGAGATCGAGGGATTGTTGTAGCATTCAGCTCGGGGACGACATGAGTCCGATGTAAAATTCTTCTAGCGATGGAAGACTGGTAAGGAAATGCACATGAACATACAAATTGGGGACTATGAGGTTGATTCAGTTATTCTGGACCTTAGTTCGGATGTAAACATCTTAACCAAGTAGGCATGGCAGAAAATGGGGAGCCCCCCATTGAGCTAGTCTCCTGTACATCTCTGACTAGCTAATCACGCCAAAGTGACACCGATTGGGAGACTTCCATGCCTGGTGGTGGACATTGATGGGATGAAGACTTATGTTGACTTTGATGTCATCAAAGTAGTTGAAGGGGGAAGCTCTTATACCGTGTTGTTGGGGATCGGATGGGCTAACGATAGTGGAGAAATCATCAACTTTAAGAGGTGGATGATGACTTTTGAAAACTGCAATCTCAGAGTTATAGCCCCGTTGGATCCGACTGAAGGCCACCAATACATTGAACTAGTAAAGGATGATGATCCCAGTGGATGGGACCATGCATTAAATATTTCCAAGGATTATATTCATCTGACTGCCAACGGTGAGCTTGGATGGTGTAGTGACAGCTCTATGTCTTTCGACTCTAACAATGCGTTAGAACATTGGCAGAACCACTTGCATGAGGTGTCACTTTGCAACTGTGGGTTATTCACGCAGTTGTTATGCCGCGTTGCGACTGACATGGTTACACTACTAGTATATGAAAGGCTGCCTAGCTTGTCTGATTTTTGGCGGAGTTTGAGGAAAAAGTTTCAGAACCACAGCGACTGCTGGCATTGGAGGAAGCACTGAAGGCTGCTCCAGTACGCTGGTGGGCGACACATAAGAAATCAAATGACATATGGTCACAATGCAGGAGATTGATGATGGTTCATTTTGGTGATACTGAGGTTTACCACATAGGGAAATATGATGGTCAGAATAACCCTGGCATTCATTTGATGGAGTGTGAGACATTATGGACATCACGACTAAACGATGAGTGGGTCCATGCATTTATCCATACTTTGGACGAAATATTGCGATCATGGTATACTGCAGCTGAATTGCGGGGAGAAATCACTACTTGGTTGGAGTTGACAATTTGTTTTACTCATACATTCAGTTTCACAGATCCCAACCCAGATGTCCATAATGCTCTGCATCTCATCCGCGATGTGGTCCTAAAGGTTTTTCTAGTGGCATATCTTGTGGATCCACATACACACTGCCAAATGCAATCCATGATGGAATGTTACAATATCACTAGGGGCCAGAGGATGGTGACAATCCGTGGAATGTCAATATTCCGGAGTCTGAAGGGAGTCACGATGTTGTAGCACTTGATGCACCGAGTGATCCGATCAGTCACCTGTTGAAGCTCCGTAAGATCAACATTGGAATAGAGTATAGTCAAAAGTTCATGAATGTTGGGGACTATTAGGACGATGAGATGATGGGAAAGGTCACTGACTTGCTGCATGAATTCCAAGACCTATTTCCTACGAAGTTTTCTAAGATAAAATCTATTTTGGGCGACCTAGGGGAGATGGAGATCCCCTTGAAACTAGATGCTAAGCCAATAATGTAGCGACCCTACCAACTAAATCCGTGCCATAAGGAGAGGGTTAATGTAGAACTTGATCGCATGTTGGATGCTAGTATTATCGAACCAGTTGAAGAATCAGAATGGATCAGTCCTATGATGGTGTAGGACACGAAGACTGGTGAAGTGCGCATTTGTGTCGATTTGCGAAAGTTGAATGATTCCTGCTTGCATGATCCCTTCCCAACCTTGCTTACTGATGAGGTACTTGAAGGTGTGGGCAACCAGGAGATGTATTCTTTCACAGACAGGTTCTTGGGCTATCATCAGATCCGCATTGCAAAAGAAGACCGCCACAAGATGAATTTTGTGACAGAATGGGGCTATTTTTAGTACACAGTGATGCCGTTTGGGTTGAAAAATGCACCTGCAATATTCTCGCGGATTTTCGTTGCTGCATTCAAGGAATTCATTCAGATTTTTTTGTAGGTATACATGGATGACTGGATAGCCTATGTTTTGATCCGCAATCATCTAGCAAACCTACAAGTAATGATGGAGCATTGTCAACAACATCAGATATCGCTGAACCTGAAGAACTGCATATTTTGTGCACCATTCGGCATACTCCTGGGTCACATTGTGTGCAAGCAGGGATTGTTAGTCAATCCAACAAATATTGCGCTTATTCTAAGCTTAACCACAACGACTAATGTCATACAGTTGAGAGCGACGTTGGGACATACCGAGTATTATCACAAGTTCATAAGGGGTTATGCAGCGATCACAACCCCTATGGAGAAGTTATTGAATAAAGATGCAGTGTTCCAGTGGAGCCCTGAATGTCAAGATAGTTTTGAGACGTTGAAGGCTAAGATGGCTTCAACATCGATACTGGTATTTCTAGACTGGAGTAAGGAATTCCGTGTTCACATTGATGCCTCATCGATCGCACTAAGAGTTGTGCTGGCACAACCAGGAGAAGGGGATCTAGATCACCCCATTGCTTTTGCAAGTCAGAATTTGTCATCAGCCGAAAGGAACTATACCACTACAGAGAGGGAAGGTTTGGTGATGGTCTATGTGCTGTAGAAGTTTCGACATTGCTTATTGGAAGGCCACTTTAAGATGTTTATAGACCACTCTGCATTGAAATACCTGGTCAGTAAGCCTGTGTTGGGGGGGAATATATGTCGCTAGCTACTTATTTTTTAGGATTTTGATTTTGAAGTGATTGTGAAGCCAGGACGGTTGAATGCTGGACCTGATCACCTCTCGCGGATTGAAACAGGAGAGGAGCCAACTAACTTTGAAGATGGGTTTCCTGATGCGCAACTTTTTAAGGTTGAAGTCATTGATGGCTACTTTGAAGAAATCATTCAGTTTCTAGTGATAGGTACCACACCCGAGGAATTCACCACTAGTAAAAAGAAGCAGTTAGTGGTAAAGGCTGCAGATTTCCAGCTAATTGTAGGTGAGTTATACAAATTAGGTTCTGATGAGATACTGCGGCGTTTTGTTTTTCCTCATGAGCAAGGGTAGATCTTGTCAGAAGCACACGCGGGAGTGGCTGGGGAGCACTATGGCGATCGTGTGACTACCAGGAAGGTACTTCGAGTGGGGCTATGGTGGCCTATGCTGCACAACGATGCGATAGACTATGCGAAATCTTGAAATGTTTGTCAGAGAACTGGGAAGCCATCTAGGAGGGATGAGATGCTATTGATTCCTTAACTAACACTATAGCCATTTGACAAATGGGCAGTGGACTTTGTGGGACCAATCAACCCACCTGGGAATCGCACTGGTGCAAGAGACATCTTCATGGCGATAAATTATTTGACAAGATGGGCGGAGGTTGCACCAGTCGTTGATTGCTCCATGGCCACAGTCGCGCGGTTCTTGTTCGACAACATCATCACTCACTTTGGCTACCCCAAGATATTGTTGAGTGATCAAGGTAGCCACTTTCTCAATCACGCCATCAGTGCATTGACAGAGGAACTAGAGATACAACAAAAGAAGAGTATGTTGTATCATCCATAGGAAAATGGCATGGTGGAAGCTTTTAATAAGATATTGGAACATGCATTGGCAAAGGTGTCCAATGCAAACAACTATGACTGGGATCTGAAAATCCCGGTAGTCTTGTGGGCGTATCACACCACATGTAAAAGGTTGACGGGACAGACACCATTCAAGCTGGTTTATGGACAGGAAGTGATTATGCCTATGGAGTACATCGTTCTGAGTCTGCGCATAGCGGCAGCGATAGGTATGGATGTTGCAACGGCATTAGAAGAACGTCTAACACAGTTAGTATAGTTGGAAGAAGACCGCTTTATTGCAGGATTCCATCAGAGTGTGGAGAAGGATCGTTAGAAGGCTTGGCATGATCGCCACATCAAAAACAAATAGTTTCAGTGGTGACTTGGTACTATTGTATGATAGAAAGTTTATGAAACACCCAGGAAAATTGCAGATGCATTGGCTTGGTTCATATCGCATTAGTCGCATCACTTCAGGAGGAGCAGTACAGCTGCAATAGTTAGATGGAGCAATTCTCCCAAAATTGATCAATGGTAGCAGGTTGAAGCCCTACAGTTTGGGCTTGGAGTAGTGTGATGCCTGAGTCACATCGGCAATAAAAAAAAAAAAAATGTAGGTTGCTCGGTGGTAGGATGGCACACCGACAGGAACAAAATGTGCAAGCAGGGAGGCTTGTGCCGTAAGTTAGGAGCAGTCCGCGACTGGGTCAAATTAGCAATAAATGCCAAAATTTAAGATAGTTAGTTAATGGTGCTCGTTCAAATGATGGGCATTAATGGCAGATTTGACCGATCGACTGACATGATCGACGGCGGATTTGAGTCATTAATACAGGATTTGGACTGAGTTAATGTAGGATTTAGTTATGATTACAAGGGATTCAGTTGGGCGCTATAAAAATGGGCCGAATTTGGTCAGAAGGCACTATTTGTGACCAGTGAGTTCAGTTTCCAGCTAAGGAATTGTGCAAGGTTGAGATTGTATTGCAGAAAGCAATCGGATGGTGTTGGGTAAGTTCTGGGTTGAGTGCAGTTGAGCCATTTGTTGGCATTGCGGAAATTGAGTGCGGCATGTTGAGTGAGCCGGAGATGATGGAGATTTTTGTTAACACCCAAAAAGTGCTAACTACCTCATCTCCCTCATTACATCACTCATTTGTCCATATTTTCTACCATATTTGCCTCCAAAACCTCAAAAACCCATTAAAAAGCCTCCAAAAGGCCAAAAAACCATTAAAAAGCCTCCAAAAGGCCAAAAAAACCATTAAAAAAGCCTCCAAAAGGCCCCAAACCCCCTTTTTTCCCTAAAATAAGTTAAATTCCTCCAAAAATAGCTAAAACCCTCTAAAAAGGGAATAAAAACTAAAAAAAAGAGGAGAAAGACGGAAAAAAGGAAGCAAAAACCCTATACAGCTGACCTAAACCATATGGTGCCCAAAACCATGGGCCAGCACTCCACCACTAAAAACCTATAAATAGGTGATGGAGGCCCCTCATTTCACATCCATCCATCATCCTATCCTCACGCTGTCAAAATCTCTCATGAGACTTTTGGCCATTTTCAGCATCTTGGAGAAGAGACCTTTCGAGCTTGGAGCTACTCACCTTTGGAGTTCCTCAACACAAATCCTCACCATTTGAGGTATCTTAATACAAAACATCTATTCTTTTATTTCTTGTTCTTGAATCGTTTTTAAATTTATTTGTTATATGCACATGTTAGTTTATATTTAATTCATAATCGTTTTTGCTTTCAATATTGAAACTGCTATCACATTGTTGATAGGTGCCCATTGCACAAAGCTTGGTTGCAAAACCTAGCCAATAGTTTTTGGTGACTCCACTGGCTTTGAATACTTAGATCTCAGTTTTTTGCTTTAGATCTTAGTTTTTGTTAGTTTTAATCATTTTAATTCATAGATTTTCCATTCTAGACAGCAAATCCATTGCTATTCTAGATCTTCGCCGTTTCTATTGCCATTAACATCCTAAAATTTCTATATTCAGGTTTGTTTTTCGGCGTCCCTTTTTTGGCTTTCGCCTTGCGGCTTTTCGCCTGACAGTCGCGCCGCTCATCGCGACCTCGTGGCTTTTTTCCGCACGGTGCGACGCGGCTTCGCGACCATTTTACGCGCTATACATCGCGGCCATTTTCCGTGCTGCACATCGTGACTGTGTGACTGAAACCCATGCTGTACATCACGGCTTCGTGGCCGAAACCCGCGTTGCACATCGCAACTGCATGGCCAAAACCTGTGCTACACATCGCAACTGCATGGCCAAAACCTGTGCTACACATCGCCGCTGTTTCCCCAAAACCCACGATGCATTTATTTTGAATTCGGCCAATTTTTTGAAAATATTTTTTGCGGTATTTTTTTTTCCCATTTAGCATATTTTACAGCATTATTTTTTCTGCATTTTATAGCCATACTAAATCTTTTTCTATTTATATATGCTCCATTAAAATTCTTTTTAAAAATTTTCAGTAATTGAAAGAAAGATTTTTTGTTTTTTATTTAGATCAAGGTTTTACTATTTTATGCTCAATAGTTTGCCCAAGCAATTTTCTAAGAGATCCGTTTATTTCTTGAAATATTTATGTTATTTGCTTCCTTTTAAATTATTTCAAAGATCCATTATTTTTGAAAAGTTTTTTCAAGCATTTACATTTCAAAAACGCCTTTTTTTTTTGCAAAACTAGAAGCGTCTTTTCATTCATTTGTAATCAATCGCCCAAGCGAGGCAAATCAATTTCAGTTTAAATACCACACTTGCACCCACTCTGCCACATAATTTAAACTGAGCCTTAAAATTTACCTTAACTCAACAAACTTTTAACCCCACTTGGGGAGCACTTAAAATAATCTTGTAGTTAGGTAGAATTGAGGGGATAGGTGTTCCAATAACACCCCTCAATTATTACATTTGAGACATAGTGGTTGTCCTCTACGGTACCGAAATCCTTTATAATTTTGACACGGTTATCAACCAATTTATCAGGAAGGCCTCTCCCTTAAGAGGGTTGAAGTAGCCATATTGGTTCCGGAAGTCTAAGTGGAATACCACAATCCATTCAATAACCGAAGGATACCTTTCGAAGTTCTCGGTGTACACCCAAGAGGGTGTATAGTGGCGATAGAACCAAACTGCAGATTCACCCAACCGAACGTGTCATGAACGGGGTATCCTAGTTGCCACTCTTTAGGATTGTCTACCCAATGTCCCTCCCGGTAGGGGGATATCTAGCCATTGATTCAACACCCTATATTGTTTGACTTGGATTTCATCACCTTGCAGAGAATATCGTTTGTTGACTCATAATACTTCTAGTTAGGTGTTTGCATGATACATTACCCACCTTTGGTCT
Source organism: Larix kaempferi (assembly GCA_027924585.1). Taxonomy (NCBI): domain Eukaryota; kingdom Viridiplantae; phylum Streptophyta; class Pinopsida; order Pinales; family Pinaceae; genus Larix; species Larix kaempferi. The sequence goes on from BSBM01001048.1 coordinate 18,711,575, forward strand.
AGTAACACCACACTTTCTAGGAACTATTTGACTTTTGGTATTCTAACCAATTTTGTTGCATCCCTCAACTTATTATAGCACAACTGCTATAATAAGTGCTTCTTGAGGTTGGTTGTTGGCCTGAGAGCCTTTATTTTTTCACTCCCCTCTTGCACTCATTGTTGCATTAGGGTTTCAATTTTTTTACATCACCACCTTACACTGAAACTTTTAAATATTTCTCACCATTGAGAATTTTAGATGATCTCGTCATCTTCAGGGTGAACCCCCTCAGTTTGGTATACTTGGCTCTACATGTCATCGACGTAGAGCCTTATCCCTTGACTGGACACGTCATTAACCAAGCACACAATCATCCAATTCTGACATGCCTCACTTCACATCTGATTCTGAGGATGAATCCGAAAACCCTACTAAAATATCACCAACCAACCCCATGGATGGATCACAATATGACCCACTTTTCACCAGTACTAGTGGAGATACATCCACAAACCCTTCTACTACTGTGTCACCCATGGTAACAATGACCCCTTTAGGCATGCCTAATATAGGGGCCACTCCACCTTTAGGTATGCCCAACACAGGACTACCTCCTATTATGGGTATGCCCAACATAGGAATCACACCCCGCTCATTACAACCACCGAGATCCCAAGAATTCCTGGCACTATTCCTAACCCCTATGTAACCCATGTTGCACTTGGGAGTGCTGGCCCATCCCACAACACAACGGTTGGAGGACACATACCTTCAATACCTAGCATACCCTTAGGGGCTACTGGAACACTACATAATGCCACCATTAATAGTTATGTCCCAGTCACTATGCCACACCCATCTACTAGTTTACCATACATAGCTAGTCTGAAATTACCAGACCTAGCCAAGTTAACCAATGATCCTATCAGGCACAACACTACATGGCCACCCATGCATACAAAGCTCCCCTCGGACATCCCCAAGTTTGAAGGAAAACTTGGGGAGGATCTCCAAAACCACATAATGTCATTTCACCTATGGTGTTCATCTAACTCCATAGTGGATGACTCCATTAGACTAAGACCGTTGCAATGAACGTTCACTGGATCTACAGCTAAGTGGTACATCGAACAACCACATGGGACCCACCATACATTTACATCTCTTGCCTCCAATTTCCTTCAATTTTTTCAGCTACCTATACGCTATGATGCAGGAGTTGAAATACTATTGTCTTGCAGACAAAACATAGCTACCCACATCGCTGACCATATCCATGAGTGGAGCAAGCGTCGTAGCCTCTGTAAGATAAAACTGGATGACCATATATTTTTGGACTGGTTTCTTAAATCACTCCTACCCCTCATAGCCAAAGATGTAGCTTCTGAACGACCCCAGTCAGAGGAAGAAGCTATCTTAAAAGATCAACAATTCGACCTGATTTATGCCCAGTCAGGCTATCTCTACACCATCATACCAAATGCCCCACAAGGCGATTCTTCACGCGGTGACTCTCCGGGGGCATCACATGCCGCTGATGGTAATATCGGCCAAGTCACGGCATAAAATCAACCTTTTAACATGGTGAGCACCATAAATGCCCCAGACCTCTCTAGGGCTACATCTAATTCTGGAGCGACGACTTCGTATGCTCCAATGAATCAGACTCATCACACTCATGGACCCTCTTGTCCACAACATTGCTATGGGAAAGCGCCATCGACATATGTACCACCCACATACTATAACCAACCAGCCACCCAGAACCCAACTCATTTACCGGCCCAACCAATGTATTACCCATAGCAAGCTACACCAGCTAATACAACACTTCCAATAGATCAGGGTTACCAACAACCCCAGCAGGCAACTAGACCACCTCCAGCCCCACCAGCTTATTATCCACCGCAACCTTCTCCTACACCTGCGGCACCCCAAAATCCTCCCAGTACTCAAGGGCAAGTGTACACACAACACAATCAGCCCCAACATCAAAACAACCAACACAACTACGGTGGACAACAAAACCGTGGAAGAGGACGTAATCGTGGCAACAACCAACAACATAATCAAGGTCCACCACCTCCCAATCCTCCAAATAATAACAACGCTACTCCCCCAAACCAGAATCCTGATCGTCATACCAAGCAACCAAAAAACAATAACCTGAGAACAAACCATCCATGTTCTATATGTGGAGTCTATGGACACTACACTCACAACTGTACCCATTTAGAGAAAGCATGTAAACTTTGGGCTGACGATGCCCAACGCCAGGGCCATGCTAGACAACCAGCTCCACTTAATGAACCGCAACCCATGATTTTTCAAAACCCATTACCAAACTAGGGAGTAGTAAATTCTTGCCCAATTGATCCCCCACAAGGATCTGCTGCACCTCAGCAGCAAATCACCTATGCCGCCATTGATTATCAGCATACAGATCCAGGCACACACCATTTATTAATGATGTCATCCAATGAGATTAACCTCCAAACTCGTAGGAATCAGTACGGCCCACCCCCAGAAAATCCTCCCACTGATGCATCCACCTCCCTTCCACCAGATTAACCACTACGCATACCAAATATGTCGTTGGACGGAGGACCTAAAATCCCTCGCATCCCTTTGCAAAGGATTAACAATAATCCTAATGCTCACACAACATCCAATTATAACATCGTGGAAGACCTAGGACCAACCCCCGCTGCTATATCTTCTTTAGAGGTACTGAAAACATGCCCTGCACAACGAAAACTACTACTATCCACCATTGGAGGAGTAGACCCTGACAATACACACATGATGGCTTTCGACTTAGACCAAGCTGAACCTCGATTGCCATCAAATTTGGCCTTCCAAGTATCAGTAAACATTCGAAACCTTGTTGTGCATCGATGCATCATCGATGAAGGAGCTTCAACCTACGTTATGGCCACCCTTGTGTGGCAGAAACTTGGCTCCCCCACTTTACAACCATCCACCATGGCATTACAAGCTTACAACAGGCGCTCAACTCAACCACAAGGCCTCTTAGCGAACGTACCCGTAGAACTAGGTGGAAAATTAATTCTCATCGACATCAAAGTGATCAATGCCCAACTTGACTACAACCTCCTTCTTGGATGTAGCTATATGTACAAAATGAAAGTAGTGGCTTCATCTATTTTTCGCCTCATGATGTTCCCACATGAAGGACGCATTATCAAGATTGATCAACTCACATATTATGATCCTAACGCCCCCGCAGCCCCTCAAAATGTGCTACAAATGATTGAACAAACTATTCAAACTGCACCAACATCATTTGTGTCATCAATTGGTCCTCGAATATACACCGAGTCACCTATGACTTCCACATTCCCATCGATCCCACCACCTTTACCAATAAAAAAAACATCGGATTTGTGCACCCTATCGCACAACACACAACAATCTTCATCATTGCAACAAACACACATAGTGCCTACTCATATTGGCACAACGCCAATTCATACTATCTCGTTCTTGTTCCCATTTTCTGGAGTTGTCAGTTCGCCAGTAATGGCTACACTCAACCTTCCTGGTTTAACATTAGGGATACCTGTATGGTACTTACCTGCTCCGATCCCCCCTCCGACTCTGACTGTTATTTTACAACCGGTGCAATGCATCACCACTACTAGTCAACCACCTCCCGGTGTTACTACCCCTTCCTCATCGTCCAATCCATCCCCTCTTCTCAAGCACACTGGGGACAGAGGCCCACAACCATACACTACTGTGCCCCCACCCAAAATGGTTAAAAACCCCCCCGTGTTTCGTGCTCCTCCCAAATGCTTGTTGTGTGATGAGTTAGGCCATCCCACCCATCAATGTCCACAATTACCTGCATTACAAGAGCACATGCAAATGCTTGACGATGACCCCAACATCCCGTTTGTCCAACTCGACCCATCCCCCAAGCCTCGTGATAAATCACTGCGTACCAACCACCCTTGTGCAATATGCGGTATTTACAGCCATTAATCACATCACTGTCCTGATCTCCCAAATTACACAGCATCTCTCTACGAGATGAATAATTTGGACCTTAAGACGGCACCCCCCATAATTGAGGAGATCCACTTCCCAGTACCACCCTTATCCAGAGAGATTAACACCATCTATATGATCTCTTTGACTACCACTTCCTCGTCAACCGATTTGAAAACTCAAAGTTTCTACAATGATGAGGAGATTCTAGAGGCTCTCACTGCCCCAGATTATCCCTGGGAAGACATGCACCATCGTTCCTATTTCCTCCTAGAAGAGTCCTCCTCCACCACAGCCACCCAATTTGCGGTTGAGTCCAAAGATTTCCTCCCCACTAAAGTCGACTGTTTTAGAGATTCCATTCTTGCTCCCGATGCCTTCGACGAAGCTAACATGGCCAACATTTCACCCACAATCCACATTGATATCTCTACCCCAGCCAATGCTCCTGAACTCATTACATTAGGAGCCTCCTGCACTGAGTACGAGATCGGAGAGTACAAAAAACTTTTCCAAGAGTTCCGCGATGTCTTTGCCTGGTCCTACACTGAAATGCCTGGTTTTGACCCCGCTATTATAGAGCACCACATTGACACCTCTAAGTTAGGGGGCATAATAGATTACCTCGACCCTATGATAGGGGGCATGATCAACCATTTTGAACCTTCCCCATCACATCTATCTCAGCACGTCAATGAACCCATCATTCAAACCAACACATATGTGCTCCATAGTCACAAACCCTATGCACATAGCATGGAGGCATGTCATTAACCCTGCTCACTTTTTCACATTTGTGATCTTAACCATTTTTGAGGTCACATATCACTTGTAGATTTGATTTGATTTGATACACCTAGTATTCTTCCCCCACGGGTCATCATTTCTCCCCACCACTACATCCTTGGCTTGGTGGGCTCACCTTTATTTGCAACCATTTTTTAACCTAGTTATTTCCTTTGACCATTCCGGAGTCCTTATGACCTCCATTTTTTGCACCATTTGCAACGCTAGATTCAGTTTTCCGAGCTTGTGATGATGATTGAGATCATTTATCGCTCTCACCAAAACAAATTTAGCATTTTTTCTAGACACCTCTCGTTGCCTCAGTTTGCATGCCACATCGGCCGTAGCCCATTTTTGATATAATTTATATCATCAGATTCATTTTTCCGAGACCGTGATGATGCTTGAGATCATTTCTCATTCTCACCCCCAGATGTTTTGGGTATTTTTTCCAAAACGCCCCCCATCGCCTAGGTTTGCGTGCCACCTCGGCCGTTCTCTGTTTTTTACACTTTTTATATCATTGGATTCAGGTTTTTGAGCTCGTGATGACTCTTGAGATCATTTCTAACTCTCACCCAGTACAATTTCAACATTGTGTCCCGACACCTTATTTCCTCGATTTGCGTGCCACATCATCCGCCATCGGATTGTTCCACATTTTTACATGAGCCATTCACTCCTTTCATACTGCAATTATTTCATTATTTTGCCACCATTCATTATCCCGCAAGGAGGCCCACTAGTGTTCCCCCTACCCTCGTTCTTGGTCATCATAAATGTTCCTTGATTGAGCACTTCCTCCTTGCCTGACCATTCCTTTTGTTTGGTATAATTTTATCCCTTTTTCAAGCCGGACAAGTCCTTTACAAAAAAGGGACTTAGGGAGTTTCTGTTAAGTTCTTTTCTGACTCCTAAAACAATGAAAAGATCACCGAGCAATCTTGCTTCCTTTCATGCCCGTTAAAGTACCTGAAAGGGTGTCTATCTGGTATAAGTTTAACCCTTTTCCGGACCTGGTAGACTAATTATGAAAAAAGAATACTCTAGTCACACTGGCAAGAAGAGTTCTTCATTGCATCCTTTTATGCTTCTTCGGGCCTTGGAGACTAACACAAGAAAAAGCAACCCGATGGAGTCTTCTTATCACTTTCAAACTCTCTAAAATTGAAAGCAACCATGAGCACGAACTGTCCTGGGCTCATACAAATCCACACGACAGTACCATTCCATTATTTCAGAGTCTTCTTATCGCTTTTAGACTCAAAATTGAAAGCAATCACGAGCATGAACTATCCCGGGATCGTATAAATCCACACAACAATACCATTTTGAACACACTTCTTCTAGTTCCTTAACCCATGAAGACGTTCCCCCCGTGCCTCTCGGCACTATGATTGATCAACTCAGCAGCACCCCTAATAAGGTCGCCTTTGTTCAGAGTATTCTACAGTCTCCTTCCATATTACACCAACTTGAGTATCACTCATCCCAGTCACTATCCTTGATCCATTACAGCTATGATCCCTTTCCCACTAGTTAGTGTCATATGTTGCCCGATCATCCCCTGTCATCATACTTTGAATAAAGGAAGTTTGAGTCCACCGACTCTACTTTCCCAGTTATCCCCCATAGTATGTCAGTCCTACCATCAGTACTCTCACACTTCAGTTCTCCACCCGGTGCTCCTATCAAGGAAACATCATCGCCTTGCTAGTTGTAGGTTTCCCTCTATCGACGACAGCCCCTCTATTCCAGAGGATAGACCTAGAGGTCCCTGCGCCTCGGACTCATCACCATTTGTGGTGAGTGCCTACAGACCATTTTGAGAGGAGTCATCATTGCCTCTCCGAGTGGTTGTTTCTCAGATGCTCGACTTCAAAACCTTGTTCGCATCATTGAGAATCATGTAGGGTATATATCCCTTCAGTTATTGGTCAAAGACCCCGGATTTCCCCCGACTCTAGCACATTGGTGAGTCACTTCGTAACGCCCAGTTATATGTTCCCATGGATGTCTGGGTTGCATTGGCGATTGTATTCGGAAGCCATCCAGTTATATGCTTCCTTGAGTACCCAGTTCAGTTCCAGTCTAGTGTACCATTGAGGGTGTGACTCCCCATCACTATGATCCAGCAGCTCATCAGTTCCTCTAGCACCACATTCAGCAGCACTGTTGTTATTCTAGTGTATCAGTTCTTTAGCTCAGACATGGTCATCCCAGCAGTATGTCCCAGATTTGTGTCCCCTCTGGACCCTTATGATGTACACAATGGTTCTCTATGTATCTTACAGGTCCCCCTTTTTGGGCCTCATTGTTATGTTTTATATATCTTCATATGAGCATGGGTATGCCCGCCTCGTCCATATATTGAGATTCCTCCACCTTTGAGGACATGTATATTTCAGGTCCCCATTTATTCGACCCCCTTGTTATTATTCTATATCTTGATAAGAGCATGGGAATGCTCGCCTCGTCCATATGTTCAGATTATTCCTCATTCATTATTGAAGTCATGTACTTTCAGTTTTTGTAGTTTGTTCGGGACTGTTGTTCTAAGTTCTAGTTCATTTCTTCTCCTCTCCACACCCCAGGAAAACCATAAAATACTTATGATGTCTATCGGCCATACGATGAGCTCCTTCCCTCACGCATCAGGGAACAATCTGTTACCACCCAAAAAGTGCTCACTACCTCATCTCCCTCATTACATGACTCATTTGTCCATATTTCCTACCATATTTGCCTCCAAAACCTCCAAAACCCATTAAAAAGCCTCCAAAAGGCCCAAAACCCCCTTTTTTCCCCAAAATAAGTTAAATTTATCCAAAAATAGCAAAAACCCTCTAAAAAGGGAATAAAAAATACAAAAAAGAGGAAAAAGAGGGAAAAAAGGAAGCAAAAACCCTATATAGCTGACCTAAACCATATGGTGCCCAAAACCATGGGCCAGCACTCCACCACTAAAAAATTATAAATAGGTGATGGAGGCCCCTCATTTCACATCCATCCATCATCCTATCCTCGCGCTGTCAAAATATCTCATGAGACTTTTGGCCATTTTCAGCATCTTGGAGAAGAGACCCTTGGAGCTTGGAGCTACTCACCTTTGGAGTTCCTCAACACAAATCATCACCATTTGAGGTATCTTAATACAAAACATCTATTCTTTTATTTCTTGTTCTTGAACCGTTTTTAAATTTATTTGTTATATGCACATGTTAGTTTAGATTTAATTCATAATCGTTTTTGCTTTCAATATTGAAATTGCTATCACATTGTTGATAGGTGCCCATTGCACAAAGCTTGGTTGCAAAACCTAGCCAACAATTTCCAATGAAGCCGAGTCACCTCTCATCCCTGCTCCTATTGAGGAAGAAGTCAATCTAGTGGATGAAGTTGCTAACATGCCAATGGGATCGTCTTCTGTTGTACATCAGAAGAGAGGAGGTGTTGGTAATATTATCTACAGATAAACTCGGATGGCATAGGAAAAAGGATAATCGCCGTGTACAAATAAGAGGGTGTACAAGAATTATCGCCACGTGAAATCTAAAGGAGTTATTTGTAATCTCACAAGCTCTAGTAGTGAAGGGGGGACATCAGGTAAACAGAATACTATTAGGGTGGAGAACGATATGAAAAGAGAACATTCCCACAAGCAGCCCTGAAGGAAAACCACTAGGGACACGTGTCAATCACATATCCATCCAGGAGGCCAAAAGCAGTTCTATTAAACCATTCTTGCAGGGCCCTAAAATCACTAAAACAGCTGGAAACTGTCGCCTCATCCATTTTCTATGAGGTCATTTTCCGACGACAGAAGCGGGCCCCTAGTAAAGATGCACGTTGAAAATGTACCAATCTCCAGATCTGGATTGGTCTATATCGATGGCTCGGATCATTTCAAGGTGCTCAAAGAGCTCGATCCCTAGTACTTCAGGATCATCCCTGAAAAAATACCATCATCACCATGTGGCCATTTCTTGTTGAGTCAGGGCCTTGAAAGCAATTTCCCTAAACCATCGTCACATAATCCTAAAACCATTTCCCTCATACAGTCTATCGTTTCACATCGTGGCATCTTCTTCCATGTCACACTACTGCCAGTCATACCCAAAGTGGTTATTACTACCAATAATCATGGTCAAAGTACCTCATGTATTAAATAATCCAGTTACCCCTTAGCTAATGAACTAATCTCAAAGCTCCACGTAGTCCCTGCATTTATTTGCAGCCATCCCCAGGATTAGTTCTATAAATACCTCTCCCAGCAAGCCATTTACATCCTGCAACCCAACTCCAAAGTATCTCGACCTTCCCTATTATCCTATCATCTCCAAAGCTTGCAGAGCAAATCGAGAGGTTGCACTTCTTGCACTAATCCTGTCTTAAATGGCCTCTAAGGAAATCCCATAGGTCAGTGCTACCTTGACATCCGGCAATTCAGATGAGCATCTCGGCGATGTCTTGTTCGATGTGCATGACTATGTTTCTTCTTTCCCCAATTTACATCAATTGGCTCTACAAGCAGAGGAACAGGCTAAGAGTGGGGAAGATTCGTTCAACCCTTGGAAATTAGGGTTAGCCAGGATGATTCTTCCCATGGCTAGAAATTTCCCAGAGGTAATCTAGTGGTGTGCAGATTGCTATGCACATGAGAGAATGGCTATCATGTCCCGGGTTGGAAATCTAGTATGCCCAATCAACCGAGACCTGATTTTGGAATTGATGGAGTTTGAAGATAGGCCCTCGGCTCTAATCTTAGAGGAGGAGGTGCTAACAAGCAAAATGCGTGAGTTGCCTTTGGATAAAAGAGATTCCTTCATCCGGCTTCTTTTGCCTCCTGGAGGAACTATCCCGGATAATGAGGCCTTTTTTAGCCTAGAAGTGTTTTTCGGCATGATTTGCAAACTCCTGGGATATGACAGTGACTTAATAATTGATGACATTGTTATAGGCCTATTGTTTATCATTAATCTATCTCAGCATGAGGCATCGGTTAGTCTAGACTTTGTAACTTTCCTTTCCCAGTCAATCCACCTGCAACTGAAAGATTTTTCTTCCACAAATTTATTTCAGTATTGTTCTATACTCCTCTATTTGATCATTTTTTAGAACAAGAGCTACTTTGATAAAGAGGATCTTAATAGGTCCATAGAACCTTCTTCCCCACAAGGGGGTTTTTCCATTTTCGTTGATTCTGTCATATCAAAGATATATACCCTGATGTTTGATGACCACCCACCAAAGATTTTTCTGGAAGGTAAGCAATTGCTCTAGCTTAATCCAAATGAAGCTGTGGGAAATTGGTTTTTCTTTGAAAAGCATACTGAGATCAAGATATATGGGGTAGAGTTGGCTCCCTATTAGCTCCCCTTATTCATGACTCCCCGACTATTCTCACTAGAATTTATCTGCCAGATATTCAATTATGACGAGGTACATTTTATGAAGGGCAACAGTGCAAGGACTTTCAAAGTCCCAAGTGAAGCGGGCCCATTCCAACTACATGATAGAGCATCCCAGAAGGACGTTGAGAAAATTCTAGCCACTTATGGTTTCCACCTTAGCGAGATCCATCCTTATGATCATAGAGGGATCATCTTTCAAAAAAGACATCTTGTCTGTGCAGCTGTATATCAGCATAAGCCGCATCCCTTACTTGATAAAATGGCTAACCTGGAGAGTTGGGGGTAGTGTCAAGCTGCATTGATATCAAGTAGGGCTATTGGGTCACCTGTTGTCCCGACCCCTATGAAAATAAATATGCTAGGGAACATGGAAACTTCAGAGCAGACATCAAGTACTACAGGAGGAGAATCCGAGAGTGCGGGATCGAAAACCAAAAGAATGAAAGCAGAAGGAACATCTGGCTCAACTCCCAAATACGGTCAGGCACTCACCCTTGTAGCACCTGTCATTGTTGAAAGTTTTCCTTCTATTGTGTGGCCATAGGGGCCAGAGTCCCAGACCATGGAAGGAGCCTTGGTCACCACATCTTACTTCAAGAAGGGATTATTCAAACATTACGAGCAAATTAAGGAAGACAATGCAGATCTCGAGAAAACTCTAATCCCAAAGGAGTTGGATACAGGGAGAACTACCAGGATGTTGTCGGCACTAGATTTGAAGCAGGGGGCTTTTAAAATGGTGGTCCTAGAGCAGATAGCTCCAGGGGAAAAGAAAGCACTGTCGAATTTTAAGGTAAATCAAATAACTATGGATTTAGATCAAGTCCCATATCAGGATATCATGGAGTTACATCGTAAGATGGGAGAAGGAGTGTACAAAGATGTTCGCAAATTCACCATGAGTACCAATAGATTACAGGTTTCTCTAAATAAGCTTGAGAAGTAGCGAAAGAATGAAAAGTCATCAAATAAATCCAAGCAACTAAAAATAGTAGAGCTAGAGCAGGAAGTCCTTAAGGCAGTCCAAAACCCAGAGGAGAGGGCCCCATTACAAGCCTTGCTGAAGGAAAAGAACAAGGAAATAGCGGGCTTAAGAAAGAGGCTGAATATTCCCACAGTAGAACATTCCTAGACAGTCGAAGTAATTGGAATTCAAGCAGAGTTGGACAAATTGGTCGGTGAAGGTCAGAGGCTAAAGGAAAGAATTGTCTCACTGGAAGGGGAATTGGAAGAAGCCAGGAGGCTGAATCAGAGCCTCCTGCAGAAAAAGGCAGTTAGTCTCCAAATTTCATCAGCAGTGGATCTGACGGACAAACTTGCCCAAGCAGTGGTGGAGATGAGTATCAAAGATGCAAAGTTTAACCAATTACAGGCTTAGTTAAGAGAGAAAAATGATGAGCTCTTAGAGGTTAATGAAAAATTGATAAAAAGAGACCAAGTGATCTCAGAGATCCACCAAAGGGAAAACGATCTCCATGGGAAAGTGAAAGAACTATTCACAAAACTCACTGGCAAGCCTCTAATTAAAAGTGCTAAGATTATGTTATTGAATCAGATAGGTGCCTTGATAAAATCCCAGTGGAATCATTTAAATCCTAATCAGGAAGAATCAGAATTGGCTAGAATCGCTTCAGTCGATGCACGAGATGTAATGAGCCGTGTAGGTAAAAAAGCCCAAGTTGCCAGAGAAGTCATTAACTTCCTGAATGAAAAAAATTTCTCTAAATTGTAGACATATGCTGTCAAAGATTGGACCAAGTTAATCATGGAAGCTAATAAGGTGGTTATGAAGAATTCCTTAGCTCAAAATGTGGCAGATATGGCAGTACAATTGAAGAAGGATGTTTTTTCTTTTAGGGAACAGTTCAGGATGATATATCCTCTTGGTATTCCTTCCTGATGGGATGGGAATGGAGACCTTTACCCGCTGGACCAGTTTATCACACTAATGACAGAAGCAAGGGATTCTAAAATCCGCTTGACTGGCACATTATAGGAACTCAGCGGAGCAATGGTAGCGGGAAAATTACATAAAAACTTCAAGATCCTTGACATCTTACAAGCCATTTTTGATAATGATCCAAAGGATTCATACCAGTGATATACAGAGCTCGATTCGGCCCTCAGAGAGCTAAAATATTTTCAGATCCCCATGGGTAAGGAATGGAAGAACATCACCAGGTTCAGCGAGGCCAAGCGATTGGAGCAGTCTACCAGTAAGCAAGCAGTGGTCGCAGCCAGTTCCGCACCACCTGAAATAGGGACCTCGTTTGCTCAATAGAGAATTCCTCCACCGTAGCAGGGTGGACCACAACCCTAGCTACTTATCACTCAATCTTAGTCTCAAGAAGGGGTTTTCTATTTTTGTAACAATTTTTTGTTAAAATGATAAACCAATTTCTATAGGCCATTGGGCTATAGCAACTTTTGGTTATGAGTCTTTTTGTAATATTAGCAATTTTGTAAATGGTCAAGAAAGGGCTATATATAGAACTACCAGTGAAATAGCAAAAGGTCAGCTCTTTGATGTAAGAAGTATTACTTCTATGTTTGATAGTGGATCATTATACATGAACATATTATTACTCTATCTTGGAGCTAATGGATTCAAAGTTTTGATGTGCTGAGTTAGTATCTTCTTCTGTTTTCCATCTCTTCCATTTATGTATGATATGCAAAGCTTGTCTGGGTTTATATGAGTGCCTATGCTTAAAAGTATTTCTTCTTTGGTAATTGGTGATTGAAGTGTTCAGGCTAATATACCTTGAAGTGATACCCTCATATTATTCGGTGGTGTTTTGCTATTCATTTTGTTCAGACTGTTGAATTCCTCCCTTAGTCTCAACACGTCCTTTTGCAAATATAATATAAATATTTACTTACACAGTACCTTTATATTGCACCATTTCATTTTTCATCTGCTACTAAAGTCTGCTTCCTTTGCACATTGAAATACTACCTATTAACATTTCAATATCAGAATTCTACATTGTTTCTGTCAAATTATTTTGTGATTTAGTAAAGTTTTTCAGAAGTGATTACTGATGCCTAGGCACTGTTCTAAAAAAACAGCTTTAGAACATCTCTGGGACTAACAGGAGGGACGTAACTTAGATCCGACTGGCCCCAGAAGCAGCACACTCGTTCCACTGCCAAAGTGCTGGAAGGTGTCCTGGCTGAGAGCCCATCAAGCTCGAAGGTTGTGGAATCCGCAGTCCGTGCAGGAGTTTTTTCCAGGGATATCCTAGGCTATCGACCTCCATTCCAAGCTAGGGTGCAACTGAGGAAGGTCGGTAAGAACCAATGGTATCAAATAAGGATGTCGACAATTCTGCCAGTGATGAGTTGTACCACCAATATCGTACCATCATTGATGATGGCGTGGTATGATGATCACTATTTGTTGGCACTGGAATATGTTATGATGGAACCCTTTCAACCAAGAGAACCAGGGTAGACGGGTTAGGCACCCCGCATTCCACTTTACTGGGCGTGTGGCTTGGCGAAGTCTGGGCTATTGGGGTTGATCTACATGCCACATTTTGGGTGGTTGACGGAATCCAATGCATGCGTCAGATAGTTGTGGGCCTGTTTTCACGGTGGGGTAATATGGTTGGATAGGCAAGTCACAGTGATGATGGACCTGATTTCTAAGATGATAGGTTTTCCAAAGGATGGGGTCGACCCATCACAGTACCTTCAGGGGAAGGACAATGACAAGAAGATTGCAACAAGGTTGCAGAAGTGGTACAAGATGCAGAAAGACAGACGGGCGTACCGCTTGGACACTATCAACGAGCCTATAGTCAAGATTGGTTCGCAAATCTTGGCTACCAAAATCCTGCGGAACGCTCAACCCAATCAAGGCAATTTCGGGGTTGTCTCCTAGGCACTGTTGATGTATATGTAACTTCGGAATGTATTTCATCTATGTATTTCATATATATTTATTGTACCCTTATTAGAGATGTGTTATTCCTCTATAAGGAAGTGTCGTCATGTGGATTGACAAGTGTCACAAGTGTGTGTACTTGTCGATGGGTTATTAGACCACCATGTGGGGTTGTCCCTGAATTATACATATTATAATGTGGATGTACCTAGCTAGACAAGTCGGCCCCATAAGGTCATTGGGAAAACAGATTAGTATAAATAGAGATCAGGTGATCTCTATTTAGATCACTCGGAAAAGCATCTCACTCTCACTCAGAAAGTGGTGCACTAGTGAGGAGGAGGATCATTTGCTACTAGGAGACTATCTCAATGTATTTTCGTTGTACTTTGGTTGAGCCATTACTCTCTCTGTCTCTGAGGAAGTTGTGGGGTTTTTCACCTTAGGGTTTTCCCCATGGAAACTCTGTGTCTCTTGTCTCTCATGCTTCTGATTATTGTGATGCTTGTCATGCTTATTGTGATTGTCATGCATTGATATACTGTATATGTTATTCTCTCAGCAAAGATCCTAGAGTATTGTGAATTAATGCTCAAAATTTAACATGGTATCAGAGCTTGCCTGAGAAGAAGACATTTTAAAATGATGGAAACTTGAGTTTCTTGTTTATTGGATTTCTCTCCACATATTTTTGAAAACCAGTATAGTTGATTGAGTCTACTCATCAAGGTGCATCTATCTGTCCAATCAAAATTCAATTCTGAGCATTTTCATATTTTTCTCTAAAAATTAGGGTTTCCACAAAAATAGGAATTTCTAGAATCTGAAGACACAGCTGGAAGCTCCTTTCAAAAATCGAAGTTTATAGCTTTGGATCGATATTTTTGGCTGGGTAGATCTCCAGGAAACTCAAGCCCTAATTTAGGGCTCTCCCTAGTGAACCTAGGAGGACAAAAGGTCAAATCTGAAGAGTAAAACTTTGCTGATCTCAAATTCTGAATGCACCAGGCTGATCAGCTCATCAAAGCGCATCTTTCTATCCTTTCAGAAATTTGAAATTCACATTTTGAATTTTTAGGGTTTTTCCGACAAACCCTAATCTAGGACCAGATCCAGTTTTCAGCATTTCAAGTGGTAAGACCTAAATCTTTTCTATTTCCATTTGAAGTACTCTTTAAGATGTCTCTCCACACCAAGCTTGAGGATAAGCTTGAAGGGGCTGATAACTTTTGATCCTGGAAGTATAGGATTGGGTTAATCCTGGAAGAGAATGAGTTGGACTCATATATAAAAGAAGATATCCCTATCCCAAAGGATGAAGAGGCCAAGGTATTGCATAAGAAGAACTTGGTCAAGGCAAAGAGAATCATTGTTGATTCCATTAAAGACCATCTCATACCCCATTTGTCATATCTAAAGACACCCAAGGAGATGTTTGACTCTTTGACCAAGCTATTTGAAGGGAAGAACATAAATCGGAAGATGACCCTGCGGAACCAATTGAAAGGAGTAAAGTTTTAGAATGGAGAAACCATTTAATCTTACTTTTCAAGGGTCTCCCAGATCAAGGAACAACTAGAAGCAGTGGATGAAATGGTGGAGAATGGTGAAGTGGTGATGACCACTCTAAGTGGCCTACCCAGGTCATGGGATTCCTTTATTCAAGGAATTTGTGCAAGGAAGAAGTTGATCTCCTTCAACAGATTGCGGGAAGAATGCTCTCAAGAAGAAGCTAGACTTATAGCTCATGAGGAAAAGATGGGAGGTGAAGATCAAGCTCTTGCAGCTCACACCAAAAGAAGCAAGCCGAAGAAGGAGCACTCTCGCCACAAGAGATCCTATCAAAAGAATAAGAAGGATCTAAGATGCTTCACACGCAATGAGAAGGGTGACTTTGCTTCAGATTGTCCCAAGAACAAAAGGGATAATAACAACAACTCCAGTAAGAAGAAGAAGGGCAGCAAAAGAAAGTTTCATGCTCATGCTGCCGAGGATGATAGACCTCCAAAGAAGAAGGCTAGGGCAGAAAGTGATGATAGTGATGTTGACTCATCAAGTGAAGAAGAGTATGTTTCAATCTCTGTTCTCACAGGTACTATCTCCCATGGTTGTAATGATTGGTTGATTGACAGTGGGGCTTCCAAACACATGACTGGGTTTAAGGAATCTTTTGTGAATCTATCTGAACATGAACCGCCCCATAAGGTGAAACATGGGGATGATTATCAATACCCAATCAAAGGAAGTGGTGAAGCCTCCTACAACCTAGATTCTGGAAAATCTTTGAAGATGAAAGAAGTCCTTTATGTACCTGGGCTCAAGAAGAACTTACTCTCCATCTCTGCATTGGATGCAAAAGGTATGAGGGTTGCATTTGTGGATGGCCAACTCCTAATGTGGCCAAAGGGAAAGAACATAGATGATGCAGTCGTGATTGGAGAGCAAGAGGGAGGTTTGTATAAATTGAAGGGACAACCTGAACATGCCATGGTACATGAATCCATGGAGCCAAGTGAACTTTGGCATAGAATACTTGCTCATATGCACTATAGAGCACTTCCAATTGCAAGCAAGGCTGTAGAGGGTCTTCCTGAAATCAAGACCAAACATGAAGCTGTTTGCAAAGGATGTGCAAAAGGTAAGAACATTAAGAAGGATTTCCCAAGCAGTGAAAGCAAAGAAAAAGACATCCTGGAAATCATCCACTCAGATGTATGTGGTCCTATGTCATCTAGTTCTCTGAGTGGGTATGTTTACTATGTCTCAATTATTGATGACTTCTCCAGAAAGACTTGGGCATACTTCTTGAAGAACAAAGATGAGGTGTTTGATAAATTCAAGGAATTCAAAACCTTGATGGAGAATCAAATTGAAAAGAAGATCAAAACATTCACATCCGACAATGGTGGAGAATTCACCTCAGGTGACTTCAAGAAGCTTTGTAGTGATTCAGGGATTAAGAGGGACTTGACTACTCCTTATAATCCTCAACAGAATGAAGTTGCAGAAAGGAAGAACAAAACTATCATGGAAGCAGCAAGGGCAATGCTGCATGACCAGGATCTACCTATGCATCTATGGGCAGAAGCAGCTAGAACAGCTATATATGTGCATAACAGAATACCCCACAAGATATTGGACAACAAGACACCAGAAGAGGTCTTTTCTGGTAAGAAACCTGAAGTCAGTCATCTCGGAATATTTGGTTGTCCAGTATACACTCATGTTCCAAAGGAAAAGAGGACTAAACTAGATCCTTTAGGAAAGAAGGGTATCTTTGTGGGTTACAGTGAAAGCTCGAAGGCTTACAAAATATACTTTCCAGGGTTCAAGAATATTGATGTCAGTAGGGGTGTAACATTTGATGAAAACTCAACATTCATCAAATCAAGGAAGGCACCTATCAAAGTTTATGAAGAACCTAAGGAACTAGATTTCAAGACACTACCATGACTGAAGCAGTTCCATAAGTTGTTCGTGAGTTTGAAGATCCGGAAGAACCTGTAAATCCACCCCGTGAGGATAACTCTCACAAGAGGAAACCTACATGGGCTAGAGAGCTCATTCAAGATGCAGAAAGATTTGGCATTCCAGAAGAAGAACAAAGAGCAAAGAAGATAACCAGATCACATACCAGCTATGTTGCTTTACTCTGTGACATTATGAACAAAGAACCTTCTAGTTATGAAGAAGCAACAGAAAAGAAAGAATGGAAGGATGCCATGGTTGAGGAATACCAATAAATAATGAAGAATGATGTTTGGGATGTTGTCCCAAGACCTAAAGAGAAGTCTGTTGTGACTTCCAAATGGATCTACAAAATCAAGCATGCTGCAGATGGCAGTGTAGAGAAATACAAGGCAAGATTCGTAGCTCATGGCTTCTCTAAGAAAGAGGGAATAGATTATGAAGAAACTTTTGCACCTATAGCTAGGTATACTTCCATCAGAATAGTACTTGCCCTGGCTGCAGCAATGAAATGGAAAATATACCAGATGGATGTCAAGACTGCTTTCTTGAATGGTGTAGTTGAAGATGAAGTATATGTGGAGCAGCCACTCGATTTTGAAATACATGACAGGGAGTCATATGTATGCAGACTGAAGAAAGCCTTGTATGGCTTGAAACAAGCTCCCAGAACTTGGTATGGTAGGATGGACAGTTTCCTATCTAGTTTGGGCTTTACCAAGAGTAAAGCGGATTCCAACCTTTACTACAAGGTTGAGGAAGGGAATCCTGTGATTCTACTCCTGTATGTGGATGACTTATTTGTAACAGGAGATGACAGACTGATTGCAGATACTAAGAGGAAGCTTGCTGCTGAATTCGATATGAAAGATTTGGGAATGATGCACTATTTGCTAGGTATGGAGGTGTGGCAGAGTGCAGGTGGGATCTTCCTTGGTCAAGGTAAGTACACAATAGATATCCTGAAGAGATTTGGGATGATGGATTGCAAGGCCATGGCCACACCTATGGCATCGAATCTGAAGCTTCTATGTGATGCTTCATCTAAGCCGGTTGATGTCTCTATGTATCGTCAGATGATTGGGTCCTTGATGTACCTAACAAACACGAGACCAGACATTTGCTTTGCTGTGAACACATTGAGTCAGTTCCTAATAGATCCAAGGAGTGTTCACCTGGTTGCTATAAAGCATGTTCTGAGGTACCTAAAGGGTACAGTGGATTATGGGATCAAGTATGAAGTGAATCAAAAGTTTAACCTGCAGGGTTATGTTGATTCAGATTGGGCTGGCAGTGCTGCAGATAGGAAGAGCACATTTGGATGCTGCTTCAAGTATGGGATCAGGCGTGATCTCTTGGTTTAGCAGGAAGCAATCCTGCGTAGCACTAAGTACAGCTGAGGGAGAGTATGTTGCAGCCTGTTCAGTTAGTTGTGAGGCAGTATGGCTACGAAAGCTACTGTCTGAGTTATTTGATCTCCCGTTGGATGCTACTAGTATCTTCTGTGATAACCAGAGTTGTGTGAAACTGTCTGAGAACCCAATGTTTCATGACAGGTCAAAACACATAGAGATCAAATATCACTATATCAGGGATATGGTGTAGAGAGGAGCTGTGAAGCTCCTGTATGTTGCAACGGACGAGCAGATTGCAGATGTGCTGACGAAGCCAATAGCCAGGGTGAAGTTTGAGTACTTCAGAGAGAGGCTTGGCATTCTTCAAATCGAGGACACTTCGAGCAAGAAGTGACGGACGCATTTGTTGAATCCATTCCAAGCATGTTGGAAGGAGGATCCTTCACATGGCTGTGGATGTAAGCGCTGGATGATGAACATTAGTATGATGTTCTGGTTTCTGCTTTGTATGATCAGTTGGATCATTTTTATATGGATGCATCATTTTGGATGCTGGATATGATCAGTTGGATCATTTATATGTATATGTATGTACACATCATGTTGGATGCTGGATATGATCGGTTGGATCATTTATATGTATATGTGTGTACGCAGTATGTTGGATGCTTGATATGATCAGTAGGATCATTTGTATGTCTTTTGTATGCATCATGTTGGATGCTTGGACCATGTATCTGTATATGTATCAGGTGGATACATTGTATGATCAGGTGGATCATGTATGGTGATATGTATCATGTATTTGTATTTGTATCAGGTGGATACATTGTATGATCAGGTGGATCATGTATGATGATATGTATCAGGTAGATACTTGGTATGCATCAGGTAGATGCATTATATTATCAGGATGATCGTGGATGACGAGCTTCAGGATGTTGCTCCAAATGGCATGCAATAGGATGTTGCAGTGATGATGATCAGGATGATCATGTGTACATCAGGATGATGTATGGTGAGTATTAGGTTGATACTCTATGGCCATGGATCAGGTTGTGCAGATGAGCATATAATTTGGCCCTGGGAGATTTGCAGATAGTCTTTCGAGGTTTTTCCTATGGCATGTAAATCGTTGTTAATATTTAATATGCTAAGACATAAAATAGCAGCATTACATTCCATTTCACAATAATAGCATATACAAGATCACTAAAGAAACAACAAGCACAGCATAAACACAAGAGACACAGATTTATCCTAGGAAACCCTCATGGGGTAGAAAACCCAGCAAAGCTTCCTCAACATAGATGACCAGCAAATACAGAAGATGTAACCCTGAGCATAAGATCCTCCTTCTCCATAGCAGACCTCTCTCTCATAAGTGTGCCACTCTCAAGTGAGTGAGTGTGTGTAAAATAAGGAATACACCTCCTCTATTTATACACTACTCCAACTTGTCTTTTACACAAATCATGTAGGCTTGTATTTAACCATTGGGTTAAATACCCCACTACAACTGACTGGGCCGACCCCTCTAGGGTGGTCTAATAACCCTTTGACCCACATTACAGATACAGGGCCGACCCACACTAGGGAAGTCTAATAACCCAAGTTACCACATTCCGACGGAGGAATAAACATCTCCGGATATACAATAAGATCTTCACGGAGGAATGAATCATCTCTGGAATAATAAAGTACAAATATAATATTCTTTGAAGTTACAATATCTCAACATTCCCCCTTAACGAGAAGGATATTATAACAGCATCTGGACGAGCAAGGAGTCATCAACGTCATACATGATACATCTATAAATCATTGGAAGCTTTCTCAACATCATTAGTAACTCAAGCAGTTACTGGAACATTTTCAATACTGGAACATCAACATCTTCAGTACTGAGTCTTTATCTTCTGTAGCACTCGAACAACTACAACAACATCAACATTTGGATCCTCACGATCATCAGCATCGTCATCATACGATCATCAGCATCGGGATCATCTGGATCTACAGCATCTAGATCATCACGATCTACAGCATGTGGATCATCACGATCTACAGCATCTGGATCATCACGATCTACAACATTTGGATCATCTCAATCTACAACATCTGGATCATCACGATCTATAGCATCTGGAACATCTCGATCTATAGAATCTGGATCATCACGATCTACAACATCTAGATTATCTCGATCTACAACATCTAGATCATCTCCATCTACAACATCTGGATCATCTCGATCTACAGTATCTGGATCATCACGATCTACAGCATCTGGATCATCTCGATATATAACATCTGGATCATCTCAATCTACAGCATCTTCATCTAGATCATCAGTATTAGTATCCACACTAATACAAGTATACACGTCATCAATACAAGTATCCTCATCAATCCAAGTATACATACAAGTATCCTCATCAATACATATCATCAATACAAGTATCAATACATCAATACAAGTATCCTCATTAGTGATAATAGCAGCATACCATGCAACACACAAGATCATATTATAGGATGATCAATCATGCTCTCTTTAGGACATAGGTCCATGGATGATACAATCTAGATCAAGTTCCAAGATGATCAATCCTTATCACTTTAAGACAAGTCTCATGTCTAGGGATGATGCAATCCAATCACGTACATTTTGAACCCAGTTCACGGACGATGCAGTCCTCTCATGTACATTTTGAACCCAGTTCATGGACGATGCAGTCCTCTCACGTACATTTTGAACCCAGTTCATGGATGATGCAGTCCTCACGTACATTTCGAACCTGGTTCACGGACGATGCAGTCCTCACACATACCTTTAAGACAAGTCTCATGTCTAGGGATGATGCAATCCCATCACGTACATTTTGAACCCAGTTCATGGATGATGCAGTCCTCACATGTACCTTTAAGACAAGTCTCATGTCTAGGGATGATGCAATCTGATCACGTACATTTTGAACCCAGTTCATGGATGATGCAGTCCTCACATGTACCTTTAAGACAAGTCTCATGTCCAGGGACGATGCAATCCCATCACGTACATTTTGAACCGGGGTCTAGGGACGATGCAGTCCTATCTTCAATTCTCGGAGACATCAGTCTACAGATCAATTCTGGGACCTAAGTCCGGGGAAGATACAATCCCCTACCTATTCATTCAGGACTTCATTATCAGAGACCCAGTTGACGACTCAATTTTGGGACCGAAATCCGGGGAAGATACAATCCCCCACCTGTTCATTCAGGACTTCATTCTCAGAGACATCTTGTCTATGGCTCTCTTTAGGACTGAAGTCCAGGGATGATCCAATCCTCACATTTCCACCAAGGACTTCATTCTCGAAGACATACGTCTACGGCTCTCTTTAGAACATGTGTTCAAGGATGATGCAATCCCTCTTCTTTATTGTAGACATCTGTCTGCGGCTCACTTTAGGATTGAAATCCAAGGATGATTCAATCCTCACATGTCCACAAAGGACTTCATTCTCGAAGATATCTGTCTACGGCTCCTTTTAGAACATGTGTTCAAGGATGATACAATCCCTCTTCTTTCTCGGAGACATCTATCTACGATTCACTTTAGGACTGAAATACAAGGATGATTCAATCCTCACATGTCCACAAAGGACTTCATTCTCGAAGATATACGTCTACGGCTCTCTTTAGAACATGTGTTCAAGGATGATACAATCCCTCTTCTTTCTTGGAGACATCTGTCTACGGCTCACTTTAGGACTGAAATCCAAGGATGATTCAATCCTCACATGTCCACGAAGGACTTCATTCTCGAAGATATCTATCTACGGCTCCTTTTAGAACATGTGTTCAAGGATGATACAATCCCTCTTCTTTCTCGGAGACATCTATCTATGGCTCACTTTAGGACTGAAATCCAAGGATGATTCAATCCTCACATGTCCACGAAGGACTTTATTCTCGAAGATATCTGTCTACAACTCCTTTTAGAACATGTGTTCAAGGATGATGCAATCCCCTTGTCACCTTAGACCCTGTCTAAGGACCATCCACCAACCTTTCTGTCGGCATCACCAATATAAGTATCCACATCATCGATCTCTCTGTCGGTGTAGGCAATCTCATCATAAGTGACCACATCACTCCCCCTTTTGAGGAGGGTCCTTCTAAACTATATTAAGTTTGTCTCGGAAATCTTTACTTGAGGTAGAGGTTTGGTTAGTACATCAGATCGGTGGAGGTTTGGTTAGTACATTGGTGACTTGTTACAAATTCAAACTTTAATTCCTTTTTGCACCATATATTGTATATAGAAATGCCAGATCTCTATGTGCTTTGACTTATCATGGAAGACTGGATTCTTTGCCATTTTGGTACAACTCTGTTTGTCACATAGGATCATAGTTGGGTCTATCTCTAAGTGAAACAATCCTGAAGCCATACTTCTTCACAACTAGCAGAGCAAGCAGCCATATATTCCGCTTGTGCTGAGAGCCACACTAGACTACTTCCTACTAAACCACAAGATCACGGTTGATCCCAGACAATAACATCTTCTCGATGTGCTCTTCCTGTCTGATACACTTTCTGCTCAATCAATATCTGTGTAGCCATCTAAATTCATGATCTCCAAGATAACATAGATCAAAGTTTATCATATCCTTTAGGTACCTCATCACATGCTTTGCAGCTATCAGGTGAACACATCTAGTTTCCACTAGATACTGACTCAAGGTGTTCACAGCAAAGCATATATATGACCTAGTATTCGTTAGATACATCAATGACTCAATAATTTGTTTGTACAGAGTTATATCTACTAACTCTAATGACTCATCCACTAACAGATTTGAGTTGGAATCCATGAGAGTGGCCATTCCAACACATCAAGTCCTTTTAATATTTATTAGCATATTTTCCCTAGTTGAGAAAGATTCCTTCTGAGCCTTGCCATGCTTCCAGACCTAGGAAGTAATGCGTCAATCTAAGATCTTTCATTTTCATTTTTGTAGCCATCTTCTTCTTTCTTTTCATGATCTGTTTCTCATTCCCTGTCAGAAAGAGATCATCGTCATACAATAATGGTATGATAGGTTCATAATCCACAACCTTACGGTAAAGGTTAGGATCAACTTTACTTCTGGTAAAGCCCAAGCTTTGTCAAGAAGCTGTCAATTGTCCATCATTCACACTCTGCATTGAGTGATCTTCTGCATATCTATCTGTGCCATCTCTCATCAGATGGGTCAACTGATATGAGCCTCAAAATCATTCGAACTCTATGGTGAGTTGCTTCTTGCATCCATGTCATATGTGTATAGAAGCCATATTCAACCTTGTAGCAAAGGTTGAGATCCACATCACCCATGATGATCATTAAGCTCATCAATTGACTACCAATCCTAGGTACCCATACAGAACCTGATTCACACTTCTTCTTTAATTACACCATTAAGATAATGGTCTTATCTATCCACTTGGAGCAAACATCTTGTCATGATTCTCTTCCTCTTTCTAAGAGAATCTTCTAGCAATGAGCCTTCTATAGTTTGTTTGAATTGTAAATCTTCTTGTTGAACGTCCATCACTTGTTTGGTGTTCATCATTCTTCATGATATTTCCTACATATCAAAATTAAGTACATGATTATTAATACTCCATAATCATGAAATCATGTTGACATGATAACCTATTATGCATACAGATATCATTTACATAGTTATGCAACTATCTTGACCAATACTTTGGCACAACACTTTTCCATATCCTGTATGCATACAGTGGCTATCTAGATGCCTTCCATCTCTACCAAAACATACTATCGAGAGTGTGCACAGCTCTCAGCATGTCAGCAAAGAGGTTTCATTCTATACAAGCAACAATCGAATGTTTGTCCAACTTACCAATCATATGCATATTAGTAGTATATTGTTCAATGCTCTATGAATGTTTACACTCAGCATGATATATTCTAGGAATACAAATATGCATACAAGCAATATCATTTACTATTTGAAATAACAACTCAAATACTTATCTTTTATGTTTGTGTGGTTGCCTTCTGCTTGATCTTATATATGTCTTTTGAACTTCTATTCATTCTGTACCACTATGCATGCTCAAGTGTGCACTAGTGTCATCCTCATGATCTCATACACAAGCATACATTCATTAGTATATTCTCAATATTATCGAAAACATTATAATTCTAAATAATCTTGAATATGTATAGTCATGATCATTAGTATTCAGGGTTTCAGGGAATCCTTCTTTTACTCATGCATATTGTTGTTTGATCATGGGACTCTTCTGGTTAGTTAAATCATCAATCAAGATAAGAGACATAATGTGCATAAACCCTTGATTAACTTTATGAATAAGCATAACCAATCATACCAAGTATACTTATATAAGGGATCCTAACACAAGGTAAGATTCTAACATGACATAGGAAAACATACCTGGATTAGTATACCTGCTTAGTTATGTCTAACATACCTAATCAATATCTTCTTTGTTCTCTTCAATGATTTAGAGATCCTATGCTGGAACTTGCATATCTCATAAGTTAAGCATAATAGAACAAATTCATACATACCTCGTAAGTAGAACTTCTATGTGATTAAATATTATGTTTTCATGGTCATGGAACTTGATTTGTCTTTCATGATGTACCTGTATCTTGTTAGAAGACAACATCAACCTCATACAACACCATAATGCATTAGTACAATCATATAGCCGTAATCAATGAATGTCTTCGATCATTCACATGCATTCATACTGTTACTAGGGTGATAAGACAATTCTAACATTAATCAAGATTGTACTAATAAATAATATGAAGACAAACACATTATGAACTTAATCAGGAATCAGATTTCAAAACATACCTGAACCTCCTTAAGTCATACCTGTCGAGACTTTTTGTAGTCTTCTTATGTAAGGCCTTAGCCTCAACTCCCCCAGAAACTTGATCTGGAGCTTGATTAGGGTTTGCTAGCAAAACCCTAAAAATTCAATCTTTGACTTTCACACTTCCGAATGGATGGAAGGATGTGTCTTGCTAAGCTGATCAAACTAGCATACTTCAATTTTGAAATCTCCAAAATTTGACCCCTCAAAATTGCCTTCGAAACTTCTGGATCTTCTGGACAGGATCCCGAACTAGGGTTTGATGAATTACACCCTTCTACCCAATCAAAAGGTTAAATCCAAGGCTCTAAACTCTTATTTTTCTAAGGATCCTCCAGCCATGGTTACAGACTTAAAAAATTCCAACTTTTGCTAAAGCCCTAATTTTCCATCTTTCCGATCAAAATCCCGAACTGGGGTTTGATCAAACCTGGTCTTCTACCCAACCAAAAAATTCGATCTTGGACTCTAAAATTTGATTTTCCTGAGTAGCATTCAGCTGTGGATTCCAATTCCAAAAATTCTAACTTTCTCTGAAACCCTAAATTTCGAAAGCCATGAATGAAGGTGCTCGAAAAATAATTCTGTTTTGACAGAAATATGTGCCCGATTGTTTCTACTGTAACTCCGAACTTTTTGCTCCACAGGGTATGAAAACGTTTTTTGTGGTATTCTGACCTATCATATTTCCATCCCAATAGGTCTGACCTCAATTTGATTTTCTGAGAGAGAGTTATGCCAAGTGTCGCAACATGACCTGTTTATGGGATAAAACAGAAGAGAGAACTTGTACGGTGTGCCACGTGTTACTGGTTCAGCTTCAGCCTCTGAAAACGTTTCTTGAGATATTATAGTCTGTTTACTACCTGTCACTCTTTACGAAATTTTATTTGGAGCTTCCTAGCCCAAGTTATGACCTTTTTTCCTAGGTCACCTGATTTTGACTGAGATCTAGAAGATGCAGAAACCCTAACTTGTACTGATCATAACTCACAAAGTACAATGAATCTGAGGGTTCCCTTTGGACACAAGGTACCTGGGGATGTTATCTACGACCTGTAAACTTTTCAGATCTTGAACCTCCGCATAAATGGATTTATAGTGAAAGTTCCACGATGATTGGTTTTTTCTATGTAAAACCCAAACCTTCAAATTGTCGCAAGTGAAGCAAGTGTCATAAGTGCCATATATTGCCTTCCTTCAAGTTAGCTCTGATACCATGTTAATATTTAATATGATAAGACATAAAATAGAAGCATTACATTCCATTTCACAATAATAGCATATACAAGATCATTGAAGAAACAACAAGCACAACATAAACACAAGAGACACAGATTTATCCTAGGAAACCCCCATGGGGTAGAAAACCCAGCAAAGCTTCCTCAATATAGATGACCGGCAAATACAAAAGATGTAACCCTGAGCATAAGATCCTCCTTCTCCATAGCATACCTCTCTCTCATAAGTGCGCCACTCTCAAGTGAGTGAGTGTGTGTAAAATGAGGAATACACCTCCTCTATTTATACATTACTCTGACTTGTCTTTTACACAAATCATGTAGGCTCAGATTTAACCATAGAGTTAAATACCCCACTACAACTGACTGGGCCAACCCCTCTAGGGTTGTCTAACAACCCTTTGACCCACATAACACATACAGGGCCGAACCCCACTAGGGAATTCTAATAACCCAAGTTACCACATTCCGACGGAGGAATAAACATCTCCGGATATACAATAAGATCTTCACGGAGGAATGAATCATACCCGGAATAATAAAGTACAAATATAATATTCTTTGAAGTTACAATATCTCAACATTCGTACCCTGGGATATCTTGCAAATGCTCTTTCGAGGTTTTGCTCTAGGAGGGCATATAATTTGGCCCTGGGAGATCTACAGATAGTCTTTCGAGGTTTTTCCTATGGAATGTAATTCGTGCCCTGGGATATCTGGCCGATTCTCTTTTGAGGTTTTGTCCTATGGCATATAATCTGTCCCTGGGAGATCCGATAGGTTGGGCTATGTGCCCGTAATAAGTCTTGGTATGCTCTTGCGAGGTTTTTCCATGACCACATATAATCTGTCCCTAGGAGATCCTATAGGTAGAGTTGCGTGCTCGTAACAGCCTGGGATGCACTTGCGAGGTTTTGTGGTGACCACATATAATCTGTCCTTGGGAGATCCTATAGGTAGAGTTGCATGCTCGTAACAGCCTGGGATGCTCTTGCAAGGTTTTGTGGTGAGGTCACATATAATATGGCCTTGGGAGATCCTATAGGTAGAGCTGTGTGCTCGTAACAGCCTAGGATGCTATTTCGAGGTTTTGTGACGCACGTAATAAGTCCTGAGGATTCCACAGTATGGCCAGTGATGACGAAGACCTGCAGGTAGTGGGCCTACATCCAGTATGAAAAAGGACTGGCTCTGTAGAACTTCCTATGACGAGTAGATTCAGAGATTGGTTGAGATAGCAGTAGCAGAGATGATGACGATGATGATGCATCAATGATGATGATCCCGAGAAGAAGACTTGTCTAGCAGATCTGTGTCGAGAAATACCTTCCTAGTTAAGAGGGAGTGTTGATGTATATGTAACTTCGGAATGTATTTCATCTATGTATTTCATATATATTTATTGTATCCTTATTAGAGATGTGTTAGTCCTCTATAAGGAAGTGTCGTCATGTGGATTGACAAGTGTCGCAAGTGGATGTACCTAGTTAGACAAGTCGGCCCCATAAGGTCACTGGGAAAATAGATTAGTATAAATAGAGATCAGGTGATCTCTACTTAGATCACTCGGAAAAGTATCTCACTCTCACTCAGAAAGTGGTGCACTAGTGAGGAGGAGGATCATCTGCTACTAGGAGACTATCTCAGTGTATTTTGGTTGTACTTTGGTTGAGCCATTGCTCTCTCTATCTCTGAGAAAGTTGTGGGGTTTTTCACCTTAGGGTTTTCCACATGGTAACTCTGTGTCTCTTGTCTCTCATGCTTTTGATTCTTGTGATGCTTGTCATGCTTATTGTGATTGTCATGCATTGATATACTGTATATGTTATTCTCTCAGCAAAGATCCTAGAGTATTGTGAATTAATGCTCAAAATTTAACACGCACTGCTATGTGCGGCAGGCATGCATATGAAATGGTCTCTATTCTTACTTAACTAGTTGACGGAGGATGCACTGGTGGCCCAAGCAGGATAGAGGTCATTCAGTTATACGTAGTTACTGATATTAGTCGCGCTGGTCACCTAGATGGAATCTAACAATTATCAAGGCATGGACATAGATGAGGTGGAAGAACGCAAGGGAGCGCACTACCAAAACTTGTGGTGGGTGCAAGAACCGGAGCGGCTCAAAGATTGTGCCACGCAATTCTGGTTTTCTTGGGAAGCACTGCAGGCAGCTGCTGAGTGGATTCCGCACCTGACTCAGGCCACTATCGAGAAGTATAAGGGGATTTCCTGGTCCGTGCTTGGTCTGCAAGGTATCTATGTGAAAGCGCGCTACGATCCATATCGATAAAGGTTGCAGACCCCCTATAAAATCACAGATGAATACTTGGATACGATTATCGACAACTGGCCGGTCGAATTGCACATACCAGTTATTCAAGAGGAGGAGTCTACGGGGATACCATCTAATGTGCCAACCATGGACGAACCGTGTCAGATGTCGAATGAGGAATCATCGCAGACCCCTTCAGATGAGGAGTGTCAGGTTGAAGAAGGCAGAACGAAGGGACACTAGGACCATGCAAGAATCAATGGGATCCCCCTGTCATCGAAGGCGCAATTTGGTTGCCAAATACTAGCCATCACAAATGCATCCACTGGGGCGGCTAGAGAAATGACGGTAAAGACAGATGAAGGTTTCCATGTGCTCACTGCTCGTCTGGATTCCTTGTGCAATATGGTTGCGAAGAAGGAACCGGAAGGAGCACGAGTGCCACCAACTGGCACCATCAGTACTGAGTCGTGGGTCAGGAATGTCGATATTCCCCCGATTGCGATTGTGACAGAGAATGAGGCTTTGAAAGCATTGCTGCAGCCATTGGAGAAAGTGACCTTCAATTTCAATGCGCTACCAGTGAAAGCGTTGACAACTATACAGGCAGTTGCCTCTCGGGAGATGGCGGACATGATGCATGAGATCAACAGCAAGTGCCTGCACTTGCAGGAAAGTGAGGCAATGGCTAAGGAAGCAGTCCCAGAGTTAACAAGGAGGGTTGCTACAGTGCGATAGGCTATGGATGAGTTGGAAGAGGACATCAAGAAAGAATAAGATGAGAAGGCTCGAGTTATTAAAGAGTTGAAGTAGGAGAAGGATCGCCTCATTGTGGAGAAGGCCACATTGTGGGATCAAAGTGCGCGGGTCGAGGCAGTTATCATGGAGGCTTGTCACCATCTGTTGGATCCCACTATAGAGTTGGACGTGATTCAACGTGTCTAGCGACTTGGGCCTGTCATTTCCCAGTTGTGGCGTGACAATTAGGAGTTAACAGCCCTGGTGGACCCTGGTACACCCAAAGTGCAGGTGGACAACTGTAAATGGGCTATTTAGGATGTAGCAACATAGATGGAGGAGCTGTAAATGGAAGTGACAAAACTCGTAGCCGACACTATATAGTTTTGAAGCCGAATTGTTCGGGATGAGAAGATTGAACAATTAACCAAGCTTCGATAGGAGGCAGAGGGGCAATTGGCGACACTAAAGACGGCGATGTGCATAATGCTGCCAATGGAGCAGGTTTCCAAGGCCCTGGATTTAAGAGAGTTACAGCAGCATGTTACCAAGGCCGACGAGCGTCAAAAGAAGCGCATTGTGCAGTTGGAGGAGTTCCAGGAAGTTGGCGGTCAGTTTATGACTAAAGCTGGTGAAGTACTCTAGGCGGTATAGGAGGGTCGCCAACACATTGCGGCGAAGCTTACTGAGCATCCATATACCCAGGCTATGATCGATAGTCAAGTGGTGGCTATGGCAGTAAAGGAGCAGGTGATGATAATCGAGCAACAGTATGAAGATTTCAGGGTTAAGACCACCAAGTACACCATGTCTTGCTGACGTGGCTCGAGGGTGAGCCATAAGATTGTGTTGGGGGCCTGTTGGTAGGCGGTTAGGATGGGTCATTATCATAGCACCACGAGTGCTGCGATACCATGAAAAGAGGAAAGTCGAGCACAAATGATGTTACTTTTTGTATTTTTGGGTCAATTGTACTGCGGTATGCGGGTTTTTGGGTCATTTGGATCAGATTAGTTAGATTTTGGGTCATTTGCTCAAAGTGTTGGTTAGGAAGTTGTTAGTAAGTGGACAGACAATGTAAAGCCAGAAGCCTATAAATAGACATAGAGTTGTATGTGTTGAATCATCTTGGATTATGCATCTTTGAGTGTATATCTGAGATCAAGAGATATCTGCGAGATCTATATTTTGCGGAGATGTTGTATCTGGGTTTTTGCGTAGTTAATATGATATGACAAAGCTGTTTTGCGGAATCCTTGTGTCTCTTCTATTCACCTGTGGTAATGCATGTTGCGATATATGAATGATGCTATGTTTTCTTGCTGCAATTAATGCTTTACTACTATATTTGATGCGATGATGATTATTGAATGATGCTATGAATATAAATGATGTCTGAGTTAAATGCATAGATCTATTTCTGAATTGTTGCAACAAGTTAAGCGATTGAGCCGCAAACATCCTCCTTCATTCGGTGGAAACATGGTTCCGTCAACTCTCCCTTGAATGCCTCGGGTGAGACCTGATCTGCTCTGCAGGTGTTGTTGGATAGGGTTAAACCTATATAGGCTAGTGCTCAGGGAGATCACGGTGGTCGGGTGTCCACAGTGAGCGGAACCCCTATCGATTGGGTTTGAGTCAACAGGCATGGATAATGGCAGCTAGTTCAAGATCGTGTGTGGGGTAGTTCTTTTCGTGTTCCTTTAACTTCCTTGACTCGTAACAGATAACGAAGTAATTTTTCATAAGGACTCAACCGAGCCCTTCCTTGCTTGCATCTGTGCAAACCACGAAGTCCCCATCAGGGTCGAAAATCCATAGCATGGGTGCACTAGTCAAACGTTGTTTTAAATTTTGGAAACTTTCTTCGCATTTTTCCATCCAAAGAAATTTGGTTATCTTCTTCTACAAGGCTATCATAGGGAAAGCAATGCGAGAGAAGTTCTCAATGAGCTTTCGATAGTACCCATCCAACCCTAGAAATGATCTTATGTTGGTTATGCATGTGGGAGTAGGCTATTCCTCTATGGATTTAATCTTCTCGGGGTCGACTGCTATCCCTTTCTTTGAAATGATGTGCCCTAGGTACTATATCTAGGGTTTGTAGAAATCACAGTTGCTAAACTTAGCGTACAGTTGATGTTCTCGCAATATTCGTAATACTATCAGGAGATGTTCTTTGTGTTCTTCTTCATTCTTGGAGTAGATTAGAATGTCGTCGATGAAGACTAGAACGAACTTGTCTAGGTATTTACTAAAGATGTTGTTCATCATGCACATAAAGTTGGTAGGTGCATTAGTCAGTTTGAAAGGGATGACCACAAAG
Source organism: Larix kaempferi (assembly GCA_027924585.1). Taxonomy (NCBI): domain Eukaryota; kingdom Viridiplantae; phylum Streptophyta; class Pinopsida; order Pinales; family Pinaceae; genus Larix; species Larix kaempferi. The sequence continues at coordinate 18,743,983 of BSBM01001048.1, forward strand.
TCGTAACGGCCATATCAGGTTTGGAATGTGGTCTTACTGATGTCTTCATCACGGATTCTCACTTGGTGATATCCAGACCATAGGTTGATATTTGAGAATATCTTTGCTCCTCCGAATTGATCAAACAAGTCATCAATTCTAGGGAGTGGGTAACAATTCTTGATGGTCAATTTGTTGAGTTGGCAGTAATCGATGCACATCCACATCGTCCTGTCCTTCTTCTTGACAAAGAGTATTGGTGCTCCCCAGGGAGACACACTAGGTTGGATATAACCTTTCTTGATCAACTCTTGTAGCTGAAGTTTGATTTACACCAAATCAGGTGGACTCATGTGGTAAGGGGCTTTGGAAACTGGTACAGAACCGGGTGTTAACTCTATGCAGAAATCTAGGTCTCGTTTGGGTGGTCACCCTGGTATTTCCTTGGGAAATACATCCATGAATTCTACAAGGTCTGGGAAGTATTCAATATTCTATTCCCTATCAGTTTCTATGGTTCGAATGTTGACTGCAAATAGTTTACAACCTTTCCTTACACATTTCTTAGCTTGTAAGGCAGATATCTGTCTTATGGAAACTTTCTTAGGGATACCTTGAATCGTTTTCTGATTCCCTTGGTTATTTGTGCATAGTATAGATTTGTCCAAGCAGTCAAGTAAGGCATGATGTTCTTCTAACCAATCCCTGCCTATTAGTACATCATAAGATCCTAGGGGTAAGATATTTAGATCAACTCTGGTTGGGAAACTGTTCAAATCTATCTCACAAGTTTTAACTAGTTCGAAGACTTTTCATTTGGTACCAGTGGCTAGTTGTACCAGCCATGGTTTCTCGTAGCTCACTCGGTTTAACTTACAAGTATAAACAATCTTAGGGGAGATGTAACTCTGGCATGCTCCTGGATCTATCAAAACTGAAATTACCATGTTTGAGATCTTACCCTCAATTTCAACTATAGTGGTATGGTGATATGCTTGCTAGCCATCCAAAGCAGCATAAATCCTTGGTGCTCTTGCCACGTCCCCTACTATAGGGTTTTCTTGGACATTGTGTAATACTCCATCTGTCTTGTTTGGGCAATCTCTGAAGTAGTAGGGTCCTTGGCATTTCTAGCAAGTAACCGTTGGTGTGGTAGCCTTTGCTCCCTTGTTGAAAGTTGGTTTGTTGGCATGCGGTGGGGGTGCACCTGGCCTTTCCTGAGGTCGGTTGAAGCCTCTGTTGGGAGGGAAAGTATTGTTTTTTTTCCAGTAAGGTGGTGGTCTAAAACCTGGTCATTGGTTTTTTGAGAAGTTTTTGAATCTATCTCTATTTTTGTTTATGTTATCATTCCTTGGCTATCCATGTTCATAACAAAGTCTTGCTTTGTGTAAAGTAACGTCTAAGGTTTTGGGCATGTCAAATTCAATCTTTTCTCTAAAATTTGGTGGTAGACATCCCAAGAATTGTTGTATCTTGACTTTTTCATCCTTGATGTATGGGACATAATACAACAGATCTAAGAATCTGTTTATGAATGCTTCCATGGTTAGGGATCCCATTTTCAATTCATGGAATTCTTTGATCTTCTTGTCAAAGAATCTTTCAGACATGTATTTGTCCTGAAATATTTTGTTGAAAGCATCCCATTTTATGTTCCTCATTTCCTGCCCTTTGGTGTGTTTCAAATCTCTCCACCATCTAGTCACTTTACCATTCAGATTGTAAATGGCCAGTTGGGCTTGCATCTCACTATAATAGTTTTGGACTTTGAAATATTTGTTCATCCCTAACAGCCACTCCTCAGCGTTTTCCCTAGTATTTATCTCTCCGTCATATGTTGGGGCTTTAATTTTCCGGAATTCTCCTTGTAGATTGTCATCATTCTTCCTCCTTTTCTTGCAAGGGGAAGGTGATTCATCCTCATTGGAGGAGCTTTTACAGTCTTCTTCCATGTAATCAGGTAGGTGTCCTTCTTGCATGTCCTTTGCAAGATTGCTGGACCTTTTTGTGTGATAGTTGTTTTCCTTGGTTTTGTTGGCTGATTGAGTGGACTGTCCATTGGACCTTGCCCCTATTAAGCTCTGTAGTAGAGCTTCATTTATGGCTTGTTGTTCTCGTCTTTCTTGCATAATGTCATCCTTAAAACTTTGCAACTCATTTTGCAATTGTTGTATAGATTTCATTAACTCTGAGTTTAGTTCCACCACGATTTCTTGCTCTCATGGTGGTGAGTTCAAATTTCCATGTATGCTGCTATCTTTTTCTGTATTCATATTCAGACTGTGATTTGTACTTGCATTGTCGTATCAATGTTACGAACGAAAATATGTTAGTTCATATACGCATATAAAATAAAAATCATAATATACATTTGTGATTTATAAGTATCTGCAGTGGATTTTCTTTTGTAATGATCCCAATAGGTCACTTAGTATTGTAGTTGGGATTTGATACCACTTGTAATGTCCCTAAAACAGTAAAAATAAAAAACAAAATTCATCTTACTAAACATACTTCCTAAATAGATAAAGTAATGTAAATTCATCTTACTAAACATACTGCCTAAATAGATAAAGTAATGTAAATTAACTTCAGTATTGGGAAGTTAGATCGGTAATGGTTTGATGAAATGAGAACTATGATTCTAAAGAGTTGGATATTTCATTTGTGTTTTATGTGGAAGCTATGAAGTATGATAGGATGATGTGCCTAGTGTTAGAATTGGCAACTTAATGCTTAAGGTTTAAGTACTTCACCCTTTTAGATGTATGTATGTCCCATTTTAAATGTTTAAACTGGTTTCCATCACTATCCAGGCCTGATGGACTTGGTGAGAGGGGTGTGAGTAATTCAAGGGTCTTGATGTTGATGTTCATACCACTGGTGGAGCTACCGAGAGGTAAGGAGTGACTAATAAAACTATTCCTGGCTTACTTAGCAACTTTGCTAATGCACTTAATTTGCATTGTATTTTGCAGGCATGAATGTAATGGTTTCTTCCTAAGCTACCTATATCGAATTTATGGACAAAGTCTTAAAGTTAAGTGTTAAGAAGGTTAAGGTCTAATACTTTGGAATGGTTTGTGGCATAAATTAATGCTCATGCTACCATTGTGATTTTAACTATAGCGCAGGGTTATAATATTGAAATATTAATGTATGTGGTTGGAGTCCTAAATGTTGTAACTGATATTCACGTGGCTTGGTAGCCAGCTGGACGATGGGTTTTGGCTTGGTATTCACATCCGTGTTTTCCATTTTCATGGTTATGTTTGGCTGAGAGGGGTTCTTTGCTGCATCTGGTTCATTGGTTCTCTTGACTTGAGTTGCACTCATGGTGAGAGCACTTGTTGTCTATTGTGTAAAGAAATGGAAAGTGGTTACGATTTCCAGTCAGGTAAATGCTATTCATAACTCTTAAGATTTCTTTTAAATGTCCTGCACATAATTGCTTCAAACCAGGTTTGACTCGTGGCCTCCCATTGCTTCACTGGAAGGTATAAGTTGTGGTGCTCTTGGCATTGGTTGTTACAGGTGTACGAAACTCTTGGTTTTGGCATAAAATGGTAAGTCCAAGTTTTATTCCCTACATTCACCCCCCCCTGTCGCAGCTATGGTTGAGAGTGTTGTAGCTTGAATGTGGAACTTCGATATGCCCTTTGGGCTCATTGTAATTTATTTGAATTTCTAATGGGGTGCCTTTGGCTGGATCGGTAGTTGGAAGGAAGTCGAGGTGTATATTTTATTCTATGTGGGGTTAGCCCTTGAGGGTTTTCTTCCTTGTTGTTTTTAGTTGATAGTAAAACTCTGTAATAAGTTTTAAAGCTTTTTAACTGGGATCTAATATCCACAGCGTATAACATTGGGTTTTGTATAGAAATACTAGTGCTTGGGTTTTCTCTACCTGTGTTTCCTATTGAGTATTTAAAGGTTATGGATTCTCTGTTGATATTGTGGCACTTTTGTCAGTTCTGTTTGTATGATTTCTTAGGGGTAGGGTTTGATCATGCTATCGGCAGGTAGATAGATCTTGAAATGTCCTCAAGAAATCCTAATGTATAGGAGCTCTACGTTTTTTGTATTTAGCATGAGGAGCTCTCTGTAGGTTACTCTAAATTTGAATGGAAACTGTCTTGGATGAAAAATCGTGGACTTAGTAATGCATTTTCTCTTGTCTGATAAGTGAGGTTTCGTCTCGACTTCAGCTCTAAATTAAATAAGATGATACTGTAACCCTCGATGGGAGATATGTTGGTTTAGTTGTTTGTCTGAGAATCTATGCTTTGGTCTTGATGCTACATTTCTGGTGATTTCAAGAGTTACAAGGGTTTGATGTATTGGTAGTGGGATTCAACTCCTAGACCTGCGTTTTCAATTATCCACTTTTGATTAGAGCCAAAAGGAAATGAAGTGGCTTCGCTTGACTACGTGGGTCCTATCTTGTAAATCTATGGGTTGTCTTTCCTTTCGATCTTCCTTGCTCTTGATGAGAATTGAAATGTTGAGAATCTTTAAATAAGGGAAATTCATATCTGGTTAGCGTTGCTTGTCTTGGACAGTTAAAGTGCAGTGAAGATATTGCTTTTACTGTAGGTTTAGATATATCAAGGATTCTTGAAAGGAAAAGTTTGATGAGTAGCCTGTGTTGAAAAATATTTATCTCCAGTGAATTTCCTGTGTTTGTTTTTGAATAGTGAAAGTTTAAACCCTAGTGAAATCAAGAGTTTAAAGCAAGGTCTATACAGTGTGATGGTGGTGAGAAAGATAATACGATTTGATTTTCTTTTTGTTGAAGCTTAATAGCTTGGAATCTAGGACAATGTCATTCTAATGTTCAAGTTAGTGAAGAAGTCAAACCTAAACTACAAATCGTTGGTCTCATGATCTTAAGTTTTTAATCTTGAATGAATAAAAGTTAAACCCCAGCTTACTGTAATTTAATAATTTAAATATACAACAAGAGAATAATATGGTTTCATTTTAGTGTAGTTTACAGGTGTAGACCTTTCTAAATAATAGTTTTTATAATAGAAAGTTTACCGATATAGGTATCTAGCATAGGCTAGCCTTGCTAGATCCTTGAGACATTTAGGGAAAAAGCTTGAATTAAAAGGAAAACATTAAGTGGAAAACTTGGTCCTAAAAATAGAGACCCTGAGAGCCCATGCCAATTGGCCCTTATTCTATAAGGGAAAAAAAATAACATCTTAATGTATATAAACATGAATGTTGTAATAATAATTTATATTTTAAAGTCTAAAGCTTAATTAAACTTTATGGAAAATTTGTAGCTCATACCTATTTCTTGGAGCTTGATCCTTCCTTGCAGAATCTGCACACTCAAACACTAGTTAATGGAAAAATATATGGACTTAGGTGACCTGTAGGGTGATATTTTAACTGGATATCTTTTGGACTACCATGTTCCTCCCAACCATTACCCTTATACTGTTCGTGGTTCTAACTGGATCCCCCCGAGTTGGTTCCAACATGCAATAAGAGAGATAGATTCCCTAGGGTAAGTTGCTAAATCAAATCTGGAAAGTATACTAGGCTGCTTCAATTATGTAGAGTAATTCTCTCTGTTCATAAGAGAATTATAATCCAAAGAAAAGATGCCCCTCCTTTGGGGTCTGCCCTTCTTTATATAGGTGGATTCTGTTTGGAAAAATATAATTGTTTGAATAATAATATTCATCTTCTTAATTAAATTTTGAATTATAATATCTCTCAAAGATATTTTACTAATTATTACTCCTATTTTATCTATATATTTATTTGTTTATAATTAGATGTCGCTTAAGTGAACTCATACATACTAGTACTGATAATAAAAATAATAATTCTATTGATAATATTAAATCATAATAACAAATATGACAATTATTTTATGCATGCCTTTCATGCACTCTCATTATGTAATTAAATCTTTTCATTTTAAATAGTAATAATATTATTATTAATAATATTAATAATAATAACAATATGAGAGCTATCTTATGCATACCTTTATGCATGTTATTTTCATAAGAATAATTAAATCTAATTATTCAATATTTTAGTTATGATAACTTTCTTTGGTTTTATTTATGTATATACCATAGTACCTCTTTTCAAATATTAAGTACAAGGTCCAAATCCTTGGGTAGGGTCTTGGTAATCTTGGATAGTTGGCTAGGTTAGGTACCTCTAGGTCTCTCTTTTTGCATGTCAGATTCCCTCGTTTAACATGGTAGTTCTCGCAATCTTTGAAGATAGATAGAAAATGACTCATTTAACTAATTTGAATAAATATGATGAATATAAGTGCTATTCAGAGTCTTCTCGACTCAACACTTTTAAGATCAAGTAACCCCGAGTGCTCTTCAGAGTTTTTAACTCAACACTCTCACATGGGCGTTACGCTAGTGCAATTCCAGAGCATCGTGCTCAACATTTGTACTAGCATGTGGTTGTGAATCACATCTAGAATGTACAAATGGCCTCGGATCCGGTATTCATTATCAAGCTTGGAGTGCTCCAGGGCTTATGCCCAACACTCTACATACATCGGGGCTTACGCCGAGTACATAATAAATTCCTCTAGGTACATCGGGGCTTATGCCCAGTACGTAGGTCATCTGTGTGTTCCTGAGTCAATGCTCAGCACACTACATAAATCAATCATGTGAATCATAACTCTGCACACTATGTAACAAAAAGGTCATCTTAGTGTATTAGGGTTTGTACTCAATTCACATAACAAAACATAGTCAATCCATTAGAGATTTCTTGCCCAATATATAACATGAGAGTCCACGCCCAATATGTAAATCTATAAAGGAAATGAATCATATGCACTAGGGATTATACCCCATAATCAAAACAAATCATAAGTGTTGGGGATTTTAGCCTAATATATAACATTAGAAATAGTTAACCAAAATTCGGGATATTACACTACCCTAAATCATGTCTTGAACATAAGTCTTCTACATTACTTCCGTGGCTCATCGTTTACATTCTTCTTGACTACAACCTTTATTGGCGCGTGCAGGTTCAATCTGAATGTGAATTTATCCATGATGTTCTCTACGCCTACCTGGTAAGCGATATTCTATCCTGGGTTTGGAATTCTCCTGAAATGGGGTTAAGAAGAAATTTGGGAATGATGAACTTAGAAAATTTTTGGGGATATTGTACTACGCCATTTATCTGCCTGAAAAGAAGCATTTTGTTTGTTCGTAAAAACAAATGGTTCTGTATCCTGTAGTCGAGAAGGGTAAATTTTATCGACGTTGTAATAAAAATTAGGACTCTACTATTTTTGGGACTTCCCATTTCATGGTTCTTTCTTAAAAGTAATGTCGCGTATTTCCTTTCTGGACAGAGTAGACAGACATGTTCTGGGTTTTCGACAAATATTTAATCCTTCACTATTTATGGATTTTGTTATATATATTTTAAAGGAAGAGTTCCGGCAACTCCTACTGTTTAAAAACGGTTTCACCTCGAATCTTAAGGAGAAAAATACTCCCAGATATTTGATTTCTTTTTATGAAATTTCCCATGTTTAGTGTTCGCTAATATTATAATTTCACAGGTTATCTTCGACTGTAAAAATAGATCTGGGATTTCGAAGAATACTTCTCTATCATTTTATATGTCTAAATGTATATATTATTATGGAAATTTAACTTGTCCCTTTTGATTTAAAACTGGCTCTAGAGTTCCTAAGTGTACTACATTTCTTCAGTCATGTATTTCATAGCCCACACTTTCTTTTTATGACGGGATTCTAATATTTATGAATTTATAAAAATGCAATTCATACGTTAATGGTCCAAGCCAGTGCCATAATAAAATTTCCTTAAAGCTAGATTGCTTTAATAGTCATCTAGATAATCATTATTTTAGGTATTAAAGTATTTTTTGTCGTCTTCTAATTTAGAATAAACTATCTACTTACAGTTTTAATGTTAAGAAAACTATGGCGATACTAGCCCTATCTCGACACCAAATTCCTTAAGGGCTTAATCCAACCTGAAAGCTCGGGGTTATGACTCTTTAATTGAGCAGGATAAAAAGCATCTAATTACTATTAGAGTTAAGTATATATTCGCTTAACCGGGTTTTATTATTTATCATGGATCTTTGGAGATCGGTCCTCCTCCTATCTGGATGAGAAAATCACATAAGAATTTTTAACGTTACTGCTATCTCGATCGAGTTAGTAATTAAGAGCCTTTGCTTCGAGGGGAAAAACCTAGTAGAGTTTAATGGTAAATACTTCTAATTCGTACCATATATCACTAGTCATTAAAAATAAACGAGACATAAAATAACATTTTTCGATTTATTTCCTAACACGATACATAGTCCACTAAAACTTGTATCTTATCTTTTTATGAACACAATACACTATAAAAGAAATTCTGAACATTACACAATTAAATCATAAAAATTCAAATTAACATAGACAAGAGATCCATCCACAATTCTCAATAATTTCAATAATTCATACGAAATTTCAAATAACCATGGAACCTGGCATTAGATTTGATGTTGAATGAGGTAGGAACAACCACCCTCTGCCCAACCGTAGATCTAGAGCTGTCGCTTGACACACTCCAATCTCATCCCAGCCAAATCATGAATCCGAAGAATGGAAACTAGTTAACCTTTCTCAAGTTTTGGTTCACTTTTTGCCTAACACCATTGTGGTCCAACATAAAATACGTTCTATTCCAAGACATACTAAGCAACATCCTGCCTCACACATATGTCCTCTTATTTTGTTTGTTGCCTATGTCTTTTGCAAAAAGCCGACTGCCTTCCAAATTTCGTGGCTATCAAGATCCATGGTCTTTAGGGAGTGTGTACAGTTCCATTTAATGCATTCTTGACAATTGTTTGACTTATCCAAGGTTAAATCTTCTTGTCCACCACCCTTGAGATACACAATTCCCTCTTTTAGTGTGGTTTTCCTCACCAAATCCATTTATTTTATTAAGAAAAAATGTTTTTCTTACATCTGTTCATATGCGGACACTTGGCAGCTTTCAAATCTCGCCAAAAATATTCTTTCTTACAAATAACTAGTGACTAATAACTTAGTAAAATAATTAAATCAACAACTTCAAATTGTTTTATTTGGGGATATTAGAATAGGCCCAGAGTCTTGAGCGTTGCCCTTTTTTGTCTACAATTCTTATCTAGTGCCGAATGGGAAGTAAGAGCTCTAGTTTAGTACCGCACAGTAATGAGAGGGGTGCAACCCTTAGTTGGGGATTTATTCTTGTTCTGGATATATAATTTTATATAGTATTTTCTGGTGAAAAGTTGAACTCAAACCTAACTTGGTTTGATTTTAAAATGTTTCGTGAAGCCTTTCTAAAATGTAGCCCTTTAATAAAATCTAGGTTGATAGATGATATACTTTAATTCTGGATATATATATTGTATATTATCTATGACTTAACAAGGGTGCAACCCTTTGGTGTTGAATATCTTAATAGTTTAATAAAGGATATATATATATATATATGTTGATGCAGTCTTCCATGTTGAAAGATTGATAATTGTAAATATTTTATGCATGAGAGGAAGCCAAGATAGGGAAAATCCCTTGGCTTAACATTGTTGAAGTTAGTCAAATATAAAGTATGTACTACTTTGGTGTTTCGGGAAATGCTAAGAGTTCTCAACCTTAAAACTATTCTGACCGTTGGATTGCATACATATATTATTATACCTCGAACAAGCTAGTGAAGGCATAATTCTAGGCATGAGGTCATTAAGCTCAACTCTACCCTAGTGGATTCATTGCTCAGCTCGGGGGTGGCCTCTCGGTGCTAGAAATGCACACCTGATAGAGAACAAGATGGTTGGGAGGAAAGTTGCAATTAAACCTCCAGTCACTTAAGTTGATGAAATCTAGATGAGTATTCCTTTATATTGTATTGTTTTAAATGCCAAGTTTATAATTGTACATTTTGGTCATGAGATGTCATGGATCCATACCCCTCATGTAAATGGATGCTCCTTGTGTTAGCACCATCTTTTAACTTAGCATTTGGAAGGGAATTGGTCACTAGTAAGGGGGATCAACGATTGCAAGCAAGTTCCTAAACTTTAACATGCAAGGAGAAAACAAAATTTAAACTCAACGGAATTTTATATGAAGGGCATGCTTGTTTTTAATGAAAATGACTGTTTTAGTCATCTAGCTCAAGAAGCTGTCTCGGACAAAACAGGATGATTTTTGAGAAACCGAGAGAGGATTTTCTTCAGCATGGGCCCATATACAATAACCTCTCTCTATTTTTACACAGGTGTCACTATTTGGGAGAATCAAAGAGATCTTTATACAAAATGTTTCCAGAATTTCAATTTACTGCCTCAATCATCAACTTCAAGAGTAGATCCTGATGAGTTGGAGAAGAATCAGAGGAAATGGAGACATGGGTTTTGTCAAGAACATGCCCAGCTAAAAAAACATCTTTCAAAATTTAAACAGCTGTCACCATTTGAGATATATAGACGGGGCTTCGAAGATCCGTTTTCAGCAGTCCGCATCCAGAAATAAAGAGCTCGGTTGTAACAAACTCCATGAAAGCGGGGAGTCTATTAGCCAGATGTCATCATGCTTGTAACAATTTATGTTTCTAGTTGCTAGGGTAGAACAATTTGAATTTGAAAGTTGAGGACAACCTCTTCTATATATTCATTTGTAATAGGCAGAGCTAGGGGTTCAGTTTTCATTTGGGGGATTCTCAAGAGCAGAGAGGCTCTTCATTGTAAATGATTTCCATTTTCAGTATATGAATAAAGTTGCAGAGATGGAATGATGAGAAGTTTTCCATTGCTGATATTCTTGTGCCATCAGTTTCTTTAGTAAGTAATCTTCTATCTGACTGTGTTTTCCAGTTTAACACTCTGTTTTGTCTTTGCTTTCATGTTTGAACAACATTGTTATGGACCAGAATTCATCTTGCATGCTCTAGGTTCATTGTTCAAGCATTTTTTAAAATTTCCTTATAAAGTCTTGCAGAACTCACCCAAGATAGCTGCTTTGTTTGATGGGTTGTTTTCCTTGTCCTCTAATCAACCTGCAAAAGCCTCAAAATAGAAGAATTGGTGTCTACCTTGCCTCTCTCCATGATCTCTTCAAGCCCCTACCTCTAGCAACCTAATTCAGACCTTATTATTGACTCCATTTCCCAATGGTCTCCTTCATGATTGTCTTAACAAACATTAAAAACCAATTGTCCTACCAGAATCTGACCTCTGTGTATTTCTCACTGCTGAAATCTTTTGATTATTTTCAGTCTTCTACAAATTTAAGAGAGATCCCTCTCTAATTGTATTGGGTCAGAAATATAGTCTCAAGTGGTTATGCGGTTACCCCGAAGTGTCCTTCTCCCACAACCTTGAGGGTCATTTTGGGTGCTAATATATTGGCATCATTTCCAGGGAACAAAGGTTGTATTGTCCATGGGCAGAACGACAAAGTTTCAGATCTAATTACTGATGGTGAACATCAGTCAGAGACATCAAGAAGGTTGTGTATCTTTCACCTGGTGACTCCACTCATTAAGTTTTCAATATCAAGGTGACTCCACTGGGAGGATTGGTGACTCCATGTCAGAGTTAAAATGTTGAAGGTCTCATGGCGAGTCCACACTAAAAAAATCCAACATTTCACTATTTCACAGGCCAGTGCACTCAACCTTCAATCAGAATTTGCAGCTCCATTGTTTAAAGATGGCTTCATTGTCAAGAAGGTATGCTCATCTGAACAAGTCTCATATTCCTGGTTTTCCAAATCGAATACCTAGAATAGATTGGAAAACCTATTTACCTAGATTCACAGATGGAAACACGGATAATGTTGCCTTGCATTTGGTTAGATTTTATATGCATATACATAAGCTTGGGGTTAAGTTGCATGAGGATTCCTTAATGAAAATGTTCATGGCAAGTTTAGAAGGAAACACAAAGTCTTGGTATGATAACTTGCCATTTGGTACTCTATATTCTCTCAAGTATTTTCATGTAGTATTTTGTGAGAGGTATAAAGAAAAATACCCATCCTTATTGCTGATTGAAAACTGTTGTGAACATTTTGAGAGCTTTATTCAGTATCTAGAAAACATGTATGGTGATGAAGAGTATATGAATGATGAAATCATAGAATCCCTTTGTGAATATTCATCCTAACAGCAAACAATAGTTTCTCATATGGTTGGAAATGAGATAGATCAGCATCCTGAAGTAGACAGTCATGTTTCATGCCCTAAATGTAATGAAAGCTTACAACAGTCGTGCCATATTTTGTGGGACCAAGTTTGTGATGAAGGTAGTCTATCAGCTGATTCTACTCTTCATTTATTCTCTGACCCGATCATTCAGGGATAAAATATTATTTCAGACCCTTTTGGAGGTCAAGATGATATTTTTGTTGTATTAGATGAAGGGTCCTCTTTAGACAACGCTATTGCACATTATATGGAGGTTACATTAGATAAGCCTTAAGAAATTTCAGAGTGTTTCGCCATTGTGAATGGTGAGGATGATATACTGTATGTTATCTTTTCATTTGAAAATGATCATAAGTTTTACAATGATTAGCTTGATAAAATAGAACAAGAAGCAGTGTTGCTTGGCTCTTTGAAACACTAAAATGGAATTTCCGTTGGAGGGCATGAGGAGCCATTTTCAGGTTTTTCTCAAACATGTCAGGTAGCTCTTTCATATAAACATGTTCGAGAATATACAACATCTCTTCTGCTTGAGGGTGATGTAAAATATGACCATATTTTTGTGTCTTGATTTGAACATGATTGCGAGTGTAAAGGAATAAAACGAGCAGCAACATATGAGACTGAAGGAAACCTTTTCTTTTTCTCTAATCAACAAGAGATGTTTCTTCATATTTTCGAGGATTCTTTCGCCTACTCATTGGAATCATCAGTAAAGGCAAACCTTGTTTTATTCACCAGTACAGGGATTGGATTCGAATTGGAGTTCGAGTTCCCACGTTCTTATTTTCTCTATTACTCAAGGAAAGTATGAGCAAATGTTCAGTGAGTGGCCATCTCCTTTCATGGCTGCACTGGAAATTCCATATCATTTGATATTGCATTCGTTTCAGCAAAATAAGGTAGGTAGGATGAATAAGCTTGCTGAGCAAGCATCCTTTCAGTATGTACAGTGTTATTTTCAATTCGGTTTCAGCATGTGTGTTTTCAATCTTCGACAGTTAGTGGTTTTCAATTTTAGTGGATGGTTTCAGGACAGAACAAGTTGAAGGTTTCACTATTTTATTCTTGCTGAAGTTTGCATTACCGATGGATAAATTTAAAAGTTTCAATGGGAATCAAGCAGTTGCAAATTTTTTCTTGGTTGAATAACGCATGAAATTCCCCAGGTTCGAGAAGAAGGGATTCTAAAGGTGTTTTGAGCAAAAAAGAAAGAGAATTATTTTTGCAATTTGGAAAAACATAATTCAATTTTGGATAAAATATGATTTTTATATTTTAATCCTCCAAAGTTTTAAATGAAAGTGGACCAAAAGGATATTGGGCCCAGCCCAAGCGCAACACCAAGAGTCTATCGAAATCAAAGTGCAAGCAACCAGCTACCAAGTCGAAAGGAGGGGCACCACGCGTACCATCAAAGTCCAATCTCCAAGCTAACACAAGAGCATTGCTTTCCTTGTTACTTGCTATAGCTTAGAAAGTGTAATGTATATAAAGGGAAGGGGAAGTCGTCTCTGTTTTGCATGTGGGATTATTCCCCAGGAGTAGAAAACAAAAATGCCACGCTTCCCTTTGAGTGCCCAATACCAAGGCATTTGCGCAGCTATCTAGAAGAGTATGCGCAGGTGCCAAGAGAGGAAGGAAATGGTGAGCGTGAAGCCGGAGATGGTCGGATATGTATCTAAGCTGGATGATGGCGATGAAACAAAGCATCAAATTTTAGGGAATACTTCTGGCAGTAGTGATGGTAGTAGAAATGGATCATTCTTTAGAGCTATTCTTTGGGTTCGACGTGCCAAGTATGATCAAGCTCGAGAATTTGTGGAGCGAGCGGAGAAATGCGTAGCCACTGAGCTTGTTGCTTTGGTGCTTGAGAGCTACAATCGTGCTTACAAAAAGATGGTTCATGTGCAGTAGTTGGCAGAGTTGGAAGAGCTCATAGATTATTACACAATGCCCATCGCCAATATTGCTATAGAAGGACGACAGGAAATTGATCCGTAAAATGTGTTACACCTAAAATCCTACCTTCATGAGATTTAGTGTATACATCCCTAAAGTTTCATTGGCTAAGTCATTAACCTGGAATATATATCATTGCATTCATGCTAGGTTTTGAGAGGTTGTCATAGGATGCACTCATGTAACCTGCAACGTCGCATATTGCTCTACTTTAGGGTGCGACAAAGTCAGTTAATGGACAAAACTAGGTCCTTTGAGCCCATTCTCAAAACCTGTTGACTTGGATCCTTATCCCTGAACTCTTGAGAGAGATGGCACTCGGTTCCTAACCTCTTGGAAGAATCCCCTATCTCTCTCCTACCATATCTCAACCTACCCTATCCATACCCTATCCACTTAGTCCTATATAAGTGAAAATCTACCCCTCTCCAAAGGGAGGAAGTCTATAGTGTCTACATGTTGGTGAAATCATTGTCGAGAAACCTCTACTCATCCATTGAGGGACTTGTACTTCCTTGGGAGGATATGGCATTTGGCTTGGATGGAGAAGGACTATAGGGTTAAGCCTTGGTTGTAGTCTATTCTTTTCTATGTACTTTATCGATTTACAATAATATAAACGCTTTCCACCAATATTGTATATGTGTGATGATATTGTGTAGTTTACCTGCTTAAAATGCTTATTTCATTAAATTTGGACAAATTAGGCAAATTTTAAACTAAGAAAGTGTGAATTTAGACTCTAAAAGTGTCAGTATCAACCTTTCTAAAGTGAAAAAATGGGTTTTGAAAGTGGCAATATTGGATTTGAAAAGTGTGTTTTTCCATTCGAATAGTGTGTTTTTTGACTACTTATGAACCTTAAAATTGCAATTTTTTTGTTATGAAACCATTGTTAAGTTTAGCCAAATTTGACTAGCAAGATCACTGAAAGGAACAAAATCACAAGATAGACACAGATTTACCCTGAGAAACTCTCATGGGGTAGAAAACCCAACAAAGCTTTCCTCAATATAGATAATCAACCAATACAAGATGTAGTACCCAAAGAAGAGCTCCTTCTCCTCCTATCCAGACCTCTCTCTCACTTGTGCGCTACTCCCAAGTGGATGAATGAATGAGATAAGTGAGGAACATCCTCCTCTACTTATACTCATCTTCCGACTGACCTTTTACCCTAATGGGGCCGACCTCTCCTAGAAGAGTCTAATAACCCCCCAAAAGTAAACTCGGGGCCGACCTCACATGGGAGATCTAATAACCCTAGTTACCACATTCTCTCGGAGGAATAAACATCTCTAGATATACAATAGGGTCACCACGAAGGAATGTACCATCTCCAGAATAATAAAATACAAATATAATATTCTTTGAAGTTACAATATTTCAACACTCCCCCTTAATGAGAAGGATATTATAACAACATCTGCAGGAGCAAGGAGTCATCAACTACATGGCACATGATACATCTATAAATCATTGGAAGCTTTCTTCATACATCATCATCAGTAACTCAATAGTTACTGGAGCATAATCAATACTGGAACATCAACATCTTCAGTACAGAGTCATCATCTTCTGCAGCACTCGATCAGCTACAGCATCATCATCATCTCGATCTACAGCATCTGGATCAGCTCGATCTACAACATCTGGATCATCTCGATCTAATCTGCAATACACATGATTCTATTACGGGATGATCAATCCATCTCACTTTAGGACATAGTTCCATGCATGATACAATCCAGATCAAATTCCAGGATGATCAATCCTTGTCAATTTTAGACAAATCTCATGTCTATGGATGATGCAATCCAGATCTACTTCCAGGATGATCAATCCTTATTAATTTTAGACAAGTCTCATGTCTATGGATGATGCAATCCAGATCTACTTCCAGGATGATCAATCCTGATCAATTTTAGAGAAGTCTCATGTCTATGGACAATGCAATCCAGTCACATACATTTTGAACCAAAGGTTCAAGGACGATGCAGTCCTCTCACGTACCTTTTGAACCAAATGTTCAGGGATGATGCAGTCCTCTCACATACCTTTTGAACCAAATGTTCAGGGATGATGTGGTCCTCTCACGTACATTTTAAACCAAATGTTCAGGGACGATGCAGTCGTCTCACGTACTGTTATCACTCCAGGAAGCTCTCCTAGGTTGTATTTCAGAGATGCTTGGTAACTTAAACTTATCTTAAATGATGGGGTTTGTTTGGATCAAGATGGATGACTGAGATCAAAACTCACACACTCAGAACACACATAGAGACGCTCAAGTAGACAAGGCTTTGACTACTACTTTTTAGAGGGTTGATAAAAGATTAATGGGAATGAATCCTTATCGTGTCAGCAGACTCATACACATAAATATGTATATAAATGGCTAATCACAAGAAATAAATAACATGTACTTTCAGTTCTCAAATGCCAAGACAAGATAATAGTTATCTAGCATAGACAAGTGAGCATACAGGAAGTAAACCATCCACTGTAAGTACATAAACATAAGAAAGAGAAATCTGAAAGCAAATAGTAAGAGAAGCTTATATTATCTGAGAAGTCACTGAAGTCTGAGAATACAAATATGGATCAGTCTCTCCAAAATTGAACCATTCTTCTACATGAGTTTTGGGCTTTATATCCTTTCCAACCTCTCCCCAGATCCTAAGAAGCTGGGTCGAATTTACTCCAGATGGAAAATCCAAAACCATTTTTCAACAAACCAGGGAAAATAATTTTTAATTGGCCAGACTGCTGAAAAAAAAGGGGCTCAGAGATGCATTCGATTCTCCCAATATGTGGAACCTGTAGGAAAACTGAGATATTTTATTGTTCTCTGATTCTTTAGGAAGAAAAACCTCCGAGCGTTTTGCAGAATGATTCTCTAGTTGCTTAGAATCATCATTTGAAAATGATGACTCTGCACAGTAAAAACGCCACTTTTGCTGAAACTGCTGAAAATGAGGCTCAAAGATGGGTTCAGTTCTCTAGCTATGTGACACCTGTGTATAAACTGAAAGAGGTTATTGTGCATTAATCTGTTTTGAGAAAAACCCTCTCTCATATATTTGAAACTCATTTTGGTTTTCCCGAGATCTGCATTTCAAAAAAAAGTGTCAAACAGGCAGGTTCTGGGATCCAAAAATTGGGGCTCAGTGATGGATTCGATTCTCTCAATATGCAACACCTGTAGGAAAATGGGGAGAGGTTATTGTTCTATGAAATGTTAGAAAAAAAAATCTCTGAGCGTTTTGTAAAAAGATTCTCCATATGCTTAGAATCGTCATTTGAAAATGATGACTCGGGACAGTAAAAATCGCCACATTTCTTCATTATTTCCATCTTGCTGGCACCTCCAAAACTGGAACATCACATTGAAACAGATCCTATTAATTAAAACCTTCACTTAAAAACCATCCTCTTGCTATTTGGAAGTAAAAACCGTGATCTGGGCAAAAAATAATGCCTCTCTGCCCTGTTTTGCACTTTCGGTGGCTAAAAAGCCAAAATTCGAACTTGTAAGCCACCGAAAGCTTTGCTTTCAGTGGCTAAGAACAGCTGTGAAAGCCTGCCTAAGCCACCGAAATCTCTGTTTTGAAACTAATCTTCCAAAATGGAAAAAAATGTATTTTGTCTCAGCTTCTTGATGACAAGTGAAGTTATTTTTCTCTTTCGGTAGCTAGAATGAATTTGCATTTGAACACATAATTTGCCAAAAACTTACCTTTCGGTGGCTAATGAACATCATCGTATTCTCCCAAGCAACCGAAAACTGCCCCCTGACTCACGCTGCATGTCTTTTCACTTTCGGTAGCTAGGAGAGCCTCGAAAATTTCGTTTAAGCTACAAGAAACAAGGCATTTGGTAGCTTAGGGACCGTTTTAAATAAGCGCTTAGCTACCGAAACCTGTCTTTTGAAATTTTTGAAATGAAAACCCAATCGAATGCTTTTCAAACTTTTTTACATGCATAAAGATATCAACCATGAGCCTTAAGAAATTTAGAAATGAATTTTCAAATGACATCCTATCATCTAAAAAGGATCAACTCGACAAATTTATTTGGGGAGATAACACGTACCTTTTGAACCAAATGTTTAGGGACGATGCAGTCCTCTCACGTACCTTTTGAACCAAATGTTCAGGGACGATGCAGTCCTCTCACGTACATTTTGAACTAAACGTTCAGGGACGATGCAGTGCTATCATCAATTTTCAGAGACAGATGTCTACGGGTCAATTTAGGGGACCGAAGTCCAGGGATGATGCAATCCCTCTCGTCCACTAGAGACTTCTTTCTCGGAGACATATGTCTACGGATCTCTTTTAGAACATGTGTCCAAGGATGATACGATCCACTTGTCAATTTAGACCCAGTTTAAGGACCATTTACCGAACTTATTGTCGGTTTCACCAATATAGGTATCCACACTATCGACCTTACTATCGGTATCACCAATTCAGGTATCCACATCATCGACCTCGCTATCGATGTAGGAAATCTCATCATTAGTGACCACATCACTCCCCATTTCGAGGAGGGTCCTAAAATACACCAAGATTGTCTCGAAAATACTCAAACTTTATTCGAGACAGAGGTTTGGTCAATATATCAGCAACTTGTTCATCAGTGCTTACATACTCGAGCTTGATAGCTCCTTTCTGCACCATATCCCGTATATAGAAATATCGGATCTCTATGTTTTTTGACTTATCATGGAACACTGGTTTCTCTATCATCTTGATAAAACTCTGGTTGTCACACATGATCACAGTGGGGTCCATCTCTAATTCAAATAATCCTAATAATAGTTTCCGAAGCCACACTGCTTCACAACTAGTAGAGCAAGCAGCTATATATTCCGCTTCAGTTGTACAGAGAGCCACACTAGACTGCTTCCTGCTAAACCACGAGATCATGGTCGATCCTAGACAATAACATCCTCTCAACGTGCTCTTCGTGTCTGATACACTTCCTGCCCAATCAACATCTGTATAGCCATGCAGTCTGAAGTCATGATCTCCAAGATAACATAGACCAAAATCTATCATACCTTTTAGGTACCTCATCACATGCTTTGCAGCTATCAGGTGAACTCATCTAAGTTCCACTAGATACTCAATGTATTCACGGCAAAGCATATGTCTGGTCTGGTATTTGATAAATACATTAATGACCCAATAGTCTGTCTGTACAAAGTCACATCCACTAACTCTGATGAGTCATCAGCTAACAGCTTCAAGTTGGAATCCATGAGAGTGGCCATGGCTTTGCATTCCAACATGTCAAATCTCTTCAAGATTTCTACAGCATACTTTCCCTGGTTGAGAAAGATTCCCTTTGGTCCTTGCCATACATCCATACCTAGGAAGTAGTGCATCAATCCGAGATCTTTCATCTCAAATTCTGAAGAAAGCTTCTCCTGGCACTCAATAATCTGTTTCTCATTTCCAGTTAGAAATAGATCATCCACATACAACAATAATATGACAGGTTCATCATCCATAACTTTGAGATAAAGGTTAGGATCAGCTTTACTCTTGGTAAATCCCAAGCTTGTCAAGAAACTATCAATTCTTTTGCACCAAGCTCTGGGAGCTTGCTTCAACCAATACAAAGCCTTCTTCAGTTTGCATATGTGGTTTCTCTCTTCAACCTCAAATCCTTGTGGTTGTTCTATGTACACTTCCTCCTCAATCACACCATTCAGGAAGGCTATCTTCACATCCATTTGGTGTAATCTCCACTTCATCATGGATGGAAGTGCCATGATGAATCTAATGGAAGGGTACCTTGCAACTGGTGCAAATGTTTCTTCATAGTCAATTCCCTCTTTCTGAGAGAAACCTCTGGCCACAAACATTGCGTTATACTTTTCAATGTTGCCATCCGCAGCATGCTTTATCTTGTATATCCATTTGGATGATACCACACTTTTGTCCTTTGGTTTGGGAATTATATCCCAAACATCATTCTTCATTATTGATTGATATTCCTCCATCATTACCTCCACCCACACTTTCTTATGGGATGCTTCTTCATAACTAGTGGGTTCTTGACGTACAAGATCACACATCAGGGCCACATAGTTGGAAAATGTCTTTGGTTTCTTACTCACCCTAGTGGAGCCTTCAGGAGCTCCATACTTTTCTACTCCTAGTATAATGTCTCTTGCTAATGCTGGTTTTCTCTTTCTTGAAATTTCCACGATAGGGGGTTCTTGTGGTTCCACCATGTCATGGTCTTCAGGTATTGTCTCTTCAGGGGTGGGTGTAGCTTCTGTAATTCTAGAAGGTGCATATTCCTCATATACTTCTTCATATTGGCACTTCCTAGATCTCTTGAGAGATGCCTCTTCATCAAATGTCACATCCCTACTTATTTCCATATGATGAAATCCTGGAATGTAAATTTTGAATGCTTTGGATGTTTCACAATATCCAACAAATATTCCTTTCTTCCGAGAAGGATCTAGCTTGTTCCTCTTTTCTTTTGGAATGTGAATGTATACTGGGCATCCAAATATCTTGAGGTGACTGACCTCAGGCTTCTTCCTTATGAACACTTCTTTTGGGGTCTTGAAATCAAGAGCACTATGAGATAGTCTATTTTGTACCTAGACTACTGTCCTGGCTGCTTCAGCCCATAAATACATAGGTAGGTCTTGATCATGTATCATTGTCTTTACAACTTCCATGATGGTCCTATTCTTTCTCTCCGCAACACCATTTTGTTGAGGATTGTAGGGAGTGGTTAGCTCCCTCTTGATTCCAGCTTCTTTACAAAATACTTCAAAGTCTTTTGAAGTATATTCTCCACCATTATCTATCCTGAGTATCTTGATCTTCTTTTCTGAATGATTTTCTATCAAGGCTTTGAATTCCCTGAACTTTCCAAAGACTTCATCCTTTCCCTTTAGGAAATATATCCAAGTCTTTCTTGAGTAGTCATCAATGAATGTAAGGTAGTATTCATATCCACTCAAGGATGTGGATGGCATTGGTCCACATACATCTGAGTGAATCAATTCCAATTTACACTTAGTATTTGTTTCACTCTTTGGGAATGGGTTCTTGATATTCTTCCCTTTTGCAAATCCTTTGCAGGTGCCCTCATGATTAACTTTTAAGTCTGGTAGTCCTATGACTACCTTGCTCACATGAGGTAGTGCTTTGTAGTTAATGTGAGCAAGCCTTCAATGCCAAAGCTCACTTGGGCTAGTGGCTTCATGAACAAGGGAAGCTTTTGGATGGCCTTTGAGTTTGTATAGACCTCCTTCCTCTTCACCAATAACAATTGCATCCTCAATTGATTTTCCTTTGGGCCACATAAGTACTTGATCATCTATGAATGAAACCCTATAACCATTCTTATCTAAAGTTGAAATAGAAAGTAAGTTCTTCTTGAAACCTGGTACATATAGGATTTCCTTCATCTTCAATGGGGTTCCAGAATCAAGCTTGTAGCTTGCTTCACCAATTCCCTTGATGGGATATTGATAGTCATATCCTGGAGATACCTTCTATGGAGAGTCTTCCTTTGTCCTGTCATGTGCTTTGAAGCACCACTATCAATGAGCCATGTATCTTCTCCAGGTGTCACAGACCCAGAGAGTGCAAAGAATATAACATATTCTTCTGCATCTTCTTTCTCTACTTTAGTTCAATTCTTTTGAGGCCTTTCCTCTTCTTCTTCTTCGCTGTCATCTTCTGCTATATATGCATGATGTATTTTGTGAAAATTCTTTCTCTTCTTTTGTGAAGTACAATTTCTAGCAAGGTGTCTGTTGGGCACTATTTTGACCCCTTTTTGCCTCTTATATAACCTTCATTTCCTTCATAGAATTTCCATTTTGAGTAGAAAGCCTTAAAGATCATCCATAAACCTTGGTCAAAGAGGTATAATGTCATCTGCTTATTAATAAATTGAGTTTTGTGATTTTTAGGCATTTTAACTAGGATTTTTACTAAAATTACGGGATGTACTAACTTCCCGTATTACTTCCAAAGTTGAGTAATTGCAGGACAGTTAGGAGGGAAACAGAAGATCAGGAATGGATCCTTAATGTCCACAGATGGATGAACATCCAACAGTCAGGAGAAGTGGCCTATGCAGATGTCGAGTCAAGCAGAGCTAAATGTGGCCACCTGTTCTGCGTTCAACACAAAAGAAGGAGCAATGCTGATTTTGTGGAACCCCACGATTTTGAAGATGATCTCGACTAGCTGTTAGCATTAATTAGATGTAGGGTTATAGTAATTTCAGTTTGATTTAGAATTTGTATAAATCATTTGCAAAACAATGAGATAGGGGATCACGATTTTAAAAGAGGAATGCATTACATTTGAGCTTCCGAAACTGCGTGGTGTCTCCTGTAAAATGATTCTGTGAATGAATACGAAGCTTTAAGTTCTGTGAAGTCGTTTATGTGTGTTGAGCAAGGCGTTGGAGGGCCCCCATCGTTAAACTCTACACACTTACCTGTTGCTGGTTGATCGATTGGGTATGCATTTGAATGTAATTTCCAGTTTATGAATCAGAATATAATTTCCAGTTTATAGATCATAGAACAAGTACAGTCAAGTTTTAATTGAATCCATTGATGCTCTGTTTTTTTTTATGTATGGTTTGAATTACAAATTCTGTCACTGTACATCACTGCAGTATTGGATAAACGCTGTTCTTCACTGATTAACTGTTATGAATATTGAATTGTTCAGACTACGATTTCTGTGAATTGTCCATTGCTGGTATTCGATACTGAAATGATAGAAAGACATTTACAAATTATGAGCACTGTCTTGTAAAAGAAATTAATTAGTAATTGACTTTCAGTGATAATAGAATCTTGCAGTTTAAATCTTAGGGTTTATAGGATTGTTATTTAATTTTTACTTCAATCTTCATGTTTTCACAAATCAATCATTGCAGGCTTAAAAATGAAACAATGAAATCACCCTTGTAAGAGGATTTTGTCTCTATGAGCTGCAGTACATCAGTTCCTATTAGTAGATTTAATTACAAACAGCTAAATTCTGAATAAGTCTAGCTTCTCTGTCCTAAAACTTGGATGTGTCTCGAAGTTCACAAACCTGGATTGATATTAAATTTAAGTTCTGATTAACACCGATAGATCAGAGCCCAACATTTTGGCGCCGCTGCCGGGGAGGCACTGTAGAAGTAGACTTAGGGACTTTAGTTTCTGATAAAAACAAAACTTTTCAAACAAAAACACAGATTAGATTTCACTTTTATGTTTAGGTTAAGAGACGAGAAAGGAAGATTTATTAAAAACCCCCCAAAAACAGAAATAACAGGAGATTCTCTTCCAAATGAGTTCATTTCAACAGTTGGTAAATTCAAAATGTCTGAGGAAGAAACATCAAAAGGTCCAACTGCAGAACAGAGAAGGGAATATGAGAGGATGTTAGAGATGGAAAACCAACGTAGACAAGAGAGAAGGGAAGAAGAAAGGAGGGAAGAAGAAAGAAGACATATGAGGGATGAAGGAACAATAGAAGATCAGGAGGCCACCTTTAAATTTCCTATCTTAGACACTAGTGTTATCTTAGGGGAAGAGGTGAAAATGAAGAATATTCCACCCTCTGTCTTACCAAACTTTTATGGCATGACCTCTGAGGACCCTGACTCTTTCCTATTCGAATTTGACATCTTGTGTCGAACCTATGGATATACTGATGATACCCATAAGCTTCTTCTTTTCCCTGCTACTCTTAAAGCAGCTGCCTTGAAGTGGTTCATGGGCTTAGGAGAACACTCTATCACTAGCTGGGATGACATGAGGAAAATCTTTCTTCGAAAATATCAAGCATATTGCAGATCAAAAGGGTTGAAAGATGATATTTTTGGCATGACTCAACAGGAAGATGAGAGTTTGGAGGAATATCTAGAAAGGTTCTCATACAATTTACAGAAATCTAAATACAATTCCTTAACACCTGAAATGATTAGAACAATATTTCTGAAAGGAATAAGAGAAGAATATTTGGACATTTTAAATGTTATGGGAAAAGGTGACATTTCTTACCTTCCTTTTGATGAGATACAGGACTTGTGTCAGAAGTATTCCAGAGGAAAGGCTCGAACTGGGAAAAGAGATAGCAATACCAAAGCAACTAAATCTGCAAACAGTGGTATTTCTAGGGCTGAGCTTGGGAATCTGCTAGAAGATTTCAAGACTGATTTGTTAAGCACCTTAGGCACACAAGTTGAGGCAACAAAAACCAAGAAGAGGCAAGAGCAACAGGACCAACAAGATCAGGCATTATCTATTTTTTGTCCTAAATGTCGAAAAAAACACCCACTGAGAGAGTGTCCTTTAAATACTGTTGAAATTTGTGGCTTATGCACTTTTAATCACAAAACTGATGATTGCCCTAGATTGAAGGAACTGCAGGCAGTACGACTGGAGGAAAATCACAACATGGAGTCTCTTTACTTCATGGGACAAAGGAGACCTTGGCAGCCACGATTCTCAGGTATGTCTCAAGATCCCATGCAGCAATTTAATACAAATTATCAGACTCCAGTTCAGAATTCATGGAATGCACCCATGCCTTGGCAAACTTGGTCTCCTCCATTAACCCAATCTGCTCCAAATTGGAGAGGTTATGCCCATGGTAATCAAACATATCAGCAGGCTTATTTACAGCCATACCAACAACCTTCAGCCTATCCCCAATACCAGCAGCAACAAGTCCAAACTCCTTATCAAGCTCCACCTTTTCAAACTCCATCTTTTCAACAGCCCAATAATATGGCTCCTCAATTGAGTACACCACATCAACAACTTCAGCTGCCATCTAATCAACCTCCACCTCGTCCTACACAACTGCCAGCTCAGCCAATGCCCAATCCAAATAATAAAACTGATAGACCCATGTATAATGTTGATGATGGGACAGTGCTTCCCTACTCCATTCTTCCACTGCAAAATATCAATTTGAGATCTGGAAAAACCTTAGAAAAACAGTCTCCTGTTATCTTAGAAGAACCACCAGAAAAAGACAAAACTCCAAAAAAATTGAATATAGAAAAATCTCAGTCAGAAAATCACAGTCAACGAGGAAACATAATAACATCTTATCCACCTCCTTTTCCTGAGAGGTTAGTCAAAGAGAAATCTTCAATTTCCTTACCTGACTTCGATATTCTGAATGAGTTAACAAATGTATATGTTAAAATTCCTTTACTGCAGGCTCTAAAAGATATCCCTATTTACACTAAAGCAGTTAAAGAACTCTGTCTTAACAAAAGAAGAAAAGACCCATTAAAAATTCATGTGGTAGGCAATCTAGCAGGGTTGATGTCCAACACCGTTTTCATTGAGAAATATGTAGATCCTGGAATTCCAATGGTTACAATTACCATCAATAATTTTTCCATTCCAAAAACATTGATCGATTTAGGTGCTGCCATTAATGTCATGACCCTGGAGACAATGAATTACCTTCACTTGACAAATCTCAGACCCACCACAACTGTTTTAGAATTGGCTGATAGGTCTAAGATTACACCTGAAGGAGTCTTAGAAGATATTATTGTTTCTCTAGACTCCTGGCAATATCCTGTTGATTTTATAGTCCTACAACCAAAATCCAACTTAGGAGGTCACCCATTGATCCTTGGCAGGCCCTGGCTGGCAACAGCAGATGCTTTCATAGGATGTCGATCAGGAAGCATGCTTATTTCGCATGGGACAGAGAGGAAACAGATTGCCCTCTACCCTTCTGCCCAACGACCTTCCACAATCGATCAGCTGTCATGGATTAGTGAAACCAAGGAACAAGAAGAAGATATAATTCAGCCCGTTTTAAGTATAAATCAGTACTTCGATTTCCAAGAAGACAATCATGAAGATCTAATGGATCATTTTATTGCTGAACCTGATATTTCTACAGAATTAAGAGAATTGGAATATGCTGTAGCAGAACAAGTCATGGGTCATAATTTCCAGGAAAATTGCAATGTTCATTCCTTAGCATTGGCATTTGATGACATTTTTAATGTTCATTCTATAACTGACATTCACAGTAAAACTGTAGAAATCAGTCCAGGAAAAACTTTGAACATAGGTGCACATCTTACCACATTACAGGAAGAACAGTTGACCACTTTGCTGAAGCAATATTCCCATGCATTTGCCTGGGAGTATACTGATATGCCAGGCATTCATCCTGCGACATGCACACACCATATTTACCTAGATGATACAATAAGACCCTTGAGACAGCCACAACGCAGAATGAATCCTATGCTAAAGGAAATAGTCAAAGATGAGTTACAGAAGTTGTTAAAAGTGGGATTTATTTATCCCATTTCCGACAGCCAATGGGTTTCACCCTTGGTCGTTGTTCCTAAAAAAAATGGTAAATGGCGAATATGCATCGATTACAGGGAATTGAATAAGGCCACTTTGAAAGATTATTTCCCACTGCCTTTTATTGATCAAGTATTGGATGCTTTAGCTGGAAAGGAATATTTTTCATTTTTAGATGGCTTCAGTGGTTATAATCAGATTAGTATTGCAACCAAAGACCAAGACAAGACCACCTTTACATGTCCCTGGGGTACCTATGCCTACAAAGTTTTACCTTTTGGCTTATGTAATGCCCCAGCTACCTTTCAGCGAGCTGTTTTAGCCATTTTTGCAGATCTGATTCATGAGTGTGTTGAGGTTTACATGGATGACTTTTCTGTATATGGACGTACCTTTGAAGATTCCTTAGCAAACTTAGAGAAAATTCTGAAAAGGTGTGTTGAATCCAATCTTTCCCTGAGTAACGAAAAGTGTTTCATGATGATGACTGAAGGGATAGTTTTAGGACACCATGTTTCTTCATCTGGAATAAAAGTAGATCCTGCCAAAATTCAAGTCCTTAAAAATCTGTCTGAACCCACAACTCAAACAGATGTCAGAAGCTTTTTAGGGTATGCAGGCTATTATCGTCGATTCATTGCAAATTTTAGTAAGATAGCCCTGCCATTGTTTAAATTGCTTTCAAAGGACGTGTGTTTTACTTGGGATATTGATTGTAAATCTGCATTTCAGACACTTAAGGAAAAGCTCTCCACTGCTCCCATTTTAAGGGGACCCAATTGGACATTGCCTTTCCATATTTCCACTGATGCATCTGCTACTGCAATAGGAGCCTCATTGGGCCAGAAAGAACATACTTTGACTTATGCTATCTATTTTATTAGTAAAAATCTAGCACCTGCAGAGCTGAATTATACAGTCACTGAAAAAGAGATGTTAGCAGTGGTCCATGCTGTTAACAAATTCCGTCATTATATCACTGGCTACGAAGTTTTTGTTCATACCGATCATTCAGCTTTACGCTATTTAATGAATAAATCTATCACTAATGGTCGGATTACTAGATGGCTGTTATTACTGCAGGAGTTCAATATTACTGTTTTAGATAGGCCAGGACGAGAAAATCAGGTAGCAGATTTCTTATCTCGCTTACACAATACTGGTGAGGTTGTTCCGGTTTTAGATAGTTTTCCTGATGAGCATCTATTTGCAATTTCTGTTATCACTCCTTGGTATGCTGACATTGCCAATTATTTGTCCTCAGGCCAACTACCACCATCAATGACCTCTAAGGAAAAAAAGAGGATTATCAAGCAGAGTGCTAGGCATATCTGGATCAATGGTGATCTCTTTTATACCGGATATGACTTAATCATCAGAAGATGTGTCCGCCAGGATGAAATCTTGGATATTTTGAAGGCATGCCATGATGAACCATGCGGTGGCCATTTTGCTGACAAAAGAACAGCATATAAAATACTCAACTTGGGGTATTATTGGCCTTCCATTTTTAAAGATGCAAAAAGATATGTCAGAAGTTGTGACACTTGTCAACGAATGGGACGCCCAGTCCGCTCAGATGAAATGCCACTCCAACCACAGATTCTCATTGAACCCTTTGAAAAGTGGGCCCTTGACTTCATTGGTCCCATCCATCCACCATCACATGGACAGAAATACATTCTGGTCTGCACAGACTATGTTACTAAATGGGTAGAGGCCAAGCCTTTACCAAAAGCTACGGAGCAAACTGTGGTAAATTTTCTGTTTGAAGAGATTTTTGTTAGATTTGGGGTGCCTCGGGAAATTGTGACTGATCAAGGTGCCCAATTTACTTCCAAATTAGTGCAAGAGATAGCAGAAAAATATAAGATCAAGCACAGGAAGTCCACTCCTTACCATCCACAAGCCAATGGCCAAGTGGAATCCACAAATAAAACCCTAGAAGGCATCATCACTAAGACTGTTCAGATGCATAGGAAGGACTGGTCAGCAAAGCTTACTGAAGCTTTATGGGCATATAGGATCACTTGGAAGAATAGTACTGGGTTTTCTCCTTATCAACTGGTTTATGGTAAGCAAGTCCTCCTTCCCATTGAGTTTCAGGTTCATACTTTCAAGTTAGCAGCAGATTTGGGCATGGACCTTTCAGAAGCTCAACAAGAAAGGATACTTCAGCTGAATCAGCTGGATGAGATGAGGCAAGCTGCCATCGAACACAATATTCTGATACAACAGCAGAGAGCTCAATGGCATGACAAATTTATCAAAAAGAAGCAATTCCACATTGGTGACTGGGCACTGATGTTTGACTCCAAGTTTAAGGACTTCAAAGCCAAATTTACTACTCATTGGCTTGGTCCATATGAGATTGTCGATGTCTATGATAATGGTGCAGTAAAACTTCAAACCATAGATGATGAAGCACATAATTTTGTGGTCAATGGCCACCGGCTCAAGCTGTACCACAAACCTATCAACATGGCAGATTTTGTTCAACAAATTTCACAGCAACAGGACTTACAAGTGCTGGATAAACACCTCAGTGTTTTTCCTTCACCTGCTCCTTAGCTGTTCTGATACAGTTAGCCAATAAAAACAATAAAAAAAAAAAAAATTCAAATTCAAAAAAAAAAAATATATATAAAAAAAAAAAAAAAAAAAAAGGCAGTTTAGTTGTGAAAACCAGTTCGCTGGCACAATATAAACTGGAATTTTCTGTGGAAAACCAGGCTTGCCTGGCCATTGAAAATTCCCAAAAAAAAAACAAATCTTCTTTTTCTATTTTTCCTGTTTTGTTTTCCAAATAATGCATATCTTGTTTGACTTGAGGACAAGTCAAAAATTAGGCCTGTGAGGGGGATAAACTGTCATTCTTCTTTAGAACCCTCCGAGTCTTTTTCAAGCAAAAGATTGCAATTTTATCAGCAGAAGGGACCTGATTACTAGCAATTTTTATCAGCAGAAGGGACCTGACTTGTGATAAGATAGAAGAGATATATGAAGAGATCCGACATTCAGTGACAATAAAGGAAATAGAGACAGCAGCAGAAAACATCAGATGGATGATCAGAATACAAGCCAATTTTCACACTGACAGCAAGCTCATCAAGGGAACATCAAACAAGTCTGTAAGAATTCATGGTTTTTATGCTTAAAAAGTTTCAAAATTTCTTTTGTTCTTAAGTGATGACATCTTACAAATTGACTGTCTATTATTGCCATCATTTTGATAAATCTCTGCCAAGCTTCTTATTTTTCATTCATCTCTGCCATTACCTCACTAAGTCTTTGTCAGCACTTCATTTTTTATCTCTGTCAATACTTCATTTTCCACCTTAGGGGTCAGAATGGTTGTCAGAATCAAGCCCAAGGGAAATTTTAAAAACTGCATCCTACAGGATATCAACTGCATTCTACAGGATACAAGCTGCATTCTTGAACAGAGTTTTCTTCTTGGTTTAAAGACAAACAGGGTCTCCTTCTTTGCAAAAAGTGAATGATGACATGAAGGAATTAAACAAAGATTTCCTTGTATATGAATTTAGTGCATCAGGCATTAAAATAATACACAGAATTAAGGGAAACAATGGTCATATTCTCAGCACATTTTCTTTTCTGGAAAAGAAGGTTCATAAAAGAAAAAATGTATATATAGCCTGTTTAAATTAAACATTAGAACCAAGGCATTTTATGTTTTATATCAAACGATGGGCAATATTAAAATATTTACCCAAAAACCTTACCTTCCTCGTTTTTGAAATGACATGTTATGTAATGATGGAGGGAAACGTGGAATGATACCCACGACAGACATAGAATGATGCCCACGACAGCACTTGAAAAATTGATTCCTGTGTTATTCAAGTCTAAAACACGATTCATTCATTCCATTTGAAGCCGAGTCAGTTGTTTTGAAAAATCGATTTCTGTAATACCACAATTTGGTTGTTTTCTGGAGGCCGAGCCCATATTTTTTTTTGTTGGTATATGAAATCGATTGAAGGTAATTGCCAGGAGGAAGGATTGTGAGCCACAGGAAATTTGAATATATAGTCTTGCTGAAGATAATTGTCAGTGGAATGAGGCCGTAAAATCACAGAGACACCATTTGTTGAAGGTTACGCGCAGAAGAGAAGACGGCCAGCAAAAGAAGAAGCTGTGGATACCCTAATCTCTGTAAAAATTATACAGGAAGAGGAAAATTGGTTACATCAGGGAAGAGGTAAGCTTAAACCCCTTGTCATTGCTGATACTCCGTTCTATGCTAGCAAACACTTACAATTTCAGGATATTGTTAAGGGGGTAGGAAGACAAAGGCAGTGAAAAATAAAAGATTCCTGTTTTCCAATTTTGTTTAAAAAATGACATCTCGATTGGAACCCGAGATATTCGAGCCTGCAGATGTCCATGAAAAATGTTTAGAAATTTTAAAGAGAAATCAATGGATTCCTTTCTTTGAAAAATTCGATGGGCACAATGACAATGTGAGCTTAGCCTTTGCTGGCTCGTTTGATGGAGAAAAGGCTACAGTGGGTAATTTAAACTTCAGGCTGTCTGAAGATGTTTTGGCACAAGTCACTGGTCTGCCACAGCAGGGAGAAAGGTTCTTCAAAACCAAGCAATTCAAAGATAAATCTTGGGTGCCCTTTCTGTGCAGATCTAGAGCAGGATCAGTCAATTGGAAGAAAGGCATACCAAGGAGCTGGTTGGTACATCCTTGGGATGAAATGGTATACATTATACAAAGATTCATCACCTGTGAGGGGAGATTCAGTATCGTTTACCTTTACCATATCAAACTATTGCAGCACTTGACAGGTGAATGTGAGATAAATATGCCCTTCTTCCTATTGCAGAGTCTGACCAAAATGGCCAAAGCTGTTCAGAAGCGTGAAAAAGACAAATTGATAAGTCTTTTCCACTGTGGACTTATCAAAATTATCATTCGACATGAGCTAAGGAAGCAGAATTCGACATGGATAGAATTTATAGTCCAAAATCAATTTGAGGAACAGGGTGAAGTGCAAGAAGAGGTTCTAAAAGAGGAGAAATTGCATGAAGAGGTTCCAAAAGAGGAGGAATTGCAAATGGTAACATGCCCTGAGGCAACAAGCTCAAAACTGCCTCAGGATAAAAAGAAGAAAGAAGAAGTATTGCTCATTCTTGATGATGAAGACAGCCCTGAAGCAACAAGTTCAAAACCTCCTCAGAGGAGGATACGAACTAGGAGTGCAGTAAAGGAAGATAAACAAATTCAAAATCAGGAACAAATCTTCACTACCTACCAGAGGAAGCCAAGGAAGAAGCAGGTTCATACCCAGCCAGCATCAGAGGATGAAGAACACCCACAAACTGTGGAAAGACAAGAAGAAAACTTAGCAGATGAAATAGAACAGGGAACCCTAGATACTGATGAGATAATGAGACAAACAAAGAAAATAAATCTTTTCTTAGATCAGCAGGAGAGGGAGAGGGAGAAAGAGAAGCAGTCAAGACAGGGAGTATTAAAAGACTTAGCTTCTCCTTCCTCAGAGCCACAGATTGTGCATGAAGAAAAGAAAAAGGGTTCAGAACAGGGAAGTGACAGTTTAGGAGCAGACACCAGTTCTATTAAGCCTTCAATGAAGAAGAAGACTTCTAAGAAGAATAAAGAGATCAGGAAATTGAAACTTGAAATCAAGGAGTTAGAACTCAAAAATGAGAAATTAAAAAAGGACAATAGGAAGCTGAGAATTCAGAGGTCACATATTTCTAAGACTGCATCCAGATGGTATAAGCAGAAGAAGAATTACAAAGCTAAGTATGAGAGGCTAAAGGTTCTCTATGCATCTCCAACATCAACAGATGCATCGTCTCAGTAGGAGATCAGAAGCAGGAAAGCCAGCAACAAAATTTTGGTTTCAGCACAAGGTCAAAGTTTTTGGCATGAGGACATGCAACAGTTTCCTCTTGGGGGAGATGTTGGGCACTATTTTGACCCCTTTTTGCCTCTTATATAACCTTCATTTCCTTCATAGAATTTCCATTTTGAGTAGAAAGCCTTAAAGATCATCCATAAACCTTGGTCAAAGAGGTATAATGTCATCTGCTTATTAATAAATTGAGTTTTGTGATTTTTAGGCATTTTAACTAGGATTTTTACTAAAATTACGGGATGTACTAACTTCCCGTATTACTTCCAAAGTTGAGTAATTGCAGGACAGTTAGGAGGGAAACAGAAGATCAGGAATGGATCCTTAATGTCCACAGATGGATGAACATCCAACAGTCAGGAGAAGTGGCCTATGCAGATGTCGAGTCAAGCAGAGCTAAATGTGGCCACCTGTTCTGCGTTCAACACAAAAGAAGGAGCAATGCTGATTTTGTGGAACCCCACGATTTTGAAGATGATCTCGACTAGCTGTTAGCATTAATTAGATGTAGGGTTATAGTAATTTCAGTTTGATTTAGAATTTGTATAAATCATTTGCAAAACAATGAGATAGGGGATCACGATTTTAAAAGAGGAATGCATTACATTTGAGCTTCCGAAACTGCGTGGTGTCTCCTGTAAAATGATTCTGTGAATGAATACGAAGCTTTAAGTTCTGTGAAGTCGTTTATGTGTGTTGAGCAAGGCGTTGGAGGGCCCCCATCGTTAAACTCTACACACTTACCTGTTGCTGGTTGATCGATTGGGTATGCATTTGAATGTAATTTCCAGTTTATGAATCAGAATATAATTTCCAGTTTATAGATCATAGAACAAGTACAGTCAAGTTTTAATTGAATCCATTGATGCTCTGTTTTTTTTTATGTATGGTTTGAATTACAAATTCTGTCACTGTACATCACTGCAGTATTGGATAAACGCTGTTCTTCACTGATTAACTGTTATGAATATTGAATTGTTCAGACTACGATTTCTGTGAATTGTCCATTGCTGGTATTCGATACTGAAATGATAGAAAGACATTTACAAATTATGAGCACTGTCTTGTAAAAGAAATTAATTAGTAATTGACTTTCAGTGATAATAGAATCTTGCAGTTTAAATCTTAGGGTTTATAGGATTGTTATTTAATTTTTACTTCAATCTTCATGTTTTCACAAATCAATCATTGCAGGCTTAAAAATGAAACAATGAAATCACCCTTGTAAGAGGATTTTGTCTCTATGAGCTGCAGTACATCAGTTCCTATTAGTAGATTTAATTACAAACAGCTAAATTCTGAATAAGTCTAGCTTCTCTGTCCTAAAACTTGGATGTGTCTCGAAGTTCACAAACCTGGATTGATATTAAATTTAAGTTCTGATTAACACCGATAGATCAGAGCCCAACAGTGTCCTAGTTTGAGACAATTGTAACATTGAACTATGGAGAGGTCTCTTTCTAAGTTTGCTCCCCCTCTCCTTTTAAATCTATGAGGAGGTTGAGACTCCTTGTGACCAATCTTCTTGGAGTTGAAGTGACTCTTTCTTCTTCTTTTGGTGTGAGTAGACAAGACTTGATCATCCTCTTTGAGAAGGGATTCTCTATTGGCTACCCTAGCTTCTTCTTGAATGCAATCTTCCCATACCACATCAAACTTCATACTTTATCTTTTGGCACACATGGTTTGGATGAATGACTCCCAAGGCCTAGTGAGACCATTTAGAGCAGACATGACTAGTTCATCTTCATCAAGAGTATCTCCAATGGAATCTAGTTGTTCCTAGAACTAGGAGACCCTTGAGAAATAGTCTTGAATGGATTCTCCTTTATTCATTTTGGTGCTCTTCAATTGAGCTCTCATATTCATCTTCCTATTGATGTTCTTTCCCTCATACATTCTAGAAAGGGCATCATACATTTCCTTTGGGGTCTTCTTGGATGCCACTTGGGGAATCAAGTGGTCTTTGATAGAATTAACAATGATTCTCTTTGCCCTAATCCAGTCCTTCCTATACTTATATTTGGCTTCATCTTCTTCAAGTTCTGCAACCTCATCTTTAATATATTGGACAAGATCATTCTCTTCAAGAATGAGACCAATTATGTATTTCCATGTCCGAAAATTTTCTATACCCTCTAGCTTCTCTTCAAGCTTAGTGCTTGGAGCCATCTTATCTAGGGATGATCCGAAAACAAGATCTTTGCTACTCTATGACGTTAACATGAATTGCATAAAGAGCATGAATGAAGCTCACAAATCCATAAGAAGAGAACCAAACAGCATAGACAATACACACATAAAGACAACAAGTTGATAACGGAGTTTGTCCAGGATGGACTACGTCTCCGGGCCTGCTTCTCAATAGGAGGGCCGATCTATAATCTCAGCATAAAGGAAAAATACATGGCAATGATACAATGATACCTTGGCGACAATGACCAGGAAGAGAACCGCTGCCCAAAACACAACAAGACTGCTTCCAGCAACTCCGAAGCCTGAAGACGGTGTAAAACGAGTATAAACACTTGTACCTTCCTCCTGCAGAGCTACGCAATCTCCCTTCTCTCCTTTAGCTACAAAGTCTCTACTCCAAAGCATGAGTGGGAAATGGCAACTGAATGGGTTTATATAGGTTGGCTTTCCCTTCTTCACATGACTCTCATGGATTCCTTTGGTTGCAACTAATTTGCCTATCTTGGCCTTGGTTACAACTTCCCTAAGTTGGTTTCCATGTGGTTGGGATTTTAAGAACATAAACCAAAAATATGGTTCATGCCCACATGTCCATGGGTTTTCACATTTAGTTACTTCCCCATAATGACATTTACAAAATCCAACAATAATCCATTACATACCAAAATCCTTCTTTTAAATAGCATGTTGGTTTTTTCAACCATAAACCAACTTGTTACAACTTCTTTACAAATATGGCATGTTTGTTTTTGGTTACAACCATGCATTAACTTCATAACAACTCAAGGAATAAAATAAATGAGTAATATGTGAGTAATTTTTCCACTCACTTCAAATATTAATCATTTTACAATTTCTCATGAGTAAATGCATGAATTTCCCAAAACTCATTTCAAGCACAAATGCATGCATGCTAGTCATCATGCCACTTCATCATGCCATGTCACCATGCCACATCATCATGCCATGTCATCATGCCATGTCAGAATGCTACATCATCATGACACATTATCATGCCATGTCATCATGCCACATCATCATGCCATGTCATCATACCGCATCATCATGCCATTTAGCATGCCATGTCATCATGCCACATGTCACCTTGTGATTGGTCTGTACTGTATGGATGCCATGTGTCATCCTCTGAGTGGTGCCACATCATCATGTTTCTACAGTACGGATGCCACGTGTCACCTTGTCAGTGGTGCCACGTGGCACCTCTTTGCCAAATTTGCCTGTTGACCTTATGGAACAGAACGCGATAACTTTCTCATACAGAGTCCGTTTGAGGTGAAACGAACGCCGTTGGAATCGTCTCGACGAGCCCTTCGATATAGTGCTAGTTTTGCTGAGATTGGAGGACTTCAAAATTTTGCCTTCTTAGATCCTCCTAGATCATTCCTCCCCACTGAGAAGCTTTTGGCCTCCAAAAGCCTTTACTAATCAACAGATAGGTGAGGGAATCGCTCCCTCACTTTCTCCTTCTCAATCCACTTGGCTTTGCTTGGATGAGTGCCTCTGATGCCCACTCGAAGATAATCAACATCACCTCTTCGAGAAGTCCTTGTCCTTCTGTCCAAGATGACATCTTCCTTTAGCTCATCCATGTACTCAGGAGCAAATTCATCAATTGATGGCAATGAGACATTCTCCCTTTCATCCATGATCATGGGAGGCTCATAGAGTTTCAAGTTCTCCACATTCACCACTGAGTAGATCTGCATGTATGGCGGTAGCTCTAAGCGAAAAGCATTTGTCCCAATCTTCTCCAAGATGGTGAAGGGACCATATCTAATGGGCTTGAGATTCTTGCCTTCTCCTTTCATCCTCTCCTTGCTGATGTGAAGCCACACTTGATCTCCCACCTGAAACTGATGATCAACTCTATGCTTGTCATGGCGAGCCTTGTACTGGGCTTGACTATTCTCCAACTGCTCTTGCACTGCTTGATGTACCTGTTGAACTCTCTGAATGAACCTGCGGGCTTTGTCTTCATCCTTGGAAGTGCTTGAATCAACCTCTCTCCCATAAGTCAAGTCCAATGGAGTCTTTGGCAAGTACCCAAAGCATGTCTCAAATGGCGAGCTCTGAGTGGAAGAATGCATAGCCCTGTTGTAGGCATGCTGCACATACTGGATCTGTTCATCCCATAACTTAGGATGCTTGTTGCAATAGCCTCGAAGCAAATGGACAACTGTCCTGTTGACTACCTCTGTCTGTCCGTCGGTCTGTGGATGGAAAGCGGTGCTCCTCTTTAGCTTGGTGTCCATCATACACCATAATTTTGTCCAAAACACTCCAAGGAATCGGGAGTCCCGATCTGAGATAATGGATGTAGGGAGTCCAAAGTGAACCCATACATGCTGAAAGAAAAGAGAAGCAGCCTGTTCTGCAGTGACCTGCTTTTTACATGGCATAAGAATACACATCTTGCTAAACCTATCCATGACCACATACAAGTAGTCATGACCCCTCCTAGACATAGGAAAACCCCCCACAAAATCCATGGAAATGCTTTCCCAAGGATGGGAAGGAACAGGAAGTGGTGAGTACAGCCCCAATTTTCTATTAGTGGTCTTACAAGTAGAGCACATCACACACCCCTTTACATATTTTGTTACAATGTCTTTCATGCGAGGCCAATACACAAGTCTTTGCAAATGAGACAAAGTCTTACCTACCCCAAAATGCCCTGATA
This sequence comes from Larix kaempferi, assembly GCA_027924585.1. Classification (NCBI taxonomy): domain Eukaryota; kingdom Viridiplantae; phylum Streptophyta; class Pinopsida; order Pinales; family Pinaceae; genus Larix; species Larix kaempferi. Next base: position 18,781,333 of record BSBM01001048.1, read on the forward strand.
CAAGAGAAGTATGAGCTTCTCGTATTACATGGACTCTTTCACTGATAGGAACACATAACTTGCACAAATGATAGAGCAACTTTCCCTGCAAATAGTAGTCTCCCACCACTTTGTTACCCGTACCCTTCTTGTACTTGATAACTGCGGACAACCTGTACATGCCCACATTAGGAAGAGGGGCATCCTGCTGGAGATGAATATCATGTTGAATCTCCCTTTTGGGAGGCAAACCTGTAGGTTCCTGAAATATTTCATCATAGTTAGCCACAATATCAATCATAGCCTTTTTATGAGAAGGATCACAACCTTTGAAAGCATCGGATGCCTCAGCATCTTTTGCTCTCACAACCATGAGCATGTATCTCTTATTAGTGTTGATGAGCCGCCTCATCTGTCCTGCACTAACCAGAGTGGTGTTAGCCTTCATACTGTGAGCTCTCACAATGTACTCCACCCCTTTTTTGGTGAGATGGTACTTGTTCTCATGACGGAAGAACACTGCTTTTCGATCATACAAGTATGGGCTTCCCAATACGATACCGCAGATGTCAAGAGAAACAACATCTAAGTCCACCTCATCAATCAACTTTGAAGCAATAGCAAACCTTAACCTGCATTGCTTAGTCACCTGCAACTTAGCATTATCACATAGCCATCCAAGAGGATAAGGCTTGGGGTGAGGTTTAGTCTGTATGCCCAACTTCTTAACAACTGATTCTGAGATCAAATTTACTTGAGAACCCGGATCAAATAATGTTTCAATCTTTGTATGCTTAGACACAACTCTGATGTGAAACAACTCACTTCTTCTTTTATCATTTTCTTTAGAAACATGAGTAGAACTTGAACCAGTATGAGGAGTTTTGTTACCTTGCATTCCCACGGCTGTAATCATGGTTTCGTCACCTGAGTTGGAACCCAAATCTCGTTGCGCTGTTGCAACGGTCTTTTTCTTCTTTTTGCCTCCAAAATGCTTTGGCCTTTGTTCAGGATGCAACTTCCAACAACTTTCTTCATCATGCCCATCAGTGTCACAATGGTTGCAATGGAGCTTTCCTCCTTCCTTCTTGGCAGTAGCTGTCTTCTTGCTCTTGTCTTTTTCCTTGAACTTGTGGTTGTTGTTGTGCTTGAAAGGCTTCTTCTGATGGTCTTCTTGCAAATGATTCCCCCTGCTCTCAAGATGAGTAGCCTGAACACTTGCTTCATCCACACTAGTAGGATTCAACAACAGCAAAGTATGGCGTAGATAATGATGAAGAGCACCAATGTACTTCAAAAGAGTGTCAGGAGAATCTAAAGAAATATTCAACTCTAGAGCTTTCTTTCTAAATTCTTCAGTAAAACTCTGAACACTCTGACCCTTTCCTTGTCTAAAACTTTGCCAATCCATCATTGCCTTCTGAACATAACCCAACGGATAAAATTGCTTACGTAAAGCAGAAATAAAAGCAGACCACAATGAGAGAAGATTGCCCATTTGTTCGCTACCTTGCCGAAGCTTGCTTTCCCACCATACAAGTGCGGTGCTTGTCAGCCGAAGTGAAGCCAACTGAATCTTCACATCTTCTTCTTCAATCTGCTGGACTCGGCAATAGACCTCAATTTGCCTTATCCAATTGTTTAACTTCTCTGCATTCGCTTCCCCATTGAACATGGGCAAATCAAACTTCACATCGAGCTTCAATAAGGGCTTCTTTTGAGGCTCTTTGTGAGGAACCTTGGAATGCTGAGAATGAGATGAGGAAGAAGCACTTGAACTTGTGCTTGAAGCTGAAGGTGAAGAGGGAGGCTCAGGAGGCTCTTCGCCACCTCCTCCGTGGTTAACTGAAGCGTTGCCTTCATCCTTCACTTCTTTGTCTTCCTTCTTTACTTCACTGCCTTTTCTTTCTTTTGCCATGCGTGCTTCATAGTCTGCAAACAACTTGTCTACCTTGTCGGCCATCATGTAGAAGACCTTGTGAAAGTTTGCCTCCATCTCGGTGCGGGCATCATTAGCTTCCATCTTCTTCCTTCGGTGTGCACGTCCGATCTCGGAATTGTAAGGCTCTAATGTACCCTCACCAGCTTGCAGTTTAGCCCTCATGAGCATCCACACTCACAATCCAACGTCAAATAACCCTGCTCTGATACCACATGATCCGGAAACAAGATCTTTGCTACTCTATGACGTTAACATGAATTGCATAAAGAGCATGAATGAAGCTCACAAATCCATAAGAAGAGAACCAAACAGCATAGACAATACACACATAAAGACAACAAGTTGATAACGGAGTTCATCCAGGATGGACTACGTCTCCGGGCCTGCTTCTCAATAGGAGGGCCGATCTATAATCTCAACATAAAGGAAAAATACATGGCAATGATACAATGATACCTTGGCGACAATGGCCAGGAAGAGAACCGCTGCCCAAAACACAACAAGACTGCTTCCAGCAACTCCAAAGCCTGAAGACGGTGTAAAACGAGTATAAACACTCGTACCTTCCTCCTGCAGAGCTACGCAATCTCCCTTCTCTCCTTTAGCTACAAAGTCTCTACTCCAAATCATGAGTGGGAAATGGCAAATGAATGGGTTTATATAGGTTGGCTTTCCCTTCTTCACATGACTCTCATGGATTCCTTTGGTTGCAACTAATTTGCCTATCTTGGCCTTGGTTACAACTTCCCTAAGTTGGTTTCCATGTGGTTGGGCTTTTAAGAACATAAACCAAAAATATGGTTCATGCCCACATGTCCATGGGTTTTCACATTTAGTTACTTTCCCATAATGACATTTACAAAATCCAACAATAATCCATTACATACCAAAATCCTTCTTTTAAATAGCATGTTGGTTTTTTCAACCATAAACCAACTTGTTACAACTTCTTTACAAATATGGCATGTTTGTTTTTGGTTACAACCATGCATTAACTTCATAAAAACTCAAGGAATAAAATAAATGAGTAATATGTGAGTAATTTTTCCACTCACATCAAATATTAATCATTTTACAATTTCTCATGAGTAAATGCATGAATTTCCTAAAACTCATTTCAAGCACAAATGCATGCATGCTAGTCATCATGCCACTTCATCATGCCATGTCACCATGCCACATCATCATGCCATGTCATCATGCCACATCATCATGCCATGTCAGAATGCTACATCATCATGACACATTATCATGCCATGTCATCATGCCACATCATCATGCCATGTCATCATACCGCATCATCATGCCATTTAGCATGCCATGTCATCATGCCACATGTCACCTTGTGATTGGTCTGTACTGTATGGATGCCATGTGTCATCCTTTGAGTGGTACCACATCATCATGTTTCTACAGTACGGATGCCACGTGTCACCTTGTCAGTGGTGCCACGTGGCACCTCTTTGCCAAATTTTCCTGTTGACCTTATGGAACAGAACGCGATAACTTTCTCATACGGAGTCCGTTTGAGGTGAAACGAACGCTGTTGGAATCGTCTCGACGAGCCCTTCGATATAGTGCTAGTTTTGCTGAGATTGGAGGACTTCAAAATTTTGCCTTCTTAGATCCTCCTGGATCAAGGGATCAAAGAGATTGAGGTTCCAAAAGATAGAATAGTACTTACGAGGAGATGATCTTGATTGAATTGAGAATTCTGATGTGATCAGCTTCTGGAAACTTCAACTTTACACTTTCTGGATCTGCAATATAATTTTTGGTTTTCTGGTCTTTTCTTTTCTAGATTTATGGTGCATAGGTTTGCATCTTTTCTGGTTCACTAGTGCAAAGGTGTGTACTTTTTCTGGTTTACTGGTTTTCTGGTTTTCTCCTCCAGAAGTCAAACTAGGGTTTGACAAAGCCCAGGGTTATACCCACTCAAAAAGTTTGATCCAAGGTTCAAAACTTCGATTTTGAGAAGGGCTATCCAGCCATGCCATCAGAAACCAAAAACTCCAACTTTTGCAGAAACCCTAATTTTTGCTGGAGGAGGAGAGAGAGGTATTTTTACCTTGTGAAAGATGCCCTATTCAGGATAGCTCTGATACCATGTTAAGTTTAGCGAAATTTGACTAGCAAGATCACTAAAAGAAACACAATCACAAGATAGACACAAATTTACCCTGGTAAACCATCATGGGGTAGAAAACCCAGCAAAGCTTTCCTCAATATAGATAATCAACCAATACAAGATGTAGTAACCAAACAAGAGCTACTTCTCCTCCTATGCAAACCCCTCTCTTTCTTGTGTGCTACTCCCAAGTGGACGAATGAATGAGATAAGTGAGGAACATCCTCCTCTACTTATACTCATCTTCCGACTAACCTTTTACCCTAATGGGGCCGACCTCTGCCAAAAGAGTCTAATAACACCCCAAAAGTAAACTCAGGGCCGACCTCACATGGGAGATCTAATAACCCTAGTTACCACATTCTCTCGGAGGAATAAACATCTCCGGATATACAATAGGGTCACCACAGAGGAATGTACCATCTCCGGAATAATAAAATACAAATATAATATTCTTTGAAGTTACAATATTTCAACAACCATGAATTTCAATTCAAAATAAGTGAATTTCAAATCAAAAAAAGAAAATTTTGATTTGAAAAGTGTGAATTTAAAATATAAAAATGCAAATTTTGATTTGAAAAGTATGAATTTCAAATCAAAAAATGCCAATTTTGATTTGAAAAGTGTGAATTTAAAGTAAAAAAATGCAATTTCGGATTTGAAAAGTGTGAATTTCAAATTAAAAAACTGCAATTTTTTATTTGAAAATTGCAATTTTCATTTGTAAATGTTCAAAATTTTAATGTGAAAAATTCAATGTTTAAAATATCCAATCATTGTTACAATAACAAGTCAATCTCCTAAGTTATAACATATAAAAATGGTTTGTCCCGACATCTATTTTCCGAAAAGAAGGATTGTCCGCCCCTTCTTTTCGTAGTTAATTGTGAAAACATTTATCCAGCAATTCAGCTATATCCATAATGGAGAACACAAGAAGGATCGACCGACCCTTCTTGCAGTGTCGAGCTATTATGAAAATCATATTGGGAATAAGAAGGGTCAGTCGACCCTTCAATTTCGAGGGACTTGTTAAACTAGAACACCTTGGAATTTATAACATATAAAAATAGTTTGTCCCAACTTCTGTTTTCCGACAAGAAGGATCAGTCGCCCCTTCTTTTCAGAGTTAATTGTGAAAACCTTTATCCAAGAATTCAACTATATCCATAATGGAGAACACAAGAATGATCGGCCGACCCTTGCAATGTCGAAATATTATGAAAAGAATATTGATAATAAGAAGGGTCGGCCGACCCTTATTTCAGTGTCGAACTATTATGAAAATAATATGGGGAATAAGAAGGGTAGACCGACCTTTCAATTATGAGGGAATTGTAAAAATAGAACACCTCGGAAGTTATATCATATAAAAAATGGTTTGTCCCGACTTCCGTTTTACGACAAGAAGGGTCGGTCGCCCCTTCTTTTCATAGTTAACTGTCAAAACATTTATCTATCAATTCAACTATAGCCATAATGGATAATACAAGAAGGATCGACCAACCCTTCTTGCAGTGTGGAACTATTATGAAAAGAATATTAGAAATAAGAAGGGTCGGTTGACCCTTCATTTAGGAGGGAATTGTAGCAATAGAACACCTTGGAGAAAGAGCGACTGCTCTTTCTCTAAGAATATTTCTACTTGCCAGCAAAGTCTTTAAAGCAATTTTTTTTTAAATTTTGTGACATGTGGAACGCTTATATTGTGACATGTGGCATATTTGATTTTTAAAATTAGTTTAAAGATTGTTTAAATGATTATTAAGGAAATTAATGGTACCGTTTAACGTTTGGGGATTGTTTTAAGCTCCTGCATTTTCTGAACCAGCAAAGAGGATGTTATATGACCGGGGTCCAAATGAGAAGTATAGCTTGTAGTTCGTGGAGAAATGAGAAGTAGTTGGAGATGAAGATGGTGTAAGGAATTTATGGTCGAGTTGCTGAGTAGAAGTTCCTTAACGAAGATTAAAACTGATACACTCCAAATTAGTTTTAGATTGATAATATTTGAGATGCCCCATTATTCCCCGAGAATGGGGCAACTGCCGAGTAGACAGAGCTAAGAGAATGGGGAAGCTCCCTAGTAGATAGAGCAAAGAGAATGGGGCATCTCCCCAGTAAACATGGAGCTACCCCAACCTGAGGGTTGCTTTGAATGCGTAGAGGGCCGAGGTACCAGAGTTGCAGCCAGCTAGCCGGTGAAGGGACTTGCGAGCGAAGAATTGAGAAGGAGCCATAAATCCACACATGTGACACTACTACATTTTTGGCCTTTAGGGGGGGTTGTCTTCCACCCCCAAAAGTGACCTACGGGGGGCGTTTTGGCTTTGGGGGCGTTTTTGGCAAAACCGCCCCTAAAGGCACTAATGTTAAAAGTTTTGTCCTTTAAGGGTGGTTTTTGACGAGATTGGAACCACCCCCAAAAGTGACTTTTGGGGGAGGTTTGTGACCCCCCTCATAGAGGTCTATGGAGGAGGTTTTAAACACCCCTCGCAGACCCCTTCATAGAGACCTATGGGAGCGGTTTTGAACCCCCTTCATAGAGACCTATGAGGGCAGTTGTGAACCCCCCTCATAAGCCCCCTCATACAAACCTACAGGGGCAGTTTGGAACCCCCCTCGTAGAGGACTATAAGAGCGGTTTCAAAACCCCCTCGTAGAGGCCTATAGGGGCAGTTGTGAACCCCCCTCGTATAGTCCTAGAGGGGCGGTTTATACCCCCCCTTGTAAAGGCCTATAGGGTTAGTTTAGAACCCTAGGGGCGGTTTATAACCCCCCTTGTAGAGGCTTATAGGGGCGGTTTTGAACCCCCCTCGTAGAGGCCTATAGAGGCAGTTTGAAGCCCCCCTCGTAAAGGCCTATAGAGGTAGTTTGAAACCCTCCTCATAGAGGCCTATAGGGATAGTTTGGAACCCCCCTCATAGATTCCTATAGGGGCAATTTGTAACCCCCCGCATAGAGGCCTATAGGGGCGGTTTGGAACCCCACTCGTAGAGGCCTACAAAGGCGATTTGAGCCCCCCTCGTAGTGACATATGAAGGAATTTTAGAACCCCCCCTCATAGAAACATACAAAGATGGTTTGAAACCCCCTCTATAGCCATAAGAAATACTAATAAAATATATTTTATTAAAAATACCAATATTGCAATATCAATAGGGCATGGAGGAATCGAACCACCAACCTCTTGCTTCTAAGGCAGGTGCTCTTCCATTGAGCTAGAACCCTTTCAGAATTGGGGAGAGGAGAATATGAACACCAATATTGCATCATTTGTAATTCTACGAAAAGACAATAATATTCAAAGGCAACTCTTCATTTGTTTCATATGGAAACTCTTCAATTTCATATGGCATCAAAAAGTTGTCATCTGAAGTTTATAGTCATTTTCTGTCATTTTCTAGATTTTCATATGAATGACAACTAGGAACTTGCACACAACTCAGGTTTATTTCAAGATAAAGGGGCACCTTCTTTTGGATGCAGTTTGCAGATTAAAGTTACTTTTTCTAGTATCAAGGTACCTATAAAGGGGATCAAACAAAAAATATTAGAGCACTCTTTAATAGGGAAGAGAGGGGCCTGGAGCAATTTTGAAGGATTTAACTACCATGTTGCCATATGTAAAAATAACGATGTTGAAGGTGAAATCATACTGTCGGGTTCTTGTTACTCCTCAAAATGCATCTGAATTTTTAGAAGTAGTTTGGGAACCAGAGGATTTGATTGTCTTATTTTTACTACAAAGATAAAAACATTATGGCAGTTGATTGGAATCCATATGGTAACATATTGAGGATATTGTCATGCAATTTGTGATCCCTAGATTCTTGTCATTTTATAAACACACTCCAAACCATGGAGGATTTACTAGGTGTACAAAGGACTGATTCGATGCTTGGACAAACCATATTAGAGGCTAACTACTCAAGCAAATATTTTTGATCTTCAACACGATGTATGGAGTGAAAATTGAAACCAAGTAATAAATGAAGTGTTTGATTGTGTGTAGAATCTTATGAATTATTGTTGGTTTAACTCTAAATCACATAAATATTCAAGCACCTGGGGAACCCTTCCCTATGAAATGCTTGATTCGTTGTTGCTTGTTCATAATGTTTAGGAACAAATTCTTGGTTGGATTTGTAAAGGGGTTGTACTAGGAATCACACAAATACTTTATTCTTATGTTTAACTTTTTTAGGTTATACACTTTACTTCATAAATCAGGAAAATTTGTGATGTATGTGTTTATAAACACATGGTAAAAATTTGGCAAGGTTCCTTTCCTATATTTTTATTTACATTTTACCTCATAAATAGGATAAACAACCCATAAAACCCATGGAAGGTAAAATTTGGGTGTTTTATTATTTTATACTACAAGGCTGGTGAATATGTGTACATCTCATTTCTGAGATAAACCCGATTTGGATAAGTGTGGGATGAGACTGTTGATAAAATATGGATGAGGAAAGAAACAACTATATTTACAGTCTTAAGTGACCAAAAGTAGTCAATGTAACTAGATTCTGGAAATTACATCAAGCATGGGAGTGTCTAAGGAATCTATGATATAAAGTACATATAAAACACAATGAAATGACCTGCATCAAATTTGATGTAGTCATGATGTACATCAAAATTTCAAATACCAGCTGGCTATCAATGAAGAATTAGTTGATGGTGGAATCTCATCCTAAGCAATGTCAAGGCTATTTGGAATGATTCCATTCTTCACATGCATTGCCAAAACATCATATTCCTTATTTTAAAATTTTTCCCGTCAATGTTGTTCTGCATAGGGCTCCAAAACGAGTATTGTAAAATGATGTAGAGGTTAATCTAGAGAAGAATATTAATCTAGAGAATTTCCCCATTCCAAATGCAATGCATGACTAAAAATCTTATTACACCAGGAAAAATATACAGAAGGGTAGGGTGCAAAGTGACAAAAAAATATCGAGTATAATATAACCAATTAATAACAATTATTAAAATGCAGGAAAAGGATCTCAAACCTGAAATTCTAAGAACCAACAAAACTCACCAAATCTGCAAAATGAAAAGTGCTGAAAAAAACAATGCAAATATTTGTTTCCCAACTTGTGTTTCCTGAAACCAATTCATCACATTGATTGTGACAATTATGCCTACCAAGTAGCCAATGAATGCACTCCTAAAGTATCGTTCTCCTTTTTCTCTTGAGACATCAAATCATAAAGCTAAAGCCAACAAAATGCCTGCATAGAAAAGAAATCCAAAGAAATTAAATATCATTTTTTAGCCTTAATCAAAACATTGAAAAAATTGCATACAAGCAATAACAACATATTGCAACAAAGAATCAAGGTAGACATATTGGCTTGTGTTATAGACCATTTTAACAAAATAATTAGGATAACAACATCATCTCAGTCTATGTATTGGGATTACTTGCTCACTGTAAAAAGTATGATTACCTTAATTGGATGTGTAACAAATGAAGCAGCCTTAATGGGAATTTAAATTGACTAAGAAAGGAAGTAACAATCTTCCCATTTTGGAGCATAGTAGTGAGAAGATCATTTATTGTCAGGAAAAAAATTTCAAGCAACAAATGACATTTATGATTACTGATTTCCACTACAACTAGTTTGGTCTTAATCAATTGGGTCCAGTGGAGGTGGTTGAAGATAGGAGAAATAGTTATCCTCTCCACCAGGGTTCAAATCCCACTTGTGACATGTTCCAACTTCACGAGATAATTGTTGATTGGTATCTTCGTGAATATTGTTGATGGGGGATGGCAAGGTACTAGAAATGTCATCCTTGCTTACAGGCTTGTGGGTAGGATGAATTATATAATCCAGGAGGAAACCAAATCTCACCCAAATTCTGAAATAGCCTACTCACAAGTGCACTAGAGAAAAAGTGCAAAATCCAAGCACAAGTGCTAAAAAGTAGAAATACACAAGTGTGCCTAAGAGAAAAATGTCGATCACAAGAGAACGCCAAAATTAAGTTTCATTAGGATTATAATGCTTCTTATTTCAAATCAGGAAGTAAATAAGATGAGATGATACAAATGGTAGGAAGATCTTGAGTTGTGTATCTATTGCATTATGTATCTATACACAACTCAAATGAGGTAACCCTTCAAGAAGGGGAAGTGTAAATTCAAAAGTGTGTTACAGACCTACAAAAGAAAGGAAAACACCCAAAGGACATCATTGAGCCTACATATCAAGTTCAACTAGGTCTTTATCATTTGCAAAAGATCTCCAACCATAATAGGGAATGACCTTTCATATAGTCTTTTCTCAACAATACATCCAGCAAGAAGGATGGGCACTTCACCTCTTAGCAACAACAAATGCTAGTTGATGTTCTTACACCTTGTCTGCCTAGGGATGAATTTCATTGCGTGATAGAGTAGTGTGGTACTTCTAATGGAAAATGATGCTCCCATGCTGGTTTACTTGCCCAGATCTATTGATATGCTGCTCAAAAGGTAAGAGAATGTTTATTTCATGCCCACACAGACCAATAATCAGGAATACGACATCTAGATGACCCCATGCACTTCCAGAATTGCTTATGATGTGTTTGCTTTCAAGTAGCTTGGTATACTTGAAGAAAAGGGATGGAGTTATTATTTTCCTCTTTTATAGTTTTCGTTCCTTTTTACAAGCCACTAGTTTTTGCATTTTATAGACTGAGGCCAAACCAATTCCTCCAATTCTTCATGATGAATTGGAACAAAATGAGCCTCAACATCAGCAATTTTCTCCTATTTAAAAATCAACACAAGAAATGCAACAGCATGATCATAACTAGCCAAAAAATATGCATATCTCTTGGTAGCAGAAGCATGATCAACAACATCCACAACATATGCAGCTCTCCTGGAAGCAACAACAATATGCATGAAATGGGGGAATGTTGGGAAGCAGTCAAATTTAGAGAGGTGGATCAAGTATGGGCTATGGAGGAGTTGGTTGAGGTAGGATTCATATGAATGGGAGAGGAAGTTGCAAGGGCATAGGTGTTAGATATTCTAATGGTCATGAACAATTTCATGACCAGGGTAGCCCATCCCCCAAAAACTACTATAGCAGAAGAGGGAAAGCTAGAAGAGGTGTTGGCATAATCTACAATAATAATGTTGTTGGCCTGATCCAAACAACTACTGATCCAAAGCAGATTCATGTGCATATACATGTGCTTTTATGCTTTGATGCTTTTTGTGGAAAATATGTTGAAGTTAGAACACGCTTCTTTCATCCTAAGGGAGGGGACTCATGTTTTGGTCTCTATTAAGAAATGTTTTGGCCATGTTTCAATATCCAATTTACCGAATGACACATTACAAGAAGTCCTTGGTAATATTTTTGATGGAATGACTCCAAATTTGATAGTCCAAAGTCCAATCATCATGATTTGGTCAAACATTCTCCAGTATAGCTCCTTGAACTAATTGTTTCCCATGGGAGTGAAAATAAATTTGTAACACCTTTCATGATGTGCAGGTCAGCTTTGGAAAGTCAACTTCCTACAGATAAATATTTTGAGTTTGACTGGTGCTGTTTAGTGTTTTATCAGCTGACAGTCTGACATACTGCACATTTATTTCATTGTTTAATTCCTAATCATGTTCCTAATTTCCCTAGTACATGCCATAGTTTCTCATGTAATGTTACCTACAACCACAGGATAGTAGGATACAGTCTATGTAATGTAAACCAGCAAATAAAATTATTTTCCATGAGCTTATAATGGACTCGTAAAACTTTACCTCCATTTCTAGAAGAACTAAATATATTTCAAGAGTCTTTCATTTGCATGTTCAGTTTGCAACATATAGTGAACACTGAATACAACATTATGAAGAGATACGCTAGGTTATTTCATGTTAAATTTTCAGAATTTACTTCAATCTGATCTAGGATCTTAACTGAGAGAACAACATGTATAGCAAATCTACAGCATATCAATCATGGACACAATAATGCAAGCACACAAAAGACATAGAGTTTACTTGGGGAAAACCATAAAGGTGAAAAACCCCAATAACTTCCTCAGAGAGAGATAGAGCAATGATACAACCAGAATACAAGAGATAGTCTTCTCCTAGCAGCAGAGCCTCCTCCTCCACAAGTGTGCCACTCTCCCAAGTGTGAGTGAGAGAATAGAATGTATAAAATGAGAGAGACACACTCTCTATTTATACACTAACTTGACTTGACCTTTACTCAACTAGGTTGGCCTCAACTTAACTGCTTAACATAACGCTGACTGGGCCAACCCCCACTAGGGTGGTCTAATAACACTTTGACCCACATGGCCGACCCCCAATAGGGTGGTCTAATAACCCTTTGACCCACATGACTTATACAGGGCCGACCCCAACAAGGTGGTCTAATAACCCATCAAGTATAAGTTATGACACTTGCAATATAAATGATGACACTTCCGTATAGAGGAATAATAACATCTCTATAGGAATACAATATACATATATGTGAAATACATTCCAAAGTTACATATACATCAACACTCCCTCTTAAATAGGAAGGTATTTCCCGACACAGGTCTTCTAGCACAAGTCTTCTTCTCTGGATCATCGTCACTGGATAATCGTCATCGAGTCATCATCATCATCACTACTGCTGCTATCTCAATCAATCTCTAAATCTACTCATCATAGGAAGTTCTACAGAGCCAGTCCTTTTTCATACTGGATGTAGGACCACCACCTGCAGGTCTTCGTCATCACTGGCCATACTGTGGAATCCTCAGGACTTATTACGTGCGTCACAAAACCTGGAAAGAGCATCCCAGGCTGTTACGAGCACATGGTTCTACCTATAGGATCTCCCAAGGCCATATTTTATGTGACCTCACCACAAAACCTTGCAAGAGCATCCTAGGCTATTACGAGCACACAGCTCTACCTATAGGATCTCCCAGGGATAGATTATATGTGGTCGCCACAAAACCTTGCCAGAGCATCCTAGGCTGTTACGAGCACATAGCTCTACCTATAGGATCTCCCAGGGACAGATTATATGTGGTCATGGAAAAACCTCACAAGAGCATCCCAGGACTTATTATGGGCACACATCCCAACCTATCGGATCTCTCAGGGACATATTATATTGCATAGGACAAAAGCTCGAAAGAGCATCTGCCAGATATCCCAGGGCCAAATTATATGCCATAGGAAAAACCTCGAAAGACTATCTGCATATCTCCCAGGGCCAAATTATATGTCCTCCTAGAGCAAAACCTCAAAAGAGCATTTGCCAGATATCCCAGGGCCATATTACATGCCATAGGAAAAACCTCGAAAGACTATCTGCAAATCTCCCAGGGCCAAATTATATGCTCATCTGCACAACCTGATCCACAACCATAGAGTATCAACCTGATACTCACCATATATCATCCTGATGTATACATGATCATCCTGATCATCATCAATGCAACATCTTGCTGCAAGTCATCTCGAGAAACATCCTGAAGCTCGTCATCCACAATCATCCTGATCATATCATCCATCTACCTGATGCATACCAAGTATATACCTAATACATATCATCATACATGATCCACCTGATCATACAATGTATCCACCTGATACAAATACAAATACATGATCCACCTCATCATAGATGATACATTTCAACATACATGATCTACCTGATCATACAATGTATCCACCTGATACATATACAGATACATGATCCACCTGATCATACATGATACATATAAACATACATGATCTACCTGATCATACAATGTATCCACCTGATACATATACAGATACATGGTCCAAGCATCCAACATGATGCATATACAAAATACATACAAATGATCCAATCGATCATATCCAGCATCCAACATGATGCGTACATACATAAATGATCCAACTAATCATATCCAGCATCCAACATGATGCATGCATACATATACATATAAATGATCCAACTGATCATATCCAACATCATCCTGATGCATATATAGAGCAGTAACTGGAGCATCGTCCTGATGCTCATCATCCAGTGCCTACATCCACATCCATGTGAAGGATCCTCCTTCCAACATGCTTAGAATGGCCTCTGCAAATGTGTCCATCACTTCTTCCTTGAAGTGTCATAAATCTGAAGAACACCAAGCCTCTCTCTGAAGTACTCGAACTTCACTCTGGCTAGTGGTTTCGTCAGCACATCTACAATATGCTCGTCTGTCGCAATGTATAGGAGCTTCACAGCTCCTCTCTGCACCATATCCCTGATATAGTGATATTTGATATCTATGTGTTTTAACCTATCCTGAAACAATGGGTTCTCAGATAGCTTCAGACAACTCTGGTTATCACAAAAGATACCAGTAGCATCCAATGGGAGATCAAATAACTCAGATAGTAGCTTCTGTAGCCATACTACCTCACAACTAGCTGAACATGCTGCAACATACTCTGCCTCAGCTGTACTCAGTGCTATCCAGGACTGCTTCCTGCTAAACCAGGAGATCACACTTGATCCCATACTGAAGCAGCATCCAGATGTGCTCTTCCTATCTGCAGCACTGCCAGTCCAATCTAAATCAACATAACCCTACAGGTTAAAATTTTGATTCGCTTCATACTTGAGCCCATAATCAACTGTACCCTTTAGGTACCTCGGAATATGCTTTACAACAACCAAGTGAACACTCCTCGGATCCGTCAGGAACTTGCTCAATGTGTTCACCGCAAAGCAAATATCTGGTCTCGTGTTTGTCAGGTACATCAAGGACCCAATCATCTGACAATACATAGTGATATCAACCGGCTCAGATGAAGCATCACACAGAAGCTTTAGGTTCGATGCCATAGGTGTGGCCATAGCCTTGCAGTCCATCATCCTGAACCTCTTTAGGATCTCTACTGCATACTTCCCTTGTCCAAGGAAGATTCCATCTGCACTCTGCCACACCTCCATGCCAAAAAAAAAAACAAATAGTGCATCATCCCCAAGTTCTTCATCTCGAACTCGGCTGCAAGCTTCCATTATGTGTTGACAATCAATCTATCTTCACCTGTAACAAACAGGTTATCCGCATACAAAAGTAGTATCACTGGATTTCCTTCCTCGACCTTGTAGTAAAGGTTGGAATCCGCTTTACTCTTGGTGAATCCCAAACTGGATAGAAAGCTGTCTATCCTACCAAGTTCTGCATACATATATGACTACACCATTCAAGAAGGCTATCTTGAAATCCATCTGGTGTATCTTCTATTTCATCACTTTTATATTTCTCTATGCTGCCATCTATAGCATGCTTGATCTGATAGTTCCATTTGGAAGTCACAACAGACTTCCCTTCAGCTCTTGGGACCACATCCCAAACATTGTTCTTCATGATCGACGGATCATGGCATTCTTCCTGTATCCTGGGAACTTCAATATCTTCAATTGATAATTTTGTTGCTTGAACAAATGTTGTAGTCCTTCTTTTGTAGGTGAAGGTATATGGTATTTTCTACAAAACAAGTTAAATTGCATGATTAGAAACATCTCATAATTTTCAGTCAAATTCTTACACATAAAGAAATATGTCATACAGTCATGCAATTATCTTCACCAATGCTTCAATACAACATTTATCCATGTTCCACAACTTTATAGATGCCTTCCAGTCTCTACCAGAACATTGTTAAGAGTTTGCACTACTCCCAACATGTCAGCAAAGAGGTTTCATTCTAGATAAGTAGCACTGGAATGTTGTACAGTGCCATAGGCCACTTACCCATCACATGCATATTAGTAGTATACTGTTCATTAATGCAATCATTCTAATATGCACAATACATATCCTAAGTCTAGGAACATGAGCATATACATCATTGAACAATTTTATTCAAACAAACAAATATGCAAGAAATGATAATTAAAAATACTTATCTTTGTTTGGTTGCTGGGTGGACTCCCTCTAAGTATTTGCTTCCTTGCAGGAGCTGCTCAAGTAGCTTCTTCTACACCTTTCTGTTGTGGAATGTATAAAGATGGTCAACTCCCTCTGAATATCTGCATCCTTGTAGAAACTACTGAAGTGTGCTCCTTTGCTTTCTTGCAGGAACAACTGGAGTGTGCTCCCTCTTGATCTTTTCTTCTTGGATTACCTGTCCTTAAACATACATCCATCCTTAATCACTATGCTTGCTTATTAGTATCATAATTGTTTTATCCTTGAGGTCTCATACATAATCACACATTTATTGGTATAATCTTAATACTATCAAAACACAATAATCTTAAATATGTATAGTCATGATCATTCACATATAATAAACATTAGTATTCAAGGTTTCAGGGAAGTCTTCTTTTACTCATGCATATTCTTATTTGATCATAGGACTCTTCTGATTAGTTAAATCATCAATGCATAAACCCGTGATTACTCAAACCTATACCTTCATGATTCTTCTGGTTAGTCATATCATCAATTATGGTAAGAAACATAATATGCATACAGCCATGACTATTCAAACCTATGGCTTCATGAATAATCATTATCAACAACACAACAGTATAAGATCCTAACACAAGGTAGGATTCTAGCTTGATATAGGAAAAACATACCTGGATTAGCATGCTAGCTAGTTATGTATAACATACCCGCATAATGTCTTCTAGTTCTCTTATGTGACTTGTGCTAGTAACCTGCATGTCTCATAGGTTAACGATTATAGGACCAAGTTATACATACCTCGAAAGTAGATCTTCTATGTGATCCATGACAATGGATAAAACTTTGTCTTCATGTCACCATGATCATATGTTCTTGAAGTAGAACATGATTTGTCTTTCTTGGTGTACCTTTTATGTTAGCGAACAACATAAACCTCATACAACATCACAATGCATTAGTACATTCATAAGTGTCAAAACCTTAATCAATGAATATCTTCTATTAAGGTGATACGACAAGTCTAGTAATTAATCAAGATTGTATTGTAATGATATGAAGACAAACATATGATAAAATTAACCATGAAAAATACCTGTAAGCCATACCTATCAAGATTGCTTGTAATCTTCTTATGGAAGGCCTTAGCCTCATCTCCCTCTGAGACGGGAACTTCTTCACTTATGCAAGTGACCAATCCATGTTCTTCTAGGATTAACCCAATCCACTTGATTTGCAAGAACTGGACCTCGACCTAGATTAGGGTTTGTCAAGGAAAACCCAAAAATTCAAACTTTGAATTTCAAACTTCCGAAAGGATAGAAATATGCGCCTTGATGAGCTGATCAAGTTGGTATATTCAAAATTTGAAAACTACAAAGTTTCATCCCTCGAAGTTGCCTTTTAGATTTCTGGATTCACTAGGGAGGACCCTGAATTAGGGTTTGAGTTTCCCGGAGCTTAACCCAACCAAAATATTTGATTCAAAGCTCTAAGCTTCGATTTTTCTGAGGAGCTTCCAGCCGTGGTCACAGATTTCCAAAATTCCAAATTTTGCAGAAGCCCTAATTTTCCATCTTTCCAATCAAAGTCTTGAACTGGGGTTTGATCAAGCCCGGCCTTCTGCCCAACCAAAAAATCTGATCTTGGTCTCTAAATTTGTATTTTGATGAGAAGCATCCAACCGTGGTCTCTGATTAGAGAAATTCCAACTTTCTCTGAAGCCCTAAATTCCAGAAGCCATGAATGAAGGTGCTCAAAAATAATTTTGTTTTGATAGAAATATGTACCTGATTGTTTCTGGTGTAACTCCGAACTTTTCAATCCACGAGGTCTGAAAAATTTTCTTGAGATATCCTGACCTATTATCTTTCCATCTCGACAAGTCTAACCTCAATTGGATTCTCTAAGAGAGAGTTTTTCCAAGTGTCACCACATGACTTGTTTATGGGATAATACAGGAGAGCGAACTTGTAGGGCATGCCACGTGTCACTGGTTCAACTTTTTCCTCTAACCAATTTTTATGAGATAGCCCGACCTGTTATATTTCCATATTGATAGGTATGACCTCAATTGGATTCTCTGAGAGAGAGTTATGCCAAGTGTCACAACATGACCTATTTATGGGATAATACAGGAGAGCGAACTTGTACGGAATGCCACGTGTCACTGGTTCAACTTCGGCCTTTAAAACATTTTCTTGAGATAGTACATTCTGTGTACTACCTATCACATCTTGCGAAATTTCATTTGGAGCTTCCTATCCCAAGTTATGACAGTTTTCCCAAGGTCACCTGATTTTGACTCAGATCTGGAAGAGGCAGAAACCCTATATTGTACAGATCATTAATCACAAAGTACAACGAATTAGAGGTTTCACTTTGGACACAAGGTACATGGGGATCTGATATTCGACCTGTAAAAGTTTGAGATCTGAAAAATTTGCCAAAATGGATTTATAGTGAAAGTTCTACGATGACTGGTTTTTTCTATATCAAGCCCTAGCATCGTAAGTGCAGCAAGTGTCATACATGCCATATCATGCCTTCTTTTAGGCTAGCTATGATACCATGTTAAATTTTCAGAACTTACTTCAATCTGATCTAGGATCTTAACTGAGAGAACAACATGTACAGCAAATCTACAACATATCAATCATGGACACAATAATGCAAGCACACAAGAGACATAGAGTTTACTTGGGGAAAACCATAAAGGTGAAAAACCCCAATAACTTCCTCACAGATAGATAGAGCAATGATACAACCAGAATACAAGAGATAGTATTCTCCTAGCAACAAAGCCTCCTCCTCCACAAGTGCGCCACTCTCCCAAGTGTGAGTGAGAGAATAGAATGTATAAAATGAGAGAGACACACTCTCTATTTATATACTAACTTGACTTGATCTTTACTCAACTAGGTTGGCCTCAACTTAACGACTTAACATAATGCTGACTAGGCCGACCGCCACTAGGGTGTTCTAATAACCCTTTTACCCACATGGCCGACCCCCAATAGGGTGGTCTAATAACCCTTTGAACCACATGACTTATACAGGACCGACCCCAACAAGGTGGTCTAATAACCCATCAAGTATAAGTTACGACACTTACAATATAAATGACGACACTTCCGTATAGAGGAATAATAACATCTCTATAGGAATACAATATACATATATGTGAAGTACATTCTGAAGTTACATATACATCAACATTTCAGGTCTCACAAGTATTATGTGCATATGAATACTGTATAAAGAGAAGGCATTTTTCCTTGATAGTGTTCAGAACTAAATTTAATGGTTCCTCACCATACATATTGATCACAAACATTAATAATTGACATTGGTTCCAATGGAAATTACAACCAGTATTCTTGTGAGAAAAATATTTAAATGCCTCTATGATAACAGAGTTTAATACTTAGAAAAAATAGGTCTGGACTCTGAACTTTCTTAAATATTTGTCCAGTACATATGCATAAAATATCGTACCTTCTATCAGCAGATAGACTCCCTCAGTGGTCACGATTTGCTATTGTGAGAGTGATGGTGAGGTGTGGTTTCCAAATAGAAACGCCCAATCCTGTTTTGTGTCCTTTTCAAGCAAATAAACAACATCCAAACTCGACTTTGTTGATAATCTTCCTCTACAGTGGAGTGCACCCTCTTCTTGAACAAACTGGTATTTAACTAGAGCTGATTTATCTTTGTGTAGACCACAGCTAGGATAATGAGGAATGGGTGCCGTGTCCCTCTTCTCAAGTAGCTCTCATTACCCTCTCAACACTGGAGACACTCCTTTGAAGTGACGACCCTCTCCTATGGTCACCATTACTTCCTCAAACCCCCACAACCTCCACTATTGAAGATGCTTTCTTCTTATGGTTCAAATCTAAGAATAACACACTTAGTAAGCATTGAATTTCTGAGAAGGATGTCTGGGATATTGTGTTTTTCATTCTTCAAACTGAGAAGTGGTTGTAGGAATGTTGATCTGAAAAGATGAACTGATTTGGCTAGTGACGTTCTCCCACTCTGCAATAGAACAATTTGAGGCAGTCAAATTTTGTTTTCTCAATATTTCAACAATATTGAGCACATGTTGAAACACTAAGACACAAATCACAAGTACCATGATAACTTTGATGTCCATATCACTACTACCAGAAGCAAGAATTTTCCCTCTGTACAATTCTTGAAGCAACTGCAAAATATATGGATAAAATTAGAGTTTGCAGAATATAGGACAATATCATCAATTTATTTATCAACAAGAACTACAAATTTTAGAAAGTGATACCTTGGATGTCAAAAAATATAGAAATTAAATACCAAAATAAAGAAAGCGGAGTCTTCATAGAGCTAAACTGGATTACGAGGTGCATAAAGAATGGATAATTTCAAAACATGGCTTGCTACAAGAGAAACCAAAACTACATTAAAATTATTTAAGTTAATCATATAACTTGATAATTGAGGCACTCTAGATGATGATTCCAAGGAATTTGGTAGATTATAATCCCATTCTCACGATTCCTGCAACTGCTACATTATCAATGGTTGAAAGATTAGCAATGTTCCTACGAGAAGTCATTTGTGGATTACAAAACCAAGGAGCTCTACTCAAAGATTTGGCCATATTATGGTGTCGTCAATTTCCTTAATCAAAATTGGACCCTTTAAGACCATGAGACAAGATGGATTAAGTAGAGTGAAGGAATCTAGAAGTCCCATTCTTCTTCTAGTCTCAGGTACTTGGGTGGTTGGTTCTTCATAACAACAGTCTAGCAGTCTGGGATCAAATGCATCGTACTGCCTTTCCCAATAAATATTGTAGGGCTTTCCATAAAGCAGAAAAGGTTAAGAATGTTATGTGGAATTGCAGGGTTGCCAAAGTCATTTTGGGAATGGATTGGGACACTCTAGATGATGATTCCAAGGAATTTGGTAGATTATAATTTCATTCTCACGATTCTTGCAACTGCTACATTATCAATGGTTGAAAGATTAGCAATGTTCCTACCAGAAGTCATTTGTGGATTACAAAACCAAGGAGCTCTACTCAAAGATTTGGCCATATTATGTTGTAGTCAATTGCCTTAATCAAAATTAGACCCTTTAAGATCATGAGACAATATGGATTAAGTAGAGTGAAGGAATCTAGAAGTCCCATTCTTCTTCTAGTCTCAGGCACTTTGGTGGTTGGTTCTTCCTAACATCAGTCCAGCAGTCTTCATAACATTAGTATTCAAGGTTTCAAGGAAGTCTTCTTTTATTCATACATATTCTTATTTAATCATAGGACTCTTCTGGTTAGTTAAATCATCAATCAAGAGAAGAGATATAATATGCATAAAACCCGTGATTATTCAAAACTATACCTTCATGATTTTTCTGGTTAGTCATATCATCAATTATGGTAAGAAACATAATATGCATACCACCATGATTATTCAACCTATGACTTCATGAATAATCATTATCAACAATACAATAGTATAAGATCCTAACACAAGGTAGGATTCTAGCTTGATATAGGAAAAACATACCTGGATTAGCATGCTAGCTAGTTATGTCTAATATACCCACATAATGTCTTCTGGTTCTCTTCAGTGACTTGTGCTAGTGACCTGCATGTCTCATATGTTAACCATTGTAGAAACAAGTTATACATACCTCGAAAGTAGATCTTCTATGTGATCCATGACAATGGATGAATGCTTGTCTTCATGTCACCATGATCATATAATCTTGAAGTAGAACATGATTTGTCTTTCTTGGTGTACCTTTTATGTTAGCAGATAACATAAACCTCATACAACACCATAATGCATTAGTACAATCATAAGTGTCAACACCCTAACCAATGAATATCTTCTATCATGCATTCATAATTTTGTTAAGGTGATACGACAAATCTAAAATCAAGATTGTACTAACTGTAATAACATGAAGACAAACATACCATAAACTTAATCATGAACAAATATCGAAACATACCTCGATGAGTCATACCTATCGAGATCGCTTGAAATATTCTTATGTAAGGCCTTAGCCTCATCTCCCTCTGAAACAGGAACTTCTTCACTTATGCAGGTGACCAATCCATCTTCTTCTAGGATTAACCCAATCCACTTGATTTGCAAAAACTGGACCTGGAGTTGGATATGGGTTTGTCAGAGAAACCCCAAAAATTCAAACTTTGAATTTCAAACTTTCGAAAGGATAGAAATATGTGCCTTGATGAGCTGATCAAGTTGGTATATTCAGAATTTGAAAACTGCAAAGTTTCACTCCTCAATTTTTCCTTTGAAACTTTCGGATTCACTGGACGTGACCCTGAACTGGGGTTTGATGAAGCCCACTCTTCTGCCCAATCAAAAGGTTTGATCCAAATCTCTAAGCTTCTATTTTTTTGAGGGGCTTCCAGTCATGGTCACAGATTTCAAATATTCCCATTTTAACAGAAGCCCTAATTTTCCACTTTTCTGATCAAAGTCCCGAACTAGGGTCTGATCAAGCCCGACCTTCTTCCGAACCAAAAATTCTGATCTTGGTCTCTAAATTTTGATTTTCATGAGTAGCATCCAGCTGTGGTCTCCGATTACAAAAATTCCAACTTTCTCTGAAGCCCTAAATTCTGGAAGCCATGAATGAAGGTACTAAAAAATAATTCTGTTTTGACAGAAATATGTACCTGATTGTTTCTAGTGTAACTCCTAACTCTTTGATCCACAGGATCTGAAAATTTTTCCTAAGATAGCCCGACCTGTTATCTTTCCATCCCGACAGGTCTGACCTCAATTGGATTTTCTGAGAGAGAGTTATGCCAAGTGTTGCAATGTGACCTGTTTTGGGATAATACAGGAGGGTGAACTTGTACGGCTTGACACGTGTCACTATTTGAACTTTGGCCTCTGAAATTTTTTTCTGAGATAGCTCGCCCTGTTGTATTTCCATCCTAACAGGTCTGACCTCCATTGGACTCTCTGAGAGAGCGTTATGAAAAGTGTCGCAACGTGACCTGTTTATGGGATAATGCAGGAGAGCGAATGTGTACGGCCTGCCACATGTCACTGGTTCAACTTCGGCCTCTGAAAACTTTTCCTGAGATAGTACAGTCTGTGTACTACCTGTCACTTTTTACTAAATTTCATTTAGATCTTCCTATCCCAAGTTATGACCTTTTTCCCAAGGTCACCTGATTTTGACTCAGATCTGGAAGAGGCAGAAACCCTATATTGGATAGATCATAAATCACAAAGTACAACGAATTAGAGGTTTTCCTTTGGACACAAGGTACACAGGGATTTAATATTCGACCTGTAAATATTTTAGATCCGAAAAATTCACCAAAATGGATTTATAGTGAAAGTGCTACAATGACTGGTTTTTGCTATATCAAGCCCTAGCATCGTAAGTGCAACAAGTGTCGTACATGCCATATCATGCCGTCTTTCAGGCTAGCTCTGATACCATGTTAAATTTTCAGAATTTACTTCAATCTGATCTAGGATCTTAACTGAGAGAACAACATGTACAGCATATCTACAGCATATCAATCATGGAGACAATAATGCAAGCACACAAGAGACACAAGATTTACTTGGGGAAAACCTTAAAGGTGAAAAACCCCAATAACTTCCTCAGAGATAGATAGAGCAATGATACAACCCAAACATAAGAGATAGACATATCCTAGCAGTAGATCCTCCTCCTCCATAAGTGCGCCACTCCTCCTTGAGTGCATGAGTGAGAAGTGAGTGATGAAATAGAGTGCCTCCCGCACTCTATTTATACTTGACTTGACTTGCCTTTTACATAAATCATGTAGGCTCGAACTTAACCACATAACATAATGCTGACTGGGCCGACCCCCAATAGGTTGGTCTAATAACCCTTCGACCCACATGGCCAACCCCCAATAGGGTGGTCTAATAACCCTTCGACCCACATGACTTATACAAGGCCGACCCCAACAAGGTGGTCTAATAACCCATCAAGTATAAGTTACGAAATTTACAATATAAATGACGACACTTCTGTATAGAGTAATGATACCATCTCTATAGGAGTACATACAACATATATATATGAAATACATTCCGAAGTTACATATACATCAACAAAAACTCTCAACCAGGATAGATATTTTCAGTAAAGATGTAGATTCAGCTTTGAATAGTAATGAAATTTTAATGGGCAAACTAAACTTCATTTTAATCACCCGGTGTAATCTCATCCGTAGGATCAAGACAAATTAATGGTTAAAACGTAAATATGCCAAAAGGAAATGAAGGGTTGCGGGGTTTTATTTCATAAATATATACATTCTTTCTGCAATCCTCAATACGCTATTGCGGGTTGCAGGTTGCGGAAAGAAAATATATCAAAACTGAAAACCAAGATTCTGCACTCGGCTAAGTTATAACATATAAAAATCGTTTGTCTCGACTTCTATTTTCTGAATAGCCAGTCAATCGGCTAAGTTATAGCATATAAAAATCGTTTGTACTGACTTCTATTTTTCGACAAAAAGGATCGGCCACCCCTTCTTTTCATAGTGAATTGTGAAAACATTTATCCAGCAACTCAGCTATATCCATAATGGAATACACAAGAAGGATCAACCGACCCTTTTTACAGTGGCAAATTATTATGAAAAGAATATTTGGAATAAGAAGGGTCGAGTGACCCTTCTTGCAATGTCGAACTATTATGAAAATAATATTGGGAATATGAAGGGTAGGTCGACCTTTCAATTATGAGGCAATTTTAAAAATAGAACACCTTGGAAGTTTTAACCTATAAAAAATGGTTTCTCCTGACTTCTATTTTCTGACAAGAAGGATCGGTTGCCCCTTCTTTTCGTAGTTAATTGTGAAAACCTTTATCCAACAATTCAGCTATATCCATAATAGAGAAAACAAGAAGGATCGACCAACCCTTCTTGTAGTATCAAACTATTATGAAAAGAATATTTGGAATAAGAAAGGTTGGCATACCCTTAATTTACGTGGGAATCATAACAATAGAACACCTTTGGGAAAGAAGAGTCGCTCTTTCTCTAAGAATACTTCCACTTGCCAGCATAGTCTTTGAAGCAAAACGTCTATAAATTTTGTTTTTTAAATGTTGATATCTAATATCCCGTAGTGACACGCGGAACGATCATATTGTGACTTGTGGAATATTTGATTTGGCACATTCATTATTAGAAATATAGTTGGCTCGCATAGAATATTGGCTCGTATAGAATATTTTTTCCTATGAGCACCGCTGAATTTGGCAGTTTGATTATAGAGGATCATATTTTAGTATTTAGGCAGTTACTCTGAGGATAATTACTTGATTTTAAGTGCAGCAGATAAACCACTTCTAAAGGCCAATTATTCTTAAGCACAATTACAACACTTAACGACAATTAGTGTGCAAATTACGACACTTATCACAAATCCAATTTTGTAACAAATAACCATCCATTATCAATCCCAATGGCTATAAGTTGTATCTTTCATTTTATAAAACTTTAATGAAAATGAGAAAATACAACTTTTTGTTGACCAAGTGGAAATTTAGAAACACAACAATTTTGTTGCTTAAAATTGCCACATAAAGAAATTTAGAAACCAATTTTGTCTGCCATCAACCTTGAGAACATCCACCACTCTAAACACTATTCCCCATATTTTCTTGTTGTGCCTTGACTGCTGCAAGGCCCTTCTCGTTTATTCTAATTTTTTCTACTGCAAGGCCCTTCTTGGTGACCATGCCCATATGATGCTATTTACATCGATCTTCATGTTTTCTTCTGTCCCAACAACCCATTGTTGTTGTCTATCTAAGCATTTTTTAAGTATATATATTCCCTCTCCAAAAACGGTCTGGTTTAAATTTTGCCCTTCAGCAGATAAAATAATTACCTGTTCATAGTAAATTGTTTATTAATATATATTTTAAAATTGATTAAAATTTCACATTTACATAGAAAATAAAATTTTTAACTATATAGCAAATGCTCATGGCTGAAAATATTTTCAATGTGTACATTTATTTCCAGGTATGATATGCATAGAAAGGTCCAATGGTTACGTGTCAAGTTAATAATTTGGAGTTTTCTATTTTAATGCCAAGTTGTTTATGTTAACTTATCAAACACATGAATGATCATGGAAAAAAAATTAAAAGAAATTAGAAAGGTTAGCTGTAAAATGTAAATCCAAATTCTG
The DNA here is from genome assembly GCA_027924585.1 of Larix kaempferi. NCBI lineage: Eukaryota > Viridiplantae > Streptophyta > Pinopsida > Pinales > Pinaceae > Larix > Larix kaempferi. Next base: position 18,807,557 of record BSBM01001048.1, read on the forward strand.
TTAAGAGGGACCCACAAAAATTAATGACGGTTTAGAGAATAAAGTGCACATCAAAAATAAGTTTTGGAAAAAAACGTGACAGTTTAACATGATGGTTCCAATATGACAGTACTAGCATCTAACTCCTGATAAATATCACCAATCGCCTTACCCAAAGTGCTCTTTTTTATCTGATGGAATTTATACCATGCATTTTGACAGACGTATATTGTGTCTAATCTCATTGTAAACAAGCTTCTTTTTCTGTCATCTCCTTCTTTGGCCACAGGAGCATTTGATCCCATAGAATTTATAACATTCAACTATCAAATTTCTTAGCACATTCAACTATTGATCGAAGTGGAATTTTTTATATACAAAAATTTGAGCAACAATGTTCGGTGCCAATGTTTGAAAGGTGTGCACCCTGATTTATTGTAGGCCTGTAAGGTAACGATCTTGAATTTCATTCGGAAATTTTAGAAGAAGCTGGTATATCCACTTCTCAACCCTAGACAACATGCCATACAAGAAAACACCACTTCATCGACCGGAATACCAAAGCTGATGTCACCCAAAATTGTTCCCCCAACAAAATCAATCTCACTCACATTTGTTACAAAACCTATGGAAATGCAATCCTTTCTTTGTGAACACTTATGTAAAAACTTAACTTTTCTCATAATAAAAGAATATTTATTCTCAGTTGTTGTGATATGTGCTACACTCATTGAAGTAGAAGCTAGTATATCATTCACCTCATTCTCAGTTGTTATGATATGTGCTACTTCATTTACAGAATTGTATGGCCTTGTTCGATTACCTTTAACATGTGTATACTCACAATGGGGAGTACCTAGAAGGACCATCTGTAAAGGACATTCTTCAAAAACATTCCAAATGTATAACATCCAAAGGAACATTATCGAGGTCAAGCAAAGTGTTTGCAGACCATCTTATAGTAGAGCCTTCAAATATACCACAATCCTCGCAATTGCGGAAGACTTTATGAACTAAAATACCAAACTCACCAGCATCTAGTACTTTGAATTGTAGAATTTATCCCTTAAAAACAATTGACACTAATCCACGAGCAACATATTGTGGCTTTAAAGAACATTGATGTATCAAATTAACTAGTAGATTCAGATTGATTATTGTTGAAAGCGCTTGGAACATAAAGCAATGTTTCTGTATTAAAATCAATGATTCTTTTAATCGGCCATACAACAAATGATCGACTGCTCACCCCTGGACAACATGCCATACAAGAAAACACCACTTCATCGACCAAAATACCAAAGGAGAAGTCACCCAAAAATATTCCCCCAACAAAATCAGTCTCACTCACATTTGTTACAAAACCTATGGAAATGCAATCCTTTCTTTCTGAACACTGATGTAACAACTTAACTTTTCTCATAATAAAAGAATATTTATTCTCAGTTGTTGTGATATGTGCTACACTCGTCGAAGTAGAAGCTGGTATATCATTCACCTCATTCTCAGTTGTTATGATATGTGCTACACTCGCCGAAGAAGAAGCTGGTATATCATTCACCTCGTTCTCACGAAGAGTGGACCCAATCTGGTTAATGATCTCAGATACAGGACATTGAATATAACCACCAACATCCTTTGACAATGTATCTACACCTTTTGATCGATAGGGAAATGGAAGACTTTCATTCAAAGACTTGGTAACATTTACAATGATACATCCTTCATTAATGTTGATATTATGCGAAAATTTTCTTTCTGGAAATGAGATTCCTTCAGCAACTTTCAATCCATTCTAAAGTAGGTCAACACATTGTTGAGTACCAAAATCCATTTCATAAACAATATCTAAAATATAAAATATCAACACACATTGTTCAGAACCAAAATCCATTTCAGAAGCGTTTTATGAAATATAAAATAACAGGAGCACATTAACAATCATATTTATTTTAAATAAATATATAACATAGATTATAATATATAAAAAATGGTTGTCCGGACTTCCAATTTTCTGAATGGTAGGATCGGTCGCCCCTTCTTGTAGAAGAAGCGAACATAAGAAGGATCGAACAACCCTCCTTGCAGTCTAGAAATATTATGAAAAGAATTATGGGTAGAAGAAGCGTCTCCCGCCCGTTCATTTATGACGGAATATTAAAAATGTTCAACCTACGAATGCTAGGCTGTCAATACATGTATTTCCAAAATTGTGAACAAGGGAATAATACTGAGCACAACAATGGTCGGCTGACACTTCATTTATGAAATAAATTTAAAATAAATTTAATCTATGAAGGCTATGTCGACAATTCTTGGCTTCCAACTTCTGCTGTAAATAGTATGGACTCAGACATCATCTAAGTTCTAACATATAAAAATGTTTGTCTCTGCTTCCATTTTCCGAAGAGAAGGATCGGCCGCCCCTTCGTTTAGGAGATAATTGTGAGCAACTATATCCAACAATTCACCTATATCCAGAATGGCGAAAGAAAGAAGGATCGACCGACCCTTCTTACATTCTAGAACTATTACGACTACAATACTGGGCAGAAGAAGGGTCGGCTGCGTGTTCATTTATGAGGGAATTGTAAAATTATTCAACCTACGAAGGCTATTATGTCAATTAATCTATATCTAAAATGGTGAACACCAGAATAATACTGAGCACAACTAAGTTATAACATATAAAATTGTTTCCCCCAACTTCTGTTTTTCGAGAAGAAGGATTAGACGCCCCTTCGTTTAGTAGATAATTGTCAAAACCTTTATCTAGTGTTAAATTTTCAGAATTTACTTCAATCTAATCTAGGATCTTAACTGAGAGAACAACATGTACAACATATCTACAACATATCAATCATGGAAACAATAATGCAAGCACACAAGAGACACAAATATTTACTTGGGGAAAATCATAAAGGTGAAAAACCCCAATAACTTCCTCAGAGATAGATAGAGCAATGATACAACCAACAAAGAGAGATAGCCATAACCTAGCAGTAGATCCTCCTCCTCCATAAGTGCGCCACTCCTCCTTGAGTGCATGTGTGAGAAGTGAGTGAGCAAATAGAGTGCCTCCCACACTCTATTTATACTTGACTTGACTTGCCTTTTTACCTAACTCATGTAGGCTCGAACTTAACCACATAACATAATGATGACTGGGCCGACCCCCAATAGGGTGGTCTAATAACCCTTCGACCCACATGACTTATATAGGGCCGACCCCAACAAGGTGGTCTAATAACCCATCAAGTATAAGTTATGACATTTACAATATAAATGACGACACTTCCTTATAGAGGAATAATACCATCTCTATAGGAATAAAATATACATATATGTGAAATACATTCTGAAGTTACATATACATCAACATCTAGAAATTGAACAATATCCAGAATGGTGAAAACAAAGAAGGATCGATTGACCCTTCTTGCAGTCTCAAGCTATAACGAAAAGAATATTGGGAAGAAGAAGGATCGTCCGCCCCTTCTTTTACGAGGGAATTCTAAAAATAGAACTTGGAGAAAGAGTGGCCGATCTTTCTCTTTGTATATTTCCACTCTCCAACAAAATGTGCAAAGCAATGTTCCTATGAAATATGTGTTTAGAGTGCCGATATCTACTTTAGACACTCCGAAAACTCATCCCTAAAGGAAGGAGCGGACGCTCTTTCTCCTCAGCATCTACTTCCAACACCCCGAAATGGAACAACCTTACAAGAGAACGACCTTGCTTTCATTGACAAAATTTTGACTTGACAACAAACTCTTTGCAGCAAAACGTCTGTAAATTTTCTCATTCAAATGTCGAAATACAGTCTCCAGGGTGACATGTGGAACGTTCAGATTATGCCACGTGGCTTTCATTATTCTAGAATTGATCTGTGCTACACTCGGTGAAGTAGAAGCTGCTATATCATTCACCACAGTCTCGGCCAAAAAGTATGAAAGAATGTTTGTCTGGTTAATCGTAGTCAGAATCTTTCCAACTAATGGCATCACTATATGCATTGTCGTCACTGTTAAATTCATTTTCCAACACAGTATCCTGCCTAAATTTTAAGAACATTTTTATCAGCTTTATCTCTGAAACTAAATTCCTTGGTATCGTATGAAAGACTCACATGTTTTCTTATTGCATCCAACAATTTGAGTCATACACCGCATCCAACTACGCAATACATGGGACTTTTCTAGCCAAGATACCATATTAGCAAACAATTATACCTTAATATTGTTTAAATCTATTTGATTGCTTAACTTTATTCAATTAAATTAAATACTTAAATTATATATATTTATATTAAAATAAATGTAATCAATATTATATAAATTAAGACATAAATGATCAATTTCAAATATTTCAAATAAAGTATTAACATTTATATAGATCAGTATACTATAGTGAATATTAACTGCAAAATGATATTAAAAAGAAAAAACATGTTTCAATTTTGAGAGTTCATTTGTCGTTATCTTTTTCCAACAAACCTAGCCAAAATTAATGCTAGAGGATTTGCAGAAAACAATATGGAATATATGAAAATAAAACGCTACATCACCAGACAGAAAACGTATGCAAGCTGGCCGGAATCGACATTAATGAGTAACGCCCGATTTTACAAATATAACGTTGTGAATTCATATTAATGGTATGTAAGAAGATAAATACCCGGAATTGAAGGAAATAAATTCTGGAAATCTGAAGAATCTAAAACGTTCAGTGACTTTAAATCACTGTGAACTTCAAAGTGTCATTGCATTGATTTTTGACAACCATGGAAGATATGGATTTTTAGCCCGGAGGCTGAATAAGCATGCTCTGTTACATATTTATATTTATGGTTTGAATAATATAAATACCTGCCAATTGAAAAACTAGCAGTTGATTCTTCAAACCAATCTTACTGCTCTACCTGCCCAACACTCTTCTCGGTTCCACCTCAGCAAAAGCAAACCTTGGTCCTCAGAGAAAACAGAGCTCCAAACTGGAAAACACAGAAAGTTTGAACTTTAAGTTTCAATGTAGGTAGTGGGTGGGAAGAGCAATGTGGCGGGATAAGTTTCAATGTAGGCAGTGGGCTGGAAAAGCAGTGTTGGCGGGAAGAGTAGTGTGGCGGGATATCAATGCAGAAAAGTTTGTGACATTTATTATCACAGTGTGGAGGGATATCATCTATACGTCGTGGCACATAAACACAATCTATCATAAATGGGTGCCTCATAAAAGTGATGAGATTATTCACACGAGTGATACAATCCATCATTTACCATTAGCACTGTAGAAACCATTTTAAATGGCGGAAAAGATCAACGCCATTCCAACGTACAAACCATTTTAAATGGTGGAAAAGATCACCTCTGTGAGAACGTACAAACCATTTTAAATGGCGGAAAAGATCACCTACATGCCAATGTACAAAACATTTTAAATGAAGGAAAAGATCACATCCATGGCAACGCACAAACCATTTTAAATGGCGGGAAAGATCAATCGAGCTACGAAATATCAAGGGTCCCACTTTCGTTCCGCATCCCCAACATGCATGCTAGGACGAGGGGATGGGTGGTTGTGGAATCTGAAACCGCTCTCCATGTGGCAGCACCTCATGATTTCACAATTTGGAAGGGTGGTAAGGAAAACCACCGTCCTCCATTTGCGAAACCACCTTCGCCCATCCTTCACGGTCGCTAGCACATGTGGATATGATGTGGCCGGTCCACATCACACCTTTTTTCCATGCAACTCCTCTGCGTCGGGGCTTCTGCCAATGTGTCTCCTTCATGCCAGACTTCCTGCCCATGTGGCTTCTCCACGTCAACCTGTACATGCACAGTGGAAAACACCTTTCAATTACATAATCACAACATAATTAAAAACCTTTCAATTACACAATCACAACATGCAAGAATGAAATAAAAACACATCAGAATCAAATCCATAAGATTGCTTATCTTTATCCAACACAGATCCAAGCAACTGGCTTTGTAAGAGCGCTTTTCCACTTACTAGCATCAATATAAATGTGTGGCTATTTATCAGTTGCAGAAAATTATAGATAAAATGAGTTAAACGAAGAAATTCTTTTAACACATAATAACACATGAATCGTATATTAATAGAAATCCAACCTACAGATCGATGTATTCATTAAATTGGAAACATAAAACATAGTTCAAATAAATTTGACAAATTAATATCCAAAAAAGATGGCCAAGAGAAACCGACTAAATTTCATTAATTATGAAAAAAATTACAATGAATCAATACATAAACATTAGAATAAATTTACCTAAATTATACATAATCCAAATTGAATCGGCATCCCCACAACTTTCCCTGATATTCTTCTTCCTGTGTCCTCGTGGTGCCATCCTCCTCCCAAAAGATAGGAATTCCCTTCTTGAATAATGGATCAAAAATTTCTTTGAAGAGTTTTACTTGATGTGCTAAAATGTCTATTGTTGCCTGAATCATGTTCATCTAGTGATACTTATTCTCCACCTTCTTTGCCCAAATAATACTAGACACTCTATCCTAAGTTTATGCTAGTTGTTTTCACCTCATCCTCTGTCATCCCATTCAGAAATTCTATGGCCTTTTCTACATAGTCCATGGGCTTCTTGTTGAACTTTTCCTTGACTGATGTTAGGATTTTCCTAGCAAACTTTAATACACCCTCTTTGTCCAGAATGAAATCGAAATATCGCCTCAATTTCTCTGCCTCCGCAATAATGTCATCCCAAATGACTTGCTTTACTTCCTGGTGGGAGGTCTCACCTATAACCTGCTTTATTAATTCATCATATTTCACCTGTAGCCCTCCTAGAGAGGTCGACCCACGTAGGGTAAAAGGAAAGTGGAAGACAAGTATAAATAAGTGGAGGAGGTAGGGTTATTAGAATCTCTATTTATTCATTCATTCACTCACTCATTCTCTCAAGTGAGTAGTGTGGACAAGTGGAGGAGGAGAAATACAAGGCAAGGTTTATGGCTCGTGGCTTCTCCCAAAAAGAAGGGATAGATTATGAAGAAACTTTTGCACCTGTAGCCAGATACACTTCCATCATAACGGTACTTGCTCTGGTTGCAGTGATGAAGTGGAAGAATGACACCTAATGGATGTCAAGACATCTTTCTTGAATGGTGTAGTCGACGATGAAGACTTGTGCTAAAGAACTGTGTCGAGAAATACCTTCCTAGTTAAGAGGGAGTGTTGATGTATTTGTAACTTTGGAATGTATTTCACTTGTATATTTTATATTGTATTCATATGGCATTATACTTTCGACGGAGAGATTTCATTCCTCCGATTAGAAAGGTCATTATTGTATGTGATATGGTTATCAGACTCCCTAGTGGAGTCGGCCCTGAATATATTAGGATGCTAGAAAAAAATTGCGTTAATGAAAAAGATACTACTTATATGCAAGTAATGGGTAAGTGGTCGATGGTACTATACAACATTCCATTGCTACTTATCTCGAATGAAGCCTCTTTGTTGACATGTTGGAGTAGACTTGCACACTCTTAACAATGTTCTGGTAGAGATGGAAGGCATCTAGAAAGTTATGGGATATGGATAAATGTTGTATTGAAGCATGATTGGCTAAGATAATTGCATGATTTTATGACATATGTATTTATGTGTAAGAATTTTTTCTGAATACTATGAGATGTTTATAATCATGCAATTGAACTTGTCCCATAGGAAAGACCTTGTACCATCACCTACAAGAGAGACTTGTTTCGAAGAACAAGTGACGATGATTTAGCAAGAAGATTGATGAAGTCAAGAAGAAGACTTTGAAGAACCAAAAGTACTCAGGAATTGATATGCAACAATGAATGAAGTAAAACCAAAAGATAATGAAGATCGTGAAAAGGAAGATCATACACCAGATGGATGTCAAGATAGGATTCTTAAATTGTGTAGTGGAAGAGGAAGTATATGTGGAGCAATCACTCGGGTTTGAGACACACGGAAAGGAGACTCATGTGTGCAAACTGAAGAAATCCTTGTACGATATGAAGATTATGGGGTGACATTAGGGTACACAAAATTTTCCAGAGACAGTGTAATCAGTCTTGAGATGTACCTACTTGATGGCTTGCTTGCAAAGATGATGAATACCTACATGGATGAAGACCTACGGTGATGCTCCAGTGATCTAGTGTTGATGATCCAACTCCAGTATTGAAGACTTCTGCCTATATGTATTAATGCATGTCTCAAGAGAATACCTTCCTAGTTAAGAGGGAGTCTTAATGTATTATCTGTAAATTCATAAGATATTATTCACTTTTATATTGTATGTATTACATTTGTACTTTATTGTATCCCCGACGGAGATGTTCTTATTCCTCTGTTCGGAGGTGTCGTCATTTGTATTTGCAAGTGTCACAAGTTTTATTGTAAGTGTCGTAACTTATATTTGATGGGTTATTAGACCTCCTTAGAGGGGTTGGCCTAGTATGTGTTAAGAGGAAGAGTTATTAGACTCCCCTAGGGGGTCGACCCAGTTAGGATAAAAGGAAGGTCAAGTTAATTTAAAGTATAAATATAGTGGTTGCACCACTATATTTTCTCATTCACTCACACATCCAACTCACATAGTTGAGAGAGAGGAGTGCACACAAGTGGAGGATCCTGGAGGAAGAACTACTGGAGACATCTATCTTTTGGGGTTTCATCTTTGTGATCTTTGTATTGGTGCTTATTCTATCTCTGAGGAAGTTACGGGGTTTTTCACCTTTATGGTTTTCTCCGGTGAAATGCTTTGTGTCTCTTGTACCTTGTGTTTGACATGCTGTACATGTTGTTCTCTCAGTTAAGATCCTAGATCATATTCAATTAAATGAAGAAAATCTAACAAAATGAGGTTACAACCCCTTCGTTTTCATAATTTCCAACCTATAGATAGGACTCCAGACCTCAGTAAAGTCCAACTCAATAGTTTTACTAGCACCAACTGGATGGAATCCCCAACTCCCTGAGATCACAAACACCAAACCAAAGGAGTCTTCAATATCCTATCCTTGCTCGATCTTGCCACCCTAATATGAATAAGAAGAACAATACCCCACTGCCATTATATCACGGTTTCCATCAACCTATACGTGTATCTATGTCCTTGTATCTGTATGTCATTATCCATGTATCCTAGTAAAATTCCCCAACTTCACCTGAAGTTAAATGGATGTTGCAGAAATATTATGATATTAGTCTATAATCATCGATGAGGTTCCTTTTTATTTGTTAATACCCTCCATATACCTTCAGACCCAATTCTAAATCCTTTAAAGAATCTTTTGGAGCCATATACCCTTGGGGGCTTCAACATAGATTTTCCTAGTGATTCTTCCTTTCATTCTCTAATTGTAAATGCAAGTGGTTGAATTCTATTGGAAGTTTCCATGCCTATAATAGCTGCATAAATGTTTCATATTACACTTCAATCCACTCTAGAATAGTTCGAAATCATTTGGGATCATTTGGGACATTTTGAGGCTTCACTAGTCCAAGTTTTGAAAATTGACCGAATTGGGAAAAGTTCCAAGTTGGGGACATTACAAAAGAATTTAACATAAATATTACCTTAAGGCTAGTTGAAAAACACAAGAAAGTAAGGCTTACTAAAAGCATAAAACCCTGTAGTTGTAAAAGCACTTTCTAAAGCTGTCTAAAGGCTCACGAATTGGCTATAGCTTTAGCTTTGGTTAATGTTACCTTTGCACTTTGTCGTACAATTTCAAGTTGCCAAAGGGATTCAAAGGAGTGGCATTTGTTAATGAAATGATTCAAGATAATAGTTTTTGTATTCATGAAGATATTTGTTAGATTCACTCCCTCTTTTGTGTTTATCGATCTCTGTATTCATTGGAAATTGCATAGATTGTATTCCATTTGCATCCAACCTTGGTTTTTCTATTAGAAGTTTTGATTACTTGTCAATTTAATCTCAACGGTTATGAATATTTTTCAAATTGTTAGGTATTTTTAATGTTTCTAAAATTTCCTCTATATGGGTTCTTAGTTTATCTCGGTTAGACATTGCTTATTAAAACCGTAGAGAGGAACATTGCAAATTTTGTCGCTTTTTATGTCCTAGTACCTTTCAAACACCTTTAGACCCAAATCAGAAGCATTTGGAGCCATTTGGAAGCATTTGAGTTATTAATAGTCAAACATGAACAATATAATTATGGAACTAATATGAAATGGGTTGTTTAAAAAAATGACACAACCTTAGATGTTATTGCTACGACATGTGATCTCTCCTTCTTTTCCTAATTTAATGTTTCATCTCAACGCCATCAATGCCATCTTGGAAGATTGATCTTTTTGTTTAGACTTTTCTTATCTCTTATGGTCATCTCTCCCTCTTTTTCATTGACTTATTCCCATGTTACACTAGATCTTCTACAAACCCATCTACAAACAATGTCTAGAATTGATATTATTCATCAAACAAGTGATTTCTTCATATTGTTATCATTTTTGTCTTTATGTTTTTTAAATTTATTCTATATGGATTGTTGGGTTATTAATGTTTATAGAGAGGAACAATGCAAATATTGTCACTATTCTAAGGTCTCTACATAAGGTCTCTCACTCCAAGGGCGGAGGTGGAAAATGCGCTAAAAATTTGGACGACACACCTAGACACACACACACCCAGATAATCAACCATGGAAATGGGTTCCCACGCTAGAAAGTGCATCATGGTTAAACTTGGAAAAGGTAGAGTGGAAATTAAATCGCTTACGATGTGGCAAGCGTTGGTGGAGTCCACTATGAAAAGCGGTTAAATTTAAACCGCTCATCGCAACTTCAGAAACCACCTAAGCATATGTTCTATAAAAGGTTTGTTCGAAGTTTAAAAAAATGTTTTTGTCGCTTATTACCTGGAGGAAAAGAATGGTCCGCGTGAAACACGGCGTTGTCTTCGTCAACTGGAAAAGCACCCAAGAAGATCACTTCACAGTTCACAGGTAGATCAAAACCCTCAGTGTTTAGATTTTGTGTCCCAAATGGTGAAAACCCAAGACCTTCTTCCCTTCAATGAAAGTTCAGATGAAAACGAGAAGCTTGTATTTGACCCTGTTTTCGACCTTGTTTTGTTTGTGTGTAGTATTTCACAATCTAAGGAGAAATTAATGGAGTTTAAGTCGCAGGGAAAGGATGTATTTAATGTTTTTGGTTCTTTTCTAGTACTATTTTTGTGTCGAACAAACCCTACACTTCCCTGAATTTGTTTGTTGGTGTGCGGCAAATTATTTGCAAGGCGAAAGGGTAATCATTAATCTAAAAACGACCAAAATTCTATGCCCAATAAATGCGGAGAATGTCCATGAGGTTCTAAGTTTACCTGAAATATTTCCCAAAATCCATGAGTCGTTTAACGAAGAAAATTTGGTAAATTTTATAGAAACAACAGTCCTGCTGAAAAATACAAGTTTTTAATACAAGTCTTGAAAGATGGTCAGTCACATGAAAACCTATCGTTCCCATTGAGTATTGATATCTTTTAGCGAGATACCTAGCTAGTTTTGTCCTTGTTGAGTCAAATTTTAGGTCTCGATAGTGATAAGTCGAATCACAGAAGTTATGTTAGGTTTCTTTCTCTAAGTAATTTCACCAAAGTCACAGTCGAGTCCAGTGTATTGTTTTAATTTTGATGAATTCCTAGCTGAAGTGATTAATGTCCAGTTGGTGAATTTCAACCAGTTCAACCGTTTCAGGTATCAGTCATATTGTTCAAACATTTCGAAATCCAAGTTTTTTGGTACGATCTTTTCTCATGACCTTAATAAACAGGTCAATATGTTTGAGTTCACCCATAAAATCATGGAAGAAATTTACAGAATTATTTTTAATGTTGAAATGCCCTGAGTGTTAGAAGAAAAAGAAGCTTTGCAACCTACACCAGAAGGCCAAACAGGTGATTGGTTCTTGTATAGAGAACATACTATAATTAGGGTGTATGGTTTTACTATAGCACCATATATGTTGCCAACCTTTTTAACAGTGAGGGTTTTTGCCTTGGAATTTATTAGACAAAGATTGCATTCAAAAGAACATTTTTGTGCTTTCAAAAGAGCATCTAATGTGAAATTCTCCCTTAAAGTTGGTCTATTCATCATTAAGAATAATGCAGCACTCTCTGTAGTAGAAAAATTACTGAAGATTATGGATTTCCAAGAGGCTGAAAGGATGAATTATGATCCTCATCAAATTATATCGCAAAGGAGACATCTAAATGGAAACAAGGATTTTTATCATCAAACAGTAGAAGGATTGAAATAAATGGCAAATTTATTCAAATTTGAACAAGATAATAGTGGTTGGATCAGAGAGATATCTTTGAAATTTATTTTTTTAGCGACGATTTCAAAGATCGTTTTGTATAAATTTTGATTTTACAGAGTAATAGGGGTTGGATTCGAGAGAAAAAATTACAGTGATGTAATATTTTTTGAAGACTTTAATGAAGAACATAAGTAAAAGTATATCCAAAATAGAGATTCATATGTTTTTACTTTCTCCTTTGTGGATGTATTTCGTGTTACACCATCTTATCGCTTTGCCTCATAGTTGACTGTAATAACCGGGTTATAATTCATTTTATATGCTCTGATCTACACATTTAAATATTGTCAATGTTCTTTCTTCCAAATTAATGCAGAATTCATCCTAGAACTGAGATTAGCTAAGTTATAAGATATAAACAATATTTATCCCGACTTCCGACCTACGACATGAAGGATCGGCCGCCCCTTCATTTATTATAAAATTGTGAACAACTATATCCAACCATTCACTTGTATCCAGAACGGTGAACACTAGAAGGATCAACCGACCCTTCTTGCAGTCTAGAACTATTTTGAACAGAATACTTGGTAGAAGAAAGGTTGGCCGACACTTCATTTACGAGTGAATTGTAAAAATATTCAACCCACTTAGGTTGGGACAACAATTCTAGAATTTCAACTTCCACAATGAAATTATAGTTGGGATCGGTATATTGGCCAAGTTATAACATATCAACAATATTTGTTCCAACACGCGACAAGAGGAATCAGCTGCCCCTTTGTTTAGTAGAGAACTGTAGACACCTATAGGTTACAATTCACCTGTATCCGGAATGGTGAACACAAGAAGGATTGACCAACCCTTCTTACAGCCTAGAACTATTTTGAATAGAATACTCGACACAAGAAAGGTCGACCGACCCTTCTTGCACTCCACATGAGGATTTCATCGCCTTTACCGAAGACACAAATATGTTTCGGATTGTGGATACCTAGATTTCTTAAAACATTCCATCAATACCGCTATCCCGCAACCTGGAATGCATATTGCGTGATGGGACAACAATTCCCGATTCCCTACATCCGCTGTAAATAGTGGGGAACGGAGATTGGCTACAAGAACGATCAGCCGCCCCTTTGTTTAGTATAAAATTGTGAACACCTATATCCAGAATGTTGAAGACAAGAAATATTGGCCGACCCTTCTTGCAATCTAGAACTATTATGAAAATAATACTTGGTAGAAGAAGGGATGGCCGCCCCTTCATTGCATGGCAATTTTTAACAAAGGTAAGGTAGCCATTTAGTTATTGTCAAAATGATTTGGTCTGGTGCGAAAGAAGGGATAAGAAACAATCCAATCAATACTCTTTAATAATTTTTATTTGTTATCTTTGTATGATTTGTAGAGCTTGTTTTCCAATAATTGTCCAAGCTTAATTAAGGTTTCCATCTATTCAATGCAGCTAAATTCCATTCTTAATACCATAAATCTTTTCAAATTATCGGGTGGCCTACAAATACTTTTGTCCAATTTTAAGGCTTAGCTCATTTGATCTCATAGAGGAAGAACATACCTATGGAAGTGGGAAATTTTCTTGCAATATGCATGGGAGCAAGATTAAACCCCTAGATTAATTTTTTTTATATTATATCAAAGATTCAAAATGAATATAACTTTGTTCCATATGTGTAATGTGACATTCCATTGTAGCTCTCTTACCTGATTCTTTGAATTTTTCTTTGAGCTAGTTGTTTAGTTATTGCATCAGTTTTGTTAGACTTGGTCCCAGATAGAATGTGCATTCACCAAGGTGCTAGATTCTATTTGAGTCTATCTAAATTAACTTGCCCCCTTGACCTCGACCAAGGGAGGAAGGGGGAAACCGCATAAAACAGTACTCAGATCCTCGTGCATTCCATTTTTTATATTATCTATCCTTTCCTATCATTCTTGCACCTCTAGGGATAAAGGAATTTATTTGAGCTGTCCATCTTGCATGATCGATCTGGTACTGTTGATCTCCTTCCATGCTTAGCCCCACGACCTTCTGTAGTCTTCAATCTCTTGAATGCTGCCTTCCTCGCACCTTGGATCTGCGTAGTTATTATCAACTGTCGGTCTGGCCCCTGTCCGCACCCTGACTCTCGACATCTGGAAAGAAGGATCGACCACCCCTTCCTTTAGTAGAGAAATGTGAATTCACCCGTATCCAGAATGGTGAACAGAAGAAGGATTGACCGATCCTTCTTGCTGTATTGAACTATTATGAAACAAGTCCTAGGTACAAGAAGTTTTGGCCTAGCCTTCATTTACGAAGGAATTGTAAAAATATTCAACCTCTGAAGGAGAGGGCATCAATTCATGTATATGAAGGATGGTGAACACTAGAAGAATACTGCGATAAGGGTCGACCAACCTTTTGACATCACCTTGTAAACAAGTTGAAGTTTAACCTGAAGCGAATCTTAACCCATGGCAATGCACAGATGTCGTTACCATCTTTGCATAACATTCTATTTAACATCAACTAGAACACCAGATGACTTCGTACTTGGCATCTATCGCAGTATACATAACTACACTAAATATCTAATGTATTCACCAGTTTGCTACGAATTCGTCAAACTATGTGCTTCTTCTTCACAATCACGCACATGTATTCCAATTAATCAATGTGCAATTAACATTCACATACATATAAATTCAGCACAAAAACTCACATAAAATCGAATAAAAAACATGTGATAAACTCATACACATAAACAAGAAGGATCGGCCGCCCCTTCTATGATGATCGCTCGTTCTACGATCGATCCTTATCCCAAACGACTCTATAAAATGTGCATTCTATCTCTCATGGATAATGCTATCAGATTTGATCTTAATCAATCAATTGATTTTGAAAATGAGGGGTGGTTCCCTAACCATCGATCATTAGCATGAACATTTGCAAGTATACATCTAATATTAAAATACTAATTTATAATTATAGATATTGTATGCATCTTATATTGACTGCTTAATATTGACTATTTTGCAGATAGAGCATGGTTGATTTGTTGAGCCTCAGTAACTACTAGGAAATCCCTTGCTTTAAATTGACAAAATATCACTAACTTCTACCATTCACAAGTGGATGGTATGTTGAGATGGAAGAACCAGATAATTTGTACCCGGATATATATCTATTCTACTTGGATTTCGAGGGAAAGCTGATTAGAATTGGGATATTGACATATGCAAAACCCGTTGATTCTGATAAAAAATTACGAGTTCAAGCTAAAGCAATCATTGGTGAAAAGTATGGCCTTATACAGTGTGATCTTATGGTTTCTGATTATCGACCAGATCTAACAAAAAATGGTCCTGATCCAGATCCGATTTCCTGTGCGAAGCAAGGGTGGGTTTTCCCCTTGTATGTTGTTTCTAATCGTTCCAAAATTGATACCACGACATCCTTGAAGAAAGGAATTTTGTCGGTATGGAGGAAAATAATGCTGGTTGGGAAAACTTCCTCTGTATTCCATTATATGAATATTAATAAGGGGCCGATAACGGTATGCCATGAAAAGATTGTAATGTACAACAGAAAGCATTTCTCCAATATATTGTAAAACATGTGGGGAAATCTACCTTGAAACAACTCAAAGGAAGTCCTTCTAAAGCAATGTTGCGGAAAGCGACTAAGAGCTTTGAAACTTTAAAAGAAGTTCAACAACATCAGATCAAATACTTTTTGTTCGATGAGAAAGTTTTTTCCATTAACATAACAAGATGTGTTGTTGCGCCTCTGCACTTACAATATCGGAAGGTTGATGAGGAGGTTGTGCAAAAGATGGTGGTATCACTTGTCCATACATTTACAACAACATTGAGAGATGTTATTCTATTGCCTTTTAATAAGGAGACCAGATTGCTCTTTCTCCTTGAAAATGAAAAAGAAATTGATTTGCCGTCAGTAAATTTTTATATATTGGATGGGCAGCATACTATTTCTGCGCAAAAAATAATCATTGCAGATGATCAATATAAACAGCTCCATAAAAGGTATCGGCATCGAACAGCTCGTCTTCTACATACATACGTTCCTCAGGACATCATCAGCAAATTATGCAAACAGCAAAATTTGTCAAACAAGGAATTCACAAACACTACATTCATTTCTTCAGTTGAAAAAGCAAGGGAGAGATGGTTATTGTACGGTTCTCCATCCTGCCCGGGAAAGGGAAACGCTTCCAGTGATGCTTGGTAGGTATATAATTTTTCTTCTTATCAATCAAATTCTTTAGATTGCTTCCTGTGTTATGAAATTAGGAAATTAATTGGAATATTCAATTTTATATGTTTGTAGTCTTTCCAAACTCAATGTATGGATATCTTTCTTGTTAACCGGGAGAGCCTTAAAGACAAGCTAACTCTTGTTTTGACATTGGAACGATTGTGGAGAAAATGGCAGTCTGTATTCGAGCTTTAAAAAAGTGGTGCCTTGGATTGTTCGCTGAAGAGCATTACTCAGGATGATTTTTCTCTAAATAAAATAAAGAGTTATGGCTCTAATTTTTTCAGACCATTGTGTGATCTTGATGAAGATGAATTGTCTTTTGTGGCGGACAATATAATCAATGGATCGGTTTGGATGAGCACATCAGCCGATAAAAAGTTTTGCGTATAAAATTTAAGTCAATATTGCAAACGAATAAAGGACGAGAGGTCAACCAGGCATTCGATTGATGAATATTTCAAAGTTAATAATGTTCAAACTGATCGATCATAGAATATCACTGACCATAACATCATTGAAATATATAAAATTGCACCAAACCATCTCAAGCAACTGTGCAGTATTTTATGCTCCAGAAAGCAACCAAAATCTCCGAGTAAAAAGAGAAAGAATGAATATGAAGTGGATATTGGTATCAAAATACCAATTGATGCTCAGAAAATATTGAATTTATATATCAATAAAGAGAGTATGTCCATTGAGGACATCAAAAAATTTTCACAGTTTGTTTGTCAATGTTGTTACCTTGATTCTTTGGTCACCACACTCAGAACAATTCCATTTTCTGGTGCGACAGTTAGCTGTGAACTTGTTGTTGTGGATATGTGTAATTATGTTATTCCATGGACAGAAGAATACATGCTGGATTTTTTGTACTACTTAGAAACAAATCAAGAGGCATGTACTTGTATTTTTCTAGCTGATATGGAGAACTCTTATATGATTTCTAAAGCTTTCACAAGTTGGAGCAAGAAATCAAAAAAACATGTTACGACGAATCCTACAGTGGGAGTATATAGAGAATTCTCTGGGGACCTGTTTATATGATTCTCTATTATACAATGTTGGCGCATTGGAAATGATGAGGATATTTTATCTACCTCTGAAATTGATATGGATTGGAAAGACGAGGGCCTACCGATGCTTGATTTACCTCGGCCCAATGTTAACAGCAATAGTGTGAGGAGCCATGTGTTTCCAAAAGAAAGGACATAGGAATTATGGGATCACATAGTTTCCAGACAAGTCTCTTATGAAGGCATAGTTCTTTCATTGTACGCAGGAGGTAGGCTTTTTCGGTCGTTGACTAGGTCTCCAGAAAGAATAGTTATTTCTATTGTGGAGACAGTGCAACAAGAGCTGTTCATGAATAGTTTCTATCATGAATTGGGTATAAAACAAGGTATTTCTATTAACATTTTTAGATGTCTTTGATTTTATTTTACTTTTGAATTTTATTTTACTTTTTTTCTCAAACAAGGTATTTCTATTAACATTTTCAGATGTCTTTGATTTTATTTTACTTTTCTCAGTCGGTTATGTTCAATAACTTCTTTAAATTCCTATTCTACTACAGCTTCAAATAAAGAGCATACCAAGGTATACTCCAATCGAATTACAATATCCAATGATGAAACTAAAGGTGATAGACAATCTACAAAGAACTACAAAACAGGACAAGAAGGTAAAAAGTTATTTTTCACAAATCGTGGTTAAATTAAGTAAATTATGAAAGGGGATAGTGACCTGCAAAAAATTATATAAAATGTAGACCTGCACATTTCTAGGTCAACATGTGGATCATCCACAACCAAAGTAGGCATCGATGATGTCCTTGGAGATTGGCCAGCAAGTCACATTGGAGAATAAGGGACCATGCGGGAGCTTGGAAAATAATGAACAAGGTGAGAGCTTGAACAATGCAGCACAAGAAGAGGGCTTGGCAAGTATTGAACCTAGAGAGGGCACCTTGGTGTCAAAATGCAGTGTCTCCAGCGATGTTACTCACCAGTCAAATGTTGTCCTACCATTGACAGGTAAAAGACAATATTTTCTAATTAAATTGATAAAACAAATTTATTTTGAAGTATATATAATGACAAACAATATTTATGTGCAGCTCTTCATACAAATATGTTATTGATATTAGAAATGGAAGATTTTCTATTTCACAAAAAATTCATAGAAAATGACTCCAAAGGAGATAAAAAAGGGGAAAGAGTAAAAAAACAGGAAGAAACTACTCTAATAAATGGTGAATTTAAACATAGAAAAACTTCATATGAGTCACGAACAAATGCCATTCGATTTTTAGATTTACTTATTTCCAAATTCAATGTTGGGAATTGGTCATCTAAATGTGGTGTCAGTGAGGGGAAGATACTGCTTACAAATTTTTTGTTGGCATGCGGTAAAGATAAATCATATGAGAATTTTTATTTATTTATTTGGTTTCGAGAGAGATGTACCTCCGATCAAGAAGGAAATACACAAAAAAATATGGAGAGTGTGTGGAAGGAGTTCCCAATGAAAAATTCAGAAATTAATACATCAATGATTGTTTTGGAGGGTGATGGTGAGAAAGAAGTTCCATTTCAAAACTGTATTTCGTGTAAGCCCTTTATTGGATCGTCCCTTCAGACAGATACTGAATTGGTACATGGAATTTGGTAGCATTTGAGTAAAATGAAAGAATCAACTAATATCATAAACTATCGAATGTAACCTATCATTGCCTATTTCTAGATGTAATCTATCATTGCTTATTTTAAACCATTCAATGTGTGTTTTGTTTTTTCCGGAGACATTGCTATTTTCATCTAAATGTAACATATTATTAGTTCAGTTTGATGCTTTTATTAAATCAATTGAATCTATTGTGATCATTAACTTCATGAACAAAGTGTTGTTGTTGTTGTTATATATATAATCACTGTTCTTGTATGCAGTGAGGGTATCACTGCAAAATAAACTATTGGTCCTAGGAGTAGAGGGATTGCTCTTTGGAGTTCAGAAGTTATCCAACATTGAAGATTCTTCCAAACAACCTCATTTTGTCCATAAATGCTATTCTTATTATACACGCATGTTCAGCTGCAAAATTATCAGTGTTTCTAGAGAGCATTTCGACGTTGCACTGTGGTTTTCCTGGCTCAACAACATGGAAATGAAAAATTTCCTGGGTGTATTTGAATGGTTGAAAAACGAAGAATATGTATTTATTTGGGGTCGAGAGCAATGCAAACCTAGTACTATTTATAATCACTCAATGTATGCATACTATAATGTTGGCGAAGTACCGAACAAATACAAAAATTCCTTCAAGGATGTACTTATCCAATATGGAGATATATATAAACAAATGGACATGTTGTTTATAGATGAAGGGCAATATCAATCAGCAGATAATAGCAAGGAAAACTTCTTGAAAATGCCAACTAGTTGGAAATTTGACGGTTCACAAGACAAAGATATAACTATAAAAACAATATTGTGTGCTCTTTTGAATTATCTCGAGCCTCCTTCAAAAATGGGGCGTTGGTTAAACACATTGAATTTGAGATGACCGTCATATTGTACAAAACAAATTCATTTAGTGATTTGTATATTTTTTACAGTTACTCCTACATCTAATTGATGTAAGTTTTATTGCACAGTTCTCATCTAATTTATGGACATCGTACCATGTATTTGGTAATGTGTTTAAAAAATTGTAGAACATTAAAGCAATATACTTAGAAACATTGAACCATAACATTTTATTGAATGGTTTGTGTGTGTGTGTTTTTTGTTTGCAAATAGTACTAGAAGATTTGTTTCTAGTAAACCATTGATCATTTTTTATTTCAATGGTGTTTTGTTACACACAATACATAGAACATAGAAACTCCGATTGCAACGACCACCAGACATCGAAACATCAACAAAGTATTATTTTATACGCCCAAGCTTAAGGGAATTTTTTGAAAAATGCTTTCGTATTTTTGAGGTTGGGGTATAGACATCTGCTCAACGAAAAAACATTGATGAGTTTTTTCCTAGATTATTACAAAGAACAGGATTGAAAAGGGAACAATTTAGATTAATTTTAACACGGGAAAATTGTTCTTCCATAGCCAGAGAGGGTTTTTAGGGTGTTGGAAATCCTAATGTATATCTCAAGCCTTTAAGTATAGTTTGGGACACTTTGAACCATGGTTGGGATTGGAAAAATACTGTGATTGTCGATGACTCCGGAGAAAAACATGTTTTTAACGATGAAGGAAACTGTATTATAACAAAAAATTATAATTTCGACGATGTCAATGACACATTTTTGTTAGATCGATTATGGTCTTGCTTGCTGCACCTGGATGGAATGAGCGATGTGAAGCCAATTCTGAATAAAATAAAAATGGAAGTATTTTGTTAAATAATACACTTGAATGTTTGTTTGTACTAGTATGTCCAATTTCACTGTGATTATAATTCTTGTAAAGTGTCAAGTTTGGTTTCTGAAAATGTAACTCTGTTTAAATTGTATTGTTAAATCATAAAACATATAAATATGTGTGCTTGATTTATCATTCATATGATTTATATGCATGTTATGCACCAGTAAATGTATTCATATTGTTTCACATTCTGCAATTACATAACAATCATTAATATCATCATATTAAGTTAATTTGCTAAGTTAAGTTATTAAGCATCTAATTAACAGCTTCATAAATAGGCTTATTCCTATCATTCTAAGAACATACAGGAGGCATCCATCCATTAATGGCAAAAATGATCCCTAGCAAAAACTCGTACTAAAATACATATAGCAGATAATTTTCGAAGATGAAATATAATAAAAGGAAATAGAAACAAAATCAACATATTTATTAATTCCATCGAGTTAAATCTGGGCCGTAAGATTAAGACAAGTCGACGGCTGAGATCTAATCTAGAGAATGCGGAAGACGAGTTGTGGGGGTTTAATTGTTTGGAAATATATACAACGTTCCTGTAATCCGCAATTGCAGTTTACAGGACTACAACTAGAAACAAAAACAAACCAAAGTTTCCGCCATCCGTATTCCACACGGTGGGTTGCGGAAATGCATGTTGCAAATCCATTATTTAAACTGTTCCCGCAATCCGCAATCATGTATAACTAGATAGCCACTTCAACAAGATATAGCATAGTATGATGGTGCGTGCATTTTTCTGAAACCGTGAATTATGGCAGGCATTCTATCAGAGAAGTATGTGGCGGTGATCGAGACATTGCCTATGATATAACATGTAAAAAAAAAAATTCCCAACTTCTGACTACTGACAAGAAGGATCGGCCGCCCCTTCTTTTAGTAGATAATTGTGAACACCGATATCTGACAACTCACCTGTATCCAGAATGGTGAACACAAGAATGATCGAACCACCCATCTTGTAGTCTAGAACTATTATGAAAATAATAGTAGGCAGAAGAAGGGTCGGTTGCCCCTTCATTCATTTATGTCAAGCCTCGTTCAAAAGAAAAAGTATGGTTTTGGAACCTGATTTTGGAACTTTGGAAACGGATTTTGCAGTTTCGGAATCGGTTTGGTCACTTTCGGAACCGGATTTTGCACTTTTGGAATTGGTTTTGGCTCTTTAGGAACCAGTTTTGTCACTTTTTGAACCTTGATTTGGCACTTTCGGAATCGGTTTTGGCAATTTTGGAATCGGTTATGGCACTTTTGGATATGGTTTTGGCACTTTTGGAACCTGGATTTGGCACTTTTGGAACCGGATTTTGCTTGATATTCGAGTTTAGAAAGGCGATTTTTGACCCGTCTTCAAAGTGACTTGAATATTTTAGACATTGATTTTTTCACCTTAAAATTTAGAACATTTACAAATGAAAATTGCAATTTTCAAATAAAAAATTGGTTTATTTGATTTGAAATTCACACTTTTCAAATCAGAAATTGCATTTGTTTATTTTAAATTCACACTTTTTGAATTGAAGTTCATAATTTTATAACAACAAACTGCAATTTAAGGTTCATAAGTAATAAGAAACACACCATTCCAATAGAAAAACGCCCTTTTCAAAGGCAATATTACCACTTTCAGAAGGTCCTTTTCAATTGCATTGTTTGATTTTAAATTCAACTTCAAAATAATTTAAAGTCGCTGAATGTTTTAGATTCTCCTTATCCTTAATCAAATCATCTCCTTTGAAGGAGTAATAAAAGACTAAACTTTTATTGGAGCTTCTACTTGTAGACTCAAAAGCACTAGACTCATTCCACACATGAAAGAATGTACTAGAACAACATTCTATGACTACTGGAAGTGTCTTTGAAAGAATGAAACCAAGTCATTCATTGAATACATCATACCTCCTGCACAAGGTGGTAGTATAAGGTAACCTTCAAAAAGTGTTGAAAATCCCATTGTCATCCAATGATTCCAATTTCCATCCCATTAACTTGGCCTAGTTACTCTTGGATGCAAGCGCCTGGAGAAAATTTAGAAAGCCTCTTACCCTGATGATTTTCCCACCTTTAGCTACAAAGGGAATATTCTTGCAAAGACTGGTAAGCTCTCCAGGCCAGATGTAGTTATTTGTTGATGAATAGTGCAAAAAATGTGCGATGGTGTTAACAAGTTTACTATCTGTTAAGTTTGATACTACATCATCACCAAGTTTAGTATCAGTTAAGTCTGATACTACTATCTTAAGTTGGTGAGATGAACTTTGGTGAGCTGAAATTCATCAAGGAAGAAACTGAAATGATTGATAACATTCTATTTTTTCATTCTGCGGAGCTGGAAAGTCTCGATATTTTTGACTGTCTCATGGGACTGACTATAAAATGTAGTGGAAATGGGTGAAGTGTGCATCTTTAAAACAAGTGAAACAAATTATGCATAGTTAGAAGAAGTTGACAGCATGATCTGGAGGCACAAAGATTCGAAGATATCCTAGACACGATGGTATTACATCTCAGTCTCTCAGATAACTGTATAGAAAACTAATAACTGTTTATCACGCTGTCGTAAAAAGAAACCATTTCCAACAAATGCAAAAATAATCGTTTTATTGCAACCAACGCGTGAGCACACATATCATCATGCACAATACAAACAGAGAAACCATTCCTAAATTGCCAAGTGCACCATAATAGTTGGTCTAGGCATCCTGCTTGGACGGGTTAGCTCCTAACACAGTTGGTCTGAGCATCCCGCTTAGACGGGTTAGCTCCTAACACCGTAGTTAGTGGAAGCAAAGGTACTCAACCAATAAAACATACTTTGCAAATGATAAGCAAACACATAAATTAGATGCGTGTATAATAATGACTACAAAAATTCTTTCTTACCGAGAAAAACCTTTTGTGGATATGTAGTCTTTCAAGGTTAGGAAGTTGCTTCAATAAGTTGAGAAGAGAAAGAGGCTTCGGAATATGGATATCAAGATTGTTCAATGATTTCAATCTACCTAGTATCTACGCAAATTTCTTTGCAGGAAAATGGTGCATTAGATCCATTATATGAGAATGTTTCTTCATGTACCTATATGAGAACGTTTCTTAATATCCCTATGTCCCCTCCTGGTTGAAGGCACATAATGACACATCCATGCATACCCAAGGAATGTAAGGTGAACAAACTGAAAAATTCCATTTCAGTTTGCTGTGAGTGGCCACTGTGTTGATGGATTAGCCTATATATAGTGAGTGGCCACTGTGTTGATGGATTGATTGGGATGGGAGTCTAGGACAGATGGGGAATGGTAATTATCACAGTATGGCAGGATCATGGTGGTCAAAGATATCATCTGTAGCGACTACAGATTTTACTGGAGTAATCGTACACGTATCACTCGATTCCTTGAAAATCCAACGGCCAACATGCCTGCTGCCAATGGATTAAATGGCCTACAGCAGGCTTAATAATATTCACCATAAATGATGTATTGTATCACTCATTTGAATAATCTCATCATGCTTTCAGTCCACATAATGTTTATGTCTTGTCACCAACAAAGTCTCTGGATGAAAACAATGGTAATTATCACAGTATTGCGGGATCATGGTGGTCATTGATATCATATGTAGCGAGTACATATTTTGCTGGAGTAATCGTACACTTATTACTCCAATCCATTCATTGAAAATCCTACGACCAACATGCCCAGTACCATTAATATCCTTAATATTCATTTAAAAAATATGTAAACTAATTTTAAAAATCAAGTATGCCACATGACACAATATAAGCGTTCCATGTGTCTCCAAATTTATAGAATTTTTGCTTCAAAGACCTTATTGGCAAGTAGAAATATTCTCAGAGAAAGAGTGGCTGCTTGGCTGCTCTTTCTCTAAGGCGTTCTATTTTCACCATTCACTCGTAGATGAAAGTTCATCCAACCCATTTTATTCCCAATATTCGTTTCATAATACTTTGACACTGCAAGAAGGGTCGGTCGATCCTTCTTGTGTTCTCCATTATGGATATAGTTAAATTTCTGGATAAAGGTTTTCACAAATAACTATGAAAAGAAGGGGGGGTCGATCCTTCTTGTTGAAAAATAAGGATAAAAAAAAAATTACTTATAAACCATTTTTATATGTTATAACTTACAAGGTGTTCTATTTTTACAATTCCCTCGTAACTGAAGGGTTGGCCGACCCATCTTATTCCCAATATTATTTCTATAATAGTTCAACACTACAAAAGGGTCGAGCGATGCTTCTTATTCCCAGTATTATTTTCAAAATAGTTCGACACTGCAAGAAGGGTCGGTCGATCCTTCTTGTGTTATCCCTTTTATGATATTTCATTCTATTTAAAAAAAGAAAAAAGAAATAATGCTTTGATTTAAACGAACAAAAAGAAAGAATGTTTCTATTTAAAATAAAACAATTAACTTGTTACAACTCCAGAATTGATGATTGGGAATGGAATCGGATTGAACTTATGGGGACAGAGGATTTTATAAAAAATGAAATTTTGAAGATGGCCAGGATGTCACAATGTAGCCACAGCCAGGAATCTGTCACATTGCAGCCACTGCCAGGAATCCCCCTCTATGGACATGAGAATTGCCGAGGAAACCTCTGTTCAGTGATAGAATGTTTTGTAGAAGAGATCCCTGCTTGGATTAGTTTTTACATCAATTTTGGAATTTTTTTCTCATCATCTTGTTAAATTTACAAAGCCATACTAGGAAAGCTATTCATGCTCCCAGGCTCTCCTTTTTGTAATGAATGCTTGTGCACAGCCTTCTGAATAAATCCATTTATATGCTTCAATATAAATATAGAGAAGTATTTTATAGATAAATATGGTCAAATGATTAAGATATCTTTCTGAACATAACTCATTGTATTTTACATATTAAGAACAAAATCATTTTACATATTAAGAACAAAAGTATTTTATATATAAAGAACAAAAATTTGGCTAAGCGTTGAACTCACATGGCTAAGTGATGATCTGGCTATCTATTTATAGGATCAAAGTTACCTCTGGAGTTCACACGGGTGAAATACAAACCTGCCAAAATGAGAAAAAGGTTGTTCTATTTTGGATATTAAGAACAAAAATTTTGCTAAGTGTTCAAATTCACACATTTTCAATTGGAATTCATAGTTTTATAACAAAAAACTGCAATTTTAAGGTTCTTAAGTAGTTAAAAAACACACTATTCGAATAGAAAAAACCACTTTTCAAAGCCAATATTGCCACCTTCAGAACCCATTTTTGCACTTTAGAAAGGTTGATATTCACACTTACAAAGTCTAAATTCACGCTTTCAAAGTCTAAATCCCTTTGAGGAGCATTAAAATATTCAAATTTGATGTGTTCTTTCTTTCCAAATAGTTCTTAGGATTTTATGTGTTCTCTTTTCAAACATACATATTATAGAATTAAATAAAATAGAAATCACAACATTACAATTAACAGAATATAAAATAATATTGCAGAAGCTTAGTTAGAACATATAAAAAATGTTTGTCCCGATGGTGCTAATGGTAAATGATGGCAGACCGTGGTGATCTTGGTGTTTGTGAGAAGTCATAATTTCGACTAAAGCATGATGTGATTATTTTTTTCACGCACGTGATACAATCCATCATTCACCATTAGCACCGTCAGGATAACCGCCATTTCAGAATTTCATCGTATAACCATCGCCATGTGAGCATACATTCATTTCTCAAGGCATCGATTAGGTGATACATGTACAATTACTCCAACAAAATCTATAGTCGGTACAAATGATATCTATGACCACCATCCCGCCATACTGTCATAATTATCCTTCCCCATCCGTAACATCCAAATCAATTCACCAATTCACTATATAATGACTAAAGTATACCTGGTATCATAGCAAAATGAAATCTTCGGGAAGTCATGGCACTCTTCTTTACCCCCTTTATTCTGTTTCCTTTGTTGTTTTATCAAAAATACTTGAGTCTTATGGTCGCTCTCTTCCTGATATATGAGCATTTCGGCAGCAGTTCCCTCACAAATCCTCACCACACCATGATATATGGGCATTTTGAGCACTGTCAAATCCCCAAGACCAGGATTTGTCGCTAATGTGACTCATAGCTTCTAGTTGAAGCAAAGATAAAGTATAGGTTCTAATTGAAGCAAAGATAAAGTATACTAGCTTCTAGTTGAATCAAAAATAAAGTATGTGTAAATTCTCTGTAGTAGAGACTATTGTAGTAGAGTTAGTGTTTGTGAGCTCAATCTTGTAGTCCTGAAATGTATTAAGAGCCCAATCTCTGTAAAAGTTGAAAGATTGAAGTAAATTTCGTCTTTGTGTAATGCGATGAAATTGCAATGTTTTAACCCGGAATAACTTCTACTGATTTTTATTTCTTAGTAAGAATTTTTTTAATATAAATCCTATAGTAGAAGAGTCTTTGTTTGTGAGCTCAAGCTTGTACTAGTCGTTAAATGTATTAAGATCCCAAGCTCTATAAAAGTTGAAAGATCGAATTAAATTCAATTGCCAGAAATAACTTTTATTGATTTTTATGTCTTAATAATAAATCTATAATAGAACATTTCAATTACCAGGTATTTATATTTCTATCTAAATTTGTAACAGAACATTTCAATTGCTCGGTATTTATATTATTCAAACCATAAATTTAGTTTTTCAATTGCTAGGTATTTATATTTTTCAATATCTCATAAGCTGGGCGCATGAAACCATTTGGGTTTGATGGCCGATTAGAACATGAAACATATGCACAAAATATTCAAAACACGGTCTTTGCCTTCGATAACTTTGTTTTTGGAGGATTTAGGTGTCAATATTTCCAATCCATAGGTCTCAACAATTGTAAGTATCTAGATGATTCAACGTGAATGACCAAGATAATTGGGTGTACCGATAGTTAGAGAGGCAGTGATACTATGAGACCACAAATGCTACTATAATTATTCATTTCCTCTTGCAGTTTGCCCAAGCATATTTAAAACATAGTGTTTAATATTCGAGAATAAAACATAGCATGGATTCAATGGTGCTCAGAGGAGAAAATATTCTATACGAGTCAATACTATAATTAAACTATATTTCTAATACTCAATTTGCCAAATCAAATATGCCACGTGTCACAATATGATCCTTCCACGTGTCACCCTAGGATACTAGATATCAACATTTAGACAACAAAATTTATAGACGTTTTGCTTCAAAGGCTTGGTTGGCAAGTGGAAATATTCTCAGAGAAAGAGCAGCCGCTCTTTCTCCAAGGTCTTCTTTTGTTACAATTCCCTCGTAAATGAAGGGTCGGCCGACCCTTCTTATTCCTAATATTCTTTTCATAATAATTTGACACCGCAAGAAGGGTTGGTCGATCCTTCTTGTGTTCTCTATTATGGATATAGATGAATTGTTGGATAAAGGTTTTCACAATTTACTACGAAAAGAAGGGGCGACCGATCCTTCTTGTCGGAAAACATAAGTCGAGAGAAACAATTTTTATATATTAAAACATCCAAGATGTTATATTTTGAAAATTGCCTCGTAATTTAAAGGTTGGTCAACACTTCGTATTCCCAATATTATTTTCATAATAGTTCGACACTGCAAGAAGGGTTGGTCGACCCTTCTTGTGTTCTCCATTATGGATATATCTGAATTGCTTGATGAATGTTTTCACAATTAAATACGAAGAGAAGGGGCGGTCGATCCTTCTTGTAGTAAAACAGAAGTCGGGACAAACCATTTTTATATGTTATAACCTAGACGATTGACTGGCTATTCAAACAATGAGTCAATAGTTTAGACATTGGACTTTTCACCTTTGTAGGTAACTTCATTTCTCAAACAAGGGATTATTTAGGTACCTAAAATTCATGACCATTAGAGGTATGTACAGGTTCTAATTGTGAGGTTGTAGATCCTAGTGATTGTTTGTTCACTGTAGAAGTTGAATAACTATTACACTGAACAATATATGCATCAACATTGAATAGAGTTCCCACACAATCACCCTTAGCAAACACCATAGATTACTAGACCATTTTCCACCCTTTGTTAGATAAAAGAAACCTGAAACGAACATGAATAAGTTTTCTTGATAATACTAGGTTACACGCAAAACTTGGAATGCGTAAAACTCCATTGTTCCTCTTCACTATACCACCAAGGAATTTGATCAAGACTTTGCAATGACAAACTATGTTGAGAGGAGAATCGCAAATCCATTATTCGAACTGTTCCCGCAATCTGCATTGCGGGTTGTGGAAACGCAGAACGCAAACATTTACAATAATATTCCCACAATCCGCAAATGCGAGTTGCAAGAATGAAATCCGAATATCCAGTAATTCACTTGTATCAAGACTAGTGAACACAAGAAGGATCGGATGCCCATTCTTGCAGTCTAGAACTAGTATGAAGATAATAATGAGCAGAAGAAGGGTCAACTGCCCCTTCATTTATGAGGGAATTATCCAAATATTCAACCTATGAAGTATAGGTTGTCAATTCATCTATATCTTGAATAGTGAAGACTACAAAAATACTAACGTTGTAAGAAGGGTCAGTTGATCCTTCATTTAAAAGAGAAATGAAAAAATATTAAATCTACGAAGGTTGGCACGACAATTCCCCACAGCCGACTTCCGCAGTATATGGTAGGGATTGGGACATTGCCTAAGTTATAACATCTAAACAATATTTCTCGGGACTTCTGCCTGCCAACAAGAAGGATCGGCCACCCCTTCTTTTAGTAGATAATTGTGAACACCAATATCTAACAATTCACCTGTATCTAGAATGGTGAACACAGGAAGGATTGTACCACCCTTCTTGCAGTCTAGAACTATTATGAAAATAATAGTGGGAAGAAGAAGGGTCGGTTGACCCTTCATTCATTTATCTCGAGCCTCATTCAAAATGGGGTGTCGGTTAATGAAATTCAACTTCAAATGACCATCATATTATGCAGACATCGATTCATTTGATAATTTGTATATTTTTTACTACTTCAAATGACCGTCATAATTATTATATCGGAACACTGCAAAAACCAATTTCAAAAGTGGCAATATCAAAAGAAAAAGTATGGTTTTGGAACCTGGATTTGGCAATTTTTGAAACGGATTTGGTAGTAAAATCCACACAGTAGGTAATATTTGAAGATGAAAAATAATAAATAGAAAGAGAAACAAAATTAACATATTTATTAATTCCATCAGCTTAATTCTAGGCCGTAAGATTAAGACAAGTCGATGGCTGAGATCTAATCTGGGGAATGTGGAAGACAAGTTGCGGGGGTTTAATTGTTTTGAAATATATACAATGTTCCAGCAATCCGCAATTGCGGGTTGCGGGACTACTACTCGAAATAAAAACAAACCAAAGTTTCCACAATCTGAAATCCGAATTGCGGGTTGTGGAAACACATGTCGCAAATCCATTACTCAAACAGTTCCCGCAATCTGCAATCATGTATAACTATATAGCCACTTCAACAAGCTATAGCATGATATGATGGTGCGTGCATTTTTCTGAAACCATGAATTATGGCAGGCATTCTCTCAGAGCAGTTTTGACTACTTTTTCCATACTTTGTCAATTTCCAAAGTTTCACAAACTTGCCATACTTTTCAAGAATTATGTCACATTGCAACATTGACTTAATGATAACACTAGAACACCATCATGTGTCTTTCGATGCCATGTCATCATACATGCCATCTCATCATACATGTCATATCATCATCACACATTCCATGTCATCATAGATGCCATGTCATCACTTCCTATGGCATCAATTCTCTCTTTGAGGCTCACACGTGTGAGATTTTCACCTTCCAAAATAGAGATCAATTCCTGTATAACCATAAGGGTCAAGATTTGATAAATATAAATCAGAAGAAGGGTCGGTGGACCCTTCTAGCAGTCTAGAACTAGTATGAAAATAATATTGGGTAGAAGAAGGGTCGATCGCCCCTTCATTTATGAGAGAATTGTGCAAATATTTAACCCACGAAATATAGGCTGCCAATCCATGTATATCCTGAATGTCAAAGACTGCAAAAATACTAAGCACAAGAAGGGTCGGTCAACCCTTCATTTAAAAGAGAAATGCAGAACAATTAATCTACGAAGGTTGGGACAACATTTCCCCACTACTGACTTCCTCATTATGTGGTAGGGATCGGGACATTCCCTATGTTATAACATGTAAACAATATTTATCCCGACTGCCGAGAAAAAGGATCAGTCGCCCCTTCTTTTAGTAGATAATTATGAACACCAATATGCGACAATTCACCTATATCCAGAATGGTGAACAAAAGAAGGATCGAACAACCTTTCTTGCAGTCTAGAACTATAATGAAAATAATAATGGGCAGAAGAAGGGTTGGCCACCCCTTCATTCATTTAGCTCGAGCCTCATTCAAAAATGGGGTGTTGGTTAATGACATTCAACTTCAAATGACCATCATATTATACAGACACAAATATCAAAAGAAAAATTATGGTTTTGGAACCTGGATTTTGGCACTTTTGGAAATGGATTTGGCTGTTTCAGAGCCGGTTTGGTCACTTTCAGAACCAAATTTTGCACTTTTGGAACCGGTTTTTGGCTATTTAGGGACCAGTTTTGTCACTTTTGGAACCTTGATTTGGAACTTTCGGAATCGGTTTTGGCACTTTCAGAACCGGTTTTGGCACTTTTGGAACCAGTTTCGGCACTTTTGGAACTTGGATTTGGCAGTTTTGGAACCGGATTTTGCTTGATTTTGGAGTTTAGAAAGGTGGTTTTAGCCCCGTCTTCAAAGTGACTTGGACTGGAATAAGTCCAAGTTTAATGAAATTGGCATTTTAATTGTTTACTTAGATCTATTATTGTATAGATGCTCTTTTGCTTGTTTGTATTGTTCTGTGTCTTGACAGGTCTTGCAGCTAAGATTTGACGACCGCAAGGCATGGAGCACCATCCAGGAAGAAAGGACTTCAAGTTTAAGGTAAGACATCTAGTTACCCGATCCTTAACTAAATATAGGAAAGTTGTGTGTAGTCTTTACTATTTGTTTTAGACTCACATTGAGCTAGGGAGATCCGGCTCACATCCGCTCGAGTCGATTGTCCGTCAAACACATACAAGGAACCACACGAAATGCTGAGGTTTGGAAAGCGTTACTAGTTGTTCGTGCATTTTTTCTTCCAGCAGTAGAAGACATAGACACCCGGTTGAAATTTGCTTCTCTGTACCGGAAAAATGGTCGTATTAGTCAAGTTCCTTCCATGTTGATCACACTGTTGCAATGTGATCCAGAAATTGCTTCTATAAAAACTAGATTCTTAGGTCCGCCTCAAGTAATTTTTGCCTATTTAAAGTATCAGTGGTATCTTGGAGAAAGATTCTAAACGAAAGGAAGCATTTCATCGGTTGCAAGATTTGTCAGTTGAGCTACCAAAACGTAGCAACAGATTCGCAGGATAGGACCATGCCTCTCAACGGCTAGGATCACAAGATGAACGGATCCACGATGGAAGTGGACTTCGCATCCTCAACATGCACGAGGAAATTGCAATTTTGAAATTTACAAAAAGTGGGTAGATCCCATGCGTTTTAAATGGATCATATCATCATGGAAACGGATCCACAGTGGAGATAAACTTTGCTGAAATAACAAGCATGGGTAAGCTAGTTCTTCAAATATCATGCGAAGTTTGGTGAGGACCATGCTTTCGAGCAGTCACGATGAAGACTCCATGCGCAGGTGTCAAGGAAGGAAGAATCCCACTGGTTTATAGTTTTATTCTAAGAATTGATGCACCATGCTTATGGTGAGTTTGAGCCCTAGATCATAAGAACCAAATACCCATAGGTATCCAAGAGCGGTAGAGCTGCATCTTCCATGAAGAAGTGATATTCAAGAGGAGTTCGTGTTGCAGCTATATCGTGCCCATTGTGACAGTCTTTGGTGTTAAATTTTGCGCATTAATTCAATAATACTCTTGGATCTTTACTGAGAGAATAACATATACAGTATATCAATGAATAACAATCACAATAAGCATTATAAGCATCACAAATATCAAAAGCATGAGAGACAAGAGACATAGAGTTTCCGTGGGGAAAACCCTAAGGTGAAAAACCCCAAAACTTCCTCAGAGATAGAGAGAGCAATGGCTCAACCAAAGTACAACCAAATACACTTGAGATAGTCTCCTAGAGCAGATGATCCTCCTCCTCACCAGTGCACCACTTTCTGAGTGAGAGAAAAGTGTCTTTTCGAATGATACAAATAGAGATCTCTCGATCTCTGTTTATACATAACTTGTTTGCCCAGTTACACTATGGGGTCGACTTGTCTATCTATATACATCCACAATATAATATATATTTCAAGGCCGAATCCACACATGGTGGTCTAATAACCCATCGGCAAGTACACACACTTGCGACTCTTGTCAATCCACATGATGACACTTCCTTATAGAGGAATAACACATCTCTTATAAGGG
This sequence comes from Larix kaempferi, assembly GCA_027924585.1. Classification (NCBI taxonomy): domain Eukaryota; kingdom Viridiplantae; phylum Streptophyta; class Pinopsida; order Pinales; family Pinaceae; genus Larix; species Larix kaempferi. Next base: position 18,841,127 of record BSBM01001048.1, read on the forward strand.
TACAATAAATATATATGAAATATATAGATGAAATACATTCCAAAGTTACATATACATCAACACTCCCTCTTAACTAGGAAGGTATTTGTCGACACAGTTTTGCTAGACAAGTCTTCTTCTCGAGATCATCGTCATCATCATCGTCACTGTTGCTGCTATCTCAACCAATCTCTTACTCTATTCATTATAGGAAGTTCTACAGAGCCAATCCTTTTTCATACTAGATGTAGGCCCACCACCTGCAGGTCTTCATCATCTGTGTGAACAGTCTGATAGAGGTGGCCTCTTAGGACTAATTTTATGTGCAGATGCAATACCGGAAAGAGTATCCGAGGAACATTTATGTTCCTAAGCATGACCGGCAAGATCTCCCAGGACTGATTACATGCATCTCCTCCACAATACCTTTAAAGAGCATCCCAGGAACATTTATGTGCCGCAGCACGACCTGCAAGATCTCTAAAGAGCATCCCAGGACTTATTACGAGCATACAGCTCAACCTCTCAGATCTCCAGGACTGATTACATGTGGATAGACAAAACCTTTAAAGAGCATCCCAGGAACATTTATGTGTCGTATCATGACCAACAATATCTCTAAAGAGCATCTCAGGACTAATTACGAGCACACAGATCAACCTCTTGGATCTCCAGGACTGATTACATGTCTTCGTAGTAATACCTCATCCAAGGACTGATTATGAGCACATAGCTCAACCTATCGGATATCGGAGGACTGATTACATACTACATAGCAATACCAAAAAGAGTATCCCAGGAACATTTATATGCCGCAGCACGACCGGCAAGATCTCCCAGGACTGATTACATGCTATTTGCACAACCTGCCACATATCATCTCTGACCTCCAAGTATCAATCTGATACTCATGATCCAACGGATCATCATCGCACAAGGCATCATCCTGATGCCCATGATCATACTGATCATCATCACTGTACCATCTTGGTACATATCATCTAGAGCAATATCCTGAAGCTCATCATCATGATCAACCTGATCATACAATGCATCCACCTGATGCATACGAAGTATCTACCTGATACATATCATCATACATGATCCATCTGATTATACAGTGTATCAACCTGATACAAATACAAATACATGATACATATCAACATACATGATCTACCTAATCATACAATGTATCCACTTGATACATATACAGATACATGGTCCAAGCATCCAATATGATGCATATACAAATACATACAAATGATCCAACCGATCATATCCAACATCCAGCATGATGCATATATACATATAAATGATCCAACTGATCATATCCAGCATCAACATGATGTGTACATACATACAAATATAAATGATCCAACTGATCATATCTAGCATCAACATGATGCATATACAGAGTAGTAACTAGAGAATCGTCCTGATGCTCATCATCCAGTGCTTACATCCACAAGCATGTGAAGGATCCTCCTTCCAACATGCTTGGAATGGCTTCCGCAAATGTGACCATCACTTCTTCCTCGAAGTGTCATCGATCTGAAGAACACCAAGCCTCTCCTTGAAGTACTCGAACATCACCCTTGCTAGTGGCTTCGTCAGCACATCTGCAATCTGCTCGTCTCTCGCAACATACAGGAGCTTCACGGCTCCTCTCTGCACCATATCCCTAATATAGTGATATTTTATCTCTATGTGTTTCAACCTGTCATGAAACAATGGGTTCTCAGACAGCTTCACACAACTCTAGTTATCGCAAAATATACCAGTAGAATCCAATGGGAGATCAAATAACTCATACAGTAGCTTCCATAGCCATACTGCCTCACAACTAGCTGAACAGGCTGCAACATATTCTGCCTCTGCTGTACTCAGTGCTACGCAGGACTGCTTCCTGGTGAACCAAGATATCACACCTGAACCCATACTAAAGCAGCACCTAGATGTGCTCTTCCTATCTACAACACTGCCTACCCAATTTGAATCAACATAACCCTACAGGTTAAACTTTTGATTTGCTTCATACTTGAGCCCATAATCCATTGTATCGTTCAGGTATCTCAGAACATGCTTTACAACAACTAGGTGAACACTCCTCGGATCCATCAGGAACTAGCTCAATGTGTTCACCGCAAAGCAAATATCTGGTCTCGTGTTCGTTAGGTACATCAAGGACCCAATCATCTGACGATACATAGAGACATCAACCGGCTCAAATGAAGCATCACATAAAATCTTCATATTCGATGCCATGGGTGTGGCAATGGCCTTGCAATCCATCATCCCGAATCTCTTCAGGATATCTACTGTGTACTTCCCTTGACCAAGGAAGATCCCACCTGAATTTTGCCACACCTACATACCTAGGAAATAATGCATCATTCCCAAATCTTTCATATTGAACTCAGCAGCAAGCTTCCTCTTAGTATCTGCAATTAATATGTCATCTCTTGTTACAAATAAGTCATCCATGTACAGAAGTAGAATCACAGGATTCCCTTCCTCAACCTAGTAGTAAAGGTTGGAATCTGCTTTACTCTTGGTAAAGCCCAAGCTAGATAGGAAATTGTCCATCCTACCATACCATGTTCTGGGAGCTTTCTTCAAGCCATACAAGGCTTTCTTTAATCTGCACACATATGACTCCCTGTCATGTATTTCAAAACCGAGTGGCTGCTCCACATATACTTCCTTTTCAACTACACCATTCAAGAAAGCAGTCTTGACATCCATCTGGTGTATTTTCCATTTCATTGCTGCAGCCAGGGCAAGTACTATTCTGATGGAAGTATACCTGGCTACAGGTGCAAAAGTTTCTTTAGAATCTATTCCCTCTTTCTGAGAGAAGCCACAAGCTACGAATCTTGCCTTGTATTTCTCTACACTGCCATCTGCAGCATGCTTGATTTTGTAGATCCATTTGGAAGTCACGAAAGACTTCTCTTTAGGTCTTAGGACAACATCCCAAACATCATTCTTCATTATTGATTTGTATTCCTCAACCATGGCATCCTTCCATTCTTTCTTTTTCGCTGCTTCTTCATAACTGGAAGGTTCTTTGTTCATAATGTGAAAGAGTAAAGCAACATAGTTGGTATGTGATCTGATTCTCTTCTTTGCTCTGTGTTCTTCTTCTGGAATGCCAAATCTTTCTGCATCTTGAATGAGCTCTCTATCCCATGCAGGTTTCCTCTTGTGAGAGTTATCCTCACAGGGTGGATCTACAGGTTCTTGTGGATCTTCAAACTCATGAACAACTTCTGGAATTGCTTCAGTAATGGTAGTGTCTTGAAATCTAGTTTCCTTAGGTTCTTCATAAACTTCGATAGGTGCCTTCCTTGATTTGATGAATGCTGAGTTTTCATCAAATGTTAAATCCCTGCTCACATCAATCTTCTTGAACCTTGGAAAGTATATTCTGTAAGCCTTCGAGCTTTCACTGTAACCCACAAAGATACCCTTCTTTCCTGAAGGATCTAGTTTGGTCCTCTTTTCCTTTGGGACATGAGTGTATACTGGACAACCAAATATTCTGAGATGGTTGACTTCAAGTTTCTTACTAGAAAAGACCTCTTCTGGTGTCTTGTTGTCCAATATCTTGTGTGGTGTTCTGTTCTGCACATATACAGTTGTTCTAGCTGTTTCTTCCCATAGATGCATAGGTAGATCCTGGTCATGTAGCACTGCCTTTGCTGCTTCCATGATTGTTATGTTCTTCCTTTCTGCAACTCCATTCTATTGAGGATTATAAGGAGCAGTCAACTCCCTCTTAATCCCTGAATCATTGCAAAGCTTCTTGAAGTCACCTGAATTGAATTATCCACCATTGTCGGATCTGAATGTTTTGATCTTTTTGTCAGTTTGATTCTCCATCAAGGTTTTGAATTCCTTGAACTTATCAAACACCTCATGTTTGTTTTTCAAGAAGTATACCCAAGTCTTCCTAGAGAAGTCATCAATAAATGAGACATAGTAAACATACCCACTTAGAGAACTGGATGACATAGGACCACATACATCTGAGTGGATGATTTCCAGGATATCTTTTGGCTTGCTTTCACTGCGTGGGAAAGCCTTCTTAATATTCTTACCTTTTGCACATCCTTTGCAAACACCTTCATGTTTGGTATTGATTTCAGGAAGACCCTCTACAGCCTTGCTTGCAATTGGAAGTGCCCTATAGTGCATATGAGCAAGTCTTATATGCCAAAGTTCACTTGGCTCCATGGATTCATGCACCATGGCATGTTCAGGTTGTCCTTTTAATTTATACAAACCTCCCTCTTGCTCTCTAATCACAACCGCATCATCTATGGTCTTTCCCTTTGGCCACATTAGGACTTGGCCATCCACAAATGCAACCCTCATACCTTTTGAATCCAATGCAGATATGGAGAGTAAGTTCGTCTTGAGCCTAGGTACATAAAGGACTTCTTTCATCTTCAAATATTTTCCAGAATCTAGGTTGTAGGAGGCTTCACCACTTCCTTTGATGGAATATTGATAATCATCCCCAAGTTTCACTTTATGGCGTGATTCATGTTCAGACAGATTTACGAAGGATTCTTTAAACCCAGTCATGTGTTTGGAATCCCCACTATCAATTAACCAATAATTACAACCATGGGAGATAGTACCTGTGAGAGAAGAAATTAGAACATACTCTTCTTCACTTGATGAGTCATCATTACTATCATCACTTTCTGCCCTAGCCTTCTTCTTTGGAGGTTCATCATCTTCGGCAGCATGAGCATGGTACCTTCTTTTGTTACCCTTCTTCTTCTTGCTAGAGTTGTTGTTGTTGTGGTTGTCCCTTTTGTTCTTGGGACATTCTGAAGCAAAGTGACCCTTCTCATTACAAGTGAAACACCTTAGATCTTTCTTGTCTTTGTGAAAATGATGAGAATATTTCTTCTTGTGATGGGATGGCTCCCTCTTGAACTTGCCCTTCTTAGTGTGAACTGTGAGAGCTTGATCTTCATTTCCCATCTTCTCTTCTCTTTCCACAAGCCTTGCTTTTTCTTGAGAACATTCCTCTGTTAGGAACCTATGTCAACCCTTCTCTTTACTATGTTAGTATATTGTTGTTGGACGCATATGCTTTGTAAGTCGTCCCTTAGTATTTGTTTATCCGTAGTTTATATTAGCCCATAGTATTGACCCATAGTATCGGATGCATATGCTTTGTAAGTTGTCCCGTAGTATTATATGTCCCATGGTTTTGACTCATAGTATTGGGCATAGACTTAGTATATAAGTGTGTGTTGAGGTCATTGAAGGCACTGTGAAGTTAATTGTATTGAGCTTGCTCAAAGGAGGTTTCCCTCTCGAAGTGGCCCGTGATCAATATAAAAGTGATTCTATTCTATTATTTCTGATATCTCATGTATTTGCATTAATTAATTATTGCAGGTTCATCACATCTGGTATCAGAGCACTTTCTTGGGCTCGCTGGGTGAAATTTCTGCCAATTTTTTTTTTTCGCATCTATTGCAGGTTCAGATTTGGGAATAATCCCTATCCGCTTAACTATGGGAAGTACTTGGGCATAAGCCCTAAAAATCATTATGAGGAGTACCACAGGAACCCTGAAGTAGCTGGCCCATTGAGAGGACCTGCCAGCGAAAATGGGAATGACCCTTACCTGATTGACTAGTTTCCACCCGTGAGGTAAACCAAGAGCTGTCATTTGTGGCAAAGCAGTTATCATTTTTACCTGAGCCGTGGAGTGAGGGGTACTGCCCCAATATGCAAGACGTTAGACAGCATTGGTGGCCGAGTGAAACCCATGAACTATTAGGAAGCCGCACATACCCGGGGTTCATATCTATTTTCAGTTGAACTATTGTCAATCACTTCCGCTCTAGATCCAGCCGTTTCAGATCTATTCTGAAAGTCGTTCCAGATCCAGTCGCCATTTCAGATCCAGCCGTTTTCGATCCCTTCTGCGTCGTTGCAGATCCATCTGTTGCGGATCCCTTCCGTGTCGCTGTTGCCGATCCATTTTTGAAAAAAAGAGTATAAAATTCAGTTTTTTCTCCATATCTCCTTTGGTTTCACTCTGTTTCCCTTGAAATTTTCGGGGAACCCTTGTCATTCCATTCTGCATCTTTCATTCCTGAGGACCCTATCCCCAATTCCCCTTCCCAATGCTTGAAATCCCACATTTGTCTATTTTTAAGGTTTTCCATAACTTCCTCAGATTTCACCCAATCACTTTCAAATTTTACCACAGAATTCCTTTCTGAATTCTACTTCTTTGTCCCTCTCTGCCAAATTTTCTCATTCTATCACCTCGCTTCTGAAATCCCCCTTTTTTCTTTCTTGTCCTTTCGAGAGTGTCCAAAATCTAGTCAAACCCCAATTACCCATCAGATTGTTTCCCCAATCCAAATTTCCTTTTACTAAATCAGCTTCTGTTTGTGTTTTTCTACCCATTCCACCCAAAAAAAAAAAAAACCTGGTTATGGTTGTCACTCGTGCAGGAGCAAACACCATGGAGGAAGTACTTGCAGCCATCCAAACCAAACTCCAAGATTTGGATGAAAAATTTCTCAGCCTCCATCTTCAGCATTCATCCATGAACAATAACGGACAGCCAGAATGTTTTGCAACCACCGGGTTCTCTTCTTCTAGCAATTTTCGTGGGTCGAAGCTTGATTTTCCTCGCTTCAATGGTACTAATCCGACTGGATGGATATACCGAACAGAACAATATTTCAGTCTGCATAATACTTTTGATGTCCAGAAAGTTCCACTTGCATCCTTTCATTTGGAACAGGAAGCCCTTCAATGGTACCGTTGGTACATCAAAGCTCATCTCGAGCCAAACTGGACAGATTTTTGCCAACTCATTTTGCCACAATTTGGTCCTAGTGCTTTTGATGATTTCATAGGAGCACTCACTAAACTTCACCAAATTGGCACAGTGAGAGATTATCAGACAAAATTTGAGAAATTGGCCAATCACATAGAAGGATTGTCTGATGAATTCTACAGGAGTTGTTTTATCAATTGTCTCAAGGATGAAATCCGCTCAGAGGTCAAAACGTTTTTTCCCAACACAATGATGGAAGTCCTAGGGTTGGCTAAGCTGGCCAAGGACAAGATCGCACCTCAACAACGCTCCAAACCCACCTTTGTTCCCTTTAGAAATATCGGTTCCCAACGACCTCCCATCACGCCTTCTCCTCAACCAACTCCTATCAAGCATTTGTCTGAAATAGAAATGTAGGCATGCCGAGAAAAAGGGCTTTGCTATAATTGTGATGAGAAATTCACTCAGGAACATAGATGTGTTCAACAAAAGCTCTTTCTCTTGGATGTGGATTCTTCGCCTGCCTTAGAACTTGGTGAAGAAGCTACAAATACAGTAGATGATCAGGTTGACATTCAGCACCCGCCTGTTGACACCCCATCTTAGGACGACCCACCCGAGATCTCTCTCCATGCTGTAACCGGCATCACCACCCCACAAACAATGCGGGTCAAGGGATACTTCAAGAAGCTCCCTCTTACCATACTCATTGATTCTGGTAGCACTCATAACTTCATTGACCCTCGGATTGCCAAACAGGCTGATTATTTTTTCCATCCTTGCTCCAACTTTGAAGTCATGGTTTCTAATGGGGCCACCTTACCTTGTAAGGGGAAGTGTCACAATGTGTGTATCTCTATGGAAGATTATAACCTACGCTCTGACATGTTTGCCTTGTCCTTAGGCAGATGTGATGTGGTTTTGGGCGTTCAATGGTTACGCATACTTGGCCCCATCTTATGGGATTTTGCTAAACTTTGGATGCAGTTTAAAGTCAACGGGGCACAACACAAATTTATGGGCTTACAACCAGGGTCTCTCTGCATCATCAGTTCACATCACCTGGAAAAAATCCTTAAGAAGAATTCACATGGTGTCATCGCTCAGCTCAATTCCATTCAGATGCACCCATCAACAGTCTCCACTACTTCCTTGGATAGATATGCAGGTATCTTTGCTGAACCAATGTGCTTGCTGCCTTCAAGAGACCTTTCCGGTAAGAATTTAGCCACATCTACCTCTCAGCAGGAAATGATGGCTATTTTGCATGTAGTACAAAAGTGGCAGCCATACCTATTAGGGAATTATTTCTGCATCAAGACTGATCTCCCGAGTCTGGAAAATTTTCTGGAACAATGGGTCTCCTCCCCAACACACCTGAAATGGGTTATCCAACTCATGGGTTATCCCTATGTGATCACTTACAAGAAGGGTAAGGACAATATGGTGTAAGATGCTCCTTCTTGCACAAGTGATGACCCAGTTTCTCTTACAGCTCTTTCTCTGCTTGTTCCAAATTGGTTGCAATATGTTCAACAGGGCTCTCTCTTCTATGAACTCCATGCTTCTTCATCAATAGGGCACTCTGGGTTCTGCAAAATGTATGACCGGGAACAATGTAACTTCTTTTGGCAGGGAATAAAAATGACAATTCAACAGATGGTGGCTGACGATGATACTTTCCAAGTCAACAAGGGTGAAATGACACTCCTTTCGGGATTGCTCAAACCCTTGCCCATCCCTACACAGCTTTAGCCAACTATTTCTATGGATTTCCTAGCAGCGCTCTGGTGGTACAATACCACATCTCAAAGGACACCATATGAAGCAGTCTATGGAAAAACACCACCATTTCTTCTTCCATACACCCTTAGCAGCTCCCCAGTTCAAGAAATTGACTTGGTTCTTCGAAATCACGATCATATTCTTCTCATTCTGCAGGACAATCTTCACATGGCCAAAATTCACCTGAAACAACAAGCCGATCAGCACTGTTCTGAGCGCATTTTCCATGCAGCTGACAGGGTTCTTCTTCATTTACAACCTTCCAAGCAATCCTCCTTAACACTCCAAAGGTGTTAGTGGCCTGAAATGCAACCCAAGGTTGCTCCCGGGGAACCACTCCTTCAGATTCTGCAGCAATTTCTTCGACCAAAACTTTGAGGACAAAGCTTTTTCTAAGGGAGAGGGGATGTTAGGAACTTATGTCAACTCTTCTCTTTACTATGTTAGTATATTGTTGTTGGACACGTATGCTTTGTAAGTCGTCCCATAGTATTTGTTGATCTGTAGTTTATATTAGCCCATAGTATTGACCCATAGTATTGGACGCATATGCTTTGTAAGTCGTCCCGTAGTATTATATGTCCCATGTTTTTTACTCATAGTATTGGGCATAGATTTAGTATATAAGTGTGTGTTGAGGTCATTGAAGGCACCGTGAAGTTAATTGTATTGAGCTTGCTCAAAGGAGGTTGCCCCCTCGAAGTGGCCCGTGATCAATATAAAAGTGATTATGTTCTATTATTTCTGATATCTTGTGTATTTGCATAAATTAATTATTGCAGGTTCATCACATCCTCCCATAATCTGTTGAAGGAGATTAACTTCTTTCTGGCATAGATCTCGTGGATAAAAGAGTCCCATGACCTAGGTAGGCCATTCAAAGTAGTCATAACAATTTCACCATTCTCCACCATTTCATCTACAACTTCAAGTTGTTTCTTGATCTGAGAGACCTTGGAAAAAAAGGATTGAATGGTTTCTCCATTCGACATCTTGACCCCTTTCACTTGATTCCGCAGGGTCATCTTCCGATTTATGTTCTTTCCTTCAAATAGCTTGGTCAAAGAGTCAAACATAGCCTTGGGTGTCTTTAGAGAAGACACATGGGGTATGAAATGGTCTTTGATAGAATCATCAATGATTCTCTTTGCCTTGACCAAGTTCTTCTTATGCAATACCTTAGCCTCTTCATCCTCTGGGATAGGGATGTCTTCTTTTATATATGAGTCCAACTCATTCTCTTCCAGGATTAACCCAATCCTATACTTCCAAGCTCGAAAGTTATTAGCCCCTTCAATCTTATATTCAAGCTTGGTGTGGTGAGACATCTTAAAGAGTACTTCAAATGGAAATAGAAAAGATTTAGGTCTTACCACTTGAAATGCTGAAAACTGGATCTTGTCCTAGAAATTCAACTTTATGAAAGGATAGAAAGATGTGCCTTGATGAGCTGATCAGCCTGGTGTATTCAGAATTTGAGATCAGCAAAGCTTTACCCTTCAGATTTGCCTTTTTGTCCTCCCGGGTTCACTTGGGAGAGCCTTGAATTAGGGTTTGAGTTTCTCGGAGATCTACCTAGTCAAAAATCTCGATCCAAAGCTCTAAACTTCAATTTTTGCAAGGAGCTTCTAGCTATGTCTTCAGATTTCAAAAACTCCTAGCTTTGTGGAAACCCTAATTTTTAGGGCCAAATCTGAAAATGCTCAGAATTGAATTCTGATTGGACAGATAGATTCTCCTTGATGAATAGACTCAATCTACTATTCTTCTTTTCCAAACACTGTGGAGAGAAACCCAATAAACAAGAAACTCAAGTTTCCGTCACTGCAAAATGTCTTCTTCTCAGGTTAGCTCTGATACCATGTTAAATTTTGAGCATTAATTCAATAATACTCTTGGATCTTTACTGAGAGAATAACATATAGAGTATATCAATGCATAACAATCACAATAAGCATGACAAGCGTTATAAGAATCAAAAGCATGAGAGACAAGAGACACAGAGTTTCCGTGGGGAAAACCCTAAGGTGAAAAACCCCACAACTTCCTCAGAGATAGAGAGAGAAATGGCTCAACCAAAGTACAACCAAAATACACTTGAGATAGTCTCCTAGAGCTGATGATCCTCCTCCTCACTAGTGTGCCACTTTCTGAGTGAGAAAAGTGTGTCTTTCTGAATGATACAAATAGAGATCTCCCGATCTCTATTTATACTTAACCTGTTTGCCCAGTTACACTATGGGGCCGACTTGTCTATCTAGATACATCCACAATATAATATATATTTCAGGGCCGACCCCACACATGGTGGTCTAATAACCCATCGACAAGTACACACACTTGCGACACTTGTCAATCCACATGACGACACTTCCTTATAAAGGAATAGCACATCTCTTATAAGGATACAATAAATATATGTGAAATACATAGATGAAATACATTCCGAAGTTACATATACATCAACACTTGGGTATTTCCAATTGATCTTATGTTAGAAATGATACGTTTGGAGAAATTGCAGCTGCTTCCACAGATATCAGTATGTTTCACTAGAGACCATGAGAATGTCGAGGCTTGCTGAATTGTTTGAGACTCCATAATTGTGAGGGAATAAATGCGACATCAATAGTTTCTCCATCTTATTGTCTATTTCTTGAGGCATTCCAACTTGATTTTTGCTGGTTAGTAACCTCTATCACACTAGATATTCCAAGGCTGCAGCGCATAAGTCTTGTAAACTGCTGCAAGATAGATGAATTGAGTTTACATGGTCCAACTCTGGTATCTATAAATGTCACAAGTTGTCCAATTCTTAATTAAGTTGACATTAAATCAACTGCGCTTGAGAAAGTGGCTCTCCTGAATTTTATTTGACAGAGTGAGAGTCATTGGCTGACTAAATTTGTGAGATTTTAAGGTGGGTAGTGGCTATTTGATGCTCAATACCCTTATTTTTGATGGGTGGTTTATAAATCTTTCAGATGGAGCATTTTAGAGCGCTTTGTTGGTGTTTTCGTGTTTTGGGTTTGTGCTAGGTATGGCACATTCGCCTCACGTTGCCATTGGGGCAGACCAATTGCATACGAAGGCTAGAGATAGTTGAAAAGTGGTTCCAAATAAAGGTGTGGAGGATATGTTTTTTCCCCTGAACTTCAAGCTATATCTATAGCTGATGAGTTACTAAACTCAAGCATTGCAGGACACTACTGTCAAAAAACATGCATTATAATTCAACTTTGCAAGTTACCTTGTCTTAAACACATAATGTTTTTTGGAGGAGAAATGCAGAAGACTATACATCAGAGTGGGAGTTTTCGACAATGTTGGAGAGATCATTTCATCCAGAGCACGAGACAGATTCAACACCAAAATCATACTCACAGAGTATCAGATGTTGACTCAAGTAGTAGAGCATGCTTGTTTTTAGGGAAAATTACTGTTTTATTTGCAGTTTGAGTTTAGTTGCAGGATTAGAAAGGGGCTACAGGTCACAAGAATCAAGTTAGTTTACAGGTTTAGTTTGAAGTTGGGAGCAGCCCAATGGATCAAGCACTAGGTCTACGGGGTTCTTTGATACCTCATAAGGAGGATAATATCCCCAATTGCAGCAAGTTGTTAGCACCATTTTTGAACTTAGCATTTGGAAGGGCATTGGTCAATAGTAAGGGGGATCAACGATTGCAAGCATGTCCCTAAAATTTAACATGCAAGGAGAAAACAAAATTTAAACTCAATGGAATGTTATATGAAGGGCATGCTTGTTTTTAATGAAAATGACTATTTTAGTCATCGAGTTCAAGTAGTTGTCTCCTCCAAACCAAGATGTGTTTTGAGAAACCGAGAGAGGTTTTTCTTCAGCATGGACCTATCTACAATTACCTCTCTCCGGTTTTACATAGGTGTCACGATTTCGGAGAATCGAAGAGATATTTATGTGGCATTTTTCACAATTTCAATTTACTACATGAGTCATCAACTTCAAGAGAAGATCCCAATGAGCTCGAGAAGAATCGGAGGAAATGGAGACATGGGTTTTGTCAAGAACATGCCCAATAACAAAACCATCATTTAGAATTTACACAGCTGTCACCATTTGAGATATACAACTGGGAATTCCAAGCTTAGTTTTCAGCAGTCTGCATCCGGAAATGAAGAGCTCAGTTGTAACAAACTCTGTGAAAGTGGGGAGTCTGTTAGCCAGATGTCATCATGCTTGTAACAATTTATGTTTCTAGATGCTAGGGTAGAACAATTCAAATTTGAAATCTAGGGACAACCTCTCCTATTTATTCATTTGTAATAGGCAGAGCTAGGGGTTCTGCTTTCATTTGGGGGATTCTCAAGAGCAGAGAGGCTCTTCATTGTAAATGATTTCCATTTTCATTATATGAATAAAGTTGCATAGATGGAATGCTGAGAAGTTTTACATGGTTGAGATTCTTGTGCCATTAGTTTCTTTAGTAAGTAATCTTCTATGTGACTGTGTTTTCCAGTTTAACACTCTGTTTTCCCTTGCTTTCATGTTGAACATCAGTGTTATGGACCATAATTCATCTTGCATGCTCTAGGTTCATTTGTTCAAGCATTTTTAAACATTTTCTTCTAAAGTCTTGTAGAACTCACCCAAGCTAGGTGCTCTGTTTGATGGGTTGTCTTCCTTGTCCTCTAATCAACTTGCAAAAGCCTCAAAACAGAAGAATTGGTGTCTACCTTGCCTGTGTCCATGATCTCTTCAAGCCCCTACCTCTAGCAACCTAATTCAGACCTGATTATTGACTGCATTTCCCAATGATCTCCTTCATGAATGTCTTAGCAAACTTAAAAAACCAATTGTTCTACCAGAGTGTGTTTCTCATTGCTGAAATCTTTTGATTATTTTCAGTCTTCTGCAAATTTAAGAGAGATCCCTCTCTGATTGTATTGGGTCAGAAATACAGTATGAAGTGGTTATGTGGTTACCCCGAAGTGTCCTTCTCCCACAACCTTGAGTGTCATTTTGGGAGCTAACACCTTGTTATTTTTATATTTATTGTGCTTTATGAGTAATTGGTGATGTGTTCATATGTTAAGTGGTCATTGAGGTCTATATTAAGATACTCTATATTAGAGGATGTGCATTTGTTTTGGCTAGATTATGTGATTTTCATAATAGAAAAGTGTGTGAGTTATTTTATAAAAAGACATGCATTATTATCCACTCAATCAATGCCATTGGCATGATGAAGTTATAGGTTGACATAATGCATCTACCTTGCATTTAAGTGGGCAAACATCCACATGATGTTATATAATGAAGTGGTACCTTATATAAATTTTGAATTAAATGATTGTTAAAAAGGATATGTATAATGTGTAGTAACTTGAATGGCTAATGTTAGGTTGAAAGTTGAGTGGTAGAAATATTATGGATTTGGATTAAGCTAGATACATGATCTTGTATGGTAAAATAAAATGATTACATTGAAAAGTAATTATCCATGATGAATCATTAATAAAATCATATAAGTATGGCTTCTAGGTCCAAAGATATTTTGCATAAGGACTTCTATTTACATTATGTTAACTAGTATGTTTTGAGGATAACATAATGAATCCCAAACTATTAGAGCATTAAAGGACTAACATGTTCATTGTTGGATGAGTAGAAGGAATAATTTTACACCCCCATTTCCTCCAAAATCACAGTGAGGATTTCGGATGCGTTACAACAAGATATTAAATTATTACCAACAAGAGAGTAATGCAGGTGAAGCCAACGAACTGCATCAGAGTACTGCAATTTCCATTTATGATGGAGAGGTTTCCTCTCAGACTTTTCCGTAAAGTGGATTCCACAGCTTTCGAGGAAATCGTGGCCTGCCGCTGTAGATTCTTACCATCAGTTTTCCATCAAAACGACAGGATATACTCCATGGCAAACTGTCTGCATCTAAGATATAATTTCAGAGCAAAGATAGTATTTATATATATAAGTCGTGAAATAATTATACACTGTCTGACATTTGGTCATGTAATAATGAAGAGAATAACGGAATAATTGTTTTCCACTGTCCAGAAGTAGAGTCAAATCTAAGTTAGTACTAATTAACTATTATGATATTATGAATTTTTTTTACAGATTGAAAATTTAAAATCACAATGATTCATGATTCATAATGTAATAAGTGGAGAGCATAGCAGTAAGTCCTTGTGGGATGTGAGGTGCAAAAGGACAAAGACAGAGTTAGGATGTGAGGTGCAAGAGAATTAGTATATGCAACGTATGAAATAAAAGTCAATACATTTTTTATTTTACAATAGCAGCACGCCCTAAATAAAGATCTATATGTTCATCCAACCAAGGCTCTTGATACATGTTGAAAAATGTGCACTATTTCTTTTTATTACAGTGAGCAATCTCTTGCTCCATGATTAATCCTCTAAGAAATATACTCCTAAAATGTAGGTAATCTCTTGCTGAAAATGGAACGTAGAAAACATGGATGGTTGAATTAAGCTATTATTAAGGATCTTTCTTTTTTACAGTGATATTTATTTTAATAAAGTTACAATCTTGACTTATTTTAAAGTTAAAATAAAAAACTTTAAAGTGAAATAATTTAAATAAAAAATTAAAAAACAATAATAACAATAATAATTAATTTTTAAAATCACAAACATGTAAATACCAATTTGATGTGTGAAATCCTTTTATTTGTAAAACATAGGTTTAAATATAAAAAAAATAAAATATATACACTTTACACAAAATACATATAACTATTTAAAAAATAATTGTATAATAAAAATATAAACTACATAATAATAATATATCTTAAAATCATTAAATATCTAATAAAAAACCTAATTGAAATTGATATAAATTAACAAGCAAATTAAAATAAGCAAACAATTTATATGAATATATAGTTACTTTCAACAATGTACAATTGTACAATTGTTATGACAACAAATTGTTGAATAATTTACATTTTTAATTATGGTATAGAAAAACTAATATACTTCCTTGAATATCCACAATAATTAAATAACCTCTCAATATTATTCCATTTACAACTAAATTCTCTTTAAGAAAGTCGAGAGTTTATTACAAATCTTAACCATTTACAACTAAGTTGTGCATGAATTCATTGCAAATGGTATCCCACTTTAATTGATGAATTTCTTGGAAAAATAATTTTAAACATGAAAATAATAATAATTGCATGGATTAATAATAAAACAAGTTAATACATTATCTTTTAATTTTAATTCGGATTGATGTCAATTTCCTAAAAAAATTGTCCAAATGTATAGTTATATGTTGTAAATTAAACTAGCAACAACTACAATTTTAAAGTGGTTGGTATAAGTTCATCCACTTATATCAACCATGACTACACATGTATATCAACAATAACTACACATTTAAAAGTGGTTGGTTGATATACGTCGATCCACATATACTAACAAGAGTTAAAAATGTGGTTATTGCTAGTACACATCAAATGCAAGGAAGTAGTGAATTTATATTTCTTAATATTAAATGTTAATTTGAAATAATAACATAATTATAACTTCTTCATTTTTGCACTCCGGAAAAAAAACAAAAAACAACTTGTTATTCCTTAGAATTAAAGTTGAGTCAAAACATTACATATGTAATCAAAGTAGTGAGATCAAAATTGAATGGCCTATACTACAATCAATAAGCTAGGAGAATAACTCCTTTATTCATACAATTGTCTAAATAAACCCATGATCCATCTTCCAAAGAGATCAAAATAAATTACATTAAATTCAGCAATTCAAAAAATATGACTAGTCTAACATGACTACATTCATGTATTCAAAAGACCACTACACATATAGATTTCCTTTCATTAAAATCATCCATCCGTATCTCTAATAACTTTCATGAAAAAATCATCCATCCATATCTCCAATAGCTTTCATGAAAAAATCATCCATCCATATCTCCAATAAGCTTCATGAAAGGATTATAACTAGTATTACTCTTATCAAATAATAAGTAGGATGAAATTATAATTTAAAAAATAAAATAAATATAAATTAAATTAAAGAAAAGTAAATTAATTAATATTGAATTAAATTAAATTAATTGATATTAAATATAATTTAAAAAATTATTTAATTAAATTTGATTTATATTAAATGTAATTTAATAAAATAAAATTATTAAATTAATGTCTATTATATTATATTAATTTGATTAAATTAAATTTGTATTTGTATTAAGTAAATTCAATTTAAATTAAAATAATAATATTTTGATAATAATTATAACCGTAAAATAATTATTATTATTATTATAAAATAATAATAGTTATGAAAAATATTTTATGAAAAAGTAATTTAATTTTATGAAAATAAAATAGAAATTTTTCATAAAAAAATTATTTCTTAACATTTATAAATATTATTATGAATTTTAAAGAAAACTAAATAATTTTTATCTTCTTAAGGAATGATAGACCAAGATCGATCTTAAGGTCCAATAGACCAAGATTAGTCTCAATAAACGTTAAATATTTATTAAAAAAATTAAATTTATTTGTTGGAAATGTCTATCTTTACATATGGTTAAAAAGGAAATGGTGGACTATGAGTTTCTGGCTCTAAGAAACCTGCAATTTTTTAGTATTTTCAGCTCCAAGAACCTCCTTCATGTAGATTGAGAACCTTCATGCTGAGAGGATAGGAATCCCTATCGTTCTAAGAGGACCGGGGTTACATGAATCGTCTGGTCCAAGGAGCAATAGATGCTGTAGGGGGCTCCAAGGCTTTCCCTCCCCTGCCATAATTTTGATCTGTCAAGACATTCAATCCAAGCACCTTCACGTAGACTGAGATAAAATCTCCATGCAAAGAGGATAGGAAGATCTTTTCGAAATTGAGGACCAGGATTTCTGGATCCAAGGTGCAATGGATGCTGAGAGGGGCTCAGAGGCCTTCCCTCCCCTTCCAGAAATCACTGCATTGAAGAAGCTGGTGGCTGACTATGGGAAACGACCTTTGAGTGAGCAACAATAGAAATTCATTAAACGAATGGCCAACATCCCCACTGTTGACCTCCCAACTGAAGACCTGTGTAGAGCAGCGCTGAATCTTGCAGGAAGAGGACTCATAGGGTAGTTCATCGGCCTCTGGCCCTCACCCAAAGCAGTGGACAATTGGGTACAAAGAAACTGGCGAACACTGACCCAAGATGGCATTAGCAGTCACCTAGTGGGTAAGGGATTCTTCGTTTTTGTTTTCACCAATGTAGAGGACAGAAACATAATTTTTAGGAATGGACCTTATTTTATGGGCCCCCAGGGTCTATATCTGAATAAATGGACCCAGGACATTGATCTGACACAAGAGGTGCCCTCGACTATTCCAGTCTGGGTTCGCTTGCCTCATCTACCTTTGCACTGTTGGAACCCCAAATCACTGGAAGCTATAGGCAATAAACTGGGGAAATACATAGATCGGGTAGAGAGGAAGGATCAATACACCTGTACCAGAATTTGTGTGGAGGTGGATTTGGAAATAGGGCTCCCCAAAGCAATTAAACTAACAGTGGCAGATTGGTCGTATATACAAGAGCTAGATTACGAGCAACTCCCATTTAAATGCCGATTTTGCCATGGGTATGGACATTTTTCCAGGCACTGCAAAAAGTAGGGTGAGGAGGAGATAGACACTGCAAAGGGAAATCAATGGACCCAAGTCCAGAAACCAATAGCAGCAAGAAAAGCCAACAGATCAAAAGGCAAAGGAAACTCTATGGAAACTTAAGGCCAATCCTCTAGACAGCCACAAGGTGAAGAGAACTTAGGACCACCAAGGATGGAGGCATCAAAAAATCCATTTGAAAGCCTCAAAGCACCAGAGGAATCACTAGTCTCCATGGCAGAAGAGGTTGAACAACTCACCACAATTGTTTAAGAAAAATCCCATGAAGAAACCGCAGCTCAACAGGATGGATCCCCAATTGGAGTTACGAGCCCTCTCTCATATGATGAAATGATAAGAAAGAAGTCTTTAGAGATCTCAGGCTCTTTGGAAGATGAGACCTTTGAGAAACCATCGAAAAGAGTAGGGAGAAAATCTCACCAGGAGACGAGGGTAGAAGAAGCAGAGAGGCAAAAAATGAAAGGCAGGCAGTCAACAATTGAGATGTCAATAGGAATAAATACCAGAAACAGACCTCCAAAGGGAGGAGCTGCACCCTCATCAGCCAGTAAGTAATGCGTTTAGTCTCTTGGAATTGTCGAGGATTGGAGAACCCACTAAAAACTGAAGCAGTAAAAAATTTGGTGAAATCTGAATCTCCTGAAATCCTCATGCTCCAAGAGACTAAAATTGAGGGGGAAACTCTCCTTCTTCTCAGTAAAATGAATTGGAAAAAGAATGCTGGAAGAGCAGTTAGTGAAAGGGGTTCCTCCGGAGGGCTCGCTACCTTGTGGATGGAGGATAAATTCCATCTTGAAAGTTTTTATGAGACTCAGCATTGGATATACACCGATCTCAAGCATAAAGTGAGTAAAATTTCCTTTGCTCTTATCAATTTATATGTCCCCGTTCAGTGTGCTGAAAAGAGAGAATGTTGGCATTCTTTGTCGGCCTTCCTAGATTCAAGATCTCCCAGAAATTTAATTCTTGCTGGTGACCTCAATCTTATTTTTGATTCAAAGGAAAAATGTGGTGGAAACAATAGTAGAGATCATATCCTTCCATTGGTCGAAGAGCTCCTTCAAAACTGATATTTAATAGATATTAAGCCAAAAAAAGGTCTATACACTTGGACCAACAACCGAGTTGGGGATCACCATATTTCTGCCCGACTAGATAGATTCATAATTCAGAGGTCCTTTGTGCTGGAAAAAAGGATCATTTCCTCAAAAATTTTACCAAAAATTACATCGGATCATAAGCCTATCTCGTTGCAGTTTGAGGAGGAAAAAAAATTGGGACCTATCCCCTTCAGGTTTAATCCCTTATGGGATGAAAGAGACAGGTTTGAGGAAATTGTCCATGATGCCTGGAGAGCTCGTGTTATAGGTTCACCAAGCTTTGTTTGGGAGCAGAAAATCAAAGCTACCAAAATAGCCTTAAAATCTTGGATAAAAAACCCACTGCCTCTCCCACGAGCTGTAGAAAACAGACATCTAATCAGCTGATAGAATTGCAACTTGAAATGGAGACCAAATCTATAAATCATTCTGCCATGCAAAAGAAACAAGCTCCCCAGCGACTTACTCTTCAAGCTTAAAGACAAGAGGAAGAACATTGAAGACTAAAATCGAGAAGCCTATGGCTGAAGTCGAGAGATAAAAACACACCTTTCTTTCATAAACAATTGAAAGCAAGACTCTCTCGTAATCATTTGGATGAAATCACTACTTCGGATGGGACGGTCCATAAAGAAATAGCTCACTTAAAAGAGGCAACATTTTCTCACTTTCAGGATCTCTTTACTGAAAAAGGAAATGGCACGAAAGATGAATTCCCTGAATTCCTCACTAATATCGCGAGACTAGTAGGAAAGAATGATAATGCAGACCTCTTGAAGCCCTTCACGGAAATTGAAGTTAGCAATGTTATTTGGGCAATGGAGATAGACAAAGCCCCAAGCCCAAATGGCTTTTCTATAGATTTTTATCGAATTTGCTAGAATTTAATGAAGGTGGATTTACTCCATATGATTAGGGGCTTCCACCAAAAAGCTAAGGTTGGAGGCTGCATCAACTGTACATTTTTGGCTTTAATTCTTAAAGAAACAAATCCTAGAACCTTCGATAGGTTTAGGCCTATATCACTGTGCAATGCTTCCTATAAAATTCTCTCTAAACTCATTGCTAATAGACTCAAGCCATTGTTGGGTAACCTCATCTCCTCTAGTCAGGGTGGGTTCGTGAAAGGTCGAAATATTTTGGATAATGTGACCTTAGTGCAGGAAACCATTCATTCCAGTAATCAATGCAAAGAACAAGGGATGGTTATCAAGCTGGACATGGCTAATGCCTTTGATCAGGTAAGGCATTCCTTCTTGCTTCAAGTTCTTCTAGCTTTTGGATTTAGTCTTGACTTTGTAAGGTTGATCAAAGATTGTATAGGCAGGCCTTGGATAGAACCTTTAGTGAATGGTAGACCTGCCAATTACTTCCAATGTTCTTAGGGAATAAGGCAGGGCTGCTCTCTGTCCCCTTTCTTATACATTCAGATGGTTGATTCCCTCAGTAGAAAATTAAATGTAGAGAAGGCTACTGGAACAGTCCCAGGCATAAGAGTTGCACAAGCTCTAGAGCCTATTAATCACTCCTTATTCGTTGATGACTCTCTTCTTCTGGGAGGAGCTTCTCTCAAAATAGCAAGGAAATTCAATAAAGTAATTCAAAAATTCTGTAACATTTCCAGAGCTCTTCTCAATCAGAGAAAATGTGTAGTGTATGGATGGAATGTGAATCAAGCCACTATCCAGCGAATCGCTCATTACTTAGGCTTTACTGGATATGCAGAGTGGGACTCTCTTAAATATATGGGAATAACAATAACCCTGGGCACTACAAGGGCCAGTCATTGGCTTGAAGTAATAAGCAAAATAAAATCCAAAATCACAGCCTGGGGAGGACAGTGGCTTACTAAAGCTAGGAAATTAATTCTAATTAAATCAGTCATCACTGCTCTACCTCTCTATCAATCAACATTTCTATTGGCTCCGAAATTGATTGCTGAGTAGATTGCAAAACTGATACGAACCTTCTTGTGGCAAGGCGGTAATGGGAACCATAAAAAAATCCATTTAGTGGGCTGGGAAGTGGTAAAAAAACCATTTGTTGAAGGAGGGCTGCACATGAGAGACCCAAGGGTTGCGAATCTGGCTCTCAGGGGAAAGATTCTGTGGAATATTTTTTCCAATCCCAGTCACTCGATTAGCCAAGTTCTAATTAAAAAGTACCTGCACTCTGTGTCTGAATCTAGTATGGAGAAAGCCGTAGCCATCAAAGGCACAACGATGTGGAAACTGTGCAGTCACGGTTGGGAGTTTTTTAAGCATCATCTCTATCGAATGCCAGGAAACAGAAACTGAATTTCTCTTTGGAATGATAAAACAATGGGTTGACCTCGACTTAGGAAAATTGAGGAAGTCCACGAGCTAAGCATGTGGCTCACCTAGCATGGCATCTTGAAGCTCGTAGATATCTCATTGTGGGATCAAGCTGGCAATTGGCAAGAATGGAATATCCCTAGGCCGCCGGATCGGATGCTTGAGCAAGTGAACTCGCTCCTGATAGCTCTCAATGGATTAGCTCCGGTTCGTATTAGTTGCAGGGATAAATGGGGATGGGGAATGACAGGAGAATACATATCCTCTCTTGGATTTGATGATCTCCAGAACCAACATTCTCAGACATAATCTAACGTTATTTGGAAGCAAATATGGACTTCATTTGGTATTCCTAAAATAATTTTTTTTAGTTGGGTTCTCCTGTACAAAAGAATCCTGACAAGGGAAAATTTGGCAAAGCATGGAATATTAGTCCTGCATAGATGCTCACTTTGTCATTCAGCAGAAGAAACAATTGACCATGTGTTTATCGACTGTCCATTTATGCAGGATGTGTGGTAGCTCACGTTACAAGGACTCAAGGTTCATTCTCTAGCTTGGTGCAATGTTGTCTTCTTATTTTCCACATGGTTAAAACGATATCCTCGAGTGATTAAAAGTAAATCCTTATGGGCTAATATTTGGCAAGAAGTCCCAAAATACCTCTGCTGGGAAGTGTGGTTAGCCAGAAATGAAGGCATCTTCCAAAACAAAGTGAGTACCCCAGCACTTGTAGTCGCTAAAGCCATGGCTTTGCTTTTGGAATCAGTGGCAAATTATCCTTTTAAGCAAAACCATAACCTTTATCCTACAGAGGTCAGTTGGATTAGCGAATCAATGAATTGTCCTAGGAACAAGATTTATGTTCGGCCTATTAGTAACCCTGAGTGGCGGCTACAACACAATGATTATGACTTCTGTCAATGGTGGAGGAAGCAAAGGAAAGACACTTCTTTTTTTTATGAGGCAGCTAAAGGAAATCCAGGGAGAGCTAGCACAGGAGGGGTACTCTATGATGCCGATGGTTTCTTAAAAGGCAGTTTTAGTTGGGGGATAGGACAGGGAACTAACAATCAGGATGAACTATTAGGTCTTCTCAAAGCTTGTCAGTTAGCATGGGAAATGAAGAGCAAGATATTCAAATCTTTGGAGATTCAGAAATTCTTATTAAACTCTTAAACACTGAGGGACATTTCAATAATGCGGTGTTAAACAAGACATTGTAACGAGTTTGGCATTTGCTGCAAAAATTCAAATCTGCCTCCTACTATCACATCCTTCAAAGTCTAAACCAGGAAGCTGATTATAGGGCCAATGTAGGCTGTCTTTTAGCCCCTGCAAATTTGATTCATAATGATGGAAATCCTAAATGGTCTCCCATTCCATAAGATGGTAGTTTCCAGTCTTTTTGTAATATGTAGAAGTGGGACATCTCTGAAAATTGAGTTTATTGGAACAGTTTGATGGGTTGTTTAGGCGTAAGCCCAACCTCATATCTTTCAAATAAAAAATCTAACCATTCTTGTGAAAAAAAAGGAAATGGTGGAGTGCAACCATCTATGAATATAACAATGTAACACGTGACATGCAATTTAATAATGGTATATGCAAGTGAAAAAAGATATAGTATATTCATTGAAAAAAAACATTAACAAAAAAATTAAATTTTAAATTGTTAATGCATGCATATAAAACTTTTGTGGTAAAATTATTTTTATATGAGGAGCAACTAAAACCTCAGTAAATACATGTAACAACCTCAACATAATAAATTTTGGAAAATATGAAAACTTTTAGCAAGAAGAACTAGAAATTATGTAAATTTACAACCTAATGGCTAATTTCCAATTTTCCCATTCAATTTATAATGGAACCAAAATTTCAACCTTACTAGTCATTATAATTCCACATCTATGATCTCCCTTTTCAATTTTTTCCATAGATAATTGGAATTATAACTTAATGCATCCATTTTTCATTCATATATATATTCGAATAATTACACTAGCAACAATTACTATCATTACCCTACCCGTCTCATTCTTTCAATTATATACATAATCGAAATCACTTCCTCCAACCATTTTTCATACCAATACATAAATAATATAAACATAAACAAATCATTTTATCTAACCATTTTCTTTTATGCCAATTTATATACAGTATAAAAGTAATCAAATAATTTTATGTAACCCTTTTCTTTTATGCCAATTTATATGCAATATCAACGTAATCAAATAATTTTATCTAACCATTCTCATGCCAATATATAAATAATAATATAAGCATAAACCACCACTTTATCTAATCATTCTCATGCCAATATATAAATAATATAGACATAATTGAAATCACTTTATCCTACCTACTTAGACGAGATATAAACATCATAAAAGTCACTTGGTCTAACCATTAGAACTCATCACTAGCAACTAAAGGTTCCCTCATTTCATACATATAAATATCCATATAAAAACAGATAGGGACGACATATTCTAAATTGTTTGACATCTCATCCCTCTACATAACTAACAATTAGAAATCATTTCCTAGCTTGGCAAGCCTTGGCATAGGGTTTTACTATCCATTGAAGGGGCGGATTAGGTGGCATCAACAAATAGCCATGATTTTCCAAGGGTTACATCCATGATAATCGTGGAGTTAAGCAAGCACATACAAAGGGATTAAGAGTGGAGACCTATAGAACTGAGGTTGTTTGCTCTTGGATTTAACACCCATGTGAGGATGGATTCATCCTAGGTGGTGTCACAGGGGTAAGGAGACTACTATGAGTGGATCTTTCAAGGAGGAAAATGGTACGAATAAGAGATGGCAAGTATAGAAACATTAATCTTGGAAACCGGTAGGTACAACCTGTGTTGCATAGGTTCAATGCACAAGTTAAAGGATACAAAACAAGGCTATGGGTTGGGTACTCTCGGTGGATATAAATGGACAAGTATGAATTCCATACATGAATCCAATACATCCAACATGGAATCTGTTAGTATCTCGATCAAGTATAGGTGGAGAAGTTGAGAAAGGCATTCATTGCAAGACATAATTACAATCCAATCGACTATGGGCTATGGCATTGATTATTGACCTTAACACAATGATTGACTATAGAGTTATCATTCAAGGTGTTACATTTGACATTAGAAGAATGCTCGTTATCAACTGAACAATCACAGCTAAGGTGTGAAGCCTTTGTTGTTCAATCTTAAATCTGTTGCAGATCGACTACATACAGACTATAGAGGTTGAATACTTTTTTTTAAAGTTGAGGCATCAAGCCTAACCCAAATGTTATAACGCTCACGTATGGTCAGAAACTAAGGTATATCCACATAGAGAATAAATCACAGGAATCATAGTTTATGGGTTAACGGAAGAAACATCATGAAAATTGTATTAATTCTTGCTTATGGGTCTATGCATGAAGTCGAATTAGAAAATAGTTTTGGGAGTAATAATTAAGAAAACATGAAATAAAACACTTACTTGAAAATAGAAAAGGAAAAAAACTTGTAGCTTCTGATTTCCTCCGAACCGTAGCTGAGGACAGTCACACTACTTGTCTAACTTCACCCCCGAGATGGATGACCACCATAGACAAATGAAATCAACAATATCTGAACGTAGACTCTTCCCAAGAGTCTGTAACAGATAAAAGAGATGGACTTTCAAAGAGAGAAAGATAGTACTCAGCAACTTGCCCTCAATATAACAACAATGTCTCTCCATGCACCACACAACGTCCTATGTCTTCTTAGTGCACCATTATATAATTTTTGCCAAGGTCTTGTGCTATATCAATGAAATCTCAAGCTGATATATTGATCCCTATAATTGTGGATATGGTCGGCTTGCTGATCTTCTTACTTGGTTTTAATTGATATCAAATATCTTGCTTACTATCCAATTGTTCATTGTCTCATGATGGTGTCCCCTCTTTCAGCTGGTGGCTCCGAGTGTCTATTTTTATTAATAATAAAATAATATTTTTTGTTCATAATGTTCATCCACATGAGTGTGAGTATAGAGTTTTATAACTCTTTTACAAAAATAATTGTTTGGAGAATATTTCTCAAATAAAAACATTTAATCAAATAATTCAAAATTATTTAGGGTATTACAGTTCCCCCCCTTACTTTTAACACCGCCCTCAGTGTTCTTTATTCAGAGTCTTCTTTCTCATTCTAGAACATGGAAGGCTATGTTGCTCGCATACGATCCTCCATGTCCCATGTTTCCTCCTCAGGTCTGAAGTGCTTCCATTGCACTTTTATTTGAGCGATGGCTCAATTCTGCATCATAAGCTCCTTCCTGTCTAGGATACACAAATGCTCTATTTGGAATCCTCTCTCTGATTCTACCTGAAACACACCCCAATCGATGATATGAGTAGGATCATGTAGATATCTTTTCAATAACGAAACATGGAAAACATTATGAAATTTTATAGAAGGAGGAAGTGCAAGCTTGTAGGATACCAACCCTATCTTGGCTAGCACTTCAAAGGGTACACAATATCTACGAGCTAACTTGGAACATATTCCCAAGATTAATGTAGTTCCCTTTGGCTTCACCTTTAAGTATACATGATCCCCGATATTGAATTCTTTTGAAGTTCTCTTAAGATATGCATAACGTTTTTGTCAATCTTGAGAAACCAACCCTAGGAAGTGCAAGCTGGTAGGATACCAACCCTACCTTGGATAGCACTTCAAAGGGTCCACAATACCTGGGAGCTAACTTGGAACATATTCCTAAGATTAATGTACTTCACTTTGGCTTCACCTTTAAGTATACATGATCCCCGATATTGAATTCTTTTGAAGTTCTCTTAACATATGGATAACATTTTTGTCAATCTTGAGAAACTTTTAAATTCTACTATACTTGTTTAACAGTTTGTTCCATCTCCTTCAACATATCAGGTCCTAGAACAATCCTATCAACAAGGTTATCCTATGATATAGGAGTGTGGCATTTCCAACCATATAACACTTCAAATGGACTCATCTTAAGAGATGCTTGATAAACATTGTTATAAGAAAACTCAACTAAGTGTAAATAATCTTCCCATTTATTTGGCTTGTCCATCACATACATACATAGCATATATTCAAGAATTTGATTAATTCTTTTAGTTTTCCCATCCATCTAAAATTTAACTGAGTATCTAGACCTTTAAATAAAGATTTCCAAAATTTTCCTATAAAATTTGCATCCCTGTTAGATATCACAACCCTAGGAACACCATGCAAACAAAAAATCTCTTTCACGAAGATATCTACTATATTTATTGCTTTAAAAGTAGACTTTAATGGTATAAAATGTGCATCTTTACTCAACTTATCAACAATCACAATAATTTAATCATTTTGTTTAGCAGTTCTAATAAACCCAGTTATAAAATCCATGCTTACTACTTCCCATTTCCATTTCGAAATGGGTAAAGGTTGAAGTAAATTGATTGGATGTTGATGTTTAATTTTAACTTGTTGACATTCAAGGCATCTAATTAAATAGTTAGCAATATCATTTTTCATATTAGGCGAATAATAATATCTTCTAAGCGTTGTTATCAGTTTCTGGTATCCTGGATGTCCGGAATATGGTTTCTTATGTAATTCATTTAGGATTAAGTGTTTGACTTCTTCATATTTAGGTACATATAACCTATTTTTATATGTTAACAAGTCTTTTGATTCCATAGAAAAAATTTGTGGATTCATTTCCATTTAGATTTTCCTTCAAATTTTCCTTAATATTTAGATGTTATTCATTGTTTTTAGATGTATCCTTGATTATATGTTCTAGATCTGTTTTATAACTGCTAATGGTAGCTCAAAAGTTTGGAATAGCATTCCTACTCAAGACATCTACCACGCTATTTTCCTTTCCTTTTATATGTTTGATCTCGAAGTCATTCTCTCTCAAGAAGGATAACCACCTTGCTTGGAAAGCATTCAAATTTTGTTGGTTAAACAAATACTTTAGACTTACGTTATCATACATTAAGGTAAATTTTCTTCCAATAAGATCATGTCTCCACATTTTTAAAGCGTGTATTATTGCAGCCAATTGTAAGTCATGAATTGCATAATTTATTTCATGTTCCTTGAGTTTCCTTTATTCATAACTTATTACATAATCATATTCTAATAATACTCCACCTAGTCCCTCTAAGAAAGCATCCTTACAAACAACAAAGTCTTTGTATGGATCCGCTATCCTTAGAATCAGTGTCGTTATGAGTAAATTTTTAAGTTTTTCAAAAATTTCTTGGCATTTATTAGACCAGACAATTTTTTTCCTTTCTTTTCTAATGAAGTTATTGGATAGGAAATCCTTGAAAACCCTTCAATGAATATGCGATAATAACCCATGATCCCCATAAAGGATCTAACTCTAGTTACATATTTAGGGACTGGCCAATCTATGATTTCCTTTATCTTTTTAGGGTCTACTTAAATTCCTTCCTTAGAGATTACATGTTCCAAATACTGAATTTTATCTTGATAAAAGATGCATTTATTGAATTTTGCGTATAACTTGTGTTCTCTTAAAGTTTGTAAAACCATTTTTAAGTGTTCTTCATGTTCTTGTTTTTTTTTTTAGTTGATCAATATATCATCAATAAACAAAACCACCGGTTTATCCAAATATATATAAAGAACACTATACATTAGGGGCACCAACGTGGTCGTAGCATTAGTTAAACCGAATGGCGCAACCATAAATTCATAATGCATGTACCGTGTTCAAAATGTTGTCTTGTAAATATATTCGTCTTTAATTATTATTTTGTGATAACGAGACCTTAAATAATTTTTTGAGAATAACACAGCTCTGTCTACTTGATCAAACATATTATATATACATGGTAGTGGGTATATGTGTTTAATAGTCATTTTTTTATGTTGTTTATAATCTATGTACAGTCTTAAGATACCATCTTTCTTTTTAACAAAAATTATCGGTGCTCCCCATGGGGACACACTTGGTCTTATGTACTTTTTATCTAGTAGTTCTTGTATTTGCATTCTTAGTTCTTCTAGTTCCATTGTGTTAATTCTATATGGGGCTTTAGAAGTAGGTACTGTTCCAGGTACCAATTCAATAGTAAAATCAATCTCCCTCCTTGGAGGTAAGTTCGATATTTCATTTGGAAATATATCTTTAAATGCTTGCGAAATGGGATAGTCTTCCAATATAGGTTTGAATTTTTTATTAGAATTTTAATTTATATGAATAGAAAACATTTGACATCCTTTTCTAGCATATTTCTTTAACTGTAAAGCATATATTTTTTGAGTAAAGACCTTCTTAGGAATACCTTTAACAAGTCTATTGTTACCTTGTTCATCAATCCAAGTAAAAGTCTCTTCAACACAATTTAGTATCAATTTGTGTATTTCTAACCAATCCATACCAATAAACATGTCATATGAACCCAACAACAAAATATTTAAATCTTCTTTTGCAACTAACTCGTTCATGAAAAACTCACAACTATGAATAAAACTAGTTACTTTTATTTTTGTTCCTGTAGCTAACTGTACTAGCCATGACTTTTCAAACTCATGCTTTTTCATCTTGCACATCTCTACTAATTTATGAGATATATAACTCAAAGTAGAACTTGAATCAATCAAAATAGAGATGGATTTATCAAAAATATTACCTTCAACTTCTATCATAGAAGGCTGATAGTCTGTTTGATCGTTATCCAATGTTGCGCTTATCATTGGAATATTTCGAGCAAATTCTCCAAACGTGGCAGCTTCTTTCACCATGTGATTGCTTCGACCATCCCGTTTATGAGGAAAGTCTCAATAGAAGTGACCTTCCCCACAACCCCAACATTTCAAGGATTTTCTTTTTACTTCTTCATTTTTCTTATTAACGAAATTATCTTTAAACTCAGATTTGGTTGGTGGTCGTTTATCTCTAACGGTGTTCTTTTGGTAACTCTTGTGTTGATTAAAAGGCTTAAACTCTCTTATTTCAAAGTCATACCTTTCTTTTTTCTTAAAGCTATTTGGGTTTCCATGTTTACTCTTATCTTGATCATACGCCAATTTAGCTTTTCTCATTACTTCATCAAGTGTTTTTGGATTATTAAATTCCAGTCTATCTGTATACAAACTTGGTAAACAACTTAAGAATTTGTGTTTGTTTGGATTCTCTTCAGTGAGGTGGGTACATACCTTAGTAATTATATAAAATTTGTACAAAATTCCTTCATTGACATTTGACCCAACCTTAATGCATAAAATTATTTTTCTTTCCCTTCATAATAATATAATTCTGAAATATATTCTTTTTAAAATTCTTTCTTAAACCATTTCCAGCTTACTTTTTGTTCGTTAATTCTTTTATCCTTCTTTAGATCTTTCCACCAAATCTCAACTTTTCCAACTAAATTAAATATGGCCATTTTTGCTTTCATTGATTTAGAATAATTATACATTGTAAAATACTTTTTCATTCATGATAACCATGCCTTAGCTTCCTCTTCGTTTTTGAATTCACTGTCAAAGATGGGAGGCTTAATTTTATTAAATTCACTAATTATTTCATCCTTATACCTTTTAATCCTTCCTCTTTTATATTCATTACTACTGCTAGAATCATCCGACTCACTATCAAGAGAGCTATCATTAGACGAAAAAGGTTCAGGAGAGGAATCAATTCTTTTACATTTCTTTTTACTACATGCTTAACCCGTATCCTTAGATATCTCAGTTAATTTAAATAAAGAGCTTCATTTAAATATTCTTGAGTTCTCATTACTTGTTCATGTTCAATTTTAAAATTTTGGAATTCTTCATGTAAATCCCTTATTGTTTGCAAAATCTCATCATCGCCGTCGTTAATGTTATTATTATTATGATGTATTTCTTTCTCATTAAGTTCAACCCACATAGGTGGGGTGTGGGGTAATCCTTCAACCATTTTCCAGTAGTTTTAATAACACACTTTATTCTATACAAATAAGAAGAACAAAATAACACACATAGTCAGTTTTCTCATACTATAAATGGACTCCATGAGGTCAAGTGTTGTTACCTTTGGTCTGATACAACAATGGACAACCCAAACATAGTAAATTTTGGAAAATATAAAAACGTTTTCAATACTTGGAGGAGCAAGAAATTATGTAAATTTACAACCGAATCGCTAATTTCGAATTCTCCCATTCAATTGTGTTAGTCACCCTATATGATAATCAATTACAACTAACACACATGATGCTCAATATAAATTGTCAACCCAAGTAGGTATTTTATTTCAAAAGTAATTAACACAATCTATGCATAAACATTCATATAGCTGATTGAATAAATGGAGATAAATTATCCTACCTGTCTTGTGAAAATCCTCACATCATATCTAAGAGATGATGTATACCTCACAAGAGAATAATTATGATTAAGCAGGAAAATAGAAGAAGAGTGGTCAATGTAGTATAATGAGCAACAAAATAATAATACAGTAGAACTTGGATAGAAGCAGAAATACTTCACACACACTAATTAATTAATCACAATATGGACAAATAAATAGTACAATGCATGAGGATTCGAATGCCTAAGGTGGCAATTCGAATTATCCTTCATTGAGTGATCAAAGGATCACTGGAGTGTCATTGGAGCACAACTAGTAGTCTATCTCATCATCAGTGGAGTCATCAATGCTCAAGTAATTGTCAACCATCAGTCAAACTAAGTCTAACTAAGTGTGGTAGGTGTAACTAAGTGTAACTGGAACTAACTGAATGAAGGAGGGTCAGGGGAGGGCACATGAGGAGATAAATGAAGTCAGAATGGGAAATGTAGTCTCACTGGAGATCCATCGGAGTGATACAGTCAGTTGAGAGTCAGTCTAGCCTTAAATCAAGGAAAGAACTGATGATAACTCAATTAACTGAAGTGAAACTGGGTGGTAGGTGAGAGAGGGCGCATGAGATGCATGCAATTGCATGAAGGGGCGTACTAAGCACTAGGAGGGCTAAAAATGATCTGAGAGAAGCTCCCGGGGGCCGGCTAACTGAGGGCTAGGTGTTGGACTGATGTCTGGGATGCATGCAAATGCATGCAAACCCTAAATAATTCATGCAAACCCTAAAAGTGCATGCATGACTGAAAATGCAAATAATGAAAATGATACTAGGACTAGGATGGAGTATAGGAATATCCTAACACCCCCCCTTAATCCATCCTGCGCCCTGGTAAGTAAGACCAAAGGTCACCCAATACAATGAATAATAACAGTCAATAAATCGAGGAAATGGGGAAAACCTCATGGGAAAAAAGCACCCCTCAAAATAGACTGTAAGGAACACACAAAAATAAATGCCCAAACTCAAGCAGGTGTGATGCTTGGTCATATTTCTAGAGGTATCTTCTTCTTGGGAAGAAGTGGATCATGCTTAAAAAGCATGTGCTTGTAGTTTCTCTTCAGATCGAATGTGATGAGAACAAATCCAATAGTATGAGGATGATCCTTGAACCTATGATTCGAATCAGCTGAGGTCGGATCAAAAACATGAATGTGCAGATATTATTTTGTCTTCTCCTTCGAACCATCATGGGTGAGATTATGTCTAAAAGAACGATCAAATGATTGCTTGAAATCCAAATCAGATTTAAGACTTTAAGAATAGTTTCTTGAGATCTCCTTTGAACCAGCGGGGGTGAGATCAAAACTATAATATGCATGAGAAATTATCCCAAGTAGTAATTGCTTAGAATCCAAATTAGATCCAAGTCTTGAATCATGGTTTCTTGAGATCTCCTTTGAACCATAAGAGATGAGATCAAAACTAGTAAGTGCATGAGAAATTATCCCAAGTGAATGGTCATGGTTTCTTGAGATCTCCTTTGAACCAGTAGGGGTGAGATCAAAACCATGATGTGCATGAGAAATTTTCCCAAGCGAATGGGAATGGCGATATTCTTCAATAACCTTCTGAAAGCATGGAATACTGATCATATAGTAGTAAATAAGAGGTGATTGCTTGAGGAGAGTGAATGCATTACCTCCAATAGCTGATTTGACCTCTGAAACATTCAATAGATCATGATGCAGACCAACAAAATCTGGTGCAAGAGAGGATTGAGGACCTTCTGCAATATCTATAGTGTGAGCTGTCATAGAAAGAGAAGAAATTTGGGGCATGAGTGTAGAATATGCAAGTTCTTCTTCGTTGTGGACAACTTCAATATGAGATATGTTTGATACTGGTTCATGATCAATGAGATCATCAAGGAGGGAAAATGCATCACTTTCCTGGCTCTCGAAGGGGTTTGGACAAATCCCTTCATTTTGTCTACCAAATCTTTCATCCATGTAGGCCCATAGATCTTTTGGAGATGAAAAATCAGGGAGGTGATATAACATGCATCGAGACATAGCATACATCATGGCTACACAAGCTATTTCTCCTTCATTTAACCAGTCATACTCTTCTTCAAAGGATTCAAACTCTCTTTCAAAACAATAATCAAAGAGACCATGTCTCTTCAAATGTACTATCATTGGTGGTTTCCATTCATCATAGTTGAATGGAGAAAGAGGAGTAATTTCTGATGAATACATTGAAGCTGTAGAAGACCTACAAAAAAAATAGAGAATATCTACAACTGCTACTGCTGCATAAATGCATAAACTGCTCCACTCGAAATCTTGGTAATAACCTACAAAAAACTCTCAGTAATGGAGATAAACAATACTCTCAACACGCTCTGATACCATGTGAAAATCCTCACAGCAGATCTAAGAGATGATGTATACCTTACAAGAGAATAATTATGATTAAGCAGGAAAATAGAAGAAGAGTGGTCAATGCAGTATAATGAGCAACAGAATAATAATATAGTAGAACTTGGATAGAAGCATAAATACTTCACACACACTAATTAATTAATCACAATATGGACAGATAGATAGTACAATGCATCAGGATTCGAATGCCTAAGGTGGCAATTCGAATTATCCTTCATGGAGTGATCAAAGGATCACTGGAGTGTCATCGAAGCACAACTAGTAGTCTATATCATCATCAGTGGAGTCATCAATGCTCAAGTAACTGTCAACCATCAGTTAAACTGAGTCTAACTAAGTGTGGTAGGTGTAACTGAGTGTAACTGGAACTAACTGAATCAAGGAGGCTCAATGGAGGGCACATGAGGAGCTAACTGAAGTTAGAATGGGCAGTCTAGTCTAACTGGAGATCCATCGGAGCGATACATTCAGTTGAGAGTCAATCTAGCCTTAAATCAAGGAAATAACTGATGATAACTCAATTAACTGAAGTGCAACTGAGTGGTAGGTGAGAGAGGGCACATGAGATGCATGCAATTGCATGAAGGGGCGCACTAAGCACTAGGAGGGATAAAAATGATCTGAGAGAAGCTCCCGGGGGCTAGCTAACTGAGGGCTAGGTGCTAGACTGTTGACTGGGATGCATGCAAATGCATGCAAACCCTAAATAATTCATGCAAACCCTAAACGTGCATGCATGATTGAAAATGCAAATAATGAAAATGCTGCTAGGACTAGGATGGAGTATAGGAATATCCTAATAATCTGCTCAGTCAAACTCATCTCATGGTTAAAACTAATCTAATTTATCCATCTAAGAATTCAAATTACATTTAGCTTCCTACAATCATTACTCCAACAATCACTGATCTGAGAAGAATTAAGCTAGAATTACTTTTGCAAGAAGTTAAATCCTAAAGATATCAGACTATAATGCATTAACCATAACCTATCTAAAATTATCTAATTTGCAAATTATAAATGACAGTAAGAAATCAAACCCAAGTGCAATCATAATCTGACTAATTCAATAAACTTCAAGAAAAATGAAGAACAGAAATAAACTAGAGTTGAGCTTGACTGTAACAGCTAACTAGCACACTTGCATAAAAGGAACTAGCCTACACAGTCGACTGTCACACCACACAGTTACAGCTATTCAGAATGCTACCATTAACTACCAAAGGAAAATGCAATTATCAATTACCACTGTTGCAGCTTCTCTATAAATGGTATCTACTGTAAATCCACACCACACAACATAAATAAACTAAAGTACCTACTTAACTTGGCAATCTGTGTGAGAAGGCAAGCCCTGGCCTTCTAACAGAGATGCCATGAACTACTACAAGTTAAAACACAAAGATATGAAGAAATCTGCTCCTTTCATTAAAAATGGTAATTCACAGTACTCTGTTACAGCTCGTACAATTGATGATCAACCAACCCTAGGCTCTGAAATCCTTCCCATATTTATAAATGCTTAATACAATCCTGATCCACTAAATTCGTGCAGCCATGAAGATCTCTGATCTTCAAGTTGCTAAGTCACAACAGAACTATTATAGTTGTGAATAGACTTCAATGAAGCCGTTGGATGTGAAGGGCGTTGTTACTCTAGCTGTGAATGGATCAACAAACTAATTGGCTGGGAAGTGCTCTTGTCTGTTGCGGCGATGCTCTGTTGCAGCGAAGTCTTGTTATAGCATCCACGTGGAGAGATGATCATGTTGTTTCTATTGATGTGTGGAATCGGGATCATGGAGTAACAACTTGGCACCAATCGTACCTTACTTCCATGTGCTTATTGGGCTTGTACACCTATGTCTCTCAATGCTTTGAGCTTATCTTAATAAAATCAACACAAGTTAGCATAAATCAAAGGATATAATTCATAATCATAACAATCTTAGGAATTAATAAAGTAGGCAATAATAAATCATACTTGTCAGGATTCATGCTCAATCTCGAGGAAAGACATATATATGGTTTATGGGAATAAGGAAAAATAGAGAAAAAAGAGGTAATAGGTGTGGTAAAAAAGGGACAATTCCAAGACCAAACATCTCCCCCCAATTGTCTGATTGCATGTCATCATACAACAAATTCCAGTAGTCTGAATCTGAATCCATATTGTATTTGTGGAGATTGGTGAGGTTGAAGGAAATTTCAGGTGCTTCCCCTGGTTGCAGAAAGCGATGACAGGCAACCCACTTCTCCCAACACTGCTTATCCTCCTCCTTAGTCAAAACATAAATGTTTCTGTATGGGCTAACAGCCATCCATATGATAGGAAACTTGAATCTCAGTCCGAGCCACAATGGTCCACATGCTTTCATAGATTTAACATACTCAGGCACTCTAAGAAGAGCCTGTTTAAAATTCTCAAAACAATATGGATCATTTTCCTTTAAAGCTGGGGAAGAATCCTGCCACTTGCACTCGCTACCTTCCAGGGCATACTATTGTTGGTTGGAGATTGTCTGGACACAGGTAGTGATGACTGTCCTTTGCAGATCCATCCAGTGCCAAGTTTTCATAGTATATTTGAGAGACCTTACATGCTTTGCAATGAGACTTCTTGGAAGTCGAGGTTCATTTCTTATCCAAAGAGTAGAATTATCCTCGTTCCTATTGATAGTCTGAGAGGCATCCCACCATTGCACATGATTGGTGACAAAAGAAGCGAATACTCTTAGTTGAACATCGCCCAAATAGGGAACAGGATTAGAATGGGAGTCAGTATAGCATGCTTTATTGTGCAAATATAATTCACACAACAAATTTTGATCCCCAAAACCACTTTCCATAAAAGTCTCCAAGAACTGGGGGGTAGTTGCCAACTGGTGTGGTCTTCCTTCTTTCAATGCTTTCAACTTAAATAAAGTTTTCTACTCATAGAGAAATATAGGGTAATAAGGATATGGATCCCTACAACTCAATAATTCCCAAGAAAGAATATACATCTGATCTTTTTCTTGTTGCATGGACTTGAATTTCTTCAATTCTTCCAATTCTTTTTTAACACTGTCCCACTAGGATTTCTAGAAAACCAATTCCTCGGCCCATTTCTCTATCAATTCCCTGATAGTATTTCTATATTCATAGAGAGGGACCATCCCTTCTTTGCACTGAACAATATATTTTTTTCCATTTAGCTAACTCAAGATTTAACAAAGAAAGCTTATTTTCCAAATGTTGAATCCTTCTATCCTCTGCATCTTTCTCATCATCAGAGTCAATCTCAATGATGTCTTGAGCTTCGACCTCTTCTGTTTTAGGCACCATTGTCAAAACTTTACTTGGGACCATCTAATCCTATGCCTCAGTAGGCTTGTCTTGAGTAAACAGATTGGCAACTTCTTCCTCATCAGTCACAGTAGCTTCCACTTGTGTGGCCACGCCAACAAACCAAATTGGAAATGCTGGTTCTTGTGTAACAACATTCCTTGTTTCAATTACCTCAGTTTGTGTTGCAAATTCCATAACCAAGTCGAGAGGTACTGGTTCTTGTGTAACATCACGTTCTTCCTGTGTTCCAATCCCATTCTCTCCTGTTTGAGTTGCAGCCTCGACAAATAATTTTGAAGATGTTGGTTCTTGTGTAACAACATCCAAATTTTGAGAATTGTTTGGGGTGCCTATTGTTTTAGTTGCTACCTCAGTAACAAGCTCTTGAAGTGTTTGTTCTTGTGTCACAGCCTCCTATTCTGAGATGGCTTCAATGATTTTAGGCTGCTGAGATTGCATCTCTTCATCTTCTCTTAGCTCCAGGTCAAGGATTATGTCTATTTCAGGCTCATTTCCTCCCATTGGGTCCATCGTAAGGACTTCCTCCATTTCTTGCCTTGCTTTTGCATATTTTTGTGCCACTAAGTCCAGCACTGTGACTTTATGCCTTGCCAATTTGAATATATCTCCACATTTTGTGCATACCAATTCTTCATGTCCTTCATTCCTCAAAAAAGGAGGTGAATTCTCCATCTGGTCTGCAACCTCCACCAACGTGTTCAAGTTCTTCTCTGCTTGTTTCCTACATGTTACTTTCCATTTCTCCAGTTCATTCTAAAGCATTTGTACCTCCTCTTTTAGCATCTCATTCTGAAGAAGAAGATTTTCAATTTGAGGTTCTTTTGCAGTAGGTTCTTGTGTAACAGCGGGTGATTTGGGGTTTAAAATAGGAATTTCAATGTCCACCCCAATCACACATGCTGCTTCTACTACTGTAACAGATCTAGTTCTTCTTTTCTTTACAACCCTAGATGGCTTCCCTTCACTGCGTACTGCTTCTGTTGCAGTAATAGCTCTGGTTCTTCTCCTTTTCCCTGAAGTGGATGTATGGCCCTTATTCTCTGACCTTTTCCTTCTTTTCTGTGACACAGGGGTCTCTATATTTTCAGCAACAAGGATGAATTCCTCCTCTTGAATTATAGTTCCCCTTATTTCGGGGGAGGATTCAACATCCATAACCTCCATGTCTCCTCCTTCCACAACCTCTGTTTGATGTTCTTCCTCTTCCATTGCAACTTCTGCAACTTCTACAGCTGCTCCATTTTCAGCTTCCACTGCTGCAACAACTAATGACACCATCTCTACTATTCCAGCTGCCACCCTAACTACTATTTCTATCGGGTCTGTTGCTCCTTCTATAGGGTCTTCTACTGTTGCAACTTCTAATACCACATCCTCATTTTCCACAGCTTCCATCGTGTCTTCTTCTGCAATAGGGTTTGCTACTATCACAGCTTACCCCATATCTACCTCCTCTTCATCCTCTAATTGGGATTCTAATAATCCATCCCTCCCCCCAGTTGAATCTGAGGAACTCCGGTCCTCTTCCTCTACTTTAATACCTCCTAGCTCTAATGCAAGTTTCCGAATTATCCCGGTCCCAGCAAGAAATTGTTCCCAAGTCTGGTTTTGTTGTGCTAGTGACCTTAAAATTAATAATTTAATTAAGCTATGATTGGTGATAGAAGAGACTGGATGTCGAGTTGTTCTCACATAACCATCCTTGTGATGTATGCCTTTTAAAAGATAAAATGGCATGCTCACTAGATTACCATGGCGCAAACGAGATAATAAGGGAAATTAGGAGAGATAGACAATTTTGTACCTGCCTTCGTAGAAGATGTATTTCTTTAGGAAGATTGCAACTTGATCCCACGGATGGGGTAATGATTACAACACTATTCCATGGCCTCTTCAACGAACATTCTCACCAACTGCAAGAAAATCCCTTACTGCAGTCACATTCTGCACCTTTCTTCCAAAACATCTCCTCCCAATTTGAGGCAAACCAGTAACTTCCGCCACAATTGATTATGTGACATCTATGCGCAATCCCCTAACCTCAGAATGAGTATTAGTTAGGTTAAGAGAAAACTATAATGTTGTCTCTGTGTGAAAACCATTTAAGTGTTGAAAATACACAGTCCACCCAGCTACTTCAAAGATGGCAAAAACCTCCACATTTGCACGCGGGGCCTCTGTGTTCTCCAGTTCATGGAGGACTGGTATTTTGACATATAAATTCTTTGATTCCCCTAAGAGATTGAACCGAGGTTGTTCTAGTGTCTTTTGTAGGGCCAATCATTCAGGATATGGTGGTTCTCTTATCACTTGTGTAGGTTGTGTTTCATCGTGTGTCTCAGCTGGTGTTTCAGTAGGAATTCCAACATCCTCAATGATGGGGATTGCTATGTTGACTGAATTATCAAATTGCTGATCCATTCTTGCTTATGTCACAGAGGATGGAACATCCTCAATGACGATGGGTTCCACTACCCTCCCTGATCGTAAATGCATGTAATTACAGGGAATTGGGGAAATGGAATAAGCAGGCATGTTGGCAGTCTCAAATTGATGAATTGCTTTATTGTTCGGGTTGGGGTTAGGTTGTGAAAGTAGCTGTGGTTGTAGTGGTGCATTCATAGGTGTGACATTGTTTTGGATCTGCAGCTGTGGTTGCTGATACTATTGGTGAGGGTACTGTTGAGGAGGATACTATTGATACAAAGTATGGTGATGAGGAAAATTATTTCGTGGGTAGAAATTTCTCCAGTTGGGAGCCCAGGGAGCTTGTTGGTTTGATTTTTGTGCCCATGGCATCTATTGACGGAAAATAATACCCTACAGTGAGGAAATAGACACTATCATACCTTGAGTACATACCTTGTGAATGAAGTTTGATCCTAGCTTTTTTCCAACCTTGCGCTCGATCCTCAACTCAATCTCCCGTTTGATAAACCTGCAACACAAAGACCTTTCTCAGCGTATCTTGGCCAATATAATAATGATGGAATTGAAAAGTAATTCAAACATCAAGCATTAACCAATGTCCATTAAGCATTTATAAATGGAAATAGATTAGAGACCTTGAGTACATACCTTGTGAATGAAGTTTGATCCTAGCTTTTGTCCAACCTTGCGCTCGATCCTCAACTCAATCTCCCGTTTGATAAACCTGCAACACAAAGACCTTTCTCAGCGTATCTTGGCCAATATAATAATGATGGAATTGAAAAGTAATTCAAACATCAAGCATTAACCAATGTCCATTAAGCATTTGATTTGGGACGAGAAAGATGTTTCAACCTTTTATTGTCAAAAACATATGAATGATACAAAGTATACCTGACTTTGCAGCATGCTCATGTAACTTGATCCTATGCTCCCGCTCCTCTCTGAATTCAGATTTCTCCAGCATAACCTCCTTCAATACAAGCTTCTCATATAGAAGAGTCTCTCTATGGCTCTCATGTCTCATGTCCAATGTCTCTATGTCTAATGTCTAACCCCTCTCTTCAATCCTCCTTGTATTTATAAGACAAGGTAGGCAGTTTAGATCGAGAGGTAGTTTCAAGGGAAGTTGGGAAATCAACTGCAACTAATCCCCATTCGTCAAATTAATATTTTTTTGATCATATTTTAATATGTGCACGACTATTTCACAGTGGAGTAGCGCACTGTGCGTGACTATAGCATTAAATACTAGCGTTTGCCACTTTTTGAATGTTGTGCGCTAGTTTACTGAAGTAGAGTAGTGCTCATCAAGAGGTGTGCACTACTATATAGCCTACAGAGTAGGGCATATGCACTGGTTTGCTTTAAGAGAGTAGCGCCCATGCCAAAATATGATGTTTTTTAGGGTTTTGTCAGCTTGAAGGAAGGTGAATCAAGTCAAAGTCTCATCTGAGGTCATCATGCTCTTCAATCCAAGTTGCCCTTTTGTGTGATCGACAGATTAAGGTGATCACGGACGGAGAAGTGCATATTTGACCTATAACAAATGCCCCCTAATGTGTGAGGTCAGATGGAAGCGATGGCCTAAATACATTATAATCCAAAGCCAGAGGAGGAACAAGAAACCACGGAATGAAGTCACAAGAACACCTGAAACAAAGATCAAGGTCAGCGAGCAATTACAATCTTGACATCATATAGATGTGTAGTGTGATACAACATGATCTCCAATACATAACGAGGAGATGTATATATAGCATGGACACTTGAAATACAAGCGTGGATCCATGTCAAATTAAGAGATCATAGCCATAACAACAAACTGGATCTATGTCTCATGGAGAGCCGAATATAAGTGAGGATCAATCTTGCGCAACTTGGGTGATAACATAATGAGGTAATGTAATCAACATCCCAAGGTATTCATCCAAAACAACCCAAGGTACAAACCCTAACCATGTGAATAGATGAGCTGACAGTCGAACATAGGGGGTATCGTTTGATTAACGGTCGTTGATGTATACCATTAACAAACGCGAGGACTTGCACCAATAATGATGATGGGGCCCAAGGTACATAGTACAATCCCACAAGTGTGAAAAAGTGGACTTGGAGTCGAACACTTGAGGATCCTATCGAATAAGAGACATTGATGTATTCTCATAATTCAACAGCGAGGAAGATTGCCACTGGTGACTGCAATTTCCAAGGTACTGACCGAAACTCTAAACTTCATTCCCAGAGCAAAATGAGTTGATGTCGATGGGAAGAAGTCTGTTGGAAGGGAGGCCTTAAGTCATCCTCCATCATCCAACACGAGGGACACTCAACTGGTATGAGCTGATATGGAGTAATATATGTAAAAAGACTGACACTAGGATGGCCGACACATGAGGTCAAGGTAAACTGCAGAATGGCCGACACAGGGTATATCCTTGAATAGTGAGCACAACACAAAGTGACTTAGGCAGTTATCAACATAATGGGGAAAATGATATAAGCCTGTAATGTAGGAGACATCAGCAGACCCTCCATATGATTGGAAGAATAACCAGCCAAAGGAGTAAACAACTCAGAGATCAGGTTCACCCTAAGGTCAAAAACTAAACCCAACCGACATGATAGACTCAAGTAGGTGTTGTGTTCAAGGATAGAACTGACTGAGCTGCCTTTGACATTGAATATATGATACATCTTTCTCATCCCTTATTGCTTTTAGATAAAAGAATACCTTTCTTGTTGTTTTAATGAGTCCAAGAAAGAATGAAAACTCAATAGATCCAACCATGTAAAATTTTTAACAAGCCCATGGGAGGAAGACTCAGGACCTTCTTCATTGTTTACAGAGTTTGAAGAAGAGATGGAAGATTAATCTATATTACTGATCTATGGATTATAATATCGAGCTTAGATCTGTTCCTGCTCGCTGGTGTTTTCAATTTTAAGGAGTCTGAAAAGCTTAAGCAATAACTCCATACACCTACTCGTGGATTTTAATATCGATCCCAAGTAGGTTAATGCTCACCGGTGTTTTCCTATTTATAGAGTCTGAAAAACTTAAACAATCCTCTTTACACCTATCCGTGGATTTTATATCAAGCCCGGATTGGTCTGTGCTCGGCAGTGTTTTCTTGTTTATAGAGTTGAAAAACTTAAACAGTCCTCTATTTACCATTTCGTGGATTTCACATCAAGCCCGAGTAGGTGAATGCTCGCTTGGTGTTTTCATGTTTAGAGAGCCTGAAAACCCTAAAGAAAGGCTCTGAAAGGTCCTTTTTCGTAAAGTTAGTCGCCTCCCCCAAAAAAGTATAAAACAATGGAAGAAGAACTCTTCTAGCGCATACAAAAGTATACCTAGAGTATACCTTTTCCGTAATTTATCCACGAAGGCCGGGAAAAGGGGTAATTCTATACCTGAGTGGATGTCGCTTCAAATCTTTTAACGAGTTTGAAATGACAATTATACTCGGCAATCTTGTCATATTTAAAGAGTCTAACAAGAGATTAGAGAGAACTCTATAGGAATCTTTTTCGTAAAATTTTAACAAGTCCGAAAAAGTAAACTCGCGACCTCCTTACTGTTTTTAACGAGCTCAAAGGAGAGATGGAAGAATGCTCATAACCTCCTTACTGTTTTTAATGAGCTCAAAGAAAAGGTGAAAGAATGCTCATAGCCTCCTTACTGTTTTTAACGAGCTCGAAGGAAAGGTGGAAGACTACTCGTAACCTACTTACTATTTTTAATGAGCTCGAAGTAGAGGTAGAAGAATGCTTGAGGGCTCCTCAAGTAGGGTCAATGCCTGGGATCTCATGATGATGTCGGGAAACGATGTCATAGAAATCATTAAAAATATTGGTGTGCGGAATGATTTCATCAAGATAATAGTCCACTCTAATAAAGATATGTTCTGTGACCCCAGGTTCAATGGGAATGTTGACAGGGATGGTTCTCACTGTACTCGTCCTATTCCTTTCGAAAAAAATAGCTTGTGAAGTGGAAAGGAAAGAGGACCAATTAGCATTCTCACTGCGTCTCGAAGGGAACTTACCTCTCTCTATCAGGTTTAGAACAGGAAGTAGATAGGTCCTGGGGTGTAAATGTTCCCAAGGTTTTCTCAGGCTTATCATGGCTTCAAAAAATGTTTCGTTAGAAGGAAAACCTATTTCCAAACCATCAGGAGAGAGGGTAGAGTCCGTTGACCATGCAAAAGTAGGGTCCATATCCGACTCGGTAGAGACCAAAGGAGTCGGGATATGTTCTGTTGCAGGTTGTTGTGAATTCTCATGGGTTATCTCTGCAATGACTACAGGCACAATTGATTTTGGTTCAGTAAGAAGGATCCATAGGTCAGTCTTTGAACCGACCATGGAAGTTTCAGTAGATGAACCCTCATTAGAATACATAAAAAGAACAGGAGAGGGTATGTCAAAAGTGCCTATTAATGACCCATAAATCCCTGCTCCTAAACTCTCTCTTACTGGGGTAGTTTGATCAACTAAAGGAATAGTGGTATCCGATTAAGTCTGGTTGTTTTGCCGAGAGAACGAAAGTTGATCGACCGTGACGATCTTTCCTTCGTGAGGGAACATAATAAATCGTAAAAATGCCGATGCAATGGCTCGAATGGCATATGCCTAGCTCTTGCCTAATAACATATTTTAATCAAGTGGAGCATCCAGAACTTCAATCTGTACAGCAACTGTCTTACTGGCAAGTGTAATTTCAAACGATGGTAGAACTCCATGTGGACAGAAAGTCCTACCGTTGAAGGCAGTAAGCAACGTGTTAGAGGGGGCTAGCTCGGGAGAGCCTAAAGCTATACAGCAAGAAATGAACATCACGCACGTCGATGCACCCTCATCTATGTGTTGATGCCTCGGGGGTGCAGGGTAAGTGCAAAGTGCTGGAATGGGTTCCAAGGCACACAACAGGGGATGAAAACCTAGCCAAAGGATTCAGTTAACCCTACACAAGAGTTACCCTATCCTCAAGCTATTTGGTGTGGTAATCACCCATGGATATTTGGCCTCTGTTGGCACTCTATGAGTAACAGATTTGATCTTAAAAGATCATTTTTCCCATAAAGGAAAACAAAGTATGAAGGCTGGTTAACAATCCTAACTTAACCTACCTAAGGAAAAAATCTATGCTAAGTCAGATCTAACCTAAAAGGAAAAGTTGATGTTGTGCAAATCATATTTGAAGTGTGATGTAC
This sequence comes from Larix kaempferi, assembly GCA_027924585.1. NCBI lineage: Eukaryota > Viridiplantae > Streptophyta > Pinopsida > Pinales > Pinaceae > Larix > Larix kaempferi. The sequence goes on from BSBM01001048.1 coordinate 18,885,624, forward strand.
AAGTAGTTGAGTACCTTGAACATAAATGTCTTTGGGTTCTTCACTTGTTAATTTAAAGTTTTATCATTTAATGAAAATTAAGTGACAATTCTTCAAAGTGTTTAAGCCTATTCAAGAATCTGATCTGTAATCATTGTGTCAATTGAAAAATTAACATTTGATTATAGATATTTGTTTGCATCAAATCATTTGCAGAAATATAAAACATAAAATGTTCAATTAAAGAAATTTAATAGAACAGTTTTGAGAATAATCCAAACATACAGAGAAATCAAAATGAGAGATCTTATGCATTAACAAATATCCTGCAAAAGATTAAACACATGATTGATGACAAATTTGAAACATTAACTCAGCAATTCCCAAAGAAATTTGAAGAACAATAGGAGGCGAATTAAAAGATAACTTTCCTGAATAGAGAAGTCTTGTACAAAAATTACAATGACTCTGATAAACAGAGTATATTCAATCCAAACTCCTGCTGAATTGCAATTCCGAAATTCCCAACCCTTTACTAAGAGAAACATTCCTCCTTATATACTAAATTTACATCAGAGTTCCAAAAGGAGAAATTCTACAAAATAGGGATTACAAAATCGGGTCTAACCATCGATCCAAGAAATCTTGCTATTTTTAAGCTTAAAAGATTTTCTGCCACCTTCCACAAAAAGAAAGACTTGTTCTTCAATCTAATAAGGTCTTGTGGTACCATAAAAATTTAATCACAGATTGTTCACTAGCATCGACAGGTGGTGTGTCCTACAGAGCATCCGCTATAGGAAATTCAGGGTTGGGGAACCCACTGTCAAAAATAGAGAAATCCATTAGAGGATTTACCTTAGGAATGGTAGCCGGCACACCAGGTTCTTCGTTGATTATAAAGTCATGAATAACGTCAGTATCGAAATCAACTGATTCCTCCAGAATTTCCTTCCTTTGCTTTTCGGGGTTGTCAATGTAGGCAAACAGAGTTTTGAAGTCTTCTTCACTGCTACCACTGCTAAGATCAGGAACACCTGCATCAAAAGGTGGTGACAACATTTCTTGATACAACAAGGGGTAGAGTTCTTCATTTTTAACCTGAACATTAGAAAATTCACCATCTGCATGAATATTACTCATTCTAAATGAGCCTTCGATAATAGGATGCAAAAAAACCCACACAGAGTCTTACATCTTCCTGAAGGAAAGGGATGAATTGGAGATTTCATGTTCATTGCTATTTAAAGGCCAACAAACAGGTCAATGATAATCGGGCGGGGAAATCTGTAATGATTGAACTTATCCAGGCAATTCATTGTGGTTACTTCAATTGTAATGAGAAGAGCTGAGGTATGTGCCATTCAGATCAAAGCTTGTGCGAAGTACGAGTTCAATTACTACTCGCATGATTTTGAATTTCCTTTACGATCACATCGTTACAAGAAATCTCCCATCAATAATTATGACTGGTGATTAATAACGGAGACGAAGGTTATGGTGACAAAGCTGATGTGCAAAAAGGTCTCGACTAGGAGTTCCACTTCACAGGCTATCAACTCTTCACACGTAACAAATCTGATCATTAAGAGGTGGAAAAAAAATGACAAGATATCAAAACTCGAGTCCAGACATGGTGAACTTAAGGCGAAAAGATGGCATCCATCCAACATGAAATAACTGATAGACTGGTATTAGTGTCTGCTATCATGGATTGCACAAAAATGATAATTTGGCAGAACCAGCTTTCAAAAGACAAAATGGAAGGCCTGACTTAACTGGCTGCCCAAAATCAACATGACAGTGAGATCATAACAGATGGATGACGGAGATTAACCAGAGTGGAATGCAGAATTGGGTTCAAAAAAAAATTCATAAAGTTCTTATTCAAAGATCTCGCAAGCTGAAACCCGAAAGTATGGATTTGCGGGTTGCGGGTTCACAAAAATGGAAGTAGGAGAAAATATTTCTGAAAGTCGAAAACCCACTATGTGGGTGGCAGGCTTCAGAACGTTAAACTTGTGAAGCGAAATAACCATCCCGAAAGCCGCATACCGAAACTACGGGTTGCGGGCTTCGGGAGGATACACCAAATAAATGAAAACCACAATCCCGAAAGCTGAATGCCGCCATTGCAGGGTAATTATTTCTCAATCGTATTAGAGAATGATTCCGCAACCTGCAACCGTCAGGTTGCGGATTTCAGAATTAGCAAAACCAAAACATAAAAACAACAGTCTTGCAACCCGCACCTGTCGGGTTGTGGGTTTTCGGAATCTCCAAATGTCGGGTTTCGGGGTGATGATAACAGTCAATAAAATATTCAGAATTTTGGTTGTTTTCAGACTGAAACAATTTGGAAGAAATAATCAAACCCTTACAAACAAGCATACCAAAAGCATGGGTGAAGAATTTTTAGTGGTAAAATCAAAATCAATTTTTTTTTAAAATGACTTAGCTAGGAAGAACCAGTTATCTCTGCAATCAAATCCGTCTAAAGACAACATGTCAATCAATCGATTTCTTGAAACTCAATTGAAAGAAGATGCTCAAAAGATAACAGCCAACAAGCAATGAACATGAAAATGGATAGATCTCAACAATGATCATTTTAAAGATAACACTCATCCGATAAGGAGATTTAGAGAGTAATACCAAATCTTTACCATGATGTAATCATTGAAAACCATCTTGTGTTGAACCTAGGCACAGTCTTAAAAATGCTCATGGATGTCCTAATTACGGATCCCCTTGGTTTATTGATTATATGTATATTCAGTGATCCTCTATGGATTCCTTTATCTTTTCTTTTGTCTTTTCTTTCTCTTTTTATTTTTATTTTTATTTTTTATATATACATAAAACCTGGTTGATACAAGACCACTGTACTGACTTGGTGATCAGATAAAACAATTCCATTCACAGGCCTGATCCGGAAACTGGTCAAGCTAGCTCGATAACGAGACTCCTTGTCTTTTGGATGCAAGACCAAAATAAATTATCATGGCTTGGTAACCATATAGTGATAATTCTAGTCCAAGGTCAAACCCATGATCATAGCAGGGCTAGCTTGTCATAAGACCCCCCTATCCTTGTATACAACAAAATCCCATAATGAAAGACAAAGCAATTTATTTTGGCATAGGCTACAAGGCATTACCATGGCTTGGCGAGCATGTAGTGATAATGTTACTCACCAGTGCTTTGTGGATCATGAATGAACCGACCTGTAATAGGATCTTCCACCTTCCAGTCGAACTGAAAGTCATCTTCCAAGTGTGATGGCTTGATGTGAAGATGTCATTCCACTTTAAACACCTATGAACCTAATGGGATGGCTTGATAAAAAGACCACCCACCTTGTAACTTATAATTTTAAATAAAATTCCTATTCAAAGTGATTGTAAAAGGATCCATGAGCAATCAGAACTGGTTAGGTTATTATGATATGTCATTCAACCATGAAACACCATATAGAGAAATGATGACCATCCTCCATACCTCAATTACACAAATAGAGCATGGTGAAAGATAATGATCAAAGTGAAAAGTATCCAAAGGCACTGTACTTATTTGACCATTTATTATTCAGAGGAAATTCTAATCAAAATCTAGAAAGTACGATTGATAACAATGCTGAAACTTCAGAAACAATTGCTGCTAAGAAAAGTGATTATAAGCCATTACCACAAGTGTGATGCCTTATTAATGAAAACCAAAACAAAACAAGAAAACCAATCAAAATGTCAATGCAATAAAAAAAATGATTGAAAAACAAACCACACCTATGTACAAGTGCACCAGATTGTTTAAACAAAATACTTTTTTCAGAAGAGACACATTCACCGGGAAGGTGTCTACAACTCCCTCTAGCGTCTGTAATCGAACAGTGCTGGGACCAATATTTTCTGTAATAATGAAAGGTCCTATCCAAAGGCGTTGAAACTTGGTGTACTGATTCTTATCTTTATGTTTCTTATCCCACCTTAGAACCAGGTCACCAACAAAAAATTCCCTGTGAGATGAATATTTTTCATCAAACCATCTCTTCACCATCTGTTGATGATGATACAACTTGTTCTTGGCTATCTCCCTGTTCTCCTCTAGCTTCAAGAGGGTGTCAATTCTTTGCTGGAGGGGAGAAGAATCATCTTCTTGGACAGACCAGGACAATTGTAGCGAAGGAATGGTAATATTAGTGGGAAGGATGGCTTCTTTGCCATAAACCAAACAACAAGGGGAATTTGCAATTGTTGCTTTTGGGGTAATTCGATCTACCCATAATGCATTATACAATTGTGTGTGACAATCTCTGTGATGAGAAGTTACAGTATTCTTGAGAATGTTTATCAGGTTTTTGTTCGATGACGCAGCCAAACCATTACCTTGGGGGTAATAATTGGCAGAAAAATTAAGCTTAATCCCCATCTCAAAGGCATATTCAGTTATATCAATTGAAGATAAGTAGGATGCATTATCGAAAACTAAGTACTCTGGGGCACCAAAGCGTGTGATGATCTCGCTATCAAGGAAAGAGATTACTTGGGCAGCTATTAGGAACCCATGTCTTTACTTTGTTAGTATATTGTTGTTGGATGCATATGCTTTGTAAGTCGTCCCGTAGTATTTGTTGATCCATAGTTTGTGTTATTGTTGTTGGTGCATATGCTTTGTAAGTCGCCCATAGTTTTGTTGATCCATAGTTTGTATTGGCCCATGGTTTTGACTCATAGTATTGGCGCCTAGACTTAGCCCATGGTTTGTATTAGCCCATGGTTTGTATTGACACATAGTATTGACCCATGGTAATGGTGCCTAGACTTAGTATATAAGTGTGTGTTGAGGCCTATGAAGGACCGTGACGTTAATTGTATTGAGCTTGCTAAAAGGAGGTTTCCCCCTCGAAGTGGCCTGTGATCAATATAGAAGTGATTTTGAGTTCTATTATTTATGATATCTCATGTATTTGAATTAATTAATTATTACAGGTTCTTCACAGCAGCATTACATTGTTTAAGAGGAGTTGCCTCCACCCATCTAGTGAAATAGTCTGTGGCTGTGAGGATATACTTATGTTGGAGGGATGAAGGAGGGTTTATATGCCCAACAAAATCCAATCCCCATTGTTGAAATGGAAACTGAATTGTGACCAGTTGTAAAGGAAATGCAGGTTTCCTAAACTTCCCTGTGCATTTCTGGCATGGCTCGCACTACCTGACATAAGCATAAGCATCTTTAAACAATGTGGGCCAATAATATCTGGCCCTAAGAATCTTGTGTGCTCTAGTTTCTCCTGAAAAATGGCCTCCAACGGGACCTGCATGAAATTGAAACAAAATGTCATCAGTTTCATGTTTTTCCAAACATCTAAGAAATACTCCATCATAATTTTTTCTAAAAAGAACTTGATCAATGAATTGATAAGGAGCAGATTTCAGTCTCAAAGCCCTTCTCTTCTTAAAATCAAGGGTTTTAGGAGAAAACCCATGGTTAAGGAAGAATCTGATATCATCATACCATTCCGATGTCAGGGCATCGATAATGTTAACAACACCTGAGGGGAATTCTTCCTCGTGATCCCATTCGGACTGCTCCTGTACGGGGTCATTGGATTGAGTAGTAAGGAGACAAATACCTTGTCCTTTGAAAATTTTAGCCAGTCTGATCTCGATATCATATTCTTGTAGCGCAGTCATCCAATGGGCCCTCTTTTCCCCCAATTCTTTCTGGATGAGGACATTTTTGATAGCAGAATATGGAACAATGACTTTTTTTCGAGACTTCAGCAAGTAGGGTCTGTAATGTTTGATGGATTTATAGACTGCATAGGCTTTCTTATCGATCTGTGAGTATTTAAGCTCTGCACCTTTGAATGTTGAGCTCATAAAAGAGATTGGGATTTCAGTATCATTGTCATGCTTTTGAGTTAAGCCAGCAGCATAAGAAAAGTCAGTGGCAAAAGTATAAAGAATGAAATCCTTATTAAAATCTATGGACATGAGAGTGGGAGCTTCTGCAATTGCCTTTCAAATTCAGATAAAGGCATCTCTCTGTTCCTGGGACCAAGTAAACTGCACATCTTTCTTGACCAATAGTTGTAATGGTTTAACAATATGAGCAAAATTTGGCACAAATCTACATACAAAATTAATATTACCTAAGAAGGATTGCATTGCTTTGCGCGAACCTGGTAAACCAATCTTTGAAATAGCCTCTGTATGTTCAGGATCGATAACCGTACCTTCTTTTGAAATAATGAAACCCAGAAGCTTTCCTTCTATTACTGCAAAAATAGATTTCTTTGGGTTGAGAGAAATACCGAATTTTTTGCAGCGATCAAAAACTTGTTTCAAAGCAAACACATGTTCGTGTTGTTTTTTAGAATAAATAGTGATATCGTCAAGGTAAACTACAACAGAATTATGCATTAACCCTCGAAAAGCTATATCCATAGCTATCTGAAAAGTAGCTCCTGCATTGATCAGCCCGAAAGGAATCCTTCTATAGGCAAAAGTACCCCATGGGGTCTGGAAAATTGTTTTCAATTGATCGTCCAGGGAAACGATAACCTGGTTATACCCCGAAAAACCATCTAAGACGGAAAACATCTTTGACCCAACTACCTTTTGAAGAATCTACTCCATTGGTGGAACATGATAGTTGTCTTTCTCAAAAGCCCGATTTAGGTTTCTGAAATCGACACACAGTCAAATTTCCCTGCTTTTCTTACGGATAGGTACTAAGTTAGCGATCCATTGAGTGTGCCTGACCAGAAAAATAATTCAAGTAGTGAGCAACTTCTCCAACTCCTTTTTACAGAATGCTCCAAACTGGGGTGCATCTTCCGCAGCTTTTGTTGAAATGGCTTAACCTCTGGTTTCATGGGTATATTATGAAACATGACGCTAGTATCAAACATTTTCAACTCATCATACATCCAGGCGAAAACATCCTTATACTATTTACACAATGCAATAATGGCTCTGCATTCTTCAGGGGTACAATCAACTCCCAAATTGATGAAACGAGGTTCCTGTTCAGTGCCTAGGTTGACCCGCTCATAGTTCAAGGATGAGCTTTGAGTTTTACAATTAGTTTGAGATTTGAACTTGTGTTGTAAATCGTAAAACTTTTCTAGATTGATCACTGACTTCGGGATGACGTTTGAGGAATTAGTGAGAGACCTTTTATGTTCTGCTTCATCGATGGCCATGTCTTGAAACGTATCCTGAGCAGTGAGGAAGTCAATTATCTGTTGGTCATCATCAAACACTTTCCAATTAGTCACATTATCTGGAATGGACGTTGTATTTGCTAACAGGCCTGCATCAAAATTTTGTGACCTGGGAACTGATTTAATATTGAATGCCGAAAATGAGTTGATTAGATCCTTTACCAACTTTTTATAATTAGCCAAATGCGGAGATAAGCAGTGTATTTTATTCATGACTTGCTTGACTATAATTTTGGAGTCTCCATAGCATTCTATTGCTTGTACACCCAAATCAATGGCCTTCTTGAGCCCCTGCACAAGAGCTTCATATTCGGCTACATTATTAGTGCAATCAAATTCCAACTTGCAAGCAATCATGATTTTCATTCCTTTAGGATTGATAAGAACACAACCCGCTCTAGCTCCCTCTTTGGATTTGGAGCCATCGAAAAATAAGGTCCATGAGACAGGGTCTAATCTAAAATTCGTATTGACATTATATACATTATGCACAATTTCACCAGAAAAAGGTATAGAAGTAACCTGAGTGATATGTGATTCGTTTTGAATGCTTTCTTCTGGTGAAGCATCAGCTGGGAATTCACCGAAAAAAGTATCAAATCTAAATTTCTCTGAACGAGAGGTGAGATAACTAGCAGGTTCACCTGAATCATTAAGATCAGTAACTATCTGTTTCATAAAAGGTTCTCTGCCGATATTAATTTTAATCAGTTGACCATTGTATGGAAGCCATAAGTGGGACCATTTGGTTGCAAAGTAACCTTTAAGTTTCTCTGACTAGTCCTTGCTTAACCACATCCCATAGGCTTCTGGGATGTCAGCTATCACAATGTCAATTGTCTGATGGATTCTGGGATCAGCTGATAGTGTGAGCAAAACGTTTCTCAATTTTCCAACCACTCTGACGTTGGATCTGTCAAGTTGCACAATCTGGGTTGGACAGGGTTCCCACGTTGCATTCAATTTTCTACAAACAGAGAGGGGCATCACATTTGATGATGCTCCCGAATCTATCATGCAATTGTGTACATTCCTATTGAAAATCTCAAAAGTGAGCAAGAGAGGAGGAGTCCTCTTGCTTGCTGGTTTCTGATTATCAGTTTTAGTGACAGAGTCTAGATTATTATTCTGTGACTATCTATGTTGTTTGACCATCATGTTTTTAGGTAAAGAATCCCTCATAGCAGGAATTTTGAGTAGCTCAAACAGAGAGATGTTTGCTTTGACTCTTTTTAAGTCTTTAACCAGGTTGTACTCCATTTGAGGGAGGACTGTATTCTTCTGTGGAACAGTTTTGTTACTTGTGGAAACCGAGGGAGAAGATGAACGTTTTTGAGGTGGCTGTGGTCTTGACCTTGTATTATAAGGATGTTGTGTGTTAAACACCACCTCAGGTTCTTCTTCTTCTTCACACATAGGAAGTTCTAAAAAGAAACCCACGGCATTGACTTGTGGATCATCTTCTGCTTCTTCTACAAGTAGTGGCAGATCTAGGGTAGTCTGATCGTTGGAAGTGTCCGGGGTGACTTGAGATTCAGCTGTCAATGCTCTAAAAATAGAAAAGAGTTCATCGTTTGTGAGTGCATCTGCCGGATTTGGTGGTGGTGGATTTTGTGGAGGTTAGTAAGGTCTCCTAAACGGTGGCCTTACAAAACCTCTATTCTGATTCTGATTATCATTAATGTTCTTTTTCAAATCCACCATCTCATTTGACATCTTCTGGAGGAATTTTTTCATGTCAGTCATATCAAATGAATCCCTGTTCTGAACTATGGGTTTAGGGACAGTCTCAATTTTCTTCCTGGAAGTGGAAGGTTGTCCTTCTGAAGTTTCAGGGCTGTCTTCTAGACAAAAGATGTCCTTCTCAACTTGGATTGCTTCATCAAATGCTTCTAGTAAAGTACCCTTTTATGCCCTTTTGACCCATATTGCAATAGGGGGAAGCAGACCCTTTTCATAATAAGCTACCAACAATTCTTCAGCAGGAAGAAGATTGGTAGGAATTTTGTTTTTGAGATATGAAAGCCTTTGGTTAAAGTCTTTTACCCTTTCTTTTCTTTTCATTTTCATGGAGGATAACTCTAAGACAAGATCTTGCAGTGTTTTGTCATCCCCAAATTTCTGGGTAAACGGTTTCTCGAGTTCATCCCAGGAAGTAATAGATTGGGCCGGTAAAGCAAAATACCAAGTGGCCACTCTACCCTCAAAAGTGTAGGGTGTTGATGTATATGTAAATTCGGAATGTATTTCACATATATGTATATTGTATTCCTATAGAGATGTTATTATTCCTCTATACAGAAGTGGTTGTATTCCTATAGAGATGTTATTATTCCTCTATACAGAAGTGTCGTCATTTATATTGTAAGTGTCTTAACTTATACTTGATGGGTTATTAGACCACCTTGTTGGGGTTGGCCCTGTATTGTCATGTGGGTCAAAGGGTTATTAGACCACCCTATTAGGGGTCGGCCATGTGGGTCAAAGGGTTATTAGACCACCCTAGTGGGGGTTGGCCCAATCAGCATTATGTTAAGTGGTTAAGTTGAGGCCGACCTAGTTGAGTAAAGGTCAAGTCAAGTTAGTGTATAAATAGAGAGTGTGTCTCTCTCATTTTACACATTCTATTCTCTCACTCACACTTGGGAGAGTGGCGCACTTGTGGAGGAGGAGGCTCTGCTGCTAGGAGAAGACTATCTCTTGTATTCTGGTTGTATCATTTCTCTATCTATCTCTCAGGAATTTATTGGGGTTTTTCACCTTTATGGTTTTCCCCAAGTAAACTCTATGTCTCTTGTGTGCTTGCATTATTGTGTCCATGATTGATATGCTGTAGATTTGCTGTACATGTTGTTCTCTCAGTTAAGATCCTAGATTAGATTGAAGTAAATTCTGAAAATTTAACATGGTATCAGAGCTAGCCTGAAAGAAGGCATGATATGGCATGTATGACACTTGTTGCACTTACGATGCTAGGGCTTGATATAGAAAAAACCATTCATTGTACCACTTTCGTAATAAATCCGTTTTGGTGAAGTTTTCGGATCTGAAATGTTTACAGGTTGAATATAAGATCGCCATGTACCTTGTGTCCAAAGGAAAACCCCTAATTCGTTGTACTTTGTAATTTATGATCTATACAATATAGGGTTTCTGCCTCTTCCAGATTTGAGTCAAAATCAGGTGACCTCAGGAAAAAGGTCATAACATAGGATAGGAAGCTCCAAATGAAATTTTGTAAATAGTTATAGGTAGTACATAGACTCTACTATCTCAAGAAAATTGTTTAGAGGCCGAACTTGAGCCAGTGACACGTGGCACACCGTACAAGTTCGCTCTCCTGTATTATCCCATAAAAAGGTCACGTTGCGACACTTGGAATAACTCTCTCTCAGAGAATCCAATTGAGGTTAGACATGTGGAGATGGAAAGATAACATGTTCGGCTATCTCAAAAAAATGTTTCAGAGGCCGAAGTTGAAACAGTGACATGTGGCACTCCGTACGAGTTCGCTCTTCTCTATCATCCCATAAACAGGTCTCGTTGCGACACTTGGCATAACTCTCTCTCAAAGAATCCAATTGAGGTCAGACCTGTCGGGATGGAAAGATAACAGGTTGTGTTATCTCAAAAAAAAATTTCACACCCTGTGGATCAAAAATTTAGGAGTTACACCAGAAACAATCAGGTACATATTTCTGTAAAAACAGAATTATTTTTGAGTACCTTCATTCATGGCTTCCGGAATTTAGGGCTTCGAAGAAAGTTGGAATTTTTGTAATCAGAGACCACGGCTGGATGCTACTCATCAAAATAAAAATTTAGAGACCAAGATCAGATTTTTTGGTTGGGAAGAAGGCCGGGCTTGATCAAACCCCAGTTCGGGACTTTGATCGGAAAGATGGCAAATTAGGGCTTCTGCAAAAATTGGAATTTTGGAAATTTGTGACCACGGCTGGAAGCTCCTCAGAAAAATCGAAGCTTAGAGTTTTGAATCAAATATTTTGGTTTGGTGAAGCTTTGGGAAACTCAAAACCTAATTTAGGGTCCTCCCCACTGAATCCAGAAATCTAAAAGGCAATTTTGAGGGGTGAAAATTTGCAGTTTTCAAATTTTGAATATACCAACTTGATCAGCTCATCAAGGCGCATATTTCTATCCTTTCGGAAGTTTGAAATTCAAAGTTTCAATTTTTGGGGTTTCTTTGACAAACCCTAATCCAGCTCCAGGTCCAGTTCTTGCAAATCAAGTGGATTTGGTTGATCCTAGAAGAAGATGGATTGGTCACCTGCATAAGTGAAGAAGTTCCTGTCTCAAAGGGAGATGAGGCTAAGGCCTTCCATAAAAAGATTACAAGCAATCTTGACAGGTATGGCTTACAGGTATGTTTCATGGTTAAGTTTATCATATGTTTGTCTTCATATCATTACAGTACAATGTTGATTAATTACTGGACTTGTCGTATCACCTTAATAGAAGATATTCATTGATTAAGGTTTTGACACTTATGATTGTACTAATGCATTGTGACGTTGTATGAGGTTTATGTTGTTTGCTAACACAAAAGGTACACCAAGAAAGCCAAATCATGTTCTACTTCAAGAACATATGCTCATGGTGACATGAAGACAAAGATTCATCCATTGTCATGGATCACATAGAAGATCTACTTTCGAGGTATGTATAACTTGGTTCTACAATGGTTAACTTATGAGACATGCAGGTTACTAGCACAAGTCACTAAAGAGAACCAGAAGACATTATGCGGGTATGTTAGACATAACTAGCTAGCATGCTAATACAGGTATGTTTTTCGTATATCAAGCTAGAATCCTACCTTGTGTTAGGATCTTATACTATTGTGTTGTTGATAATGATTATTCATGAAGTCATAGGTTTGAATAATCATGGTTGTATGCATATTATGTTTCTTACCATAATTGATGATATGACTAACCAGAAGAATCATGAAGGTATAGGTTTGAATAATCCCGGGTTTTATGCATATTATATCTCTTATCTTGATTGATGATTCAACTAACCAAAAGAGTCCTATGATCAAATAAGAATATGTATGAGTAAAAGAAGACTTCCCTAAAACCTTGAATACTAATGTTTATTATCTGTGAATGATCATGAATATACATGTTTAAGATTATTATGTTTTGATAGTATTAAGATTATACTAATAAATGTGTGATTATGTATGAGACCTCAAGGTTAAGACAATGATGATTCTAATAAGCATGCATAGTGATTAAGGATGGATGTAAGTTCAAGGACAGGTAATCCAGGAAGCAAAGATCAAGAGGGAGCACACTCTAGTTGTTCTTGCAAGAAAGCAAAGGAGCACACTTCAGTAGTTTCTGCAAGGATGCAGATATTCAGAGGGAGTTGACCACTTCTCACAATCCACATAAGAATGGAGTTGCAGAAAAGAAGCAAAGACTGAGAGGGAGTCAACCCAACAAACAAACAAAGATAAGTATTTGAATTGTCATTACTTGCATATTTTATTGTTTAAAGAATACTGTTCCATAATGTATATACTGATGTTCCTAGAATTAGGTTGTGTATTATGCATATTAGAATAGTTGCATTGATGAACAGTATACTACTAATATGCATGGGTAAGTGGCCTATCGCACTGTACAACATTCCACTGCTACTTATCTAGAATGAAACCTCTTTGCTGACTTGTTGGGAGTTGTGCACACTCTTAACAATGTTCTGGTAGAGATTGGAAGGAATCTAGAAAGTTACGGGATATGGATAAATGTTGTATTGAAGCATTGGCTAAGATAATTGCATGACTGTATGACATATTTCTTTATGTGTAAGAATTTGTTCTAAAAACTATGAGATGTTTTCTAATCACGCAATTTAACTTGTTGTGTAGGAAATATCCTATGCCATCACTTACAAAAGAAGAACTACAACATTTGTTCAGCAACAAAATTATCTATTGAAGATATTGAAGTTCCCAGGATATGGGAAGTATGCCATGATCCATTGATCATGAAGAATGATGTTTTGGATGTAGTCCCAGGACCTGAAGGGAAGTTTGTTATGACTTCCATATGGATCTATCAAGATCAAGCATGCTGCAAATGGCAGCATAGAGAAATATAAAAGTGATGAAATATAAGATACACCAGATGGATTTCAAGACAGCTTTCTTGAATGGTGTAGTTGAAGAAGAAGTGTATGTGGAGCAGCCACTTGCTTTTGAGACACATGATAGTGAGTCATATATGTGCAGAACTTGGGTATGATGCACCACTTTCTAGGTATGGAGGTGTGGCAGAGTGCGGATGGAATCTTCCTTGGACAAGGGAAGTATGCAGTAGAGATCCTGAAGAGGTTCGGGATGATGGACTGCAAGGCTATGGCATCGAACCTGAAGCTTCTGTGTGATGCTTCATCTGAACCAGTTGATGTCACTATGTATCATCAGATGATTGGGTCCTTGATGTACTTGACGAAACATGAGACCATATATTTGCTTTGTGGTGAACACATTGAGCCAGTTCCTGACAGATCCGAGGAGTGTTCACCTGGTTGTTGTAAAGCATATTCTGAGGTACTTGAAAGGTACAGTGGATTATGGGCTCAAGTATGAAGCAAATCAAAAGTTTAACATGTAGGGTTATGTTGATTCAGATTGGGAAGGCAGTGCTGCAGATAGGAAGAGCACATCTGGGTGTTGCTTCAGTATGGGATCAGGTGTGATCTCTTGGTTCAGCAGGAAGCAGTCCTGCGTAGCACTGAGTACAGCTAAGGTAGAGTATGTTGCAGCCTGTTCAGCTAGTTGTGAGGCATTATGGCTACGGAAGCTACTGTCTGAGTTATTTGATCTCCCGTTGCATGCTACTGGTATCTTTTGTGATAACCAAAGTTGTGTGAAGCTGTCCGAGAACCCAGTGTTTCATGACAAGTCGAAACACATAGAGATCAAATATCACTATATCAAGGATATGGTGCAGAGAGGAGCTGTGAAGCTCCTGTACATTGCAATGGACGAGCAGATTGTAGATGTGCTGACGAAGCCACTAGCCAAGGTGAAGTTCGAGTACTTCAGGGAGAGGCTTGGTGTTCTTTAGATTGATGACACTTCGAGGAAGAAGTGATGGACACATTTGCAAAAGCCATTCCAAGCATGTTGGAAGGAGGATCCTTCACATGGCTATGGATGTAAGCGCTGGATGATGAGCATCAGGACAATGCTCCAGTTACTGATCTGTATATGCATCATGTTGGATGTTGGATATGATCAGTTGGATCATTTATATGTATATGTATGTACGCATCATGTTGGATGCTGGATATGATCGGTTGGATCATTTGTATGTATTTTGTATATGCATCATGTTGGATGCTTGGACCATGTATCTGTATATGTATCAGATGGATACATTGTATGATCAGGTGGATCATGTATGGTGATATGTATCATGTATTTGTATTTGTATCAGGTGGATACACTGTATGATCAGGTGGATCATGTATGATGATATGTATCAGGTAGATACTTGGTATGCATCAGGTAGATGCATTGTATGATCAGGTGGATCATGTATGGTGATATGTATCATGTATTTGTATTTGTATCAGGTGGATACACTGTATGATCAGGTGGATCATGTATCATGATATGTATCAGGTAGATACTTGGCATGCATCAGGTAGATGCATTGTATGATCAGGATGATCATGGATGACGAGCTTCAGGATGTTGCTCCAGATGAGATGCAGCAGGATGTTGCAGTGATGATGATCAGGATGATCATTTGTACATCAGGATGATGTATGGTGAGTATCAGGCTGATACTCTGTGGCCATGGAACAAGTTGTTTAGATAAGCATGTAATTTGTGCCCTGGGAGATTTGCAGATAGTCTTTCGAGGTTTTTCCTATGGCATGTAATTTGTACCCCGGGATATCTGGCAAATGCTCATTTGAGGTTTTGCTTGGGAGGACATATAATTTGTGCCCTAGGAGATCTGCCGATAATCTTTCAAGGTTTTGCCTATGGCATGTAATTTGTGCCCTAGGATATCTGGCAGATGCTCTTGCGAGGTTTTGTCCTATGGCATGTAATTTGTGCCCTGGGAGATCCGATAGGTTAAGTTGTGTGCTCGTAATCAGTCCTGGGATGCTCTTTCGAGGTTTTTCCATGACCACATGTAATTTGTGCCTTGGGAGATTTGATAGGTTGAGCCTTGTGCTCGTAATCAGTCCTGGGATGCTCTTTCGAGGTTTTGTGGTGACCACATGTAATTTGTGCCCTGGGAGATCCAATAGGTTGAGCCTTGTGCTCGTAATCAGTCCTGGGATTCTCTTTCGATGTTTTGTGGTGGGGTCACATGTAATAAGTCCTGGAGATCTAGACAGGATGAAAAAGGCCTCAGATGCTCTTTAGGGTTCTTGCTCGTCAAGAGACTCTTTTAAGGTTTTGTGACGCACGTAATAAGTCCTCAGATTTCCATAGTATGGCCAGTGATGATGAAGACCTGCAGGTGGTGGGCCTACATCCAGTATGAAAAAGGACTGGCTCTGTAGAACTTCCTATGATGAGTAGATTCAGAGATTGATTGAGATAGCAGCAGCAGTGACAATGATCCAGAGAAGATGACTTGTGCTAGAAGACCTGTGTCGAGAAATACCTTCCTAGTTAAGAGGGAGTGTTGATGTTTATGTAACTTCGAAATGTATTTCACATATATGTATATTGTATTCCTATAGAGATGTTATTATTCCTCTATACGGAAGTGTCGTCATTTATATTGTCAATGTCTTAACTTATACTTGATGGGTTATTAGACCACCTTGTTGGGGTCGGCCCTGTATAAGTCATGTGGGTCAAAGGGTTATTAGACGACCCTATTGGGGGTCGGCCATGTGGGTCGAAGGGTTATTAGACCACCCTAGTGGGGGTCGGCCCAGTCATCATTATGTTAAGTGGTTAAGTTGAGGCCGACCTAGTTGAGTAAAGGTCAAGTCAAGTTAGTGTATAAATAGAGAGTGTGTCTCTCTCATTTTACACATTCTATTCTCTCACACACACTTGGGAGAGTGGCGCACTTGTGGAGGAGGAGGCTCTACTGCTAGGAGAAGACTATCTCTTGTATTCTGGTTGTATCATTGCTCTATCTATCTCTGAGGAAGTTATTGGGGTTTTTCACCTTTATGGTTTTCCCCAAGTAAAATCTGTGTCTCTTGTGTGCTTGCATTATTGTGTCCATGATTGATATGCTGTAGATTTGCTGTACATGTTGTTCTCTCAGTTAAGATCCTAGATCAGATTGAAGTAAGTTCTGAAAATTTAACATAGGGAGAGAGTCTGCATACTACATCCTCATGTACCACACTTCTAAGCCTGATTGTTTGCATGAAATTTTTTATGTGGTCCAACGCAGGTATCTTGTCGTCAGGGTTGTATTTATGCAACCATTTCTCACGATTCTTTGGTAATCTATGTTGATCACCTAATATGAAAACTACTCCTTGGTCAAGCCAAGATCTGTTTTGACCTTCTCCAACCATTGGAGGTTCTTGTTCTTCTTCTTCAGATGATGAACTAAAAGAATTCTCTTCTTCTGAGGAATATGATGAAGATGAAGGGGGGGATGGTGGTGGACAATCGGCTCCAATATTTGGATGACCTAGTGTTGCTGTGTGAGTGGTCTCATGGTTATATTAAGGAGAATCCGGTTGATTAATCGATTCTTGGTTTTAAGGTTGTTGATCAATTGTATGTTGATTTTCTGTGCTAGAACTATTGGTATGCTAAACATGTGGATCACTAGTCTATGAGGTGGGAACTTGTTGATCTTCCCGACCGCTAGCTTGCAAAATACCTTCTAAGTTTAGAGCTGCTAGGCTGCGTCTTCTTTGATTGGAAAGTCATTGTTCTGCTCTTAAGACCCGATCAACAGATGTTTTCAATATCTGCTCTAACGAAATGGGTCCCTTTGTGGGTGATGTGAAAATGATTTCTCCTCTGTTTTCCTATTGTAGCACTGGTGTAATGGGTGTAACTGCAGGTTGTGTATACATCACAGGGAGAACTGTAGGTTGTGTAGCAGTTAGTTGTTCAGATGTTGAAGCCCTAGTCTGGCTTCAGGTTTGAACCATTGAAGTACTTGCTGGAGCAGGTTTATTAGTAGTTTTCTTAGGCATGTTTTACTAGTGGCCCTCCTTCTAGCACCATTTGTTGATGCCTCGGGGGTGCAGGGTAAGTGCAAAGTGATGGAATGGGTTCCAAGGCACACAACAGGGGATGAAAACCCAGCCAAAGGCTTCAGTTAACCCTACGCAAGAGTTACCCTATCCTTGAGTTGTTTGGTGTGGTAATCACCCACAGATATTTGGCCTCCGCTGGCACTCTATGAGTAACATATTTGATCTTAAAAGATCAGTTTTCCTATAAAGGAAAACAAAGTATGAAGGCTGGTTAACAATCCTAACTTAACCTACCTAAGGAAGAAATCTATGCTAAGTCAAATCTAACCTAAAAGGAAAATTTGATGTTGTGCAGATAAGATTTGAAGTGTGATGTACAAGTAGTTAAGTACCTTAAACAGAAATGTCTTTGGGTTCTTCACTTGTTAATTTAAAGTTTTATCATTTAATGAAAATTAAGTGACAATTCTTCAAACTATTTAATCCTATTCAAGTATCTGATCTGTAATGATTGTGTCAATTGAAAAATTAACATTTGATTATAGATCTTTCTTTGCATCGAATCATTTGCAGAAATATAAAAGGGAAAACGTTCAATTAAAGAAATTTAATAGAATAGTTTTGAGCATAATCCAAACATACAGAGAAATCAATATGGGCGATTTTATGCATTAACAAATATCCTGCAAAAGATTAAACACATGATCGATGAAAAATTTGAAACATTAACTCAGCAATTCCCAAAGAAATTTGAAGAACAATAGGAGGTGAATTAAAAGATAACTTTCTTGAATAGAGAAGTCTTGTACAAAAATTACGATGACTCTGATAAACAGAGTATCTTCAGTCCAAACTCCTGCCGAATTGCAATTCCAAAATTCCCAACCCTTTACTAAGAGAAACATTCCTCCTTATATACTAAATTTACATCAGAGTTCCAAAAGGAGAAATTCTACAAAATAGGGATTACAAAATCGGGTCCAACCATCGATCCAAGAAATCTTGCTATTTTTAAGCTTAAATGATTTTCTGCCACCTTTCACAAAAAGAAAGACTTGTTCTTCAATCTAATAAGGTATCATGGTACCATAAAAATTTAATAACAGATTGTTCACTAGCACCGATAGGTGGTGTGTCCTGCAGAGCATCCATTGTAGGAAATTCGGGGTCGGAGAACTCACTGTCAAAAACAGAGAAATCCATTAGCGGATTTACTTCAGGAACGGTAGCCGGCATGCCAGGTTCTTCATTGATTATAAAGTCCTGTATAACATGAGTATCGAAATCAACTAATTCCTCCAGAATTTCCTTCCTTTGCTTTCCTGGGTTGTGAATGTAGGCAGACAAAGTTTCGAAGTCTTCTTCACTACTATCGCTGCTAAGATCAGGAACACCTACATCAAAAGGTGGTGACAACATTTCTTGATACAACAAGGGGTAGATTTCTTCATTTTCAACCTAAACATTAGAATATTCACCATCTGCATGAATATTACTCATTCTGAATGAGTCTTGGATAATAGGACACAAAAAATACCACACAGAGTCTCACATCTTCCAGAAGGAAAGGGATGAGTTGGAGATTTCATGTTAATTGCTATTTAAATGCCAACAAACAAGTCGATGATAACCGGGCGAGGCAATCTGCAATGATTAAACTTATCCAGTCAATTAATTGTACTTACTTCAATTGTAATGAGAAGAGCCGAGGTATGTGCCAATCAGATCAAAGCTCGTGCGATGTATGAGTTCAATTACTACTTGCATGATTTTGAATTTCCTTTATGATCACATCGTTACAAGCAATCTGCCATCAATAATTATGACTGGTGATTAATAACGGAGATGAAGTTTATGGTGACAAAGATGATGTGCAAAAAGGTCTCGACTAGGAGTTCCAGTACACAGGCTATCAAATTTTCGCACGTAACAAATCCGAGCATTAAGAGGTGGAAAAAAAACGACACGATGTCAAAACTCGAGTCCAGACATGGTGAACTTAAGGTGGAAAGATGGCGTCCATCCAACATGAAATAACTGATAGACTGGTATTAGTGTCTACTGTCATGGATTGCACAAAAATTATAATTTGGTAGAACCAGCTTTCAAAAGACAAAATGGAAGGCCTGACTTAACTGGCTGCCCAAAATCAACATGACCATGAGATCATAACAGACGGATGACGGAGATTAACCAGAGTGGAATGCGGAATCTTGTTCAAAAAAAAATTTCATAAATTTCTTATTCAAAGATCTCGCAAGCCGAAACCCGAAAGTACAGATTTGCGGGTTGCGGGTTCACAAAAATGGAAGTAGGAGAAAAGATTTCCGAAATCCGAAAACCCACTATGTGGGTGACGGGCTTCGGAACATTAAACTTGTGAAGCAAAATAACCATCCCGAAAGCCACATCCCGAAACTATGGGTTGCGGGATTCGGGAGGATACACCAAATAAATGAAAACCACAATCCTGAAAGCCGAATGTTGCCATTGCGGGGTTCGGGTTTTGGGGTAATTATTTCTCAATCGTATTAAAGAATGATTCCGCAACCCGGAACTGTCGGGTTGCGGGTTTCGGAATTAGAAAAACCAAAACATAAAAACGCACCTGTCGGGTTGCGGGTTTTTGGATTCTCCAAATGTCAGGTTTCGGAGCCATTGTGGGGTTCGGGTTTTGGGGTAATTATTTCTCAATCGTATTAAAGAATGATTCCACAACCCGCAACTGTCGGGTTGCGGGTTTCGGAATTAGAAAAACCAAAACATAAAAACGCACCTGTTGGGTTGCGGGTTTTTGGATTCTCCAAATGTCAGGTTTCGGAGTGATGATAACAGTCAATGAAATATTCAAAATTTTGGTTGTTTTCAGACCGAAAAAATTTGGAAGGAATAATCAAACCCTTACAAACAAGCATACCAAAAGCATGGGTGAAGAATTTTTAGTGGTAAAATCAAAATCTAAAATTTTTTAAAATGACTCACCCAAACACCTTAGCGTTTATTAAAATTGGGGGGCTCCTGTGCTTAGCTAAGCATGGGATCTGTTGTGGCTACAACACTATGATAGCCTGTCTAATGGTCATAGGACCATGGACTAGTTCTATATGTAGGGAAACGTGGTATGAAAACCAATATTTGATATCAAAAATATCAAAGCGCGCAATCATGTTGGATGATTCCATACTTCTAATCACTGCCAGAAGTGCATTTCGTTGTAAAGGACAACTTTGCAGAACTTCTAAGGTGGACATGGCACAAAGGGTTTGGGATAAATCTTCAACCACATTGTAGTTGGCAGCAGCCCATGCATTGGGATTGTGCAATGCCCGTTTCAAGACACCTTTTGGGATCTTAGGCTGTGGGTCCACAAGTATGTGGAGAGGAATGGAAGATTCTGGAATCTCTTTATCTTTGCTCTGTGCATCTAGGGTATAATTTCTTGCTCGCGTTTGCAAAAGTGCATCCGCGCTAACCATATTAATGAAAGTTTGATCAACTGAAGCATGAGTAGTGCCCTTAGCTTTGGAGATGCCAAAAGCTGAACCCTTCCCGTTAGGAAATCGATCTTTAAGTACGGCAGGTTTCTTTTCTTGAAGCAGCTTCTGGGATTCTTCGAGTAGAGGGCATTGGTGAGTAAGGTGTTCTTGTTTGCAAAGCTTACAAGGGAACTTAACCTTCTTCTTTTCTTTGTTACCCTCCTCGACATTCTCTTTTCTCTTGGGATTTTGTTGGTTCCCCTCTCCTTTCTTACCCTTCCTTTTGTTGTTGGGCTGCCGAGGGCCCTTTTGAATGTTCTGAACCTGGTATACAGATTCAGAAGTATAAGGAGAGGTTGTGATGGAGGTTACTTCTGCAGTTGATTGTTTGACGGATAAGGCATGGACCTACTTGGTCAATGCTTCGAAAGCTGCAGAATCTACTGAACCCCCTATGCCATCAGCATGTGGTCCAGGTTTAGGTCTACCAAGATTAGTGTTTGATCGTGGTGCATCTGGTATAATCTCATAAAGTAGCCCAGACTATGCATAAACAAGGTCTATCTATTGGGTTCGTAAAATGGCTTCTTCCTCTGTAGACACTCCAGAAGTAGCTACTTCCTTAGAAATGTAAGGAAGGAGTGATTTTAGATACCACTCAAGAAGAAATTTTGGAGGTATATTGGCTTTAATGAGCCTCTTCCGTCTTCACCACTCCTGAATGTGATCAGATAAGTGAGTAGCCTTATTTTGTCTAAATGTAGACAAAAGATCTATCCTGGCATCGTATCGAACAGGACGCTAGAAGTGGTTGAGAAAAGCAGTCGCGAGATCCTGAAAGTTAAAATCGTAGCTGCAGGTAACTCAATGTACCATTTAGCCGCAACGTCGGTTAAGGTTCTTTGGAAAAGTCTCAACCTAACGGAATCCTTGTTCAACGAATTCGAAGAACACCATAAATGGAAAGTGGTGACATGATCACCAGGGTCTTCACTAGTTTTTCCTTTGAATTTCGGAATGTCCGAAGGTAATTTAGTAGAAACTAGTGGCCAAGTCACGTTATGGCATATCGGATCATTTGTTAACTTGGAAAGGTCTTGCAAGTTCAGAGTTTCCAAGAATGGTAAATGAGGTCTGCAAGATGGCATTTGATAACCTGGGGTCATAAACGGGGAACCACCCATAGTTGGACCTGTAAATTGCTGGTAGGGGTTGCCCCCAGCCACTTGCTAGTAGGGGTTTCCCCCAGCCATCTGCTGGTAAGGGTTTCCCCCAACCACTTGCTGGTAGGGGTTTCCCCTAGCCATCTTCTATTGTGTGAAAGTGTTGTTAAAATTCTCCCATCCAAATGAAAGTGGGTTAGTACTCTGAACGTTTGTCCACTGAGGCTGGGTGTTAGCCCCGCCATATTGTTGATTAAGGATGTTACCCCCTCCTCCAGAAAACAAAGAAAAAGGGTATTTCCTGCAGGTACATTACCTTGATTCATATTGTAACATGCAAAGGCATTAAAACCAGGGGTAATCGTGGCAGATGACGTGGTCATGGTACTCATGACGGGCATAGTTGCAGAGGCATTTGGACCTACATTTGGTGTGGACATCCAAGTGCTAGGTATAGGATATGGTTGTTGAGTTGCAGGAGGTGGAACAAGATTCACTGTCTCATCTGAGGTCATCATGCTCTTCAATCAAAGTTGTCCTTTTGTGTGATCGATAGCTTAAGGTGATCACAGACGAAGAAGTGTAGATTTGACCTATAACAACATCCAGGGGTTAGGATTTTTCATTGAAGTTTCATATGGATGCCACTAGTTGTTAGAATAATGTGAAGGGAATTGTGTATTCATATTATTCATACCTTTCATATTATTCCAAAAAGGTGATGGATCTTAGTTCATACCTTGATTATGAGGCTTCCAAGGCTTCTTCTGAGCAATAAAATAAGCTTGTTCCACATCTGAAGTAGATGCATGCAGGACTAATTTAACCTTAGGTAATGAAGGAAATTCCCTCATATCATGATCCAATTCACATATCCGACATACCTCCACCTTGTCAAGAGGACATTCTTTGAGTGGGTGTTTCTTTCTGCATTTGGCACAGAATACACCAAGTGCCAGATCTTGTACTGATTGCCTCTGTTTTTCTCTCAAGACATCCAATTCAAAGGAAATGGAGCTCATCATATTTGTTTTAAAGTTCTCCAGAAGGTTTCCTATTTCTGCTGGAGTGGCTCCTCCACTAGTTGATTTCTATGTCCTAGGGAAGACATCTCGATCTCGTTCCTTGTCCCGATTGCTAGTTCTAGAGGATCCTCTTGAATATATTCGACATAAGTCGACAATCTTCTCAAAGGGTTCCTTTGAGATATCCCCCTTCCCTAACAAATTCAGCATGTCTAGGAAATCTTCTCTAATCCCACACAGTAAGATGATCTTGAGTACATCTTTCCCAATCTTTGTATGACCAGACCTCTGTAAATTATACAACAATCTTTCAACAAAATATTCCAAGCTCTCCTCTTCCTTCTGAACTATTTTAAACTACTCTTCCTTCCTATCTCTGGTTGTACAGTATTCTTGATACTTGGAAAGGAAGGTTTGTTTCATCTGATCTCAAGTAGTAATGGTCTCGCGACCCAAACTCATGAACCAGCACAAAGCGTTTCCTTTCAGGGTGGCTGAGAATAATTTTAGTTTCTACACACTAGAGGTGTAGTAATTGCGAAAAAGGATGTTGAACTCAAAAATAAATTCATCTTGGTCTTCAGAGGATTTACCATGGAATTTTGGAAGAACTGAGGGTGAAATATTATTCATGGGGGCCGCCCCTGGTGTCTAGAGGATCGAGAATTCGAGTGTGACAATAGTGTCACCATGCTGATTATCTTCCACGTCCTCCTCATGGCATTCATTATTTACTTCACGTTCTCCGTTTTCCATGTTGGTCCAAAATATTAATGCCTCTTTCGCTCTTTCTTCCTATGCCTTTGCTTCTTCTGCTCTCCTCCTTTCTTGTTCTCTCCTTCTTTCTTCTTCTGCTTCTCGGCGATGTTCCAATGACTCTTCTTTAGTGACTCTACTCCCGTTAATATGATAGATATCCTCTCTATCTGGTGCACCCACAACACTTCCCTTGTCTTCAAGAGGTTTCTTCTCTGGAATGGGAGTTGAAGGTCCCATTGCGTTCTCCACAGTTGGTGTAGATGTTTCAAGATTAGGAAAAATGGATTTTCATCTTCCTAAAGATGTCCACGGTAATCTGGTGGAAGAATCAGCATTAGCAATTATTTCGTCAATGAATGTCTGTCTTCCCAGACCTTGGTTATGGCCATGACCTCTCCAACCTGCAATGTTAGTATTTTGAGGGGGTTCCCGATTTGTTCTTCTTGTATTCATGCATGCTTCAAATAATCAAAACTAAAATGAAATCAATAAATAAATTACTATCTATGTCTATCAATTACCATCCCCGACAACGGCGCCAAAATGTTGGTAACCCTATATGCTAATCAATTACAACTAACACACATGATGCTCAATATAAATTGTCAACACAAGTAGGTATTTTATTTCAAAAGTAAATAGCACAATCTATGCATAAAAATTCAAGTAGCTGATTGAATAAATGGAGATAAATTATCCTACCTATTTGCTCAGTCAAACTCATCTCATGGCTAAAACTAATCTAATTTATCCATATAATAATTCAAATTACATTTAGCTCGCTACAATCATTACTCCAGTAATCACCGATCTGAGAAGAATTAAGCTAGACTTACTTTTGCAAGAAGTTAAATCCTAAAGATATTAGTCTACAATGCATTAACCATAACCTATCTAAAATTATCTAATCTGCAAATTATAAATGACAGTAAGAAATCAAACCCAAGTGCAATCATAATCTAACGAATTCAATAAACTTCAAGAAAGATGAATAACATAAATAAACTAGATTTGAGCTTGACTGTAACAGCTAACTAGCACACTTGCATAAAAGGAACTAACCTACACAGTCGACTGTCACACCACACAGTTACAACTATTCAGAATGCAACCATTAACTACCAAAGGAAAATGAAATTATAAATTACCACTGTTGCAGCTTCTTTGTAAAACGTATCTACTATAAATCCACACCACACAATAGAAATAAACTAAAGTGCCTACTTAACTCAACAATCTCTGTGAGAAGGAGGGCCCTGGCCCTCTAACAAAGATGTCGTGAACTACTACAAGCTAAAACAAAAAGATATGAAGAAATTTGCTCCTTGTATTAAAAATGGTAATTCACAGTACTCTGTTATAGCTCGTACAATTGATAATCAACCAACCCTAGGTTCTGAAAGCCTTCCCATATTTATACATGCATAATACAATCCTGATCCACTAAATTCGTGCAGCCATGAAGATCTCTGATCTTCACACTGCTGAGTCACAACAGAACTATTACAACCGTGAATAGACTTGAATGAAGCCATTGGATGTGACAGGATTTGTTAGTCTGGATGTCAATGGATCAACGGACTAACTAGCTGGGAAGTGCTCTTGTATGTTGTAGGGAATTCTTGTTATAGCTGCCACGTGGGGAGATGATCACGTTGATTCTATTAATGTGTGTAATCGGGATCATGGAGTAACATCTTGGCACCAATCGTACCTTCCTTCCATGTGCTTAGTGGGCTGCCACACCTATGTCTCTCAATTCTTTGAGCTTATCTTAATAAAATCAACACAAGTTAGCATAAATCAAAGGATAGAATTCATAACCATAACAATATTAGGCATTATTAAAGTAGGCAATAATAAATCATACCTTTCAGGATTCATGCTCAATCTTGAGGGAAGACATATATTGTTGATGTATATGTAACTTCAGAATGTATTTCACATATATGTATATTGTATTCCTATAGAGATGTTATTATTCCTCTATACGGAAGTGTCGTCATTTATATTGTAAGTGTCGTAACTTATACTTGATGGGTTATTAGATCACCTTGTTTGGGGTCGGCCCTGTATAAGTCATGTGGGTCAAAGGGTTATTAGACCACCCTATTGGGGGTCGGCCATGTGGGTCAAAGGGTTATTAGACCACCCTATTGGGGGTCGGCCCAGTCAGCATTATGTTATGTGGTTAAGTTCGAGCCTACATGAGTTAGGTAAAAAGGCAAGTCAAGTCAAGTATAAATAGAGTGCGGGAGGCACTCTATTTACTCACTCACTTCTCACTCATGCACTCAAGGAGGAGTGGCGCACTTATGGAGGAGGAGGATCTACTGCTAGGTTATGTCTATCTCTCATGGTTGGTTGTATCATTGCTCTATCTATCTCTGAGGAAGTTATTGGGGTTTTTCACCTTTATGGTTTTCCCCAAGTAAATCTTTGTGTCTCTTGTGTGCGTGCATTATTGTCTCCATGATTGATATGCTGTAGATATGCTGTACATGTTGTTCTCTCAGTTAAGATCCTAGATCAGATTGAAGTAAATTCTGAAAATTTAACATGGTATCAGAGCTAGCCTGAAAGAATGCATGATATGGCATGTATGACACTTGTTGCACTTATGATGCTAGGGCTTGATATAGCAAAAAGCAGTCATCGTAGCACTTTCGCTATAAATCCGTTTTGGAGAAGTTTTCAGATCTGAAATTGTTACAGGACGAAGATTAAATCTCCAAGT
Organism: Larix kaempferi; assembly: GCA_027924585.1. NCBI lineage: Eukaryota > Viridiplantae > Streptophyta > Pinopsida > Pinales > Pinaceae > Larix > Larix kaempferi. The sequence continues at coordinate 18,912,182 of BSBM01001048.1, forward strand.
ACCTTGTGTCCAAAGAAAAACCTATAATTCATTGTACTTTGTGATTTATGATCTGTGCAATATAGGGTTTCTGCCTCTTCCAGATCTCAGTCAAAATCAGGTGACCTTGGGAAAAAGGTCATAACTTGGGCTAGGAAGCTCCAAATGAAATTTCGTAAAAAGTGATAGGTAGTACACAGACTTTACTATCTCAAAAAAAGTTTTCAGAGCCCGAAGTCGAACCAGTGACACGTGGCACGCCGTACAAGTTCGATCTCCTGTATTATCCCATAAACAGGTCACGTTGCGACACTTGGCATAACTCTCTCTCAGAGAATCCAATTGAGGTAAGACCTATCAGGATGGAAATACAACAGGCCAAGCTATCTTAGGAAACGTTTTTAGAGGCCGAAGTTGAAACAGTGACACGTGGCACGCCGTACAAGTTCGCTCTCCTGTATTATCCCAAAATAGGTCATGTTGCGACACTTGGTATAACTCTTTCTCAGAGAATCCAATTGAGGTCAGACCTATCAGGATGGAAAGATAACAGGCCAACCTATCTCAGGAAATGTTTTAAGAGGCCAAAGTTGAAACAGTGACACGTGGCACACCATACAAGTTCGCTCTCCTGTATTATCCCAAAACAGGTCACGTTGCGACATTTGGCATAACTCTCTCTCAGAGAATCCAATTGAGGTTAGACCTATCAGGATGGAAAGATAACAGGTCAGGCTATCTCAGGAAACGTTTTCAGATGCTGTGGAGCAAAAAGTTGAGAGTTACACCAGAAACAATCAGGTACATATTTCTGTCAAAACAGAATTATTTTTGAGTACCTTCATTCATGGCTTCCAGAATTTAGGGCTTTGGAGAAAGTTGGAATTTTTGTTATCGGAGACCACGGCTGGATGCTACTCATCAAAATAGAAATTTAGAGACCAAGATCAGAATTTTTGGTTGGGAAGAAGGCCGGGCTTGATCAAACCCTAGTTTGGGACTTTGATCAGAAAAGTGGAAAATTAGGGCTTCTGTAAAAATGGGAATTCTTGAAATCTGTGACCACGGCTGGAAGCTCCTCAGAAAAATAGAAGCTTAGAGATTTGGTTCAAACCTTTTGATTGGGCAGAAGAGTGGGCTTCATCAAATCCCAGTTTAGGGTCATGTCCAGTGAATCCGAAAGTTTCGAAGGCAAAATTGAGGAGTGAAACTTTGCAGTTTTCAAATTCTGAATATACCAGTTTGATCAGCTTATCGAGGTGCATATTTCTATCCTTTCGGAAGTTTGAAATTCAAAGTTTGAATTTTTGGGTTTTCTCTGACAAACCCATATCCAGCTCCAGTTCTAGTTCTTGCAAATCAAGTGGATTGGGTTAATCCTAGAAGAAGATGGATTGGTCACCTGCATAAATGAAGAAGTTCCTGTTTCAGAGGGAGATGAGGCTAAGGCCTTACATAAGAAGATTACAAGCGATCTCGATAGGTTTGACTCATCGAGGTATGTTTTGAGATTTGTTCATGATTAAGTTTATGGTATTTTTTTCTTCATGTTATTAGGGTTAGTACAATCTTGATTTTAGACTTGTCATATCACCTTAATAAAATTATGAATGCACGATAGAAAATATTCATTGATTAGGGTGTTGACACTTATGATTGTACTAATGCACTATGGTGTTGTATGAGGTTTATGTTGCCTCCTAACATAAAAGGTACACCAAGAAAGACAAATCATGTTCTACTTCAAGAACGTATGATCATGGTGACATGAAGACAAGGATTCATCCATTGTCATGGATCACATAGAAGATCTACTTTCGAGGTATTTATAACTTGTTTCTACAATTGTTAACTTATGAGACAAGCAGGTTACTAGCACAAGTCACTGAAGAGAACCAAAAGACATTATACGGGTATGTTAGACATAACTAGCTAGCATGCTAATCCAGGTATGTTTTTCCTATATCAAGATAGAATCCTACCTTGTGTTAGGATCTTATACTGTTGTTGATAATGATTATTCATGAAGTCATAGGTTTGAATAATCATGGTTGTATGCATATTATGTTTCTTACCGTAATTGATGATATGACTAACCAAAAGAATCATGAAGGTATAGGTTCGAATAATCACAGGTTTTATGCATATTATATCTCTTATCTTGATTGATGATTCAACTAAAGAGTCATAGGTTTGAGTAATTATAGGTTTAGGCATGTTATGTTTCTTATGATTTGACTAACCATAATAATCCTACATAAACCTTAAATGATAATGCTTATTATTTCTGTATGAAATGATCATGACTATACATGCTTGAGATTATTGTGTTTTAATAGTATACTAATGAATGTATGATTTTATATGAGATCACAAGGATAACTCAATCATGATACTAATAAGCATGCATAGGGACCAAGGAATCCAAGAAGCAAAGATCAAGAGGGAGTACACTCCAGTGGTTTATGAAAGGATGCAGATATTCAGAGGGAGTTGACCATCTCTCTACATTCCACAACAGAAAGTTGTAGAAGAAGCTACTGCAGATTAGGACTCCAGCAGCTCCTGCAAGAAAGCGAAGACTCAGAGGGAGTCCACCCAACGAACAAACAAAGATAAGTATTTTAATTATCATTTCTTGCATATATGAAATTGTTCAATGATGTATATGCTCATGTTCCTAGACTTAGGATATGTATTGTGCATATTAGAATAGTTGCATTGATGAACAGTATACTACTAATATACATGGGTAAGTGGCCTATGGCACTGTACAACATTCCATTGCTACTTATCTAGAATGAAACCTCTTTGTTGACATGTTGGGAGTTGTGCACACTCTTAACAATGTTCTGGTAGAGATTGGAAGGCATCTAGAAAGTTACGGGATATGGATAAATGTTGTATTGAAGCATTGGCTAAAATAATTGCATGACAGTATGACATATTTCTTTATGTGTAAGAATTTGCTCTGAAAATTATGAGATGTTTCTAATCATGCAATTTAACCTGTTTTGTAGGAAAGACTGTATATCTTCACCTACAAAAGGACTACAACATTTGTTCCAGCAACAAAGATATCTATTGAAGATATTGAAGTTTCCAGGATCTGGGATGAAGAAATGGAATGCCATGATCCGTCGATCATGAAGAATGATGTTTGGGATGCGATCCCAAGAGCTAAAGGGAAGTCTGTTTTGAATTCCAAATAGAACTATCAGATCAAGCATGTTGCAGATGGAAACATTGAGAAATACAAAAGTGATGAAATAGAAGATGCACCAGATGGATTTCAAGATAGCATGGTGTAGTCATATATGTGTGCAGAACTTGATATGGTAGGATAGATAGCTTTCTATCCAGCTTGGGCTTTACCAAGAATAAAGCGGATTCAAACCTTTTCTACAAGGTTGAGGAAGGCAATCCAGCGATACTACTATTTGGATGACTTGTTTGTACCAGGTGAGGATAGATTGATTGCCGACATGCAGCGGAAGCTTGCTACCGAGTTCGAGTTGAGGAACTTGGGGATGATGCACTATTTGTTTTTGTCATGGAGGTGTGGCAGAGTGATGGAATCTTCCTTGGACAAGGGAAGTCTGCAGTAGAGATCCTGAAGAGGTTCAGGATGATGGATTGCAAGGCCATGGCCACACCTATGGCATCAAATCTGAAGCTTCTATGTGATGCTTCATCTGAGCCGGTTGATGTCTCTTTGTATCATCAGATGATTGGGACCTTGATGTACCTGACGAACACGAGACCAGACATTTGCTTTGCTGTGAACAATTTGAGACAGTTCCTGATGGATCCAAGGAGTGTTCACCTGGTTGCTGTAAAGCATGTTCGGAGGTACCTGAAGGGTACAGTGGATTATGGACTCAGGTATGAGGCAGATCAAAAGTTTAACCTATAGGGTTATGTTGATTCAGATTGGGCTAGCAGTGCTGCAGATAGGAAGAGAACATCTGAGTGCTGCTTCAGTATGGGATCAGGTGTGATCTCTTGGTTTAGCAGGAAGCAGTCCTGCGTAGCACTGAGTATAGCTGAGGAAGAGTATGTTGCAGCTTGTTCAGCTAGTTGTGAGGCAGTATGGCTATGGAAGCTACTGTCTGAGTTATTTTATCTCCCATTGGATGTTACTAGTATCTTCTGTGATAACTAGAGTTGTGTGAAGCTATCCGAGAACCCAGTGTTTCATGACAGGTCGAAACACATAGAGATCAAATATCACTATATCAGGGATATGGTGCAGAGAGGAGCTGTGAAGCTCCTGTATGTTGCGATGGACGAGCAGATTGCAGATGTGCTGACGAAGCCACTAGCCAGGGTGAAGTTCAAGTACTTCAGAGAGAGGCTTGGCGTACTTCAGATCGAGGATACTTCGAGGAAGAAGTGATGGACACATTTGCTGAATCCATTCCAAGCATGTTGGAAGGGGAACTCTTCACATGGCTGTGGATGTAAGCGCTAGATGATGAGCATCAGGATGATGTTCTGGTTTCTGCTTGGATATGATCGGTTGGATCATGTGTATATATTTTGTATATGCATCATGTTGGATGCTGGATATGATCAGTTGGATCATTTATGTATGTATGCATCATGTTGGATGCTAGATATGATCAGTTGGATCATTTATGTATGTACGCATCATGTTGGATGCTGATGGATACATTTTGTGGATCATGTATCTTTGTATGATCAGGTAGATCATGTATGCTGATGGATACATTGTGTGGATCATGTATCTTTGTATGATCAGGTAGATCATGTATGATTGATGGATACATTGTGTGGATCATCTATCTATGTATGTATCAGGTGGATACTTGGTGTGCATCAGATGGATGCATTGTATGATCAGGATGATCGTGGATGACGAGCTTCTCTAGTTGACATGCAGCGGGATGTTGCAGTGATGATGATCAGGATGATCATGTGATGTTTGATGAGTATCAGATGCTACTTTGTGGCCATGGCTCAAGTTGTGCAGGTAAGCATGTAATTTGTGCCCTGGGAGATTTGCAGATGGTCTTTCAAGGTTTTGCCTATGGCATGTAATTCGGTGCCCTAGGACATCTGGAAAATGCTCTTGCGAGGTTTTGCTTGGGAGGACATGTAATTTGTGCCCTGGGAGATCTGCAGATAGTCTTTCGAGGTTTTTCCTATGGCATGTAATTCGGTGCCCTGGGATATCTGGCAGATGCTCTTGCGAGGTTTTGTCCTATGGCATGTAATTTGCTCCTGGGAGATCTGGACAGGATGAAAAAGGCCTCAGATGCTTCAGCCAGGTTTTGCCATGACCACATGTAATTTGCTCCTGGGAGATCTGGACAGGATGAAAAAGGCCTCAGATGCTTCAGCCAGGTTTTGTGGTGAGATCACATGTAATGTGCTCCTGGGAGATCTGACAGGTAGAGCCATGTGCTCGTAACAACCTGGGATGCTTTAGCCAGGTTTTGTGATGGGTCACATGTAATGTGCTCCTGGGAGATCCTACAGGTAGAGCTGTGTGCTGGTAATAGCCTGGGATGCTGCAACCAGGTTTTGTGACGCACGTAATAAGTCCTGAGGATTCCACAGTATGGCCAGTGATGATGAATACCTGCAGGTGGTGGGCCTACATCTAGTATGAAAAAGGACTGGCTCTGTAGAACTTCCTATGACGAGTAGATTCAGAGATTGATTGAGATAGCAGCAGCAGTGACGATGATGATGACTCGATGAAGATTATCCAGTGACGATGATCCAGAGAATATGTCTTGTGCTAGAAGAACTGTGCTAATAAATACCTTCCTAGTTAAGATGTATTTCACATATATGTATATTGTATTCCTATAGAGATGTTATTATTCCTCTATACGGAAGTGTCGTCATTTATATTGTAAGTGTCGTAACTTATACTTGATGGGTTATTAGACCACCTTGTTTGGGGTCGGCCCTGTATAAGTCATGTGGGTCAAAGGGTTATTAGACCACCCTATTGGGGGTCGGCCCAGTCAGCATTATGTTATGTGGTTAAGTTCGAGCCTACATGAGTTAGGTAAAAAGGCAAGTCAAGTCAAGTATAAATAGAGTGCGGGAGGCACTCTATTTACTCACTCACTTCTCACTCATGCACTCAAGGAGGAGTGGCACACTTATGGAGGAGGAGGATCTGCTGCTAGGTTATGTCTATCTCTCATGGTTGGTTGTATCATTGCTCTATCTATCTCTAAGGAAGTTATTGGGGTTTTTCACCTTTATGGTTTTACCCAAGTAAATATTTGTGTCTCTTGTGTGCTTGCATTATTGTCTCCATGATTGATATGCTGTAGATATGCTGTACATGTTGTTCTCTCAGTTAAGATCCTAGATCAGATTGAAGTAAATTCTGAAAATTTAACATATATATGGTTTATGGGAATAAGGAAAAATAGAGCAAAAAGAGGTAATAGGTGTGGTAAAAAAGGGACAATTCCACGAGCCAACAAATTTATCATATCCATTGGAATTTTTTCCTCTCATTTTAAAATATAACGAAACCAAGATTTCAATCTTACTAGTCATTATAATTCCACATATATACCTATCATGATCTCGCTTTTAAATTTTTTCCACAAATTATTGGAATTACAACTTAGTGCATCCATTTTCCATTCTTAGATATATATTCGAATAATTACACCAACAAAAATTACCTATCATTACCTTGCCCAAAATTGTCTCATTCTTTTAGTTATATACATAATCAAAATCACTTCCCCCAATCATTTTTCATACCAATATATAAGTAATATAAACATAAACAAATCATTTTATACAACCCTTTTCTCTTAGGCCAATTTATATACAATGTAAACCTAATCAAAATATTTTAGCTACCCCTTTTCTCTTATGCCAATTTATATACAATATAAACGTAATCAAATCATTTTATCTAACCATTCTCATGCCAATATATAAATAATAATATAAACATAAACCAATCAATTTATTTAACCATTCTCATGCCACTATATAAATAATATATACATAATGAAATCATTTTATCCTATTTATTTACATGGAATATAAACGTCATAAAAGTCAATTAGTGTAAGCATTCGAATTCATCAACAGCGAATAAAGGTTATCTCATTCATATATATAAATATCCATATAAAAACAGATAGGGACTGCATATTCTGAATTGTTTGACATCTCATCCCTTTACATAACTAACAACTAGACATCATTGCGTGGCTTGGAAAACCTTGGCACAAGGTTTTACTATCAGTTGAAGGGGCGGGTTAGGTGGAATCAAAAGATAGCCATAATTTTCTATGGTTTACATCCATGACAACCATGGAGTTAAGCGATCAGACAAAGAGTGATTAAGAGTGGCGACTTGTCGAACTGAGGTTGTATTCTCTTTGATTTAACACCCATGTCAGGATGGATTCCTCCCATGCAGTATCACACGGGTAATGTGATTACTATGAGTGGATCTCTCAAGGAGGAAGAGGGTACACAAAAGAGCTAGAAAGTATGGAAACATTAAGTCATGGAAACTGACAGGTACAACCTGTGTTGCGTAGGTTCGATGCACACATTAAATGATACAAAGCAGGGCTATGGGTTGTGTACTCTCGGTGGATGTAAATAGAAAAGTATGAATTCCATACATGAATCCATTGCATCCAACATGGAATCTGTTAGTATCTAGATCGGGTAGAAGTGGAGGAGTTAAGAAAGGAATTCATTGCAAGACATAATCATAATCCCGTCGACTACATCCTATGGCATTGAGTCTTTACCTTAACATAGTGAATGACTACAAAGTTATCATTCAAGGGGTTACGTTTGACATTAGCATAATGCTAGTTATTGAATGAACAATCATAGCTAAGGCATGAATCCTTTGTTGTTCAATATTAATTTGTTGCAGATCAAATACATACATACTATAGAGGTTGAATTCTTTTTTTGTAAGTTGAGGCTGTAATGTCCCTAAAACTGTAAAAATTAAAAAAATTTCTTATATGGCTAACATCTTCCATTTAAACAAATGTTTAGTAAATTAACTTCAGTATTGGGAAATAAATGAAAGACTTATTCATGCAATGTAAAAGTATAGTTTATATTTTTGTTCATGATTCTCTATTTTAGTTTAATTGATGTGAATGGATGCATTTATACCTTTGGGGAAGCGATGTTCTAGTTGATGATTAAAAATGATTTCGATCAAGCATAATAGATATAATTCTATCTTGATATTAGCTTAAATGTGTGTTTTTTTAAAACTTGAAATGTTTTAATTCCAATGTGTGATATATTTCTTTTAAAGGTTACCTTGTAAATCCTTTTAAGAGCTTGAGGTGATGAGCTTGGTGACAAAGATTGGGCGTACTTAGCTACATGTGTTAAATTTTAAGCATTAATTTACAATACTCTAGGATCTTTACTGAGAGAATAACATGTAGAGTATATCAATGCATATCAATCATAACAAGCATGTCAATCATCACAAGAAGCAAAAGAATGAGAGACAATAGACACACAGAGTTTCCGTGGGGAAACCTTAAGGTGAAAAACCCTACAACTTCCTCAGAGATAGATAGAGAAATAACACAACCAAAGTATAAGAGATAGACTTGTCTTAGCAGTTGATCCTCCTCCTCACATGTGCGCCACTTTCCGAGTAAAGGAAGTGTGAGTTCTGAGTGATCCAAATAGAGATCTATCGATCTCTATATATACTTGTCCTGTTTGTCCAATAACCTTATGGGGACAACTTGTCTAGCTAGGTACAATAACTTTATATTACATTATATCGGGCCGACCCCTTATAAGGTGGTCTAAGAACCTATTGGCAAGTTAACATACTTGCGACACTTGTTAATACAAATGACGACACTTCCGTATACAGGAATAATACATCTCTATAGGAGTACAATAAATATATAAATGAAATACATTCGAAAGTTACATATACATCAACACTCCCTCTTAACTAGGAAGGTATTTCTCGACACAGATCTACTAGCACAAGACTTCTTCTCTGGATCATCATCATCGATGCATCGTCCTCAAATCATCGTCATCGTCATTGTTGCTACTATCTCAACCAATCTCTGAATCTACTCATCATAGGAAGTTCTACAAAGCCAGTTCTTTTTCATACTGGATGTAGGCCCACCACCTGTAGGTCTTCATCACCACTGGACATACTGTGGAATCCTCAGGACTTATTACGTGCGTCACAAAACCTGGTGATAGCATCCCAGGCTGTTACGAGCACACAGCTCTACCTATCGGATCTCCCAGGAGCACATTACATGTGACCCATCACAAAACCTGGTTGAAGCATCCTAGGTTGTTACGAGCACACAGCTCTACCTATAGGATCTCCCAGGAGCACATTACATGTGATCTCACCACAAAACTTGGCTAAAGCATCCCAGGCTATTACAAGCACACAACTCTACCTGTCGGATCTCCCACAAGCACATTACATGTGGTCCACCACAAAACCTGGCTGAAGCATCTGAGGCATTTTTCATCCTTTCCAGATATCCCATGAGCATATTACATGTGGTCATGGCAATGCCTCGAAAGAGCATCTAAGGCCTTTTTCATCCTGTCGAGATCTCCCAGGTCCACTTACATGCCATAGGACAATCCCTCAAAAGAGCATCTGAGGCCTTTTTCATCCTGTCCAGATCTCCCAGGTCTACTTACATGTCCTCCCAAAGCAATGCCTCGAAAGAGCATCTGAGGCCTTTTTCATCCTGTCTAGATCTCCCAGGTCCACTTACATGCTCATCTGCACCGCCTATCCACGGCCACTGAGTATCAACCTGATACTCTCCACACATCATCCTGATGTACTCATGATCATCCTGATCATCATCACTGCATTGTCCTGATGCATGTCATCTGGAGAAGCTCGCCATCCACGATCATCCTGATCATACAATGCATCTACCTAATGCATACCAAGTATCTACCTGATACATATCACCATACACAGTGTATCCACCTGATACATACATAGATAGATGATCCACACAATGTATCTACTTGATACATATCAACATACATGATCTACTTGATCATACAACGTATCCACCTGATACATATACCGATACATGGTCCAAGCATCCAACATGATGCATACATACATAAATGATACAACTGATCATATCCAGCATCCAACATGATGCGTACATACATAAATGATCCAACTGATCATATCCAGCATCCAACATGATGCGTACATACATAAATGATCCAACTGATCATATCCAGCATCCAACATGATGCGTACATACATAAATGATCCAACTGATCATATCCAGCAGAAACTAGAACATCATCCTGATGCTCATCATCTAGCATTTACATCCACAACCATGTGAAGGATCCCCCTTCCACCATGCTAAGAATGGCTACAACAAATGTCTCCATCACTTCTTTCTCGAAGTGTCATTGATCTGAAGAACATTAAGCCTCTCTCTAAAGTACTCGAACTTCACTCTGGTTAGTGGCTTCATCAACACATCTGCAATCTGCTCGTTTGTCGCAACATACAGGAGCTTCACTGCTCCTCTCTGTACCATATCCCTGATATAGTGATATTTGATCTCTATGTGTTTTGACTTGTCGTGGAACACCGGGTTCTCAAACAGCTTCACACAACTTTGGCTGTCACAAAAGATACCAGTAGCTTCCAGCAATAGATTTTATAACTTAGACAGTAGCTTCCTCAGCCATACTGCCTCAAAACTAGTCGAACAGGCTACAACATACTCTTCCTCGGCTGTACTCAATTATATGCAGGACTGCTTCCTGCTAAACCAAGAGATCACACCTGATCCCATACTGAAGTAGCACCCAGAAGTGCTCTTCCTATCTATAGCACTGCCTACCCAATCTAAATCAACATAACCCTGTAAGTTAAAATTTTGATTTGCATCATACTTGAGCCCATAATCAACTGTACCCTTTAGGTACCTCAGAATATGCTTTACAACAACCAGGTGAACACTCCTCAGATCCGTCAAGAACTAGCTCAATGTGCTCACTGCAAAGCAAATATCTAGTCTCGTGTTCGTCAAGTACATCAAGCACCCAATCATCTAACGATACATAGTAACATCAACCGACTCAGATGAAGCATCACACAGAAGCTTCAGGTTCTATTCCATAGGTGTGGCCATGGCCTTGCAGTCCATCATCCTGAACCTCTTCAGGATTTCTACTGTATACTTCCCTTATCCAAGGAAGATCCCATCTGCACTTTGCCACACCTCCATGCAAAGAAAATAGTGCATCATCCCGAAGTCCTTCATCTTGAACTTGGAAGCAAGCTTCCTCTTGGTATCAGCAATCAAACTATCATTACCTATAACAAACAGGTCATGCACATATAGAGGTAGTATCACTGGATTTCCTTCCTCAACCTTGTAGTAAAGGTTGGAATCTGCTTTACTCTTAGTAAAGCCCAAACTAGATAGGAAACTGTCCATCCTACCATACCAATGTTACGATATTTAGACACTTAGGAGTTAGTTAAGATCAACTTGTGTAATATATCCGTTAGGGATAGTGTGTTTCTTTAGTATGCATTAGTATGCATTTGTAAATACTTAATCCGACGGTCATGATATGTTCCCAACATAGAGTGATCCGACGGCTCAACTTCTCTTAGATCATACCTAACCTTGATCTGTGGCTTGACACCCAATTGGTCCATGATATCTATTTAAAGAGCATGGAGGGTCATTGTTTAGTTGATCGATCATGAGAAGCTCATTTGTAACTTTCTTTCTTTGCATAATAAATTGTCTCGTAGAAGGTATTTGGCCAGGGCCGTGGAGTGTTTCCCTCAAGAGGGTTTAAACCACGTCAAAACATCGGTGTGTTGATCTGTGATCTATTTGTGTGAAGTGGTTTCTCTTAGTGTTTGGTCATTTGGTAATACCCTGTGTACCCGAACATGGTATCAGAGCTTTTATGAAGAGCCGCTTCTAGTTATGATCTAGATCTTGAACTATTGTTGCTGAAACTCGAAAGGGTTTCTAGTTCTGGTACTTTTGTGCATTTTTGAGCTGTGGGAGGTGTTCCATTGCGTCCAGAGCGTCGTTTCCATTGGGAAATAGTTTTTGTTTGATCGAAAAAGGTTCTCGGTTGCTCCAGAAACGTGTATTTCATCAGATCTGAAGGTATAATGTTACAGTGACGCATTTTTTATTTTCTGTTTTTAAAAGAAAAAAATATCATATTTTATCATTTTTTACTGTTAGATTTTTTTTGGGTTTAGATTGTTGCTTTCCTTATCTGCATATGCTCTTTGCTATGCACCTTGAGCGATCTCGGAAAATCAGAAACAAAAAGGGAAAGGGTTTTTCTCGGCTGCGTATGCTCTTTGCCGTGCACCTTGCGCGATCTTGGCAAATCAGAAACAGAGAGAAAATATAGTCTTTCCAGGAAAGCTAACGAGATCTAACTCCAGAAGTGTGAATTTTTTTTTTTTTGTTTCGGTTTGTGGTGTGTTTTGCAGGAAAAATGACAAATACGCAAACTGAGTAAAAAAAATAAAAATAAAGAAATAAAAAATAAAACCCTTCCTCATTCCCATATTTTACATACCTTTTAATCTAGGTCACTTGGTTCAAAGTTGTTTTATTCCTTATTAGGTCTTGAGTTCAAGTCTTAGGAAGTTACTTTTAAAAGAAAAAGTGCATGCAATTTATATTTTCAAGTTACTTTATTGTAAAAGTGCATCTCACTTAAATAATAAAAAATAAAAATACAAGTGAGTCACTTAAGTTCTTTTTTATTATTGCACTATTTAAAAGTAATATCATTGTAAAAGTGAAATCACTTATTTTACAAAAGTGGTTCACTTAAAGCAACTTTCTTGTAAAGTGATTGTCAAAAGGTTCATCGTGGGAAGAGGGTTTTTTTTTTTTTGTTGGACATTCTCTAGCTGCCACATCACTATTGGGGACATCTTCAACAGTTTCTTTGTTCAAACATAACTTCATCATACAAAGTTAGTTTTCAATGCCGTTTTTTTTTAAACCACCTATTTTTTTGAGATCTTCACATCTAGACTATTGGTTTCTTCTTTTACAGCCATTAATTTAGAAATATGGCCGCCCCTTGTGATATTCTACTCAACAGTTTCAACTATTTCTCATGGAAATCTCGTATGGAGGATGTTCTACGAAGTAGGGGACTTTTCATAATTACCTCAGGGAAAGAAACAGAACTCACTGATGATGATAAGAAAATAAAATGGGCAAATAGATGTGACGAAGCTCATGGATTGATTGGGATGTCAATCTCTACTGATTTGCGATTCCACATATCTGGAATTGATGAACCTAAAGCTGCTTGGGACAAGTTGGAATCTGTGTTTGGTAAACATAATGAAATTCGATGTCTCCAACTCAAAAATGAGTTGATTTCTTTAAATCCAAGTGACTTTTCATGCATTCAAGATTATTTATCTAAGTAGAAAACTCTTAAACTCTTATGTGCAGAATGTAAGATTAAGAGGGAAGACAAACAATGCATTTATCATATTCTTTCCAAACCTGGACCTGCATATTCTATTTTTGTATCTACATTTTACTCCATGAAAGAATCTTTGAATGCAACTAGCTATCAAGAGCCTAGTCTTGAATCCTTTTGTGATTCATTGATTAGAGAGCAAGATAAACTCATTCATCTTGGAATAATCAACAATGCAGATACATCTGAGAAACCCTTATTGTCCCAACAGAAAGAAAAGTCCAAGCCTCCCAAGAAACAAAATTTTCACAATAATAAGTCAAACAAGGGTCCAAAACCATCTCAGTCAGCTCCTTCTTTAAAAAATGACAAAGGATCCAAGCCAAAAGGCAAGAAGACTGGGCGTCATTGCAACTATTGCGGGAAAGATAATCATGATGAATCTAAGTGTTTCAAGAAGATGGCAGCCTTGGAAGCAGCAATGAAGAAGCACCACATCAGCCTAGATTCACCTTTAGAATCTGTCTCTTATGGACATGCACTTTGTGCTTCTAGTTATTCTTATAATGCATCTTCTTCTTCTACTTCAAATGAATGGCTCATTGATTCTGGAGCATCTGATCATATGGCTAAGGATCAAGCCATCTTTTCTACTATGCATAAATGTAACACCAAACAAATATTTGTTCGTGATGATAGATCTCTAAGTGTTGTAGGAGTTGGAACAGTTCCAGTAGATAATGGTCATTTATTTCATGTATTATGTGTTCCAAGAATTTCCTGTAATTTGTTATCAGTCTATCAGATCACTCATTCTGGTGAAGTTAAGACTGTGACCTTTACACCTCACCAAGTTGTAATCAAGGATTTTAAAGATCCTCAACAGGTCCTAGCTACCGGAATTGTTGATGATATTACCAGGTTGTACAAGTTTAACAACTTTGGGTCATCACCTTTCCCTTTAGTTTTTGTTTCTCATAGTGACAACTTGAGCAAACTTTGGCATGAGCAATTTGGTCACTTAAATTATCGCTCATTGCAACAACTATGTAAAAACAATATGGTGACAGTTCTTCCGATGGTATCTTGCAGGGATGGTGTTTGTTCCGGTTGTGTACTCAAAAAACATCATCGGGACAGTTTTGAGAAACATGCCTCTTGGCATGCCTCGGTTCCCTTGGAGCTTGTGACTTGTGTGGTCCTCTTCCATTTACTTCCTTTTCTGGTTTCAAATATTTTTTAACCTTCATTGATGATTACACCAAACACACTTGAGTTTATTTCCTAAAACTTAAGAGCGAAGTATTTAACATGTTCTTGGCCTATAAGGCCTTTATTGAAAAACAATCTGGTCATTAAATTATTAAGTTAAGATCTGACAATGGATAAGAATATGTTAACAAAAATTTCACTACTTTATGCACTAAACAAGGCATCCAACAATAGCACACTGTTCCATATACAACACAACAAAATGGTGTAGCTGAGTGGAAGAACCGCACTTTAAAAGAAATGGCTAATTGTATGATCCAATCTAAGGGACTAAGTCTTCAATTTTGGGCTAAAGCCATTAATTGTGCAAATTACATAGTTAATCGCACCCCCACTAAAGCATTACAAGGTATAACACCGGAAGAAGCACGGAGTAAAACTAAACCTGATGTAAGTCACTTCCGTGTGTTTGGTAGTGAAGCATGGGCTCACATTCCGGATGAAAAACGGAAAACATTGCAGCCTAAAAGTGAAAAGTGCATATTTGTTGGATATTCTGAAGATGTAAAAGGTTATAGACTTCTTCAACCACATTCTCAAAATATAATCATTAGAAGAGATGTTAAATTTGATGAAAATCTCTTGGCCTGCAAGCCTAACTTGACGATTGTGCCATCTTTAGCCTACGAGCCTAATTCGGTGTTTATGCATTCTTATTCTTCTTCCAACTTCTTTGATAGGTTTCCAACTCCAGTTTATGATTATGACAGTGAGGATGAAAATCCACCTCCTCCTGCTCATGTTCCTCCAGTTGCACCAGCACAAGTGCTTCCTCGATGGGTCCATTCAACATGTGAAGCAGCTGGTGATCTTGCCGGTGATCCTAGAGATCAACGTCGAACACGTTCTCAGTTTCAATGAGCCTCTTCTCTTTTGGCTCAAGGTTTCGAGAATCATGATCCAAAAACTTTTACAGAAGCTTCAGGGAATCCAGATTGGGATGCAGCCATGGATGAATAATATCGTTCCTTAATGGCAAACGATACTTGGGATGTTGTACCTCTTCCAAAAAGAAGAAAACTTGTCAGATGTAAATGGGTCTACAGAACTAAGTATGCATCAGATGGAAGTGTTGAAAGACTTAAGGCAAGGTTAGTTTCCAAAGGTTTTTCCCAAGTTGAAGGGATTGACTACAATGAAACATTTGCTCCCATCGCAAAAATGAACTCCATCAGCCTTATTCTTTCCCTTGCAGCCTTACATAACTGATAAGTCCATCAAATGGATGTCAAGTCTACCTTATTACATGGTGATTTACAGGAGAAAATTTACATGTAACAACCTCCTGGATATGTTCAAAATAACTCTAGCCTTGTCTGCCTCCTTAAGAAATCCTTATATGGCCTTAAGCAAACTCCTAGAGCTTGGTATGCCAAAATGGATAACTTTCTTCTTAACACTGGTTTTTCTAGATGCCATTCTAACCCCAATGTCTATACCAAGAAAGTAGGAAACCATCTCATCATACTTGTTTTATATGTTGATGACCTTATTCTTACTGGTAGTGACCCTAAGCTTATAACTCATGTGAAATCCAGTCTTAAGCAAAATTTTTAAATGTCAGACTTAGGACATTTGCATTATTTTCTTGGTCTCCAAGTACTGCAAACCAAAGATGGAATCTTTCTTTTTCAGTCTAAGTATGCTTGTGACCTTCTTTGTAACTTTCACATGGAATATTGTACACCAGCCCCTTCTCGCTTCTAGTCTGGAGTCAAACTTTCTACCACTTGTACTTCACCTGAAGTTGATGCCACCTTGTATCGTCACCTTGTTGGTAGTCTCTTATACTTGACTCATTCCCATCTTGACCTTTCCTTTGCCATTGGTCGTGTTTCCCGTTATATGCAGACACCTCATGAAATTCATTGGAAAGCAGCTAAAAGAATACTTCGATATATTCGAGGTACAGTTTAGTTTGGGATTCATTGCAGTACAGGGGGGAAACCTTTGTTGGTTCGTTTCACTGATTCAGATTGGGTCGGCGATCCTGATGATCGAAAATCTACTGCAAATTATGTTTTCAGTCTGGGATCTGGACCTATCACTTGGGCTTGTAAGAAAGAACAATCTCTTGCTCTTTCTTCAGTAGAAGCAGAATATTGAGTCGTAGTTAATGCCAGTTAGGAAGCTTTATGGCTTCGACATATCCTTTCAGAGTTTGGATTCGAGCAGCAACAACCTACTCCACTTTGGTGTGACAATCAAAGTTCCATCAAGCTTGCCAAAGATCCAGTTCTACATCAATGCAGCAAACACATTGAGCTACATATGCACTTCATTAGAAATCTTGTTCATGATCGTGTTCTTGAAGTGCTCTTTTTCCCTACAGATGATCAAGTTGCAGACATCTTCACCAAGTCTCTTACATAAGCGAAGTTTTCTAAAATTCTATCTATGTTAGGAGTTCAGGAACTTGTCATTAAGGGGGGATAGGCTCTAATGCCTCCTTCCTTCTCCTAATAGTGTCACTTTTGTAAATCCTTCAATCCTATCCCAAGTTGTTCTTAAGGGGGGATGTTAGGATATTTAGACACTTAGGAGTTAGTTAAGATCAACTTGTGTAATATATCCATTAGGGATAGTGTGTTTCTTTAGTATGCATTAGTATGCATTTGTAAGAACTTAATCCGACGGTCACGATATGTTCCCGACATAGAGTGATCCGACGGCTCAACTTCTCTTCAATCATAACTAACCTTGATCCATGGCTTAACATCCGATTGGTCCATGATCTCTATTTAAAGAGCATGGAGGGTCATTGTTTATTTGATCGATCATGAGAAGCTCATTTGTAACTTTCTTTCTTTGCATAATAAATTGGCTCGTAGAAGCTATTTGGCTGAGGTCATGGAGTGTTTCCCTCAACAGGGTTTAAACCACGTCAAAATATCGATGTGTTGATCTGTGATCTATTTGTGTGAAGTGGTTTCTCTTGGTGTTTGGTCCTTTGGTAGTACCCTGTGTGCCCGAACAACCAAGTCCTAGGAGCTTGCTTCAAGCCATACAAGGCTTTCTTCAATATGCACACATATGACTCCCTATCATGTGTTTCAAAACCGAGTGGCTGCTCCACATACACTTCCTCTTCAACTACACCATTCACGAAAGCAGTCTTGACATCCATCTGGTGTATCTTCCATTTCATCACTGCATCTAGAGCAAGTACTAATCTGATGGAAGTGTACTTGGCCACAGGAGCAAAAGTTTCTTCATAATCTATTCCCTCTTTCTGAGAGAAGCCACGAGCTACAAATCTTGCCTTGTATTTCTCTATGCTGCCATCTGCAGCACGCTTGATCTTGTAGATCCATTTGGAAGTCAGAACAGACTTCCCTTCAGGTCTTGGTACAACATCCCAAACATCATTCTTCATTATTGATTGGTATTCTTCAACCATGGCATCCTTCCATTCTTTCTTTTCTGCTGCTTATTCATAATTGGAAGGTTCTTTGTTCATGATATCACAGAGTAAAGTAACATAGCTGGTGTGTGATCTAGTTCTCTTCTTTGCTCCGTGTTCTTCTTCTGGAATGTCATATCTTTCTGCATCTTGAATGAGCTCTCTAGCCCATGCTGGTTTCCTCTTGTGAAAGTTATTCTCACAGGGTGGATCTACAGGTTCTTGTGGATCTTAAATTTCACGATCTGCATCTAGAATTGCTTCAGTCATAGTAGTGTCTTGAAATCTAGTTTCGTTAGGTCCTTCGTAATCTTCAGCAGGTGTCTTCCTTGATTTGATGAATGCTGAGTTTTCATCAAATGTCACATCCCTCCTGACATCAATCTTCTTGAACCCTGGAAAGTATATTCTGTAAGCCTTCGAACTTTCACTGTAGCCCACAAAGATACCCTTCTTTAATGAAGGATCTAGATTGGTCCTATTTTCCTTTGGGACATGAGTGTATAATGGACAACCAAATATTTTGAGATGGCTGACTTCAGGTTTCTTACCAGAGAAAACCTCTTCTGGTGTTTTGTTGTCCAATATCTTCTGGGTTGTTCTGTTCTGCACATATACAACTATCCTAGCTGCTTCTACCCATAGATGCATAGGAATATCCTAGTCATGTAGCATTGCCCTTGTTGCTTCCATGATTGTTCGATTCTTTCTTTCTGCAATGCCATTCTGTTGTGAATTGTAAGGAGCAGTCAACTCCCTCTTAATCCCTGAATCACTACATAGCTTCTTGAAGTCACCTGAAGTGAATTCTCCACCATTGTCGGATATGAATGTTTTGATCTTCTTATCAATTTGGTTTTCCATCAAGGTTTTGAATTCCTTGAACTTATCAAACACTTCATCTTTGTTCTTCAAGAAGTAAACCCAAATCTTCCTGGAAAAGTCATAAATGAAAGAGACATAGTAAACATACCCACTCAGAGAACTTGATGACATCGAACCACATGCATCGAAGTGGATAATTTCCAAGATATCTTTTTCCTTGCTTTCACTGCTTGGAAATGCCTTCTTTATGTTCTTTCCTTTTGCACATCCTTTGCAAACACCTTCATGTTTGGTCTTGATTTCAGGAAGACACTATACATCCTTGCTTGCAATTGGGAGTGCCCTATAGTGCATGTGAGAAATTATTCTATGCCAAAGTTCACTTGGCTCCATGGATTCATGCACCATGGCATGTTTAGGTTGTCCCTTTAGTTTATACAATCCTTCCTCTTCCTCTCCAATCACCATTGCATCATCTATGGTCTTTCCCTTTGGCCACATTAGAACTTGGCCATCCACAAATGCAACCCTCATACCTTTTGCATCCAATGCAGATATGGAGAGTAGGTTTTTCTTAAGCCCAAGTACATACAAAACATCTTTCATTTTCAAAGACTTCCCAGAGTCTAGATTGTAGGAGGCCTCACCACTTCCTTTGATAGGGTATTGGTATTCATCCCCAAGTTTCACCTTATGGAGTGAATAATGTTCAGATAGATTAGCAAAGGATTCTTTAAACCTAGTCATGTGCTTTGAAGCCCCACTATCAATAAGCCAATCATTACAACCATGAGAGATACTACCTATGAGAGCAGAGATTAGAACATACTCTTCTTCGCTTGATGAGTCATCATTATCACTTTCTTCCCTAGCCTTCTTCTTGGGAGGTTCATCATCCTCGACAGCATGACCATGGTACCTTCTTTTGCTGCCCTTCTTCTTCTTGTTGAAGTTGTTGTTTTCGTTCTTGTTCTTGGGACAATTTATGGCAATATGTCCCTTTTCATTACAGGTGAAGCATATTCTCCTTTCTTTACGGTGATGTGAAGATTTCTTGAAGTGAGATGGATCTCTCTTGGACTTCCCTTTCTTGGTGTGAGCTGTGAGAGCTTGATCTTCAATCCCCATCTTTTCTTCTCGTGCCACAAGTCTTGCTTCTTCTTGTGAACATTCTTCCCATAGTCTACTGAAGGATACCAACTTCTTTCTTGCACAGATTCCTTGAATAAAGGAGTCCCATGACCTGGGTAGGCCATTCAGAGTGGTCATGACAACTTCACCATTCTCCACCATTTCATCCACTACTTCTAGTTGTTCCTTGATCTGAGAGACCCTAGACAAATAGGATTGAATGGATTCTCCATTCTGAAGTTTTACCCCTTTCAATTGGTTCCGCAGAGTCATCTTCTGACTTATGTTCTTCCCTTCAAATAGCTTGGATAGGGAGTTAAACATCTCTTTGGGTGTTTTCAGAGATGACACATGGGGGATGAGATGGTCCTTGATAGAATCAGCAATGATTCTCTTTTCCTTGACCAAGTTCTTCTTGTGGAGGGCTTTAGCCTCTTCTCCCTCTAGGACATGGATCTCTTCCCTTATATATGAGTCCAACTCATTCTCTTCCACGATTAATCCAATCCTATACTTCTAGGCTCGGAAGTTAGCAACCCCTTAAAGCTTGTCCTCAAGCTTAGTGTGGTGACACATCTTTAAAGCGTACTTCAAATGGAGATAGAAAATATTTAGGTCTTACCACTTGATTTGCCTCAAACTAGATTGGTCCTGAATTAGGGTTTGTCAGAGAAACCCTAAAAATTCAAAATGTGAATTTCAACTTTCTGAAAGGATAGAAAGATGCGCCTTGATGAGCTGATTAGCCTGGTGTATTCAGAATTTGAGATCTGCAAAGCTTCACCCTTCAGAACTACCTTTTAGTGTTCCCAAGTTCACTGGGGAGGACCTTGAATTAGGGTTTGAGTTTACCAAAGATTTACCCAGCCAAAAATCTCGATTCAAAGCTCTAAACTTCAATTTTTCCAAGGCGCTTTCAGTTATCTCTTCAGATGTTAGAAATTCCTATTTTTGTGGAAACCCTAATTTTTAGGGCCAAAACTGAAAGTGCTCAGAATTGAATTCTGATTGGACAGATAGATTCACCTTGCTGAGGAGAGTCAATTTATCATATTTCTTTTCCAAAATCTATGGAGAGAAACCCAATAAACAAGAAACCCTAGTTTTTGTCACTGCACAATGTCTTCTTCTTAGGTTAGCTCTAATACCATGTTAAATTTTGAGCATTAATTTACAATACTCTAGTATCTTTACTAAGAGAATAACATGTACAGTATATCAATGCATATCAATCATAAAAAGCATGTCAATCATCACAAGAAGCAAAAGCATGAGAGACAATAGACACACAGAGTTTCCGTGGGGAAAATCCTAAGGTGAAAAACCCCACAACTTCCTCAGAGATAGATATAGCAATAGCACAACCAAAGTACAAGAGATAGACTCCTCTTAGCAGTTGATCCTCCTCCTCACATGTGCGGCACTTTCCAAGTGAAGCAAGTGTGAGTTCTGAGTGATCCAAATAGAGATCTCCCGATCTCTATTTATAATTGTCATGTTTGCCCAATAACCTTATGGGGCCGACTTGTCTAGCTAGGTAGAATAACTTCATATTACATTGTATCGGGAAAACCCCTTACAAGGTGGTCTAATAACCCATCGGCAAGTTAACATACTTGCGACACTTGTCAATACAAATGACGACACTTCCATATAGAGGAATAATACATCTCTATAGGAGTACAATATATATATATAAATGAAATACATTTCGAAGTCACATATACATCAACAACATGTTACGGTTTAATTCTAGCTATGTTTTGTAGGTATGATTTTAATAAATTTCATGAACCCAATGTTTTCAAGTTGTAACTATGAACAAGGTCTTTTTAACTATAAGAGTCAAAATGCATGCAAAACAAGCAAATGGTGATAAAATCAAATTGCAAGTTAGTGTCAGTCTCTACTATGGAGAGTGGGTGAAAAATTCCCAACGTAGTGGAGTTTGGTGGCATTTATGGTGGCCCATGTGCCTACCAATCATAGTGTTATCTAGCTGGGTGGAGATAGGGTAAACCTTCACATGGAGTGGTCTCTTCTGCATTTTCACATTTGTTGTTTTTGAAGAGGAGGAGGTCAAAGCTCTCTACATTTCAAATTTTTGGCCATGGTACAAGTGTTTGACCATGAGTGTAGCTCAGGCCAACGCTTAGTTTGAGGAGTGACGGGGAAATTGTGGAACCAAACACTTAAGGTAATCTTCCGTTTTGCTCAAGCGCTAATTCGATTTCCAGATTTCGTTTGTTGTTTAAGACTTAAGGCTAATACGTTTACAGGTTTGTTGATAGGGTCTCAAGTTCAGTATGAGTTTCGAGCTCATTGGGTAATGTAGTTGAAGCAACGACTTTGATGAACGCTATGACAACCACGAGTATTCCTAGTTCCTTTTGTGGCCATCTCTCCCTCAACGCGACTGTTTACCTATTCTGGTTTTTGTTTTGCTTATGGTATGAGAATGGCATAGCTATTCTGAATTTGGTTTTTAAAGCAATGCTTTAATGCTTTAACCTTGGTAAATATTTTCGAGTGTAGGGTGGTTTTGAATGGGTGACTTGGCTCTGAATGTATAAACCACAATATCATTTTTTGATGAAGCCTGTAGAGGCATTTCCTGGAACAGAGGATGTTTTTAAAGGCCTCTATCTGAATCATATATATGCTCCGAATGTTTACAAGCTTCTGTAACTGCGTTTTGGTCCTGTGTATAACTTTGGAATGGTAAAACTGGAATGTGTAAACTATTTGGGATTTGACTATCTAAAATACTTTGGATTCTTATGCATACTGTGTTGAATTATTTTTACAACATATATGCTTGTTTATCTGACAAACCCTAGGGTTTTACTAAATCAAAATTGGAAAGATGAGATTCCTAATGCTTTGTGCTTATGAATCTATGTAATAATCGAAATAGTGAAATCAATGCCTCTGTTTGTAATTTCACACCAAAGATTAAGTATTTTGATTTTGGCTCCTGTATAATTCATTTGATGCGTTTTTAAATTGAGACTCTCCATTTCTGTTGATGAATGGTAGAGATTTTTGAAGAGGTGTAGTTAATTTATGTTTCTGGGCAAAGCCCTAACCTACTGCGTATTTATTCATTTTTTTTGCGTGATGGATATAATCTGATTTTAGTTTTTAATGAGTTTTAAGGGTAATAACTCTGGGCATGAAGCCTCTATGTTTTAATGCTTGTGGATGGGAGATAAAATTCTTAATGTTTTATTTATAATTTATGGGTTTGATTTGTAAGAAGCTACGGTCCTATAGATGGATGCTAGATTTATTTTAATCATTTGTACATATTAATTCCAGCAGGCCCTAAACTTGTTAAAGCGCAACTGCTCTCAATGCTTGGTGGTTGTGGGGATTTGGGAAATACTTCCACACTGTCGTGTGTTCATTATTTAATTAATGGCTTCCTTGTTTAACTCAGTGGATTCGTTTTGAAAAATGATTATGTTGTTTTTTCCTTTTTTTATCTTGTTTAAGTTTGTAAAACTCTATGAAGGGTTCTGTTGGGAAGAATGATACTATACGTTATGTTATTTAAAATGTGATTTGGATCTTTAGTTTAAATATTTAAATCTAAATCTAAGCTATTATTTTGAGTTCTTTAAGAGATTTCGAATGGGTTTAAAATAAAATGTTTGAGGTTTAGCTAACTTTAGAATGTAAGCAAAACTTTTAAAAGGACTCTATCAGCAGCCATTTATGAAAATGGTAACTTAAATTAATCTACAGTATGAGTTGGATCCTATGGAGATCTAGCACAAGCTAGCAATGCTAGCTTTCCTAGATATTTAAACATAGAGTAAAGAAGGGTTTTAAAAATTAATCCTAAGCAACAGTTTAAATTTGAAATGTTTAAGCTAATCAATATGGACCCGGGGAGCCCATGCCTTGGCCCTTTGTTGGAGCCTAGGCCGTAGCTACGGTAAAGCTGCGAATTTTGGGGAAAAAGCACAAGTATGAAAGGAAAGTGCTAATTTTGGGACAAGCACTAAGTTTTGGGTAAGAAGGAGACGGTGCGCAGTACGGTGCCAGATGGACAAGCTCAGCGAAGATCACGGACCGGAAATCACGGAGCTCGCGCGCACGTCATAGAAGAATGAAGGTGGCTCAGCTACCATAATAAATAAGGCGATGGAGTAGAGGGCTCAGCTACCCTCATTTAAAGGCTAAGTACAGAAGTTATGGTTGCTCGGATCAAGGGAGAGCAACGGACCAGAGCATTGAAGGCGAAGGACAAGCGCCCATACCCACAATCTGCGCCGAAAGTCAAGGAGCCTGCAGGAACCGGCGACATGACTACAAGCGGCGCCTACAATACACCTAGCCATGTGCGTGGTTAGGGTTTTTGGGAATCACTGTTGGGAAAGGCCCACAGTTTTGTAAAGGTGTGACCGTCATGGCCGCCTATATATATGTATACATGATAAGAAGAAGAGTTAGATATTTTTGGGATAGTTAGATGGTTAGATTGTTCGATAGACAGTCTCAAGGATAGATCATGTGTTGATTATCCTTTGCTATGTTTTCTACCAAGTGTGTAGAACTAGAGTAAGAGTCGGATAGCCGAGGAGCTAATCCCTGAGTTGCCAGACAGTCTGAGTTGACGTCTGCGCCTTTGTAATCTCTGTAGAGAAGAGACTAGATTGAGAGAAGGGCTCCCAGCTGTGTGCGTGGAGTTTCCTGGGAAGAATCTAAGGCTGCAGCTGTGTGCGCAGCATGTTGTATAACTCTATCATTTTCTGGTTAATATAACACTCCCGAGGACGTGGTTTCCCTCGAGGAGGTGAACTTTGCATATTTCTTCTTGTTATAATGTTTGCGTGAATGAGTAACTGTTTAAGTTCATTACCTGTGTATACAAGACTCTTGCATTATCTTTGTGACTGTGTAAGTGAGTTTGGGAAGGTCCCTTGATAGCTATAAGTGTTAAGTACTGAAGAAGTGGTGGAGCACTGTCGCGACAGCGATCGAGGAATGCGATACTGCGCTGGGCGCGCAGGGCGAAGGGGTACTTAACGCATCGACACAAGGAATAGTTGCCTTCTGCGTCAGAGAGGAGAAAATGCGCAGCGGGCCTACTGAGGGAAGAATCCACGCAGTTGCGCCGAGGGGCCTGCGGGACAGTCAGACCACCGACGTCTGAGGAACCAGAAGAGGAGGAACAATCTCCGCGTCACCAAGGTTAAGGAAATCTGATTCCTTAACCCCCCATAGCCACTTCGGGTGAGACCTCGAGCTGCTGCGTAGCTCGTTGCCGAGAGGGCCAGTGTGCCAAGGGGTTTGTTGCTGCGCTTCATTAAAACTCGGGTCTGCCCAAGAAAGCAGCCAACAAATGGTTCCGTTGCCTTGCGACTTGCTGTTGTGAGACTTGTTATTTCAGCGACGCGCGAGATCGAGGAGAACAAATGGTTCCGTTTCCTTGCAACTTGCTGTTGTGAGACTTGTTATTTCGGCGACGCACGAGATCGAGGAGAACAAATGGTTCCATTGTCTTGCGACTTGCTGCTGTGAGACTTACTATTTCCGCGACGTCTGAGATTGTTGCTGAAGCCAGCACAAGGTTCTGTTACACTGAGACTTGCTCAGTTAACAAATGTGTTACTTTAATCCTACAGCTAAAGAAATTGGAGACTGGTTTGATTTAAAGGCTAAAGAGTTCGCTGAACAAGAAAATAGAAGTTCTACGCTCCAAACAGAAGACTGGTTGTAGAAGTATATTTATACTGACCTTCATGAAATTTTCTTTGTTACATTCGCACTGGAGTTGCACGCTTGGATAGCCAAGTTAGCAGACTCTAGACCTACTGTGCATATTGATCGACCCATCGCTTGGACGCCTGAGCTAGTCAGTATTGTGAAGCGGATAGACAATCCTGTGTCCCGCGCAGTAGACTTTTGGTTGAATAGTCTACTGAAAGGCTTCATCACCGAGTTTGCAGTAGATACAAGAAAGAGTTTCAGTGAAGCTGAGAGGAATTTCTTCCAAGTACACAGAGGTAAGTTCTTAAATTCTCTGAACTTATGGATTAAAATGCTTCTATATGAAAAAGGAAAGCTATGTATTACTTCTGATGAATAGCATAGACAAGTAATGTCCGTCGATTCTGATAGTGATCCTGAACTTATTGGTTGCACTCGTAGTGGAAAACGATATAAAGTAGGCCTTGACCAATATTCTTTTGAGTCTAGCCCAGACGATAGCCAAGTCCCTAGAGCAAGCCATATAGAAAGACAAGGGAGTGCTCATATCCCTTATCACCCCTTTACACCGCAAAAACCAGACGGAGCTCAGTATAACCCCGCAGTAACATATTCTAGTAGCCCACACGGTAGTTCTAGTACCTCAGAGCCACCTTTATTTAACCAGCCCAGAAGCACTGCTACAGCAGCCTCACCTCAACCTAGCACAAGAAGGATGGGTGATGACATGAAGCTACCAACTTTTAGAGGAACAGGGATAGAAGACCCTGAGCAACACTGGTTCTTATGTGAAGCCATTTGGACAATTAAGCAAATTAATGATGATGCTGTTAAACTGGTTCAGTTAGCAACCACACTAAGAGAAAGAGCCTTAACTTGGTTCATGAAATACTCAGCAGCACATAATAGAACGCTTGCTGATGTAAGAAATGCCATGATTCGGGAATTTAAGAAACCTAAATCAGAATCACAGTGTATAACAGAGCTCAAAGACATCAAACAGTTACCTACAGAATCAGTATGGGACTTTGACCAGAAGTTCAAAGCCTTGATAGATCAAGTAAGCTTCGAGTTTGCACCACAACAGCATAAAGAATGGTTCATAGCTGCGCTACTCCCACACATTAGACTTCCTCTTATGCACAGAATCTCAATACTCAGGAACAAGCTCTAGAGATGGCTATGAAACTAGAAGCTTCGCCCATTGTGGGAACAAGCAACGATGTTGCGCAGTTGCAGAACCAATTAGCAAACTTAACCTTGCAAGTGCATGATATTAAGAAAGGCAAGGAGATTAAGGAAGAAATTTGGTGTACAAAATGTAAAGCCCAAGGTCATTCAAAGGACCATTGCCCCGTTTTCATAGACTATATTGCAACTGGAGCACCTAACCCTTTACCACAGGCACAAGGGCCTTGGTGTGAAATCTGTAGAACTAGAGGTCATAGACCACAAGAATGTCACTTACTTCAGAAATACGTACAAACTCCAAAGAATCTATATTGTAATTTCTGTAAATCAGTAGGTCATGATGAGAACAATTGTAGAGCATATGATCTTATGATAGAAAGAAAGCATGATGTTTATAGGGTACAAGCAGAGACACAAGGACCCACAGCAGGTCCACCGTATGACCAAACTCGCGACGCCCGAGCAAGAAATTACAGGGGACGCGGACGCACAACAAATTTTGGTCGCGGAAGAGGACAGATCACTTGTTATAATTGCGGAGCACAAGGTCATTTTGCCAGGGATTGCCAAAATCCTACAACCCTCTGCAGGTATTGTAAATCTTCTGACCATATCATTGAAGAATGCCCTCAGTTACAGACTAAGATGCAAGCAAAGACCCCACAGGTCAATCAGAATATTCAGTTGATTGGAGCAGAAAAAAGAGAACCAGACCCTACAGTTAATATAGTGACACGCAGTGGAGCAACCACTGGTGCGCAAGAGATGGGAATGGGAAAGCAAGCGACGCAATGGGTGCGCCGCGCTAATATTAAACCAGCCCCACTTAACCTGCAAAATCAAAAAGAAGCATTCAAGCAAGCTCAAGAGTATTTCTCAGATCCGAGAGCTTCAAGTTCTGCCGCAATTCCGCAGAACAATATTAGATTGCAAGTGCTAAGACAAGACAACCTGGTATAAGAACAGGCCACTACAGCTGGAAGGCCTGACGAGGAGCATGCACTAGGCAGTGTTCATGTGTTCCTGCGACAATGTTTAAAATTGTTGCGCAATGAAAAGGCAACTCTAGAACTCCAACACCTGTTGGATCAGTGCCAACAGTCTGCTTCGACAAACACACCGCAGTGTGCTGTTCACCAGATTAGGAGTCACATTAGAACTGGAAAAGAGATGAGGCTCACAGCGTAGATTGGAGCATTTGAAATGGACGAAGTCATGTTAGATCTGGGTTCAGAAGCCAATGTTCTCACTATGCAGACATGGGAACAGATGGGAAGCCCTCAGCTTATAAGATCCCCTATCCAGCTAAGACTCACGAATCAGCAACGAGTCTCTCCATTGGGAAGATTACCCAACGTACCTATTGATATTGAAGGAGTAAGAAGCTCTGCAGATTTTGAAGTAATCAAAATCCTGGATGATAGTAGACCATACCCAGCACTTTTAGGAATAGACTGGGCATTTGATAATTTGGCTGTCATTAATTTGAAGAAAAGACAGATGACCTTTGAGGATGACCAGATTAGGGTCATCGCACCACTTGATCCTATTCAAGGACCAAGGTATATAGAACCCATTCGCGCAGAAGAGGAAGCGCGCCACATGGAAAGTTTGTACCAAATGACTACTAACCACAATGACTATGTCAACCCCACGGCAGATGGCCATATCAGCTGGCGATGCGATAGCTTGTGCACATCAGACTCAGATGCAGGATTGGAAAACTGGCAGAATCGTTTGCATGAGGTTTCTGCAAGACGTTGCGCTATGATGACTAAATCCATTCGATGGATTGGCACAGAATTAACTGACACTCCAGTTTTTGATGGTTTAACTGAAGTAACTAAATTCATACATGAATATGAACAAAAGCTTCCAGAACCTCAGCGCATACAGGCATTGGATGTAGCATTGTGCGCCACACCCGCAAGATGGTGGGTTGCGCATAAGGAGAATATTCATACATGGCAAGACTGTCGCAGATTGATACTGCGCAGATTTCAGGACACCACGGCTGGAACCCTACACAAATACTAGGGACAGAGTGACCCCAGGTCACACATTGAAGCATCTATTCAGCAATGGTCAGATATTCCGGAAGATGAATGGGTTCACCTATTCATCCACACATTGGATACAGTTCCAAGGAATTGGTATACTGAAACAGAATTGCGCAAAGGCACTATCAGTTGGCCTCTTACGATAGAAAGCTTTCAACTTACCTTCAGCTTTGAGTCAGAACATCCAAGCATCGATCAGGCTTTGAAGTGTATTAAAAAGAAGATATTTGAACAATGCCCGTTATCAGAATATTCCCAACCAGATTGGGTTGTCCAGATAGAACATGCCCTGGAATGTTATAACTTCACCGCTGAAGATGAGGAGGACGATCCTCGCAACATCAATATCCCAGAATCAGAAGGGACGCGCAATATTGAAGGTCCTGAGCTTGATATTCCTGCCATCACAGAACACATCAAGCTCAAGAAGATTAACATTGGTACAGAAGCTGAACCAAAGTTTGCTTCTATAGGAGATTATTGGGATGATGAAACTGTTGGACATGTTTCAGAATTATTGCATGACTACCAGGATATCTTTCCTACCAAGTTCACAGAAATGAAAGGCATCCTAGGAGACTTAGGAGTGATGCGCATACCTCTGAAACCAGATGCCAAGCCAGTAAAGCAGCGCCCATACAGGTTGAATCCGCGCTATAAAGAAAAAGTCAAAGAAGAAATTGATAAAATGCTCGCAGCAGGTATTATTGAACTAGTAGAGGAAAGCGATTGGATTAGTCCTATGGTGGTCCAAGAAAAGAAAACGAAAGGTGAAATAAGAATCTGTGTCGACTTGCGCAAACTCAATGATGCATCAGCACACGATCCATTTCCCACTCCTTTCACAGATGAAGTACTTGATAATGTTGGAGGACAAGAGGCTTACTCTTTCACTGATGGTTTTTCGGGATATCATCAGATCAGAATCCATCCAGACGACCGCCACAAGACTACTTTTGCAACTGAATGGGGCTCATTCCAGTATACGGTAATGCCCTTTGGTCTTAAAAACGCACCTGCTATCTTCTCTAGAGTTGTTGTTGCTGTTTTTAAAGAATTCATTCACAAGTTTTTAGAAGTCTATTTTGACGACTAGACTGTATTTGGCCTATTAAAGAACCATATTGCAAATCTGCGCATGATGTTAGAAAAATGTAGACAGCATCAGATTTCCCTTAACTTGAAAAAATGTATATTTTGTGCGCCCTTTGGTATTTTGTTGGGACATATTGTATGCAGACAAGGACTCCTGATGGATCCTACGAAGGTTGCCATCATTGCTAATTTACCTGCGCCCAACTCAGTTAAGCAATTGCGCACTACATTGGGACATACAGGATACTACAGAAAATTCATCAAAGGATATGCAAGGATCACAGCGCCTATGGAAAGATTGCTGAAAAAGGATTCGAAGTTCCAATGGACAGAAGAATGCCAACAGAGCTTGGACACACTTAAAGAAAAGATGATCACAGCGCCTATTCTAGTTTTCCCGGACTGGAAAAAACCTTTTCATGTTCATGTTGATGCTTCTTCCATAGCATTGGGGGTTGTGCTTACACAATCTGGAGAAGGAAGTATTGACCACCCAATTGCTTACTCCAGCAGAAAGCTATCTACAGCTGAGAAGAACTACACCACTACAGAAAGGGAAGGACTAGCTATGGTGTATGCCCTACAGAAATTCAGACACTACCTGTTAGGCGCTCATTTTAAAATGTACACTGACCATTCTGCTTTGAAATACTTGGTCAATAAACCAGTGTTAGGAGGAAGAATTTGCAGATGGCTACTGCTCTTTCAAGAATATGATTTCGAGGTTATTGTAAAGCCAGGCAGATTGAATGCAGGGCCTGACCATCTATCCAGGATAGAGTCAGGAGAGGAACCTACAAGTCTGGAGGACAATCTGCCTGACGCACAGTTGTTTTCTATTCAAGCAACAGACGAATATTATTCTGATATTCTTGAGTTTCTCACTACCGGGCAAGCGCCGGCTGAGTTTACAATCCCGCAGAAAAAGCAACTTGTTGTCAGATCCGCAGACTTCACTTTGATAGCAGGCCAGCTTTATAAGTTGGGCCCTGACGAAGTTTTGCGCAGATGTATCTTACCACATGAAAAGAGCTCTATCATCGCAGAAGCGCATTCAGGTACCGCAGGAGGCCATTTCGCAGGAAAGCCGACTGCGCAAAAGATATTAGCCGCAGGTCTTTGGTGGCCGACATTGCACAAGGATACTAAGGTGTTTTGTAAATGTTGCGATGTATGCCAGCGAACAGGAAAACCCTCAAGGAGAGATGAAATGCCGCTAAGACCCCAGATCACACTGCGTGCTTTTGATAAATGGGCCATTGAATTTGTAGGACCTATTAACCCACCAGGAAAAAGAACTGGCGCAAGATACATCATTACAGCTACTGAATACCTCACCAGATGGGCTGAGGCGAAGCCAGTTAAGAACTGCGACGCTGCTACGGCCGTGCAGTTCATTTTCGAGAATATTATCACTAGATTTGGATGTCCAGTGATTCTCATGAGTGATCAAGGTACACATTTCCTCAATGAGACTATAGAGGCCCTTACTGAAGAATTCCAAATTAGTCACCATAAGAGTACACCCTACCACCCTCAAGCTAATGGTACGGTGGAGGCATTCAATAAAATTCTTGAGAATGCCCTGACAAAGATCTGTAATCAACAAAGAGATGATTGGGACCTTAGAGTCACAGCTGTATTATGGGCTTACAGAACCACTTGCAAGAAACTAACAGGCCACACACCTTTCAGTTTGGTGTATGGACAAGAAGCAGTTATGCCCATGGAATACATTGTTCCCAGTCTGAGAATTGCGCAAATTACAAAAATGGCAGATCCTGATACTATGAGCGAGCGCAAGATTCTCACAACTGCTTGCCTTAGAAGAAGACAGAATCTTAGCCGGATTCCATCAACAGGTACAGAAGGCAAGACAGAAAGCTTGGCATGACAGGCATATTAAGAATAAAGTCTTTCAGGAACGAGACTTGGTACTCCTCTATGACAGTAAATTTACCAAGTTCCCAGGCAAGTTTCGTGTACATTGGTTAGGCCCTTTTCAGGTGACGAAGATAACTGAAGGAGGAGCAGTTCAGCTTGCAAAGCTTGATGGAGAATTACTACCTACAATGATCAACGGGAGTCGGCTCAAGCTTTATCGCGATGGCCACTCCGCTCTGTCGACCTAATATATTGCTAAAAAGATGCAGATGCCCAGTGTAGTTGAAAGAGGCACCACATTTAGTCTACACGGAAGTTGCGAGACACTCAGTCTCCGGCTTCCTGCGCAGTTCCTAGAAGCATCCGCGCATGTCTAAAGTTTGGTTGGAGCGAACATAGTTGCGCTCTTGCGAAGCTTCTCCCCGGACCGTTGAACTATCGCTCTTGCGGAGTTCCCTTTGATAATTTGCCGCTTAAAAAAGTTTTGTTGTGGACCCCTATAGGCACAGTTCCCTAAGTTGAAATGACCCACCGAAAATTTTGAATTAACAGCAGTTATGTAGCCGCGTCTGAATAAATGAAGGATAAGTTCGCTATTTAAGTCTAGCCGCTCTGACGGATTCGGCTTGCTCTCCGAAAGATTTGCATTTAACTCAGGCGCCGAAAGCATTAGATTCTCCCGGAAGGCTGTCAGAGCCCGTCAATCACAATAAATGCACCACTGCGGCGAGGAGGATAGCGTGTTGTCAACTCATGAATAGCCGCCTATAGCTACGTAACCCCACTTGGTCGCATTTACTATCACCTCTGGCTATAAATACCTCACACTTGTATAATTTTTGGGTTACTTTCCTCGAGTTGCTATCTTGTTTAAGAATCCAAGTTATTGTTTTCAGAGCCGAGTTGTGCAGAGTATTTTCCCTTGTTTTCAGCGTCCATATCCTACGCAGGTCCGCCATTTGCTGTCCAAAGTTTTTTGTTCTCTACATCGGCTCACGACGGAGAACCTGTCGACTGAAGAAGTTGTTCGTCAATTCCTGCGCCGAGGCTTAGATTTCGGCATGACTACTCCAGTCACGGCTTCGACTTATGTACACCCTGGTTATCAGGACCCCAGACAGTCTCCGGCTACAAGAGCGTCTCCATCGTAGCCAGAAGAACCTGTTCCAGAGCCGTTGGCCACCATGGCGAACTATATTCCGCCGCGTCCAGATGATGCGCCAGAAGTATAGATCCCGAAGAATGCAAAGTATCCCATTCCGTTACCGCCACTACCGGCTAGTGTGCGGGTAGAAGGGCAACTGTTGGGACACATTCCACTGGTCAAATTCTCTGATTTCAATCTGGGAGACTATAAAACGTATCCCCAATTTGCGCCAGATCGATATCTGACGATAGTTCACAATCCCATCCGAAAGGTCGATGAATTTACCCCAAAGGGATTTGCAGCAAACTTGGAGAAGCCAGGTTTGTTGAATTTGTTAAAGCTACCGCACTTTGGGCGTAGCAATGAAGTCAATATAGTTGTTAAGACGCTGCTTTCCTGTGTTCATGGAGGTTACCTTTGGCTCGGGAGGCCAATTGATCTAAATGTTGATTTGATTCACTGCATCACCGGTCTATCTAAGGCTGGTAAGGATCCCAATATTCACTTTGTGGGAAAGGACAAAGACAGAAAATTGGCTGCACAGCTGGTGCAGAGGTATAACTTGACAAGAGGAGGTCGGGCTTATGACCTCACTACAGTAGAAGATGAGTCACTTCGATTCACAGGAAGTCTGCTTGCAGGCAGACTTCTCACAAAGTGCCGACCGAAGGAAGTTACTGGAGCTGTCGTGGAGCTCGCCATCGCAGCTGCGGAGGGAGAGCAGTACAACTGGTCTCTCTTCCTGCTGAATTCTTTCTTGGCTGATTGCCTGAATGTGCAGGACAATGCAGCCCAATCATTCCATTTTTCTTGGCTTCTAATTTTATGCGCTCTCGTTGGGTGGAAGGAGCCCCCGAATACTCAGTTCCTTCCGCGCCGCGCAGGAGAGGTTGCCGGCATGCGCTACATCAACCTCTGGGATTCTCCCAATCCCGCGAAGCGCAAGATGAATCGCGCTGTATTTTGTGAATACTACTATCTCCTCAGAGATACTATTCAAGAAATGCCAAGGCTGAGCCAGGAGACAGCCACATTATATGAAGGAAAGTTGGCTTTTACTGCCGACATACATCAACTTTACCTCCGCCCTTGCGGCATTCCAGATGAATGGGCGCTAGGCCCTTACAGGATGACTACCGAGGATGTTGAAGAAACCATCAAGTCTTGGTCGGATGAGTGGAGGGAGGCCGCCGATCTCGCATCCGCGCTGCCAACCGCCGCTACGAAAGAGAAGGATAAGGGCAAGGAAGCCCTGGAGCAAAGAAGTGATGAAGGCTCCACAGAACCGGCCACCAAGAAGCAAAAAGTGTCGCATCCCGCTGAGGCTATTCCCTCGGGGATCGACCAGTACCTACACGAGCAATTTCGCGAGCTGCGCAATGCGCATGCTCACATCAGAAGTGCTTTAGATTTGCAGTTCGTAGAATTGAAAGGTCTCGCAGGAAGAGTTGCGCAGACCCATGCGCCAGCATCTACTTCGCAGGCGCCACAAGAAATTCCAAGTGCCGAGCGAGTTGAAGAACTCATAGAAAGGCATACTGTCGTGCATATTCCTCCTACCAGCATGACACTTCCAGATCCGCTAGCTGCACTACAGGTAAGCGCCGTTGGGCCCATTGAAATCAATTTGTCTCTAAATCCTATAGAGACTCTACAGCTAGTGCATGAGAAAGTTTCTCTTGAGTTGAGAGCTAGAGAGCTCTCTACATTTCAGGAAAATCAACGACTGCAATCGCAGGAGTTAGAGTTGAAGGCAATCCATAAGAATACCTCTGAGAAGCTTGCACTTTATGAGGCGCAAGACATCGGCATCAGAAACGCAGTGGATGAGATTGCCCAAAAATTGCCGGCTTGCGAGATTCAACCAGACCTCCCTCTGGTTGCAAAATTTCAAATTATTGGAGAAAGGGCGAAAACCCTGGAGCAAGAAATAGTTGCTATGGCTGAAGGCCATAGAACCCAGATCGCTGAGCTAGAAGCTTGCGTTGCTGCGCAGTTTACGGATGATGCGCAGGCACAATTTGAAGCACTAAGCAGAGCTTCCACACAGATGAAAGATAGAATACAGGAAGCCGAGAACCTGATGAGCCAAGCTATGGAAGCTTGGACGGATCTTGAGAAGCTCCCTTTTAAAGTTGGTCTGTCAGAACAGGTGCAAGCTGCAGAACAGTCTCTCACTGTTCTGACTGAAGAAGCTAAGGCCTTAATAGGCTTACCAAAAATGAAGAAAATGAGTGAAGTGCGCAGAATGCAGCAGCAACTGCACAAGCTCAGAACTGAAGATGAGAAGCTCACCAACAGCATTCAGCCATTCATGGATGAGTATGCTGAAATCGTTGGTCAAGTCGAGGCAAAAATCAAAGAGATTGCTGAATCTCAAGAGGTGATTGATACCATCACTAAAGAAGAAGCCACCACAGAAACGGTGTAGACAGCTGTGGAGTGTATCGATGAATTGGACTCCGCTATTGCGCGGTGGAAGAAAACATTCGCGGAGACCCAAGCACAGGCAGATGCGCAAATCAAGCGACCACACGCTAGTGCGAGTGGCTCGAGGTCGAGCCACAAGTGAGTGTTAGGGGCCTGTTGGAGCCTAGGCCGTAGCTATGGTAAAGCTGCGAATTTTGGGGAAAAAGCACAAGTATGAAAGGAAAGTGCTAATTTTGGGACAAGCACTAAGTTTTGGGTAAGAAGGAGACGGTGGGCAGTACGGTGCCA
The DNA here is from genome assembly GCA_027924585.1 of Larix kaempferi. Taxonomy (NCBI): domain Eukaryota; kingdom Viridiplantae; phylum Streptophyta; class Pinopsida; order Pinales; family Pinaceae; genus Larix; species Larix kaempferi. The sequence continues at coordinate 18,948,096 of BSBM01001048.1, forward strand.
GATGGACAAGCTCAGCGAAGATCACGGACCGGAAATCACGGAGCTCGCGCGCACGTCATAGAAGAATGAAGGTGGCTCAGCTACCATAATAAATAAGGCGATGGAGTAGAGGGCTCAGCTACCCTCATTTAAAGGCTAAGTACAGAAGTTATGGTTGCTCGGATCAAGGAAGAGCAACGGACCAGAGCATTGAAGGCGAAGGACAAGCGCCCATACCCACAATCTGCGCCGAAAGTCAAGGAGCCTGCAGGAACCGGCGACATGACTACAAGCGGCGCCTACAGTACACCTAGCCATGTGCGTGGTTAGGGTTTTTGGGAATCACTGTTGGGAAAGGCCCACAGTTTTGTAAAGGTGTGACCGTCATGGCCGCCTATATATATGTATACATGATAAGAAGAAGAGTTAGATATTTTTGGGATAGTTAGATGGTTAGACTGTTCGATAGACAGTCTCAAGGATAGATCATGTGTTGATTATCCTTTGCTATGTTTTCTACCAAGTGTGTAGAACTAGAGTAAGAGTCGGATAGCCGAGGAGCTAATCCCTGAGTTGCCAGACAGTCTGAGTTGACGTCTGCGCCTTTGTAATCTCTGTAGAGAAGAGACTAGATTGAGAGAAGGGCTCCCAGCTGTGTGCGTGGAGTTTCCTGGGAAGAATCTAAGGCTGCAGCTGTGTGCGCAGCATGTTGTATAACTCTATCATTTTCTGGTTAATATAACACTCCCGAGGACGTGGTTTCCCTCGAGGAGGTGAACTTTGCATATTTCTTCTTGTTATAATGTTTGCGTGAATGAGTAACTGTTTAAGTTCATTACCTGTGTATACAAGACTCTTGCATTATCTTTGTGACTGTGTAAGTGAGTTTGGGAAGGTCCCTTGATAGCTATAAGTGTTAAGTACTGAAGAAGTGGTGGAGCACTGTCGCGACAGCGATCGAGGAATGCGATACTGCGCTGGGCGCGCAGGGCGAAGGGGTACTTAACGCATCGACACAAGGAATAGTTGCCTTCTGCGCCAGAGAGGAGAAAATGCGCAGCGGGCCTACTGAGGGAAGAATCCACGCAGTTGCGCCGAGGGGCCTGCGGGACAGTCAGACCACCGACGTCTGAGGAACCAGAAGAGGAGGAACAATCTCCGCGTCACCAAGGTTAAGGAAATCTGATTCCTTAACCCCCCATAGCCACTTCGGGTGAGACCTCGAGCTGCTGCGCAGCTCGTTGCCGAGAGGGCCAGTGCGCCAAGGGGTTTGTTGCTGCGCTTCATTAAAACCCGGGTCTGCCCAAGAAAGCAGCCAACACCCTTGCTCCCAATGTATGAATACAGCTAGAATTACATAAAAGGATAAATGTACAGAAAGGTGATATAACCATAATTATATAGAAAAGAATGATGCATAGACATGTGAGATTTAAATCGTATTTATTCATCCTATAACAAAATTACAATTCATACCTGAACCCTATAGCTTGTATTTTCTTGGTAGAACCTACACAACTCAAACACTAGTTAATGAAATCAATGTTCCTTAGTTTACATGTAGGGTGTAAACTGAATAACTTTGGAACTACCATGATCCTCCCAACCATGAACCGGAACCATTCCTGGTTCTAATCCGATTCCCCCCGCGTTGGCTCCAACATGCAAAGTGATCTAGAGAACCTAGGACATGAAGCTTATTGAACTCAATCTTGGAATAGTACTTCTCCATAATTATGGGACAATTCTCTCTTGGTCAAATAGAGAATGATAATGAGAAAGATGATCCTCTCAATGAGTTTTGTCCTTGCTTTTATAAATAATCTTTTGGAATGGCAATCAAGTTAATAATAATATTTTAATATTAACTTAAGTTTGATTTTCAGTTTGAAAATATAATTCAACATTTATTTATTTATAACTTCAGTTTTGAAATATAATTTAAAAGTTTATTTAATAAACTTCAGTTTGTTTTAGAAATCCTAATTAGTTCATTTTGAACTAATTATTCAATTTTATTTTAATTAATTTAGATTAAAGAGAATGGTTATATATAAGTGGATCTTATATATATGTTTACTTTATCTAACTAAGTACCCTTATTATTCTTATATATTTTATTTATAACTAATTATATATACATAATATCTTTTATATACATATATAAATTTATGCATACCACTTTAGTGCATAGTAAGACTCTTTATAACTAAACAATTTGATTTAATCAAATAGTTTATTTAGCATTTATATTTTGATGCTTATAACAAAATAGGGTCAACTCTTTTGACAAGGCTAGTGGTAGGTTTCGTTTGGTCAACTAGGTTAGGTAGCTCTAGATCCCGTTTGCATGTTGGATTACCTCATTTTCCGTGGTAGTTCCTCTGTCCTTGATGAGATGAGTAATGAATTAATTTAGTCAAGATAAAATAAGTATGATGACTAGTGCTATTTAGAACCTTCCTCAACTCAACACCTTCTTAAGTAAAGTAACCCCTAGTGCTATTCAGAGCTTAGGCTCAACACTTTTACATGGGCGTTATGCTAGTGCAATTCCAGAGCTCTTCGCTCAAGACTAGTGCTAGGATGTATTTGTAAGATACACCTAGGGATACAATGGCCAAAGATCCGATGCTCAAGTGCTTATTCTCAACATCAATTTTGGAGTGCTCCAGGTCTTATTCCCAACACTCTATGTACATCGGGGCTTATGCCCAGTACATAGGTCATCCATGTGCTCCATAGTCCATGCTCAACACATCATAAAATTTAGTCATGCATATCAGAACTCTACACAGTATATAACCAAGATCATCTCAGTATATTAGGTTTTTGTACCCAATCTCAATAATAAAACATCAATCAAATACCTTGGGGCTTTCTTCCTAGTATATAACAATAGACTGCATCTATCAGGGTCCATGCCCAAATATGTATATCTATAAAAAATAAAACATGTGCATTAGGTCTTACGCCTAGTAGACCAAAATAAATCATATGTGTTGGGGCTTATGCCCAATATATAACATCAATATAGTCAACACAATTCAAGATATTACATCCCTCCCCACTTAGAACAACACCGTACCGGTGTTCTAGGGACTAGAAATGAAGTCATGAAATAAGGCAGGGTAAGCCTCCTTCATGGTAGTTTCATTTTCCCAAGTAGCCTCCTTCGATCCAAAGTGCCTCCATTGCACTTTCAATTGGACGATAGTTTGTCTTCTAAGTTGCGCCTCCCTCTTTTCCAGAATGTGGAGGGGCTCTGAAATGAATTCCCCCTCGGGCTGTTGATGTATATGTAACTTTGGAATGTATTTCATATATATTTATTGTACCCTTATAAGAGATGTGTTATTCCTCTATAAGGAAGTGTCGTCATGTGTATTGAAAAGTGTCGCAAGTGTGTGTACTTGCCGATGGGTTATTAGACCACCATGTGTGGGTTCAGCCCTGAAATATATATTATATTGTGGCTGTACCTAGCTAGACAAGTCGGCCCCATAGTGTCACCGGGCAAACAGGTTAAGTATAAATAGAGATCGGGAGATCTCTATTTGTATCATTCGGAAACTCATACTTCTCTCACTCAGAAAGTGGCACACTAGTGAGGAAGAGGATCATCTGATACTAGGAGACTATCTCAGTGTATTTTGGTTGTACTTTGGTTGAGCCATTTCTCTCTCTATCTTTGAGGAAGTTGTGGGGTTTTTCACCTTAGGGTTTTCCCCACTGAAACTCTGTGTCTCTTGTCTCTCATGCTTTTGATTCTTATGATGATTATCATGCTTGTTATGATTGTTATGCATTGATATACTATACATGTTATTCTCTCAGTAAAGATCCTAGAGTATTGTGAATTAATGCTCAAAATTTAACATGGTATCAGAGCTAACCTGAGAAGAAGACATTGTGCACTAACGAAAACTAGGGTTTCTTGTTTATTGGGTTTCTCTCCACATATTTTGGAAAATTAGTATAGTAGATTGAATCTACTCATCAAGGAGAATCTATCTGTCCAATGAGAATTCAATTCTGAGCATTTTTAGATTTGGCCCTAAAAATTAGGGTTTCCACAAAAATAGGAATTTTTGAAATGTGAAGACATAGCTGGAAGCGCCTTGCAAAGATAGAAATTTAGAGCTTTGGATTGAGGTTTTTGGATGAGTAGATCTCCGGGAAACTCAAATTCTAATTCAGGGCTCTCCCTAGTGAACCGGGGAAGACAAAAAGACAAATCTGAAGGGTAAAGCTTTGTTGATCTCAAATTCTGAATACACCAGGCTGATTAGCTCATCAAGGCACATTTTTCTATCCTTTAAGAAAGTTGAAATTCACATTTTGAATTTTTAGGGTTTTTCTGACAAACCCTAATCCGGGACGAGATCCAATTTTCAGCAATTGAAGTGGTAAGACCTAAATCTTTTCTATTTCCATTTGAAGTACTCTTTAAAGATGTCTCACCACACCAAGCTTGATGATAAGCTTGAATGGGATGATAACTTCCGAGCCTGGAAGTATAGGATTGGGTTAATCCTGGAAGAGAATGAGTTGGACTCATATATAAAAGAAGATATCCCTATCCCAGAGGATGAAGAGGCTAAAATATTGCATAAGAATAATTTCGTCAAGACAAAGAGAATCATTGTTGATTCTATCAAAGACCATTTCATACCTCATGTGTCATCTCTAAAGACAGCTAAGGAGATGTTTGACTCTTGGACCAAGCTATTTGAAGGGAAGAACATAAATCAGAAGATGACCTTGCGGAATCAATTGAAAGGGGTCAAGATGTCGAATGGAGAAACCATTCAATCCTATTTCTCCAAGGTCTCTCAAATCAAGGAACAACTTGAAGCTATAGATGAAATGGTGGAGAATGGTGAAATTGTTATGACCACTTTGAATGGCCTACCTAGGTCACGGGACTCTTTTATCCAAGGGATCTGTGCAAGAAAGAAATTAATCTCCTTCAGTAGATTGTGGGAGGAATGTTCTCAAGAAGAAGCAAGGCTTGTGGCAAGAGAAGAAAAGATGGGGAATGAAGACCAAGCTCTCACAGCTCACACTAAGAAGGGCAAGTTCAAGAGGGAGCCAACCCATCACAAGAAGAAATCTTCTCATCATTATCACAAAGACAAGAAAGATCTAAGGTGTTTCACTTGTAATGAGAAGGGTCACTTTGCTGCAGAATGTCCCAAGATCAAAAGGGACAACCACAACAACAACAACTCCAGCAAGAAGAAGAAGGGTAACAAAAGAAGATACCATGCTCATGCTACTGAAGATGATGAACCTCCAAAGAATAAAGCTAGGGCAGAAAGTGATGATGACTCATCAAGTGAAGACAAGTATGTTCTAATCTCTGCTCTCACAGGTACAAGCTCCCATGGTTGTAATGATTGGTTAATTGATAGTGGGGCTTCCAAACACATGACTGGGTTTAAAGAATCTTTTGTAAATCTATCTGAACATGAATCACCCCATAAAGCGAAACTTGGGGATGACTATCAATACCCCATCAAAGGAAGTGGTGAAGCCTCCTACAACCTAGAATCTGGAAAATATTTGAAGATGAAAGAAGTTCTTTATGTACCTGGGCTCAAGAATAACCTTCTCTCCATCTCTACATTGGATGCAAAAGGCATGAGGGTTGCATTCGTGGATGGCCAAGTCCTAATGTGGCCAAAGGGTAAAACTATTAATGATGCAGTGGTGATTGGAGAGCAAGAGGGAGGATTGTACAAATTGAAGGGACAACCTGAACATGCCATGGTGACATGAAGACAAAGATTCATCCATAGTCATGAATCACATAGAGGTATGTATAAATTGTTTTTGCAAAGGTTAACTAATGAGTTATGCGGGTCATTGAAGATAACAAGAACACATTGCTAGACATAACGAGCAAATATGATGACCAGGTATGTTTTTGTTATATATATCATATGATTAATAATGATTACTCTTGAAGCTACAAGGTTGAGTAATCTAGGGCTTCTGCATATTATGTTTCTTACCTTAATTGATGATATGACTAACCAAAAGAGTCATAGGTTTGAGCATTCATGGGTTTAGTTATATTATGTTTATGACTAAACATAAGAATGCTTATTATTTCTATTTGAAATGATCGTGACTATACATGCTTGATATTATTGTGTTTTGATGGTATTAAGATTATACTAATGAATGTTTGATTATGTATGAGACCTCAAGGATATCACAATAATGATACTAATAAGCATGCATAGAGACCAAGGATGAATTTAAGTTCAAGAACAGGTAATCTAGGGAGCAAAGATCAAGAGGGAGCACACTCCAGTGGTTTCTGCAAGGATGCAGATATTCAGAGGGAGTTGACCATCTCTCTACATTCAACAATAGAAAGGTGTAGAAGAAGCTACTTCAGCAGCTCCTGCAAGGAAGCAAAGACTCAGAGGGAGTCCACCTAACAAACAAACAAAGATAAGTATTTTACATATTTGTTTGTTTAAAAAAATTGTTCAATGATGTATATGCTTATGTTCCTAGACTTAGGATATGTATTGTGCATATTAGAATGATTGCATTAATGAATAGTATACTACTAATATGCATGTGATGGGTAAGTGGCCTATGGCACTGTACAACATTCCATTGCTACTTATCTAGAATGAAACCTCTTTGCTGACATGTTGGGAGTAGTGCAAACTCTTAACAATGTTCTGGTAGAGATTGGAAGGCATCTAGAAAGTTACATGATATGGATGAATGTTGTATTAAAAGCATTGGCTAAAATAATTGCATGACTGTATGACATATTTCTTTATGTATAAGAATTAGTTTTGAAAACTATGAGATGTTTCTAATCATGCAATTTAACTTGTCTTGTAAGAAAGATCGTATGTCATCACCTACAAAAGAAGAACTAGAACATTTGTTCAGCAACAAAATTATCTATTGGAGATATTGAAGTTCCCAGGATATGGGAAGAATGCCATGATCCGTCGATCATGAAGAATGATGTTTGGGATGAAGTCCCAAGACCTAAAGGGGAGTTTGTTATGACTTCCATATGGATCTATCAGATCAAGCATGCTCCAAATGGAAGAATAGAGAATATAAAAGTGATGAAATGGAAAATACACCAAATGGATGTCAAGACTGCTTTCTTGAATGGTGTAGTTGAAGAGGAAGTATATGTGGAGTAGCCACTTGGTTTCGAAACACATTACAGGGAGTCATATGTGTGCAGATTGAAGAAAGCCTTGTATGGCTTAAAACAACGTCCCAAAACTTGGTATGATATGATGGACAATTTCCTATCTAGTTTGGGCTTTACCAAGAGTAAAGCAGATTCCAACCTTTACTACAACGTTGAGGAAGGGAATCATGTGGTTCTACTCCTATATGTGGACCACCTATTTGTAACAGGAGATGACAGATTGATTGCAGATACGAAGCGAAAGCTTGCTGCCGAATTCGATATGAAGAACTTGGGGATGATGCACTATCTGTTTTTGGCATGGAGTTGTGGCAGAGTGCAGATGGAATCTTCCTTGGCAAGGGAAGTATGCAGTAGAGATCCTGAAGAGGTTCGGGATGATGGACTGCAAGGCCATGGCCACACCTATGGCATTGAATCTTAAGCTTCTTTGTGATTCTTCATCTGAGCCGGTGGATGTCTCTATGTATCATTAGATGATTGGGTCCTTGATGTACCTGACAAATACGAGACCAGATATTTGCTTTGTGTGAACACATTGAGCTAGTTCCTGACAGATCCGAGGAGTGTTCACCTAGTTGTTGTAAAGCATATTCTAAGGTACCTGAAGGGTACAATTGATTATGAGCTCAAGTATGAAGCGAATCAGAAATTTAACTTGCAAGGTTATGTTGATTCAGATTGGGAAGGCAGTGCTATAGATAGGAAGAGCACATCTGGGTGCTGCTTCAGTATGGGATCAGGTGTGATCTCTTGGTTTAGCAGGAAGCTGTCCTGCGTAGCACTGAGTATAGCTAAGGCAGAGTATGTTGCAGCATGTTCAGCTATTTGTGAGGCAGTATGGCTACGGAAGCTACTATCTGAGTTATTTGATCTCCCATTGGATGCTACTGGTATCTTCTGTGATAACTAGAGTTGTGTGAAGCTATCTGAGAACTCAGTGTTTCATGACAGGTCGAAACACATAGAGATCAAATATCACTATATCAAGGATATGGTGCAAGGAGGAGCAGTCAAGCTCCTATATGTTGCAACGGATGAGCATATTGCAGATGTGCTGACAAAGCCACTAAATAGGGTGAAGTTCGAGTACCTCAGGGAGAGGCTTGGCATTCTTCAGATCGATGACACTTCAAGGAAGAAGTGATGGACACATTTGTCGAATCCATTCCAAGCATGATGGAAGGAGGAACCTTCACATGGCTGTGGATGTAAGCACTGGATGATGAGTATTAGGACGATGCTCCAATTATTGCTCTATATATGCATCAGGATGATGCTGGATATGATCAGTTGGATCATTTATATGTATATGTATGTTCCTTAGCAATTTCTATTACAAGATTTTCTACTGTAAAAAGTTCCTCAGGAAGTTTTATTTCACCAAGGGTTTCCAAAGGAACACTGGGGTCTACCCTCTATCGTCTAGCTGGGGTAGTGGTTCTGTTCTAAGTGGAGGAAGGTTTTGCAACCTTCTTGACCGACGAAGTTGTTGGTTTTCCACAATTATCTCTAAAAATAAAACTAGAAAACCTAGTGGCCACTACGACTAGGGGGCATACAACACACCACTAAAAAGTCCTAAGTATGCAAACCAAGCAAACAAGATGCCTTCCAGAGAAGAGTGTGGGATGATGAGGGCCCAGAACAGATCAATGAAGGGTGAAGAACAGTTACCTGGGGTCCACAATACAATGACTAAGGGTGCAAGCACTGGAATCACCCAACCAACCTCCCAAAGACCTGCAAGGGATTTCCTCCTGGGTCTGTCCTAGGTACAGCAAATATACCCTCTGTTGTCACCTGTGTATGAACCTATGGTCAGATACTAAGGATACCACAACACTGAAAACTCCTTGGGGAACAGTCTCAGGTCAAATCGGAAGGTGTGGGCAGGGTAACTGAGCCTGAAACTCAAAAGAGTCCCCAAACGTGATCCAATCCTAGTATATGCTTGAAAGATAAAGTAGGAGGAGTACTCCCAACAATATGATCTCACAAGACCTACTACATAGATCCCATGCAAGCTTTGAATGAAGTGGGTTTACCTGTGATAGTCAAACTACGATTTTTGTGTAATGTGTGACCTTGGGTGGTTTAAGGTGATTTAAACCCAAGATCCTAACCAAGACTAGTTGGTGTAGTGTATCCCTAAAAAGAAAATTGTTTCTATTTAATTTGATTAAAAAAATTTAGGGCTATTATTACTCAAAAGGTAGTGTGTTTGTGTGGCGTGGTTGCAACATGAAAGCAAAGTGCATAAATTATAACTTTCGACAACAAAACTTTAATTTTTTCATTTAATGTTCTTTCCAAATTGAAATTGAAACAAATTGAAGCAAATTTTCTTTTTGTTTTCTTTTAAAATTATGAACAAAACAAACTATGCTATTTTGCAAAAGAGAGAAGCCTCACTATTCTTAAGCTATCAAATTTTTGCTTTTTGTGTTATTATGAATGAAAAAGAACTCTAAAATTATGAAGCAAATAAGACTTATACAAGATGTGTAAGTATGGCAAAAAGGGTCCTAAGCTCACAGCTATCAAAACAATGGTTCGACAAAGGCTTGTCCTACTAGTTGTTTCAAGAGAAAAAACCTTCACACTTGGAAACAAAGTGGATAGAAAACAAAGAGGAAAGATGCTACAAACTGGAAATCAAACTCAAGGGGAATGTTCCAAAGCGCCAAACCCTAACAAGACCACTAAGCCAAGCAATCTGTAGGCAAGCGAGTTAACAACCACCCTACTAACACAAAGACTGAAAGATGAAGCAAAACTAGAGTGCTCTAATCTCACTTGATGCTAGAAAAAGATAAAGAAGTCAAGAAATGTTGGAAGTCAAAAGTTTGGAATACACCCTAGAGGCTCCAAAACAGACCAAACCCTAAAACAAAGGATAAGATGCATAAAGAGCAAACAAATGTTGCCACAAACAGCAAATGCAAAGCATACAGGTTTGTAGGTCAGCAACACATTGTCAGGGCAAGGATAAGCAATTGTGTTCACTAAGGAGCAATGCTTAGTCTCCAAAAAGGTTAAAAATGGACCAAACACTTCACCGGTAAACAAGTGACCTAAAGATGGCAAAAAGACTCAAAGAAAGGTTATGAGACTCAAAGAAGAGTTACAAACCTCAAGTACCAGTCAAGGAGACCTAAAACAAAGTCAGAAGACCACCCAAAAAGGCAGAAAACTCAACCAAACAACCAACAGAAGGCTACAGGAATGTACCCTACTATGCAGTAGGGAAACTAGCGCTCCTGGAGGGATGTATAACAGAGTAGCGTATGGACGCTACTGTATGTATAACAGAGTAGCGCCCAGGTCTTAAAGAGTCCAAAAACTGACTTTGAAAAGATGCAAAAAGACTGAGTGAAGCAGAGAGAAGCAAGCAGGGGATACCTACAGGGCTTCTCAGCAAATTAAAGGAGTTAATAGGTTCTGGAAAGACAAACAAAAAAGGTTTCCTAGAGAAAAAAAACAACCTTCCCCAACGGAGTCGCTAGTCTGTTGGCAGAAAATACTACCCTATAGTAAGGAAACATATACTATCAACTTAAGGGGGTTGACAAGTAAGCACATTACTTGCATTACAGAGATGTTTATGAATCGAAATAGATTATAGGTCTTGAGGACATACCTTTTGACCGAAGTTTGATCCTAGCTTTTATCCGATCTTGCACTCAATCCTCAATCCAATCTCCTGTTCTATAAACCTGCAAAACAAAGACCTTTTTCAAGGTATCTTGGCCAATATAACAATGATGCAATAGAACAATGATTCAAACATCAAATATTAACCAATATAATCCAAATACATACATAATCTGATTAGTACTTGATTTGGGACGAGAAAGATGCTTCAACCTTTATTATCAAAAACAAGTGAATGATACACAGTAAACCTTACTTTGTAATGTGTTCATGCAACCTGATCCTGGGCTCGTGCTCTTCTCTAGATTGGAAATCTTCCAGCATAACCTCCTCCAATACAAGCTTCTCTTATGAAAGAGTCTCTCTATAGTTCGCATGTCTAACCCCTCTCTTCATTCCTCCTTGTATTTATAAGACAAGGGAGGCAGTTCACGTCGAGAGGTGATTGTAGAGGAAGTTGGGGAAGTTGGGAAACCAACTGCAACTAATCCTCGTTCGTGAAATTAATTATTTTTTAATCATCTTTTGAGGTGTACGCTACTATTTCACAGTGGAGTAGCGCCCAAGGCACTACTATAGTGTTTTACAACTAGCTCTCATCACTTTTTAAATGTTGTACGCTACTCTATTGAAGAGGAGTAGCACCCATGAGGGGTTGAGCGCTACTATTGCACATTGGAGTATGGTATAGGCGCTAGTTTGTTAAGGTAGAGTAGCGCCCATGTCTCAAAATGACATTTTTTAGGGTTTTGCCAGCTTGCAAGGAGGTGGAGTAGGTCAAGGTCTCATCTAAGGTCAACATGCTCCTCCATCCAAGTTGTCTTTTTGTGTGATCTACAACTCAAGGTGATCATGGACGGAGAGGTGCAAGTTTGACCTATAACAATAATCAAAACAAATCATAGGTGTTGAGGCTTTAAGCCCAATATATAACATTAGAAATAGTTAGCCAAAATTCGGGATATTACACTACCCTAAATCATGTCTTGAACATAAGTCTTCTACATTACTTCCATGGCTCACAGTTTACATTCTTCTTGACTACAACCTTTATTGGCGAGTGCAAGTTCAATCTGAATGTGAATTCACCGATGATGTTCTCTACGCCTACCTGGTAAGCAATATTCCATCCTGGGTTTTGAATTCTCCTGAAATGGGGTTAAGAAGAAATATGGGATTGATGAACTTAGAAAATATTGTACTACTCCATTTATCTCGATGAAAAGAAGCATTCTGTCTATTCGTAAAAACAAATGGTTAGGTATCTTGTAGTCGAGAAGGGTAAATTTTATAGGCGTTGTAATAAAAATAAGGACTCTACTATTTTTGGGACATCCCATTTCATGGTTCTTTCTTAAAAGTAATGTCGCGTATTTCCTTTTTGGACAGAGTAGACAGACATGTTCTGGGTTTTCGACAAATCTTGAATCCTTCACTATTTATAAATTATGTTATATATATTTCAAAGGAAGAGTTTAGGCAACTCCTACTGTTTAAAAACAGTTGCACATTGAATCTTGAGGAGAAAAATACCCTGAGATATTTGATTTCTTTTTATGAAATTTCCCATGTTTATTGTTCGCTAATATTATAATTTCACAGGTTATCTTCGACTGTAAAATAGATCTGGGATTTCGAAAAATACTTCTCTATAGTTTTATATGTATAAATGTATATATTATTATGGAAATTTGACCTGTCCCTTTTGATTTAAAACTGGTTCTAGAGTTCCGAAGTGTACTACATTTCTCTAGTCATGTATTTCATAGCCCGCACTTTCTTTTTGTGACGGTATTGTAATACTTTTGAATTTATAAAAATGCAATTCATACGTTAATGGTCCAAGCCGGTGCCCATAATAAAATTTCCTTAAAACTCGATTGCTTTAATAGTCATGTAGATAATCATTAGTTTAGGTATTAAAGTATTTTTTGTCCTCTACTGACTTAGAATAAACGATCTACTTACAATTTTAATGTTAAGAAAACTATGGCGATACTAGCCCCATCTGGCCGCCAAATTCCTTAAAGGCTTAATCCAACCTGAAAGCTCGGGGTTATGACTCTTTAATTGAGCAGGATCAAATCCATCTGATTACTATTACAGTTAAGTATCTATTCGCTTAACCGAGTTTTATTATTTATCATGGATCTTTGGAGATCGGTCCTCCTTCTATCTCGATGAGAAAAGCACATAAGAACTTTTAACCTTGCTGCTATCTCGATCGGGTTAGTAATTAAGAGCCTTTTCTTTGAGGGGAAAAACCTAGTAGAGTTTAAAGGTAAATACTTCTACTTTGTACCATATATCACTAGTCATTAAAAAGAAACGAGACATAAAATAACATTTTTCGATTGATTTCCTAACACGATACAGAGACCACTATAACTTGTATCTGCAGATCTTTTTATGAACATAATACACTATAAGAGAAATTATGAACATTACACAATTAAATTATAAAAATTCAAATTAACATATACAAGAGATTCATCCACAATTCTCAATAATTTCAATAATTCATATGAAATTTCAAATAATCATGGAAACTGACATTAAATTTGATGTTGAATGAGGTTGGAACAACCACGCTCTGCCCAACCGTAGATCTAGAACTGTCGCTTGAGACACTCTAATCTCATCTGAGTCAATTCATGCATCCGAAGAGTGGAAACTAGTTAACCTCTGTCAAGTTCTGGTTCACTTTTTTCCTAACACCATTGTGTTCCCACAGAAAATACTTTCTTTTCCGAGACATACTAAGCAGCATCCTCCATCATGCATATGTCGTCTTATTTTTTTTGTTGCCTAGGTCTTTTGCAAACAGCCTATTCCCTTTAGAATTTCGTGGCTGTCAAGATCCCTACTCACTAGGGAGTTTGTCCAGTGCCATTTAATCCACTCTTGACACTTGTTTGACTTCTCCGAGGTTAACTCTTCTTGTCCACCACCCTTGAGATACACCATTCCCTCTTTTAGTGTGATTGTCCTCACCAAATTCATTTATTTTATTAAGAAAAAATGTTTTTCTTACATCTATGGTGTCCATATGTGGACACTTGGCAACTTTCAAATCTAGCCAAAAATATTCTTTCTTCCAAATAACTAGGGACTAATAACTTAGTAAAATAATTAAATCAACAACTTCGAATTGTTTTATGTAGAGATATTACGATGAGCGTTGCCCTTTTTTGTCTACAATTCTTATCTAGTGCCTAATGGGAAGTAAGAGCTCTAGTTTAGTAGGGCACAGTAATGAAAGGGGTGCAACCCTTAGTTGGGGGTTTATTCTTGTTCTCGATATATATATTGTATATTATCTATGACTTAGAAAGGGTGCAACCCTTTGGTGTTGAATATCTTAATAGTTTAATAAAGGATATATATATATATATATATATTGATGGAGTCTTCCATCTTGAAAGATTGATAATTGTAAATATTTTATGCATGAGAGGAAGCCAAGATAGGGGAAAACCCTTGGCTTAACGTTGTTGAAGTTAGTTCTCAACCTTAAAACTATTTTGACCGTTGGATTGCATACATATATTATTATACCTCAAACAACCTAGTGAAGGCATAACTCTAGGCTTGAGGTCATTAAGTTCAACTCTACATTAGTGGATTCATTGCTCAGCTCTCGGGTGGCCTCTCGGTGGCAGAAATACACACCGGATAGAGAGCCAAATGGTTGGGAGGAAGGTTGTAGTTAAACCTTCAGTTACTTAAGTCGATGAAATCTAGATGAGTACTCCTTTATATTGTATTGTTTTAAATGTCAAGTTTATAATTGTACATTTTGGTCATGAGATGTCATGGACCAATACCGCTCATGTAAATGTATGCTCCTTGTTATGTTTATATCTATTGTGCTTTATTAGTAATTGGTGATGTGTTTCATATGTTAAGTGGTCATTGAGGTCTATATGACGATACTTTATATTAGAGGATGTGCATTTGTTTTGGCTAGGTTATGTGATTTGCATAATAATAAAGTGTGTGAGTTATTTTATAAAAAGACAGGCATTACTATCCAGTCAATCAATGCCATTGGCAGGATGAAGTTATAGCTGGTTGACATAATGCATCTACCTTGCATTTAAGTGGGAAGACATCCACATGATGTTATATAATGAAGTGGTACCTTATATATATTTTGAATTAAATTATTGTTAAAAAGGATATGTATAATGTATAGTAACTTGAATGGCTAATGTTAGGTTGAAAGTTGAGTAGTAGAAATATTATGGATTTAGATTAAGCTAGATACATGATCTTGTATGGTAAAATAAAATGATTGCATTGAAAAATAATTATCCATGATGAATCATTAATGAAATCATATAAGTATGACTTCTAGATCCAAAGATATTTTGCATAAGGACTTCTATTTACATTATGTTAATGAGTATGTTTTGAAGATAAATGTGGGAAGCTACATAATGAATCCCAAACTATTAACATTAAAGGACTAACATTTTTACACCCATTTCCTCCAAAATCACAGTGAGGATTTCGGATGCGTTACAACTAGATATCAAATTATTACCAACAAGAAAGTAATGCAGGTGAAGCCAACGAACAGCATCAGAGTACTGCAATTTCCATTTATGATGGAGAGGTTTCCTGTGAGACTTTTCCGTAAAGTGGATTCCACAGCTTTCGAGGAAATAATGGCCTGCCGCTGTAGATTCTTACCATCAGTTTTCCATCAACACGACAGGATATACTCCATGGCAAACTGTCTGCATCTAAGATATAATTTCAGAGCAAAGATAGTATTTATATCTATACGTCGTGAAATAATTATACACTGTCTGACATTTCGTAATGTAATAATGAAGAGAATAACGGAATAATTGTTTTCCACTGTCCAGAAGTAGAGTCAAATCTAAGTTAGTACTAATTAACTATTATGATATTATGAATTTTTTTTTACAGATTGAAAATTTAAAATCACAATGATTCATGATTCATAATGTAATAAGTGGAGAGCATAGCAGTAAGTCCTTGTGGGATGTGACGTGCAAAAGGACAAAGACAGAGTTAGGATGTGAGGTGCAAGAGAATTAGTATATGCAACGTATGAAATAAAAGTCAATACATTTTTTATTTTACAATAGCAGCACGCCCTAAATAAAGATCTATTGTTCACCCAACCAAGGCTCTTGATACATGTTGAAAAATGTGCACTATGATTAATCCTTTAAGAAATATACTCCTAAAATCTAGGTAATCTCTTGCTGAAAATGGAATGTAGAAAACATGGATTGTTGAATTAAGCTATTATTAATGATCTTTCTTTTTTACACTGATATTTATTTTAATAAAGTTACAACCTTGATTTTTTTAAAGTTAAAATAAAAAACTTTAAAGTAAAATAGTTTAAATAAAAAATTAAAAAACAATAATAACAATAATAATAATAATAATTAATTTTTAAAACCATAACCATGTAGATGCCAATTTGGTGTATGAGATTATTTTATTTGTAAAATATAAGTTTAAATATGAAGAAAAATAAAATATATACACTTTGCACAAAATACATATAACTATTTAAAAAATAATTATATAATAAAAATATAAACTACATAATAATAATAATAATATATCTTAAAATCATTAAATATCTAATAAAAAACCTAATTGAAATTGATATAAATTAACAAGCAAATTAAAATAAGCAAACAATTTATATGAATATGTAGTTACTTTCAACAATTTACAATTGTACAATTGCTATGACAACAAATTGTTGAATAATTTACATTTTTAATTATGGTATAGAAAAACTAATATACTTCCGTGAATATCCACAATAATTAAATAACCTCTCAATGTTATTCCATTTACAACTAAATTCTCTTTAAGAAAGTCGAGTTTATTACAAATCTTAACCATTTACAACTAAGTTGTGAATGAATTCATTGCAAATGGTATCCCACTTTAATTGATGAATTTTTGGGAAAAATAATTAAACATAAAAAAAAATCATAATTGCATGGATTAATAATAAAACAAGTTAATACATTATCTTTTAATTTTAATTTGGATTGATGTCAATTTCCTAAAAAAATTGTTGAAATGTATAGTTATATGTTGCATATTAAACTAGCAACAACTACATTTTTAAAGTGGTTGGTATAAGCTCACCTATATATATCAACCATGACTACACATGTATATCAACCATGACTACACATTTAAAAGCGGTTAGTTGATATACATCGATCCACATATACTAACCAGAATTAAAAATGTGGTTGTTGCTAGTAGACATCGAATGCGACGAAGTAGTGAATTTATATTTTTTAATATTAATTATTATTTTGAAATAATAACATAATTATAACTTCTTCTTTTTTCACTCCAAAAAAAAACAAAAAACAGCTTGTTATTCCTTAGAATTAAAGTTGAGTCAAAGCATTACATTTGTAATCAAAGTAGTGAGGTCAAAATTCAGTGGCCTCTACTACAAACAATAAGCTTAGAGGATAACTCCTTTGTTCATACAATTGTCTAAATAAACCTAGCACCTTCCATCCGATCCTCATCAAACTTGTCCAAACATGCTTGCATAGTTTATAAGGGGCTTGAAATTGGAGAGGTGAACCTTGAGCTCTTCTGGAGCAATGGCTACGAGGGTTTGGTGCTGGGGGAGCTTAGGGGGATTTTTTGGCGAGAAAGCCTATCTCTGCCTATGGTAAGTCAAGATTGTTGAGCTTGTAGAAACTTGGAGTTATAGGTAACCTTCGGGCTATCTACAGTACCAACCAAGGTAAAAAAAAGGTGGGAATGCGATTTATGTCTACAAGCTCCAATTTCTGATTTATTTTCAGTTCTGTCTTTTCCCTATTGGTTTTGTCACCGGTGGTGGATGCCATTGTTGCCAAATTGATAGGTTCTTACTATCCTTTTTGGCACATTGTTTTCATTTAGCGGTAGGCTTCTTTTTTTAGTTTTAGGGCTTCTATCTTTGGTGGTTTGTGGTATAGATTAAGAGAAATGGTCCTAATTTAGCAGACCGATATTTCCTGCCATTGTTATCCTTTCCTGACATGTGGAGGCTTTTTGTGATTTTTTTAGGTTTAAACTTTTTGGAGATTGCGACGGCTAGGGTTTGGGTCTTTAGTATGGGAAAACATGCATTAACTCCACCATTTTGCCTCCCGGTTACTTCTGAGATGGTGCAGGAACACACTAAAAATGTGAATTGTAACCTCCTGGGCTCTCAGGCTCGGGTCCGCAGGAAAGCTAAGGTTATTAAGCCTAGAGAAGGACGCTTGTAGTTTTCTGTGGATTGTGATCTTAATCTGGAAACGATGAAGGTACTGGCCTCTTGTGGTGTTGTGGGCCGTTTGGAATATGCTAGTGGTAGCCAAGAAGAGTTAGTGTCGTGGGTGAACGAGAACTGGATGCCAATCTGTTGTTTAGCTCCACAAGTTAATTTGTTCGTGAACAGATGGATACTGTTCACTTTCCCTGTGGGTGTCAATGTCGATGGCATCCTGAACCAGGTGTGGCTTTTCAAAGAGGGCTCCTTATGTCTCAAAAAATGGTATGTTGGTTTTGACCCACTTAAATATTCTCAGTGAATTCGCCATCTATGGGTGATCTTTCCCGGATTCCCTATTGAATTGTGGTCTGAGAACAACTTAATCGGGTTGGCAAACACAGTAGGCAAGTTTATCTTCTTTTTTTCTAACAGGAACAGGGAAAAGAGTATATTTATAAAAGCTGTGCACAACTATTCATTACAAGCATATAAAAGAGTTTTTTGTAGAAGGAGAAATTTCTAGGAAGATTGTAATTTCTATTGACATTTCTTTAAAAGCTTTGAATCTTGTCTTTCTGGAGCTATTCAAAATGGAACTGGGATAAACCTTGATAAACTGACTGTTTAGGAGAATATATAAATACATTGGCAAAATAGATACAAAAATTGGAACCTGGGCTAGAAAAGAAATTAGCCATAATTCTTGAGCTAGACTGAAGCAGCGTCCACCATTTCCTAGTTTATCTCCTAATTGACCGTAGTGTTTTCCTGCACATGACTTCCCTGCGTTTTCCCTGTCAACACTGTCATGTCTTCCTATAGCACATCAACCTTTCCCATTAGCTCAAACAAGTTTTTTTCCAAATCATCAATTCTCGAATCCTAACAAGAAAGCTGAGAGATTGTGTAATTCAGGTCCGCAGCCATCTCCTCATTTTTCCTTACACTAGTATAGCCTGCATCATAAGTAGTGCGAATTGAGAGTTTTATATCCACCACGGTGCAGCTCAGGGTAGCTATGGCTGATATTACATTATGCAATGAGCCAAGACTATGGCGAAGGTCAAACAAAGGAAGCAGTGGAAGTCTGGGAGATTGAGGGGAGTCCAACTCACACAAGGAGAGCCGACTAAGAGTAGAGCAGGGGAAATGAGGGGGACGGGCCATTGCATAGAATGAAAGGAGCGATGAGGAGGGAGGAGTTAATATCGGCTCATGGGAGTTGACAACAAGGAAGGAGGCCATGTGACAGGTGCGTGGAGGGAGAGGATGGCATGTGGTAGACGCATCAAGGATCGGGGGTGAGTAAGTGGAGCATAACAATGAACGAGGGATTGGGAGAACCCTCGGAGGACCAAGGAACCCATGATTTAAGCATGAAATAAATCGAGCCCTTGACATTAACTAGGGGATGTAGTGAAATCCCTTGGCACCATTGTGATCCTGCATATGCCCAGGTTCTAATAAGGTTCCTCTGTTTGTCTCCAAGTCAGCTAGCCATTTATTCTCTCTTAGGATGTGATAAAAAGAGACTTTAGGGAGGAGAGCATTGGATTTTAGCCTTTGCATAAATATGTTAGCTTTTGTACCTTGAAGGGCAGAGCCCTTTCTCATGACTTGGATAACATGCCTGGAGTCACCAAATATTTTGAGATTGTTGATTCTAAAGGAGGAGGCCAATCCTAATGAGAAAATAACAACTAGCCATTCTACCTCATTATTTGTTTTGTTGCCAAGGCCCCAAGAGAAAGCTGCTACTTTGTTTCCTCGGGATCAAAGAGTATCCCACCTACACTTGTCGCCCCAATAGTAGGCAAGTTTATCAAACTTGATAACAAAAACCCTTTTCGGGTATGACCGCAGAGTTGCAAGGGTGATGGTTGAAATTAATATGAGGCAGGGTTTACCAGCTGAAATCGACTAAAATTGGGGCTCTACGGTCATAAGCCAGAGATTGGATTATTTTAAAATTCCATTTTACTGCTACGTTTGTCGTGAGATTGGACATATTACTGCAAAATTCCCTTTCTCCTTGGAGGAGGCTATCTGTGAGCCATTGCCTGTTTCGAATGCAATGCGTTCTTCTTCATCACATGGTTCTTCGGAGGTGAAGACATTTTCGGGTAAGTCTCTAGAAGAAACCCCATATAAAGGTATTTCAAAGAATGAATTAAATTTTTATGAGGATATTGAAAACTCATTAAATCAAAGGCTTTCTAGAGGGGAGATTGCTTTAAATCTCTCTACTAAGGGCGGGCCTTTTTTGATAGAGGGAAACTAGGGTTCTATCCACACTAGTTGGGGTATTGCTGAACAAAATCTAGAGCCTATTTCTACGGAACTTGTGAGTGCTCCTACCTACAATGTTTCTAGGGTTTTATCATTTGATGAGAAGGCGATACTTGTCGAGAGCGGCTATAATCCTAGTAATGGGTCTCCCTTGTTGTCTCCTTTGGAAGTTTTTTCAAAAAATCCGTCCCCAAATTCAGATGTTTTACCAGCTAAGAGCCTTCGGTTCAAAAATGTTACTGTTAGAAAGGCAAAGAAATCCCGTGTGGCATACAGTGATGAGAAAATTGGTGATGTTTTTGTTCCTCTTTCGGTAAGAATTGATGATGCCTCTAATGTTAGTGGTGATCCGTCAAACCCTAGGGCACTTAGAGCAGTGATGCCCCCTATCCAGGGTAAGTAATGTTGATTGTATCCTTAAATATCCGAGGGTTAGGCAAGGTTACCCGAGGTAGGGCCTTGTCGAAACTGTTATCTGCTTCTAGCCCGGATGTTCTTCTCATTCAGGAAACTATGTGTATTGATACAAAGGCTATTCTAAAATTGGTTAATGTATGCCCGGGGTGGGAGTTTTCTACTATTAGTGCATGTGGGAAGTCTAGAGGTTTGATTGTTGGTTGGAACCCTAATTGTTTCTGTTTCAAAACCTATAAAACCAAGTGGGGGATTTTGATGCGGGGGCAGGGGTTATTTCAAAATTTTCATTTTACTATCCTAAAATGCTATGGACCTTACTCTAGCAGGGTTGAGTTATGGGATCAGCTCAAGTTTTATGGGCTACTTAAATCACATAATCTTATTCTTCCAGGAGACCTAAATTTCTCTTTAAATTGGTGTGAAATCTGGGGCTCCAAGGCTCGTTTTGATGAATTAGCTTAATATTTTGCTGAACTATTGGTAAATTTTGACTTGGTGGATGTGGCTCCTGCACCTATTATGCCAACGTGGACAAATGGAATAGTTGGGAAAGAAGGCATCCTTAAAATACTTGATTGCTTCCTGGTTTTGCGGCCTCTGTTGCAACAATTTCAAAGATACCGATCATGGGTGGGGGAGAATATATTCTCGAACCATTGGCCCATTTTTCTTCAGTGTGATGACACTCAGGGTCTAAAGAATTTCCCATTAAGTTTAATAATACATGGCTTCATGATGAAAATTTTTGTGAGACTGTTAGACAGTTCTGGCTTGATCCATGTCAGGATTGGGGCTTAAACCCTATGGACAATTTTGTTTTAAAACTCAGAAATCTAAAGGCTATGGTAAATTCATGGATAAAAAATAAAAAGAAATTGGATCTACAGGAGTATGAGGATTTGCATATACAGATAAGTATGTTTATCAAAAGAAATTTGACTTCATGGACAATGAAGTGGATTGAGATTTACTTAATTCACTGAATGCAAAAAAGGAGGCTATATTGATTCAAGAGGAAGCCGAGTGGCGGTTAAAAAGTTGAGCCTTGTGGCTAGAACTTGGGGACAGAAATATGAAATATTTCCATGCCTATGCTTCGTATAGAAGGAACAAAAAATAAATATGGGAATTAAAAGATGATGACGGGGTTTCTATTACTGGACAGAATCAAATTCAACTTGCTCTAACAAGTTTCTTTGGCAATATTTTTAAAGATCCATGAGGTAGTGATTTGCTAAAACAAATAGAGATTGCTCGCCTATTCCCAGTATTTTTCAGCCCACAAGAAGCATTGGAACTAGAACAGGAGGTTACACTAAAAGAATTGGAATATACTTTAAAATTGTTTGCAAAAGATAAAAGTCCTGGGCCAGATGGCTGGACTGTGGAGTTGTTTCTTCACTTTTTTGATTTAATGGGAGAAGAAATTCTAGCGATGGCGGAATATTCCAGAATCAATGGCTATATTTTGGGAGGCTTGAATTCAACATTTCTGACATTAATTCCGAAATGCAACAAACCCTCATCTTTTGGAGAATGTCGGCCTATTGCATTATGCAATTTGATCTACAAGCTTGTATCCAAGATCATAGTTGTGAGGATTAAACCTGGGCTGTCAACGTTTGTGTGAGTAAATCAGTTTGGGTTCCTCCATGATAGACAGATTCTGGATGCAGTTGGCATTACCTTGGAAATAATCCATACTATAAAGATTCGAAACACAAAGGCTTTCCTTCTTAAAATGGATCTTGAAAAAGCCTATGATCGAGTGGATTGGTGCTATCTCAGAATTCTTCTTATACAAATTGGTTTGTCACCTATGATGCTGAAATGGATTATGTCTTGTGTTACTTCAACAAACATTATTTTTCTTGTTAATGGGATCCCATAAAAAAATTTTAAGTGTTCGCGTTGGATAAGACAGGGTTGTCCACTGTCACCTATTCTATTTGTGCTAGTCATTGATGGTTTAAGTAGAATTCTTCTTAAGGCAAAATCTATTGGTCTTATAAAGGGGATTAAACTCTCCAGAGAGATATCTATATCTCATCTTCTCTTTGTTGATGATGTACTTCTAGCTGGTGCAAACTCAATTGGTGAATGGAGATGCTTCAGGAATTGTATATCACTGTTCTGCTGTGCTTCTGGTATGAAGGTAAGTGATAGGAAATCCATCTTATTTCAGCATAATTTGAATGATATGCAAATTGTGGAATTACAGAATGCTCTTCCATATAAAGTCCAGGAACTAGTGGATGGTTTTACATATCTGGAATATTTCTTAAAGCCGAATAATTATAGAATCAAGGACTAGTCTTGGCTTGTTAAGAAGATGGAGTATAGAATTCAATGCTAGACAAATCAACTTTTATCGGTTGGAGGCCGCCTTATACTGGTCAAAGTGGTTCTTACAAGCATCCTAGCTTACTGGTTATCTCTGTTTAGATTGCCCAAATTGATCCTCAAGCAATTAAATAGACTATGCTCAAACTTTCTTTGGACAGGTGGTTTGGAGCGCAAAGGTCTAATAATGGAAAAATGGGAATATATTACTACTCCTGAGAAATGTGGAGCCTAAGGGATTAAAAATTTGGATATCTTTGTGAAGGCCTTGCGGCTAAAGAGATTTTGGAGAGGAATGTTGGGTAATACTTTATGGTCTGAAGTATTAAAGGTGAAGTACATGAAATCAGATACATTGGATTGGATCAAAAATCCAGTCAAGTGAACAAGGAATTCCTCTGTGATATGGAAAGGTTTTATGTAGGTTTTTCAATGGATTGGTAATGATTTATCTTGGCAGGTAGGAAATGGACAGAAAGTCCAAGTTGGAGTTGATCAAATTTTGGGACTTGACGAGGAGTACAAGCTTTCAGTGGAGATTCGAGAATTTCCTAGAGACAGAAGTTTCACTACTTTAGATCGTATGAGAAATTATGTCGCATTGCATGGAACTTCTTATTGGTTAAAAGGAGGAGATTTGGGTCTTCTGGGATGTTATGAAAGAGAATAGGATTATTACTTTTTGTTAAATTCTAGCATAAATGCACAAGCAAGATCACTAAAAGAAACATAATCACAAGATAGACACAGATATACCCTGTGAAACCCTCATGGGGTAGAAAACCCAACAAAGCTTTCCTCAATATAGATAATCAACCCAATACAAGATAGTAGTCCACAACAAGAGCTCCTTCTCCACCAAATGTAGAACTCTCTCTCTCTTATGCGCACAAGTGAAGTGTGAGGACAAGTGAGTTAAGTGAGGAACAACCTCCTCTACTTATACTTGTTTTCCAACTGACTTTTTACCCTATGAGGCCGACTTGTCAATTTGAGTCTAATAACCTTCAATAAAATAACTTCGGGCCAATCTCTACATAGGATATTTAATAACCCTAGTTCCCATAATTCAATGGAGGAATAAACATCTCCGGATATACAATAGAGTCCCGTCGAAGGAATAAAACATCTCCGGAATAATACAAATATAATATTCTTTGAAGTTACAATATTTCAACACTCCCCCTTAACGAGAAGGATATTATAACAACAACTGCAGGAGCAAGGAGTCATCGACTACATGATACATGATATATCTATAAATCATTGGAAGCTTTCTTTAAACATCATCAGTAACTCATGCAGTTACTGGAACATCTTCAAGATCTTCAATACTGGAACATCAACATCTTCAATACTGGGTCTTCATTTTCTGCAGCACTCGAACAGCTACATCATCATCACACGATCATCAGCATCATCATCACACGATTATCAGCATCATCATCACACTATCATCAGCATCGTCATCACACGATCATCAACATCGTCATCACACGATCATCAGAATCATCATCACACGATCATCAACATCAATTATCAGCATCGTCATCACAAGATCATCAGCATCGTCATCACACGATTATCAGCATCGTCATCAACTGGATCCACTCGATCATCAGTACAACAGTAGCATATCCTGCAATACACATGATCCAATTACGGGATGATCAATCCCTCTCTCTTTAGGACATAGGTCCAAGGATGATACAATCCTAATCTATTTACAGGATGATTAGTCCTTATCACTTTAAGACACCTCACCATGTCTAGGGACGATGCAATCCCAATCGATTAATAGGATGATTAGTCCTTATCACTTTAAGACACCTCACCATGTCTAAGGACGATGCAATCCCAATCGATTAACAGGATGATTAGCCCTTATCACTTTAAGACACCTCACCATGTCTAGGGACAATGCAATCCCAATCGATTAACAGGATGATTAGTCCTTATCACTTTAAGACACATCACCATGTCTAGGGATGATGCAATCCCAATCGATTAACAGGATGATTAGTCCTTATCACTTTAAGACATAAGTCCAAGGATGATGCAATCCTATCATGTACATTTTGAACCAAATGCTCAGGGAAGATGCAGTCCTATATACGTCCGCTAAGGACCATATTATTGAAGACATCTGTCTACGGATCATTTTAGGACTGAAGTCGAGGGATGATACAATCCTCATCGTTCGCTAGGAACCACATTCTCGAAGACATCTATCTACGGATCACTTTAGGACTGAAGTCCAAGGATGATACAATCCTCATCGTTCACTAGGAACCACATTCTCAAAGACATCTGTCTATGGATCACTTTAGGATTGAAGTCCAAGGATGATACACTCCTCATCGTTCGCTAGGAACCGCATTCTCGAATACATCTATCTACGGATCACTTTAGGACTGAAGTCCAAGGATGATACAATCCTCCACCAACCTCATTGTTGGAACAGACAACCTCATCTTCAACCTTATCATTGAAATAGGTAGGAACATTATCAATACAAGTATCCTCATCAATACAAATATACACATCATCAATACAAGTATCTTCATCAATACAAGTATACATATCATCAATACAAGTATCCTCATCAATACAAGTATACACATCATCAATACAAGTATCCTCATCAATACAAGTATACATATCATCAATACAAGTATCCTCATCAACACAAGTATACACATCATCAATACAAGTATCCTCATCAATACAAGTATACACATCATCAATACAAGTATCCTCATCAATACAAGTATACACATCATCAATACAAGTATCCTCATCAATACAAGTATAGAAAACATAGATGCAAGGAAACAAAACATAGATGCAGGTATCCTCATCAATACAAGCAACCATATGGTCTAGATAAGCAATCTCATCATCAATATAGGTATCCACATCGATACCGGTACCCAAAGATATCTTCATCTATCATATCACTCCCCCTTTCGAGGAGAGTCCTTTTGAACTACACCAAGCTTGTCTCGAAAATGCTCAAACTTTACACGAGACAGAGGTTTGGTTAGTATATCAGCAACTTGCTCATCCGTGCTCACATATTCGAGCTTGATAGCTCCTTTTTGCACCATATCCCGTATATAGAAATAACGGATCTCTATGTGTTTTGACTTATCATGAAATACTGGATTCTCAATCATCTTGATACAACTCTGGTTATCACACAGAATCATAGTGGGCTCCATCTCTAAGTCAAACAGTCCTGATAATAAATTACGAAGCCATACTGCTTCACAACTGGCATAGCAAGCAGCTATGTACTCTGCTTCAGCTGTGCTGAGAGCCACACTAGACTGCTTCCTACTATACCATGAGATCATAGTAGTTCCCAAACAATAACATCCTCCCGATGTACTCTTCCTGTCTGATACACTTCCTGCCCAATCAGCATCAGTGTAGCCATGCAAATTTAAATCATGATCTCCACTATAGTAAAGACCAAAATCTATCGTACCTTTTAAGTACCTCATCACATGTTTTGCATCTATCATGTGAACTCTTCTAGGTTCCTGTTGGAGCATAGGCCGCAACTATGGCAAAGCTGCCAATTTTGGGGAAAAAGCACTAAGTTTTGAAGGAGAAGTGCTAATTTTGAGGAAAAGCACCATTTTTGGCGGAAGTGAACAGTGTGCGGTACGGTGCCAGATGGACAAGCTCACCGCAGAGTGCGGACCAGAAATCACGGAGCTCGCGCGCACAAGTCAAAGAAAAGAGTAAATAAGGTGGCCGAGTAGAAAGCTCAACCACCACAGTAAATGAAGGAAGTGATGGAATATAGGGCTCAGCTACCCTCATTTAAGGAAAAGTACAGAAGTTATGGTTGCTCGGACCAAGGAAGAGCAACGGGACCAAGCATTGAACGCAAAGGACAAGGAGCAAAGAATGATGAAGCGGCACCCATACCCGCAATCTGCGCCGAAAATCATGGAACCTACAGGAAGCTGCGACGCGACTGTAAGAGGCGTCTAAAGTACATGTAGCCGTCAGTGGTTAGGGTTTTTTGGGATCACTGTTGGGAAAGGCCCACAGTTTTGTAAAGGTGCGAC
The DNA here is from genome assembly GCA_027924585.1 of Larix kaempferi. Classification (NCBI taxonomy): domain Eukaryota; kingdom Viridiplantae; phylum Streptophyta; class Pinopsida; order Pinales; family Pinaceae; genus Larix; species Larix kaempferi. The sequence goes on from BSBM01001048.1 coordinate 18,975,352, forward strand.
CCTCAGGGCCACCTATATATATATGTGTGTAATTGTAAAGGGAAAAGGGTTAGATGGGTTAGCCGAGTCGGTTAGAAGCTAAGAGTTAGAATTGGATAGCTATAGAGCTAGTCATTGAGTTTACAGACAGTCTAAGTTGATGTCTGAGTCATTGTAATCTCTGTAGAAGAAGAGAATAGATCTCAGAGAAGGGCTCCCAGCTGTGTGCGTGGAGTTTCCTAGAAAGATCTAAGGCTGCAGCTGTGTGCACAGCATAACTATGTAATCCCCATTGTGAGCTAATATAAAATACAATTCCCGTGGATGTGATTTCCCCGTGGAGGTGAACCACCTAATTCTTGTTGTTATGGTGATGTTTTGAGTGAATGCATGTCTATGTTTTACTATCTAGGTTTACATGAATGTTTCGTTATCTTTATGAATGGGTATGTAAAGTAAGTCCTTGAATCTCCCTTAGAAGTTATACTCGTGCACAGTCGAAGGAGTCGGTAAGAGCACTATCGCCGCAACGCGTGAGGAGCGTGTTCCTGCGTTGTGGTGTGAGGGCAGAGACGATACATAGTGTATCGGACGTAGCGGGTAAAAGCCTGGTGCGCAGGTGCGAAGATACCGCACAGCTAGGCTGGGAAGGGTGAGTCCCAGCGCAGTGGCACTGTGAGGCCTGTAGAAGAGTAAGATGTTCTGTTCCGAAGTTTCTGCATAAGAATGGAAGAGAGAAGACTGTGGACTCCACACCACCTCGGTTAAGGAAACCTGATTCCTTAGCCCCCCCATAGCCACTTCGGGTGAGACCTCGGGCTGCTGCGCAGCCCATTGCCGAAAGGGCCAGTGCGCAAAGGGGTGTTTGTTGCTGCGCCTCCTGAAAATCTGGGTCTGTCCAAAAGCAGCCAACAAATCGAGACCATTTGTTGGCTGCTTTTTGGACAGACCTGGGTTTTCAGGAGGCGCAGCAACAAACACCCCTTGGCACACTAGCCCTTTCGGCAATGAGCTGCGCAGTAGCCCGAGGTCTCACTCGAAGTGGCTATGAGGGGCTAAGGAATCAGGTTTCCTTAACCTAGGCTATGTGGAGACTATAATCTTTCCCCTCCCTTCTGGGAGGATACCTCGGAGCAGAACGTCTTTCTCTTCCGTAGACCTCTCAGCGCGACAGCGCTGGATCTCACTCTTGCCATCCTAGCTGCGTGTTATCTCCGCACCTGCGCATGAGGCGTTTACCCACTACGTCCGATACACTAGGTATCATTTCTGGCCTTGCGCCTCAGCGTAGTAACACACTCCTCAAGCACTGCGGAGATAGCGTTCTTACAGGTTCCCTCGACACTGCATGAGTATAACTTCTAAGGGAGCTTCAAGGACTTACTTTACATACCCATTCATAAAGATAACGAAACATTCATGTAAACATAGATAGTAAAACATAGACATACATTCACTCAAAACATCACCATAACAACAAGAATTATGTGGTTCACCTCCCCGGGGAAATCACGTCCACAGGAACTGTATTTTATATTAGCTCACAATGGGGATTACACAGTTATGTTGCGCACACAGCTGCAGCCTTAGATCTTTCTGGGAAACTCCATGCACACAGTTGGGAGCCCTTCTCTTAGATCTATTCTCTTCTTCTATAGAGATTACAATGACTCAAACATCAACTTAGACTGTCTGTAAACTCAATGAGTAGCTCTACAGCTATCCAATTCTAACTCTTACCTTCTAACCGACTCGTCTAACCCATATAACCCTTTTCCCTTTATAATTACACATATATATAGGTGGCCTTGAGGGTCGCACCTTTACAAAACTGTGGGCCTTTCCCAACAGTGATCCCAAAAAACCCTAACCACTGACGGCTAGGTGTACTTTAGATGCCTCTTGTAGTCGCGTCGCAGCTTCCTGTAGGTTTCGTGGTTCTGGCGCAAATCACGGGTATGGGCGCCGCTTCATCGTTCTTTGCTCCTTGTCCTTTGCCTTCAATGCTTCGTCCCGTTGCTCTTCCTTGGTCTGAGCAACCATAACTTCTGTACTTTTCCTTAAATGAGGGTAGCTAAGCCCTCTATTCCGTCGCTTCCTTCATTTACTGTGGTGGTTGAGATTTCTACTCAGCCACCTTATTTACTCTTTTCTTTTACTTGTGCGCGCGAGCTCCATGATTTCTAGTCCGCACTTTGCGGTGAGCTCATCCATCTGGCACCGTACCGCGCACTGTTCACTTCCACCAAAAATGGTGCTTTTCCTCAAAATTAGCACTGCTCCTTCAAAACATATTGCTTTTTCTCCAAAATTGGCAGCTTTGCCATAGCTGCGGCCTATGCTCCAACAGGCCCCTAAAACTTACTTGTGGCTCATCCCTGAGCCACCCGCACTAGCTTGTGGTCGACTTAGTTGTGCATCTAACTTTGCTTGGGTCGCAGCGAAGTCTTGCTTCCACTGCGCAATAGCGGAGTCCATGTCTTGCACACATTCGGTGGCTGTCTACACCAGGTCTGCAGTAGCTTCTTCTCCTTCTATGCCGTTGACCAACTCTTGAGACTCAACAAATGCTTTGACCTTGGCCTCTGCTTGGACAGCAAGTTCAGCATACTCATCCATAAACGGCTGAATGATGTTGGCGAGAGTAGCATCTTTGTTTCTGAGCCTGTGCAGCTCTTGCTGGACTTTACGGACTTCGCTCATCTTCCTCATTTTGGCTAAGCCTTCCAAGGACTTAGCTTCTTCATTCAGAACAGTTAGGGACTCCTCTGCTGCTTCAACCTGTTCTACAAGAGCAACTTTAGAAGGGAGCTTCTCAAGCTCCTCGCAAACTTCCATAGCTTGTGTCATTAACTGCTGGGCTTCATCTATTTTGTGCTGCATCTGGATAGAAGCTATGCACAGTGCTTCAAGTCGTACTTGCGTCTCATCCATGGGAGGTACTGCGACACGAGCTTCCAACTCGGTGAGCTGCTTTCTATGGTCCTCAGCCATAGCAACTACTTGTTGTTCTTGGGATTGCACCCTTCTACCAATGCGTTGCACTTTCTCAACTAACGGAAGGTCTGGTTGAATCTGGCAGGCTGGCAGCTCTTGGGCGATTTCATCAACATCATTTTTAGCCCAGTGTCTTGCGCTTCATGACATTCAAGCTACACAGAGATCTCCTTGTAGTCTATCCTTAGCACTGCTTCCTGCGTCTGTAGTCTTTGATTGGCGTGGAATGTGGAGAGCTCCCTAGCTCTCAGCTCAGTAGAAACCTGCTCCTGAACCAAATGCAGCGTTTCCAACGGAATAAGTGAAAAATTTATTTCAACAGCGCCAACCACGCTTACCTGTAGTGCAGCTAAAGGATCCAGGAGTGTCATGCTTGCAGGCAGTATATGTACAATAGTGTGCCTGTCGATAGGTACTTCAACCCGTTCGGTGCTTGTAGACACTTGCGGCACCTGCGAGCTGGATGTTGGCGCATGGGTCTGCGTAACTCATCCTGTGAGACCTTTCAACTCCACGAGCTGCAGGTCCAGAGCACTTCTGATCTTGGCCTGAGAGGTCTGCAGCTCACGAAATTGTTCCCTCAAGTACTAGTCGAACCCTGCGGTAAGGGTCTCAGAGGGATCTTCAGTCGCTTCTACGGGGTGCGACAGCTTCTGCTTCTTTGGAGGTGGTCCTGACGGACCTTCATCATTCTTCTGCATGGCCTTTTCCTTTCCCTTATCTTTTTCTGGCATCGCGGTAGCGATGTTAGAAGCCTGCTTCCATTCATTTGGCCAGGACTTCATAGTGTCCTCGACATCCTGAGTGGTCATTTGGTAGAGCCCTACGGCCCATTCCTTTGGCTGAATTCCGCGAGGGCAGAAATAGATTTCATGCAAGTTGGCAGAAAAGACCAACTTTGCTCCATAAATTTCTGTCATCTCCTCAGTAAGCCTTGGCATCTGCAGGATAGTATCCCTGAGGATATTGTAGTACTCAAAGAATATGGCAGAGTTCATCTTGCGCTTCACAGGATTATTAGAATCCCAGAGGTTGACATAACACATCCCTGTAACCTCTCCTGAACGACGCGGAAGAAACTGAGTGTTGGGCAGTTCCTTCCACCCGACAAAGGCACACAAGATCAAGAGCGAAGAAAAATGGAACAGCTGATTGGCGGTGTCCTGAATGTTGCGGCAGTCATCCAAGAATGTATTCAGGAGGAAGAGAGACCAATTATACTGCTCTCCTTCCGCAACTGCAACTGCGAGCTCTACAACAGCTCCAGGGACTTCTTTCGGTCGGCACTTCATTAAAAGTATGCCTGTGAGCAGACTACCTGTGAATCTCAGTGCTTCATCTTCTACTGCAGTGAGGTCATAAGCCCAACCTCCTCGCGACAATTTATATTTCTGCACCACCTGTGCAACTAGCTTTTGATCCCTGTCTTTACCAACGAAATGGGCATTGGGGTCCTTACCAACCTTAGATAGGCCGGTAATTCGGTGAATCAGGTCCACATTCAAATCAATTGGCCTCCCTAGCCAAAGATAACCACCATGAACACAGGATAACAGGACCTTAACAACCACATTAACTTCATTGCTACGCCCGAAGTGCGGTAGCTTCAACAGGTTCAATAGTCCAGGTCTCTCCAGATTTACTGCAAATTGTTGTGGGACGAATTCGTCAACTTTCTTAACAGGGTTATGGACCACTGTCAGATAGTGATCCGGCGCGAACTGTGGATACGTCCTATAATCTCCCAAATTATAGTCGAAAAACTTAACAAGCGGAAGATGTCCGAGCAGGGATCCTTCTTCGTGCACGATTTCTGCCATTGGTGGTAATGGAATCGAATACTTGGCATTCTTGGGAATACGCACCTCGGGTGCATCATCTGGACATGTAGGAATGTAGTTAACCATAGTGGCCAAGGGCTCTGGAATGGTTTCCTCCGGCTGCTGCTACTGGTCCTGTTGAGATGCCCACGTGCCCGGCGACTGTCTGGGATCAGGAAGTTCGATGATCTTGATCAAGGTACCCATTCCGAAATCTAAACCTTTGCGTCTAAACTGATGGACAAATTCTTCAGTTGACAGGTTCTCCGTCATGAACTTATATACACAACTTAACACTGATCAGAGAAGGGCAGAACAATGTAGGATACGAACTCTGAAAGCAAAGGGAGCAGTTTGCATGACACGGCTCTGAAAACAATGACTTAGACTCAAGCAAGACAACTATACAACTCGCGGAAAGTAACCCAAACATATACGAATGAGGGGTATTTATAGCTAAAGGCAGTAGTATATGCGGACAAGTAGGGCTAATAACCGTAGGAACCTATGCATATGAGTTGACAACCCCCCTACCCCTGCGCCTCTGTGGTGTATTAAATGTGATGGACGGGCACTGGCAGCCTTTCGGGAGATAAGCTAAGGCCTTCGGCTCCTTAATTAAATGCGGATCTTCGTGAAATCAAACCGAATCTGTCATATCAACTACAATTAAATGGCGGTCTCATCCTTCATTAAGACTCAGACGCGGCTACAGAACTTTCGTAATTCGAATTTTCAAATTTTCGGCAGGTAACTTCAGCATGGGTAACTGTGCATATAGAGGGGTCCACAGCGAGGACTCTGTAAGAGCAAACAAAATTAGACAATAGGGAACTCCGTAAGAGTGAAAGTTTGACAACCCGGGGAACTTCACAAGAGCGACAATAGACTTACTCAGAACAGGCTCTATTACTTGTGTGGATGGTTCGAGGAACTACGCGGGAAGCTAGAGACTGAAAATGTCTCGCGACTTCCGTGTAGACTAATAAGTGCAATGCCTCTTTCAACTACACTGGACATCTGCATGACTTTAGCAGCTGATTAGGTCGACAGGGCGGAGTGGCCGTCACGGTAAAGCTTGAGTCGACTCCCGTTGATCATTGTGGGCAGCAATTCTCCATTAAGCTTCACAAGCTGAACTGCTCCTCCTTCATTTATCTTCATTGCTTGAAAGCCTAACTAGTGTATATGAAACTTGCTTGGGAACTTGATGAATTTACTATCGTAGAGGAGTACCAAGTCTCCTTCCTGAAAGACTTTATTCTTAATATGCCTGTCATGCCAAGCCTTCTGTCTCACCTTCTGCTCTTGTTGATGGAATCCAGCTAAAAGCCTGTCTTCTTCTAAGGTAACCAATTGTGACAGCCTTTCGCTCATAGTATCAGTATCTGCCATTTCTATAATTTGAGCAATTTTGAGACTGGGAACAATGTATTCCATGGGCATAACTGCTTCTTGTCCATACACCAAACTGAAAGGTGTGTGACCTGTTAATTTCTTGCATGTGGTTCTGTAAGCCCATAACACAGCTGTGACTCTAAGGTCCCAATCATCTCTTTGTTGGTTACAGATCTTAGTCAGGGCATTCTTCAGAATCTTATTGAATGCCTCCACCGTACCATTAGCTTGAGGGTGGTAAGGGATATGAACACTCCCTTGTCTCTCTATATGGCTCGCTCTACGAGCTCGACTATCTTCTGGGATAGACGCAAAAGAATGCTGGTCGAGGCCTACTTTATACCGTTTTCCACCCTGTATGCTTTGAAGAAGCTCCTCTCAGCCTCGCTGAAGCTCTTTCTCGTATCTACTGCAAACTCGTTGATGAAGCCTTCCAGTAGACTGTTCAACCAAAAGTCTACTGCGTGGGACACAGGATTGTCTACCCGCTTCAAAGTGCTAACTAGCTCAGGCGTCCAAACGATAGGTCGATCAACATGCACAGTAGGTTGAGTATCTGCTAGCTTGGATACCCACTCATGCAACTCAAGTGCAAATGTTACAAAGAAGATTTCATAAAGGTCAGTATAAATATGCTTCTGCAACTAGTCTTCTACCTTCAACCTAGGGCTTCTATTTTCACGTTCAACGAACTCTCTAGCCTTTGAATCAAACCACTCTTGAATTTCTTTAGCTGTAGGATTCCAGCACCACATTGCCTTCAAAATAATAGGGTTAAATCCGATGGCGGAACCATTTGTTGGATTAACAAGTCTCAAGGCAACATAACCATTTGTTGGCTCCCTTTTTCTCTAGGTTTTGCATCAATCTCGCACGTCGCCAGAATAAGAAGTCTTAAGGCAACGGAACCATTTGTTGGCTGCTTTTGGACAGACCTGGGTTTTCAGGAGGCGCAGCAACAAACACCCCTTGGCGCAATGGCCCTTTCGGCAACGTGCTGCGCAGCAGCCTGAGGTCTCACCCGAAGTGGCTATGGGGTCTAAGGAATCAGGTTTCCTTAACCTAGGCGATGTGGAGACTATAATCTTTCCCCTCCCTTCCGGGAGGATACCTCGGAGCAGAACGTCTTTCTCTTCCGTAGACCTCTCAGCGCAATAGCGCTGGATCTCACTCTTGCCAGCCCAGCTGCGCGGTATCTCCGCACCTGCACACGAGGCGTTTACCCGCTACGTCCGATACACTAGGTATCATTTCTGGCCTTGCACCTCAACGCAGTAACACACTCCTCAAGCACTGCAGTGATAGCGTTCTTACAAGTTTCCTCGACACTGCACGAGTATAACTTCTAAGGGAGCTTCAAGGACTTACTTTACATACCCATTCATAAAGTTAACGAAACATTCATGTAAACATAGATAGTAAAACATAGACATGCATTCACTCAAAACATCACCATAACAACAAGAATTATGTGGTTCACCTCCCCGGGGAAATCACGTCCACGGGAACTGTATTTTATATTAGCTCACAATGGGGATTACACAGTTATGCTGTGCACACAGCTGCAGCCTTAGATCTTTCTAGGAAACTCCACGCACACAGCTGGGAGCCCTTCTCTTAGATCTATTCTCTTCTTCTACAGAGATTACAATGACTCAAACATCAACTTAGATTGTCTGTAAACTCAATGAATAGCTCTACAGCTATCCAATTCTAACTCTTACCTTCTAACCGACTCGTCTAACCCATCTATCCCTTTTCCTTTTACAATTACACATATATATAGGTGGCCCTGAGGGTCGCACCTTTACAAAACTGTGGGCCTTTCCCAACAGTGATCCCAGAAAACCCTAACCACTGACAGCTAGGTGTACTTTAGATGCCTCTTGCAGTCGCGTCGCAGGTTCTTGCAGGTTCCATGATTTTTGACACAGATTGCGGGTATGGGCACCGCTTCATCATTCTTTGCTCCTTGTCCTTTGCCTTCAATGCTTCGTCCTGTTGCTCTTCCTTGGTCCGAGCAACCTTAACTTCTGTACTTTGCCTTAAATGAGGGTAGTTGAGCCCTCTATTCCATCGCTTCCTTCATTTACTGTGGTGGTTAAGCTTTCTACTCGGCCACCTTATTTACTCTTTTCTTTGACTTGTGCGCACGAGCTCCGAGATTTCCAGTCCACACTCTGCGGTGAGCTCGTCCATCTGGCACCGTACCGTGCACTATTCACTTCCGCCAAAAATTGTGCTTTTCCTAAAAATTAGCACTTCTCCTTCAAAACTTAGTGCTTTTTCCCCAAAATTGGCAGCTTTGCCATAGCTGCGGCCTGTGCTCCAACAGTTCCACCAGATACTGACTCAAGGTATTCACAGCAAAACATATGTCTGGTCTAGTGTTAGTCAAATATATTAATGATCTAATAATTTGTCTATACAGAGTTATGTCCACTAACTCTAATGAGTTATCTACTAATAACTTCAAGTTGGAGTCCATGGGAGTGGCCATGGATTTACAGTCCAACATACCGAATCTTTTCAAAATCTCCACAGCATACTTACCCTAGTTTAGAAAGATTCCTTTTGGGTCTTGCCATACTTCTAGGCCTAAGAAGTAGTGCATCAATCCGAGATCTTTCATCTCAAATTCTGAAGAGAGCTTCTTCTTGCACTCGATAAGCTGTCTCTCATTTCTAGTCAGAAATAGATCATCTACATACAATAATAATATAACACGTTCATCATTCATAACTTTGAGATAAAGGTTAGGTCAGCTTTACTCTTGGTAAAGCCCAAGATTGTCAAGAAACTGTCAATCCTTCTGTACCAAGCTCTAGGAGCTTGCTTCAACCCATACAAAGCCTTCTTCAGTTTGCATACATGAGTTCTTCCATCTTCTACCTCAAATCCAAGTGGTTGTTCTATGTACACTTCTTCTTCAATTACACCATTCAGGAAGGCTGTCTTAACATCCATCTGGTGTAGTTTCCATTTCATCATCGATGCAAGTACCATGATAGCTCTAATGGAAGTGTACCTAGCAACTGGTGCAAAAGTTTCTTCATAGTCAATTCCCTCCTTTTGAGAGAATCCTTTGGCTACAAATCTTGCCTTATATTTTTCAATGCTACCATCCGCAGCATGTTTTATCTTGAATATCCATTTGGAGGACACTACACTTTTATCTTTTGGTTTGGGAACTATATCCCAAACATCATTTTTCATTATGGACTGGTATTCTTCTGTCATTGCTTCTACCCATTCTTTATTCTGAACTGCTTCTTCATAGCTAGTAGGTTCCTGATCCACTAGTTTACACATCAAAGCCATATAGTTGGATACTAGCTTTGGTTTGTTCCTTTCTCTAGTGGAGCCTTCAGGAGCTCCATACTTTTCAGCTCCTTGAATAATGTCTCTGGCCCATGCTGGCCTTCTTTTCCTTGATAAGTTTGTAATGGGGGGTTCTTGTGGTTCTAGTAAGTCATGGTCTTCAAGTGTAGTATCTTCGGGAATGGGTGCAGCCTTTGTGATCCTGGAAGGTGTGTCTTCTTCATAGATTTCTTCATGTTGGCACTTCCTAGATCTGTTGAGAGCTGCTTCTTCATCAAATGTCACATCCCTACTAATTTCCATATGATGAAAACCTGGGATGTAAATTCTAAATGCTTTGGATGATTCACAATATCCAACAAATATTCCCTTCTTTCCAGAAGGATCCAACTTGGTTCTCTTTGCTTTTGGAATGTGAATGTATACAGGGCATCCAAATATTTTAAGATGACTTACCTCAAGCTTATTTCCTGTGAACACTTCTTCTGGAGTTTTGAAATCAAGAGCACTATGGGATAGTCTATTTTGTACATAGACTGCTGTTCTAGCTGCTTCAGCCCATAAATACATAGGTAGGTCTTGATCATGTATCATTGTCTTTACAGCTTCCATGATGGTTCTATTCTTTCTTTTCGCAACACCATTTTGTTGGGGATTGTAGGGAGTAGTTATCTCTCTCTTGATTCCATCTTCTTTACAGAAATCTTCAAAATCTTTTGAAGTATATTCTCCACGATTATCTGTTCTGAGTATTTTAATTTTCTTTTCTGAAAGATTTTCTATTAATGCTTTGAACTCTTTGAACTTTCCAAAAACTTCATTCTTCCCTTTTAAGAAGTATATCCAAGTTTTCCTTGAATAGTCATCGATAAATGTGAGATAGTATTCATATCCACTTAAAGATGTGGAGGGCATTGGTCCACATACATCTGAATGGATCAATTACAAAATGCTTTTGGTCTTTGTTTCACTCTTTGGAAATGGGTTCTTGATGTTCTTCCCCTTTGCACGTCCTTTGCATGTGCCATCATGGTCAACCTTTAAGTCTGGTAGACCTGCAACTACCTTGCTTACATGAGGTAGTGCCTTGTAGTTAATGTGAGCAAGTCTCCTATGCCATAGCTCATTTGGGCTAGTGACTTCATGTATAAGGGCAGCTTCTAGATTACCCTTGAGCTTGTACAAACCTCCTTCCTCTTCACCAATAACAATTGCATCCTTAATAGTTTTACCTTTGGACCACATTAATACTTGTCCATCAATGAATGCAACTCTATAGCCTTTCTTGTCCAATGCTGAGATGGAAAGCAAGTTCTTCTTCAATCCTGGAACATACAAAACTTCCTTCATCTTCATGGGGGTTCCATAATCAAGTTTGTAGTTTGCTTCACCAATTCCCTTGATGGGATATTGATAGTTATCTCCTAGAGATACCTTTTGTGGGGAGGTCTTTTCTTCAAGTTTTGATAGAGTCTTCTTTTGTCCTGTCATGTGCTTTGAAGCACCACTATCGATAACCCATGTACCTTCTCCAGGTGTTATAGATCCAGAGAGTGCGGAGAATAGAACATACTCTTCTGCATCTTCTTCTTCGCTTCTTCTAGATCTTTTCTTGAAGAAGTTCCTTTCCTCATCTTCTTCTTCTCTTCTAGGTCTTTTCTTGTAAGGCCTTTCTTCCTCTTCAACTTCTTCTTCACTATCATCTTCTGCAAGATGTGCTTGATATCTTTTGTGGTGAGTACCTTTTTTCTTCTTCAGAGGACAGTCCTTAGCAATGTGTCCTATTTTGTGACAAATAAAACATTGGAATGAGGAGTAATCTATTCTTTGATTAGATCCTCTTTTCTTTTGAAATCTTTGTGGAGGATGAGACTCCTTGTGACTATCCTTCTTAAAGTAGGATTGATTCCTTCTTCTCTTGGTGTGGGTGGCCAAGGATTGGTCATCTTCTTTGAGCAATGCTTCTTTGTTGGCAACCCTGGCTTCCTCTTGAATGCAATCTTCCCAAACCACATCAAACTTCATAATTTCTTTTCTGGCACACATGGTTTGGATGAAAGACTCCCAAGGTCTAGTGAGACCATTTAGAGCAGTCATGACTAGTTCATCTTCATCAAGGGTATCTCTAATAGCATCTAGTTGTTCTTTGAACTGAGAAACCCTTGAGAAATAGTCTTGAATAGATTCTCCTTTATTCATCTTGGTGTTCTTCAGTTGAGCTCTCAGGTTCATCTTCCTGTTGATGTTCTTTCCCTCATACATTCTGGAGAGAGCATCATACATTTCCTTTGGGGTTTTCTTGGAAGCCACTTGGGGAATCAAGTGGTCTTTAATAGAATCAGCTATGATTCTCTTTGGCCTAATCAAATCCTTTCTTTGCTTCTCTTTGGCTTTATCTCCTTCAGGTTCTGTAACTTCATCCTTGATGTACTGAGCAAGATTATTCTCTTCAAGAATGAGACCAATTCTGTATTTCCATGCCCGGAAATTTTCTATACCTTCTAACTTGTCTTCAAGCTTAGTGCTTGGAGCCATCTTCTCTTGGGGGAGTCGAAGAGGCAAGAGATAGAATAGTACTTACCTAGAAACTTTAACCCTTTTAATTTTCCCGATCCTGGGACAGAATTTCTGGTTTATCGCACTTTTGGTAAAACTAGGGTTTGTCTTTCCCAGAGTTCTACCCAACAAAAAAGTTCGATCTAGGGCTCAAAAGATTGGTTTTGAGAAGGGCTATCCAACCATGTAATCAGAATTCAACAATACCAACTTTTTGCAGAAACCAATTTTTGGTTTATTGCACTTTTGGTAAAACTAGGGTTTGACTTTCCCGGAGTTTTACCCAACCAAAAAGTTCGATCTAGGGCTCAAAAGATTGGTTTTGAGAAGGGCTATCCAGCCATGTAATCAGAATTCAACAATACCAACTTTTTGTAGAAACTCTAATTCTTACCGGAGAGAGAGAGAGAGATATTCTTACCTTGTGAAAGATGTCCTATTCAGGCTAGCTCTGATACCATGTTAAATTCTAGCATAAATGCACATGCAAGATCACTGAAAGAAACATAATCACAAGATAGACATAGATATACCCTGGGAAACCCTCATGGGGTAGAAAACCCAGCAAAGCTTTCCTCAATATAGATAATCAACCCAATACAAGATAGTAGTCCACAACAAGAGCTCCTTCTCCACCAAATGCAGAACTCTCTCTCTCCTATACGTACAAGTGAAGTGTGAGGACAAGTGAGTTAAGTGAGGAACAACCTCCTCTACTTATACTTGTTTTCCAACTGACTTTTTACCCTATGAGGCTGACTTGTCAATTTGAGTATAATAACCTCTGATAAAATAACTTCGAGCAAATCTCTACATAGGAGATTTAATAACCCTAGTTCCCATAATTCAATGGAGGAATAAACATCTCCGGATATACAATAGAGTCCCGTCGGAGGAATAAAACATCTCCAGAATAATACAAATATAATATTCTTTGAAGTTACAATATTTCAACACTTTTCCCGTTTGGATTCCTGTGGATGTAGGCTTACGACCGAGTGCGATGTATTGAAGTGGGATGGAAATCCTATCTCAGGAGAGGTTACAACCAAAACAACTTATAATTATATTATATCTAACAGGAACTTCTGCCCACAACATTGGTGGTTCAAGAAGCTGTGGAAATGGAAGATACCTATTAAGCTTAAATGATTTGGATGGTTTGCATTTAAAGAGAAATTGAAAACTTGGGATGCCGTAGTTAGAATGGGGTGGACTCGACCAAATAGATGCTCCTTATGCAAATCTGATGCAGAATCCACTCAACATATTCTGGTAAATTGCAGTTTTACTAGAGATATTTGGGAACAGATTTGTGCTGGTTTAGATATAAATTTAGATTGGGGAAGGGAGTCCTCTGAGTTTTCATTCTTAAAATGGTTCAAGGAATGTAGAACACACCCTGTGTTACCACTTTTTATATCATGGGTTGTTTGGTATATAAGGAACAAAACAGTTTTTGAAGACATGATTCCTTTGGTACCAAATGGGGTGGCAAGAAGGATTGGATCTTTTCAGCCTATTTTTAACTACCCTATGCTTTTCTTTGATGGTGCAACACAAGATGGAATTTGTGCAGTAGGTGGAGCAATTTTTCTAAATGAATCTCATCATTTCTCACTCAAAATGAACTGTGGACTGGGAACCAATATGAAAGCTAAACTCATTGCTCTGTGGTGTGTCTTAAAGGTGGCTAAGATATTTGGTATTGATGACCTGAAAATATTTGGTGACTTTAGAGTCACAATTAAATGGGCTCTAGGTGAATTTGACCTTAAAGTACTATCACTTGTTCACTGGTGCCAAAGAATCAAATTAGATATCCAAGGTTTCAAGAATATAACTTTTCAGCATATTTTCAGGCAACATAATTCCCTGGCGGATAAATTGTCAAAACAGGCCCTGATGGGTGATGCTGGGATTCTGGTGTGGGAAGAAATTCAGAGCTCTCAGATTCTAAATCAGGGAGTTTTGAACCTTTTTGAGTAAATTTTGTTGTTTATTAAAGAAATGACAGGATTTGAAAATGTTTCAGTTATGTTTTTGGATGATTCATAGGTTTGACTAACATGTTGCATGATGATCAACAAATCATTTTGTAAAAGTTCATGGCTTAAGGTTTTTTGGACAGAGATGTCTGAAGAAATCCTTCGAACTTAAGCTTAACTTCATGTACCTTTTGATTCCAATTGAATAACATTGGTATGCTTTTTTCTTGCTGGGAAAAAATTTGTCTAAATAAACCCATGATCAATCTTCCAAAAAGATCAAAATAAATTGCATTAAATTCAACAATTCCAAAAATATGACTTGTCTAACATGACTACATTCATGCATTCAAAAGACCTCTATACATATGGATTTTCTCTCATTAAAATCATCCATCCATATCTCCAATAGCCTTCATGAAAGGATTATAACTAGTATTACTATTATCAAATAATAAGTAGGATAAAATTATAATTTAAAAAATAAAATAAATATAAATTAAAGAAAAGAAAAGTAAATTAATTAGTATTGAATTAAATTAAATTAATTGATATTAAATATAATTTAAAAAATTATTTAATTTAATTTGATTTATATTAAATGTAATTTAGTAAAATAAAATTATTAAATTAATTTTTATTATATTATATTAATTTGATTAAATAAAATTTGTATTTTTATTAAGTAAATTCAGTTTAAATTAAAATAATAATATTTTCATAATAATTATAATCATAAAATAATAATAATTATTATTATAAAATAATAATATTTCTAAAAAATATTTTTTGAAAAAGTAATTTAATTTTATGAAAATAAAATAGAAAATTTTCATAAAAACAATTAATTTTTAATATTTATAATACTATTATGAATTTTAAAGAAAACCAAATAATCTTTATTTTCTTAAGGAAAGATAGACCATGATCGATCTTAAAGTCCAATAGATCAAGATAGTCTCAATAAACCTTAAAGACAATCATCATCATCATCACCGGTAAGATATGTAAATATTTTTTTTAAATGCTTTTTTATATTAAATAAATATTTATTAAAAAGAAAAAAATTATTAGAAATGTCTATCTTTACATATGGTTAAAAAGGAAATGGTAGAGATATGTGCAACCATCTATGAATATAATAACAATGTAACACGTGACATTGAATTTGATAATGGTATTTGATATTGTCAAAGCATGCAAGTGAAAAAAGATATAGTATATTCATTAAAGAAAAACATTAACAAAAACATTAAATTTTAAATTGTAAATACATGCATAGAAAAATTTTGTGGTAAAATTATTTTTATATGAGGAGTAACTAAAACCTCAGTAAATACATGTAACAACCTCAACATAGTAAATTTTGGAAAATATGAAAACTTTTAAAATATTTGGAAGAGCTAGAAATTATGTAAATTTACAACCCAATCGCTAATTTCCAATTCTCCTTTCAATTTATCATATTTATTAAAATATTTTCCTCTCATTTTCAAATATAATGAAACCAAATTTTGGAAAATATAAAAACTTTTCCAAGAGAAATTAGAAATTATGTAAATTTACAACCTGATGACTAATTTCCAATTCTCCCCTTCAATTTATAATGGAATCAAAATTTCAACCTTACTAGTCATTATAATTCCACGTATACTCCTACTATGATCTTCCTTTTCAATTTTTTCCATAGATAATTGAAATTATAACTTAATGCATCCATTTTTCATTCATATATATATTCGAATAATTACACTAACAACAATTACTATCATTACCCTACCCATCCATTCTTTCAATTATACACATAATCGAAATCACTTCCTCCAACCATTTTTCATACCAATACATAAATAATGTAAACATAAACAAATCATTTTATCTAACCATTTTCTTTTATGCCAATTTATATACAATATAAAAGTAATCAAATAATTTTATGTAACCCTTTTCTTTTATGCCAATATATATACAATATAAACGTAATCAAATCATTTTATCTAACCATTCTCATGCCCATATATAAATAATATAGACATAATTGAAATCACTTTATCCTACCTACTTACACGAGATATAAAATCATAAAAGTCACTTGGTCTAACCATTAGAATTCATCACTAGCAATTAAAGGTTCCCTCATTTCATATATATAAATATCCATATAAAAATAGATAGGGACTGCATATTCTAAATTGTCTGACACCTCATCCCTCTACATAACTAACAACTAGAAATCATTTCCTGGCTTGGAAAGCCTTGGCATAGGGTTTTACTATACATTGAAGGGGTGGGTTAGGTGGCATCAACAGATGGCCATGATTTTCCAAGGCTTACATCCACGATAATCGTGGAGTTAAGAAAGCACATACAAAGGGATTAAGAGTGGAGACCTATCGAACTGAGGTTGATTGCTCTTGGATTTAACACCCATGTGACGATGGTGTTAGCACCAGTTTTATCCTAGATGAAGGGGAGGGTTTAGAATTTGAAGTAAATGAAGAAAGCCTCGGGGGTTGGAGCAATGTGGCCCTGAGAAATGCTAGGCGGGGCAGCTGGACCCATATTTGTGGCTCAAGGGAGAAAATAGCCGAAGCATAGGTCTAAATAGGGCATAAAGGATTTAAAAGGAAAAATCCCACCTTAGTTAAACAACGACACACATGGAGGGCAAGGATCCCGGGCAAGGAAGATCCACGGTTGAGAAGTAATCTCGCAGAAAAAATGGCGGTGGTTTAGGTGGGGGAGACATACGTAGCCTGTGAGCATATTGGGGTTAGATCGACAGCTGAAGATGTAGATCAACATCCACGAAGCACTTCATCAATTTAACAAGTGCGAAAAGTTGGTGTTTTCATATTTGCAAACTTTTGGTTGGAGGGCACAGGTTTCAACTACCTAGATCTGACGAAGCTCGGATCTATGATGGAGAGTGAGTTCACAAATGAACTAGCGCGGATAAGCGACATCCCCCAATTTTGCGAAGTGTGGTAGGGACCCCATCGTTCAACAGCCTGGATGCAAGTAAAGGTCTAGATAAATGCTTGAAAAGTGCGTTTGCTGTCGAATGATGCTCTAGAGAGAAAAGGCCACATCAGGGCCGTCATATGCCCTCCACTCAACGCGAGAAGTCTTGTCAAACCTGCTCAGTGCTACGCCGAAGCTCAGTCATCGTATTATGGCGTGTGGGGGGTCCTGTCAAGCAATCATGCCAAATGATTATCCTTGATCACCATGCTATTATAGGTAGTCTTCCAACGTTTTCTATTCACGCCCGATTTTGAAAAGGTGGCAAGATCAAGGGCCCAGTATTTGCAGGTAGGATCCGGTTATGGCAGAAGATCAAGAAACCAAGGTGGTTTTCATGCCAGAGTAGGCATGGTCCGAAGTGGAGGATGATCCCATTCCCTCGTCTCTTGCAAAGTTTGACCACATAGAAGAAATTTCATCCAGCGAGTCCGAAGAACACGTAGAGCAATAGGTGCCCATGAAAGCTCAACGGAAGAAGAAGAAAGAGGTCTAGAAGGTTGAGTAGCACACCTGTCAAGCTGTGGAGGTTCTCAGATATTTTATACTCTCCACTGAAGAGGTGACACCTCCTCCTTCGACAGAAGAAGCGCAGGTTGCTGATTCCCTCAGGGTGTTTTGTTTCCTCTCACATCAGTTTGTTGCAGATTTTTTATTTTATATGCAATATTCCTATATTTTTTAGGCCAATTAAGACTTGCTAGCGGGTTGAGGGTTGTTGTGGTCCGCAATCATGCGATGACACATGTAAAATAAGTCAGGCCTGTATGCCAGCTTCCATTTATGTTGTTGCTAATCCTTGAAGGCGATGGGCCGAGCCATATAGGTGTCAGTGCGTACATAACTACTTTCTGTTAGATAATTCGAGCCTAAGAGCCTATATAAGCAATGTAATAGAGATAGAAAAGGGTTGGAAAATCAGTGGGCCGAGACCTGATAAGGCTGAGCTTTGTTTTGAGACATAACCCTTAATAGAATTGCAGTGTTGCAGCTGGTGTTTGAAAATGATTCATGTGTCGTTTGTCTTGCAGTCTATATTTTCTTCTTCTCATGTGAATGTATTCCTTGTTTCTCTTTTCCATATTGTATTCCTTTTTCATGCTTGGATAAGTATAGATTAAGACATAATTCGTGCACTCGTGCTTTGTCTTTTTAATTTCAAGTGTTCACGAAACTCTTCCACTAAAGTTGGCATCAGATTCGCCCTTGTAAGACTCCCATGCTAATGGAATGTTCATTTCTTCTTCCCTTACCAAAAGACAACAACCTTTTGACTATAAGTGAATGGCTATCTTGCCTCTGTTTTGATATTCTATGCAATAACACTGTTATTTGATTATGTGCTATGTTTTGACTCCACTGCTCAATGGTCCCTCTCGTGATTATCTTACCGAAACCTTAAAAACAAACTGCCCTGCCATAAATTTGACCTTCTGAATGTGCTCGATTGAACATCCTGAGCTAGAAAGGTTTGTAATAGTGAGAGATCCCTCTCTGATTTTACTCAGTTAGAAGTATAGTCTAAAGTGGTTTTGTGGTTACCCCAAAGTGTCTTTCTCTCACAACCTAGAGGGTCAATTTGGTTGTTAACAGATGGATTCATCCTAGGTGGTTTCACAGGGGTAAGGAGACTACTATGAGTGGATCTTTCAAGGAGGAAAATGGTACGCATAAGAGATGGAAAGTATGGAAACATTAATCTTGGAAACCGGTAGGTACAACCTGTGTTGCATAGGTTCGATGCACAAGTTAAAGGATACAAAGCAAGGCTATGGGTTGGGTACCCTCAGTGGATCTAAATGGAACAGTATGAATTCCATACATGAATATATTACATCCAACATGGAATATGTTAGTATCTTGATCAGGTACAAGTGAAGGAGTTGAGAAAGGCATTCATTGCAAGACATAATTACAATCTGGTCAACTATGGGCTATGGCATTGATTATTGACCTTAACACAATGACTGACTGTAGAGTTATCAGTTAAGGTGTTACGTTTTACATTAGCAGAATTCTCATTATGAACTAAAAAATCATAGCTAAGGTGTGAAGATTTTGTTGTTCAATCTTAAATCTGTTGCATATCGACTACATACAGACTATAGAGGTTGAATACTTTTTTTTTAAAGTTGAGGCATCAAGCCTGACCCAAATGTTATGACGCTCACCTACGGTCATAAACTAAGGTATATCCACATAGAGAATAAATCACAGGAATCATAGTTTATGGGTTAATGGAAGAAAAATCATGAAAATTGTATTAATTCTTGATTATGGGTCTATGCATGAAGTCGAATTAGAAAATAGTTTTGGGAGTAATCATTAAGAAAACATGAAATAAAACACTTACTTCAAAATAGAAAAGGAAAAAAACTTGTCCATTTCCTCTGAACCGTAGTAGAGGAGAGTCACACTACTTGTCCAACTTCACCCCCGAGATGGATGACCACCATAGACAAATGAAATCAGCAATATCTGAATGTAGACTCTTCCCAAGAGTCTATAACAGATAAAAAAGATGGACTTTCAAAGAGAGAAGGACAGTACTCAGCAACTTTCCCTCAATGTAGCAACAATGTCTCTCCATGCACCACACAATGTCCTATGTCTTCTAAGTGCACCATTATATATTTTTTTCCTAGGTCTTGTGGAATCTCAATGAAATCTCAAGTTGATATATTGATCCCTAGAATTGTGGATACGGTCAGCTTGCTGATCTTTTTACTTGGTTTTGATTGATATCAAATATCTTGCTTACTATCCACTTGTTCATTGTCTCATGATGGTGTCCCCTTTTTCAGCTGGTGGCTCCAAGTGTCTATTTGTATTAGTAATAATATAATATTTCTTGTTCATAATGTTCACCCACATGAGTGTGAGTATAGAGTTTTATAACTCTTTTACAAAAATAATTGTTTCGAGAATATTTCTCAAATAAAAACATTTAATCAAATAATTCAAAAATATTTAGGGTATTACAGTTATCCCCTCTTACTTTTGACACCGTCCTCAGTGTTCTTTATTCACAGTATTCTTTCTCATTCTGGAACATGGAAGGATATGCTGCTAGCATACGATCCTCCATTTCCCATGTTTCCTTCGTAGGTCTGAAGTGCTTCCATTGCACTTGTATTTGAGCAATGGCTCAGTTCTACAGCATAAGCTCCTTCCTGTCTAGGATACACAAAGGCTCTATTTGGAATTCTCTCTTTGATTCTACCTAAAACACACCCCAATCGATGATATGAGTAGGATCAAGTATATTTCTTTTCAATAACGAAACATGGAAAACATTATGAAATTTTACAGAAGGAGGACGTGCAAGCTAGTAGGATACCAACCCTATCTTGGATAGGACTTCAAAGTGTCCACAATACCTGGGAGCTAACTTGGAACATATTCCCAAGATTAATGTACTTCACTTTGGCTTCACCTTTAAGTATACATGATCCCCAATATTGAATTCTTTTGGTGTTCTCTTAAGATATGGATAACTTCTTTTTCAATCTTGAGCAACTTTTAAATTCTTCTATACTTGTTTAACAATTTGTTCCATCTCCTTCAACATATCAGGTCCTAGAACAATCCTATCAACAAGGTTATCCCATGATATAGGAGTGTGGCATTTCCGACCATATAACACTTCAAATGGACTCATCTTAAGAGATGCTTGTTAAACATTGTTATAAGCAAACTCATCTAAGTGTAAATAATCTTACCATTTATTTGGCTTGTCCATCACATACATACATAGCATATATTCAAGAATTTGATTAATTCTTTTAGTTTTCCCATCCATCTAAAATTTAACTGAGTATCTAGACCTTTAAATAAAGATTTCCAAAACTTACCTATAAAATTTGCATCCCTGTGAGATAGCACAACCCTAGCAACACCATGCAAACACAAAATCTCTTTCATGAAGATATCTTCTATATTTATTGCTTTAAAAGTAGACTTTAATGGTATAAAATGTGCATCTTTACTCAACTTATCAACAATCACCATAATTGAATCATGTTGTTTAGCAGTTCTAATAAACCTAGTTATAAAATCCATGCTTACTACTTCCCATTTCCATTTCGGAATGGGTAAAGGTTGAAGTAAACCGGTTGGATGTTGATGTTTAATTTTAACTTGTTGACATTCAAGGAATCTAACTAAATAGTTAGCAATATCATTTTTCATATTAGGCGAATAATAATATTTTCTTAGCGTTGTTATCATTTTCTGGTATCCCGGATGTCTGGAATATGGGTTCTTATGTAATTCATTCAGAATTAAGTGTTTGACTTCTTCATATTTAGGTACATATAGCCTATTTTTATATGTTAACAAGTCTTTTGATTCCATAGA
Source organism: Larix kaempferi (assembly GCA_027924585.1). Taxonomy (NCBI): domain Eukaryota; kingdom Viridiplantae; phylum Streptophyta; class Pinopsida; order Pinales; family Pinaceae; genus Larix; species Larix kaempferi. The sequence goes on from BSBM01001048.1 coordinate 18,996,794, forward strand.
AAAACTTTGTGGATTCATTTCCATTTAGATTTTCCTTCAATTTTTCCTTAATATTTAGATGTTATTCATCATTTTTAGATGCATCCTTGATTATATGTTCTAGATATGTTTTATAACTGCTAATGGTAGCTCAAAAGTTTGGAATAACATTCCTACTCAAGACATCTGCTACTCTATTTTCCTTTCCTTTTATATGTTTGATCTCAAAGTCATTCTCTCTCAAGAAGGATAACCACCTTGCTTGGTGATCATTCAAATTTTGTTGGTTAAACAAATACTTTAGACTTATGTTATCATACATTAAGGTAAATTTTCTTCCAATAAAATCGTGTCTCCACATTTTTAAAGCGTGTATGATTGCAGCCAATTGTAAGTCATGAATTGCATAATTTATTTCATGTTCCTTGAGTTTCCTTTATTCATAACTTATTACATAATCATATTCTAATAATACTCCACCTAGTCCCTCTAAGAAAGCATCTGTACAAACAAGAAAGTCTTTGTATGGATCCAATATCCTTAGAATCGGTGTCGTTGTGAGTAAATTTTTAAGTTTTTCAAAAATTTCTTGGCATTTATTAGACCAGACAATTTTTTTTCCTTTCTTTTGTAATGAAGTTATTGGATAGGAAATCCTTGAAAACCCTTCAATGAATATGCGATAATAACCCATGATCCCCATAAAGGATCTAACTCCAATTACATATTTAGGGACTGGCCAATCTATGATTTCCTTTATCTTTTCAGGGTCTACTTAAAATCCTTCCTTAGAGATTACATGTCCCAAATATTGAATTTTATCTTGATAAAATATGCATTTATTGAATTTTGCATATAACTTATGTTCTCTTAGAGTTTGTAAAACCATTTTTAAGCGTTCTTCATGTTCTTGTTTTTTTTTAGTAGATCAATATATCATCAATAAACAAAACCACCAATTTATCCAAATATTTATAAAGAACACTATACATTAGGGGCACCAACGTGGTCATAGCATTAGTTAAACTGAATGGCACAACCATAAATTCATAATGCACGTACTGCATTCAAAATGTTGTCTTGTAAATATATTCGTCTTTAATTATTATTTGGTGATAGCGAGACCTTAAATCATTTTTTGAGAATAACACAGCTCTGTCTACTTGATCAAACATATTATATACACATGGTAGTGGGTATATGTTTTTAATAGTCATTTTGTTATGTTGTTTATAATCTATGTACAGTCTTAAGATACCATCTTTCTTTTTAACAAAAAGTACCGGTGCTCCCCACGGGGACACACTTGGTCTTATGTACTTTCTATCTAGTAGTTCTGTAATTGCATTCTTAGTTCTACTAGTTCCAGTGTGTTAATTCTATATGGGGCTTTAGAAGTAGGTACTATTCTAGGTACCAATTCAATAGTAAAATCAATCTCCCTCCTTGGAGGTAAGCTCGGTATTTCATCTGGAAATATATCTTTAAATGCTTGCAAAATGGGATATTCTTCCAATATAGTTTGACTTTTTCATTAGAATTTTCAATTATATGAATAGATAACATTTGACATCCTTTTCTAGCATATTTCTTTAACTGTAAAGCAGATAGTTTTAGAGTAAAGACCTTCTTAGGAATACCTTTAACAAGCCTATTGTTACCTTGTTCATCAATGCAAGTAAAAGTCTCTTCAACACAGTTAGTATCAATTTGTGTATTTCTAACCAATCCATACCAATAAACATGTCATATGAACCCAATGACAAAATATTTAAATCTTCTTTTGCAACTAACTCGTTCATTGAAAACTCACAACTATGAATAAAATTAGTTACTTTTATTTTTGTTTCTGTAGCTAACTATACTAGCCATGACTTTTCAAACTCACGATTTTTCATCTTGCACATCTCTACTAATTTAGGAGATATATAACTCAAAGTCGAACTTGAATCAATCAAAATAGAGATGCATTTATCAAAAATATTACCTTCAACTTCTATCATAGAAGGCTAATAGTCTGTTTGATGGTTATCCAATGTTTCGCTTATCATTGGAATATTTCGAGCAACTTCTCCAACTGTGGAAGCTTATTTTACCATGTGATTGCTTCGACCATCCCGTTTATGAGGAAAGTCTCAATAGAAGTGACCTTCCCCACAACCACAACACTTCAAGGATTTTCTTTTTACTTCTTCATTTTTCTTATTAACGAAATTATCTTTAAACTCAGATTTGGTTGGTGGTCATTTATCTCTAACGGTGTTCTTTTGGTAACTCTTGTGTTGATTAAAAGGCTTAAACTCTCTTATTTTAAATTATTACCCTTCGTTTTTCTTAAAGTTATTTGGGTTTCCATGTTTACTCTTAGCTTGATCATAGGCCAATTTAGCTTTTCTCATTACTTCAACAAGTGTTTTTGGATTATTAAATTCCATTCTATCTTTATAAAAACTTGGTAAACAACTTAAGAATCTTTTTTTTTTGGCTTCTCTTCAGTGAGGTAGGGTACATACCTTAGTAATGATATAAAATTGGTAAAAAAGTCCTGCATTGACATCTGACCCAACCTTAATGCAAAAAATTATTTTTCTTTCCCTTCATAATAATATAATTATGAAATATATTCTTTTTAAAATTCTTTCTTAAACCATTTCCAGCTTATTTTTTGTTCGTTAATTCCTTTATCTTTCTTTAAATATTTCCACCAAATCTCAACTTTTCCAACTATATTAAATATGGCCATTTTTGCTTTCATTGATTTAGAATAATTATACACTGTAAAATACTTTTTCATTCATGATAACCATGCCTCAACTTCCTCTCCATTTTTGAATTCACTGTCAAAGATGGGAGGCTTAATTTTCTTAAATTCACTATTTATTTCATCTTTATACCTTTTAATCCTTTCTCTTTTATATTCATTACTACTGCTGGAATCATCCGACTCACTATCAAGAGAGCTATCATTAGAGGAAAAAGGTTAAGAAGAGGAATCAATCCTTTTACGTTTCTTTTTACTACATGCTTAACCCGTATCCTTAGATATCTTAGTTAATTTAAATAAAAGAGCTTCATTTAAATATTCTTGAGTTCTCATTACTCGTTCATGTTCAATTTTAAAATTTTGGAATTCTTCACGTAAATCCCTTACTGTTTGCAAAATATCATCCTCGCTGTCGTTAATGTTATTATTATTATGATGTATTTTTTCCTCATTAAGTTCTACCCACATAGGTGGGGTATGGGGTCATCCTTGAACCCTTTTCCAGCAGTTTTAATAACACACTTTATTCTATACAAATAAGAAGAAAAAAATAACACACATAGTTAGTTTTCTCATACTATAAATGGACTCCAAGAGGTCGAGTGTTGTTACCTTTGCTCTGATACCACAATGTAACAACCCCAACATAGTAAATTCTGGAAAATCTAAAAAAATTTACAATACTTGGAGGAGCTAGAAATTATGTAAATTTACAACCCAATCACTAATTTCGAATTCTCCCATTCAACTTTGTTGGTCACCCTATATGTTAATCAATTACAACTACCACACATGATGCTCGATATAAATTGTCAACCCATGTAGGTATTTTATTTCAAAAGTAATTAGCACAATCTATGCATAAACATTGAAGTAGCTGATTGAATAAATGGAGATAAATTATCCTACCTATCTGCTTAGTCAAACTCATCTCATGGCCAAAACTAATCTAATTTCTCCATCTAAGAATTCAAATTACATTTAGCTTCCTACAATCATTACTCTAGAGATCACTGATCTGAGAAGAATTAAGATAGACTTACTTTTGCAAGAAGTTAAATCCTAAAGATATCGGACTACAATGCATTAACCATAACCTATCTAAAATTATCTAATCTACAAATTATAAATGACAGTAAGAAATCAAACCCAAGTGCAATCCTAATCTAACTAATTCAATAAACTTCAAGAAAGATGAATAACAGAAATAAACTAGAGTTGAGCTTGACTATAACAGCTAACTAGCACACTTGCATAAAAGGAACTAACCTACACAGTCGACTATCACACCACACAGTTACAGCTATTCAGAATGTAACCATTAACTACCAAAGGAAAATGCAATTACCAATTACCACTGTTGCAGCTTCTCTGTAAAATGTGTCTACTGTAAATCCACACCACACGACAGAAATAAACTAAAGTACCTACTTAACTCGGAAATCTCTGTGAGAAGGTGGGCCCTGTCCTTCTAACAAAGATGTCATGAACTACTATGAGTTAAAACACAAAGATATGAAGAACTCTGCTCCTTGTATTAAAAATGGTAATTCACAGTACTTTGTTACAACTCATACAATTGATAATCAACCAACCCTAGGCTCTGAAATCCTTCCCATATTGATACATGCATAATACAATCCTGATCCACTAAATTCATGCATTCATGAAGATATCTGATCTTCGGGCTGCTGAGTCACAACAGAACTGTTACAGCCATGAATAGACTTGAATGAAGTCGTTGGATGTGAAGGGTGTTGTTAATCTAGCTGCCAATGGATCAATGGACTAACTAGCTAGGAAGTGATCTTGTCTATTGTAGCGATGCTCTATTGCAGTGAAGTCTTGTTACAACTGCCACGTGGAGAGATGATCATGTTGTTTCTATTAATGTGTGGAATCAAGATCATGGAGTAACAACTTGGCACCAACTGTACCTTCCTTCCATGTGCTTAGGGGGCTGCTACACCTGTGTATCTTAATTCTTTGAGCTTATCTTAATAAAATCAACACAAGTTAGCATAAATCAAAGGATAGAATTCATAACCATAACAATCTTAGCCATTAATTAAGTAGGAAATAATAAATCATACCTGTCAGGATTCATGATCAATCTTGAGGAAAGACATATATATGGTTTATGGGAATAAGGAAAAACAGAGCAAAAATAGGTAATAGGTGTGGTAAAAAAGGGACAATTCCAGGACCCAACATCTCCCCCCAACTGTCCGATTGCATGTCCTCATGCAACAAATTCCACTAGTCTAAATCTGAATCCATACTATATTTGTGGAGATTGGTGAGGCTGAAGGAAAGTTCAGGTGCTTCCCCTGGTTGTAGAAATCCATGACAGGAAACCCACTTCTACCAACACTGCTTCTCCTCCTCCTTAATCAAAACATAAATGTTTATGTATGGACTCACAAAAAACCATATGATAGGAAACCTAAATCTCAGTCCTAGCCACAATGGTCCACATGCTTTCATACATTTAACATACTTAGGCATTGTAAGAAGAGCCTGTTCAAAGTTCTTAAAACAATATGTATCCTTTTCCTTTAAAGCTGGGGACGAATCCTTCCACCTGCACTTGCTACATTCTAGGGCATACTGTTGCTAGTTGGAGATTGTCTGGACACAGGTAGTGATGACTATCCTTTGCATATCCATCAAGTGTCGAGTCTTCATAGGATATTTGAGAGACCTTGCATGCTTTGAAATGAGACTTCTTGGAAGTCGAGGTTCATTTCTTATCCAAAGAGTAGAATTATCCTTGTTCCTATTGATAGTCTAAGAGTCAGCCCACCATTGCACATGATTGGTGACAAAAGAAGCGAATGCTCTGATTTGAACATCCCCCAAATAGGGCACATGATTAGAATGGGATTCAGTATAGCATTCTTTATAGTGCAAATATAATTCACACAACAAATTTTGATCCCCAAAATCACTTTCCATAAAAGTCTCCAAGAACTGGGGGGAAGTTTCCAGCTGGTGTGGTCTTCCTTCTTTCAATGCTTTCAACTTAAATAAAGTTGTCTGCTCATAAATAAATATAGGCTAATAAGGATATGGATCCTTACAACTCAACAATTCGTGTGAAATAATATACATGTGATCTTTTTCTTGTTGCATGGACTTGAATTTCTTCAATTCTTCCAATTCGTTTTGAACACTGTCCCACTGGGATTTCGCGAAAACCAATTCCTCAACCCATTTCTCTATCAATTCCCTGATAGTATTTCTATATTCATAGAGAGGGACCATCCCTTCTTTTCACTGATCAATATATTTTTTCCATTTAGCTAACTCAAGATTTAACAAAGAAAGCTTATTTTCCAAACGTTGAATTCTTCTATCCTCTGCATCTTTCTCATCATCAGAGTCAATCTCAATGATCTCTTGAGCTTCCACCTCTTCTGTTTCAGGCACCATTGTCAAAAATTGACTTGGGACCATATGATCATGTGTCTCAGCAGGCTTGTCTTGAGTCAATAGATTGGAAACTTATTCCTCATCAGTCACAGCAGCTTCCACTTGTGTGGCTGCATCAACAAACCAAATTCGAAATGTTGGTTCTTGTGTAACAACATCCCTTGTTTCAATTACCTCATTTTGTATTGCATCTTCCATAACTGAGTCAAGAGGTACTGGTTCTTGTGTAACAACACCTTCTTCCTGTGTTCCAATCTCATTCTCCTATGTTTGAGTTGTAGCCTTGACAAATAATTTTGAAGAAGTTGGTTCTTGTGTAACAACATCCAAATTCTAAGAATTGTTTGGGGTGCCTATTCTTTGAGTTGCTACCTCAGTAACAAGCTCTTGGAGTGCTGGCTCTTGTGTAGCAACCTCCTATTCTGAGATGGCTTCAGTGCTTTTAGGCTATTTAGATTGCATCTCTTCATCTTCTCCTAGCTCCAGGTCAGGGATTATGTCTATTTGAGGCTCATTTCCTTCCATTGGGTCCACTATAAGGACTTCCTCCATTTCTTTCCTTTCTTTTGCATATTTTTGTGCCACTAAGTCCAGCACTGTGACTTTATGCCTTGCCAATTTGAATATATATCCACATTCTAGGCGTACCAATTTTCATGTCCCGCATTCCTCAAAATAGGAGGTGAATTCTCTAGCTAGTCTGCAGCCTCCAGCAATGTGTTCAAGTTCTTCTCTTCATGTTTCCTACATGCTTCTTTCCATTTCTCCAGTTCATTCTGAAGCATTTGTATCTCCTCTTTTAGCAGCTCATTCTCAAGAAGAATATTTTCAATTTGGGGTTCTTCTGCAGTAGGTTCTTGTGTAACATCAGGTGATTTGGGGTTTAAAATGGGAGTTTCAATGTCTGCCCTGATTGCACATGATGCTTCTATTGCTGTAATAGATATAGTTCTTCTTTTATTTACAGCCCCAGATGGTTTCCCTTCACTGCCTATTGATTCTGCTGCAGTAACAACTCTAGTTCTTCTCCTTTTTGCCGAAGTGAATGTTATTCTTCGACCTTTTCCTTCTTTTCTGTGACACAGGGGTCTCTATATTTTCAGAAATAGGGATGAATTCCTCCTCTTGAATTATATTTCCCCTTATTTCAGGGGAGGATTCAACATCTAGAACCTCCATGTCTCCTCCTTCCATATCCTTTGTTTGATGTTCTTTCTCTTCCATTGCAACTTCCACAGCTACAACTTCCATTGTCGCATCTTCTACAGTTGCTCTAGTTTCAGCTTCCTCTGCTGCAACTGCTAATGTGACCATCTCTATTGTTTCAGCTACCACCCTAGCTGTTATTTCTATTGGGTCTGTTGCTGTTGCGGCTTCTAATACCACAGTCTCATTTTCCACAACTTCCATTGTGTCTTCTTCTGCAATAGGGTTTGTTGCTGTCACAGCTTCCCCCATATCTACCTCCTCTTCATCCTCCAATTGGGATTCTAATACTCCATCCCTCCCCCCACCTGAATCTAAGGAACTCCGGTCCTCTTCCTCTACCTCAATACTTCCTAGCTCTAATGCAAGTTCCTGAACTATCTCGACCCCAGCAAGAAATTGCGCCCAAGTCTGGTTTTGCTATGCTAGTGACCTTAAAATTAATAATTTAATTAAGCCATGATTGGTGATAGAAAAGACTAGATGTCGAGATGTTCTCACATAACCAGCCTTGTGATGTATGGATTTTAAAAGATAAAATGGCATGTTCACTAGATTACCATGGTGTAAATGGGATAATAAGGGAAATTCGGAGAGATAGACAATTTTGTACCCACCTTCACAGAAGATGTATTTCTTTAGGAAAATTGCAACTTGATCCCATGGCTGGGGTAATGATTCCAATGCTATTCCACGGCCTCTTGGATGAACATTATCACCGACTACAAGAAAATCCCTTATTGCAGTCACATTTTGTGCCTTTCATTGAAAACATCTCCTCCCAATTTGAGGCAAACCAATAACTTCTGCCACAATTGATTCTATGACATCTATGCGCAATCTACTGACCTCAGAATGAGTATCAGTCAGGTTAAGAGAAAACTGTAATGCTATCTCTATTTGAAAACCATTTAAGAGTTGAAAATACACATTCCACCCAGCTACTTCAAAGATGGAGAAAACCTCTGCATTTGCTCACAGGGCCTCTGTGTTCTCTAGTTCATGCAGGAATGGGATTTTGACATATAAATTCTTCAATTCCCCTAAGAGATTGAACCGAGGTTGTTCCACTATCTTTTGTAGGGCCAATCGTTCAGGATATGGTGGTTCTCTTATCAGTTGTGTAGGTTGTGTTTCATCGTGTGTCTCAGTTGGTGTTTCAGTAGGAATTTCAGCATCCTCAATGATGGGGATTGCTGTGTTGACTGAATTCTCAAATTGTTGATCCATTCTTGCTTTTGTCACAAAGGATGGAAAATCCTCAATGATGATGGGTTCCACTACCCTCCCTGATCGTTAATGTATGTCATTGCAGATAATTGGGGAAATGGAATAAGCAGGCATGTTGGCAGTCTAAAATTGATGAACTGCTTTATTATTCGGGTTGGGGTTAGGTTGTGTAGGAAGCTGTGGTTGTAGTGGTGCATTCATAGGTGCGACATTGTTTTGGAGTTGTATTTGTGGCTACTTATATTGTTGGTGAGGGTACTGTTGAGGAGGATACTGTTGATACGGATTCTAGTGATGAGGAAAATTATTTCTTGGGTAGGAATTTCTCCAGTTGGGAGCCCAGGGATCTTGTTGGTTTGATTGTTGTGCTTATGGCATTTAGGGGTTAGTATTTTGGATTACAGTTTGAGATGGATGCCACTAGTTGTTAGAATAATGTGAAGGGAATTATGTATTCATATTATTCATACCATTCATATTATTCCAAAAAGGTGATGGATCTGAGTTCATACCTTGATTCTGAGGCTGCCAAGGCTTCTTCTGAGCAATAAAATAAGCTTGTTCCACATCTGAAGTATATGAATGCAGGACTGCTTTGACCTTGGGTAATGAAGGACATTCCTTGGTATCATGATCCAATTCACATATCCAACATACCTCCACCTTGTCAAGCGGACATTCTTTCACTGGGTGCTTCTTTCTGCATTTGGCACATAATACACCAAGTGCCAGATCTTCTACTGCTTGCCTCTATTTTTCTCTCAAGACATCGAATTCGAAGGAAATGGATCTCATCATATCTGTTTTAAAATTCTCGAGAAGGTTTCATATTTTGGCTTGAGTGTCTCCTCCACTAGCCGACTTCTATGTCGTAGTGAAGACATATCGATCTCATTCCTTGTCCCAATTGATAGTTCTAGAGGATCCTCTTAAATATCTTCGACATAAGTCGACAATCTTCTCAAAGGGTTCCTTTGAGATATCCCCCTTCCCTAACAAATTTAGTATGTCTAGGAAATCTTCTCTAATCCCATGCAGTAAGATGATCTTGAGTACATCTTTCCCAATCTCGGTATGACCAGACCTTTGTAAATTATACAAAAATATTGCAACAAAATCTTCCAAGCTCTCCTTTTCCTTCTGAACCATTTTAAACAACTCTTCCTTCCTATTTTTGGTTCTATAGTATTCTTGATATTTGGAAAGGAAGGTTTGTTTCATCTAATCCCAAGTAGTAATGGTCTCACGACCCAAACCCATGAACCAGTGCAGAGCGTTTCCTTTCAAGGTGGCTGAGAATAATTTCAGTTTCTACGTACTGGTGGTGTAGTCGTAATTGCGACAGAGGATGTCAAACTCAGAAAGAAATTCATTTGGGTCTTCAGAGGATTTACCATGGAAGTTTGGAAGAACTAAGGGTGAAATATTTTTCATGGGGGATGCCCTTGGTGTTTAGAGGATCAAGAATTTGAGTGTGACAATAGTGTCACCACGTTGATTATCTTCCACCTCCTTTTCATGGCATTCATTATTTACTTCACGTTCTCCATTTTCCATGTCGGTCCAAAATTTTAATGCTTCGTTCCCTCTGTCTTCCTCTGCCTTTGCTTCTTCTGCTCTCCTCCTTTCTTCTTCTCGCCTTCTTTCTTCTTCTCTCCTTCTTTCTTCTTCTTCTTCTTCTCTGCGATGTTCCAACCACTCTTCTTTAGTGACTATGCTCCCCTTAATATGATACATCTCCTCTCTATCTAATGCACCCATGGCACTTTCCTTGTCTCCAGCAGGTTTGATCTTTGGAATGCGAGTTGAAGGTCCCGTCGCGTTCTCCATAGTTGATGTAGATGTTTCAAGATTAGGAGGAACGGAGTTTCCTCTTCCTAAAGATGTCCGCGGTAATCTGGTGGAAGAATCAACTTTAGCAATTATTTTTTCAATGAATGTATGTCTTCCCAAACCTTGGTTATGGCCACGACCTCTTCAACTTGAAATGTTAGTATTTTGAGGGGGTTCCTGATTTGTTCTTCTTATATTCATGCATGCTTCAAATAATCAAAACTAAAATGAAATCAATAAATCAACTACTATCTATGTCTATCGATTACCATCCCTGGCAATGACACCAAAATGTTGGTCACCCTATATGCTAATCAATTACAACTAAAACATAGGATGCTCAATATAAACTGTCAATCCAGGTAGGTCTTTTATTTCAAAAGTATATAGCACAATCTATGCATAAACATTCAAGTAGCTGATTGGATAAATGGAGATAAATTATCCTACCTATCTGCTCAGTCAAACTCATCTCAGGGCTAAAACTAATCTAATTTATCCATCTAAGAATTCAAAGTACATTTAGCTTGCTACAATCATCACTCCAGCAATCACTAATATGAGAAGAATTAAGTTAGACTTACTTTTGCAAGAAGTTAAATCCTAAAGATATCAGACCACGATGCATTAACCATAACCTGTCTAAAATTATCTAATCTGCAAATTATGAAATGACAGTAAGAAATCAAACCCAAGTGCAATCATAATCTGACTAATTCAATAAACTTCAAGAAAGATGAATAAAAGAAATAAACTAGAGTTGAGCTTGACTGTAATAGCTAACTAGCACACTTGCATAAAAGGAACTAACCTACATAGTCGACTGTCACACCACACAGTTACAACTATTGAGAATGCAACCATTAACTACCAAAGGAAAATGAAAGTATCAATTACCATTGTTGCAGCTTCTTTGTAAAACATATCTACTGTAAATCCACACCACAGAACATAAATAAACTAAAGTGCCTACTTAACTCGACAATCTTTGTTAGAATGCGGGCCCTGGCCTTCTAACAGAGATTTCATGAACTAATACAAGTTAAAACAAAAAGATTTGAAGAACTTTGCTCCTTGTATTAAAAATGGTAATTAACAGTACTCTGTTACAACTCGTACAATTGATAATCAACCAACCCCAGGTTCTGAAAGCCTTCCCATATTTATAGATGTATAACACAATCCTGATCCACTAAATTCGTGCATCCATGAAGATCTCTGATCTTCAGGATGTTGAGTCACAACAGAACTGTTACATCTGTGAATAGACTTGAATGGAGCCATTGTATGTGAAGGGCGTTGTTACTCTGGCTGTCAATGGATCAACGGACTAATTGGCCAGGAAGTGCTCTTGTCTGTTGCAGCGATTGTTTGTTGCAGCGAAGTCTTGTTAGAGTTGCCACGTGGAGAGATGATCACGTTGTTTCTATTCATGTGTGGAATCGGGATCATGGAGTAACAATTTGGTACCAATCGTACCTTTCTTCCATGTTCTTAGCGGGCTTCTACACCTGCGTCTCTCAATGTTTTGAGCTTATCTTAATAAAATCAACACAAGTTAGCATAAATCAAAGGATAGAATTCATAACCATAACAATCTTAGGCATTAATAAAGTAGGCAATAATAAATCATACCTGTCAGGATTCATGCTGAATCTTGAGGAAAGACATATATCTGGTTTATGGGAATAAGGAAAAACAGAACAAAAAAAGGTAACAAGTGTTGTAAAAAAGGGACAATTCCAAGACCCAACAAATTTATCATATCCATTGGAATTTTTTCCTCTCATTTTAAAATATAACGAAACCAAGATTTCAATCTTACTAGTCATTATAATTCCACATATATACCTATCATGATCTCCCTTTTAAATTTTTTCCACAAATAATTGGAATTACAACTTAGTGCATCCATTTTACATTCTTATATATATATTCAAATAATTACACCAACAAAAATTACCTATCATTGCCCTCCTTACAGTTGTCTCATTCTTTCAATTATATACATCATCAAAATCACTTCCTTCAATCATTTTTCATACCAATATATAAGTAATATAAACATAAACAAATCATTTTATACAACCCTTTTCTTTTATGCCAATTTATATACAATGTAAACCTAATCAAAATATTTTAGCTACTGCTTTTCTCTTATGCCAATTTATATACAGTAATCAAATCATTTTATCTAATCATTCTCATGCCAATATATAAATAATAATATAAACATAAACCAATCAATTTATTTAACCATTCTCATGCCACTATATAAATAATATATACATAATTGAAATCATTTTATCCTACATAATTACATGAAATATAAACATCATAAAAGTCAATTGGTGCAACCATTCAAATTCATCAGCAGGAAATAAAGGTTATCTCATTTCATATATATAAATATCCATATAAATACAGATAGGGACTGCATATTCTGAATTGCATGGCATCTCATCCCTTTACATAACTAACAACTAGACATCATTACGTGTCTTGGAAAACCTTGGCACAAGGTTTTACTATCTGTTGAAGCAGCAGGTTAGGTGGCATCAACTGATAGCCAGAATTTTCTATGGTTTACATCCATGACAACCATGGAGTTAAGCGATCAGACAAAGAGTGATTAAGAGTGGCGACTTGTCGAACTGAGGTTGCATGCTCTTGGATTTAATGCCCATGTCAGGATGGATTCCTCTTAGGCAGTATCATAGGGGTAATGTGAATACTATGAGTGGATCTCTCAAGGAGGAAGATGGTACACAAAAGAGCTAGCAAGTATGGAAACATTAAGTAGTGGAAACCGACAGGTACAACCTGTGTTGCGCAGGTTCGATGCACACATTAAAGGATACAAAGAAGGGCTATGGGTTGTATACTCTTGGTGGATCTAAATGGACAAGTATGAATTCCATACATGAATCCATTACATCCAACATGGAATCTGTTAGTATATAGATCAGGTAGAGGTGGAGGAGTTAAGAAAGGAATTCATTGCAAGACATAATCATAATCCGGTCGACTACAACCTATGGCATTGAGTCTTTACCTTAACACAATGATGTGAGGCACCTGCAACAATTACTTAATGAAAATATGTGAAATAGCAGAAATGACAGAACTCAGAATCACTTTATATTGATCACGGGCCACTTCGAGGGGGCAACCTCCTTTGAGCAAGCTCAATACAAATAACTTCACGGTGCCTTCATAGGTCTCAACACACACTTATATACTAATTCTAGGCGCCAATACTATGGGTTGAAACCATGGGCTGTTACAAACTATGGATCAACAATACTACGGGCGACTTACAAAGCATATGCGCCAACAACAATAACACAAACTATTGATCAACAAATACTACGGGATGACTTACAAAGCATATGCGTCCAACAACAACATACTAACAAAGTAAAGACATGGGTTCCTAACATCCCCTCCCCCTTAAAAAAAGCTTTGTCCTCAAAGCTTTAGATGTGGAAATTGTTGTTGAATCTGAAGGAGTGGTTCCCATGTAGCATCCTCTGGTTGCATGCCGTGCCACTGAATTAAGACCTCTGTGATAGAGCGAGAGCGAAGCTGACGCGTGCGCCGATTGAGGATGGCCTCTGGCTCTAAAAGGATGGATCCTTCATTATCCAGTTCGGGTAAAATCATTTGGCCGCTGATGTTGGTGCCAAGAACTTTCTTCAGACAAGAGACATGAAAGACTGGATGAATGCGGGAAGAAGGAGGAAGTTCCAATTTATAAGCAACGGACCCAATCTTCTGAAGAATCCGATATGGCCCATAGAACTTTGGAGTGAGCTTATGACGCCCTTTGAGTTTCAAGGAGGATTGTTTGTACAGCTGGAGATGAAGAAAAACCATATCACCGACTTGAAAAGTGCGCTCCGAACGGTGCTGATCCGCTTGTTGCTTCATGCGATTTCTTGCCATGTGAAGATTGTCCCGCAAAATGCTAAGAATTTGATCGCAGTTGCGAAGGACCGTGTCAACTTCCTGAACTAGTGAACTGGTGGGGGTGTATGGAAGAAGAGCTGGAGGTGCCTGACCATAGACTGCTTCATATGGGGTCATTTTAGAGGCAGTGTGGTAAGAGGTATTGTACCACCATTCAGCAAGAGGGAGCCACTTTGCCCACTGATGTTGTTGTTCCGAGGTGAAGCGACGAAGATAAGTTTCCAAGCATTTATTCACAATTTCAGTCTTACCATCTGTTTGTGGGTGATACCCTGAACTCATCTTCAGTTTGGCGCCAGTGTGGCGAAATAGTTCTGTCCAAAAATGACTGGTGAAAGTTGCATCACGATCCGAGACAATGGAAGAAGGGATGCCATGAAGACGAAAGATCTGGTCCATAAAAATTTGAGCAACTGAGGAGGCTGTATAGGGATGGCTGATAGCACAAAAATGACTATATTTGGAGAGGTGATCAACCACAACGAGAATCACTGTCTTCCCGCCAGATTTAGGGATCCCTTCAATGAAATCCATAGAAATATCTGTCCAAATCCATGTAGGTATGGGCAAGGGTTCAAGCAGTCCTGGAACGAGTGTTGTTTCACCCTTATTGCGCTGGCAGGTATCACATTCGGCCACCATCTGTTGAATTGTCCTTTTCATGCCCTGCCAAAAGAAGTTATGCCGTGCTCGTTCATATGTTTTGAGGAACCCAGAGTGCCCGGCCGATGGAGAAGCATGGAGTTCATAGAAGACAGCCTGTTGAAGATCTGTGCTCTGGGGAAGCACCAGAAGACCCTTGTATCGCAGAGAAGCACCATCTTAAGAGTAATGTGGTACAGCAGAAGGGTTGTTGGTCAAGCGTTGGATGATCTGAGATAAGGAAGAGTCATTGACATAACCCTGTTGAACAAATTGTAACCAATTTGGAATAGGCATAGAAATAGCTGAAAGAGAACCTTGGGCATCAAATGTGCGAGAAAGAGCATCTGCCACAATATTGTCTTTACCCTTTTTGTAAGTGATCTCATAGTCATAACCCATGAGTTTGCTAACCCATTTCTGTTGTGCCGGGGAGGAGACACGCTGGTTCAAGAAACATTTCAGACTCTGGTGATCAGTCTTGATGCAGAAATGATTCCCTAATAGGTATGGACGCCACTTTTGTACTGCATGCAAAATAGCCATCATTTCCTTCTCATAGGTAGAGGCAGCTAAATTCTTACCTGAAAGGGCTTTGCTGGTGAACGCAATGGGGTGTTCATCTTGAAGGAGAACAGCACCAAGTCCATTGCCGCAAGCATCACTCTCAATAGTGAAGGGCTTGGAAAAATCGAGCATAGCTAGCACAGGTGTAGTACACATAGCTTGTTTTAGTTGGTAAAATGCACACTGAGCAACAGGTGTCCATGTAAAAGCATCCTTTTTCAATAGAGTAGTTAATGGAGCTGCAATCTTCCCATAATCCTTGACAAACTTGCGGTAGTAGCCAGTCAACCCCAAAAAACCACGAAGGCTCTTGAGTGTCTGAGGACGTGGCCAATTGTTCATGGCATCGATTTTGGCAGGATCCACGCGAACCCCTTGTGCTGAGATAATGTGCCCGAGATACTCAACTTCCTTTTGTCCAAAAACACATTTAGACTGCTTGGAATGGAGATGATGGTCAGAGAAAAGTTGCATGACAAGATCCAGATGCTGGAGATGTTCGTCCCATGTTTTACTGTAGATGAGGATATCATCAAAGAATACCAGAATGAATTTCCGCAAGTAGGGTCAAAATATTTTATTCATTACGGCCTGGAATGTGGAAGGAGCATTAGTGAGGCCAAAGGGCATGACCAAAAACTCATAATGGCCATCATGTGTGCAGAAAGCTGTTTTTGGTATATCATCCTCATGAACCCGAATTTGATGATACTCAGAACGAAGATCCAACTTGGAGAAAAAGTGAGCCCCATGAAGCTCGTCAAGAAGCTCATCAACAACAGGAATTGGAAACTTATCCTTGATGGTCAGGTGATTAAGTGCTCAGAAGTCAATGCAGAGGCGCCATGACCCATCTTTTTTGCGGACAAGAATAACTGGAGAATAAAAGGAACTAGTGCTTGGGCGAATAATACCTTGCTTCAATAAGTCTTGAACGAGCATTTCAATCTCCGTTTTTTGGTGGAATGGGTAGCGATAGGGCCTGATGTTGGGAGGAACGCTGCCAGGAAGGAGCTGAATACGATGGTCTTCTGGCCTAGAAGGTGGTAATCCCACTAGTTCAGCAAAGACACCTGTATATAGATCCAGAATTTGTTGTAGATCCAAAGGAGTAGTGGAGACCGCTGATGGTTGCATCTGGATGGAATGGATCTAAGCGATGACACCATGTGAATTCCTCTTGAGGAGTTTTTCCATGCGATGTGAACTGATGATGCTGAGAGAACCTGGTTGTAATCCTGTCAATGTGTGTTTGTGTCCATTGAGGGAAAACTGCATCCAAATTTCGGCAAAATCCCATAAGATAGGGCCGAGTGTGCATAGCCATTGAGCGCCCAAAACCACATCACATCCGCCTAAGGGCAAGGCAAACATGTCAGAGCGCAAGGTATAATCTCCCATAGAGATACGCACATTTTGACAATTCCCTTTGCAAGGTAAGGTGCCCCCATTGGCAACCATGACTTCAAAGTTGGAGCAAGGATGGATAAAATAATCAGCTTGTTTGGCGATCCGAGGGTCAATGAAATTATGAGTGCTGCCAGAATCAATGAGGATTGTAAGAGGAAGCTTCTTGAAGTAACCCCTGACCCGCATTGTTTGGGGGGTGGTGATTCCAGCTAAAGCATGGAGAGATATCTCTGACTGGTCATCCTGAGACGGAGGGTCAATAGGCGGTTCCTGAATGTCGACCTGAGCATCCAGTGTTTCTGGATCTTCGTCACCCATTTCAGAGGCAGGCGGAGACTCCACATCCAGGAGATAGAGCTTTTGCTGAACACATCTATGTCCCCGAGTGAATTTCTCATCACAATTATAGCAAAGCCCCTTTTCTCTGCATGCTTGCATCTCTGTTTCAGACAAACACTTGATAGGAGTCGGTCAAGGAGCCTGCGGTATAGGTGGTCGCTGAGAACCCATATTTCGAAAGGGAACAAAAGTGGGTTTGGAGCGTTGTTGGGCTACAATCTTGTCTTCTACCAACTTAGCCAACCCGAGTGCTTCCATCATTGTGTTGGGACAGAACATTTTGACCTCAGAGCGGATGGCATCCTTTAGACCACTGATAAAACAACTCCGATAAAATTCATCAGACAATCCTTCGGTGTGGTTGGCTAGATTCTCAAATTCGGTTTGATACTCTCTCACAGTGCCAGTTTGGCGAAGTTTAGTGAGGGCTCCTGTGAAGTCATCAAAAGCACTAGGACCAAATCGTTGCAAAAGGAGCTGGAAAAAGTCTGGCCAGTTGGACTCTAGATGAGCCTTGATGTACCAACGGTACCATTGAAGAGCTTCCTGTTCCAAATGAAAGGATGCCAACGGAACTTTGTTGACATCAAAAGTATTATGCAGACTGAAATACTATTCTGCACGATAGATCCATCTAGTTGGATCAGTACCATTGAAGTGAGGAAAATCAAGCTTCGGACCACGAAAATTGCTGGAAGAAGAGAACCCATTGTCTACTGAAGACTCGGACTGCCGTTTGTTGTTCATAGCTGAATGTTCAAGATGGAGACCAAGAAATTTTTCATCCAGATCCTGGAGTTTGGCTTGGATGGCTGCAAGTGCTTCCTCCATGGTTTTTGCTCCTGCACGGGTGACAACCATAACCAGGATTTTTTTTTTTTTTTTTTTTAACTGGGTAGGAAAACAAAAACAGGAACTACTTCAGTAAAGGAAAATTTGGATTTGGGAAAAAATCAGAAGGGTAATTGGGGTTTGACTAGTTTTTTGGACACTGTTGGATAGACAGGGAAGAGAAAATGAGGATTTCAGAAGCGGGGTGAAAGAATGGAAAAATTTGGCAGAGGGGAACAAAGAAGCAGAATTCAGAAAGGAATTCTGTGGTAAAAATTGAAGGTGATTGGGTGAAATCTGAGGAAGTTATGGCAAACCCTAAAAATAGACAATTGTGGGATTTCAGGCTGTAGGAAGGGGAATTGAGGACAGGGTCTTCACGGATGAAATATGCAGAATGGAATGACAGGGGTTCCCTGAAAATTTCAAGGGAAACAGAGGTAAAACAAGGGAGATATGGAGAAAAAACTGAATTTTATACTCGTTTTTTTTTTTTTTTTTTTTTTTTTTTTTTTAATTTTATTTTATTACAGACTGGAGCGGCTACGGCTCGGAAGGAATCTGGAACAACGCTGAAAGGCTGGATCTGGAACGGCTTGCAAAATGAATCTGAAACGGCGCAGTAGTGATCGACAATAGTTCAGCTGAAAGTAGATATGGACCCCAGGTATGTGCGGCTTCCTAATAGTTCAGGGTTTTCACTCAGCCACCAATGCTGTCTGACGGCTTGCGTATTGGGGCAGTACCCCTCACTCCACGGCTCAGGTAAAACTGATAACCGCTTTGCCACAAATGACAGCTCTTGGTTTACCTCACGGGTGGGATCTAGTCAATCAGGTAGGGGTCGTTGCCCTTTTCGCTGGTAGGTCCTCTCAATGGGCTAGCTACTTCGGGGTTCCTGTGGTACTCCTCACAATGAGTTTTAGGGCTTACGCCCGAGTACTTCCCACAGTTAAGCGGATAGGGATTATTCCCAAATCCGAACCTGCAACAGATGCGAAAAAAAAATTTGGCAGAAATTTCACCCAGCGAGCCCAAGAAAGTGCTCTGATACCAGATGTGAGGCACCTGCAACAATTACTTAATGAAAATATGCGAAATAGCAGAAATGACAGAACTCAGAATCACTTTATATTGATCACGGGCCACTTTGAGGGGGCAACCTCCTTTGAGCAAGCTCAATACAAATAACTTTACGGTGCCTTCATAGGTCTCAACACACACTTATATACTAATTCTAGGCGCCAATACTATGGGTCGAAACCATGGGCCGTTACAAACTATGGATCAACAATACTACGGGCGACTTACAAAGCATATGCGCCAACAACAATAACACAAACTATTGATCAACAAATATTACGGGATGACTTACAAAGCATATACATCCAACAACAACATACTAACAAAGTAAAGACATGGGTTCCTAACAAATGACTGACTATAGAGTTATCATTCAAGGGGTTACGTTTTACATTAGCAGAATGCTAATTATTGAATGAACAATCATAGCTAAGGCATGAATCATTCGTTGTTCAATCTAAATCTGTTGCAAATCGAATACATACATACTATAGAGGTTGAATCCTTTTTTTGTAAGTTGAGGCTGTAATGTCCCTAAAACTGTAAAAATTATATTTTTTTCCTGTATGGCTAACATCTTCCATTTAAACAAATGTTTAGTGAATTAACTTCAGTACTGGGAAATAAATGAAAGACTTATTCATGCCATGTAAAAGAATAGTTTATATTTTCGTTCATGATTCTTTGTTTTGGTTTAATTGATGTGAATGGATGCATTTATACCTTTGTGGAAGTGATGTTCTAGGTGATGATTAAAAATGATTTCAGTCAAGCATAATAGATACAATTCTATCTTGATATCAGCTTAAATGTGTGTTTGTTTTAAACTTGAAATGTTTTAATTCCAATGTGTGATATATTTCTTTTAAAGGTGACCTTGTAAATCCTTTTAAGAGCTTGAGGTGATGAGCTTGGTGACAAAGATCGGGCTTACTTAGCTACATGCTAAGGTTTATTTCTACTGGTGTTTTGTAGGTATGATTTTAAGAAATTTCATGAACCCAACATTTTCAAGTTGTAAATATGAAGGTCTTTTTAATTATAAGAGTCAAAATGCATGCAAAACAAGCAAATGGTGATAAAATCGAATTGCAAGTTAGTTTCACTCTCTACTATGGAGAGTGGGTTAAAAAATCCCAATATAGTGGATTTTGGTGGCATTTATGGTGGCCCATGTGCCTACCAATCGTAGTGTTATCCAACTGGGTGGAGTTAGGGTAAACCTTCATGTGGCGTGATCTCTTTTGCATTTTCGCATTTGTTGTTTTGGAAGAGGAGGAGGGCAGAGCTCTCTGCATTTCAAAGTTTTGGCCATGGCACCAGCATTTGGCCATGAGCGTAGCTTAGGCCAACACTCACTTTGAGTGACAGGGAAATCGTGGATCGAAATGCTTAAGGTAATCTTCTGTTTTGCTCAAGTGCTAATTTGATTTCCAGCTTTCGTTTGTTGTTTAAGACTTAAGGCTAATACATTTACAGGTTTGTTGACAGGGTCTCAGGTTCAGTATGAGTTTCAAGCTTGTTGGGTAATGTAGTTGCAATAATGACTTTGATGAACGCTATGAAAACCACTGGTAATCCTAGTTCCCTTCATGGCCATCTCTTCCTCAACGTGACTATTTACCTGTTTTGGTTTTTGTTTTGCTTATGGTATGAGAGTGGCATAGCTATTCTGATTTTGGTTTTTAAAGCAATGCTTTAGCCTTGGTAAAGAGTTTCGAGTGTAGGGTGGTTTTGAATGGGTGACTTCGCTCTGAATGTATAAACCACAATATCATTTTTGTGATGAAGCCTGTAGAGGCATTTCCTGGAACAAAGGATGTTTTTAAAGGCATTTGTCTAAATCGTAGATATGCTTCGAATGTTTACAAGCTTATGTAACCACGTTTTGGACCTATGCATAACTTTGGAATGGTAAAATTGGGTTGTGTAAACTATTTGGGATTTGAATATCTAAAATACTTTGGATTCTTATGCATACTATGTTGAATTCTTTTTACAGCATTTATGTTTGTTTATCTGACAAACCTTAGGTTTTTACGAAATCAAAATTGGAAAAGTTGAGATTGCTGATGGTTTGGGCTTATGAATTTATGTAATAATCGAAATAGTGAAACCGATGCCTCTGTTTGTAATTTAGCACAAAAGATTAAGTATTTTGATTTTGGTTCCTTTTTTATGCATTTTTAAACTGAGACTAGCCATTTCTATTGATGAAAGGTAGAGATGTTTGAAGAGGTGTAGTTAATTTATGTTTTTGGGAAAAGCCCTAACCTGCTGCGTATTTATTCATTTTTCTGTGTGATGGATGCAATCTGATTTTAGTTTTTAATGATTTTTAAGGGTATTGACCCTGGGCGTGAAGCCTCTATGTTTTAATGCTTGTGGATGGGAGATAAAATTCTTATTGTTTTATTTATAATTTTTGGGTTTGATTTGTAAGAAGCTACATGTCCTGTAGATGGATGTTAGATTTATTTTAATGGTTTGTACATATTAATCCCAGTAGGCCCTAAAATTGTTAAAGCACAAATGCTCTCAACGCTTGGTGATTGTGGGGATTTCGAAAATACTTACACGCTGTAGTGCGTTCATTATCTAATTAATGTATTCATTATTTAACTCAGTGGATTCATTTTGAAAAATAATTATGCTGCGTTTTCCTTTTTCATCTTGTTTAAGTTTGTAAAACCCTACGAAGGGTTTTGTTGGGAAGAATTGTTCGGATACACAGGGTACTCCCAAAATACCGAACACCTAGAGAAACCACTTCACACAAACAGATCGCAGATCGATACACCGATGTTTTGACGTGGTTTAAACCCTCGAGAGGGAAACACTCCACAGCCCCGGCTAAATAGATTCTACAGAGCAATTTACTATGCAAAAGAAAGAAAGTTACAAATGAACTTCTCATAATCGATCAACTAGACAATGACCCTCCATGCTCTTTAAATAGAGATCATGGACCAATTAGGTGTTGAGCCACGGATCAAGGTTAGGTATGATGTAACAGAAGTTGAGTCGTCGGATCACTCTATGTCTAGAACATATCATGACCATCGGATTAAATATTTACAAATGCATACTAAAGAAACACACTTTTCCTAATGGATATATTACACAAGTTGATCTTAACTAACTCCTAAGTGTCTAAATATCCTAACATCCCCCCTTAAGAACAAATTGGGATAGGATTGAAGGATTTACAAAAGTGACACTATTAGGAGAAGGAAGGAGGCATTAGAGCCTATCCCCCCTTAATGACAAATTCCTAAACTCCTAACATAGATTAAAGTTTAGAAAACTTCGCTTTTGTAAGAGACTTGGAGAAGATTTCTGCAACTTGATCATCTGTAAGACAAAAGAGCACTTCAAGAACACGATCATGAACAAGATTTACGATGAAGTGCATATGTAGCTCAATGTGTTTGCTGCGTTGACGTAGGATGGGATCTTTGGTAAGCTTGATAGCACTTTGACTATCACACCAAAGTGGAGTAGGCTGCTGCTGCTTGAATTCAAACTCTGAAATGATCTGTCGAAGCCATAAAGCTTCCTGACTGGCATTAACTGTGGCTTGATATTCTACCTCTGATGAAGAAAGAGCAAGAGCATGTTGTTTCTTACAAGCCCAAGTGATAGGTCCAGATCCAAAACTGAAAACATAACCTGTAGTAGACTTTTGATCATTAGGATCGTCGACCCAATCTGAATCAGTGAAACCAACCAACAAAGGTTTCCCCCATGTACTATAATGAATCCCAAACTAAATTGTACTGTGAATATATCAAAGTATTCTTTTAGGTTCTTTCTAGTGACTTTCATGAGGTGTTTGCATATAACAGGAAACACGACCAATGACAAAGGAAAGGTTAGGACGGGAATGCATCAAGTATAAGAGATTACCAAAAAGTTGACGATACAAGGTGGCATTTACTTCACGTGAAGTACAAGTGGCTGAAAGTTTGAATCTAAACTGGAAGGGAGAAGGGGATAGTGTACAATCTTCCATGTGAAAGCGACGAAGAAGGTCACAAGCATACTTAGAGATTGAGAAAGAAAGATTCATTTGCTGGTTTGCAGGACTTGGAGACCAAGAAAATAAAAGTCTGACATTTCAAAATTTTGCTTAAGACTAGATTTCACATGGGTTATAAGCTTAGGGTCACTACCAGTAAGGATAAGGTCATCAACATATAGAACAAGTATGATGAGATGGTTTCCTACTTTCTTGGTATAGACATTGGGGTCAGAATGGCATCTAGAAAAATCGGTGTCAAGGAGAAAGTTATCCATTTTGGCATACCAAGCTCTAGGAGCTTGCTTAAGGCCATATAAGGATTTCTTAAGGCGGAAGACAAGGCTAGAGTTATTATGAACATATCCAGGAGGTTGTTCCATGTAAATTTCCTCCTGTAAATCACCATGTAAGAAGGCAGACTTGACATTAATTTGATGGACTTTCCAGTTATGCAAGGCTACAAGGGAAAGAACAAGGCGGATGGAGTTCATTTTTTCGACAATATCAAGGGTGTCATTGTAGTCAATCCATTCAACTTGGGAAAAACCTTTGGCAACTAACCTTTCTTTAAATCTTTCAACACTTCCATCTAATGCATACCTAGTTCTGTAGATCCATTTACATCTGACAAGTTTTCTTCCTTTTGGAAGAGGTACAAGATCCCAAGTATCGTTCGCCATTAAGGAACAATATTCTTCATCCATAGTTGCATCCCAATCTGGATTTCCTGAAGCTTTTGCAAAAGTTTATGGATCATGATTCTCGAAAACTTGAGCCAAAAGAGAAGAGGCTCACTGAAACTGAGAACGTGTTTGACGTTGATCTCTAGGATCACCGGCAAGATCACCAGTTGCTTCACATGTTGAACGGACCCATCGAGGAAGCACTTGCACTGGTGCAACTGGAGGAACATGAGCAGGCGGAGGTGGATTTTCATCCTCACTCTCATCAATAGAAACTGGAATTGGAAACTTGTCAAGGAAGTTGGAAGAAGAAGAAGGCACAATCGCCGAATCAAGCTTGCAGACCGAAGATGGCACAATCGCTGAGTTAGGCTCGCAGGCCAAGAGATTTTCGTCAAATTTAATATCTCTTCTAATGATTATATCATGAGAATGTGGTTGAAGAAGTCTATAACCTTTTACATCTTCAGAATATCCAACAAATATTCACTTTTCACTTTTAGGCTGCAATGATTTCTGTTTTTCATACGGAATATGAGCCCATGCTTCACTACCAAACACATGGAAGTGACTTACATCAGGTTTAGTTTTACTCCATGCTTCTTCCGGTGTGATACACTGTAAAGTTTTAGTGGGGGTGTGATTAACTATGTAATTTGCACAATTAATGGCTTCAGCCCAAAATTGAAGACTTAGTCCCTTAGATTGGATCATACAATTAGCCATTTCTTTTAAAGTGTGGTTCTTCCGTTCAGCTACACCATTTTGTTGTGGTGTATATGGAACAGTGTGTTGTTGTTGGATTCCTTGTTCAGTGCAGAAAGTATTGAACTTTTTGATAACATATTCTCCTCCATTGTTAGATCTTAACTTAATAATTTTATGACCAGATTGTTTTTCAACAGGGGCCTTGTAGGCCAAGATCATGTTAAATACTTTGTTCTTACGTTTTAAGAAATAAACCCAAGTGCATCTAGTGTAATCATCAATGAAAGTTAAGAAATATTTGAATCCAGAAAAGGATGCAGATGGAAGAGGACCACACAAGTCACTATTCACAAGCTCCAAGGGAACCGAGGTGTGCTAAGAGGCATGTTTGTCAAAACTATCCCAATGGTGTTTTTCGAGTACACAACTGGAACAAACACCATCCCTGCAAGATACCATCGGAAGACCTGTTACCATATTGTCTTTACATAGTTGTTGCAATGAGGGATAATTTAAGTGACCAAATCGCTCATGCCAAAGTTTGCTCAAGTTATCACTATGAGCAACAAAAACTGAAGGAAAAGGTGATGACCCAAAGTTGTTAAATTTGTACAACCTAGTAATATCATCAACAATTCCGGTAGCTAGGACCTATTGAGGATCTTTAAAATCCTTGATTACAACTTGGTGAGGTGTAAACGTCATAGTTTTACCTTCACCAGAATAAGTGATTTGATAGACTGATAACAAATTGCAGGAAATTCTTGGAACACATAGTACATCACTAAAATGATCATTATCTACTGGAACTGTTCCAGCTCCTACAATAGTTAGAGATCTATCATCACCAACAAATATTTGTTGGATGTTACATTCATGCATAGTAGAAAATATGGCTTGATCCTTAGCCATATGATAAGATTCTCCAGAATCGATGAGCCATTCATTTGGAGTAGAAGAAGAATATGCATTATAAGAATAACCAGAAGCACAAAGTGCATGTCCATGAGAGGTAGATTCTGAAGGCGAATCTAGGCTGATGTGGTGCTTCTTCATTGTTTCTTCCAAGGCAGCCATCTTCTTGAAACACTTAGATTCATCATGATTATCTTTCCCGCAATAGTTGGACTTATTATTGAGAAAATTTTGTTTCTTGGGAGACTTGGACTTTTCTTTCTGTTGAGACAATAAGGCTTTCCCAGATGTATCTGCATTGTTAATTATCCCAAGATGGATGAGCTTATCTTGCTCTCTAATCAAGGAATCACAAAAGGATTCAAGACTAGGCTCTTGATAACTAGCTGCCGTAAAGGATTCTTTCATAGAGTAAAATGTAGATACAAAAATAGAATATGAAGGTCCATGTTTTGAAAGAATATGATAAATGCATTGTTTGTCTTTCCTCTTAATCTTGCATTCTTCACATAAGAGTTTAAGAGTTTTGTACTTAGATAAATAATCTTGAATGCATGAAAAATCACTTGAATTTAAAGAAATCAACTCATTTTCGAGTTGATGACCTCGAATTTCATTGTGTTTACCAAACATAGATTCCAACTTGTCCCAAGCAGCATCAGGTTCATCAATTCCAGATATGTGGAATCGCAAATCAATAGAGATTGACATCCCAATCAATCCACAAGTTTTGTCACATCTATTTGCCCATTTTATTTTCTTATTATCATCAGTGGGTTCTGTTTCTTTCCTTGAGGTAATTTTGAAAAGTCCTCTACTTCATAGAACATCCTCCATACAAGATTTCCATGAGAAATAGTTGGAACTGGTAAGTAGAATATCACAAGGGGTGGCCTTATTTGTAAATTAATGGCTATAAAAGAAAAAACCAATAGTCTGGATGCGAAGAGCTAAAAAAAAAGGCGGTTTAAAAAAAAACAGCACTAAAAACTAACTCCGTATGATGAAGTTATGCCTGATCAAAGAAAAGGTTGAAGATGTCCCCAATAGTGATGTGGTAGATAGAGAATGACCAACTAAAAAAAAGGACCCCCCTCTTCCCAAGGTGAACCTTTGACAATCACTTTACAAGAAATTTGCTTTAAGTGAATCACTTTTGTAAAATAAGTGATTTCACTTTTACAATGATGTTACTTTAAATAGTGCAGCAATAAAAAGGAACTTAAGTGACTCACTTTTTATTTTTATTTTTATTTTTACTCTTCTTGCTCAGTTTTCGTGGTTGCCCTTTTTTCCTGCAAATCACACCATAGAAAAAAAAAAAAATCCACACTTGTGGGGTTAGATCTCATTAGCTTTCCTGGAAAGTCTATGTTTTCTCTCTGTTTCTGATTTGCTGAGATCGCACAAGGTGCATGGCAAAGAGCATACGCAGCCAAGAAAAACCCTTTCCCTTTCTGTTTCTGATTTGCCGACATCGCACAAGGTGCACGGCAAAGAGCATACGCAGACAGGGAAAGCAACAATCCGAAACTAAAAAAAATCTAATAATAAAACTAATAAAATATGAGATAATTTTTTTTAAACGGGAATAAAAAAACGTCCTGTAACATTATACCTTCAGATCTGATGAAATATGCATTTCTGAAGCAACCGGGAACTATTTTCGATCAAACAAAAACTATTTCCTAATGGAAACAGTGATCCAGACGCAATGAAACACCTCCCACAACCCATAAATGCACAAAAACTCCAGAACCAGAAACCCTTTCAAGTTTCGGCAACAATAGTTCAAGATTTAGATCATAACCGGAAGTGGCTCTTCATAAAAGATCTGATAGCATGTTCGGGTACACAAGGTACTCCCAAAAGACCGAACAGCTAGAGAAACCACTTCACATAAATAGATCACAGATCGATACACCGATGTTTTGACATGGTTTAAACCCTCAAGAAGGAAACACTCCATGGCCCTGGCCAAATAGCTTCTACAGAGCAATTTATTATGCTAAAGAAAGAAAGTTACAAATGAGCTTCTCATAATCGATCAACTAGACAATGACCCTCCATGCTCTTTAAATAGAGAACATGGACCAATCGGGTGTTAAGCCACGGATCAAGGTTAGGTATGATCTAAGAGAAGTTGAGCTGTCGGATCACTCTATGTCTAGAACATATTGTGACCATCGGATTAAATATTTACAAATGCATACTAATGCATACTAAAGAAACACACTTTTCCTAACGGATATATTACTCAAGTTGATCTTAACTAACTCTTAAGTGTCTAAATATCCTAACAAGAATGATACTATACGTTCTGTTATTTAAAATGTGATTTGGATCTTTAGTTAAATATTTAAATCTAAATCTAAGCTGTTAGTTTGAGGTCTTTAAGAGATTTTGACTGGGTTTAAAATAAAATGTTTGAGGTTTAGCTAACTTTAGACTGTAGGCATAACTTTTGAAAGGTCTTTATCAGCAACTGTTTATGAAAATGATAACTGAAATTAATCTACAATATGAGTTTGATCCTGCGGAGATCTAGCATAAGCTAGCAATGCTAGCTCTGCTAGATCTTTAAACATAGACTAAAGAAGGTTTTTAAAAATTAATCCTAAGCAGCAGTTTAAATTTTAAATGTTTAAGCTAATTAATATAGACATGGGGAGCCCATGCCTTGGCCCTTGCTCCTAATTCAAGAATACAACTAGAATTACACAACAAGATAAATGCACATTAAGGTGATATAACCTAAATTATATACAAAAGAATAATGCACAAACATGTGAGACTTAAATCCTATTTATTCATCCTATAACAAAATTATAATTCATACCTGAACCCTGTAGCTTGTCTTTTCTTGGTAGAACCTGCACAACTCAAACACTAGTTAATGAAATCAATGTTCTTTTGCTGACCTGTAGGGTGTAAACTGAATAAATTTGGAACTACCACATTCCTCCCAACCATGAAACGGAACCGTTTCTGGTTCTAATCCAATTCCCCCCGAGATGGCTCCAACATGAAAAGTGATATAGAGAACCTAGGGCATGTAGTTGATTGAACTCAATCTTGGAATAGTACTTCTCTAGAATTATGGGACAATTCTATCTTGATACCATAGAGAATGACAATGAAAAAGACGATCCTCTCAATGCGTTTTGTCCTTGCTTTTATAGATAATATTTTGGAAAGGAAGTTAAGTTAATAATAATATTTTAACATTAACTTGAGTTTGATTTTCAGTTTGAAAATATAATTCAACATTTATTTATTTATAACTTCAGTTTTGAAATATAATTTAAAATTTTATTTAATAAACTTTAGTTTGTTTTAGAAATCCTAATTTGTTCTTTTTTAACTAATTAGTCAATTTTATTTTAATTGATTTATATTAAAGAGAATGGTTATATCTAAGTGGATCTTATATATATGTTTACTTTATCTAAGTAAGTACCCTTATTATTCTTATATATATATTTTTATAACCAATTATATATACATAATATCTTTTATATACATATATACATTTATTCAATACCACTTTAGTGCATAGTAAGACTCTTTATAAATAACAATATGATTTAATCAAATAGTTTATTTAGCATTTATATTTTGATGCTTATAACAAAATCGGGTCAACTCTTTTGACAATGCTAGTGGTAGGTTTCATTTGGTCGACTAGGTTAGGTAGCTCTAGATCATGTTTGTATGTTGGATTACCTCATTTTCCGTGGTAGTTCGACCATCTTTGATGAGATGAGTAATTAATCAATTTAGTCAAGATAAAATAAGTATGATGACTAGTGTTATTCAAAGCCTTCCTCAACTCAACACCTTCTTAAGTAAAGTAACCCCTAGTGCTATTCAGAGCTTAGGCTCAACAGTTTTACATGGGCGTTACACTAGTGAAATTCCAGAGCTCTTTGCTCAACACTAGTGCTATGATGTATTTGTAAGAGACACCTAGGGATACAATTTCCAAAGATCTGATGCTCTAGTGCTTATGCTCAACATCAAGTTTGGAGTGCTCCAAGGCTTATTCCCAACACTCTATGTACATCGGGGCTTATGCCCAGTACATAGGTCATCCATGTTCTCCAAATTCCATGCTCAACACATCATAAAATTTAGTCATGCATTTTAGAACTATGCACAGTATATAACAAAGATCATCTTAATATATTGGGTTTTTGTACCCAATCTCAATAATGAAACATCAATAAAATACCCTGGGGCTTTATGCCTAGTATATAACAATAACCTGCATCTGTCAGGGTCCATGCCCAAATATGTATATCTATAAAAATTAAAATATGTGCATTAGGGCTTATGCCCAGTATACCAAAATAAATCATATGTGTTGGGGCTTATTCCCAATATATAACATCAATATAGTCAACAAAATTTAGAATATTACATCCCTCCCCACTTAGAACAACATCATACCGGTGTTCTAAGGACTAGAAATGAAGTTATGAAATAAGGTGGGGTAAGCCTCCTTCATGGTGGATTCATTTTCCCAAGTAGCCTCCTCCGGTCTGAAGTGCCTCCATTGCACTTTCAATTGGATGATAGTTCGTCTCCTAAGATGCACCTCCCTCTTGTCCAGAATGTGGAGGGGCTCTGGCATGAATTCCCCCTCGAGTTCTACCTATAATAAAGACCAATCAATCACATCCTTAGTATCATAGACATATTTCTTTAATAGAGATGCATGAAAAACATTATGAACTTTTACATGAGCTGGTAAAGCTAACTCATATGCTACTGGTCCTTTCTTGGCCAGTATCTCAAAGGGTCCACAAAATTTGGGGGCTAACTTTCGGCATCGCCCCAAGATCAAAGAGATTCTCTTTTCCTTCAATTTTAGGAATACATGTTTGCCGACTTGGTAATCCTTGTCTTTCCTTTTCTTATCTGCACAACTCTTCTGGCGGTCTTGTGCCTCTTTTAAGTTTTGTTGTACTTTGGTGACCAGTTGTTCCAAGTCTTTTAGTAAATCTAGACCTAGCATAAATCTGTCTACCGGGCTATCCCAAGTCACCGGTGTCCTACATTTTCTGCCATAGAGTACCTCGAAGGGGCTCATATTAGAAGAGGTATGGTACCCATTGTTGTATGCAAACTCTGCGAGGTGTAGATAATCCTCCCATTTCATTGGGTTGTTCATGACATACATCCTAAGCATGTCCTCAAGGATCTGGTTTACTCGTTCAGTTTGTTCATCGGTCTACGGGTGGTAGGCGGGTACTAAAATTTAACTGTCTCCAAGCTAGAGAACAAGTACCTCAAGAAGTTACTAGTGAACATCATGTCTCGATCTGAAATGATTTCCTTGGGTATTCCATGCAATCAGAAGATCTCTTTTAGGAAAATATCCACGATGTGGACATCTTTGTAAGTAGACTTCACCGGTATGAAATGTGTTGCTTTGGATAACTTATCGACTACTACAAAGATGGAGTCATTATTTATCTTGCTCTTTGGTAATACAGTAATGAAGTCCATACTGATGACCTCCCACTTCCACTCTGGGACTGGTAGCGCTTGTATTAATCTTGAAGGGTGCTGGTGTTCTTCCTTGACCAGTTGGCACTCTTGGCACTTAGCAATGAATAGTGTTATGTCGGCTTTCAACTTATGCCAGAAAAAGTGTTTCTTTACCGCCGATATTATCTTTTGATATCTTGGATGCCCTGAGTAGCCTTCCTGATGGAACTCTGTGAGAATGTCAAGTCTAATGTTTCCACTATCTGAAACATAAAGTCGCTCCTTTGACCATAACAATCCTGACTTGTCTATCGTATATTCCTTTTGTTGTTGGAATAACCTATCCTCCTAAATATTCTTATGGATTTCGACATAGAATCAGTCATTCCTACAAGTCGTTCTAATTCTATCATGCAAGTCTGAGTCAGTATGACTTACTATCACCTCATATAACATATGAGCCTGTCAACTTAAAGCATCGGTGATCTTGTTCTCCTTTCCTTTTATGTGTTTTAACTCGAAGTGGTACTCGCTAAGGAAGGCTAAACACCTGGCCTGCCTTGCATTTAGGTTAGGTTGGTCAAATAAGTACTTCAAACTCATGTTGTTTGTATTCAATAGGAACTTCTTTCCCATAGCGTAATTCCTCCACATCTTTAAGGCGTGGATGATGGCGGCTAATTCAATATCGTGCGTGGGGTAGTTTTGTTTGTGTTCCTTTAACTTTCTTGACTCATAACAGATGGTGAAGTCATTCTGCATAAGGACCCCAATGAGACCTTCTTTGCTTGCATTTGTGCAAAAAATGAATTCCCCATTCAGATAAGCAATTCGTAAAATAGGCACGCTAGTCAAAAGTTGTTTTAGTTTCTGGAAGCTTTCTTCACACTTGGTCATCCAAAGGAGCTTGTTTTCCTTTTTCTGCAAGGTAGTCATAGGACAAGCAATCTATGAGAAGTTTGCAATGAACTTCCAGTAGTATCTGGCTAAACCTAAGAATGATCTTATGTCGGTCATGCAAATAGGTGTAGGCCATTCCTCTATGGCTCTAATCTTTTTAGTTTCGACCGCTATACCCTTCTCAAAAATGATGCGACCTAGGTATTATATCTGTGGTTTGTAGAAATCACACTTGCTAAACTTAGCGTAAAGTTGGTGTTCTCGTAACACTCGCAACACTATTCGGATATGTTCTTCATGTTCTTCCTCACTTTTGGAGTAGATCAAAATGTCATCAATGAAGAATAGTATGAACTTGGTTAGGTACTGACTAAAGATGTTGTTCATCATGCACATAAAATTTGGGGGTGCATTTGTCAATGCAAAAGGCATTACAACAAACTTGTAATGACCATATCGGGTTTGAAAGGCAGTCTTACTGATGTCTTCATCACAGATTCTTACTTGGTGATATCTGGATCGCAGGTCGATCTTCGAAAAGATCTTCACTCCTTCGACTTGATCAAACAAGTCATCAATCCTAGGGTGTGGGTAACGGTTCTTGATGGTCAATTTGTTGAGTTGACGATAATTGATGCAAATGCGCATTGTCTCGCCCTTCTTCTTGTCAAAGAGTATCTGTGCTCCCCAAGGAGACACACTCGGTCGGATGTATCCTTTTTCGATCAACTCTTGTAACTGCAGCTTGAGCTCCAACAACTATGGTGCGCTCATGCGGTAAGGAGGTTTAGAAGATGGTACTGACCCGGGTGTTAGTTCTATAGAGAAGTCTAGGTATCGTTTGGGTGGTAACCATGTTATTTCCTCGGGAAATACATTATTAAATTCTATGAGAACTAGGAATTCTTTGATCT
The DNA here is from genome assembly GCA_027924585.1 of Larix kaempferi. Lineage (NCBI taxonomy): Eukaryota > Viridiplantae > Streptophyta > Pinopsida > Pinales > Pinaceae > Larix > Larix kaempferi. The sequence goes on from BSBM01001048.1 coordinate 19,029,725, forward strand.
TTTGTTCCCTATCACCTTATATAGTTTGAATGTTAACTACAAAGAGTTTACAACCTTTCCTTACGCACTTCTTCACCTGCAAGCCGGATATCTTCTTGATTGAAACCTTCTTAGGTATGCCTTGAATATTTCTTTGATTCCCTTGGCTATCTGTGCATAATATTGACTTGTTCAAGAAGTCAAGAACGGCATGATGTTGTTCCAACAAGTCCCTAGCTATAAGTACATCATATGACCCTAGTGGTAAGATATTTAAATCTACTTTAGTTAGGAACCTGTTCAAATTTATCTCGCAAACTTTAACTAGTTCAGAGACTTTTCGTTTGGTACAAGTGGCTAGTTATCCTAGCCATGGTTTCTCATGTTTCTCTCGGTTTAACTTACAAGTTTCGACTATCTTAGGGGAGACATAGCTTCGGCATGCACCGGGATCGATAAAAAATGAAATAGATTTTTTTGAAACCTTATGATTAATCTGGACCATAGTGGCTTGGTGATCAGCTTGTCGGCCATCAAGTGTGGCATAAATTCTTGGTGTTCTTTCCATTTCCCCTACCGTTGGGTTTTCTTGTATGTTGTGTAAAACTCTGTCCATCTTGTTTGGACAAAATCTGAAATAGTGGGGCCCTTGGCATTTCCAGCAAGTAATGGTTGGAGGGGCATATTTTTCTCCATTGTTAAAAGCTGGTCTGTTGGTATGTGGTGCGGGTACATTTGGACATGCATGAGGTCGGTTGAATTTTTTGTTCGACAGGAAACTATTGTTTTGTTTCTGGTATGGTGGTGGCATAAAACCTAGTCTTCGGTTGTCTGAAAAAGTTCCGAATCTATCTCTGTTTCTGTTTATGTTATCATTTCTTGGATGTTCATGTTCATAACAGAGTCTAGCTTTGTGCAAAGTCACGTTGAAAGTTTTAGGCATGTCAAACTCAATTCTCTCTCAAAAATTGGGAGGTAGGCATCCTAGGAACTGTTGTATCCTGACTTTTTCATCTGTTATGTATGTTACTTAATGTAAAAGATCGAGAAATCTATTGATGAAGGCTTCCATAGTTACAAATCCCATTTTCAGTTCATGAAACTCTTTGATTTTTTTGTCAAAGAATCTTTCAGACATGTATTTGTCTTGAAAAAATTTGTTGAAAGCACTCCATTTGATATCTCTCACTTCGTGCCCTTTTGTATGCTTCAAGTCTCTCTACCACCTGGCTTCTTTACCATTTAAGTTGTAAATGTCCAGCGGTGCTTTAATCTAGCTGGAACAATTGTGGACTTTAAAATACTTGTTCATTCCTAACATCCACTCTTCAACTTTCTCCCCAGTATTTATCTCTCCATCATAAGTTGGATCTTTAATTTTCCAAAACTCTCCTTGCAAACTGTCATCATTAGGTACAAATGCATTCGGCTTTCGGGATTGTGGTTTTTCGTTTATTTCGTGTGTCCTCCCGAAACTCGCAACTCGTAATTTTAGGATGCGGCTTTCGGGATGGTTATCTCTCCTCACAGTTTCACATTCCTGAATCCCGCCACCCGCATATTCGGTTTTCGACTTTCGGAAATCTTTTCTCCTACTTCCATTTTTGTGAACCTACAACCCGCAAATCCGTACTTTCAGGTTTCGACTTGCGGGGTCTTTGAATAAAATCTTCATGAACATACTTGAACCCGATTTCGCACCCGCTACGGTGAATCTCAGTCATCCATTTGTTATAATCACACGGTTGGTTTTATCTTTGTGAATGTATTTAATAGGGTTTTTTACCTTTTAGCTTTACATTTTAACTATTGAAGAAATTACGCTGTCGCATTATCATTTTACTGTGGATTGCATGTTAGGTGTCGTTTTTCAGTTTGTTGGTTATTTCAGGTAAGTCCACTATTATCCTTACGCTACTAGCCTGCAATTCTGCTATTTTTGGGTTGAATTTCATTTGATTTTCTGTATCAATCAGATATTGCAAAGTTCTTTCACCATGTCGAGAAATACACGGTCTAAATCGTCATACAAAGACACCCTGATCAAAGACCCAAATTTTGGTTTACTCTCTAACACCAGTGAATGAGTTACTGAAACATACCAGATAGACTGGTCTAAGATATATGCCATTTTTGATAATAATGACCTTTCCCATATCGAGAATGATAGACCAGTCTAGGAGAAAATTATGGATTCTCAAATTCACGCCATCGCTGCACGCCTTTCTATCTTACCCTACACAGATGCAGTTAAATGGATAATTGAGAATGCTGATGTTAAAGACCATTCTTTTAATGATAGTACAGGTTGTCAATTGACAAGTTTCTACCTAGAGGTCTTTGTTCAAGCTTTTGCTCTGAAACCCCATGCACAGATGCTCTCTGCTGAGTTCATACAATCGTCCAAAACCCAGTATAATTTCGATCAAATGATTAAGTATTGGATGCTCAAGCCTAATGCCTTTGTACCTAAGTCGGATAACCTTTATCCTATTATCTGGTTTAAGGAACCCTTTTCTCTACTTGCAGCCATGCTCTGCCGGCTTTTCGGTCAACCCAATTGTTCCCATTTTAAAGCAGAGTGGGCACTTATAGCACATCATGTGTTAGTTACAAGTGAGTCTTTTCTGTGGGCCTCTATCTTATCAGCGGAACTAAAAATCACCATCCATTAATATCAGAAGGCACCAACTCATAAGAATCCACCCTTCTTCCTATCTGCATATGTTCTTGATGTTTTCTGCTCAGCGTTCTAGTACCCTAATTTGGGTTGGCAGTGGACCCCTTCAGATCCACCTGTACACATCTACCATTCAGCACTATGGGAAGGGAATTTTTCACCTATGATATATGACATCTGTGACTGTTTTGTAGGTAGCATCTATTTCAAGATCTTCCAGTAGCAGCCACCTGCATTCTCAGAGGATGCCAAAGATTTTATCAACACAATTGGTGACTGGTATGTAGGTGAGTACTTTTCATACATAAGAATCTGGGGAAGTGAAACAGTTCATTTCTTGCCCAGAATAGTTCCAGACAGGATGGTAATACAGGAGGTTTCTTTTCAAAATGTCACTGATGGTATGTATAAGAGACTGATAGGACCCAAGAAGAAAAATTGGCATACGTTTGCTCTGAATCTAGGTCAATTGGTCATCCAAACTTCAACCTGGGCCACGGTTCTGGGTGATCAGATAGCTGCTCTGAGATTAGGTGTTGCCCCGAAAAGGAAACATGATCCTAAGAAGTTCTTGGATGCACACCTAAAGCAAGTTCACATGAAGATAGACTGTACACATGAGTCAATCCTCGATGATTCCATATATCAGGGGGTAGACATATTTTCTCAAGTCTTGGCCAAAGAAAAAGAATCTCAAGAACAACATGATATTCTACAGTATTAGAAACAATTAAAGGATAGAATCCGATGTTACAGGGCCATGCAGTTGAATCTTGTTGAACAAGCAAGAAAGGACAGGGAAGAGAAAGAAGCTCAGAAATCTAATGCTCCTCCTTTGGCCACGAGTCTTGATGGAGACAAAGGTAAAACTATTCAAGGGGAACCATTCAAAGAGAAATCTAATGAAGAAGCTAAACTCATGCTGCAGACAACCCGTGAATCCAAACAACAAATGGCGTAGTTGTCATCAATGTTACAGACTCAGTTACTAGAACCCCCAAGGCATGCAAACAAAATTCAGCCACCAGGTACAGTGGATGATCAGGTGTCTACTCCAAACATTCTGGAAGATGATCACTTGGTCATAACCAAGGCTAGCCTGGCTAAAAGACAGAAGGTCATTCCTTCCTCATCACAAATTTCTAATATAGATATAATTGACTGTGATGAAGAAATAGTTTCACCTCTTCTAGTACTAGTAGTTGAAGAAGTCTCTAGAAATCCTGAGACTGATACTGAATCGCTGGACAATATTGATATGGATCAGTCTTTCCTTGAATAGTCAGAGTTGGAGTTTAATGTTGCCCCTGGTATCACATCATCATCAATTGTGTTGTCATCTGTTCATCCAAATTCTACTATGCCTCTAGGAGGAACACTTCCATTCTCATTATCCCACTTGTTAACTACCCTCAACAACACCATTACTTCATTACCAAAACATTCAGTCCCTTTTTCCATTTCACCATCTATTACTGCAAAATCCCAGCCTTTGGCTATCCCTCCGCAATCATCTACAATTGATTTATTAATAACCTCCATCGATGCATCTTCCAAAGTTTCTTCTACACACTCACCTAGTAAAGATCGGAATCCACTTCCTTTCCCAGAAGTCAGTAGTCATGTTCACGTTCCACTTTTTGAAGTCTTTGTCTGAATTCCCTCCCTAGACAAAGGTGTGTCAGCTCCCGAAGTCATTAGTACACCTCTAGCTACCACTCAAGTCACTCTACCTATCCCTACCTTTTCTATCACATAGACACCTTCTTTGATTTCTACAATTAGTGTCACTTATGTTCCTACATAGTCGGTTGCTGAGTATACAGACAGATATGTGGTTCCTCTTGGAAATTATTTCTATCGTCAAGATGACAAGGCAGTTGTTAAAAGAAGCAGGAAGAGGGGTCAAGGAAAAGGTGGTTTGGAAGCACATGAACCAGATAAGGTGATATGGGCTCCCAGAACTAATAACCCAAGAATTGAAGCGGTTGAAACAGCAGCAGCCTTAGGTGCTTTTGCCACTGCTAATTGGGATTTGGTCCAGGTCTTGGACAAATAAGTTTACCTCAGGGAGGAAGAAATTAGAAACCTGAAAGAAGAGTTGGATAAAACAAAGGATCAACATTCTGTTGATGTGGCTGACATCAAGAAAACTTGGGTAGACAAAGTACAAGACCTAGAACAGAAGAATGCTACTCTTCTTACTGAATTCAACCTTTTGCAGTCTCAACATTCTACTGATCTCTTATAGATAGCTTCTTTGGAAAAGTAGGTTGAAGATGCAACTGCAAGTGCATCTTCCTCCAATGTTCTCAAGTTCACATCCCGTGACTTAAAAAATTTAGCCCTTGAAGTGAATCAGAGTCAGCATGAAGTACTGAAGAAGTTAGATATTGCCTTAGATGAGATCAGGGAAAATTTCATCAGTTTTTCTAAGATGTCTTCTACTCTTGAAGAATAGAAGGCAAAGAGACTCCAATCTTGTAAAGCTGAAGAAGAAATCAGTCAACTGCAATTTTATATCAAGAACGTTCCAGAGAACATCCCAATCCTTAATACTTTCCAGATAAAGAAAGTCAAGGCATCTTTGAACATGTGGCTTGATTTTAATGAATCGGATGAGGAAATCATTAATAAATCACAGGACATCTGCACTAGACGATGGTATGCAGTTGACAATATCATGGATGCCCTAGGTTTTCCACTCATGAATCCTATTTTGGAATCTTTAACACCAAAATGCAGACTTGAAGAACTCGAGAGGAGATGTGAAGAATTGGTACAGAAGATTCAGGATTTGGAACAAGTCAACATTCAAGCTGTAGATCATTTGGTTAAAGAACTGGTCATCATGGAAGGGAGGATTCGTATGTACCTACGTATTTGACACAAGTTAGTGAAGCATGATATGGAGAATAGTGCATGCAATGCTCAATTATCCTTGGAATCTGTCATTTTCCCAAATGTAGATGAATTGTTAGATCTTTATGAAAAATGGCAGGATTTCCTGGATCTTTAATTAGATCTGATTTTTTAATCCCTATTTTGTAGAATTTCTCCTTTTGTACTCCTATGTTAATTAGTATTTAAGGGGAAGTGCTTCTCTTAGGAAGGGGTTGGGAATTTTGGAATTGCAATTCAGTAGGATATTGGACTGAAGATACTCTGTCTATCAGAGTCATTGTAATTTTTGTACAAGACTTCTATATTCAGGAAAGTTATCTTTTAATCCACCTTCTATTGTTCTTCAAATTTCTTTGAGAATTGTTGAGTTAATGTTTCAAATTTGTCATTGGTTATGTGTTTAATATTTTGCAGGACATTTATTAATTCATAAGATCTCTCATATTGATTTCTCTGTATGTCTGGATTATGCTCAAAATTGTTCTATTAAATTTCTTTAATTGAACATTTTCACTTTTATATTTCTGCAAATGATTCGATGCAAATAAATATGTATAATCAAATGTTAATTTTTCAATTAACAGAATGATTACAGATCGGATATTTGAATAGGATTAAACAATTTGAAGAATTGTCACTTAATTTTTATTAACTGATAAAACTTTAATTAACAAGTGAAGAACCCGAAGACATTTCTGTTTAAGGTACTTAACTACTTGTTCATCACGCTTCAAATCTGATCCACACAATATCAACTCTTCCTTTTAGGCTAGATCTTACTTAGAATAGGTTCTTTCCTTAGGTAGGTTAAGTTAGATTTTGGTAACTAGTTTTTTTTACTTTGTTTTCCTTGATAGGAAAACTAATCTTTTAAGATCAAAACTTTTACTCATAGAGTGCCAGCGGAGGCCAAATATCCATGGGTGATTACCACACCAAACAACTCAAGGATAGAATTACCCTTGCGCAGGGTCTTTCAAAGCCTTTGGCTGGGTTTTCATCCCATGTTGTGTGCCTTGGAACCCATTCCAGCACTTTGCACTTACCCTGCACCCCCGAGGCATCAACAGGGAGCTGTATTATCTTACACTTAAAAATAATTTTTGAATTACGATACCTCCTCTTGTTTATCCTAATCTTAATATAGAGAAGAATACATACTGATCATACCTGATTTATACCGTCCATACATCTATTCAACATAAGAAATCTTATGGAAATTCTACGACAATGAAGATCTTCATACTTTAATAGAGAAGGTCATTAGTGCTAAGAGAAAAGTCCCCATCCTTGCATCAACAACATATTCATTATACTTAAATGTAACATAACTCCTTTTGTTGTCGTTAGGACTATTTCATTGTAATTTGTGCACTTGATGTTATATTTCCCAACACATTAACATCTTCACAACTCAGTAACCATTTTACCTAGTTACCATTTTAACTTGATGATAAGACCCTGAATTGGAACAATGCATACATCGATGTTGTCATCATAAGAACAAATTGAATAATAAAAACATTCAACAAAACATACATATTTATGAGAAACAAATCCATTCCAAAATTCACACATGAAAATCTTAGATGTACGTGGTTCACCCAAAGGATGGGCTATGTCCACAAAGAGAGTCACAATGTATATAATATTCCCAAAAAGGAGATTTTACATCAGTAACAAAGCACCCGCTTTCTCAAGCTTTTGTGCCACAGTTACATACTAAGAAGAATTCCTAACTGCTCAACTATAATTTCAACCCGAGATCAGAATTCTAAGTACAACATGTATAAATAATTTTTAACTCTTCATTTATCAGTTTACAGAAGAGATGGAATTCTAATAACATAAACATAAATGTTTCTTATCTGCTCGATTATCACTTTACAAAAGAGATCGAATTCTAATAACATAAAAATTTCTTATCTGCTCTTACCTCTTTTCCACGGGGATTGAATACGATCATATTCTAGAAGGATCCATGCTCCGATGTCTAAACACGTTTCTCTTTGAAAATACTAAATAAACATTCCAGAAATGCGATCTTCCATACTATAAATAAACTGATACTCTGTATGATTTCAATCCAGCATGGAAGGTTAATAAGCATACGGTTGTATTCCTTAACCATACTTGGTTAAGCAGCATTACGATTTCATTGGGAAAATAACCTACCAATCGGATTATGATTTTAGGTGAACCATGACACACTTCGACAGGGTAATCCTATTCATGAAAAAGACATATCTAAAGGGATTGGGTTACTCATTCTCTGTCCTTTCCCCTAGGTCATGCATAGACAAAGCAGTAAAATAACACAAATATACATCGAACCAGATGTACATGGGGTAAGCTTTCCCAGCCTTTTCAGTTCCTCGGCAATAAAGGACCATTAGGATAGAGGGAGTGAGTCAGAGATCAAGTGGAGCAAGTTATGTCTGAACAAAACTATACAGAGATACAAAATTCCATCCAAACTGATCCGTGCATCGAACCCAATGCAAATAGGTCAAAGGCATAGGTACCATACTTTCTGAGCTTGACTACCTCGATAAAATACCAAAATAAGAACTGGCACCCACCCATCCGTTAGATTCATTATTATGCTAGAGTTCCAGAATAGTACAGAGGTAACCTTTTAACATAGAGATCCAAACTGGGTGTAAGAACATCTCTGTTTATGCAGAGATCATTTTTTCTCTTCTTAGATAAATACCCTTGCTCAAATAATAATTGTTAGCATTGAGCCATAAACTATAGGCTTCAATCAGGGAATCATGGTTAGCATCGATCTGGAACAATCGTTTGGTATAACCAGAAAATTGACTCCTGCAAAAAGAAATGATAACGAGTATTTGTTTCTGTGATTTCCCATGCATCCACCCAATTGTAAGCAAGGTTTGGATTTTCTAATGCTTTCCAGGCATTTGACCAAAATAAGGAATGCAGATATTACAAGAATAAACCGATACTGACTTCTGCAAATTTTCCAGACCTATTTAAAAATCAAGAAGCAAGGTTGAACTATAATACTCCGCTAAGATCATAATCCACTAGACAATTCCCATACAGGGAAAACACACTTTGTATGATACTAGACGCAAATCTAGACTTTATGCAGAGATCAAGGCTTCAAAATACAAATGCCCATACCAGGAAAACACATTCTAAATCCAAACGTATCGTATATTTACCTTAAGTCGCAGGGTACAAGGCTTACCAGCTATCATTGCAGATCTCCCTACTCGATTTTAGTGCACAGAGCTCCCCTGGCTCCTCTCGTTGAGTTTCCCCAATTTGTTGGCTGGCATAAGTTTTATTTTTTATTTTCCCCCCTTATTCCATGGATGCGACCTCCCCTAAATACCCAGGCTTCCCGCCTTCCCTTTGGAGAGTCTGCTCTCGAATGGAATACCTCCCCCTCCCAAGTGGCAACTCTCCGCTCCCATGCATGCCTCGATCCGTAATTAAATACAGATATGGGAAATCTGGTAGTTAATCAATTTTGAAGAAAGGTTGGGGATGGTGCTTGTTACCCATTTGTAGAGGCTTGGATCCCATAAGGGAGATGCCGTAATAAAAGCAGAATTTTCTGCTCAATATAATCGATGCATGAGCTTACTCCTTGTAGCAACAAGTCATGTAGAAACTTGAATAAATATATACATATATTGATGGTAAATATTTCCCTTGTGCTTTGTCGAACCTCCTAATAATAGGTGGTAACCAATTAATATATATATGAATGAATATATATTCTTTTAATAAAAGTTTGTTATATTCCCTTTACTTCATAAAGAGAATATTTTCCCTTCGTGTTCACCGAACCTTCTTACATACTATGGTAAATCTTTTTTTTAAAAGATAACCTTCTTTTCGTGTATGTCCATTGTCCCTTGAATAAGTAAATCGACCAACTTGCCATATAGGTTATAGTATATATATATATATGTAGTCATATGTACACACTTTAAATATATACATGTATATATATTCTTTCCATATATCAAACTTAATGTATATGAATCCTTTCTTGATTCACTATACAAAAGAAAATAGATGCACTCCTAAATCAAGATACATATATATACAATACATAATTTATAAACCTAGCACACTTTAAATATATACATATCTTTTTCCATATATCATATTCAAACTATATGAATCTTCTTAGTTTACTTAGGACTATTTTATCATAGTTATCGTTCTACTAAAAGATAAGCCCTATAACTATTTAGATGGTTGCGAAGAGTAAACATTCTCCTCAATCTCTCATGACAATAGTTATGATTTATATTTTAAAGGCTAACCTGTAACTCCACTTCTTCAAGTGTTTGTGGAGTTTAAAATAATACCTATCATCTACTAGACTTTGAAGGCTACCCTTCCCTTTGTGATTCACTTTCCCATCATTTTAGTCACGCCATTATAAGATTACGATTTATAACTTACAACCTAGGAAAATAAATAACGATATTTTCAGGGTCCACTGGTGGTGCCTTGGCCTTGGGCTCCTCACCAGTGCCTCATACATAATTTACAATATATATTTACAAATCTGATAGGGATAGAAGGAGGGATATTACATCCTCCTCCCCTTAAAAATAACATCATCCTCTGTGTTCATAAATTTCAGTAGTTCGCCCGCTCTTCTTGAGTCACATTTTTGCTCGCTATGTCATTTTGGTTTTGACTTTCTTTGAATATTCATGATTTCCATAAGTTGTTATTGCTCATAACCTGCATTTTCGACTACAAAACTAGGGTTCAACAAAATTGTTCAGTACAACCTATCATCAATTCCATAATCGAACTTAGAAGGATAAACAATGAGCTTCTTTATTGCAACATAACTTTTGTAATTATGGAATATATTTTAGCCCTTGTTTGTGATTTTTTTGTTATCACAAGCACACATGAGTCCAGTGCTCCAAGAATGTAGACTGTTTAACTTAATCAAAACATATCATTCACTTGATCCTGTAAATTCTTTCCTAACAAGCAAGTGCTCACACAACAATCCTTTCATAAATTCTTTCCTACCACCCCAGTGCTCACACAACAATCCTTTTGGAAATTCTTGCCTAACACCTCAATGCTCACACAACAATTCTTTTGGATATTTCTTGCTTAACACCATAGTGCTCATGTAGCAATACTTTCTCTCATGCATACTAAGCAGCGTTCTACCTCCCGCATATGCATTCTTTATAGTTTACCTAGGTCTTTACAGCCTGCCAATTCATTCAAGAATCCTGAAGGCTCTCAACTCCTTGATTTCTAGGGATTGTTTTAGTGCCCTTAACACACTCTTACATAATTCCCCTCAATCCTTCTCGCATCAGTCTCGGAATCTATTTCCCCTCAAGCCTCCTTGCTTGCGTCTAGGAAAATCTCTTTCAAATTTATCAATTATTTCGTCATATTAAATTTTGTAACCATATGATTACTCTGACCAATTTGGGTCTAGTTCTTTATTCAACAATAATGATCAAAATTACAAGAATAAATAACCATTGTGATGTGGATCCTAAATCCTCACCCCCCTTATTTTACCATGCATATTATTTATAATCTTTCCTTTTCACAAGCTCCACGGGATTTTGACCATCTACCAAATTCAGCTGTTAGTAACAAAATAAAATATTTGTAAGAAGATCTTTTTCCTGTGCATAAAAATAAGAAGATCATCCTTCACACTAGAATATCCATACTTGGTCATCTAAAATGAACATGACTAGCTTAATTAATAGGATTACATAATGCCTTGAAATAAATTCTTCCTATTATGATTCCATGGACATTATGATCACTTCACCTCAATCCTTAGCTTTTCACTGTGTCAAGCACCCATTTAATTATATGACTTTTCTTGCACATGCCAACATCATGTAAATAATAATAAATCGTCTATATATATATACTTCTATAGTTTCATAAGTATAACCATATACCTTTATGAGGGAGATTGCATATTGCTTTATTGTATGGCCCTCATATGCCAAGGTGCATGTTTTACTTGTATTAACACACATTAGTAATCCCCTCAATACCATAAGAATATATCCTGCATTTCTTTACTGCCGATATCATCTTTTGATATCCCAAATGCCCTGAGTGGGCTTCCTCATGGAACTCTGTGAGAATGTTAGGTCTAATGTCTCCCCTGTCTCAGACATAAAGTCTCTCCTTTGACCATAACAATCAGGACTCGTCTATCTTATATTCCTTTTGTTGTTGGAATAACCTATCCTCCTGAATCTTCTTATGGATTTTGACATAGAATCGGTCATTCCTACAAGCCTTTCTAATTCTTTCATGCAAGTCTGAGTCAGTATGACTTACTGTCACCTCATATAACATATGAGCCCGTCGACTTAAAGCATCAGCGATCTCGTTCTCCTTTCCTTTTATGTGTTTTAACTTGAAGTGGTACTCGCTAAGGAAGGCTAACCACCTGGCCTACCTATCATTTAGGTTAGGTTGGTCAAATAAGTACTTCAAACTCATGTTGTCTGTCTTCAATAGGAACGTCTTTCCCATAAGGTAATGCCTCCACATATTTAAGGCGTGGTTGATGGCAGCTAATTCAAGATCGTGCGTGGGGTAGTTTTTTTGTGTTCCTTTAACTTTCTTTACTCATAACAGATAGAGAATTCATTCTGCATAAGGAATCCACTGAGTCCTTCTTTGCTTGCATTTGTGAAAAAAATGAAGTCCCCGTTGGGATCACGGGGGCTTCACGAGAAGGCAATATAATACCACGTTCATTCATATTGCGGTATTAAATATTCATGAAAACCTAAAAATTATATTGCTTATATATTAGGGGGAAAAGGGTTTTTTTATTTAATGTAACAATACAAAAATACTTTGGGGTCTTTTTTATATGGGCAGGCTAATAAATATCCACCAAATGGAGATGGAGGGATCACGGTCGGATGAGAAATCAAGTTGAGGCAAGGCTTGAGCTTACCAGTACGCAGGGAAATCACGTCTTGAGGAATGCTTGAAGCCAGGGGGTTTCATGGTGAAGTGGTTTTCTAGTCGATCATAGTCGAGAAACAATGGTCATTGACATCCAATTGTTACCAATAACACTTAGCCAGTTGTTACCAATAGCCTTTGGAAACTCTAAGTCTCCAGGGCCTATTATAGGCCCTCGATAGGCCTTGGGGGATTGAATACCCAACCACTTGTGCCTATTACAGGCCTTGGGAGGTTTATTCAGCCTCCTAGAGATTGTTACAGGCCTTGGGGGATTGGATACCTAGCCCACAACAGGCTTAGTCAGCGATTGGGGAACTACAACATGCAATCTAAATTGTGTACTATGTGCATTGGCTCTAGTGACATACAATAAGTGATATCCTATCTCTTCATTACACCATTAGATGTTTCAAATCATAATGATATGTGGTTGAGTAATTGCATTGTGGGCGAAGTAATGTGCATCCACAATATACATCGAAAGAAGCAAGGTGCATTGTAGAATGCATGTGGGGTCATAAGAGGGGTATCATATCAACATACTAGGTAGAAATATAAAGCGGTATAAAAAATGTTAATGAAAAAATTGATACATAAGATATCTAGTGAAAATAAGGGTTTTTTAAAATTGGGAAGGCATATTGGGGGGTGGTTAAAAAAAGCGATTTTTGAAGGTATTTTCCAATATTTAGTGAAATTAGGGGTATTGTTACATATGCCACGAACGAACATGCTATCATAGCAGTTTATTGAGTGAAGCCCTTGTGGTTGGGATAAGCAATTCGTAAAAAAAGTGGATAGTCAAAAGTTGTCTTAGTTTCTGGAAGCTTTCTGCACACATGGTCGTCCAAAGGAACTTGTTTTCCTTTTTCTGCAAGGTATTCATAGGACAAGCAATCCGTGAGAATTTCACAATGAACTTCCGGTAGTATCTGGCTAAACCTAAGAATGATCTTATGTTCGTCACACAGGTAGGTGTAGGCCATTCCTCTACGGCTTTAATCTTTTCAGGTTTGACTGATATCCCCTTCTCAGAAATCATGGGACCTAGGTATTGTATCCGTGGTTTGTAGAAATCACATTTGGTAAACTTAGCGTAAAGTTGGTGTTCTCATAACACTCACAACATTATTTGGAGATGTTCTTCATGTTTTTCCTCACTTTTGGAGTAGATCAAAATGTCGTCAATGAAGACTAGTATGAACTTGTCTAGGTATTGACTAAAGATGTTGTTCATCATGCACATACAATTTGCGGGTGCATTTGTCAATGCAAAAGGCATTACCACAAACTCATAATGACCATATCAGGTTCGAAAGGTGGTCTTACTTATGTCTTCATCACAGATTCTTACTTGGTGATATCTCGATCGTAGGTCAATATTCGGAAAGATCTTCACAACTTTGACTTGATCAAACAAGTCATCAATCCGAGGGAGTGGGTAACGGTTCTTGATGGTCAATTTGTTGATTTGATGGTAATTGATGCACATACGCATCATCTCATCCTTCTTCTTGACAAAGAGTATCAGTCCTCCCCAAGGAGACACGCTCGGTCGGATGTATCCTTTTTCGATCAAATCTTGTAACTGCAGCTTGAGCTCCAACAACTATGGTGCGCTCATGCAGTAAGGAGATTTAGAAGATGGTACTGACCCAGGTGTTAGTTCTATAGACAAGTCTAGGTATCATTTGGGTGGTAACCCTGCTATTTCCTCGGGAAATGAATCCTTAAATTCTATGAGAACTGGGAATTCTTCGATCTTTTGTTCCCTATCGGCTTCTACAGTTTGAATGTTAACTGCAAAGAGTTTACAATCTTTCTTTACCCACTTCTTCGCCTGCAAGGAGAATATCTTCCTGACTGAAAACTTCTTAGGTATGCCTTGAATCTTTCTTTGATTCCCTTGGTTATCTGTGCATAATATTGACTTGCTCAAGCAGTCAAGAAGGGTATGATGTTGTTCCAATAAGTCCATGCCTATAAGTACGTCATACAACCCTAGTTGTAAGATATTTAAATCTACCTTAGTTAGGAACCCGTTCGAATTTATCTTGCAAACTTTAACTAGTTCGGAGACTTTCCATTTGGTACCAGTGGCTAGTTATACTAGCCATGGTTTCTTGTGTTTCTCTCGGTTTAACTTACAAGTTTCAACTATCTTAGGGGAGACATAGCTTCGGCATGCACCAGGATCGATCAAAACTGAAATAGCTTTTTTTGAAACCTTACCCTTAATCTCGACGATAGTGGCCTGGTGATCAGCTTGTCGTCCATCAAGTGCGGCATAAATTCTTGGTGTTCTTTCCATTTCCCCTGCCATTGGGTTTTCTTGTATGTTGTGTAAAACTTCATCGGTCTTGTTTGGACAAACTCTGAAATAGTGGGTCCCTTGGCATTTCTAGCAAGTAATGGTTGGAGGGGCATCTTTTTCTCCTTTGGTAAAAGCTGGTCTATTGGTATGTGGTGCGGGCACATTTCACCATGCATGAGGTCGGTTTAAATTTTTGTTGGGTAGGAAACTATTGTTTTGTTTCTGGTATGGTGGTGGCATAAAACCTAGTCTTCCGTTGTCTGAAAAAGTTCTGAATCTATCTTTGTTTCTGTTTATGTTATCATTTCTTGGATGTCCATGTTCATAACAGAGTCTAGCTTTGTGCAAAGTCATGTCTAAATTTTTAGGCATGTCAAACTCAATTTTCTCTCAAAAATTGGGAGGTAGGCATCCTAGGAACTGCTATATCTTGACTTTTTCATCTTTTATGTATGTTACTTAATGTAAAAGATCAAGAAATCTATTGATGAAGGCTTCCATAGTTATGGATCCCATTTTCAGTTCATGAAATTCTTCGATTTTTTGTCAAAGAATCTTTTAGACATGTATTTATCTTGAAAAATTTGGCTGAAAGCACTCCATCTAATATCTCTCACTTCGTGCCCTTTTGTATGCTTCAAGTCTCTCCACCAACTGGATTCTTTACCATTTAAGTTGTAAATGTCGAGCCATGGTTTAATTTGGCTGGAACATTTACGGACTTTAAAATACTTGTTCATTCCTAACAGCCACTCTTCAGCTTTCTCCCCAGTATTTATCTCTCCATCATAAGTTGGAGCTTTAATTTTTCGGAACTCTCCTTGCAAACTGTCATCATTTTTCCTCCTTTGTTGCAAGGGGAAGGTCAACCATCATTATTGGAATAGCTCTTATAGTCCTCTTCCATGAAATCAGGTATGTCTTCTTCATACTCATCCTCTTTAGGACTGATGGATCTTTTTGTGTGACAGTTGTTTTTGTTGGATGTGTTTGCTGAGTGGGTGGACTGTCCATGGGGTTTTTCCCCTATTAAGCTCTGAATTAGAGCTTCATTTATGGCTTGTTGTTCATGTCTTTCCTGCATATTCACATCTTGAAGCTCTGTAATTCTGCTTGTAAACTATGGATTGACTTCATTAGATATGAGTTCAATTCCACCACGATCTCTTGTTTTCGTGGTTGGGAATTCAAGTTCCCATGTCTACTACTGTCCTCTTCTACATTCATGCTGTAGACTTTTTAAATACCTATACTGTTCCATCAATTAGTAGGAACAAACTTCTGTTTGTTTATATATATATATATAAAGAAATTCATAAGTAATTTTTTTCAAAATATATGTTTTTGCAACGAGTGTCTTTTGTAGTGAACCCAAAAGGTCTCTTAGTCTTGTAGCTATGCTTTGATACCACTTGTAATGTCCCTAAAACTTTAAAAATTAAAAAAAAATTCTTGTATGGCTAACGTCTTCCATTTAAAGAAATGTTTAGTAAATTAACTTCAGTACTGGGAAATAAATGAAAGACTTATTCATGCAATGTAAAAGTATAGCTTATATTTTTGTTCATGATTCTCTGTTTTGGTTTAATTGATGTGAATGGATGCATTTATACCTCTGCGGAAGCAATGTTCTAGGTGACAATTAAAAATGATTTCAATCAAGCATAATAGATACAATTCTATCTTCATATTAGCTTAAATGTGTGCTTGTTTCAAACTTGAAATGTTTTAATTCCAATGTGTGATATATTTCTTTTAAAGGTGATCTTGTAAGTCCTTTTAAAAGCTTGAGGTGATGAGCTTGGTGACAAAGATCAGCCTTACTTACTACATGCTAAGGTTTACTTATACCTGTGTTTTGTATGTATGATTTTAAGAAATGTCATGAACCCAACGTTTTCAAGTTGTAACTATGAACAGGGTCTTTTTAATTATAAGAGTCAAAATGCATGCAAAACAAGCAAATGGTGATAAAATCGGATTGCAAGTTAGTGTCACTCTCTACTATGGAGAGTGGGTGAAAAATTTCCAATGTAATTGATTTTGGTGGCATTTATGTTGGCCCATGTTCCTACCAATCGTAGTGTTATCCAGCTGAATGGAGATAGGGTAAACCTTCACATGGAGTGGTCTCTTATGCATTTTCGCATTTGTTGTTTTGGAAGAGGAGGACGGCAGAGCTCTCTGCATTTTGAAGTTTTTTCCATGGCACCAGCGTTTGTCCATGAGCGTAGCTCAAGCCAACGTTCAATTTGAGTGATAGGGAAATCGTGGATCCAAAAACTTAAGGTAATCTTTTGTTTTTCTCAAGTGCTAATTTGATTTCCAGCTTTCGTTTGTTGTTTAAGACTTAAGGCTTGTGACACGACCAATTTTAAGTCAGTAATTAAGGGAGGAAATTTAAAGTCTTTCACAATTCTTAATAAGTTATATTTATACTCCTAAACATAAATGAGGGGAGTTGTATTATCTTACACTTAAATATAATTTTTGAAGTACGATACCTCCTCTTGTTTATCCTAATCTTAATATAGAGATGAATACATACCGATCATACCTGATTTATACCGTCCATACATTGATTCAACACAAGAACTCTTATAGAAATTCTACGACAATGAAGATCTTCATACTTTAATAGAGAAGGTCATTAGTGTTAAGAACAATGTCCCCATCCTTGCATCAACAACATATTCATTATACTTAAATGTATCATAACTCCTTTTGTTGTCCTTAGGACTATTTCATTGTAATTTGTGCACTTGATGTTATATTTCCCAACACATTAACATCTTCACAACTGAGTAACCGTTTTACCTAGTTACCATTTTACCTTGACGATAAGACCCTAAATTGGAACAATGCATACATCGATGTTGTCATCATAAGAACAAATTGAATAATAAAAACATTCAACAAAACATACATGTTTATGAGAAACAACGCCATTGAAAAATTCAACATGAAAATTTCAGATGTATGTGGTTCACCCAAAGGATGGGCTACGTCCACAAAGAGAGTCGTGATGTATATAATATTCCCAAAAAGGATATTTTACATCAATAACAGAGAATCCGCTTTCTCAAGCTTTTGTGCCACGGTTACATACTAAGAAGAACTCCTAACTGCTCATCTATAATTTCCAACCGATATCGGAATACTAAGTACAACATGTATAAATAATTTTTAACTGTTCATTTATCAGTTTACAGAAGAGATCGAATTCTAATAACATAAACATAAATGTTTCTTATATGTTCGTTTATCACTTTACAAAAGAGATCGAATTCTAATAGCATAAACATAAACATTTCTTATCTTCTCTTACCTCTTTTCTGTGGGGATTGAATACGATCATATTCTAGAAGGATCCATGCTCCAATGTCTAAACACGTTTCTCTTTCAAAATACTAAATAAGCATTCTAGAAATGCGATCTTCCATACTATAAATAAACAGATACTCTGTATGATTTCAATCCAAGATGGAAGGTTAACAAGAATACGGTTGTATTCCTTAACCATACATGGTTAAGCAACATTACGATTTCATTGGGAAAATAACCTACCAGTCCGATTATGATTTTAGGTGAACCATAACACAATTTGATAGGATAACCCTATTCACAAAAAAGACATATCTAAAGGGATCAGGTTACTCATTCTCTGTCCTTTCCCTTAGGTCATGCATAGACAGAGCAGTAAAATAACACAGATATACATCGAACCGGATGTACACGAGGTCATCTTTCCCAACCTTTTCAGTTCCTCGACAGTAAAGGACCATAAGGATAGAGGGATTGAGTCAAAGATCAGGTGGAGCAAGTGATGTTTGAAAAAAAACTATACAGAGATCCAAAATTCCATCGAAACTAATCCGTGCACCGAAACCAATGCAAACAGGTGAAAGACATGGGTACCAGACTTTCTGAGCTTGACTACCTCGATCAAATACCAGAATAAGAATTGGCACTCACCCATCCATTAGATTCATTACTATGTTAGAGTTCCAGAACACTACAGAGGTAACTTTTTAACACAGAGATCCAAACTGGGTGTAAGAACATCTCTGTCTATGCAGAGATCATTTTTTCTCTTCTTAGATAAATACCCTTGCTCACATAGTAATTGTTAGCATCGAGCTAAAACTATAGGCTTCAATCAGGGAATCATAGTTAGCATCGATCTGGAACAATCATTTTGTATAACCAGAACATTGACTCCTGCAAAAAGAAATGATAATGAGCATTTGTTCCTGCGATTTCCCAGGCATCCTCCAAATCGTAAACAAGGTTTGCATTTTCTAATGCCTTCCAGGCATTCTACCAAAACAAGGAATGCAGATATTACAAGAATAAACCGATACTGACTTCTGCAAATTTTACAGACCTATTTAAAAACCAAGAAGCAGGGTTTAACTATAATACTGTGCTGAGATCATAATCCACTAGACAATGGCCATACAGGGAAAACACACTTCGTATGATACCAGATGCAGATCTAGACTTTACGCGGAGATCAAGGCTTCAAAATACAAATTCCCATACCAGAAAAACACATTCTAAATCCAAACGCATCATATATTTACCTTAAGTCGCAGGGCACAAGGCTTACCATCTCTCATCGAAGAGCTCCCCACTCGATTGCAGTGCATAGCGCTCCCCTGGCTCCTCTCATTGAGTTTCCCCAATTCGTTGGTTGGCATAAGTTTTATTTTTTATTTTTCCCCCCTATTCCATGGATGCAACCTCCCCTAAACACCCAGGCTTGCCCCCTTCCCTTTGCAAAGTCTTCACTCGAATGGAATACCTCCTCCTGCCAAGTGGAAACTCTCCGCTCCCATGCATGCCTCGATCTGTAATTAAATACAATTATGAGAAATATGGTAGTTAACCAATTTTGGAGAAAGGTGGGGGATGGTTCTTGTTACCCATTTGTAGAGGGTTGGATCCCATAAGGGAGACACCGTAATAAAAGAATACTTGTCTTCTTATTATAATCAGTGCGTGAGCTTACTCCTTGTAGCAGCAAGTCATGTAGAAACTTGAATAAATATATACATATATTGATGGTAAATCTTTCCCTTGTGCTTTGACGAACCTCCTAACAATAGGTGGTAACCAATTAATATATATATGAATGCATATATATTCTTTTAATAAAATTTGTTATATTCCCTTTACTTCATAAAGAGAATATTTTCCCTTTTTGTTTGCTGAACCTTCTTTTCGTGTATATGCATTGTCCCTCGAACAAGTAAATGGACAACTGGCCATATAGGTTATATTATATATATATATATATGTAGTCATATGTACACGCTTTAAATATATACATGTATATATATTCTTTCCATATATCAAACTTAATGTATATGAATATTTTCTTGATTCACTATACAAAAGAAAATAGACACACTCCTAAATCAAGATATATATATATATATATATATACAATATATAATATATAATTTATAAACTTAACACACTTTAAATATATACATATCCTTTTCCATATATCATATTCAAAGTATATGAATATTCTTAGTTTACTTAGGACTATTTTGTCATAGTTATCTTTCTACTACAATATAAGCCCTATAACTATTTAGACGGTTGCGAAGAGTAAACATTCTCCTCAATCTCTCATGATGATAGTTATGATTTATATTTTAAAGGATAACCCATAACTCCTCTTCTTCGAGTGTTCATGGCATTTAAAATAATACTTATCATCTACTAGAATTTGAAGGCTACCCTTCCCTTCATGATTCACTTTCCCGTCATTTTAGTCGTGCCATTATAACATTATGATTTATAACTTACAACCTAGGAAAATAAATAATGATATTTTCAGGGTCCAGTTCTCACACAACAATCCTTTTGGAAATTCTTGCCTAACACCTCAATGCTCACACTACAATTCTTTCGGATATTTCTTGCCTAACACCATAGTGCTCATGGAGAAATACTTTCTCTCATGCATACTAAGCAGCATTTTGCCTCTCGCATATGCATTCTTTATAGTTTTCCTAGGTCTTTACAGCCCGCCGATTCCTTCGAGAATCCTGGAGGCTCTCAACTCCCTAATTTCTATGCAGTGTTTTAATGCCCTTAACACACTCTTACATAACTCCCCTCAATCCTTCTTGCTTCAGTCTAAGAATCTATTTCCCCTTAATCCTCCTCGCTTGCGTCTAGGAAAATCTCTTTCAAATTTATCAATTATTTCGTCATATTACATTTTGTAACCATATGATTACTCTGAGCAATTTGGGTCTAGTTCTTTATTAAACAATAATGATCAAAATTACAAGAAGAAATAACCGTTTTGATGTGGATCCTAAATCCTCACCCCCCTTATTTTACCATGCATATTATTTATGCTCTTTCCTTTTCACAAGCTCCACAGGATTTTGACCATCTACCAAATTCAGCTGTTAGTAACAAAATAAAATATTTGTAAGAAGATATTTTTCCTATGCATAAAAATAAGAAGATCATCCTTCACACTAGAATATCCATACTTGGTCATCTAAAATGAACATGACTAGCTTAATTAATAGGATTACATAATGCCTTGAAATAAATTCTTCCTATTATGATTCCATGGACATTGCGATCACTTCACGTCAATCCTTAGGTTTTCACTGTGTCAAGCACCCATTTAATTATACGACTTTTCTTGCACATGCCAACATCATGTAAAGAATAATAAATCGTCTCTCTCTATATATACTTCTATAGTTTCATAAGTATAACCATATACCTTTATGAGGGAGACTGCATATCGCTTTATTGTATGGCCCTCATATGCCAAGGTGCATGCTTTACTTGTATTAACACACATTAGTAATCCCCTCAATACCATAAGAATATATATATATCAAAACGAGACATATTATCAAGGTATACATGCATATAACATAATCTTGATCACATAAAAGTATAATCATTCTGTCAACCACTCCCAGTATCCCAATATTCCTACTAAGGATCGCTTAAATTGAAAATATATAAAAATGAAATCATATAGTTTCATCATATGCATCCTATTAACTACTTAGAATACACATGTAGAGTAATTATAACCATCATCCCTTTCTGAACCCACAAGCAATGGTACAAGTGTGTTCCGATGTCACACATTTATACTTCCTTATTCTATAGAATCCCATATCACAAAGAGACAAGGGGACTCTTAACAATTATTGTCCTTTATCACTTGACATCTTCAGGTAAGGTTATAATGATGAAGGATACCCGTTTGTGGAAGTACATTTAAGTCGAAGGACATGAAAATAATTCACAAGGACGACAATTTCCTAGTCATATAAAATTTCGCACAGTAGAATGTCCAATTAAACCAAATAAAGTTAATTCCTATGCCTTTCAATATTTTACCCTGAGGATGACCCTTTGCTAATAATTCATAGAAGTTTACAACTCTTCTAACCCTCTATTGTTTGTATAGTATTCTTCTTGGATTTGAGTTCAGAGAATAACACATGTAACATTTCCTACATTAACCTTGAATATCTATTATGTGATGAGTTATAGAATTAAGAATCTTATCTACCATGTCACGTGTCTCATACCTAAAATAAAGCATATACGTAAGAACACATGACTAACATTCTATCTTGAGTCCATCGCATGTAACATCCAATATAATGTACAAACATCTTCCATACCTTCTACTTACCAAGGGTTAAGATCAATATATAACTCCCTCTATAACATTTAGCCATTTCTTTTAGTTTTCTTTTGATCAATCCTCTACTGTAAGAAGTTTATTATTCCAACTCTGAAATCGTTCGTTAAATCACGAAAAAATGAAAATTTTATTTTTACATAATAGATAGCCAATAAAGAAAATTTCAGGATTTACTCTCTTAGTACAATTTATGTATTTTTCTAACATGATAAGGATGATCTCCATCCTACAACCTCATGTACATAATTAATACAATCATTTCAACATAAGTGTGTGAAATCAATAACCAGGTAATTCATGACAATTTTACAATCCTTCATATAATGACCTAATTGCACCTTACACATACTATATCAAATTTTAAAAGTGCTTCAACCCTTTAACTTACTCATACATATCTTTATATGACCTAAGCATCATCATTCAAACCTTATAATTCAATAAGTTTTCTATCATGCCTTCATTTGTATAATCACATTTCTAAGCCTTAAAACCTTTCTAATCCTCATAATACAGAATTGAAGCAATCAAGTACTTATGATGAATGTCTATGAGTTGAGTCATATATGTACTACAACCCTACCAATGGCATCAATCGACCGGATATAAGTGTACATATTTCATAAGGTAAATAATCCTAATTATGTTAATACAACCACATAAACTTTTGAAAATGCAAATGCTCCTACGATCCTCATTATTATCATTATGATCAATGTACATGAAAAATATTTACAAGATCACCAAGATAAAGATAGGAACATAGTCCAATTACTTTAATCATTTTTAAAGAGTACTTTCTTGTCATTCAATGAAACTAATTGTAGAGCATGAGGAGATATTCATCGTCTAGTATTTATCAATAGAAGATCCTTTAAATACGTAATGAAACATATAAAATGCTCACATATCGACAATGATTTTTCCTTTATAATGCCTCAACAAATGGAGCATACTTACTTGCGATTTAAAAGACATCTTGTCGATTACCTCCTGCTGATCCTTTGGAAATGAAATTCTATGTTTGTGTCTTATTGATGGAGTTCCTTTGACTAACTTATGTTCTTTTCCTCGACTGAGCCCAAATACTCCCGAGTGTTTGCAACCCGTGCTCTGATACCATATGTGACATACCCAATTTTAAGTCAGTAATTAAGGGAGAAAATTTAAAGTCTTTCACAATTCTTAATGAGCTCTATCTATACTCCTAAACAAAAATGAGGGGAGTTGTATTATATTACACTTCAAAATCATTTTTGAAGTACAATACCTCCTCTTGCCAAGTCAATCTTAATATAGAGAAGAATACATACTGATCATACCTGATTTATACCATCCATACATCGATTCAACACAATAACTCTTATAGAAATTATAAGACAATGAAGATATTCACACTTTAATAGGGAAGGTCATTAGTGTTAAGAACAAAGTCCCCATCCTTGCATCAACAACATATTCATTATACTTAAATGTAACATAACTCCTTTTGTTGTCGTTAGGACTATTTCATTGTAATTTGTGCACTTGATGTTATATTTCCCAACACATTAACATCTTCACAACTCAGTAACCATTTTACCTTGGCAATAAGACCCTGAATTGGAACAATACATACATCGATGTCACATCCCCATTCTTGACCCTTATGATATTTGGGCTATAATGTAAATATTGTATGCATATTTTGTATGATTCCTAGCGTGGAGTTTAAGGCCAAGGCCCTGCTAGTGAATACTCGATCTTGAAGAGGAAAGTATGTTGGTATTATTTAACACATGTGCTAGTGAGCCATGGGAATTGTAAATATGCATTTTAATATAAATACCCACAACTAGCTATGCAATGCAACAAGAGATTGGGGCATGATATTACAAGGAATTGGGGGGAAAATATTCAAACCCTTGAGCCAATGAAGTCAAGCCAAGTGTCAATGAGAGAACCCATCAACCATCAACTACCCATGTTGACTTTGGTGCCCAATCATTCATTTCTCCCAAGAGTTGGGTGCAGTAGTTAATGCCTTCGGGATTGGGGAGGTATGGCTATCCAAATTCAAGTATTGGAAAGCCATCCTCATGGAAAATCATGTTTTTTTTCTTCTTGGGCAAGAAAACAGCCATGATTTGCTCCCTAAGCCATTACCCATGAAGGAGTTTTTCCTCTCTCACATTTTTGGAACTGCCTAGGCGTTTTCCAGCCACGTTTTTCTGGTTTCTTTGGGACTTCTAGCTAGGAAGAGGGCGTTTTTGTGTTGCAGACCCGTTGGGAGCTGCTTGGGCATTTTTCCCCATTGATTTCCGGTGTTTTCCTCCTTTTTAGCATTGCTAGGAACTCGTTTTTGTATTACATACCTGTTGGGAAGGAGAGAGAATGCTTTGGGGGTTTGTAGAGACCATTGCGGCTCTTTGAATTCCCATGACATTTTCTAAAAACGAATTTGCTTTCCTTGGCTTGATTCACCATCTATCACTTCATTTTGGCTGCCCACGTTTTTCCCCATTCCCAGCACTTGGAATTTTGTTGTTATGAGTATCCATGCTAAGTTTTGAGTTGTTGTGTGTTAAGAAATGCTGGGGTTGAGATGGGTATCCATTGCTTTGGGCTGTGATGAGCTTGAGAGTCCCCTTTTCCTTGTAGATATCATGCCCAACTCGGGGGTGGTCTCTGAGTGCTGAAATAATACAGGCTGGGTAGAGACCTACGGTTGGGAGGAACGTTGCAGCAACATAGCTAGTTGTTTTGGGCCATTTTACCATAAAGATAAGTGTCTTGCTATCTATGCATTTACTTCTGCAATGTTTAGGTTGATGACTATTTTTGATATATTGAATGCATATGAAATTATGTGTGTGGATGAGTTTATCTTCATTGTGCATGTTTGTTGAATTTACATCTGCACACATGGGTTTTTAATTGTATGAATCTAATGAATGGGCTAAGTTTGTTTAAAAAGCCCCATAGATTGACATCATGTTCCCTTCCAGAAATTGGATAGATGGGTGGGGACGTTACAATCGATGTTGTCATCACAAGAACAAATTGAATAATAAAAACATTCAACAAAACATACATATTTATGAGAAACAAAGCCATTCCAAAATTCACACATGAAAAGCCCAGATGTACGTGGTTCACCGAACAATGGGCTACATCCACAAAGAGAGTCGCAATGCATATAATATTCACAAAAAGGAGATTTTACATCAATAATGGAGCATCCTCTTTCTCAAGCTTCTGTGCCATGGTTACATGCTAAGAAGAACTCCTAACTGCTCATCTATCATTTCCAGTCGAGATTGGAATTCTAAGTACAACATGCATAAATAATTTTTAATTGTTCATTTATCAGTTTACAGAAGACATCGAATTCTAATAACATAAACATGAACGTTTCTTATATGGTCATTTATCACTTTACAAAAGAGATCGAATTCTAATAACATAAACATAAATGTTTCTTATCTGCTCTTACTTCTTTTCCGCGGGGATTGAATACAATCATATTCTAGAAGGATCCATGCTTTGATGTCTAAACACGTTTCTCTTTCAAAATACTAAATGAACATTCCAGAAATGAGATCTTCCATACTATAAATAAACAGATACTCTGTATGATTTCAATCTAGCATGGACGGTTAACAAGAATATGGTTGTATTCCTTAACCATACTTGGTTAAGAAGCATTACAATTTCATTGGGAAAATAACCTACCATCCGGATTACGATTGTAGGGGAAGGATAACACGCTTCGACAGGGTAACCCTATTCCAGGAAAAGACATATCTACAGGGATCAGGTTACTCATTCTCTATCCTTTCCCTTAGTTCATGCGTAGACAGAGTAGTAAAATAACACAAATATACATTCAACTGGATGTACATGGGGTCAGCTTTTCCATCCTTTTCAGATCCTCAAAAATAAAGGACTGTAAGGATAGAGGGAGTGAGTCAGAGATCAGGTGGAGCAAGCTATGTCTGAACAAAACTATATAGAGATCCAAAATTGCATCCAAACTAATCTGTGCATCGAAACCAATGCATATAGGTCAAAGGCATAGGTACCAGAATTTATGAGCTTGACTAACTCGATCAAATACCAGAATAAAAACTGGCACCCACCCATCCGTTAGATTCATTACTATGGTAGAGTTGCAAAACAATATAGAGGTAACCTTTTAACACAGAGATCCAAACTGGGCATAAGAACATCTCTGTCTAAGCAGAGATCGGTTTTTCTCTTCTCAGATAAATACCCTTGCTTGCATAATAATTGTTCACATCGAGCCGGAACTATAGGCTTCAATCATGGAATCATGGTTAGCATCGATTTGGAACAATCATTTGGTATAACTAGAACACTGACTCCTGCAAAAAGAAATGATTACGAGCATTTGTTCCTGCAATTTCCCAGGCATATGCCCAATCATGAACAAGGTTTGGATTTTCTAATGCCTTTGAGGCATTCGACCAAAACAAGGAATGCAAAGATTACAAGAATAAACTGATACTGACTTCTACAAATTTTCCAGACCTTTTTAAAAACCAAGAAGCAAGGTTGAACTATAATACTCTACTGGGATCATAATCCACTAGACAATGCCCATACAGGGAAAACACACTTCGTATGCTACCAGACGCAGATCTAGACTTTACACAGAGATCAAGGCTTCAAAATACAAATGCCCATACTGGGAAAACACATTCTAAATCCAAATGTATCTTATATTTACCTTAAGTCGTAGGGCACACGGCTTTCTATCTCTCATCGCAGAGCTCCCCACTCAATTGCAATGCATAGAGCCCCCCTGGCTCCTCTCATTGAGTTTCCCCAATTCGTTGGCTTGCATAAGTTTTATTTTTTCTTTTTCCCCCCTATTCCATGGATGTGACCTCCCCTAAATACCCAGGCTTTCCCCCTTCCCTTTGAAGATTCCTCCCTTGAAAGGAATACCTCCCCCTTCCAAGTGGCAACTCTCCACTCCCATGCACGCCTTAATCCGTAATTAAATACAGATATGAGAAATCTGGTAGTCATCCAATTTTGAATAAAGGTGGGGGATGGTGCTTGTTACCCGTTTGTAGAGGATCAACTCCCATAAGGGAGACGCCATAATAAAAGCATACTTTTTCGCTTAATATAATCGGTGCGTGAACTAACGCTTTGTAGTAGCAAGTCATGTAGAAACTTGAATAAACATATACATATATTGATGGTAAAGCTTTCCCTTGTGCTTTGATGAACCTCCTAACAATAGGTGGTAACCAATTAATATATATATGAATGGATATATATTCTATTAATACAAGTTTTTTATATTCCCTTTACTTCATAAAGAGAATATTTTCCCTTCGTGTTCGCTGAACCTTCTTGCATGCTATGGTAAATCTTTTTTTTAAAAGATAATCTTCTTTTCGTGTATGCCCATTTTCCCTTGAATAAGTAAATGGGCCAACTTGCCATATAGGTTATAGTATATATATATATATATGTATTCATATGTACACACTTTAAATATATACATTTATATATATTCTTTCCATATATCAAACTTAATGTATATGAATCTTTGCTTGATTCACTATACAAAAGAAAATAGACGCACTCCTAAATCTAGATATATATATATATACAATATATAATTTATAAACTTAACACACTTTAAATATATACATATCTTTTTCCATATATCATATTCAAAGTATATGAATCTTCTTAGTTTACTTAGGACTATTTTATCATAGTTATCTTTATACTAAAAGATAAGCCCTATAACTATTTAGACGGTTGTGAAGAGTAAACACTCTCCTAAATCTCTCACGATGATAGTTATGATTTATATTTTAAAGGCTAACCCATAACTCTTCTTCAAGTGTTCGTGGCGTTTAAAATAATACCTATAATCTACTAGACTTTGAAGGCTACCCTTCCCTTCGTGATTCACTTTCCCATTGTTTTAGTCGCACCACTATAAGATTATGATTTATAACATACAACCTAGGAAAAGAAATAACGATATTTTCAGGGTCCACTGGTGGGGCCTTGGCCTTCAGCTCCTCACCAGTTCCTCATACATAATTTACAATATATATTTACAAATCTTATAGGGATAGAAGGAGGAATATTACAAGGCTAATACATTTACATGTTTGTTGACAGGGTCTTAGGTTTATATAGAAAAGAAGGTGATAAAACAAGAATTATATAGAAAATAATAATGCACAAACATGTTAGATTTAAATCCTATTTATTCATCCTATAAAAAAATTATAATTCATACTTGAACCTTGTAGCTTGTCTTTTCTTGGTAGAACCTGCACAACTCAAACAGTAGTTAACAAAATCAATATCATTTAGCTAACATGTAGGGTGTAAACTGGATAACTTTGGAACTACCATGTTCCTCCCAACCATGAACCAGAACCATTCCTAGTTCTAATCCGATTCCCCCCGAGTTGGCTCCAACATGCAAAGTGATCTAGAGAACCTAGGGAACGTGGTTGATTGAACTCAATCTTGGAATAGTACTTCTCCAGAATTATGGGACAATTCTCTCTTGGTACCATACATAATGATAATGAGAAAGATGATCCTCTCAACATGTTTTGTCCTTTATTTTATAGATAATCTTTTGGAATGGTAGTTAAGTTAATAATAATATTTTAAGATTGACTAAGTTTGATTTTCAGTTTGAAAATATAATTCAACATTTATTTATTTATAACTTCAGTTTTGAAATATAATTTAAAAGTTTATTTAATAAACCTCAGTTTGTTTAAGAAATCCTAATTAGTTCTTTTTGAACTAATTAGTCAATTTTATTTTAATTAATTTATATTAAAGAGAATGGTTATATCTAAGTGGATCTTATATATATGCTTTACTTTATCTAACTAAGTATGCTTATTATTCTTATATATAAATTGTTTATAACTAATTATATATACATACTATCTTTTATATACATATATAAATTTATGCATACCACTTTAGTGCATAGTAAGACTCTTTATAACTAAACAATTTGATTTAATCAAATATTTTATTTAGCATTTATATTTTGATGCTTATAACAAAATAGGGTCAACTGTTTTGAAAATGCTAGTGGTAGGTTTGGTTTGGTCGACTAGGTTAGGTACCTCTAGATCCCGTTTGCATGTTGGATTACCTCGTTTTCCGTGGTATTTTCTCTGTCCTTGATGAGATGAGTAATGAATCAATTTAGTCAAGATAAAATAAGTATGATGATTGGTTCTATTCAGAGCCTTACTCAACTCAACACCTAGCTTAAGTAAAGTAACCCCTAGTGCTATTCAGTTCTTAGGCTCAACACTTTTACATGGGCATTACACTAGTGCAATTTGAGAGCTCTTCGCTCAACACTAGTGCTATGATGTATTTGAAAGATACACCTAGGGATACAATGGCCAAAGATCCGATGCTCTAGATATTATGCTCAACATCAATTTTGGAGTGCTCCAGGGCTTATGCCCAGTACATAGGTCATCCATGTGCTCCAGAGTCCATGCTCAACACATCATAAAATTTAGTCATGCATATTAGAACTCTACACGATCACTTAGTATATTAGGGTTTTGTACCCAATCTCAATAATAAAACATCAATGAAATACCTCGGGGCTTTCTTCCCATTATATAACAATAACTTGCATTTGTCAGGCTCCATGCCCAAATATGTATATCTATAAAAAATAAAACATGTGCATTGGGGCTTACGTCGTGTATACCAAAATAAATCATATGTGTTGGAGTTTACACCCAATATATAACATCAATATAGTCAACAAAAATCGGGATATTACAGAGGTGTTAATCCTAACCCAAATTTTATAACGCTAACCTATGGTCACAAACTAAGGTAGATCCACTTATATAATAAATCACAGTCATTGTAGTTTATGGGTTAATGGAGGAACAATCATGAAAATTGTATTAATTCTTACTTATGGGTCTATGGATGAAGTCGAATTAGAAAATAGTTTTGGGAGTGATCATTAAGAAAACATGAAATAAAACACTTACTTGAAAATATAAGAGGAAAAAGACTTGGATGTTCCCATTTCCTCCCAACTGTTGCAGAGGATAGTCACACTACTTTTCCAACTTCACCCCCAAGCTGGATCACCACCATAAACAAATGAACTCAACAATATCTGAATGTAGACTCTTCCCAAGAGTTTGTAACAGATCAAAATGATGAACTTTCAAACAGAGAGAGAGAGAGAGTAGTCAACAACTTTCCCTCAACATAGCAACAATTTTTTTTCTATACACCACACAACGTCCTATGTCTTCTCAATGCACCATTATATAATTGTTGCCAAGGTCTTGTGCCATCTCAATCAAATCTCAAGCTGATATATTGATCCCTATAATTGTGGATATGGTCGGCTTGATGAGATTTTTACTTGGATTTGATTGATATCAAATATATTTCTAACTATCCACTTGTTCATTCTCTCATGACGGTGTCCCCTCTTTGAAATGGTGGTTCCATGTGTCTATTTTTATTAATAATAAAATAATATTTCTTGTTCATAATGTTCTCCCACATGAGTGTGAGTATAGAGTTTTATAACTCTTTTACACAAATAATTGTTTGGAGAATATTTCTCATAAAAATATTTACTCAAATAATTCAAATTCTTGGGGGTATTACAGTTCACCCCCCCTTACTTTTAACACCATCTTCGGTGTTCTTTATTTAGAGTCTTCTTTCTCATTCCAGAACATGGAAGGAGATGTTGCTTGCATACGATCCTCCATTTCCCATGTTGCCCCCTCAGCGTTGAAGTGCTTCCATTGCATTTTTATTTGAGCGATGGCTTAGTTCTGAAGCGTAAGGTCCTTTCTGTCTAGGATACACAAAGGATCCATTTGGAATTTTCCCCTGGTTTCTACCTGAATCACACCCCAATTGATGATATGAGTAGGATCATGTATATATATTTTCAATAACGAAATGTAACGCCCCTCAAAATCACTATGACTATTGATAGTGGCAACACTTATAGAAATAAATACTTTCCTTAAAAATAATAAATGAATGCTCTGCTTATGATTAGCGATATTATGAAATATATGATGTGTATGAACAAAATGCTTGTGTTTCTTAATGATTAGCATATTTATGAAATGAATGATGATTGCATGTTGTATATCCTTCACCGAATGAAAGGCTATGAAATGAAAATTATTGAATAACAAATGGATGATGGATATGCTCGATTGACTGATAAATTATGTTTATGATTCCACCTAATGCAATGAATGATGAGTATTCCATAGATGTGAACGGATGATATTGAATCAGATAAAAATGAATGAAGAATATGATGTATGATGAAATGATTTTAAGGTGCAGCACTACTAATGTGCACTTTGAGTGTGTGCAGAAGTAGGTAAAACGATTTACCAACTAACTAACAATGGAAAAAGAGGTCGTAAGAACACAAAACATACATAGGGGTACGATGACAGACTGTCAATCCTGAATTAGCATTCCATGCATGGGTCGAAATCCGATTCAGATCACCTGGGGAAGTGTGTGTCGTACGGGCAAGGCCACAACAAGTTGGTTGCGTATGTTGAGTTAAGGGGTGCGTGATAAGGAGATCCTTATCCCTCATCTGACCTTAGTCTACAAGGAAGTGTAGTCGAGAGATCACTATAACGATTCCATGATCATTACACAGTACTCCCCACCAGAGAAAAAGGAAGCTATTGGAAGGACCTATCGAAGGAGTACCTAGACAATGATGGAAAAAGAATATTACTCACACTCTTTGCATTTAGAAAAACTATGCATATATGATTTAAAAGGCATATAAAATTAGAATAAAATAATATTTTATTTTATTTCAGAAAAAGGGAAATCGGGGTAAAAATGATTATTCATGAGAATTTAAGTTGGAGTTAATATTCAATTTATATTTTATAGAACAAAGTTAAAACAATAGTCATATAGAGACCACTCCATGTACACCCACTGATTTAGGAATTAGGAAATTGACTAGGGAGACAACAATGAGACAATTAATGGATTTAGGTACATAATGATGTAGGAGTGTGTTGATGCCTTGAAATTCGTAGCATCAATCAGCAAGGGATTCTCCCCAGTAAGCAAGCCCAATTAGATTGCTCACTGTTTGGTGTGGCGAACCCATCTGGTTAATGGCCCGGCTACCATATAATATTTAAAGATTTGTTTCCTTTCACCGGTTACGGCCTGATCCACCATTTATGTATTTTATTTTAAAGATGATATGCATGTGCTCTATCTAAATGCATGTTGTTAAAACAAATCTTATCTAAGAATTATCTAAGCTAATTAATCTATCCCTGCAGGGAGAAAAACCAAAATATGAGTAATACAATGAAATACATCCAAGAATCTCATAGTTAGCTGTCTAATAACATAGCTGCATTCATAGTAGAAATTAAAAGATATCGAAGATAGCTTTGACAAAATTTAAAGCATTCCATTACTCATTTAACACAACATATTTACATAGAAAAATGAAAGCATTCACAACTAAGAATCAATTCAGGATAGTCAAGAATGATCTCACAGTATATGTATCAACAATGCAGAAATAGTTCAGCAAACATTTAACAAATCCCAAGCAAAACACAGTGCTCGCTTTCCCAAGAAAAAATCAGTCCTTCTTTATTGATGTAGCAAAATAATTCACGTACAACATAAGTCCGTCCTTTCACCTGCCAAAAGTCCCATTCCCTTCTATTCTCCTCTTCTATTTATAAATTTTACAAAAAATTGTCTCTTCTCATACCCTAAACCTAGGGAAACAGAAAAGTTTGTCTTTTAGTGCCTAAAGATACAAAATTCATTTCTTGGTGTTTTTCTAAAACATTATACAATAAAAATAATTCCAGCTGTCTTTTCAAAAACATTAATACAATAAGAATAGTCTCAACTGTCTTTTTTACAAAATACAATAAAGCAGATCTAATTCCTAGATGGTCTTGCTGCTTCAGCTGGTCCTTTCATTTCAGCTACTCCTTCTGCTCTGGCAAGTTGGCTTACTTGAGCAGGTCTGTCCACGTCTGTGATGTAGCTGGCCCATTGACTAATTTCTTGTAAAATGGTATTTCCCTGAGCAGAAATCATCATCTTCAATGCTATTTCATTCTTACACATACCTGATTTAACATTTGTTGCTCTTGTTGTTGCTTCCTGGGTGATGTCCTCTAGGAAATAAGCATGGATAGAAGTTTTCCCAATCAGCCAATGGAAGTCTTCTGGAGTCGGGATATCTATCTTGCTTAGGTATTCTATTTCTGCACTTTGCTCGCTCTGCAAGTCTGACAAGAGCTGATCCTTTTCTGGAAAATCATCTATGGTTTCAGGTAAGGCCATGTGGCATTTCCCATGTGGCTCTTGTATTTTTAAGTAGAGGTCGGTACATTTCTTGATGGTCTTCTGAATTGCAATGCTTATCTTCATACCACAGTCTCTACAGAACTCTAGGACTCCCAAATCCAAGTCTAATTCATCCGAGGACAAGACACGTAGGTTTCCCGAGAATCCTAATTTCCCTTTCCTCCATTCAAACTATCCATTGATTTCTTCTAAGTGGTGCACATACCTCCTCCTGAGTCTTAGTGCCTCAGTCTCAATCTCCTTCATCCTTGAAATCATTCCTTTTATCTTACAAATCTCCTGTGAGATTAGCTCTAGCTATTGATGAACTCTCTTTAGCATATCACATGCTTGTTCATGGAATGTGGTTAGATCCTGTTTCTTCTCTTCTACCCTTTTCAACTGCTCCAATAGCTGCTCCTTTTCTTTTGTCATCCTTTCAAGCTGGGGTTTGTAGAACTCAATCTTTCGCATGTTGTTGGCTTCATGCTGCTCCAATTCTCGAATGTGGGCTTCCAACCCTTCTGTGGCTATCAGTTGTTGTTGCCTACTGTCAGCCGCATGTTCTTATAATTCTTTTAGGGGAGTTTCTAATTCCCGCTTCTTGCCTTCTAGGACTATAAGATGTGTATTTAGTGCATCCTTTTCTTCTTCAAGCTTCTGCTTCTTTACCACCATCTCCACCTTTTCTTCTTGAAGTTCATTGTACTTCCTTTTCAGTTCTTTACCTAGGTGCACTTCCATCTTTAACCTTGAAGCACCTGTCTCTGTATTGCTTTACCTTCTCTACCAACATAACTACATTGTCGGTGCTTGCTTGAACTGAAGATACACTGCATGCTGCCATGAACATAGGGTTACTATTAGTTCGTTTGAAGGGTGGAAATTGAGTTATTCTAACTTCCTCTCGGCTTTCCCCAGTTCTCATCCTCTTTTAAGACCTACTCACAATAGTCTTCCTTCTAGAGTCAAAGAAGACAGTATCCAGATTGGCCACTTGGCGTTGCTTTGAAGGAGTGTATGGGGTAAGCGCGAGCTTTTCAATTGAGACATCCCCTTCAATAGCTATCTTTGGTGGGTCTATTGTTAATGTATTCGTGTCCATGGCTTGCGGGATAGAAGTGCCTTGCTCCACAGCTTTCCTGGACTTTTCTGCTTCTTCTTCTGCTTGCCTCTACACCTCTACTGCCTCCTTCTATGCTTTCTCTCTGATTTCTTGCAACTTCTGGGCCTCTTCTTTCTTTACTCTTTCGTCCACTTCCTGGTGTAGTCTAAAAACTTCTTCCCTTTGGATCCTCTCATCTTCCTGGTTCCGCATCTTTTCAACTTGCTCTTGCTGAACTCTAACAGCCTCCGCATCTTGCTTTTATTTTTCTTCTAGCTCTTTCTGAATTCTTTGATTATCTTCTTCTTGGAGCTTGTTAGCCTCTTCTTTCTTCTTCCTTTCAGATTCCTCTGATTGTGATGTTGCTTCCTCCTGCTCTTTTTGGATCAATCCAACGGGTCTGGAGCTAGAATTTGTCCTGCTTTTTGGGAGGTAATGCTTTCCCAACTCAATCATGTTCGTGGCACTTCGGAAAAACTCTTCATCCTTGTCCCAACGATGTGCGGAATCAAAAGTGGCTCTGTGAGAGGTGCAGTGTTCTGCTTCTAATCATAATGTAATGTGGTTCTGCATATCATTGGCCCATGTTTATCTCTGTCTCAACTTATTGTAGAGTGCTAATTTTAACATTTTACTACTTGAATGTGAATCAATAGACCCTGATAGAAATAGGTCAGATAATCAGCCAACATAACAAGTTACACTTGTCTCATCTCCCCTAATGAATCATCTAAAAATGAGTTGAAATGTGCATTTAACATGTTTATGGATCTTGTTTCTTCAGAGTGGCATCATGTGCAGTCCACTGAAATGAATGGCATAGGAGGTCCTGCTCCTAGTATAGGACTAGAATGGGGTGCTACCCATAGTGTATTTTTTGTAAGAAAAGTGCCTTCGGCTCAAGCATATGCTACAGTAACAAAAGTAATGTTGTTTTGAGTATTGTATTAATTTTGGGTCTTAAAGGTATGCTTATCATAATATTTCTTTTGAATATCTTGCTTATGGTTCTTATTATGGAATTCCCAAGTATTTTTTGCATAAATTCTAAAGGAAATAAACAAAGAAAAACATCACCATAAATATTGGAATCTTGATCAATCTGACTATGATATATTCAGTAAAGGGTTACTGTCACACCTTAAAAGTTCGTTGTTGAGGAAGAAAAAGAAAATTCCTAAAATGGTGAGACAAAAAAAGGAATCTAAAATTCACTCCAACAATAAAAATTCCTGTAAAAGGCCCCCTCTTGGTACAGTATGTGAAGAAAGCACAGAACTTGGAAGGAAACTTTTGAGTGAACATTCTTTGGGAATAGAATGGGCATGCCAAAGATTGTCAGTTTTCATGTAGTGGTTGCTGAGTCCATTATCAAATTCTATTATTGAACAACCTTCAATGTTTCTGATCAATAATGTACTTCTAGATAACATTAACTCAACTGACATAATGTTTAATACTGTGATAAGTGGTATTTTTTTTCTTGGCTTGGGAGTTTTATTCTCATCTTGCAATAGCTTCCAATATCCTCCCATTTTATGCATACCATTGGTTAGAAAAATACACATCTTAACTGTGGTTTTCGTAATGGAGGTGATATGTTTTTAGAAACTCCAGTAAGAGATTTCCTTGGAGCAATATAAGAATTGTATGGAAAGGCCCTTGACAGGAAGAGTGGGGCAAGTAGCATTGTGATGTCTCAAAGGGGTGAAAGTGAAAAGTCACTAACTCCCCACGGGTGCAATGATTATGTTGTAGATCAAAAGGAGATGGGGGAATATGTGGAGGGTGTAAATCATTCGGCTCTAAAATTTAAGAGGGACATTGATGATTACTATTAGACATTTATAGACACCCATTCATCATTTTGCAGCTACATCCTTTGATGATGTGGTTTATGGGATTTAGGTGACAATTTACTTGCACATGGGTGTGGAATCTTCAATCAGACTTGCAACATGGAATGCACTAGCCAATGATCATATTCTAGAGATGTTACCATCACTAGAGCAATGCTTTTCTCATACCTAAGACTTCTGCTCTGATAATATTTTCCATTACAGGACCATGAGAAAATGATTGAAGCCTATATGTCATCATGGTTTTCTAGTGCTCTTATAGAAGCTGCCACTCTTATGTATCTAAATTTATCACTGGAATTACATCACATTGCATCCTTTATTTTTATAGGAGATAATCTCTCCATGCAAAAAAAAGCAGCCATAAATATTCTACTTGATTCTTCATGAAAACCACATCATCGGGTTTTGTTTGGTTTCGATTTTTCTTGTATGGAAAGCACATGCAAACTAATGTTTGGAAAGGGAAGAATTTTGTATTGAAGTAAACCAGTAATTTTAGGTATGTCACAATTCTGGTTGGGAGATCATATGATGCAATTTTGGTTGAAAGTTCAACATGTCCAGGATGACAATTAATTAGTTATTATAGTAGAATAAGAAGCATTGGGAAAAGTTGTGAAGAAAATTTATTTCAGTTAGACTACATATGACACAATTCACAACCTTGTAGATCCCACACCTCTTAAATCCAATTCAGAATGATTGACTCAAGGGGAATTCACCCTACAAAATATTCTAGAATGGAGCCTCCCCTAAATGACATAGGAGAATCACTAAATTCAAAATTAGTAGGAAATTCATTCTCATGTGATACACATTTGAGACAAATATTTGGTGGAATTTTGGCACCAACTCCACTCCCCAAACTGGTAGTAGAATCAAAATTGACAATGTCATTTTTGGGTGAGGCCATAATGCCTCCCTTATGATAGAAAAGTTGCAGTTGGACAAGCCATCCAGACTGCAGTTAATGTGAAATGAACACACAATAACACAACAATAACTATGCAATAGTCCCTTAGATTGCTATCCTTTAGGCCATGGCTCAAATTCTTATAACCCTAGCTCTCTTTGTTTCCCTCAACATTTAGAGTTAGTTCTTAGAAAAACAATTTTTTCCACTGGAATTATCTTCTTCCTCCTATGTTTTGAATAATTTTTGGACAAGATCCCAATAAATTACCCATCTTCCAACAAATTCTGCACCTGAATGCAGTATTTCCATATCCCAATAGTTGAGACCAATGCATTACATCATATTCAAGGATGACCATCTCTAGAAACCTTTTCCGTCATATTGTCAAATCTATGTTTTAGAAGAAAAAATTTGTGTTCTTCCTTCTTTTGAATCTAGGTGAAACATTCTTTCTAGTTCCTTGCCTAGTTTAAATTCATTGATCCATAGGCAGTGAATGACATTTTGAATTTTGTGTATTATTTTTTTTTATTTGGGGCTATATTGTCTGTGGGCATATTTATGAAATTTTCTGATCTTCAACTAGCAATTGTGACCTATTAATAATTTTCCAAAGTCTATTTGTTTGGGGATTGAGTTATGATATTTGATTCCATAGAGCTATAAAGGCATAGACAAAGGGATAGATTTTTTATTCTTTATTCAAGTATTATTTTCCTTTCCCTTCTTTTGATGTTTGTAATGTGTGTGCATTGTAGAATTCCATCAACCAGAAGAATTCTTTTTTAAATTGGAATGGTTGAGCAACTAGGGTTTATTATAAAATATATATGCATGTTTATAACAATTAAACATGTCTTAAAATGTAGACTTTGCAACATATTTTTTGCAGTATTATCCGAAAGAATGAAAGAAGCAAGAAAGATGGTACACAAACATGAGAAATCAACTACATTAAGTTGCAATGCAGGAAGCAGGTGTTCCTTCTCTTCTATAATCTAGAGTTTTGTTGCATGCATCATATTGATCTATGCTTACAACACTGTAACTTCAACAAATTCTAACAAAGTAGAATCCCAGGTGCAACAATATCACCTTTCTATGTAGGGAGAGCATGAGTACATAGAGGACAGGGGTTTTGAAGTCAAACAAAGGAGGGGGAAATTGTCTCCCCGTTAGGAAAACAAAAGGGAAGGAGACATACCCCAGTAGATGATTTTCTTGATGTCACATCTCAAAGAAGGTCCCTTTACTTTCCAGAGAAAAGTATTTCCATGAACCATCTAGAGACTGAAGATGGAAACAAGTACTACTTTTATCCTGGCAGAGAATGGTGTGACACAAAGAGCAGGCCCATACAGGCACATGGCAGGGGGAAAATTTATGTTGAAGAGACTCACGTCTTCTACTGGTATGGAGAGAATAAACATGGTCAAACCTACCATGTTCACAATAAAGGAACTACATGTGTAAGTTAATAGTTTCTTTCATGTATGCCTCTCTGAATCAGGAATTCTATGCTATTATTTGTCTTCCTGTGTATTTAATGAAAATGGCCATTTATTTCTACACTCTTCTGGTAATTTTATTACTGTAATTTTAAGTCGACAGAATGCTTGCACAAATATTTCTTCATCTCCATGCATGTAAGAGTTGTTGTATGATTTTGAACATTTCAATCAGTATTTTTGTTGGGAAAAATGATCATTTCATGCCACTTGGTAAACTGATATCTTTTGCTATGATTTGGATGTAAAACTAATTGGTTGTGCAAATTGCTTGTTGCTACATTTAGATTTTTTGATCTTCATACATGCCCAAACCATTTCCTTGTAAGTATAGGGTAAAAATATGAGACACTTTCCTAGATCAGATAATAGATTCGAGTGATCTATTGCTTTTTATTTTCAGATTATAGAAAGTTAAGCTACTTCTAGGGGCATTTTACTGCCTATTTCTTTGTGCCAATCTATCTATAAATGTTCTTGATGATTTCTTGGGTGTATTCATTTATTTTAACTTTTACTCATCTTTAGTATGGGATGCCAAATCTAAAGAGTGAAATGGATCCATTACATCATTTGTCTACTGCATTAACAATAGTTGGATAAAATGAAATTGGTAGTTGTCAGTGTTGATATTTATAATTCTTGGCATTGTAAGTGCCCTATTCAAAACATACTTAAACCCATGCAAGAGAAGTCCTTATAATAAGTTCGGGATTTTCCATCTTCGACAATGAATTATACTAATAATTTGATATGGGATGATGTTAAAGTGATACTATGGAAATTATATGCTAAAGAATATACATGTGGGTGTTTGTAATGTGTATACCTACAAGTGTAGATGATGTGTTGCACTTATGTTCATCAAAAGGGTCGATAGGGTTTTTTCATAGAAAACTAATGATTATCTCATGAAGACATATAGTAACAAAACTCTATATTGCAATAACTAGAAGGACCTTGTTATCTTCATTTCAAAGGGCTTCAGTTCTTCATGAGATAATTTATTTGTTAGTGTCTATGTCAAAGGGATTGAAGAAGGTGTATTAATTATGTTCTTGTGACAATCAACAATGGACCTCTTTATTTTAACATTTCATTTTGTCATTCGAAAAGTCAGATCGTAACTGCTTGAATTAATGTATAATGGCCTGATTGTTGAATCCTAAATGATTTGGCATTGAATTTTCTAAATAGTTGGACCACATTTTGAATTTTTTGTCTATTAGATTGATTTCTTGCACCTAATTAGCAACCAAAGTATTCTAGAGAATTATTGAGAATTATTGCACAATCAATTATAAGCAGGGAGTACTTTAATAGCTATAGTTTGGGCCAATGTTTGTGGAGATGGGATAAATAGAATTGTTAATAGAAAAATTATTTCCATATTTATGTCTTTAACTATGTGATTGGAGACATGACAAACCTCTAGTTAGATCCATTCTCCAACATTCATGTGATTTTATCTCCTACCTGGGTGGGAAAACCTCATATACACTTTTATTTATGTCCATATAACTAAATTTGTTCATTACTACACCATTTAAGTGCATTTATAGCCATTATATTTCATTGAATAAACTAGTTATAGCATATGATCCATGCATGCACTTTATTTAATTAGATTTCTAAGTTGGAATCGTCTTGTTTCATCATAAAATGGTAAATCATGATGTTTTTTACAAATTTCTTATTCTAGCATTCGCTTGATATTTTTTTTCACGGGGAATGGACCTTTTAAGGGAAAATGAAAACTGTGTTCTTCTGGAAACCAATGTTGTACCAAGGAGTCTTGATATTTATGGTGTTATAACTATCATTCACTATCAACTACCACATTCTGCAGAGGGTAGTTTTGAAAGGAATACTTTTGATTTTGTAGCAACCCATTTTGTAGCTAAATTAGTTACTGGCAATTTTTATAAATTTCAAATTGTTCATCTCCAATGTGACTGAGATTACTACATATATTTCATATTTATTTTCATCAAAGTAGGAGAGTAGCTCAAGGTGATACTGATGGATGCAATATTGCACTTATTGCACCTAGTGATAAGTCAAAATATGTTTCCCTTTGCCATTCTTTCTCAAAGGTAATACTTCCTATAATTTCAATATCAGTAGAGTCATTTTTTCTCTTTTACCATGTAAAGGGTGTTGGATAAGTATTAGTATCATTATATCTAATGTTTATGTTGTTTGAATCAATATATATTTTGTGCTTTCATAATTACTGTGACTATCTTGCTAATAACAAACTAGTATGTTGGGAGGGTTGTTGATAACTATCATATATATTTCTTCTATGTTGCAAACAAAAATGTTATACCAACAACTAAGTAGATGTGAATTACTTTGACAATACCTCATGGAAGAAATAGAATAGTCTTACTAATATAAAATGTACACTAAGTGCCAATATCATACATAAATAGCACTATGGATCAACCATATATGGATTTGTTGACTACTAGCCGATGAATACTAGTGTTTTCTTCCATGATAGTCAGTACCCTTGCATCCAGATCCAAATATTGCTTGGAAATCACACCAAGCTTGCACATTTATCTCCCTATATATATGATAAAAGGAGATGTCAGTGAAGCTTCTTTCCATCTCTTTCACTTGATTGAACACAAGAATTAACAAGAAGTTATGAATTTCATTCTTCCTAATTAGCCAGTCCACAACCAACCAAAAAGTTTCCAAGAATATGCAATTAATTAAAATATTTTTCTCTTGCAATTATCATCAATATCATCAAAGAATTGATCTATACCTAGTGATTGGACCATTAACCTAGTGCTTCCTTGGATCTTACCATGTGCTCAACTAAGAATATCAATGTAGCTCCTTCTCCACTAACTACTAGACTACCTAGGTTAGCCACAACAAAGAGCCCGAGGCTTTCTTTTGTATATACTTATAGCCTCAATCATTCTTGGTGGCTTATCCTTTCCAGTTTTTCAAACCCCTTCATAAGTAGATATGATTTGGTGATCTACTTGAATGAGAGGGATTACTTTATCTTTAAACATCATTGCATTTCTTACTAGTCATAATATTAAGGAAACCGCACAGGGAAGAGTCTTGTGGTCTCTTAATGCTTTGTTTTCCATCCACAACCTCAAACATTCCTCCACTGAATTACCTTACTTCTGTTTGGTGAAAATTATCCTCTTCAGGAGGTGGTTATAAATTCCATGACAAACTTAGGTAAAGAGAGACCACTTTCCAAGCTTGATATGATTAAATATAGGGTGGTTGAAAACATACTAGAAATTATTCCAGAAGCACTAGACTATGTGTGTGTTGTGATGGAAGAATTACTTCGGATACTAACAAATAACGACAACATTACTAAAGGAAAATCAACTGCAACAGTAGTCGAGCCTCTTTTCTCAGCTTTAAAAAAATATGACTTTAGTGCTGCAGGGAAACATAGTGCAATGCAGGTGCTAGTGAATATATTATACAATCCTCAACGACATGCTACCTAAAAGCTAACACCTTGTCAGAGAGTGGAGCCATTGATCCCTCTATTGGATTCACCATCCCAGGTACTGCAACAACTTGCACCAAAAATTCTTTCTCATCTACTTCTAGAGCAATCCTGCATAGGGAAATGATTAGCCAATAGGAAATTGGTCCTCTTGTTCAAGTTCTCAAATCTGGTATGCCCAGTTTGCAACAAAAAGCAATCAAATCTCTTTTAAGTGTTTCATTAAGCTAGCCAAATGAAATTGCAGATGTCAGTGAAGTTGTTGAGAAATCAAATGTGATTCTACATGCTGACCCTCCATTCCTCATGTCCTCTGGGAATCTATGACTTCTTTATTCAAGTATTTTGTAGTTTAGTCCCCAGTACTATTTGGAGGTACCTGTTGCAGTCCTAGTAAAATGCTCCTCTCTTGTTCAAAAACAACCGTTGTAGGTCTATTAAATTCCCTTCTTGTTTTAGATACTGATGATGCATATAGTGTTGAAGCCATGGCAAAAAGTGGTGCCATTGAGGCACTCTTGGAACTTCTTAGGTGTCATCAGTGTAAGGAGGATGCCGCGTAAGACTCCTAGAATCCTTACTCAATAATGTCAAGATAAGAGACATAAAAGTTGCAAAGTCAGAAATTTCTCTGTTATCTCAATATTTGCTTGACTCTTAGACTCAGAATCATCAAGTAATATTGCTAGCTGCTCTTGCACTAGGGGATCTATTTCAAAATGAGACTATGGCATGGACAACAGATGAGATGAAGGTGGTTTCCATTTGTGCTTTGCAAAATCTAGTGATGTACATCCATTCAAATAATTAGGTAGTTGTAGAAGCTGGTGAAATTCAAGTTCTCTTTGACCTTATCAGCTCTAGTGATCTTGATACTTCCTTCCAGGTAACTATTTTTATAAGCTTTTGCTCTCAAGTATTACCGTTCAGGAATATGCCTCTATTGACACTATCCGAGCTTTGGATGGTTAGTACCTGTTTATATTTCTTATTTTCTTATTTTTCTTGATGTTCTTGTATATATTTGTTTATGGTTTGAGTATATGACCTGCAAGTGAGTGCATAGACCAGTCAAAATATGATGCTATTGATTGATCTATTATGTGATCCAGCTATTGCCAATTTTTGTGGCTTCTCTTGCTTGAAGGGTTTGGCTAACAAGTTCTGAATTTGCTTGCAAGAAATGAGGGAACGAGTGACTCAAGATAGACTTCAAATTCTATGAGATGTTACAGGGTCATTCAGGCTTGGTGTTCTTACAGCATTGATTGGGGTCAGTGGTGTTGGGAAGACAACTCTCTTGGACATCTTAGCTAGAAGAAAGACTGGAGGATACATTGAGGGTGATATCTGAATCTCTAGATTTCCAAAAAAGAAATAAACCTTTGCTCACATTTCCAGTTACTATGAGAAGAATGATATACACTCTCTGTAGGTCGTTGTATGGGAATCCTTGTTATATTCAACACTTCTCCGTCTTCCAAAGGATGTTGACAATGAAACCAGAATTGTAAGTTTGCCACTATTATTTTCTCTGGTCTACCATCTAATAGTGTTTTCTTCTGACATTGCACCAAATTGTTATATTACTAACTTCCAAAATATTCCAATTTGTAGGCCTTTGATGATGAGGTAATGGAACTTGTGGAGTTACATAATTTATGGGATGCATTGGTAGGTCTTCTTGGTAT
This sequence comes from Larix kaempferi, assembly GCA_027924585.1. NCBI lineage: Eukaryota > Viridiplantae > Streptophyta > Pinopsida > Pinales > Pinaceae > Larix > Larix kaempferi. Next base: position 19,074,299 of record BSBM01001048.1, read on the forward strand.
ATCTGAATTTTCTACTGAACAAAGGAAAAGGTTAACAATAGTTGTGGAGCTTGTTGCAAATCCTTCTCTAATTTTTTGGATGAGCCCACATCTGGTTTGGATGCTAGGGAAGCTGCAATTGTGATGCGAACTGTTCATAATACAGTAGATACTAGAAGGAATGTTGTGTTAAATTTTTAGAATTTACTTCAATATGATCTAGGATCTTAACTGAAAGAACAACATGTACAGCATATCTACAACATATCAATCATGGAGACAATAATGCAAGCACACAAGAGACACAAAGATTTACTTGGGGAAAACCATAAAGGTGAAAAACCCCAATAACTTCCTCAGAGATAGATAGAGCAATGATACAACCCAACCATAAGAGATAGACATATCCTAGCAGTAGATCCTCCTCCTTCATAAGTGCGCCACTCCTCCTTGAGTGCATGAGTGAGAAGTGAGTGATCAAATAGATTGCCTCTCGCACTCTATTTATACTTGACTTGACTTACCTTTTACATAAATCATGTAGGCTCGAACTTAACCACATAACATAATGCTAACTGGGCCGACGCCCAATAGGGTGGTCTAATAACCCTTTGACTCACATGACTTATACTAGGTTGACCCCAACAAGGTTGTCTAATAACCCATCAAGTATAAGTTACGACATTTACAATATAAATGACGACACTTCCTTATAGAGGAATAATACCATCTCTATAGGAGTACATACAACATACATATATGAAATACATTCCGAAGTTACATATACATCAACACTCCCTCTTAAATAGGAAGGTATTTCTTAGCACAGGTCTTCTAGCACAAGTCTTCTTCTCTGGATCATCGTCACTAGATAATCGTCATCGAGTCATCATCATCGTCACTAGTGTTGCTATCTCAATCAATCTATGAATCTACTAGTCATAGGAAGTTCTATAGAGCCAGCCCTTTTTCATACTGGATGTAGGCCCACCACCTGTAGGTCTTCATCATCATTGGCCATACTGTGGAATTCTCAGGACTTATTACGTGCGTCACAAAACCTGGCTACAGCATCCCAGGCTATTACGAGCACATAGCTCTACCTGTAGGATCTCCCAGGATCACATTACATGTGACCCATCACAAAACCTGGCTGAAGCATCCCAGGCTGTTACGAGCACACGGCTCTACTTGTCGGATCTCCCAGGAGCACATTACATGTGATATCACCACAAAAACTGGCTGAAGCATCCCAGGCTGTTATGAGCACATAGCTCTACCTATCGGATCTCCCAGGAGCACATTACATGTGGTCCACCACAAAACCTGGCTAAAGCATCTGAGGCCTTTTTCATCCCGTCCAGATATCCCAGTAGCAAATTACATGCCATAGGACAAAACCTCGAAAGAGCATCTACCAGATATCCCAGGGCAACGAATTACATGCCATAGGCAAAACCTCAAAAGACTATCTGCAGATATCCCAGGGCACAAATGATATGTCCTCCCAAGCAAAACCTCGAAAGAGCATTTGCCAGATGTCCTAGGACACCGAATTACATGCCATAGGAAAAACCTCGAAAGACCATTTGCAAATCTCCCAGGGCACAAATTACATGCTTACCTGCACAACCTGATCCACGGCCACAAAGTATCATCTGATACTCATCATACATCATCCTAATGTACACATGATCACCCTGATCATCATCACTGCAACATCCTGCTGCATGTCATCTGGAGAAGCTCGTCATCCACGATCATCCTGATCATACAATGCATCCATCTGATGCACACCAAGTATCTACCTGATACATATCATCATACATAGTGTATCCACCTGATACATAGATACATGATCCACACAATGTATCCATCAACATACATGATCTACCTGATCATGCCTGATACATATCAATATACATGATATACTTGATCATACAATGTATCCACCTGATACGTATACAGATACATGGTCCAAGCATCCAACATGATGCATATACATACAAATGATCCAACCGATCATATCCGACATCCAACATGATGTGTACATACATATAAATGATCCAACTGATCATATCCAGCATCCAACATGATGTGTATAAAAAATGCATACACATGATCCAACTGATCATATCCAGCAGAAACCAGAACATCATCCTGATGTTCATCATCCAGTGCTTACATCCACAGCCATGTGAAGAATCCTCCTTCCAACATGCTTGGAATGGCTTCAGCAAATGTGTCCATCACTTCTTCCTCGAAGTGTCCTCGATCTGAAGAACACCAAGCCTCTCTCTGAAGTACTCGAACTTCACCCTGTCTAGTGGCTTCGTCAGCACATCTACTGTCTGCTCATCCATCTCAACATATAGGAGCTTCACGGCTCCTCTCTGCACCATATCCCTGATATAGTAATATTTGATCTCTATGTGTTCCGACCTGTCATGAAACACTGGGTTCTCATACAGCTTCAGACAACTCTGGTTATCACAGAAGATACCAGTAGCATCCAACGGGAGATCAAATAACTTAGACAGTAGCTTCCGTAGCCATACTTCCTCACAACTAGCTGAACAGGCTGCAACATACTCTACCTCAGCTGTACTCAGTGCTACGCAAGACTGCTTCCTACTAAACCAAGAGATCACACCTGATCCCATACTGAAGCAGCATCTAGATGTGCTCTTCCTATCTGCAGCACTACCAGCCCAATCTGAATCAACATAACCCTGCAGGTTAAACTTTTGATTTTCTTCATACTTGATCCCATAATCCACTGTACCCTTCAGGTACCTCAGAACATGCTTTACAGCAATCAGGTGAACACTCCTCAGATCTGTCAGGAACTGACTCAATGTGTTCACAACAATCAAATGTCTGGTCTCGTGTTCGTCAGGTACATCAAGGACCCAATCATCTGATGATGCATAGAGACATCAACCAGCTCAGATGAAGCATCACAAAGAAGCTTCAGATTCAATGCCATAGGTGTGGCCATGGCCTTGCAATCCATCATCCCGAACCTCTTCAGGATCTCTATTGCATACTTCCCTTGTCCAAGGAAGATTTCATCTGCACTTTGCCACACCTCTATGCCAAAAACAAATAGTGCATCATCCCCAAGTTCTTCATCTCGAACTTGTTAGCAAGCTTCCGCTGCATGTCGGCAATCAATCTATCTTCACCTGTAACAAACAGGTTATCCGCATACAAAAGTAGTATCACTGGATTGCCTTCCTCAACCTTGTAGAAAAGGTTGGAACCCGCTTTACTCTTGGTAAAGACCAAACTGGATAGAAAGCCGCCTATCCTACCATACCAAGTTCTGCACATATATGAGTTCCTATCATGTGTCTCAGAACCAAGTGGTTGCTCCACATACACTTCTTCTTCAACTACACCATTCAAGAAAGCTATCTTGAAATCCATCTGGTGTATCTTCTATTTCATCACTTTTATATTTCTCTATGCTACCGCCTGCAGCATGCTTGATCTTGATAGATCCATATGGAAGTCACAACAGACTTCCCTTCAGCTCTTGGGAATGCATCCCAAACATCGTTCTTCATGATCGACGGATCATGGCATTCTTCCTGTATCCTGGGAACTTCAATATCTTCAATAGATAATTTTGTTGTTGAACAAATGTTGTAGTCCTTTTGTAGGTGAAGATATGCGGTCTTTCCTACAAAACAGGTTAAATTGCATGATTAGAAACATCTCATAATTTTCAGAACAAATTCTTACACATAAAGAAATATGTCATATAGTCATGCAATTATCTTAGCCAATGCTTCAATACAACATTTATCCATATCCCGTAACTTTCTAGATGTCTTCCAATCTCTACCAGAACATTGTTAAGAGTGTGCACAACTCCCAACATGTCAGCAAAGAGTTTTCATTCTAGATAAGTAGCAATGGAATGTTGTACAGTGCCATAGGCCACTTACCCATGCATATTAGTAGTATACTATTCATCAATGCAATTATTCTAATATGCATAATACACAACCTAATTCTAGGAACTTCAACATATACATTATTGAACAGTATTATTTAAGAAATGACAATTCAAATACTTATCTTTGTTTGTTTGTTGGGTGGACTCCCTCTGAATCTTTGCAACTCCATTCTGATGTGGATTGTGAGAAGTGGTGAACTCCCTCTGAATATCTGCATCCTTGCAGAAACTACTGAAGTGTGCTCCTTTGCTTTCTTGCCGGAATAACTAGAGTGTGCTCCCTCTTGATCTTTTCTTCCTGGATTACCTGTCCTTGAACTTACATCCATTCTCGATCCCTATGCATGCTTGTTAGTATCATCATTGTGTTATCCTCTAGGTCTCATACATAATTCATTAGTATAATCTTAATATTATCAAAACACAATAATCTCAAGCATGTATAGTCAGGATCATTTCAAACATAGATAATAAACATTAGTATTCAAGGTTTCAAGGAAGTCTTCTTTTATTCATACATATTCTTATTTAATCATCGGACTCTTCTGGTTAGTTAAATCATCAATCAAGAGAAGAGATATAATATGCATAAAACCATGATTATTCAAACCTATGACTTCATGAATAATCATTATCAACAACACAATAGTATAAGATCCTAACACATGGTAGGATTCTATCTTGATATAGGAAAAACATACTTCGATTAGCATGCTAGCTAGTTATGTCTAACATACTCACATGATGTCTTCTTGTTCTTCTTCAATGACTTGTGCTAGTAACCTGTATATTTCATAGGTTAACCATTATAAAACCAAGTTATACATACCTCGTAAATAGATCTTCTATGAGATCCATGACAATGGATGAATCTTTGTCCTCATGTCATCATGATCATATGTTATTGAACCAGAACATGATTTGTCTTTCTTGGTGTACCTTTCATGTTAGTAGACAACATAAACCTCATACAACACCATAATGCATTAGTACAATCATAAGTGTCAACACCCTAATCAATGAATATTTTCTATCGTGCATTCATAATTTTATTAAGGTGATATGACAAGTATAAAATCAAGATTGTACTAACCGTAATAACATGAAGACAAACATACCATAAACTTAATCATGAACAAATCTCAAAACATACCCTGATGAGTCATACCTGTCGAGATCGCTTGTAATCTTCTTATGTAAGGCCTTAGCCTCATCTCCCTCTGAAACAGGAACTTCTTCACTTATGCAGGTGACCAATCCATCTTCTTCTAGAATTAACCCAATCGATTTGATTTGCAAGAACTGGATCTGGAGCTAGATTAGGGTTTGTCAGAGAAACCCCAAAAATTCAAACTTTTAATTTCAAACTTCTGAAAGGATAGAAATATGCGCCTTGATGAGCTGATCACATTGGTATGTTTAGAATTTGAAAACTGCAAAGTTTCAGTCCTCAATTTTTCCTTTGAAACTTCCGTATTCACTGGACGTGACCCTGAACTGGGGTTTGATGAAGCACACTCTTCTTCCCAATCAAAAGGTTTGATCCAAAGCTCTAAGCTTCTATTTTTCTGAGGAGCTTCCAGCCGTGGTCACAGATTTCAAAAATTCCCATTTTTACAGAAGCCCTAATTTTCCACTTTTCTGATCAAAGTCCCGAACTAGGGTCTGATCAAGCCCCGCCTTCTGCCCAACCAAAAATTCTGATCTTGGTCTCTAAATTTCTATTTTTATGAGTAGCATCCAGCCGTGGTCTCCGATTACAAAAATTCCAACTTTCTCTGAAGCCCTAAATTCTGGATGCCATGAATGAAGGTACTCAAAAATAATTTTGTTTTGACAGAAATATGTACCTGATTGTTTCTAGTGTAACTCAAAACTTTTCAATCCACAGGGTCTGAAAACGTTTCCTGAGATAGCCCGACCTGTTATCTTTCCATCCTGATAGGTCTGACCTCAATTGGATTCTCTGAGAGAGAGTTATGCCAAGTGTCGCAACGTGACCTGTTTATGGGATAACACAGGGGAGCGAACTTGTACGGCATGCCACATGTCACTGTTTCAACTTCGACCTCTGAAAAATTTTCCTACGATAGCTCGCCCTATTATCGTTCCATCCTGATAGGTCTGACCTCAATTGGACTCTCTGAGAGAGAGTTATGCCAAGTGTCGCAACATGACCTGTTTATGGGATAATACAGGAGAGCGAACTTGTACGGCATGCCACATGTCACTGGTTCAACTTCGGCCTTTGAAAATTTTTCAGTGATAGTACCATCTGTGTACTACCTGTCTCTTTTTATGAAATTTCATTTGGATCTTCCTAGCCCAAGTTATGACCTTTTTCCCAAGGTCACCTATTTTTGACTCAGATCTGGAAGAGGCAAAAACCCTATATTGTACAGATCATAAATCACAAAGTACAACAAATTAAAGGTTGTCCTTTGAACACAAGGTACATGGGGATTTAATATTCGACCTGTAAATATTTCAGATCCGAAAACTTTTCCAAAACGGATTTATAGCGAAAGTGCTACGATGATTGGTTTTTGCTATATCAAGCCCTAGCATCGTAAGTGCAACAAGTGTCATACATGCCATATCATGCCTTCTTTCAGGCTAGCTCTGATACCATGTTAAATTTTCAGAATTTACTTCAATATGATCTAGGATCTTAACTAAGAGAACAAGATGTATAGCATATCTACAGCATATCAATCATGGAGACAATAATGCAAGCACACAAGAGACACAAAGATTTACTTGGGGAAAACCATAAAGGTGAAAAACCCCAATAACTTCCTCAGAGATAGATAGAGAAATGATACAACCCAACCATAAGAGATAGACATATCCTGGCAGCAGATCCTTCTCCTCCATAAGTGCACCACTCCTCCTTGAGTGCATGAGTGAGAAGTGAGTGATCAAATAGAGTGCCTCCCACACTCTATTTATACTTGACTTGACTTGCCTTTTACATAAACCATGTAGGCCCGAACTTAACCACATAACATAATGTTGATTGGGCCGACCCCCAATAGGGTGGTCTAATAACCGTTCGAACCACATGGCCGACCCCCAATAGGGTGGTCTAATAACCCTTTGACCCACATGACTTATAGAGGGTCGACCCCAACAAGGTGGTCTAATAACCCATCAAGTATAAGTTACAACATTTACAATATAAATGATGACACTTCCTTATAGAGGAATAATACGATCTCTATAGGAGTACATACAACATACATATATGAAATACATTCTGAAGTTACATATACATCAACATGTTGTCTGTACCATTCATCAGCCTAACGTTGACAACTTTGAAGCTTTTGATAAGGTAGACCAAAGTTTATATTATACGATAACTTGATATTATTTGTTTCAAGGATCGGTGTTGATTTCAAAATTACCATGACGGGTTCAGCCATTGTTGATGAAAAGTTTAGGGAAAGTCATTTTCTTTGGGCCACTGGGATAGAATTCTCACTAGGTTATTGAATACTTTGTGGTAAAGACTTAGCAGATTCTTGTAGTGATTAGGAAAGGAACAATTTTGAACAAAGGACTGCTAATCTAATGCCTAAATCTGAGTTTTATATTTAATTTTCTTCATGACAACTATAGGCTATTCCAGGGGTACCAAAGATCATAGAAAAATACAACCCAACCACATGGATGTTAGAAGTTAGCTCTACTATTGCTGAGCGTGGTTTGGGGATAGACTTTGCAGAGCATTACAGGAAATCTTCCCTCTACAAGTAAGCATTAAACATATCAATATTTTCTCACCAAAATCATTATGCTTATAATAGCTAGCTATGATGTAAGTGTTTCACTTGGATCTGTATTATCAACAAGTCTTTATAACTAGTTAAATTTAGCCTAGCCAATTCGATTGACTTTGAATTCATCATGAGCCAAGTTGTAAGAGACTCAGAATATGGATGATTGTTGCGGACATAAATTTTTTTTGTTATTTTGATTTTCATTTTCATAATCAACCTTCTTGATTGTCTTGACTTTCCCTTTGCAACACATTTGGTCATTGGGCCTATTTGTAGAAGAATATATCAAGATGCTAAATTTTAAAGAAGCATGCTAAGAAATTTTTCATTTTTGGGATCACTTCACTCTTATCACTTCCTTCCGAAATTTTACCTGAAGATTCCCTGGGCCAAATATTCAGGGTTGTACTTGATCTGCTTGTTTCATATAACGAGCAAATTGCTAGTAGCCATTCAACCAATAGAGATCTTATTTCTGTCAGGATATTCCTCTACTCCATCCTAGTCCTACCAGCATTTTCATTATTTTGCATTTCAATCATGCAATTGCATGCAGGCATGCAATTGCATGCATCCCAGTCATCAGGTTGGTGTCCTCCAGCACCTAGTCCCCAATTTGCTAGCCTCGAGGGCTTCTTTCCACACATTTTTAGCCCTCCTAGTTAGTGATGCACCCACCTTTCACCTACCACTTGTGAAAGGCACCTTTCTTCACCTACCACTCAGTTACACGTCAGTTAGTTGATTTATTTGTGGATCTCTCCTTGATTTAAGGATTGATTGACTTGTTAACTAACTGAAACACTCCGTTGGACCCCCAGTGAGACTAGATTGACTATTTTGACTCCAGTCAGCTCCCCATGCACCCTCCACTGAGCCTCCTTCACTACATTAGTGCTTACATGTGCTAGTTACACCTACCACACTCAGTTAGACTCAGTTTGACACCTGGTTGACCGTTACTTGTGCATTCATGACTCCACTGATGATGATTAGGACTCCTAGTGGTGTATTGTTGACACTCCACTAATGATGATGGTGACTCCTAGTGTAGATAATCCATGCCCATGCAGGCTAATTCGAATTCCCACCTTGGAATTCGAATCCTCTCCACCATTGTATTATTTATTGTTCATATTATGATTAATGAATTAGTGTGTGATGTTATTCTGCTTCTATCCAAGTTCTACTGTATCATAATTTTGTTGCTCCTTTACACTACATTGACAACTCTTCCTCTATTTTCCTGCTTAATCTTAATCTTTCTTGTGAGGTATACATCAGCTCTTAGATCTGCTGTGAGGATTTTCACATGGTATCAGATCATGTTGAGAGTATTGTCTATCTCCATTCCTGAGAGTTTTTTGTAGGTTATTATCAAGATTTCGAGTGTAGCAGTTGCAGCAGTTTCTACACTTTTGAAGCAGTAGCAGTTGCAAATATTTTCTATTATTTTTTGTAGCTCGTCTAAAATAGCTTCCATGAATCTGGAAGGAATTTCTCCTCTTTCTCCATTCAACTACTATGAGTGGAAACCAAAGATGATATCACATTTGAAGATACTTGTTCTCTTTGATTTTTGTTTTGAAAGAGAGTTTGAATCCTCTCAAGAAGAGAATGATTGGTTAAATGAAGGTGACAAAGCCTATGCAGCAATGATGTATGCTGTGTCTCATTGCATGCGTAGCTAGGGTTTTACCCCTAGCTTGTGCAAATGAGCACCTACTAAGGAGAATGGACTCCTTAGTAGCAGTTCAGTAAATGTAAATAATTAAGCTAAAACAGAAATACAAACTACTCTAAAACATGTGCATGAAACATAAACAACAATTTGTAAACAATGGTTTTGTATTAATATTACCTTCAATGTGAAGGTTGATGAAGCTCTTTGCACTGTCCAAGAGGGTTGCTCCAAGCTCCAATGTGCTCCTTCTCTTTCTCCAATGGTGGGAATGGGCCAAAAGAGGCTCTCAAGGTGAAAGTAGTTCAATGGTGAACTAGGGTTTCGAGAGAGATTTTGGCAGAGTAAGGGTATACTTGATTGTGGATATGGAATAAGGGGTGTCCATCACCTATTTATAGTTTTTTGGTGGTGGACTGTTGACCCATGGTTTTGGGAACCATATGGTTTAGGGCAGTTGTATAGGGTTTTTTCCTCCTTTTCCTCATTATTTTATATTTTTTCTTCCCTTTTTAAGGGGTTTTTATTATTTTTAGAGGAATTTTCGATATTTTTGGAGGAAAAAGGGGTTTTTTAGCCTTTTTGAGGGTTTTGTGGCCTTTTGGAGGAATTTTAGGCCTTTTGGAGGCTTTTTAGTGGGATTTTTTGGGTTTTTAAGGGAAATATGGTAGGAAAATGGACAAATGAGCCATATAATGTGGTAGATGAGGTAGTGAACACTTTTTGGGTGTTAACAGCATGGTAACCCACTTCCTTTCTGTTGAATATCCAAAAGACCTATGGGCCCATCTAGATGAAATATTTGGCAAATAGAATGAAGGGATTGGTCCAAACCATTTTGAGAGCAAGACTAGTGATGCATTCACCCTCCTTGATGGTCTCTTTGATCATGAATCAATATCAAACATATCTCATAATGAAGTTCTCCACAAAGAATAAGAACTTGCAGATTCTACACCCATGCTCTCAATATCTTCTATTTCAAATTTTGTGCCAGCTCACACTCTAGAAACTGCAGAGGTTCTTAAATCCTCTCTTGCACAAGAGTCTGTTGGTTTGCATAATTATGATCTCATCAATGTTTTAGAGGTTAAATCAGTAATTGGAGGTAATGCATTCAATCTCCTTGATCACTCACCTCTTATGTACTAATGTAAGATCATTTGTACATGCTCTCAAAAGTTTATTGAAGATGTAGGGCATTTCCATTCGCTTGGGATAATTTCTCATGCATTTCATGGTTTTGATCTCACCTCTAATGGTTCAAAGGAGATCTCAAGAAACCTTTTTTCAAGTCTTGGATCTGATTTGGATTCCAAGCAACCACTATCATATGATGGTTCAAAGGAGAAAACAAAAGACTATCTACACATTCATGGATTTGATCCTACCTTAGGTGATTCGAATCACAGGTTCCAAGATCATCCTCATACCTCTAGATTTGTTCTCATCACATTCAATCTGAAGAGCAAGCACAAGAACATGCTTTTTGATCATGATCCACTTCTTCCCAAGAAGAAGATACCTCTAGACATATGACCAAGCATCACACCTACTTGCGTTTGGAGCATTTATTTTGGTGTGCCCTACAATCTATTTTGAGGGGGGGTATTTTTCCTCGGATGAGGTTTTCCCCATTTCCTCAGTTTATGGACTATTATTTATTATTCATTGTATTGGGTGACCTTCAGTCTCAGTTACCAGGGACCAAGATGGGTTAAGGTTGGGTGTTAGGATATTCCTATGCTCCATCCTAGTCCTACCGGCATTTTCATTATTTTGCATTTTTGCATGCAGTCATGCAATTGCATGGAGGCATGCAATTGCATGGAGGCATGCAATTGCATGCATGGAGGCATGCAATTGCATGCATCCTAGTCATCGAGTTGGTGTCCTCTAGCACCTAGTCCCCAGTTTTCTAGCCTCGGGAGCTTCTTTCCACTCATTTTTAGCCCTCCTAGTCAGTGATGCATCCACCTTTCACCTACCACTTGTGAAAGGTGCCCTTCTTCACCTACCACTCAGTTACACTTCAGTTAGTTGAGTTATTTGTGGATCTCTCCTTGATTTGAGGATTGATTGACTTGTTAACTAATGGAAACACTCTGTTGGAACCCTAGTGAGACTAGATTGCCTATTTTGACTCCAGTTAGATCCCCATGCACCCTTTACTGAGCCTCCTTCACTACATTAGTTCTTCCTTGTGCCAATTACACCTACCACACTCAGTTAGACTCGGTTTGACACCTGATTGACCGTTACTTGTCCATTCATGACTCCACTGATGATGATTAGGACTCCTAGTGGTGTATTGTTGACACTCCAATGATGATGATGGTGACTCCTAGTGCAGATAAGCCATGCCCATGTAGGCTAATTCGAATTGGCACCTTGGTATTTGAATCCTCTCCACCATTGTATTATTTATTGTTCATATTATGATTAATGAAGTAGTGTGTGATGTTATTCTGCTTCTATCTGAGTTCTACTGTATCATAATTATGTTGCAATTTTACAATGCATTGAGCACTCTTGTTCTATTTTCCTGCTTAATCTTAATCTTTCTTGTGAGGTATGTATCAACTCTTAGATATGCTGTGAGGATTTTCACAATTTCTCCGTACATATGCTTGTATATTTTAACTTAGCATCTAGTATGCCTTAATGTGTGTTTTATTTGTCAAGCACATGCTAATTATTTGTTCCACACATCATGCAAAATCCTGCAATAGTGCTATGGCAATTTTTGTAACTTAATTTTTTTTGCTCTTGAACATTTTAGAAGTGGCAAAGAATAATGAAGATGAAGATGATGGAATGGATGGATGGAAGAATGATGAGGAGGAGGAGGAAGAAGATGATTTAGATAAGGAAATGGGAGTTAATACTGAAGATGGGGAAGAAGTTGATAGTCAAAGGATTCACAAGCTAGCAGCCCAAATTCTTTAACATTTACTAGAGTTTAGTTTCTTGAGAAGGAAAAATTGTCCAGCAGGTGTTTAGTTTTTGGTGTTGTATTTGGCTCAAGTTTTGTTAAGTTCTTAAAGAAGTTCAATGCAAATGATGAATTTTCATGCCGAAGCTTTCCAGGCACATGCAGATGATGAAGATGATGATTTTGATGATGATTTTAGTGACGATGAAGAGTTCCAGTGTCTGATTGACAATGTGGATCTACTTTTGCGTTCTTCAGTGAGACCATGAAAGGTTTGGCACCTTTTGTATCTTAACATTTGGAGACAATTTAGAGTGCTTCTATCTAAAAATTTGTTGTTTCTATTTTGCTCTATTTATAATGCAAGAAAATTCATCCATTGTTGGTTGGGTTTAGACATTAAGTATACCTTTAGTTACTAATGTTATATTTTATTTTGTGGTTCTTGCATCAGTCATGTCTGTTTCAGATCCAGGAAGGTTTCAGAATCTAACCCAGTCAATGGACTTCCACAACTAGACTGTTGCAAATGCTGTAGCACATCATGCTGAAGAGAGGAGGGTGGAGATTGAAAAGGAAAAGGCAGAGAAAGTTGCAAGTTGTGTGGTGCCAATAGTTCTGTAAAATTGCAAAGTTTTGTTTCTTGTCGATCCATTTATTATTCATCAAATTTTATTGGTGAGTTTTAGAATAAATATACGAAGGCAATTTAGTCTCATTTTGTGATGGAAGCAGCATCACGTCCAGAGTTTTCGAGTGTCTTCATGTATCCTGTAATGTGTTTGATTGTTCTCGATACTACCTATGTTGAAGTTCCTTTGTTAGTTAACATGTGGCATCTTTTTTAAAGTTTTTCTTGGATGTATAAATGCTTGAAGGACCCATGTTGAGTATAAATTTAGTTTTGACATTCATGTACTGGATTCAAAATCAACTATGGAAGGATTTCCCCATCTTACCTGCCTAAATTGCTAAATACAAATGTAAGTATAAATTATGTTTTCTATTTAATTAGATTTATGGGTGGTTGTCTCTAAATCTGTAGGAAGATGTAGAGGTCAGCGAAGTCGAATATCCTAGGAATCCATGAATGTAGAACTTCTGAGATTGGTAATGTTATTTATTTAATGTGTCCATACAATGTTATTTGGGATTTTGCCAATAATATAGTTATATTTTTGTGGACAAAGAGAGGATATTCAAGATGGAATTTATATGTAAGTGTTTCACATGGCTTTGTATTATCAGCAAGGATCTATAACTGGTTAAATTTATCCTATCCAATTCGACTAACTCTGAATTCATCATGAGCCAAGTTGTAATGGACTCAGAATATGGATGATTGTTGCAGACATAAAAATTTTATGTTATTTTTATTTTCAATGTCCTGATCAACCTTCTTGATTTGCTTGACTTGCCCTTTGCAACAAGATTGGTCACTGGGCCTGTTTGTAGAAGAAAATAGTAAGATGCTAAATTTTAAAGAAGCATGCCATGTTGTCTTGTTAACTTTGATAGATTTCCAACCATGACTAGATCTTGCAGATACAAGCAGTAGTTTTACATCATGGACTGTAAAATCTAATTCATAGCAGAACGTAGCTACTATGGATTCCTCACTAGTGAAAAGATTGCAACACATTTACAAGAATAGGCATAAATCTGTAAAATGAAGAACAAGAACACATGAAATGGGTGAATAATGTAAATATTATTAACAATCCAACCTAAAAATAGGTTAAGAACCTCCTTTTATATAAATACGAACAATTCAAATCCATCTGGAGTGTTCACATTGATCTAGCTTAGAAATAGCTCAAACCCCCCTAGGTTGACCAAAATATCCCAAACCATCCCAAACTGGTTCGAAACTGCTATGTGAACATTGGGAATGACTGGACAGGCCCATGTGACCTCACACATGTGGAGAATCTGGTTGGTTAGAGGTTAGGCAGCTAGAATTGGCTAAAAATGGGCAAAAGAGGCAAGTTTGTCCACATTTTGAGCATGTACGTGTTAACACCCAAAAAGTGCTCACTACCGCATCTCCCTCATTACATGACTGATTTGTCCATATTTCCTACCATATTTGCCTCCAAAACCTTAAAAACCCATTAAAAAGCCTCCAAAAGGCCAAAAAAAACCCATTAAAAAGCCTCCAAAAGGCCAAAAAACCCATTAAAAAGACTCCAAAAGGCCAATAAACCATTAAAAAGCCTCCAAAAGGCCAAAACCCCCCTTTTTTCCCCCAAAATAATGTAAATTCCTCCAAAAAGAGCAAAAATGCTCTAAAAAGGGAATAAAAAATACAAAAAAGAGGAAAAAGAGGGAAAAAAGGGAAAAAAGCAAGCAAAAACCCTATACAGTTGACCTAAACCATATGGTGCCCAAAACCATGGGTCAACACTCCACCACTAAAAACCTATAAATAGGTGATGGAAGCTCCCCATTTCACATCCACAATCATCCCTATCCTTACGCTGCCAAAAATTCCCTTGAAACCTTAGCTCTCCACTTGGAGCTAATTCTTGAGACCCCTTTTGGCCCCATTTCCAAAACATCTTTGGAAGAAGGAGAAGGAACAACACTAGAGCTTGGAAGAAACTCTCTTGGACTGCTGCAAAGGCTCCACCAACCTCTACATCTGAGGAAATTTTTAATACAAAAAGAGAGATCTTCAACATATTTTCATGTTTTGTTATTTATGTTCATGCTCATGTTAGTTTAATTTTATTTTACTGTACTGTCATATTTTACTGTTTTACTGAATTGCTACTAAGGAGTCCCTTCTCCTTAGTAGGTGCTCATTTGCACAAGCTAGGGTGAAAACCCTAGCTACAATTTTGGCGACTCCCCTAGTGTTCCTTTGAATTTCTGGTTATAGTCTTTAGGAAATTTTTAGTTTTCTGCAATATTTTCCTGTTTTTTCCTTTCGGCTGTCCCTTTCGGTAGTCGGGTTTGCTGCCGTAAACCGCGTCTTTTGTCCTCACAGTTGCAATCCAACTATGAATTTCAGACTGTTACTTGTGATCCAACCGCGGCACTTAGACTATTTCCCGTGATCTCCCGGCGGTTTTCAGTCTGTTTCCTGCGATCTGACTGTGGCTCTCAGCCTCTTTCCTGCAGTCCGACCACGGCTATTCAACCATTTTCCTACTATCCGCATACGGCTTCCGACCTTTTTCCTGCGGTCCGCCTGTGACTTTCAGCCATTTTCCTGCTATCCACCTACAACTTTCAGCCTTTTTCTCGCGGTCTGCCTGCGGCTTTCAGCGATTTTCCTGCTATCCGCCTGCAACTTTCAGCCTTTTTCCCCCGGTCCGCCTATGGCTTTCAGCCATTTTCCTGCTATCCGCCTGTGACTTTCATCATTTTTCCCGTGGCCCGCCTGCAGCTTTCAGCCATTTTCCCGTGATCTTCCCACGACTGTCGACCTGTTTCCCACGGTTCGACTGCACAATTTCGCCACAGACCCGCGGTATGTTTTCTACACTTTTTCCCTGTTTTAACCCAGTACTTTGCTGCAATATTTTCTGCACTTGCACAGCCACCTGTCCTATCTGTAGCCATACTTCCCTACAGCCTTTTTTTGCAGTATTATTTCTATTCCATTTACAGAATTTTTTAAATTTCATCATTTTAATTGAAAAGAGAAAATTTTGCATTTCAAAGTTTAATTTTTGCATTGTTATTATTAGTCAGAAAGTTTCCCACCCTGTGACACTTTTGTTTGGGTTCATTATCTCACACACACACACTCTGTCACCTAATTCAAGTGAGCCCTAAAATACTGCTTAACACAACCAACATTCTAACCCCACTTGGGGAACAGAAAAGAATATTGTAGTTAGGTAGGGTCGGGGGGATAGGCATCCAAATAACACCCCTCGGTCGCTTACACTTAAGACATAGTTGTTGTCCATTAGGAAACCAAAATCCCCTAGTATTTTTTGACACAGTTTAAAACCAATTTTTCGGGAAGGCCTCTCGCCTAGGAGGGTTGAAGTAGCCAGACTGGTTCCAGAAGCCTGAGTGGAATACCGCAATCCATTCAGTAACCGAAGGCTACCTTTCATAGTTCTCGGTGTACTACCCGTATGGGAGTACAGCGGCGATAGAACCAAACTATAGATTCACCTAACTGAACGTGTCATGAATGGGATATCTTAGTTGCTTTTCTTCTAGGATTGACTACCCAGTGTCCCTCCCGGTAGGGGGATATCTTTAGCCACTTGTCTCTACTATCCATATTGTCTGACTTGGATTTCATCACCTTGCAGAGGATATGTCTGGTTGAGTCAGAATACTATTTAGCTAGGTGTTTGCATGCTCCCTTACCTCCCTTTGGTCTAGTGAGTCCACCGTTTTTTATTTTTTAGGAAATCTGCTGCTTGTTGGTATTCTGACTATTTTTGTTGATACTTCACTTATTGTAGCACAGCTATTACAGTAAGTGTTTTAAGTTGGTTGTTGGCCTGAGTGACATATTTTTTGCGCTCTCCTCATGTACACTCAGTTGCATTAGGGTTTTTGAGCTATTTTTCACTCAACAGAACCCCCAGATACTTGACACCATCTGTCACCATAGAATCCCCGAGACATTCTCGATGCCTCCGGGGAAAGCCCCCACAGCATAGTTCACTTGACATCACCCATCATAGACGTAGAGCTTCATCACTCGACTCCACTCGTCGCAGACGTAGAGCTCCGTCCCCCGGTACTGACGCCCCTTATTTCACCTCTGATTCTGAGGTAGAGTCCGAGAACCCCACTTACACTGCACCAACCAGCCCCATGGCTAGCATGACATCCAACCCTTTGTTTGTAGGGACCATTGTTGGAGCATCCACTACCATACCAGCTACCACACCCGCTTTGGCTATGCCCTCAATGGGGCCCACATCTACCATTCCGATCACTATACCCATTCCAGTATCTAGCATACCCATCCCAACTCCATCAGTGACTCACACTACCCTTAGCGGTGCAGGAATGTCCCATACCACTTTCGTTCGTCCACTTGGGGGCAACATCTCACACCCAGCACCTCCACGTGGGGGCATTGGCACCAACATGGTCACAACCACTAGTATGTCACATACTTCTACTAGTTTTCCATTCATGGCTAGTCTCAACCTTCCTGATTTGGCCAGACTGACTGACAATTCCAAAAGACACGACCCTGCGTAGCCTCACATGCCAACCAAGCTTCCCTCCAACATCCTTAAGTTTGAGGGCAAGGCAGGTGAAGACGCCCAGAACCATATTATGTCCTTCCATATATGGTGTTCCTCCAACTCCATAGTGGACAACTCTGTCTGCCTCCGTCAGTTACAGCGCACCCTCACTAGCTCTACAGCTAAGTGGTACATCGAGCAGCCCCATGGGACCCATGCCACCTTTACTTCCCTTGCCTCGAATTTCCTGCAATTATTTTAGTTACCTGTTTGCTATGATGCAGGAGTTGAGATCCTACTATCTTGTAGACAGAACACAGCTACCCACATCACTAACCACATTCATGAGTGGCATCGATTTTGTAGCCTCTGCAAAATCAAGTTAGACGACCGTATCTTCTTAGATTGGTTTCTAAAATCTCTCCTTCCTGTCATTGCCAAGGATGTGGCATCCAAGCGACCCCAGTCCGAAGAAGAGGCCATCCTCAAAGCCCATCAATTTGACCTTATTTACACCCAGTCTAGTTACCTATATTCCATCATCCCTAACGGCCCCTGCAGTGATTCCTCTCGACACGATGCGTTGGGGGCATCCCATGCCGCAGATGGCATCATTGGCCATATAGCCTCACATAACCATCCCTTTTCCATTACATGTCCTAGCCCTGGCCCAGACCTTTCGCGAGCTACATCCCATTCCGGAGCAGCCAATTCGTATGCTCCCATGGCACATCATCACCATTCCCATGGACCCTTATGTCCACCTTAGTGCTTTGGTCATGCATCCCCCACTTACACCCCCCCAGTCGCACCTTAGCCATATTACCACCCACAGGCTGCACCAGCTCTTGTATCCTCTCAAGCCCAACCTACTTATTAGCCACCACAGGCAGTCCCTACAGCAAACCCACAACCCATTCCGCAGACATATCAGCAACCCCCACAAGGTTCATCACCTGTGCCACCTCCACCTACTTATTATCCACCACAACCTGCTCCCGCACCTACACAACCCTAGAACCCACCTACTGCCCAAGGGAAAGTGTATGCCCAACAAAATCTGCAGCAGAACCAAAATAACCAGCACCAACAGGGCCAGCAAAACCATGGCAAAGGCCGTAACCGTGGGAACAACCCCCCTCCAAACCAAGGCGGTCAACCTACCAATCC
The DNA here is from genome assembly GCA_027924585.1 of Larix kaempferi. NCBI lineage: Eukaryota > Viridiplantae > Streptophyta > Pinopsida > Pinales > Pinaceae > Larix > Larix kaempferi. The sequence goes on from BSBM01001048.1 coordinate 19,092,993, forward strand.
CCCAAACAACAATAACGTGGCACCTGCCAACCAAAACCTTGACCGACTGCCCAAACAAGACAAAAATCCTAATTTGCAAACAAACCATCCTTGTTCTACTTGCGGGGTCTATGGCCACTACACACATGCTTTCCCACATTTGGAGTGAGCTCGACAACACTAAACCGATGATGCACACCGCCAAGGGCACATGGCTCCTCAGGTGCCGCCCAACCCCCCACCACCTCAAAATCAACCCTTGGTGCTACAAAACCCTTTACCGACCCAAGGCTTAGTGAACACTTAGCCATTGGCTCCCCCTCAAGGAAACATGCCACCACAATAGCAAATCACTTATGCCGCTCCTGATCAACCCATGTTAGGCTCAGGTACCCATCACTTGTCAATGATGTCATCCACTGATGTCAACCTTCAAACCCGTCGGAACCAATATGGCTCCACCCCTAAATCCCCTCCTGCCTGTAAAAACACTAATTCTCATCCCATTGATCAGTTGTTACGTATACCTCCGGCTCCACTAGATGACGCCTCCAAAGCACCACCCTTCCCACTTCACCGCATCAATAATAATCCCAATGCTTGCGCTGTGTATAATTACAACATTGTAGATGACTTAGCCTAGTCCCCCATAGCCATGTTTGCGTTAGAGGTCTTAAAAAACTATCCTTCACAGTGCAATACTTTGCTCTCCGCCATTGGTGCTATTGACCCAAATGATTCACTAATGATGGCCTTTGATTTGGACCAATCCGAACCACGCCTGCCTTCCACTTTAGTGTTCTAAGTTTCTATATCCGTTTGGAATCTTGTCATCCATCGGTGCATTATCGATGAAGGTGCCTCTACATGCCTTATGTCCACATTCGTTTGGCGAAAGTTGGGATCCCCTACTCTCCAGCAATCCACCACTGCATTGAGAGCCTACGACGGTCGTTTGGCTTAACCCCAAGGTCTCTTAGCTAATGTCCCCATCCAGTTGGCTGGTAAAACAATGCTCATTAACATAGAGGTCATCAACAACCAACTTGATTATAACCTCTAACTTAGCCGCAGTTACATGTATGCCATGTGGGCAGTTGCCTCATCCATTTTTTGTACCATGATGTTCCCCCATGACGGACGCGTGGTCAAGGTTGATCAACTCACCTATTATGATCCCAATGCCCCCGCTACACCCGAAAATGTTCTCTCCATGTTTGAACAACCTGCTTGCGGCATAGCTACTTCGTTGGTTTCCTCAGTGGGACCTGGAGTCTACTCAGGTACGCTAATGACTTCAACATTCCAAGCCATTCGACCCCCGTCACCCTCAATCGCAGTATCTGACTTATGTACCCTTTCCCATAATACACCAACACCCAACCATCAACTACCCTTGTTACCCAAACCACCATTGGTACCTAATGTTGCTTCGGTTTTGCAACCAAGCTTTGTGCAATGGGCACCTATCAACAATGTGATAGTAGTTTCAATATTGAAAGCAAAAACAATTATAAATTAAATCTAAATCTAAATTAGCATGTGCATATAACAAATAAATTTTTTTAAAACGATTCAAGAACAAGAAATAAAAGAATAGGTGTTTTGTATTAAGATACATCAAATGGTGAGGATTTGTGTTGAGTGACTCCCAGGGTGAGTAGCTCCAAGCTCCAAAGGTCTCTTCTCCAAGATGCTAAAAATGGCCAAAAGTCTCATGAGAGATTTTGACAGCGTGAGGATAGGATGATGGATGGATGGAAAGTGAGGAGCCCCTACCTTTTTATAGTTTTTGGTGGTGGGGAATACCATTATGGTTTTGAGGAAACCAATGGTATTGACAACATGGTTTAGGTATGTTTTCCCTCCCTTTTTCTTTTTTGAATATTTTGAATATTTTTATTCCCTTTTTAACATTTTTGGGAATTCTGGACCCTTTTTTAGGGTTCTTTATGCTTTTTGAGGAAAAATATTCATTTTGAGGGGAAAAAGGGGTGTATTATGGTCTTTTGGTGACCTTTTGATGGCTTTAGAGGTTCAAATGGTGGAAAAGTGGACAAATGGGTCATATGAATAAGGAAATGAGCTAGTGAGCACTTTTTGGGTGTTAACAGATTGCCCCCTGGTGTGTGAGGGCAGGAGCTCATCGTATGGCCGATAAACATCATCGTTCTTTTGTCTTTTTTCTAGGGTTTGGGGAAGAGAAGAGACTGGTTAGAGACTGGATCCACGGCCCTTGGAAGCTACAGAAACAAAAAATATTACATGGCCTCAATATGAATGAGGAATAATCTCTAATAATGGATGAGGCGGGCATACCCATGCTCGTATCAAGACATATACATAACAATTATTCCCAAGAAGGGGGACCTAAATAAAAAATATGCTGGTACATCATGATGGTACAAAGGGGACACTATTTTGGGATGTACTTAAGATCATAACATGACTGATCTCAATAACTGATACATTGGAATAAAGAGACAACCGTTCTGAACAAGGTCTCAGAAGGATTGATGAACTGCTGAATCTTGAAGGTGTCCAACATCTGTAGGGACTCAATGACTCTAAGTCAACTCTGAGGAGTATATATAACTGTATACTCGAGGGAGTATAAAACTGGGGTACATCTGAATACTATCGCCATGCGCAAGCCGGATATCTATAGAAAAAATGTAACTGGTTGTTTCCATAGGTACTCTCAAATGTCGAAGAGTCAGGTGGTATCCGGGGTCTTCAACCAATAACTGAAATGACCAATACCCTGTGTGAGTCTCAACGATGCGATCAAGGTGTTGAAGTTGAGCATGTGAGAAACAACCATTTGGAGAGGTACCGAGGACTCTTCTCGAAATGATTCGTAGGCACTCATCATAAATGGTGATGAGTCCAAGACATAGGGACCTCTAGGTCTATCCTCTGGAATAAATTTGGTTGTCATCGACAGAGGGAGACCAGCAACTGACAAGGAAATGATGTTTCCTTGATAGGAGCACGAGGTGTAGAACTGAAGTGTGGTAGTACTGATGGTAGGACTGACATACTTGTGGGGATGGGAAGTAACTGGGGTCATAGAGTGGGTAGACTCAAACTTCCTTTGTTTAGAGCATGATGACATCGTTGACCTGGAAGCATAGGGAACTGAATTGTAGGTGTGGGGATCATAGCTCTTAGGGACTGAAGGGTATGTATTGACTCTCGGGGGTAAAGATGATGGGTGTTGTCGAGGGATTCTCAGGGTGACATACTACAGAATACTCTGAACAAAGGTGACCAAAATGGGGAAGCTGCCATATGAGTAGACATGATCTGTTGTGGCGCTGAGAAGCACCATTGGGTCCTTCTTCGTAGTTTTAATGAGCTCCAAGAAGGGATAAAAGTGTGCTCTGAAATGGTACTGTCCTGTGGATTTTGTGAGCCCAGGAGTGTTTGTGCTCATGGGTGATTTCATTTTTTAGAGAGTCTGAAAGCAGTAAGTGGACTCCATTGGTGTTCTTTTTCCTAAGTCAGTCTCCAAGGCCTGAAAAAGTATAAAATGATGCAAATGGAGAACTCTTCTAGCTGATGTGACTAGAGTATTCCTTTTTTATAATTATTCTACAAGGTTTGGAAAAGCAGTAAACTTATACTAGGTAGATGCCCTTTCAGATACGTTTAGCAAGCATGAAAGGAAGCAAGGTTGCTTGGCGATCTTTTCATTGTTTTAGGAGTCAGAAAAGAGCTTAACAGAAACTCCCTGAGTGCCTTTTTCGTAAAAGGGATTGCTCATCCCGAAAAAGGGGTAAAACTATATCGAACAAAAAGGGATTGACGCGAGTGAGAAAAGGTCTCAAGCATTGTCATGAGTGCGAAATACTGAATCCGGTGACATAAATATTGTCAAAAAGGGGCAACGGCCAATGTGGTACGTGAACCGAGGTGATGAGTGGCATTTTGAAAAAATGCCCAAAAAGTATGGGGTGAGAGCGAGAAATGATCTCAAGCATCATCATGAGTGCAGAAAACTGAATTTGATGATATCAAACTTGTCAAAAATGGACGATGGCTTATGTGGCACACAAACCAAGGCAATGAGGGGGCATGGGAAAAATGCCCAAAAAATTTGGAGGTGAGAGTGAGAAATGATATCAAACATCATCACGAGCGCGGAAAACTGAATCCGGTGATATAAGACTTGTTAAAAATGGAGAACGGTCGATGTGGCATGCAAACCGAGGCAACGAGGGGGCATGGGAAAAATGCTCGAAAAATCTGGGCATGAGAGTGAGAAATCATCTCAAGCATCATCATGAGCACAGAAAATTGAATCCGGCGATATAAGACTCGTAAAAAATGGAGAACGGCCGATGTGGCATGCAAATCGAGGCAATGAGGGGGCATGGGAAAAATGCATAAAAAATATGGGCATGAGAGCGAGAAATGATCTCAAGCGTCATCACGAGCACAGAAAACTAAATTTGGTGATATAAGACTTGTAAAAAACGAAGAACGGCCGATGTGGCGTGAAAACGAGGCAACAAGGGCATGAAAAAATGGTCAAAAATGGACTTGGTGAAATCAGGAAAAGGAAAGGATTATCATGAAGTTCTTGCTGTGTCGATTCCAATGGTACCAACGGTTTGAGGAATGGACGTCGTATGATACCACAATGGTTGTTTGAAAAATGGTCAAATTTCTATAAATAGGGTGTGGGGCCCATATGACGTGTCATTGTTACGTGTGAGTTTGGCAGAGCAATCAGAGCTCTTTCTTGATTTTCGGGAGATTTGAATGTTGGTTTTCAATTCCATGAGTTTCAGGTAACCCTATTCGCCTTAGCCTTTTTAATTATGTCTTTTTTGGTTAGCAGCGGGCCCCCGAAGGCTGCGAAATTCCATGTTGGCCTTCCAATGTGGAATATCGCGGGTTTCGTGTCCTTTTCCACAATGAACATCGCGGGTTTGGGGATAACAGTCGCGATGTTCATCACGACTGTTGGGCTAAAAGTCATGATTTTCATCGCGACTATGGGGTTGATAATCGCGATGTTCATCGCGACTATGTGGTTGATACCCGCAATGTTCATCGCGGGTTCTTGGATGAAAGCCGCGATGATCATTGCGGCTTTTGATTGAAAAGCCGCGATGGAATTTTTTGAAAATTTTTTCTGGTTCTGAAAAATTTTCTTTGTTTTTTGGCAGGATGTTGAGGAGACCATTGGTATCATGGTGAGAGCGGGAGATGGAGGAGGACGTGATGATTCGGATTCGGACCGATCAGGGGGTTCGACAGGCTTTGGCTATGAGTGGGCTCTTGAAGTTCGGGCAGATTCCACTGATGCATTCAGTAGGACCACTACTAAACAAATTGGTCAGTCTTTGGGTCCCTGTAGAGGGTGCGTTCATTGTTGGGGGTGAGAGGTTAGAGATCACCCTTACTGATGTATACTTTCTTACCGGGTTGCTTCGCTTAGGGGAGGTAGGGGATCTTCTACCGCGAATCTCGATAGGTTTGGATATCGAGGATGTCCTGGAGACCTTCTGTGTTGCTGGGGCGATTGTGCAGAACAACGCTTTGAGCCTGAGATCTTTGCGGGAGTGGGACATGTAGGCTGTTGGGGCTTGTGTTCTGCGGGTGTCGGGTGCTGCGGTGCCACATCATTTGTCGAGGGGACAAACAATGATGGTGGATTATGTGATGAGGGTGACCTACTACACGTGGGGTCATATTTTTTTGGCTAGTGTCCGAAGAGATCTGGACAAGGTCAGTCGGGAGGGGGGAGAGTTTTGCTATGCCTCATTCCTGTGTTGTTTCTTCTTTGAGCGGGTACCAACTTTGTGGCCACGGGTGCCGGTTCGAGATGGGTTGGTGAGCGAGCCACGCATGGTGTGGTGGGGGTAGATGATGCCTCGCGGTGGTGGTGGTATCCGTGGGTTCTTTTCACCGGATATGTATGAGCAGTGGGAGCAGATCCCCCTATTGATTGATGACTATCCATATGCCAGTATGGATTAACGAGGAGATCCGGAGATGCCTCAAGCCCAGAGATAGGCCTAGGGTTTAGAGGGTATGTTTTTGTGTTTTGTTTTCTACTATATCATGTGTTTTAGATGTGTTTGTTATGATTATAGTTAGATATTTATATGATGGTTCACTTGCGTGATTGTGCAGATGTTGGTCCTGTACCACCGGCCGACCATGTGGCTCTTAGAGGATGGGCGATGGTGGTAATTCTACCTCCTGTAGCGGTACCACCTCCTCATGCTCGAGGAGTTGGGCCTCGCGGTCGAGGAGCTGGGCCTCGAGATGATGCCGTGGAGGGTGTCCAGGAGACATTAGACATGATCCTGGTAGGATTGCCAGAGGATGGGTGGAGGAATTTGGATCGGGACATCGTCGAGTGTTGTTTGGATGTGCCTCGTCAGTGGCGCTCGATCTTGCTCAGAGCAGCATTGTTGGTGGTTGAGTGGAGGGATGGGGCTTGGCATGATCTAGCAGAGCCGATGGAGGGGAGGATTCGACTGCGAGATGATCCAGCGAGGCCGGCGGAGAGGAGAGTTCGGGCTTGGGATGATACGGCGAGGCCAGTGGAGGTGGCGCCAGAGGAGCCTAGAGACCATGATGATTAGATGATCTTGTATCTACCCCCAAATGCTGATAAGCATATGGGGAAGTACCTTTTTGTACAGCTTATGTATTTTTGTATATTCGGTGCTGAGGGCACCTATGACATGTTTGACTATATTATGATGTATATATATATATATGATTTGGTATATAGTCGTGTATGCACATGGATGCATTTATTATCTATTTGCTTGCCCGTGGAGGCACATGTTATGCACGTGGATGCATTTTTGTTTAAGCCCATGGAGGTACATTTTGTGTTTACTATATGGTTTGATTGGTGTGCCAGTCAAGAATGTTGTTGGCCATATGGTCTGGTACACTGTTGAGATTCCTTGGGACATGTGTGAATGAAATGGATTCAAACTGTCGAACCATTTGTTTAGAGCGCAAGAATTTTCTGAAAAGATAGGGATCGCGTACCTGGTAATCATTGTTGAGTTGGGAAACAAGTTGTGAGTCCAAGAAAACGTTAAGGTGACTTATGCTCATTTGGAGAGCTACGGCCAGGAGACCGGTCACGGCATCGTATTTAGCTTGGTTGTTGGTGGCAACACCTATGCACACTCCGTCGATGTGGATCAACTCATGTCAAGGGGAATATATTACCCAAGTTGCGGAGGCCAGATTGGGGTACCAACAGCTTGCACCATTAGCAAAACTAATGTAGCAGAGTGGAACAAGATCCATTTGTGGTCATGCAGAAAAAACAAATATTTAGGTTTTTTGAATTTTTTGTGAAAAACAAAATAAGACTGTACAATAATGGATGGTGGTGTCCATCAGATCTTCTATGGTTAAAATCGCTTGAGGTACAACTCATTGCATGGATTGCGTAGGGGGTTGCCTTCTGAATCGGTCAGAATGTATGCCCCCCGTCCGAGGCAAGTGTGTATAATGTATGGGCCTTGCTACATGGACACAAACTTTCCTTTTCTGGTTTTGTCATGAGCTTGATCATAGGCGAGGACAAGGTCCCTTTCAGTAAAAGTTCTTGGGTGAACATGTTTGTTGTAACTCAGTTTGGATCGGTTCTTGGCTGCTTCCATGGTTTGGAGGGCTATGCATTGATACTCATCGGCTTGCTCTAGGAGTAGTAAGCGTTGCTCAATTGGGGAAGCGTCCGGTAGGAGTTCAACGGCCATATGTAGGGATGGAATCCGACACTCGATGGGGAGGACAGATTCAACACCGTGAACTAGATGGAAAGGGGTAAAACTGGTGGCGGTTTTGGTTGACGTGCGGTATGCCCATAGTGCTGGGAAGAGCATGTGGTGCCAATTTGATTTGTGTTTGTCCACAGTGCGCTGGAGGATGGTATTCAAAATTTTATTAATCACTTCGACTTGGCCATTTCCTTGGGGGTAGTAGGCAGAGGAGAAATGGTGTTCAAATTTCAGTAAGGTTAATAATTCTCTCCAAATGGCATCTTCGAAGTGAGAGCCATGGTATGAGACGAGTTGCTTTGGCACTCCAAAATGAGCGATAACATGGTTGAGGAAAAAACGTGCTGCGGTGTCGGCTTTGCAATTGTAAGTTGGCATGGCTTCCGCCCACTTGGTGAAATAATCTACGACCACAATGATGTGTTTATGACCGCCGACTCACGTGGGCTTGCAATCTAGGAAGTCGATGGCCCATTTGCAGAATGGTCCGACAATGACGACTAGATGAAGGGGGGCGGGTGGGGTTCTTGCCTTGGGGGAAAAAAGTTGGTAGTTTTGACAATGTTTGACTACGGTTATTCAATCAGTAAAATAATGAAGGCCAAAAGTAACCTGCGTAGATGATCTTTTGGGTGGTGGCCCTGCCGGAGAAGTGGCCTCCGCAGGCACTGCTATGGCAGTCATTAAGGACTTTTTCTGCCTCGTTATGAGATAGGCAGTTTCATAAGATGGTATCGATGCTGCGTCGATAAAGTACATCGCCTAATAGGAGATATCAGGGGGCGTGGTGTCGTATACGACGGCATCCGTCACAATCGATGTGGGGTCAAAATTTTTGTGTGCAGAGGTAGATTAAGATGTCTCCATACCATGGGTCATCAGAAGAAATGATGAAAATGTGATCGTCAATGAGATCCATTTGGATAGCGGGTGATGACGAAGAGGATGGGAGATCTGTGATGAGTTGAGCGAGTGCTAGGGCCTTGGTGCTCTTTGGGGTTTTTAAAGTTAGGTCGTATTCTTGCAGGATAATCACCCATTTAGCTACATGGCCTTGAAGGAGGCGATGCATCAAGAGGTAAACCATTGGATTGGAATTGGCTACAACCATGGTGTGGCTCAGGAGAATGTAATGTCGCAGCTTTTGTACTGAAAAGATGATGGCGAGGGCCATCTTTTCTTCATGTGGGTAGTGGAGGGGTGGGCCTGACAAGGTCTAGCTCACATAGTAGATGACATGCTCTTGGCGAGCAGTATCTTTTTGCACAAGAACTCCAGATACGGCATGTTCGGATGCTGAAACATAAAGGGTGAAATCTTTTGTGAAATCTGGAGGAGAGATCAACGGGGTGTTTGTGAGTGCTTTCTTTAAGTCAGTGAAAGTTGTTTCTACTTGTTGGTCCCATATGAAATGGGTATGCACATGCAGTATTCGTAGGAAATCGTGGACCGTTGTGGTATAGTCAGGGACAAAGCGGCGGAGGAAGTTGGACCTCCTTTGAAGGCTTTGAAGTTGTCTTAATGTATGGGGTGATGGTAAGTCTACAATGGATTGGACTTTGAAGGGGTCTACAGTGATGCCTTTTTCTAAAATGATGAACTCCAGCAGGTGACCTGATGTAATGCAAAAGACACACTTGAGAGGGTTCAAGCAGATGTTGTATTTTTGACAATGCAAGAAAACTTGTCGAAGGTCGTCTAAATGGTTAGATCATTTCTTGGCTCGAGTGGTGAGGTCATCCAAATAAACTTTTATGATACTGTGTAGATCATGGAAGCAACAAGTCATGGCGCGTTGGAAAGTGGCTCCAGCATTCTTGAGACTAAAAGGCATGACGCGATAGGAGAAGGTGCCCCATGGGGTAGTGAAAACTGTCTTGTATTGATCTTCTTTACGGATTTTGATTTGGTTATATCCGGAGAAACCGTCCGTAAAAGAAAGGACCTCATGTCCTTCACATTCATCGATTAGTTGGTCAATGAAAGGTGTGGGGAAGTTATCTTTGGGACAAGCGAGGTTGAGGTCTCAAAAATCAGTACAAACGCGTATGATGCCCACTTTTTGTTAGGACATTTAGACACTTAGGAGTTAGTTAAGATCAACTTGTGTAATATATCCATTAGGGATAGTGTTTTTCTTTAGTATGCATTAGTATGCATTTGTAAATACTTAATCCAACGGTCACGATATGTTTCCGACATAGAGTGATCCGACAGCTCAACTTCTCTTAGATCAAACCTAACCTTGATCCATGGCTTAACACCCGATTGGTCCATGATCTCTATTTAAAGAGCATGGAGGATCATTGTTTAGTTGATCGATTATGAGAAGCTCATTTGTAGTTTTCTTTCTTTGCATAATAAATTGTCTCGTAGAAGCTATTTGGTCGGGGCCATGGAGTGTTTCCCTCAAGAGGGTTTAAACCACGTCAAATCATCGGTGTGTTGATCCGTGATCTGTTTGTGTGAAGTGGTTTCTCTTGGTGTTCGGTCCTTTGGTAGTACCCTGTGTACCCGAACATGGTATCAGAGCTTTTATGAAGCGCCGCTTCCGATTATGATCTAGATATTGAACTGCTGTTGCTGAAACTCGAAAGGGTTTCTAGTTCTAGTATTTCTGTGTATTTCTGGGCTGTGGGAGGTGTTCCGTTGCGTCTGGAGTGTCGTTTCCATTGGGAAATAGTTTTCGTTTGATCGAAAACGGTTCCCGGTTGCTCCAGAAACACGTATTTCATCAGATCTGAAGTGTGGAAAAGTTTTTTTTTGTTTCGATTTGTGGTTTGTTTTGCAGGAAAAAGGGCAAGCATGCAAACCGAGGAGGAAGAGTAAAAAAATAAAAATAAATAAAAAAAATCCCCCTTCCTCATTCCCATATTTTACATACCTTTTAATCTAGCTGACTTGGTTCAAAGTTGGTTTATTCCTTAATAGGTCTTGAGTTCAAGTCTTAGGAAGTTACTTTTAAAAGAAAAAGTGCATTCAATTTCTAATTTCAAGTTACTTTATTGTAAAAGTGCATCTCACTTAAATAATAAAAAATAAAAATACAAGTGAGTCACTTAAGTTTTTTTATTGTTGCACTATTTAAAAGTAATATCATTGTAAAAGTGAAATCACTTATTTTACAAAAGTGGTTCACTTAAAGCAACTTTCTTGTAAAGTGATTGTCAAAAGGTTCATCTTGGGAAGAGGGGGGTTCTTTTTTTTGTTGGACATTCTCTAGCTGCCACGTCACTATTGGGGACATCTTCAATAGTTTCTTTGTTCAAGCATAACTTCATCATACAGAGTCCGTTTTCAGTGCCGTTTTTTTTTAAACCACCTATTTTTTCGAGCTCTTCACATCCAAACTATTGGTTTCTAATTTTACAGCTATTCATTTACAAATATGGCCGCCCTTTGTGATATTCTACTTAACAGTTCCAACTATTTCTCATGGAAATCTCATATGGAGGATGTTCTACGAAGCAGGGGACTTTTCAAAATTACAACAGGGAAAGAAAAAGAACTCACTGATGATGATAAGAAAATAAAATGGGCAAATAGATGTGATGAAGCTCGTGGATTGATTGGGATGTCAATCTCTACTGATTTGCGATTGCACATATCTGGAATTGATGAACCTAATACTGCTTGGTACAAGTTGGAATCTGTGTTTGGTAAACACAATGAAATTCAAGGTCACCAACTCGAAAATGAGTTAATTTCTTTAAATCCAAGTGACTTTTCATGCATTCAGGATTATTTATCTAAGTACAAAACTCTTAAACTCTTATGTGTAGAATGTAAGATTGAGAGGGAAGACAAATAATGCATTTATCATATTCTTTCCAAACTTGGACCTGCATATTCTGTTTTTGTATCTACATTTTACTCCATGAAAGCATCCTTGAATGCAGCTAGCTATCAAGAGCCTAGTCTTGAATCATTTTGTGATTCTTTGATTAGAGAACAAGATAAACTCATTCATCTTGGAATAATCAACAATGCAGATACATCTGGGAAAGCCTTATTGTCCCAACAGAAAGAAAAGTCCAAGCCTCCCAAGAAACAAAATTTTTGCAATAATAAGTCAAACAAGGGTCCAAAACCCTCTCAGTCAACTCCTTATTTAAAAAATGACAAAGGATCTAAGCCAAAAGGCAAGAAGACTGAGTGTCATTGCAACTATTGTGAGAAAGATAATCATGATGAATCTAAGTGTTTCAAGAAGATGGCAGCCTTGGAAGCAGCAATGAAGAAGCACCACATCAGCCTAGATTCGCCTTCAGAATCTGCCTCTCATGGACATGCACTTTGTGCTTCTGGTTATTCTTATAATGCATCTTCTTCTTCTACTTCAAATAAATGGCTCATTGATTCTGGAGCATCTTATCATATGGCTAAGGATCAAGCCATGTTTTCTACTATGCATGAATGTAACGCCAAACAAATATTTGTTGGTGATGATAGATCTCTAAGTGTTGTAGGAGCTGGAACAGTTCCAGTAGATAATGGTCATTTTAGTGATGTACTATGTGTTCCAAGAATTTCCTGCAATTTGTTATCAGTCTATCAGATCACTCATTCTGGTGAAGGTAAAACTGTGACCTTTACACCTCACCAAGTTGTAATCAAGGATTTTAAATATCCTCAACAGGTCTTAGCTACCAGAATTGTTGATGATATTACCAGGTTGTACAAGTTTAACAACTTTGGGTCATCACCTTTCCCTTCAGTTTTTGTTGCTCATAGTGATAACTTGAGCAAACTTTGGCATGAGCGATTTGGTCACTTAAATTATCGCTCATTGCAACAACTATGTAAAGAAAATATGGTGACAGGTCTTCCGATGGTATCTTGCAGAGATGATGTTTGTTCCGGTTGTGTACTCGGAAAACATCATCGGGACAGTTTTGACAAACGTTCCTCTTGGCACGCCTCGGTTCCCTTGGAGCTTGTGCATAGTGACTTGTGTGGTCCTCTTCCATCTGCTTCCTTTTCTGGTTTGAAATGTTTCTTAACTTTCATTGATGATTACACCAGATGCACTTGGGTTTATTTCCTAAAACTTAAGAGCGAAGTATTTAACATGTTCTTGGCCTACAAGGCCCTTGTTGAAAAACAATCTGGTCATCAAATTATTAAGTTAAGATCTGACAATGGAGGAGAATATGTTAACAAACAGTTCACTACTTTTTGCACTGAACAAGGCATCCAACAACAACACACTGTTCCATATACACCACAACAAAATGGTGTAGCTGAGAGGAAGAACCGCACTTTAAAAGAAATGGCTAATTGTATGGTCCAATCTAAGGGACTAAGTCTTCAATTTTGGACTGAAGCCATAAATTGTGCAAATTACATAGTTAATCGCACCCCCACAAAAGCATTACAAGGTATAACACTGGAAGAAGCATGGAGTAAAATTAAACCTGATGTAAGTCACTTTTGTGTGTTTGGTAGTGAAGCATGGGCTCACATTCCGGATGAAAAACGGAAAGCATTGCAGCCCAAAAGTGAAAAGTGCATATTTGTTGGATATTCTGAAGATGTAAAAGGTTATAGACTTCTTCAACTACATTCTCGTGCTATAATCATTAGAAGAGATGTTAAATTTGATGAAAATCTCTTGGCCTGCGAGCCTAACTCAGCGATTGTGCCATCTTTGGCCTGCGAGCCTGATTCGACGTTTGTGCCTCCTTCTTCTTCTTCCAACTTCCTTGACAGGTTTCCAACTCCAGTTTCTGATGATGACAGTGAGGATGAAAATCCACCTCTGCCTGCTCATGTTCCTCCAGTTGCACCAGCATAAGTGCTTCCTCGATGGGTCCGTTCAACATGTGAAGCAGCTGGTGATCTTGTCGGTGATCCTAGAGATCAACATCGAACACATTCTCAGTTTCAGCGAGCCTCTTCTCTTTTGGCTCAAGTTTCCGAGAATCATGATCCATAAACTTTTGTAGAAGCTTCAGGGAATCCAGATTGGGATGCAGCCATGGATGAATAATATCGTTCCTTAATGGCGAACGATACTTGGGATCTTGTACCTCTTCCAAAAGAAAGAAAACTTGTTAGATGTAAATGGGTCTACAAAACTAAGTATGCATCAGATGGAAGTGTTGAAAGACTTAAGGCAACGTTAGTTGCCAAAGGTTTTTCCCAAGTTGAAGGGATTGACTACAATGAAACCTTTGCTCCCGTCACAAAAATGAACTCCATCTGCCTTGTTCTTTCCCTTGCAGCCTTACACAACTGGGAATTCCATCAAATGAATGTCAAGTCTGCCTTTTTACATGGTGATTTACAAGAGGAAATTTACATGGAACAACCTCCTGGCTATGTTCAGAATAACTCTAGCCTTGTCTGTCGCCTTAAGAAATCCTTATATGGCCTTAAGCAAGCTCCTAGAGCTTGGTATGCCAAAATGGATAACTTTCTCCTTGACACTGGTTTTTCTAGATGCCATTCTGACCCCAATGTCTATACCAAGAAAGTAGGAAGCCATCTCATCATACTTGTTCTATATGTTGATGATCTTATTCTTACTGGTAGTGACCCTAAGCTTATAACCCATGTGAAATCCAGTCTTAAACAAAATTTTGAAATGTCAGACTTAGGACATTTGCATTATTTTCTTGGTCTCCAAGTCATGCAAACCAAAGAAGGAATCTTTCTTTCTCAGTCTAAGTATGCTTGTGACCTTCTTTGTCGCTTTCACATAGAAGATTGTACACCAGCCCCTTCCAGTCTGGAGTCAAACTTTCTGCCACTTGTACTTCACCTGAAGTCGATGCCACCTTGTATCGTCAGCTTGTTGGTAGTCTTTTATACTTGACTCATTCCCGTTCTGACCTTTCCTTTGCCGTTGGTCGAGTTGCCCGTTATATGCAGACACCTCATGAAAGTCACTGGAAAGCAGCTAAAAGAATACTTCGATATATTCGAGGTACAGTTCAGTTTGGGATTCATTACAGTACAGGGGGGAAACCTTTGTTGGTTGGTTTCACTGATTCAGATTGGGCCAGCGATCCTGATGATCGAAAGTCTACTGCAGGTTATGTTTTCAGTCTGGGATCTGGACCTATTACTTGGGCTTGTAAGAAACAACAAGCTCTTGCTCTTTCTTCAGCAAAGGCAGAATATCGAGCAGCAGTTAATGCCAATCAGGAAGCTTTATGGCTTCGACAAATCCTTTCAGAGTTTGGATTCGAGCAGTAGCAGCCTACTCCACTTTGGTGCGACAATCAAAGTGTCATCAAGCTTTCCAAAGATCCAGTTCTACATCAACGCAGCAAACACATTGAGCTACATATGCACTTCATCAGAAATCTTGTTCATGATCGGGTTCTTGAAGTACTGTTTTGCCCTACAAATGATCAAGTTGCAGACATCTTCACCAAGTCTCTTACAGAAGCGAAGTTTTCTAAACTTCGATCTATGTTAGGAGTTCAGGAACTTGTCATTAAGGGTGGATAGGCTCTAATGCCTCCTTCCTTCTCCTAATAGTGTCACTTTTGTAAATCCTTCAATCCTATCCCAAGTTGTTCTTAAGGGGGGATGTTAAGATATTTAGACACTTAGGAGTTAGTTAAGATCAACTTGTGTAATATATCCGTTAGGGATAGTGTGTTTCTTTAGTATGCATTAGTATGCATTTGTAAATACTTAATCCGACAGTCACGATATGTTTCCGACATAGAGTGATCCGACGGCTCAACTTCTCTTAGATCAAACCTAACCTTGATCCGTGGCTTAACACCCGATTGGTCCATGATCTCTATTTAAAGAGCATGGAGGGTCATTGTTTAGTTGATCGATTATGAGAAGCTCATTTGTAACTTTCTTTCTTTGCATAATAAATTGTCCCGTAGAAGCTATTTGGCCGGGGCCATGGAGTGTTTCCCTCAAGAGGGTTTAAACCACGTCAAAACATCGGTGTGTTGATCCGTGATCTGTTTGTGTGAAGTGGTTTCTCTTGGTGTTCGGTCCTTTGGTAGTACCCTGTGTACCCGAACACTTTTTTGTTTACTGGCACTGGGTTTGAAACCTAGGTGGTGTAGGCAACAAGATATATGAATCCTGCTTTTTGGAGTTTCTCAATCTAAGCCTTAACAACTGGGAGCTTGGACGGCTGAATTGGTCGTTGTTTCTGTCGGACAGGAGGCACATTGGGCCAAGTGTCGATGTAATGTTTCACAATTTTGGGATTGAGGATAGGCATCTCAGTGTAAGACCAGGTGAAGACATCATGAAACTCTTGGAAGAGTTTCTTATATTCCTGAGTTTTCACTTGAGTGCATGATGCGCCTAACGAGATGAGCTGAGGTTTTCCAGGTGTGGTGGAAATGTTGATTTGTATAATAGGGGAAATGTTGGACATGTTCCCCTCTTCGAAGGCATCTAGTGCTAGGATGGTGTCTTTGAACCAATCAACCTTAGTTGGTAGGAAATCTTTCGATTCGACTGATAGCTGGTTTTCTGCGGTGGATGTAGACGCCTTAGGGAGGAAGTATGAGCAATGATGCATATCGTCCCAAGGGTATTTCGGTGTAGTGAGTGTTTCTAGAATTTGCTCATCAGTATGAAAGTAATCAGACCATAAATCAATGGGTTCTTGTTTGTATGTGGTTGAAATCATATAGATGGTATTGATTTCTTCTGAAGAAGATGATTTCGGAGGGTAGATCTCCTCGATGAGGGGAGGAGATATCTCTAAGTCAGCATTGTTCATCTCGTATAAGGCTGCACTATAATCTGGAAGATCAGGGCAGTGGTGTGAATAATGGCCATAAATGCCACATATCGCACAACGATGGTTAGTGCGGAGCATTTTGTCACGAGGTTGAGGAGGTGGCTCAAGTCTTACTGCTGGAATTTCGGTGTCATCATCCAACATATTCATGTGTTCTTGGAGTGTAGGTAATTGTGGACATTAATGAGTGGCATGGCCTACATCGTCACACAACAAGCACTTAGGGGGAATGCGAATAGTTGGGGTGGTTTTAGCTACCTTGGGGGTTGCTGGGGGGGTGCGAGTTGTGGGTCCAGTGTTATAAGTTGGTGGGCCTCTGCCCCCTATGTTCTATAACAGAGGTGGGGCATTTTTGGACGTTGATGTCGTAGTCACTATTGGGGGTGGTCTGTTTTGCAGATGAGCGACCGGAGGGGGTGGGTGGTTGGTAGTAGGGAAAGGTTGTACTGGTTGTAAAATAACAGTCGGAGTCGGCGGGGGGCTCAGAGCAGGTAAGTACCATACAAGTATCCCTAATGTTAAACCAGGAAGGTTGAGTGTAGCCATTACTGGCGAACTGACAACTCCAAAAAATGGAAACAAGAACGAGATAGTATGAATTGGCATTGTGCCAATATGAGTAGGCACTATGGGTGTTTGTGGTAGTGACAAAGGCTGCTGTGTGGTGTGCGACAGGGTGCACAAATCTGATGTTTTTGTTATCGGTGAAGGTGGTGAGATCGATGGAAATGTGGAAGTCATAGGTGACTCGGTGTAGACTCCAGGACCAATTGACGACACAAATGATGTTGGTGCAGTTTGAATGGTTTTTTCAATCATTGGTAGCACATTTTGAGGGGCCGCGGGGGCATTAGGATCATAATATGTGAGTTGATCAATCTTGATAACGTGTCCTTCATGTGGGAACATCATGAGGTAAAAAACAGATGAAGCCACTGCTTTCATTTTGTACATATAGCTATGTCCAAGAAGGAGGTTGTAGTCGAGCTGGGCATTGATCACTTCGATGTCAATAAGAACTAATTTTCCACTTAGTTCTATGGGTACGTTCGCTAAGAGGCCTTGTGGTTGAGATGAGCGTCCGTTGTAAGCTTGTAATGCCGTGGTGGATGGTTGTAAAGTGGGGAAGCCAAGTTTCTACCATACAATGGTGGACATAACGCAAGTTCAAGCTCCTTCATCGATGATGCATCGATGCACAACAAGGTTTCGAATGTTTATTGATACTTGGAAAGCCAAATTTAATGGCAATCGAGGTTCGGCTTGGTCTAAGTTGAAAGCCATCATGTGTGTGTTGTCAGGGTCTACTCCTCCGATGGCGAATAGTAGTAGTTTTCGTTGTGCAGGGCATGTTTTCAGTACCTCTAAAGCAGACATAGCAGCGGGGGATTGTGCTAAGTCTTCCATGACATTATAATTGGATGTTGCGCAAGCATTAGGATTGTTGTTTATCCTTTGCAAAGGGATGCAAGGGATTTTAGGTCCACCGTCCAACGGCATATTTGGTATGCATAGTGGTTGATCTGGTGGAAGCGAGGTGGATGCGTTAGAGGGAGGAGTTTTTGGGGGTGGGCCATACTGATTCCAATGAGTTTGGAGGTTAATGTCATTGGATGACATCATTAATAAATGGTGTGTGCCTAGATCCGTATGCTGATAATCAGTTGCGGCATAGGCGATTTGCTGCTGGGGTGCAGCAGATCCTTGTGGGGGATCCATAGGGTGAGTATTTACCTCTCCTTGGTTTGGCAATGGGTTTTGTAATATCATGGGTTGCACTTCATTAAGTGGATTTGGTTGTCTAGCGTGGCCCTGGCATTAGGCATCGTCAGCCCAAAGTTTACGTGCTTTCTCTACATGGGGGCAGTTGTGAGTGTAGTGTCCATAAACTCCACATATAGAGCATGGATGGTTTGTTCTTAGGTTATTGTTTTTTGGCTGCTTGGGATGATGATCAGGATTTTAGTTGGGAGGAGTAGCATTGTTATTATTTGGAGGATTGGGAGGTGGTGGACCTTGATTATGTTGTTGGTTGTTGCTACGGTTATGTCCTCTTCCATGGTTTTGTTGTCCACCCTGGTTGAGTTGGTTGTTTTGATGTTGGGGCTGATTGTGTTGTGTGTACACTTTCCCTTGAGTATTGGGAGGATTTTGGGGTTCCGCAGGTGCGGGAGAAGGTTACAATGGATAATAAGCTGGTGGGGCTAGAGGTGGTCCAGTTGTGTGCTAGGGTTGTTGGTAACCCTGACCTATTGGAAGTGATGGGTTGGCTGGTGCTGCTTGTTGTGGGTAATACATTGGTTGGCCCAGTAAATGAATTGGGTTCTTGGTGGCCAGTTGGTTATAGTATGTGGGTGGTACATATGTCGATGGAGCTTGCCCATAGCAATGTTGTGGACAAGAGGGTCCATGAGTGTGATGAGTCTGATTCGTTGGAGCGTACGAAGTTGTTGCTCCAGAATTAGATGTAGCCCTAGAGAGGTCTGGGGAATTTATGGTGCTCACCATGCTAAAAGGTTTATTTTTTGTCGTGACTTGGCCGATAATACCATCAGCGGCATGTGATTCCCTTGGAATGTCACCGCGTGAAGAATTGCCTTGTGGGGCATCTGGTATGATGGTGTAGAGATAGCCTAACTAGGCAGAAATCAAGTCAAATTGTTGAGCTTTTAAGATAGCTTCTTCCTTTGACTGGGGTTGTTCCGAAGCTATGTCTTTGGCTATGAGGGGTAGGAGTGATTTAAGAAACCAGTCCAAAAATTTATGATCATCCAGTTTTATCTTACAGAGGCTACGACGCTTGCGCCACTCATCGATATGGTCGGTGATGTGGGTAGCTGTGTTTTGTCTGCAAGACAACAGTATTTCAACTCCTGCATCATAGCATACAGGCAGTTGAAAAAACTAAAGGAAAGTGGAGGCGAGAGACATAAATGTATGGTGGGTCCCATGTGGTTGTTCGATGTACCACTTGGCTGCAGAGCAAGTGAACGTTTGTTGCAACGGTCTTAGTCTAATGGAGTCATCCACTATGGAGTTAGATGAACACCATAGGTGAAATGACATTATGTTGTTTTGGGGATCCTCCCCAGGTTTTCCTTCAAACTTGGGGATGTTCGAGGGGAGCTTTGTAGGCATGGGTGGCCATGTAGGGTTGTGCCTGATAGGATCATTCGTTAGCCTGGCTAGGTCTAGTAAGTTTAGACTAGCCGTGTAAGGTAAACTAACATATGGGTGTGGCGTAGTGACTGGGACATAACTATTAATGGTGGCATTATGTAGTGGTCTAGTAGCCCCTAAAGGTATGCTAGGTATTGAAGGTATGTGTCCTCCAACTGTTGTGGTTTGGGATGGGCCAGCACTCCCAAGTGCAACATGGGTTGCAGAGGGGTTAGGAATAGTGCCAGGAATTCCTGGGATATGGGTTGTGGTAATGAGAGGTGGTGTGATTCCTATGTTGGGCATACCTAAAGGTGGAGTGGCCCCTATATTAGGCATGCATAAAGGGGTTTTTGTTACCATGGGTGGCACAGTAGTGGAAGGGTTTGTGGATGTATCTCCAATAGTGCTAGTGAAAAGTGGGTCATATTGTCATCCAGCCATGAGGTTGGTTGGTGATATTTCAGTAGGGTTTTCAGATTCGGCCTTAGAATCAGATGTGAAGTGAGGCATGTCAGAATTAGATGATTGTGTGTTTGGCCGATGATGTGTTGAGTCAAGGGATAAGGCTCTACATCGATGAAGTGTAGAGCCAAGTATACCGAACTCAGGGGGTTCACCCTGAAGACGACGAGATCGTCTTAAATTCTCAATTGTGAGAAATATTTTTAAAAAATTTAGTGTAAGGTGGTGATTTAAAAAACTCAAAACCCTAATGCAACAATGAGTGCAAGAGGGGAGTGAAAAAATAAAGCCTCTCAGGCCAACAACCAGCCTCAAAAAGCACTTATTATAGTAGTTGTGCTATAATAAGTGGAGGGATGCAACAAAATTGGTCAGAATACCAAAAGTCAAACAGTTCCTAGAAAAAAGGGGTGTTACTTGACCAAAGGTGGGTAATGTATCATGCAAACACCTAACTAGAAGTATTGTGAGTCAACAAATGATATCCTCTGCAAGGTGATGAAATCCAAGTCAGACAATATAGAGTGTTGAATCAATGGCTAGATATCCCCCTACCAGGAGGGATACCGGGTAGACAATCCTAAAGAGTGGCAACTAGGATACCCCGTTCATGACACGTTTGGTTGGGTGAATCTGCAGTTTGGTTCTATCGCTGTTGTACACCCTCTTGGGTGTACACCAAGAACTTCGAAAGGTATCCTTCGGTTATTGAATGGATTGAGGTATTCCACTCAGACTTCTGGAACCAGTCTAGCTACTTCAACCCTCCTAAGGGAGAGGCCTTCCCGATAAATTGGTTGATAACCGTGTCAAAATTTTAAGGGATTTTTGGACCCTAAAGACAACCACTATGTCTCAAATGTAAATAATTGAGAGGTGTTATTGGTACACCTATCCCCTCAATTCTACCTAACTACCAAATTCTTTTAAGTGCTCCCTAAGTGGGGTTAAAAGTTTGTTGAGTTTAAGGTAAATTTTAAGGCTTAGTTTAAATTATGTGGCAGAGTGGGTGAAAGTGTGGTATTTAAATTGAAATTGATTTGCCTCACTTGGGCGATTGATTACAAATGAAAGAAAAGAAGCTTCTAGTTTTACAAAAAATAAAGGCGTTTTTGAAATGTAAATGCTTGAAAAAACTATTAAAAAATAATGGATCTTTGAAATAATTTGAAGAAAAGCAAATAACATAAATATTTCAAGAAATAAATGGATCTCTTAAAAATTTCTTGGGTAAAGTATTGAGCAAATAAACAGTAAAACCTTGAACTAGATAAAATGCATAAAATCTTCTTTCAATTGCTGAAAATTTTTAAAAAGACTTTTAATGGAGCATATATAAATAGTAAAAGATTTAGCATGGCTGTAAAAATGCAAAAAAATTAATGCTATAAAATATGCTAAATGGGCAAAAAATACAGCAAAAAAAATATTTTCAAAAAATTGGTTGAATTCAAAAAAATTGCATCGCAGGTTTTGGGAAAACAGCCGCGATGTGCAGCGTGGAAAATGGCCGTGAAGCTGCGATGTGCAGCGCATAAAATGGCCGCAAAGCCATAGCGCACCGCGCGGAAAAATGCCACGAGGTCGCGATGAGCCACGCGACTGTGGGGCGAAAAGCCAGGAGGCGAAAGCCTTAAAAAAGACGTCGAAAAATGAACCCAAAAATGATAATTTCAGGTTGTTAATGGCAATAGAAAGGGCCAAGATCTAAAACAACAATGGATCTACTGTCTAGGATGGCAGATCTATGAATGAAAATGATTAAAACTAACAAAAACTAAGATCTAAAGCAAAAAACTGAGATCTAAGAATTCGAAGCCATTGGAGTCGCCAAAAACTGTTGGCTTGGTTTTGCAACCAAGCTTTGTCCAATGAGCACCTATCAATAATGTGATAGCAGTTTCAATATTGAAAGCAAAAACAATTATAAATTAAATCTAAATCGAAACTAGCATGTGCATATAACAAATAAATGTTTTGAAAACGATTCAAGAACAAGAAATAAAAGAATAGGTGTTTTGTATTAAGATACCTCAAATGGTGAGGATTTGTGTTGAGCAACTCCCAAGGTGAGTAGCTCCAAGCTCCAAAGGTCTCTTCTTCAAGATGCTGAAAATGGCCAAAAGCCTCATGAGAGATTTTAATAGCGTGAGGATAGGATGATGGATGGATGGAAAGTGAGGAGCCCTTACCACCTTTTTATAGTTTTTGGTAGTGGGGAATACCATTATGGTTTTGAGCAAACCAATGGTATTAACCAACATGGTTTAGGTACCTTTTCCCTCCTTTTTCCTTTTTTGAATATTTTGAATATTTTTATTCCCTTTTTAGTATTTTTGGGAAGTCTGGACCCTTTTTGAGGGTTTTTTATGTTTTTTGAGGAAAAATATTCATTTTGAGTGGAAAAAGGTGTGTATTATGGTCTTTTGGTGACCTTTTGATGGCTTTAGAGGCTCAAATGGTGGAAAAGTGGACAAATGGGTCATGTGAATAAGGAAATGAGCTAGTGAGCACTCTTTGGGTGTTAACACCTAGGCATATTGGTGTTACACCCATCCACACAATCCCCTTCCTATTCCCTCCCTCGGGAGTAGTAAGCGCCCTAGTTATGGCTACTCTTAGCCTCCCCAGGTTAACCTTAGCACTGCCCGTGTCGTATATTTTGTCTCCCGTTCCCCCACCAACATGAAATGTCATCCTACAACTGGTGCAACCCATCGCCACTACTAGTTAACCACCGCCTGGTGTCACTACTCCTTCCTCATCCACTAATCCACCCCCCATTGTCAAGAACACTGGGGACAGAGGCCCACAACCATGCACTGTTGTACCCCCACCCAAAACAGTTAACCCCCCCCCCCCCCCCCGTGTTTCATGCTCCTCCTAAATGCTCGTTGTGTGATGAGTTAGGCCATCATACCCATCAATGTCCACGATTACCTGCATTACAAGGGCACATGCAAATGCTTGACGATGACCCCAACATCCTGGTTGTCCAACTTGATCCAGCCCCTAATCCTCATGATAAATCACTGCATACCAACCACCCTTGTGCAATATATGGTATTTACGACCATTACTCACATCACTGTCCTGATATCCCATATTACAGAGTAGCTCTCTACGAGATGAATAATTTGGACCTTGAGACGGCACCCCCCAACATTGAGGAGATCCACCCCCCAGTATCCCCCTCATCCGGAGAGATTAATACCATCTATATGATCTCTTCTCCTGCCACTCCCTCTTCAACCGATTTGACAACTCAAAGTTTCTGCAATGATGAGGAGATTCTAGAGGCTCTCACTGCCTCGAATTACCCCTGGGAGGATATGCACCATCGTTCCTATTTTCTCTTAGAGGACTCCTCCTCTACCACAGCCACCCAATTTGTGATTGAGTCCAAAGATTTCCTCCCCACCAAAGTCAACTAGTTTAAGGATCCCATTCCTGCTCATGATGCCTTTGAGGAAGGTAACATGGCCATCATCTCACTTGTCATCCACATCAATATCTTTGACCCACCTGGTGCTCTTGAAATCATTACATTAGGAGCCTCCTGTAGTGAGTATGAGATCAGAGAGTACAAATTTTTTTTCCAAGAGTTCTGTGATGTCTTTGCCTGGTCCTACATCGAAATGCCTAGTCCTGACCCCGCTATTATAGAACACCAGAAACAGCGCCCCATTCATCCCTCAAAGCTCCCCGCCGTTAAAGAAGTGATTGAGAAACTTCACAAAGAAGGATTCATTTGTCTTATTGCATATACCACTTGGGTTTCTAACCCCGTCCCTGTTAACAAGAAACAAGGCACCATCAGAGTATGTACTGACTTCCGTGATTTAAACCGAGCCTATCCCAAAAACAACTTCCCCACGCTGTTTATTGACCAACTCATCGATGCGTGTGCGGGGCATGAAGTCCTATCTTTCATGGATGGTTTTTTCGGATACAACTAGATTCAGATCTACAAGGAAGATCAGTACAAGACTGCTTTTACCACCCCATGGGGCACCTTTTCCTATCACAACATGCCTTTTGGCCTCAAAAATGATAGTGCCACCTTCCAGCGGGCCATGAGCTACTGTTTTCATGACTTGGTTCATATCCTGTTAGTCTATCTCGAAAATCTTACAGCTCGTTCTCGAAAATGATCAGACCACCTTAATGACCTCCAGCAAGTCTTTCTGCATCGTCACAAATATCAAATCTGCTTGAACCCACTCAAGTGTGTCTTTTGCATTCCGGTAGGCCGGTTGTTGGGTTTCATTGTTTCCCATAAAGGAATCGTTGTTGATCCCCTGAAAGTCCAAGCCATCATAGACCTTCATGCACCTTGCATGCTCTGGCAGCTCCAGATTTTGCAGGGGAAATCTAATTTCCTCTGTCACTTCGTTCTGGATTATGCCACCATAGTTCATGGTTTCTTACACCTACTTCGTACTCACATACCATTTGTTTGGGATGACCAGGCGCAAGTTGCATTCGAATCCCTTAAAAAGGCTCTCACACAATCCCCTTTGATTTCCCCTCCGGATTTCTCTCAAGACTTCATCCTTTACATCTCGCCATTCAATCATGCCGTGTCCAGAGTCCTTGTCTAGGAAGATGCTGCCCGCTAGGAGCACGTCATTTATTACGTCACGCAAACCTTGTCTGGACCACCACTACGTTACCCATATGAGGAGAGACTAGCCCTTGCCATAGTATTTTCCGTCCAAAAATTGCGACATTACATTTTACTTAGTCATACCACAGTTGTCGCCGACTCCAACCCCATGGTCTATCTCTTGAATCAGCGCCTCCTGCAAGGTCGCATTGCTAAATGGGTAATTATTCTCCAAGAATATGACCTCATTTTCACAACCCCTAAGAGCACTAAATCCCTCGCACTTTCCCAACTCATCACCGATCTCCCATCCCTTTTTCTGTCCCCACAAATATCTGATGAGTTACTCGATAATCACTTGTTCATCATCTCGTCTAACGACCCATGGTACGGTGATATTTTGTTATACATTCGCACAAAGAAGTTTTGACCCAACATAAATCGTGATGGACGCCGTCATATCTATCACCGGGCCTCTCGATATCTCCTCTTGGGCGATGTCCTTTACCGGCAAGGGGTTGACACGATTCTCCATCGTTGTCTTACAAACGAGGAAGCCAAATAAGTCCTCAATGACTGTCATAGCGGTGCTTGTGGCAGAAATTTCTCTAGAATGGTCACCGCTCAAAAGGTCATCCGCGTCAGATACTTTTGGCCCACAATCTTTATCGACTGCATCACAGCGGTCAAACATTGCCATAATTGCCAACTTTTTGCCCCTAAGGCTTGGACACCACCCACTCCATTACACCCAGTCATCACCGTTGGTCCCTTTTGTAAATGGGCCATCGACTTCATGGAATGTAAACCCTCATCCACCAATGGCCATAAGTACATCATTGTCGCCGTCGACTACTTCACCAAATGGGTTGAAGCCATGCCCACCTTCAATTGTAAAGCTGACACTGCTGCCCATTTCTTTTTTAACCATGTTATCACTCGATTCGGGGTCCCCAAACAGTTGGTCTCAGACCATGGTTCACACTTCCAATATTTCATTTGGTGCGAGTTATCCACCCTACTAAAGTTTGAACATCGGTATTCCTCTGCTTACTACCCCCAAGGGAACGGCCAAGTAGAGGCTATTAACAAAATTTTAAAAACTATCCTCCAACACACTGTTGACTGGCATAAGTCCAATTGGCATCACATGCTTTTCCCTGCATTATGGGCTTACGTACATCAACGAAGACCGCCACCAGTTTTACCCCGTTTCATTTAGTTCACGGCGTAGAGTCTATCCTACCCATCGAGTGTCAGATACCTGCCTTACACATCGTCGTCGAGCTTCTCCCAGACACCTCCCCACTTGAGCAACGTCTGCTATCATTGGAGCAAGCTGACAAAGACCGTCATGCCACCCTCCAAACCATTGAGGCCACCAAGAACTGCTCCAAAGCTGGTTACGACAAACATGTCCACCCACGAACTTTCCACGAAGGAGTCCTCGTTCTCGCCTATGACCAAGCCCACGACAAGACTGGTAAAGGAAAGTTTGAATCCATGTGGCAAGGCCCTTACATCGCCCAAACCTGCCTCGGACATGGCGCATACATTTTAACTGACTCAGAAGGTCACCCTTTGCGCAACCGCCATAATGGGTTGTATCTTAAATGCTTTTATCCTTAAACAAACCCACGGCCCCATTGGTCCATATTGTACAGTTTGCTTTCTTTTTGTTTTTCACCTTTTTTACCACAACCTTACTTTCACCATTTTTGCATGATCACAGATGGACCATCTTCCACCTCATTACATTGGCTTCGCTGATGGAGCAAGCCGCTGGTCTCCAAACCTGGCTTCTGCAGCATGGGTCCTATATTCCCTTTCACATGAGTTGATTCACCTTGACGGAATATGTATAGGCACTACTACCAATAACCAGGCGGAGTATGATGCTGTGACCGGTCTCCTAACTTCTGCCCTTTATATGGGCATATGTCACCTTCATGTGTTCCTTGACTACCAGCTACTTGTCTCCCAGCTCAAAAACTGCTACCAGGTGCGTGATCCCTGCCTCTTTAGAAAAGTCCTATGCACAAAACAACTCAGCCGACAATTTGAATCCAGAACATTCACCCATGTCCCAAGAGCTCAGAATAGTGTCGCGGATCAAATGGCTAACAACATCATAGATTGGCATATCAATCACACCATGGAAAACATCCATCATGCATCATCATCCCATATCATCTCATCACAAAAAATATAAAAAAAAACTCAAAAAGATTGCATTTCCAATAAGGGGCATCCATGTGCCTATCATCACATAACTATTTGCATCCATGTGCAATAACATAAACACATTACTATATAGGGGCATCCACATGCCTATCCTACATACATAATGTTGGATCCATGTGCAATACATAGAATAAAATACACAAGGGGCATCCACGTGCCCATCATCCTACACTACTTGCATCCACGTGCAATACAAACGTATTACAAACCACAAGCGCATCCACGTGCATACACTACATCATAATCACAAAAGATGCATCCATATGCATATATATATCTCAAAAAATAAACGTCAATGTGCTACACATGTCCTGAGTGCCTCTGTACTAAGCTATACAAAAAATATCTATACATCAATAAGCCTCATAGAATACATGTCGTAGCTACAAAATCGGGGGGATTCCTCTGTACTCCCTACTGAGAATCATACCCTCCATCACTGCCTGCATCAGCTGCATTTGAGTCCTCACCCCGCTCCTCCTTCGGTAACTCCTCATCCCCTACATGCTCCTGTGCCCGACCCCTATCCACCAAAATGGCCACCCGGATCACGATCGATCGAAAAATCCTGTGGCGCCCCTAGACAATCCTGAATCACCTCCAGATCCAAGTCCCACCACCCATCTTTAGTCACTCCAACCAGTAAATGATCGAGAAGCATCCGTACAGAATCCGGAGTCCCCTCAACATCCCATCGACGCACCTCCCCTTGGCCTGGTAGGGCTGGTATCACCACATGCTCCCTATGATCTACATGTCATGATGGTGGTCTCGGGCAAACATCTGCAGATCATACATCAGTCAGTAATAGCATATCAATATCTCAAGCCTATTATACACAAAATCTGACATCAACAATAATCAAGCAAATCAATACATACTATCTGGTCCCCACGCCTACCCTAGAGGCCGCAGTGCCTCCGGATCTCCTGTATAGTCCATCTCTCTATATGGATAATCATCCAGCGTCAGTGGCATCTGCAACCACTGTTGGTAGAGCTCCTGGGTGAAGTACCTACCAACCTCACCGCCACCCCATCATTGCATCATCTCTCTTCACCGCACCATGCTCGGCTCCTTGAGTCCCCTTGCTTTGATCGGCACCCATGGCCGCAGTGTAAGTACCTGCTCCATGAAGAAGGCACAAAGAAAGGATCCATAGTAGAATCCTTTCTCAGATTCCTTCACCGAGGTCAGCTGCTGCTAAACACAGGTGAGGAACATTTGGCCCTAGGCATAGTATATGCCACCCAGCGCCCGCTCCACCAGCTGCATCTAGCCCCCTGACACCTGCTAAGGCGATTGGGACCCTAAAACCTGAACCATGCACGCTGCGATCGCCTGTACTGATGGCTCCCGCAGATCCACAATCCAGAGTGCATTCCTATGCACTATAGCCTCAGTAACGCAGTACCGTTCCAACATATCCTTTATGTCCATGTCTACGGACACTCGTGGCTGTGTATCAGCAACCCTACCCAGATAGGGCAACCTCGTCAAGAAATATACATCTGCGAGGGTGAGATCCACCCTCTCTCATTGCACCCTGAACACTTGTATGTCAGGCTCCCAAACGCTCACTAACTTGTTCAGCAGTAGCCCTGCTGAATGCATCATCGGCACTTGCGTAAGCTTCAGCAGCCCACACAACCCCAAAGTAGACCACACATGTAGATCCCTCTTGATGACATCCACTATGTCGTCTGGGACCTCCCACTCTAGCCACAACACTACTGGAATCCTGTCAATCACACATTGCACACTCATCAGACCCATGCCAAAGAAATAACCCTTTCCCCCCCCCCATGAAATCCTAAAGCTCGATCCCAATCACGGCTTTAGGGCCCCTTGTCGCGATCTTATACTGCGGCTATCACGGATACAGTCGTGGTCCGGGACTGCAACTGTAGGAGCTGAACTCACAGTCCTCGACCACGTGCTCAAACCCGGAACTCGTGGTCCTAGATCATGTGTTCAAACCTAGAACTCGCGATCCCCGACCGCGTGTTCAAACCTGGAACTCGCGGTCCCTAACCGCATGTTCAGACATGGAACCCGTGGTCCCAAACTGTGGTTCCACCCCGAAAACCTACGTTCCACACCCACGTGGACTGTACAGGACCCCCCTGGGACCCACTACCCCCGCCCTGAACCCAAAAAAAATGCAGGTATGAGTTTATCAGAATACCTACAACTCCCGGATCTAAAATCGGCCAGTCAAATCATCCAAAAACACCAACTACACTCTGGTCCACTTTGATCTCTGGTCGAAGTCAACAAGTCCAAATAACACTTGTCATGTTGGACCCACTTACTATTTATAATCCATTGACTTTTTCTTGTTTTGGCCATTCTGAATCCATACAGAGTCCATTTTCCGAACTGTTTCCACCACTGGAATCAGCACGACGAGACCATCATGATGGTCGACTCGTTTTCTTATTTTTTCTGCATCGTTTTTTGAGCATTTTTTCTAGACACCATATATCACCTTGGTTTACGTGTCACTTTGTTCGTTGTCCATTTTTGACACTTATTATATCGCCGGATTCAGTTTTCCGAGCCCGTGATGACGCTTGAGATAATTTCTCCCTCTCACGAAGTACAATTTCAACATTGTGTCCCAACACCTTGCTGCCTCGGTTTGCACGCCACATTGGCCGCCATCGGATTGTTCCATATTTTTACATGAGCCATTCACTCCATTCATACTGCAATTCTTTCGTTATTTTTCCACCATTCATTATCCCGCAAGGAGGCCCACCAGTGTTCCCCCCTACCCTCGTTCATGGTCATCATCAATGTTCCTTGATTGAGCACTTCCTCCTTGCCTGGCCATTTCTTTTGTTCGGTATAATTTTATCCCTTTTTCGAGCCGGACAAGTCCTTTATGAAAAAGGCACTTAGGGAGTTTCTATTAAGCTCTTTTCTGACTCCTAAAAAAATGAAAAGATCGCCGAGCAATCTTGCTTCCTTTCATGCTTGTTAAAGTACCTGAAAGGATGTCTATCTGGTATAAGATTAACCCTTTTTCGGACCTGGTAGACTACTTATGAAAAAGGAATACTCTAGTCACACCGGCTAGAAGAGTTCTTCATTGCATCCTTTTATGCTTCTTCGGGCCTTGGAGACTAACACACGAAAAAGAAACCCACTGGAGTCTTCTTATCACTTTCAGGCTCTCTAAAATTGAAAGCAACCATGAGCATGAACTGTCCTGGGCTCGTACAAATCCACACGACAGTACCATTCCATTATTTCAGAGTCTTCTTATCACTTTTAGACTCCTTAAAATTGAAAGCAATCACAAGCATGAACTGTTCTGGGCTCGTATAAATCCACACGATAGTACCATTTTGAACACACTTTTTCTAGTTCCTTAACCCATGAAGAAGTTCCCCCCATGCCTCTTGGTGCTGTGATTGATCATCTTAGCAGCACCCCCAATCAGGTTGCCTTTGTTCAGAGTATTCTGCAGTCTCCCACCATCTTACATCAACTTGAGTATCACTCATCCCAGTCGCCATCCCTGGTTCATTATAGCTATAATCCCTTTCTCACCAGTCAGTTTCATATGCTGCCCGATCATCCCCGCCATCATACTTTGAACAAAGGAAGTTTGAGTCCACCCACTCTACTTGCCCAATTATTCCCTACCCCCACAGTATGTCAGTCCTACCATCAATACTCTCACACTCTGGTTCTCCACCTCAGGCTCCTATCAAGGAAACATCATTGCCTTGCTAGTTGCAAGTCTCCCTCTATCGATGACATCCCATCTATTCCAGAGGATAGACCCAAAGGTCCCTCTGCCTTGGACTCATCACTATCTGTGGTGAGTGCCGACGGACCATTTTGAGAGGAGTCATCAGTGAGTCTCCGCGTGGTTGTCTCTCACATGCTCGACTTCAACACCTTGATCGCATCGTTGAGAATCGCGCAGGGTATATATCCCTTCAGTTATTGGTCGAAGACCCAGGATTTCTCCCGACTCTAGCACATTGGTGAGTCACTTCAGAACGCCCAGTTATATGTTCCCGTGGATGTCTGGGTTGCGTAGGCGATTGTATTCGGAGGCCATCCAGTTATATGCTTCATTGAGTACCCAGTTCAGTTCCAGTTCAGTGTACCATTGAGAGTATGACTCCCCATCACTATGCTCCAGTAGCTCATCAGTTCCTCTGGTACCACACTCAGCAACACTGTTGTTATTCCAGTACATCAGTTCTTCAGCTTAGACATGGTCATCCCAGCAGTATGTCCCAGATTTGTGTCTCCTCTGGACCCTTATGATGTACACAATGGTTCTCCATGTATCCTTCAGGTCCCCTTTTTTGTGACTCATTGTTATTTTTTATATATATCTAGATACGAGCATGGGTATGCCTGCCTCATCCATATATTGAGATTCTTCCTCATTTGAGGCCATGTATATTTCAGGTCCCCATTTTTTGGACCCCCTTGTTATTGTTCTATATCTTGATACGAGCATGGGAATGCCCACCTCGTCCATATGTTCAAATTATCCCTCATCCATTATTGAGGTCATGTACTTTCAGTTTTTGTAGTTTGTTTGGGACCGTTGTTCCAGGCTCTAGTTCATTTCTTCTCCTCTCCACATCCCAGGAAAACCATAAAAGACTTATGATGTCTATCAGTGATACAATGAGCTTCTACCCTCACACATCAGGGGGCAATTTATTAACACCCAAAAAGTGCTCACTACCTCATCTCCCTCATTACATGACTCATTTGTTCATATTTCCTACCATATTTGCCTCCAAAACCTTAAAAAACCCATTAGAAAGCCTCCAAAAGGCCAAAAAACCCATTAAAAAGCCTCCAAAAGGCCAAAAAACCATTAAAAAGCCTCCAAAAGGCCAAACCCCCCCTTTTTCCCCTGAAAATAATGTAAATTCCTCCAAAAATAGCAAAAACCCTCTAAAAAGGGAATAAAAAATACAAAAAAGAGGAAAAAGAGGGAAAAAAGGAAGCAAAAACCCTATACAGCTGACCTAAACCATATGGTGCCCAAACCCATGGGTCAACACTCCACCACTAAAAACCTATAAATAGGTGATGGAGGCTCCCCATTCCATATCCACAATCATCCCTATCCTTACGCTGCTGAAAATTCCCTTGAAACCCTAGCTCTCCACTTGGAGCTAATTCTTGAGACCCCTTTTGGCCCCATTTCCAAAACATCTTTGGAAGAAGGAGAAGGAACAACACTGGAGCTTGGAAGCAACCCTCTTGGACTGCTGCAAAGGCTCCACCAACCTCTACATCTGAGGTAATTTTAAATACAAAAAGAGAGATCTTCAACATATTTTCATGTTTTGTTATTTATGTTCATGCTCATGTTAGTTTAATTTTATTTTACTATATTATCATATTTCACTGTTTTACTGAATTGCTACTAAGGAGTCCCTTCTCCTTAGTAGGTGCTCATTTGCACAAGCTAGGGTGAAAACCCTAGCTACAGTGTGCTCTTGGTCAAAGAGAATCCCACAAAACAAGGGATAAGATCACCCTAGGCATGCAAGAAGCAATAAATGACTGGGAGGGCGCACCCAACAACTAGTTTGACTTGGCACAATGCTCACTTTTGTCCACATTGCCAACTGGTTCAAGCTAAATGACCATTTACCCACTAACCAACTTGGGGATGCAATTATTAGGCTGTTTGGTACTAATTAACCATCATTTCATAAATGATTCATGTACCTAGGTGTAATAATGTTCTAACACCCCCCCTTAAGCTAGACTTAGTGAAATATCAAAACAAGGCCTTGGCAACTAGGTTCAAGTAACCTTTTACATCATAAAAATTTATTTGTCCATGTAACTAAGGTAAGGAGGAAAACCACATGGGAACTAAAACCTCTCCTCTAAAATGGACATGTGGCATATATCAGAATACACCAATCATCACCATGCATCACTCACCCCAAGCAAAGATCTGAGGTAAGTGAAGGTATTCGCGGTAAAACACTTGGTGAAAATATCAGCAGCTTGCTCACTTGAAGGACAATACTACAATGCTATGGTCTGGTCATGCGCCAAACCTTGAATGTAATGCATGTGTATCTCTATGTGCTTGGTCCTTTTCCTATGAACTGGATCAGTAGAAATCTTGATTGTACTTTGATTATCACACCAAAGAATAGTGGGTGAATCAAAAACAATCCCGAATTCTGCAAGAATACCTTGCAACCAAACACATTGTGTGGGTGCATTTACTGCTCCCTTATACTCGGCCTCAGCTAAAGATAAGGAAATAGTATGTTGTTTCTTTCTTGACCAGCAAATAGGTCCATGTGCAAGCATAAAAACATAACCGGAAGTTGATTTCTGATCAATACAATCACTAGCCCAATCAGAATCTGTAAATCCTACTAGTTCAAGAGATGAACCAACAGCATAATGGATACCAAAGTGCTTAGTACCCTAAACATAATGGAGGATCCTCTTGGATTCCTTCCAATGAACCTCATGAGGCTCTTGCATGTGCCTAGCAACAACCCCAACAACATATGACAAATCTGGTCTAGAATGAGTAAGATATAGCAAGCTTCCAACAAGTTGTCTATACAATGAGTTGTCAACTAGTGGAGAAGAACCCCACTCATTTAGCTTAACTATAGATAGGAATAGAAAATATGTTGGTTTACATTCAGCCATATTAAATTTCTACAGCAAATCTGAAGCATACCTTGCTTGGGTGACAGAAATTCCATTCACAGTTTGCTCAATTTCCAAGCCTAGAAATTGTGTCAACAAGCCTAGATCGGTCGTTGCAAATGCACTGTATAATGAAGCTTTTAATGAGCCCAATTCTTTGGTGCTGCTACCTGTTACCAAGAGATCATCTACATACAGTACTATGATCAATATCAGATCACCATTCTCCTGCATATACACATTTGGATCAGACTTACACCTCTCAAACCCCAAAGATAGCAGAAAATTGCCCATTTTTGCATACCATGCTCTAGGAGCTTGCTTGAACCCATAGAGTGACTTGTTCAACCTACAAAAAAGTGTATGATTAGAAATAACACCTTTAGGCTGCTGCATATATATCTCCTCATTTAGATCCCCATGAATAATGGCACTCTTTACATCCATGTGATGAACCTCCCATCACTTGGAAGCCCCAATGGCCAAAACTAGTCTTATGGAGTCCATCTTTGCCACCGATGCAAATGTCTCTGTATAGTCCACTCCTTGGACCTAAGAGTAACCCTTAGCCACCAACCTAGCCTTATACTTCAGATCAGAGCCATCAGATCCAACTTTGGTTCTATAAACCCATTTGCATTGCACTAGTTTCCTCTTGGGAGGAAGAGGGACCAAATCCCAAGTTTTGTTCTCATGGAGTGAGTTCATCTCTTCTTGCATGGATGATTGCCACCTTGGGTCTATAGATGCTTCTGAATATGAATTTGGATCAGATTCAACCATTAAATAACATGTATTACTCAGATAAGAATTATCACATGCAAAGGAATTGTGAAACTGAGATCTAGTTTTCGTAGCATCTTGGGGATCACCCGCAAGCTCTCCAGCAGCTTGTATTGTTTTCTCTGCCCACTTGGGCCTTGAGGGAGGGTCATGATTAGAGTCCATATCAAAATCATCTTCAGAAATATTAAAATCAGAAATATCAGAAGAAGAACCACTACTTACATCATCATCAAGAAGACGATATGTGCATTCCCGTTCACCTTGTTCACTAGCTTGTAAAAACTCTTCTTCTTCAAATTGGACACTTCTTTCGATGAAGGTTTTGAGAGTGGATGGATCAAAGAACTTGTATCCCTTGGCATCCTCTACATACGCAACCATGATTGATTCCTTGCTTTGGGACTGCAAGGCCTTTCTCTTCTCCGGTGGAATTCTGGCCCAATCCCTTGAGCCAAAAATTCTGAAATGTGAAACATTGGGTTTATGGCCCATCCATGCTTCAAATGGAGTAATTCCTTGCAATGCTTTGTGTGGTGCTCTATTCTTAACATATGCAGCATAGTTCATAACTTCAGCCCATAGTTTAGGAGACAAATCCTTTGCTTTCATCATGCAAGTTTCCATCTCTTCCAGTGCTCTATTTTTGCGCTCTGTAACACCATTTTGTTGTGGTGTGTAGGGAACTGAGTGTTGCATCTGAATGCCATGCTCTTGACAGAGCTGCTGCACATTCTTATTGACATACTCCTTGCCATTATCATTCCTCAAAACCTTCATGGCCTTCCCACTGAAGTTCTCAACCATACTCTTGAAAATTTTGAAACATTCAAAGACTTCAGATTTTTGCTTAAGGAAAAATAACCAGTAGTACCTTGAGTAGTCATCGATGAAGGTGAGCACATATTTGCTGCAGCCATAGGAGGGAGTGGGGAGTGGACAAATCAGATCAGAATGTACTAAACCAATAGGTTCAATAGCTCTCCTTGCCTTCCCTTTCTCATACTTCTTTTCAGCATGTTTCCCAACAATGCATCCTTTGCAAGTGCCATTGGAAATTCTGATTTGTGGCAGCCCTTCAACCATCTCCTCTTTGCTTACTGCTTGGAGATATCTATAGTAGAGATGCCCAAATCTATCATGCCATAGCTTGCTGACTTCACTACCATGTGACAGAAGAGCATTTGAGGAAGAGAACCCAAGAAAATGTGAGAACTTGTACATATTCATATCATGGTCTGCAACACCCATTGCAACAATTTTTCCAGTGGAAATTTCTGATATCTCCACATCATTCTGAGTGAAGACAACTTTCTTTGCTGCTCCAGTATGTGTCATTGGATATACAAAGAGCAAGTTTGTTACAATATTTGGTACATACAGCACATTGGAGTGTTAGGATATTTAGACACTTAGGAGTTAGTTAAGATCAACTTGTGTAATATATCCGTTAGGGATAGTGTGTTTCTTTAGTATGCATTAGTATGCATTTGTATATACTTAATCCGACGGTCACGATATGTTTCCGACATAGAGTGATCCGACGGCTCAACTTCTCTTAGATCAAACCTAACCTTGATCCGTGGCTTAACACCCGATTGGTCCATGATCTCTATTTAAAGAGCATGGAGGGTCATTGTTTAGTTGATCGATTATGAGAAGCTCATTTGTAACTTTCTTTCTTTGCATAATAAATTGTCCCGTAGAAGCTATTTGGCCGGGGCCGTGGAGTGTTTCCCTCAAGAGGGTTTAAACCACGTCAAAACATCGGTGTGTTGATCTGTGATCTGTTTGTGTGAAGTGGTTGCTCTTGGTGTTCGGTCCTTTGGTAGTACCCTGTGTACCCGAACATGGTATCCAAGCTTTTATGAAGTGCCGCTTCCGGTTATGATGTAGATCTTGAACTGCTGTTGCCGAAACTCGAAAGGGTTTCTAGTTCTAGGATTTCTGTGCATTTCTGGGCTGTGGGAGGTGTTCCATTGCATCCAGAGCGTCGTTTCCATTGGGAAATAGTTTTCGTTTGATCAAAAACGGTTCCCGGTTGCTCCAGAAACGCGTTTTTCATCAGATCTGAAGGTATAATGTTACAGTGACGCATTTTTTTTTATTTCGTTTTTGAAAAGAAAAAATCTCATATTTCATTTTTTTACTGTTAGATTTTTTTTGGTTCGGATTGTTGCTTTCCCATCTGCGTATGCTCTTTGCCGTGCACCTTGAGCGATCTCGGCAAATCAGAAACAGAAAGGGAAAGGGTTTTTTCGGCTGCGTATGCTCTTTGCCGTGCACTTTGCGCGATCTCGGCAAATCAGAAACAGAGAGGAAACGTAGACTTTCCGGGCAAGCTAACAAAATCTAAC
Source organism: Larix kaempferi (assembly GCA_027924585.1). Classification (NCBI taxonomy): domain Eukaryota; kingdom Viridiplantae; phylum Streptophyta; class Pinopsida; order Pinales; family Pinaceae; genus Larix; species Larix kaempferi. The sequence goes on from BSBM01001048.1 coordinate 19,129,782, forward strand.
TCCACAAGTGTGGAAAAGTTTTTTTTGTTTCGTTTTGTGGTTTGTTTTGCAGGAAAAAGGGAAAGCACGCAAACCAAGCAAGAAGAGTTAAAAAAAAAAAAAAAAAAAAAAAAAAAAAAAAAAAAAAAAAAAAAAAAAAAGCCCCTTCCTCATTTCCATGTTTTACATACCTTTTAAACTAGCTCACTTGGTCCAAAGTTGCTTTATTCCTTAATAGGTCTTGAGTTCAAGTCTTAGGAAGTTACTTTTAAAAAGAAAAGTCCATGCAATTTCTATTTTCAAGTTACTTTATTGTAAAAGTGCATCTCACTTAAATAATAAAAAAATAAAAATACAAGTGAGTCACTTAAGCTTTTTATTTATTGTTGCACTATTTAAAAGTAATATCATTGTAAAAGTGAAATCACTTATTTTACAAAAGTGATTCACTTAAAAGCAACTTTTTTGTAAAGTGATTGTCAAAAGGTTCATCTTGGGAAGAGGGGGGTTCTTTTTTTTGCTGGACATTCTCTAGCTGCCACGTCACTATTGGGGACATCTTCAACAGTTTCTTTGTTCAAGCATAACTTCATCATACAGAGTCCGTTTTCAGTGCCGTTTTTTTTGAAACCGCCTATTTTTTCGAGCTCTTCACATCCAGACTATTGGTTTCTACTTTTATAGCCATTAATTTACAAATATGGCCGCCCTTTGTGATATTCTACTTAACAGTTCCAACTATTTCTCATGGAAATCTCATATGGAGGATGTTCTACGAAGTAGGGGACTTTTCAGAATTACAACAGGGAAAGAAAAAGAACCCACTGATGATGATAAGAAAATAAAATGGGCAAATAGATGTGATGAAGCTCGTGGATTGATTGGGATGTCAATCTCTACTGATTTGCGATTCCACATATCTGGAATCGATGAACCTAATGCTGCTTGGGACAAGTTGGAATCTGTGTTTGGTAAACACAATGAAATTCGGGGTCACCAACTCGAAAATGAGTTGATTTCTTTAAATCCAAGTGACTTCTCATGCATTCAAGATTAATTATCTAAGTACAAAACTCTCAAGCTCTTATGTGCAGAATGTAAGATTGAGAGGGAAGACAAACAATGCATTTATCATATTCTTTCCAAACTTGGACCTGCATATTCTGTTTTTGTATCTACATTTTACTCCATGAAAGCGTCATTGAATGCAGCTAGCTATCAAGAGCCTAGTCTTGAATCCTTTTGTGATTCCTTGATTAGAGAACAAGATAAACTCATTCATCTTGGAATAATCAACAATGCAGATACATCTGGGAAAGCCTTATTGTCCCAACAGAAAGAAAAGTCCAAGCCTCCCAAGAAACAAAATTTTTGCAATAATAAGTCAAACAAGGGTCCAAAACCCTCTCAGTCAGCTCCTTCTTTAAAAAATGACAAAGGATCCAAGCCAAAAGGCAAGAAGACTGAGCGTCATTGCAACTATTGCGGGAAAGATAATCATGATGAATCTAAGTGTTTCAAGAAGATGGCAGCCTTGGAAGCAGCAATGAAGAAGCACCACATCAGCCTAGATTCGCCTTCAGAATCTGCCTCTCATGGACATGCACTTTGTGCTTCTGGTTATTCTTATAATGCATCTTCTTCTTCTACTTCAAATGAATGGCTCATTGATTCTGGAGCATCTTATCATATGGCTAAGGATCAAGCCATCTTTTCTACTATGCATGAATGTAACACCAAACAAATATTTGTTGGTGATGATAGATCTCTAAGTGTTGTAGGAGCTGGAACAGTTCCAGTAGATAATGGTCATTTTAGTGATGTACTATGTGTTCCAAGAATTTCCTGCAATTTGTTATCAGTCTATCAGATCACTCATTCTGGTGAAGGTAAAACTGTGACCTTTACACCTCACCAAGTTGTAATCAAGGATTTTAAAGATCCTCAACAGGTTCTAGCTACCGGAATTGTTGATGATATTACCAGGTTGTACAAGTTTAACAACTTTGGGTCATCACCTTTCCCTTCAGTTTTTGTTGCTCATAGTGATAACTTGAGCAAACTTTGGCATGAGCGATTTGGCCACTTAAATTATCGCTCATTGCAACAACTATGTAAAGAAAATATGGTGACAGGTCTTCCGATGGTATCTTGCAGAGATGGTGTTTGTTCCGGTTGTGTACTCGGAAAACATCATCGGGACAGTTTTGACAAACGTGCCTCTTGGCACGCCTCGGTTCCCTTGGAGCTTGTGCATAGTGACTTGTGTGGTCCTCTTCCATCTGCTTCCTTTTCTGGTTTCAAGTATTTCTTAACATTCATTGATGATTACACCAGACGCACTTGGGTTTATTTCTTAAAACTTAAGAGCGAAGTATTTAACATGTTCTTGGCCTACAAGGCCCTTGTTGAAAAACAATCTGGTCATCAAATTATCAAGTTAAGATCTGACAATGGAGGAGAATATGTTAACAAACAGTTCACTACTTTCTGCACTGAACAAGGCATCCAACAACAACACACTGTTCCATATACACCACAACAAAATGGTGTAGCTGAGCGGAAGAACCGCACTTTAAAAGAAATCGCAAATTGTATGATCCAATCTAAGGGACTAAGTCTTCAATTTTGGGCTGAAGCCATAAATTGTGCAAATTACATAGTTAATCGCACCCCCACAAAAGCATTACAAGGTATAACACCGGAAGAAGCATGGAGTAAAGTTAAACCTGATGTAAGTCACTTTCGTGTGTTTGGTAGTGAAGCATGGGCTCACATTCCGGATGAAAAACGGAAAGCATTGCAGCCTAAAAGTGAAAAGTGCATATTTGTTGGATATTCTGAAGATGTAAAAGGTTATAGACTTCTTCAACCACATTCTCATGCTATAATCATTAGAAGAGATGTTAAATTTGATGAAAATATCTTGGCCTGCGAGCCTAACTCGGCGAGTGTGCCATCTTTGGCCTGCGAGCCTGATTCGGCGTTTGTGCCTTCTTCTTCTTCTTCCAACTTCCTTGACAGGTTTCCAACTCCAGTTTCTGATGATGACAGTGAGGATGAAAATCCACCTCCGCCTGCTCATGTTCCTCCAGTTGCACCAGCACAAGTGCTTCCTCGATGGGTCCGTTCAACATGTGAAGCAGCTGGTGATCTTGCCGGTGATCCTAGAGATCAACGTCGAACACGTTCTCAGTTTCAGCGAGCCTCTTCTCTTTTGGCTCAAGTTTCTGAGAATCATGATCCAGAACTTTTGCAGAAGCTTCAGGGAATCCAGATTGGGATGCAGCCATGGATGAAGAATATCGTTCCTTAATGGCGAACGATACTTGGGATCTTGTACCTCTTCCAAAAGAAAGAAAACTTGTCAGATGTAAATGGGTCTACAGAACTAAGTATGCATCAGATGGAAGTGTTGAAAGACTTAAGGCAAGGTTAGTTGCCAAAGGTTTTTCTCAAGTTGAAGGGATTGACTACAATGAAACCTTTGCTCCCGTTGCCAAAATGAACTCCATCCGCCTTGTTCTTTCCCTTGCAGCCTTACACAACTGGGAAGTCCATCAAATGGATGTCAAGTCTGCCTTCTTACATGGTGATTTACAGGAGGAAATTTACATGGAACAACCTCCTGGCTATGTTCAGAATAACTCTAGCCTTGTCTGTCGCCTTAAGAAATCCTTATATGGCCTTAAGCAAGCTCCTAGAGCTTGGTATGCCAAAATGGATAACTTTCTCCTTGACACTGGTTTTTCTAGATGCCATTCTGACCCCAATGTCTATACCAAGAAAGTAGGAAACCATCTCATCATACTTGTTCTATATGTTGATGACCTTATTCTTACTGGTAGTGACCCTAAGCTTATAACCCATGTGAAATCCAGTCTTAAACAAACTTTTGAAATGTCAGACTTAGGACATTTGCATTATTTTCTTGGTCTCCAAGTTCTGCAAACCAAAGAAGGAATCTTTCTTTCTCAGTCTAAGTATGCTTGTGACCTTCTTCGTCGCTTTCACATGGAAGATTGTAAACCAGCCCCTTCTCCCTTCCAGTCTGGAGTCAAACTTTCTGCCACTTGTACTTCACCTGAAGTAGATGCCACCTTGTATCGTCAGCTTGTTGGTAGTCTTTTATACTTGACTCATTTCCGTCCTGACCTTTCCTTTGCCGTTGGTCGAGTTGCCCGTTATATGCAGACACCTCATGAAAGTCATTGGAAAGCAGCTAAAAGAATACTTCGATATATTCGAGGTACAGTTCAGTTTGGGATTCATTACAGTACAGGGGGGAAACCTTTGTTGGTTGGTTTCACTGATTCCGATTGGGCCAGCGATCCTGATGATCGAAAGTCTACTGCAGGTTATGTTTTCAGTCTCGGATCTGGACCTATTACTTGGGCTTGTAAGAAACAACAAGCTCTTGCTCTTTCTTCAGCAGAGGCAGAATATCGAGCAGCCGTCAATGCCAGTCAGGAAGCTTTATGGCTTCGACAGATCCTTTCAGAGTTTGGATTCGAGCAGCAGCAGCCTACTCCACTTTGGTGCGACAATCAAAATGCCATCAAGCTTTCCAAAGATCCAGTTCTACATCAACGCAGCAAACACATTGAGCTACATATGCACTTCATCAGAAATCTTGTTCATGATCGTGTTCTCGAAGTGCTCTTTTGCCCTACATATGATCAAGTTGCAGACATCTTCACCAAGTCTCTTACAGAAGCGAAGTTTTCTAAACTTCGATCTATGTTAGGAGTTCAGGAACTTGTCATTAAGGGGGGATAGGCTCTAATGCCTCCTTCCTTCTCCTAATAGTGTCACTTTTGTAAATCCTTCAATCCTATCCTAAGTTGTTCTTAAGGGGGGATGTTAGGATATTTAGACACTTAGGAGTTAGTTAAGATCAACTTGTGTAATATATCCGTTAGGGATAGTGTGTTTCTTTAGTATGCATTAGTATGCATTTGTATATACTTAATCCGACGGTCACGATATGTTTCCGACATAGAGTGATCCGACGGCTCAACTTCTCTTAGATCAAACCTAACCTTGATCCATGGCTTAACACCCGATTGGTCCATGATCTCTATTTAAAGAGCATGGAGGGTCATTGTTTAGTTGATCGATTATGAGAAGCTCATTTGTAACTTTCTTTCTTTGCATAATAAATTGTCCCGTAGAAGCTATTTGGCCGGGGCCGTGGAGTGTTTCCCTCAAGAGGGTTTAAACCACGTCAAAACATCGGTGTGTTGATCTGTGATCTGTTTGTGTGAAGTGGTTGCTCTTGGTGTTCGGTCCTTTGGTAGTACCCTGTGTACCCGAAGATGGAGAAGAACCCATTCTCCATAGAGATTTTCCCAATGCCATGAGCAGGTATTTCTGAGTCATCTCCCATGCGAATGGAGGGACCACTGTAAGGTGCAAGATTAAAGAACGAATATCTTGAAGAATCCATGTGCTTTGAGGCACCTGAATCAATGATGAACAAGGATGACTAAGATGTACAAGACACCAAAGCATGGCAGCTCTCCTTGTCTTCAAAAATGCTCTCCTTCTTCTTGGAACTTTCAGGAAGAGGAATATTGTTTTTCTGTAGGAAACGGGTCATCATGTCTATGGTTTTCTTCATGCATGAACTCTCTGGGTGAAAAACCCTTTGACAGTAGCTTCATTTTCTCTTCTCAGCCTTCTTTCCTTTGTTCTCGGCAGGATTCGAAACCCCATCAGTGGATTTGGGCCTCTCATCCTTCTTCTTCTTCTCTTGAGGTTTTGCCCCCCTTGGTTTTTGCTTGCCTCTTCCATTTTTTGAATCTCCAACTGCAAGAACTTGGTCTTTTTGCTTGATGGTGCCCATCAAGACCAGCTTGTCTTGCTCTTGAGTTAGCATCTCCATGAAATTAGCCAAAGGTGGCATCTTCCAACCTCTAACTGTGAGCCTTGTGGAGTTGAAGGAAGACACAAAAACTGAGTATTCAGAACCCAGTTTGGAGAGAATGGACAACACCAACTATTCTTCTTTCTTCTCTATGCCACATTGTCGAATATGCAAGACCAAGCTCTTGAACTTGGTGATGAAGTCTTGTATGGAATCGAAATTCCCTGGGTTCAGTAAAACAAGCTCATTTTTGAGCTGGTGGCCTCTCATCTCATCAGTCTTTCCAAACAAGGACTCAAGCTTGAGCCAAACTTCATTTGGAGTAGCTAGACTTTCTACATGAAACAGGAGGTCTCTTGAAATGCTAAGACAAAGGAGGCCAAATGCCTCATCCATTCTGTTAAAAAACTTGGATTTCTCCACAGCAGAGTTTGGCTCCACCTTAGTGCCCATCGTAATTCTATAGAGACTCTTAGATCTCAGCAAAATCACTATTTCTTCCTTCCAATCGAAATAGCTGAAGGGAGTAAGCACATTTGGGTGAGATGGCTCCATTCTTCTCTGCTGCTCACACACTTGTTGACAATGTTGATCTTCAATACCTGCAAACAACTCTCAAATCACTCAGGAGGGATCTACACAAATAGATTCGAACGTTGTTTGATAGTGGGTGCATTCGGGAGAGCATCACACCTAAGAAGAGCCACTACATTTCTCCAATGGACTTAATGCAATGGCCTCACTAATTCTGTGGTTTCTCTGCTGCTTCTGGAAAGCCACTAAAATAGTCTTGCTGGTTCGAATGGTAGCTCCAAGAGATCTGATACCATGTAAAATCTAATTCGCAGTAGAACCTAGCTACTATGGATTCTTTACTAGTGAAAAGATTACAACACATTTACAAGAATAGGCATAAATATGTAAAATGAAGAACAAGAACACATGAAGTGGGTGAATAATATAAATATTATTAATAGTCCAACCTCAAAATAGGTTAAGAACCTCCTTTTATACAAATAGGAACAATTCGAATCCATCTGGAGTGTTCACAATGATCTAGCTTAGAAATAGCTCAAACCCCTCTAGGTTGACCAAAATATCCCAAACCATCCGACACTGGTTCGAAACTACTATGTCAATGTTGGGAATGACTGGGAAGGCCCATGTGACCTAACACATGTGGATAATTTGGTTGGTTAGAGGTTAGGCAGCTAGAATTGGCTAAAAATGGGTAAAAGAGGCAAGTTTGTCCACATTCTGAGCATGTGCGCCCTTGGTCAAAGAGAATTCCACAAAACAAGGGATAAGAGTGCCCTAGGCATATAGGAAGCAATAAATGACTGGGATGGTGCACCCAATAGCTAGTTTGACTTGGCACAATGCTCAGTTTTGTCCACATTGCCAACTGGTTCAAGCTAAATGACCATTTACCCACTCACCAACTTGGGGATGCAATTATTAATCTATTTGGTACTAATTAACCATCATTTCATAAATGATTAATGTACCTAGGTGTAATAATGTTCTAACATGGACCTATTTGTTATTAGATTTCATTATGATCAAGATCTCATTTATGTAGCAAGGGAGGTGGCTTGGCCCACATTGGAGGAAGATGAGTTTGGGACACCATTTTCTCATCCTTTGCTTCTATATAAACTAAAATTCTCCTTTCCATGTCTTCATCCACCATTATATTCAAGTTAGTTATGAATTTTCAGTCAAATTCAGATATCTTGACATGACTCTAGATGACTCGGTAGATAGTTTAACAATGGATGCATGGTTTCCATTCCTATAAATTTCTGGGATTTTTCCATTTTGCATCATTCAAGCATACAAAATAATGATTACCAAGTTACTATAGATCCATAATGGATTACCTTGTACTAGTCCTTCAAATTCTTCAACTACTTTAATTAAGTGCAAAAATATATTTGCACTTAATAAATGCAATTGAAAGACTTGAAGGAATAGTACAATGTAAGCCATTATGGATCTATAGTAACTTGATAATCATTATTTTGTATGCTTGAATGATGCAAAATTTCTTTGAATATCATCATTATAGAGCAATAACAACTTCTTAAAGGGCGCTAGCTCAATGGTAGAGCACCTGCCTAATTATAGGCAGGAGATTGGTGGTTCGTATCCTCTGTACCCTATCATAAATTAGTGACTAAGAAAATGACTAAATTCGCATATATACGACTATTAGTAGCTGTTGACACAAACCCAGTTGACAAGGGTTCCTCACACTGTCGCCACCCAAGCCACCGCGATCTGCCTAGTTTGCACGCCTCGGCATGAATGACAGCTAGCGGAAGTATGGTTGCCACTCCACACATCAGAAGTCTAGTCTATAGACACAGGAAACAATGGAATGATATGATTGGCACCTTGCGTGAACGGTTTTTTCAAATGATTGTCGAGGCAGATGTCTAGACACAAGCGATGCATAAATATAGGAACCAGAGGATCACCGAGCAAAGACGTATTCACTTTTCTCTCGTTTCATAGAACTAGATATAACTTTTCTCTTATGACCAAAGTTCTGGCCACAGATGATCCTACCTCTTATGCTCAAGGGAAGGGTAAACCTCATTGGGAACAATCTATGACAGCTGAGTATGATTCTCCTATGAAGAAAAAGACTTGATCTCTTGTTCCTCTTCCTTCAGGAAATAATTTAGTTGTTTGTAAATGGGTTTATAAAACTAAATTTACAAAAAAAGGACAGATTGCAAAGTATAAATCTAGATTAGTTGCAAAAGGTTTTAATCAACTTGAAGGTATAGATTATAATGAAACGTTTTCTCCTGTTGCTAAAATGAATACAGTAAGTCTTAAGATTCAATATGCTACGTTAGAAAATATCAGCATTACATTCCATTTCACAACAATAGCATATAAAGGATCACTGAAAGAACAACAAGCATAGCATAAACACAAGAGACACAGATTTATCCTCGGAAACCCTCATGGGGTAGAAAACCCAACAAAGCTTCCTCAATATAGATGACCAAGAAATACAAATATGTAAACCCTAGACATGATCTCCTTCTCCTCCATAACAGATCTCTCCCTCACCTATGCGCTATTCATAAGTGAGTGTAAATTGTGTGTATTAAATGAGGAACACACCTCCTCTATTTATACACAACTCTGACTTGTCTTTTATATTAACCAGGCCGGCCCCAACTTAACCACTTTACATAATGTTGACTGGGTCGACCCCTCTAGGGTGGTCTAATAACCCTTTTACCCACATAACACATACAGGGCCGACCCCACTAGGGAAATCTAATAACCCAAGTTACCACAATCTCCACGGAGGAATAAACATCTCCGGATATGCAACAAAGTCTCGTCGGAGGAATGAAACATCTCCAGAATAATAAAATACACAATATAATATTTTTAGAAGTTACAATATTTCAATACTCCCCCTTCAGGAGAAGGATATTATAACAACATCTGCAGGAGCAAGGAGTCATCAACTACATGGTACATGATACATCTATAAATCATTGGAAGCTTTCTTTATACATCATCAGTAACTCAAACAGTTACTGGAACATCTTCAAGATCTTCAATACTGGAACATTACCATCTTCAGTACCGAGTCTTCATTTTTTGTAGCACCCGAATAGCTACAATATCATCATCTGGATCTCTCGTCCTACAGCATCTGGATCATCTCAATCTACAGTATCATCATCTCAATCATCTCGACCATCATCATATGGATCATCTCGATCAATGGTATCATCATCTCGATCATCTTGATCATCATCATCTCGATCATCTCGATCAACAGTATCATCATCTCGATCATCTCGACTATCATCATCTGGATCATCTCAATCAACAGTATCATCATCTCGATCATCTCGATCATCATCATCTGGATCAATTCGATCAATAGTATCATCATCTCGATCATTTGGATCATCATCATCTAGATCATCTCGATCTACAGCATCTGGATCATCTCGATCTATAGCATCTGGATCATCTAGATCTACAGCATCTTGATCATCTCAATCTACAGCATCTTAGCAGCATACTCTGCAACACACATGATCCAATTACAGGATGATCAATCCCGCTCACTTTAAGACACCTCTCATGTCTATGGACAATGCAATCTAGATCTACTTACAGGATGATCAATCCTGATCCTTTTAAGACACCTCTCATGTCTAAGGATGATGTAGTCCTTGATCCATTAAAGACACCTCTCATGTCTAATGACGATGTATTCCTTGATCCGTTTAAGACAAATATCATGTCTAGGGACAATATAGTCCGTCATCCATTTAAGACAAATCTCATTTCTAGGGACGATGCAGTCCGTGATCCGTTTAAGACAAATCTAATGTCTAGGGATGATACAGTCCATCATCCATTTAAGATAAATTTCATGTCTAGGGACGATATAGTCCATGCTCCATTTAAGACAAATCTCATGTCTAGGGACGATGCAGTCCGTGATCCATTTAAGACAAATCTCATGTCTAGAGAGGATGCATTCCATGATCCTTTTAAGACAAATCTCATGTCTAGGGATGATGCAGTCCGTGATCCATTTAAGACAAATCTCATGTCTACGGATGATGCAGTCCATGATCCTTTTAAAACAAATCTCATGTATAGGGACGATGCAGTCCATGATCCTTTTAAGACAAATCTCATGTCTAGGGACGATGCAATCCCGACCATAGGGCCAGTCCTTTTTCATACTGGATGTGACCTAGAACAAATCTAGGATTTACCACCACAGAGCCAGTCCTTTTTCATACTGGATGTGACCTAGATCAGATCTAGGATTTATCACGTACATTTTGAACTAAAAGCTTAGGGACAATGCAGTCCTATCATCAATTTTTGGAGACAGATGTCTACAGGTCAATTGAGGGGACCGAAGTCCAAGGATGATACAATCCCTCTTGTCAGCTAGGGACTTCTTCCTTGGAGACATATGCTTATGGACGAATTCAGGGGACTGAAGTCTAGGGATGATGCAATCCCTTCTCTTCTACTAGGGACTTCTTTCTCAGAGACATATGTCTATGGATCAGTTCAAGGGACCAAAGTCCAAGGGTGATGCAATCCCTCTTGTCCACTAGGGACTTCTTTCTTGGATACATATGTCTATGGATCAATTCAGGGGACCGAAGTCCAGGGATGATGCAATCCCTTCTCGTCTACTAGGGACTTATTTCTCAGAGACATATGTCTATGGATCAATTCAGGGGACCGAAGTCCAGGGATGACGCAATCCCTCTCGTCCACTAGGGACTTCTTTCTCAGAGACATTTCTCTACAGATCCTTTTAGAACATGTGTCCAAGGATGATACAATCCACTTGTCAACTTAGACCCAGTCTAAGGACCATTCACCGATGTCATCGTCGTTATCACCAATATAGGTAACCATATCATTAGTGACCACATCACTCCCCCTTTCAAGGAGGGTCCTTTCGAACTACACCAAGCTTGTCTCAAAAATACTCAAACTTTACTCGAGACAGAGGTTTGGTTAATATATCAGCAACTTGTTCATCAGTGCTTACATACTCGAGCTTGATAGCTTCTTTCTGCACGATATCCCGTATATAGAAATATTGGATCTCTATGCGCTTTGACTTATCATGGAACACTGGATTCTTATTCATATTGATACAACTCTAGTTGTCAAACAGGATGACAGTGGGTTCCATCTCTAAGTCAAACAGTCCTGATAACAACTTCCAAAGCAATATTGCTTCACAACTAGTAGAGCAAGTAGCTATATATTCTTCTTTAGTTGTGCTAAGAGCCATACTAGACTGCTTCCTACTAAACCATGAGATCATGGTAGATCTCAGATAATAACATCCTCTCGATGTGCTCTTCCTATCTGATACACTTCCTTCCCAATCAACATCTGTGTAGCCATACAATCTGAAGTCATGATCTCCAAGATAACATAGACCAAAGTCTATCATACTTTTTAGGTACCTCATCACATGATTTGCAGCTATCAGGTGAACTTGTCTAGGTTCCACTAGATACTGACTCAAGGTGTTCACGGAAAAGTATATATCTGGTCTGGTATTTGTTAAATAAATCAATGACCCAATAATTTGTCTGTACATAGTCATATCCACAAACTCTGATGAGTCATCAGCTAATAGTTGTTAAGTTAGAATCCATGGGAGTGTCCATGGCCTTTTATTCCAACATATCAAATCTTTTCAAGCATACTTTCCCTCATTGAGAAAGATTCTTTATGGCCCTTGCCATACTTCTAGACCTAGGAAGTAATGCATCAATCCAATATTTTTCATCCCAAATTCTATAGCTAGCTTTTTCTTGCTTCCGATGATCTGTTTCTCATTCCCTGTCAGAAAGATATCATCCACATACAGTAATAGTGTCACCCATAACCTTAAAGTAAAGGTTAGGATCAGCTTTACTTTTTGTAAAGCCCAAGCTTATCAAGAAGCTATCAATTCTCGCTCTGTGACTGAACATCATTCACACTCTGCATTGAGTGATCTTCTGCATATCTATCCATGTCATCTCTCGTCATATGGGTGTAACATCCCATAAAAATCACAAAAATTTAAAACTTTTCTACGTGACATTTAATGCTTATTTACTAAATGCGGAAAATAGAACAATGTACAAAATGTCATCTTGCTGTATTAAATGCCCTGCTGGCTTATTAAGTAATGATTTGCGACAACAGATTTCTGCTTAAGTTTTGATGTTATCCCAAAAAAATTGTTATGCTGCTGCACATCTCTACTATTGTTTTTTATAAATGTTGATTCCATTGTTTGACTAATGTTCTCTTGTTTGATTGATGAAGGGGTCCTTCAGACGCCCCGAGGCTTACTTAGAATTCGTGCTAAAGCATGTTGATTTGTACTTGTGACAGATTGACAGGTAAGAGATTAAGTTGTGACAAGTAATCAACAATTTATCTAAGAAGATCTATCATGTTCGTATCATAGTGTTGTACCCAGATTTATTTTGGTTTTCATCCAGTTTGACTCTATGTAAACGTCTACCTTCTAATTCCATGGTAATTTGTGGAAGTTCCATGCACAATGATTTGTTAACTTGTTTAGGGCCTATAACCTACAAATGATAGTATTGGTCTTGAAATGTTCTTCTTTTGAAATACAATATCATGTGAGTAAGTGTACATCTAAGTCCGTTCATCAAGTTTAACCCTGTGGACTATTTAAAAAGTTGTAGGATTGTTATCAATTCCTTGCAAGTAAAGTTTATTGCCATTTTACTCACTATCGCATGTATGTAATGTGGGTTGTGTGCATGGTATTACCTTATGTGATACTTATGCGATACTATAATTATTCTTAATAACTATTCTACAAATGATATGAATTATATGCAAATTCCAATATCTATATGCAAACATTATGAATTGTTCGCATTATAAAGTTGTGTGACAATACTCTACTACCTATTTGATGATATGCACATATTGCAATACTATATGATAGTGGAAATCTATGCAATTATATAATATGTGGACTATCTGCAAACTATGTAATTATACGTTGCTATGAGAACTATGGGACTATCAATTTAACTAAGAGCAAACTTGTTGTAACAAGGTGTAAGCTTTCGACCATATGATATGCGAATCCCATGCAATTATTAATGTGATGTGAATCTTGGAAATGCCATACAGGTTGGCAGCCATAACATAACCTGAGCATTGAAAGTTCATAACTACAGAGTCGGTGAATTTTCGATGTGGTACTGCTTAGTGTTCTCGACCATGTGCTGCCACTATGAATATAGCCTTTTAAAGTGCTGAGGTGTAACATACGGGTTCACCTGTTGATGAGCTGGCTCCACCATACTTCCGCAGTGCCTCATCGTGGCAATTGTAATGATACAACAATAAATAGGGTAGTTGTATTGGGATTTCGTGATTCCATCTATCAATCTGCACCGTTGATCTTTCGAGGGTTTCAATGCAAGGGTTTAATCCTATCTTGCTATGCTTTTGATGAGTTATTGTGTTCCAATCCTTTGGTAGTGGAGGCTCTGCGCGGCCGACAGGCTGCTGGTTTTTAGCCTCATTGTTCTACCTGTAACTTCTGAGTTTCGAACTTATGATCTCTATATAATGTGAAGCCGAGCTTCTTCAGTCTATATAGTGTTGAAGTTTTAGGTTATCAATTTAGAAATTGATTTGAATGGATTCAATAACCCGACTTGTTGAGGGTTTGTTCTTTTGAGCTTGGGATTTGAAAGGAAATGGCCCAAGGCCTCGCCATAGTTGTTACATTTCCTAGCACTGTGTTGCTGTGATAGATAGTTGTTGGTTGGGTGTTGGTTCCGGTTACTTCAGCATTTTAACATGGTAGGGTTTCGTAGCAATGACTACAGACTTGGCATTCATTGATTTTACAGTTAACAATCTGCGAGGTAATGTATTCACCTTCCTCCACTGTAATATTTCCACAATATGTTTATTAATTTATCAACCTTCTAATACTAAAGTCTTTTTCATTCAGATACTATTTTAATCTCTGGTGGTTGTCGTTGCAAGTATAGCTAAGGAATGGCTACTCGAATCTAGCATTGAAGGTTGGAAAGCTATACCAACTGGTAAGCCTCGGTAGTAGCTTTGAAAACTCTGGGTTGATGAGATGGTGTTCGGCTATGTGATATTCTGTCTGTTGTATTTGTAACTCAGCTATTTTTGTAAAACGTAGATAGGGTTTGCATTCTGTTTGAAAGAATGGGGAGGATGTACCTCGACCCATAAGGCAATGGCCATGCCTGCAATGTTTTTATAACAAGGGTTTTACCCTCAGACTTGAATAATGCACTTCATGGTGTTTCTAGACCACTTTTTATCGTTTTTCTTTTGTATAAGGTTAAAATATAAGTGTTTAAAGTCTGTAAAGACAATGCATCTATTTGCAATAGGCTAGATAACTTGTATCTAGGTTTGACCTATGGCCTGTATGAAGTTTTGTTTTATGTTATAATTATGATCCTGTGTTTAGGGTTTGACCTGCGAACAAGATCTGTAACTCGTCGATGGTATGAGAATAAGCAATGTTTTTGGCAACCTTGTGTTTATTTAAATTGTTTGTAAAATCTCCTATGGTTGTTTTGTTAACTCAATCCTAACTAGTTGATCTACAGGCATGTTTATGGTGTAAACAATTTTGTCTTTAGTCTTGTTATAATAACAATAGTCAAGTTTGTCTGTCTTGATACTTCTGTCTGAACTGGTTGTCTAACATTGAAAAGAAAAGAATATCAGAATGTTATTCAAACTGATAATGTTAACTAGGTTTTCTACTATGAATTGTTGAAATTAATGCTTGATCCTATTTACATGATACTGCTTTTGTAAGTATAAAGAAATAAAGTTAAACCTGTTGTGGAAATGAAAATGTTTACTATATGCTAGTGAATAATAACTCTATTAGGGTTTTGACAAAAATAACATATAACTGGATTTTCACTGTGGAAGTAGGATTTAAATAAATGTATGAAAGTGAATATGAACATGGAAAATTACATGATGTCTGTAGAAGAATATCATTCTGCTATATTTTGAAATTCAATCTTTATCTATCCTAGTTAAACAAAAACATCTTAACTGCTAAATATGGATAAATAAATCCTATATTGTTAGAATAGAATATAATTACTTGAAAACAATGACATTTATAAACAGAATTATTGTATATAAACTATGAATACTTCTAAATAAGAATAGTTAATAATTAGAATACTGAAATATGAATACAGGAATTTAATAGGAAGTAGAAACTTTGAGGAATTATAATAAATTAAATCTTCCCATTCACTTGGCTATTTTCCTATCAGACCTATCTATTTTTAATCTGGAGTACGATGTTGTTCCTTTTTGCATGGGGAAAAATACAGAAACCATTCTATTCAATCATGTCACATTTATGTAGAATTACTAACTTATACAGGAAAATGATATAACTTATAAATTAAACAGTGAAAGTTTTAATAAACAACAGAACTGTAATATCCAAAATAGATAACAGAAATTAAAAATAAAACAGATAAGACAATAGAACCTGTAACTGACGATAGGCCGACAAACACCCAAGGAGGCCTCTTCCTCCCAACCTGCTTCAGAAGAAGCAGCTCAACTGTTGACTTCTAATGAACCCCCAAGCCTTCTTACTAATCTAGTAAGTGGGTGGAATCTGTGTAGAAGCAAGGCACTCAAAAATACCTTCTCCACTTGGTATCAACCTCCTGAAACAAATGCCTTCTCCACTCATCATCAAACTCCTAAACTCAATAAGAGTTTGGAAGACTCACAAAATGATCAACAACAGCATATCCCGTCATCAAATCTCTTGGGTTCAAACACAACAAAACCCCAACGTAAATTTCCTCATCAGGAAAAGTGATGAACCTCAGTTCAATATTTGATGGCTATTATATAGACTGCCTAGGTCCTATAGATACATTATTATTCCTCTATACGGAAGTGTCGTCACTTATATTGTAAGTGTTGTAACTTATACTTGATGGGTTATTTGACCACCTTGATGGGGTCGGCCTTATATGAGTCATGTGGGTAAAAGGGTTATTAGACCACCCTATTGGGGGTTGGCCCTGTCAGCATTATGTTATGTGGTTAAGTTAAAGCTGACCTAGTAATGGTTATTAAGCAAGTCAAGTCAAGTATAAATAGAGTGTGGGAGGCACTCTATTTGATCATTCACTTTCTCGCTCATACTCTCATTGTAGAGTGGTGCACTAGTGGAGGAGGAGAAGCTGCTGCTAGGTGGCTATCTCTTATGCTTGGGTTTTGTATCATTGCTCTATCTATCTCTGAGGAAGTTATTGGGGTTTTTCACCTTCTTGGTTTTCCCCAAGGAAACTCTGTGTGTCTATTGTCTCATGTGATTGCTTGTTGTGATTGATATGCTTGATATGTTGTACATGTTAATATCTCAGTAAAGATCCTAGAGTATGTTGAATTAATGCTAAAAAATTAACAGTTATTATAAGCAATATCATTTACTATTTCAAAGATTCAAATAACAACTCAAATACTTATCTTTTATGGTTTCCTCCCGCTTGATCTCTATATGTCTTTAAACTTCTTATCCATCCTCGACCACTATACATGCTCAAGTGTGCACTAGTTTCATCCTCATGAACTCATACTTAATCATACATTCATTAGTATAGTCTCAATACTATCAACACATTATGATTCTAAATAATCTTAAGTATGTATGGTCATGATCATTTCATATATAGGTATACTTACCTAAGATCCTAACAAAGTAGGATTCTAACTTGATATAGGAAAACATACCTGGATTATCAAGCTTGGTTATGTCTTATCATACCCAAACAATATCTTCTTTGTTCTCTTCAATGATTTAGAGACCTTGTGCTAGAACCTGCATATATCATAGGTTAGGCATAGTAGAACAAAGTCATACATACCTCATAACTAGATCCTCTATGTGGTCAAAGATGATGGATGAGTCTTTGTCCTTATGTCATCATGGTCATAGAACTTGATTTGTCTTTCTTGATGTACCTATATCTTGTTAGAAAACAACATCATCCTCATACAATGCCACAGGTGCATTAGTACAATCATATAACCCTAATCAATGAATGTCTTCTATTATTCACATGCATTCATACTTTTACTAGGGTGATAAGACAATTCTAATATTAATCAAGATTGTACTAACCTCAATAATATGAAGACAAATATATCATGAACAGATTTCAACACATACCTATATCTCCTCAAGTCATACAGGTCTATATTTTTTGTCGTCATGTTATGTAAGACCTTAGCCTCATCTCCCTTTGAAACTGGAACTTCTTCACTTATCCAGGTGTCGAATTCATTATCTTCTAGGATTAACGCAATCCACTTTGATTTGCTGAATCTAGATCTGAAGTTGGATTAGGGTTTATCAGAGAAACCCTAAAAATTCAAACATTGAATTTCAAACTTCTGAATGGATGGAAAGATGTGGTTTGCTGAGTTGATCAAGCTAGTATACTTCAATTTTGAAAAACTGCAAAAATTTACCTCTCAAAATTGCCTTCGAAACTTCTGGATTCACTAGACAGGACCCCGAACTAGGATTTGAAAAAGCCCACCCTTCTATCCAACCAAAAGGTTCAATCCAAAGCTCTAAAATTTGATTTTTCTGAGGAGCTTCTAGGCATGGTCACAGATTTAAAAAATTCCAACTTTTGCAAAAGCCCTAATTTTTCACCTTTCTGATCAAAATCTGGAACTAGGGTTTGATCAAGACCGGCCTTCTGCCCAACCAAAAAATTCGATCTTGGTCTCTAAATTTTGATTTTGATGAGGAGAATTCAGCTGTGGACTCCGATTCCACAAATTCCAACTTTCTCCAAAGCCCTAAATTCCCACATTAGTGATAAGCCAAGAATGAATGTACTCAGAAAACAATTATGTTTTGACAGAAATATGTACCTGATTGTTTCTAGTGCATCTCTAAAATTACGAATCCATAGGGTCTGAAACTTCTACCTATGGTATCGTGACCTGTCGTCTTTCCAACCCCATAGGTCTAAACTCAATTGGATCTTCTAAGAGAGAGTTATGCCAAGTGTCGCAACGTGACCTAATTATGGGATAAAACAGGAGAGCGAACTTGTATGGCATGTCATGTGTCACTAGTTCAACTTCGACCTCTGAAAACCTTACCTGAGAAACTACAGTCTGTGCTATACCTGTCACTTTTTACAAAATTTCATTTAGAGCTTCCTAACCTAAGTTGTTACATTTTTTCCTAGGTCACCTATTTATGACTTAGATCTAGAAGAGGCAGAAACCCTAACTTGTACTGATCATGAGTCACAAAGTACAACAAATTAGAGGCTTTCCTTTGGAAAAAATGCATAGGGGGATGTGATCTACGACTTGTAAAGGTTTCCAATCCTAAAACTTTGCCAAAATGAATTTATATAAAAAGTTCCATGATGACTAGTTTTTTGCTATATAAAACCCTAACCTTCAAATTGTCGCAAGTGAAGCAAGTGTCATAAGTGCCATACATTGCCTTCCTTCAGGTTAGCTCTAATACCATGTTAAGATTCAATATGCTAAGATATAAAATATCAGCATTACATTCCATTTCACAACAATAGCATACACAGGATCACTGAAAGAACAACAAGCACAGCATAAACACAAGAGACACAGATTTATCCCGGGAAACCCTCATGTGATAGAAAACCAAGCAAAGCTTCCTCAATATAGATGACCAGGAGATACAAAGATGTAAACCCTACACATGATCTCCTTCTTCTCCATAGCAGATCTCTCCATCACCTATGCACTATTAATAAGTGTGTGTAAATTCTGTGTATTAAATGAGGAACACACCTCCTCTATTTATACACAACTCTGACTTGTCTTTTATATTAACCAGGTCATCCCCAGCTTAACCACTTTACATAATGTTGACTGGGTTGACCGCTCTAGGTTGGTCTAATAACCCTTTTACCCACATAACACATATGGGGCCAAGCCCACTAGGGAAGTCTAAAACCCAAGTTACCACAATCTCCACGGAGGAATAAACATCTCCAGATATACAACAAAGTCTCGTCAGAGGAATGAAACATCTTCGAAATAATAAAATACACAATATAATATTCTTAGAAGTTACAATATTTCAACACTCCCCCTTAATGAGAAGGATATTATAACAACATCTGTAGGAGCAAGGAGTCATCAACTAAATGGTACATGATACATCTATAAATCATTGGAATCTTTCTTTATACATCATCAGTAACTCAAATAGTTATTGGAACATCTTCAAGATCTTCAATACTGGAACATCAACATCTTCAGTACTAAGTCTTCATTTTCTACAGTAGCCGAACAACTACAGTATCATCATCTGGATCTCTCGATCTACAACATCTAGATCATATCGATCTACAGTATCATCATCTCAATCATCTCGACCATCATCATATGGATCATCTTGATCAACAGTATCATCATATGGATTATCTCGATCAACAGTATCATCATCTGGATCATCTCGACCATCATCATCTGGATCATCTCGATCAACAATATCATCATCTCGATCATCTCGATCATCATCATCTGGATCATCTCGATCAACAATATCATCATCTCGATCATATCGATCATCTTGATCTATAGCATCTGGATCATCTCGATCTACAGCATCTTAGCAACATACTCTACAACATACATGATCCAATTATAGGATTATCAATCCTGCTCACTTTAAGACACCTCTCATGTCTATGGACAATGCAATCCGGATCTACTTACAGGATGATCAATCCTTATCCTTTTAAGACACCTCTCATGTCTAAGGACGGTGCAGTCCTTGATCCATTTAAGACACCTCTCATGTCTAAGGATGATGCAGTCCTTGATCTGCTTAAGACAAATCTCATGTCTAGGGATGATACAGTCTGTGATCCATTTAAGACAACTCTCATGTCTAGGTACGATGCATTCTGTGATCCACTTAAGACAAATCTCATGTCTAGGTACGATACAATCCATGATCCATTTAAGACAAATCTCATGTCTAGGGATGATACAGTCCATGATCCATTTAAGACAAATCTCATGTCTAGGGATGATGCAGCCTATGATCTGTTTAAGACAAATCTCATGTCTAGGGACGATGCAGTCCGTGATCCATTTAAGACAAATCTCATGTCTAGGGATGATGTAGTCCGTGATCCGTTTAAGACAAATCTCATGTCTAGGGAGGATGCAGTCCGTGATCCATTTAAGACAAATCTCATGTCTAGGGACAATGCAGTCCATGATCCTTTTAAAACGAATCTCATGTCTAGGGATGATGCAGTCCATGATCCTTTTAAGACAAACCTCATGTCTAGGGATGATGCAATCCCGACCACAGTGCCAGTCCTTTTTCATGCTGGATGTGACCTAGATCATATCTAGGATTTACCACCACAGAGCCAGTCCTTTTTCATATTGGATGTGACCTAGATCAGATCTAGGATTTATCACATACATTTTGAACTAAAAGCTCAGGGACGATGCAGTCCTGTCATCAATTTTCAGAGACAGATGTCTATGGGTCAATTCAAGGGACCAAAGTCCATGGATGATACAATCCCTCTCGTCCACTATGGACTTCTTTCTCGGAGACATATGTATACGGATCAATTCAGGGGACCGAAGTCCAGGGATGATGCAATCCCTTCTCGTCTATTAGGGACTTATTTCTTGGAGACATATGTCTACGGATCAATTCAGGGGACCGAAGTCCAGGGATGATGCAAACCCTCTCGTCCACTAGGGACTTCTTTCTCAGAGACATATGTCTACGGATCAATTCAGGGGACTGAAGTCCAAGGATGATGCAATCCCTTATCATCTAGTATGGAATTCTTTCTCGGAGACATATGTCTATGGATCAATTCAGGGGACCGAAGTCCAGGGATGATGCAATCCCTCTTGTCCACTAGGGACTTCTTTCTCAGAGACATATGTCTACGGATCTTTTTAGAACATGTGTCCAAGGATGATACAATCCACTTGTCAACTTAGACCCAGTCTAACGACCATTCATCGACCTCATCGTCGGTATCACCAATACACGTATCCACATCATTAGTGACCACATCACTCCCCCTTTCGAGGAGGGTCCTTCTGAACTACACCAAGATTGTCTCGGAAATACTCAAACTTTACTCAAGACAGAGGTTTGGTCAATATATCAACAACTTGTTCGTCAGTGCTTACATACTCGAGCTTGATAGCTTCTTTCTGCACCATATCCCATATATAGAAATAATTGATCTCTATGTGATTTGACTTATCATGGAACATGGGATTCTTATTCATCTTGATACAACTCTGGTTGTCACATAGGATCACAGTCGATTCCATCTCTAAGTCAAACAGTCTTGATAACAACTTCCAAAGCCATATCGCTTCACAACTAGTAGAGCAAGCAGCTATATATTCTGCTTTAGCTGTGCTGAGAGCCATACTAGACTGCTTCCTGCTAAACCACGAGATCATGGTAGATCTCAGGTAATAACATCCTCTCAATGTGCTCTTCCTGTCTGATACACTTCCTACCCAATCAACATTTGTGTAGCCATACAATCTGAAGTAATGATCTCCAAGATAACATAGACCAAAGTCTATCGTACCCTTTAGGTACCTCATCACATGCTTTGCAGCTATCAAGTGAACTCGTCTAGGTTCCACTAGATACTAACTCAAGGTGTTAACAACAAAGGATATATTTGATCTGGTATTTGTTAAATACATCAATGACCCAATAATCTGTCTGTACATAGTCATATCCACTAACTCTATTGAGTCATCAGCTAATAGTCTTTAAGTTAGAATCCATGGGAGTGTCCATGTTCTTTTATTCCAACATATCGAATCTTTTCAAGCATACTTTCCCTTGTTGAGAAAGATTCCTTCTGGCCCTTGCCATACTTCCAGACCTAGGAAGTAATGCATCAATCCGATATTTTCATCTCAAATTATGTAGCTAGCTTTATCTTTCCTCCCATGATCCATTTCTCATTCCCTGTCAGAAAGAGATCATCCACATACAGTAATAGTGTCATCCATAACCTTAAAGTAAAGGTTACGATCAGCTTTAATTTTGGTAAAGCCCAAGCTTTTCAAGAAGCTATCAATTCTGCCTCTGTGACTGAACATCATTCACACTCTTCATTGAGTGATCTTCTACATATCTATCCGTTTCATCTCTCGTCATATGGGTCTACTGATACAAGCCTCAAGATCATTCAAACTTCTTGCATCCATCTAAGAGAATAATTTCAACTATATATATACACCATCTTCAACTTTGTACCAAAGTTTGAAATCTGCATAACCCATGGTGATCATTAAGCTCATCAAATAACTATCGATCCTGGGTGCCCGTAAAGAGATTTCTTCAATTACACCATTAAGAGAATGGTCTTATCGAGCCACTTGGAGAAAACATCTCATCATGATCCTCTTCCTCTTTCTAAGAGAATCTTCTAGCCACAAGCCTTCTATAGTATGTTTGATTTCTAAGTCTTCTTGTTGAACATCCATCACTTGTTCGGTGTTCATCATTCTTCAAGATCTTTCCTACAAATCAAAGTTAATTACATGATTAGTAATACTTCATAATCATCAAATCATGTTGACATGATAACCTATTAAGCATACAAATATGATTCACATGGTTATGCAACTATCTTGACCAATACTTTGGCACAACACTTTTCCATATCCTGTATGCATATAGTGGCTATCTAAATGCCTTCCATCTCTACCAGAACATATTGTTAAGAGCATGCACAGCTCTCAGAATGTCAGCAAAGAGGTTTCATTCTAGATAAACAACAATGGAATGTTTGTCCAATCTTACCCATCATATGCATATTAGTAGTATACTATTCAATGCTATATGAATGCTTACACTATGCATGATATATTCTAGGAATACAAATATGCATACAGTTATTGTTGATGTAATTGTAACTTTGGAATGTATTTCACCTATGTATATTGTATTCCTATAGAGATGTTATTATTCCTCTATACGGAAGTGTCCTCACTTATATTGTAAGTGTCGTAACTTACACTTGATGGGTTATTAGACCAGCTTGATGGGGTCAGCCCTGTATGAGTCATGTGGGTAAAAGGGTTATTAGACCACCCTGTTGGGGGTCGGCTCTGTCAGCATTATGTTATGTGGTTAAGTTAAATCCGACCTAGTAAAGGTTATTAGGCAAGTCAAGTCAAGTATAAATAAAGTGCGGGATGCACTCAATTTGATCATTCACTTTCTCACTCATACTCTCATTGGCGAGTGGCGCACTAGTGGAGGAGGAGAAACTGCTACTAGGATACTATCTCTTATGCTTGGGTTTTGTATCATTGCTCTATCTATCTCTGAGGAAGTTATTGGGATTTGTCACCTTCTTGGTTTTCCCCAAGGAAACTATGTGTGTCTATTGTCTCATGTGATTGCTTATTGTGTTTGATATGCTTGATATCCTGTGCATGTTATTCTATCAGTAAAGATCCTAGAGTATGTCTAATTAATGCTAAAAAATAACAATTATTACAAGCAATATCATTTACTATTTCAGAGATTCAAATAACAACTCAAATACTTATCTTTTATGGTCGCCTCTCGCTTGATCTCTATATGTATTTGAACTTCTTATCCATCCTGGACCACTATACATGCTCAAGTGTGCACTAGTGTCATCCTCATGAACTCATACTTAATCATACATTCATTAGTATAGTCTCAATACTATCAACACATTATGATTCTAAATAATCTTATGTATGTATGGTCATGATCATTTCATATATAGGTATACTCACCTAAGATCCTAACAAAGTAGGATTCTAACTTGATATAGGAAAACATACCTAGATTATCAAGCTTGGTTATGTCTTATCATACCCAAACAATATCTTCTTTGTTCTCTTCAATGATTTAGAGACATTGTGATAGAACCTGCATATCTCATAGGTTAAGCATAGTAAAACAAAGTCATACATACCTCGTAACTAGATCTTCTATGTGGTCAAAGACGATGGATGAGTCTTTGTCCTTATGTCATCATGGTCATAGAAGTTGATTTGTCTTTCTTGATGTACCTGTATCTTGTTAGCAGACAACATCATCCTCATACAACACCACAGGTGTATTAGTACAATCATATAACCCTAATCAATGAATGTCTTCTATTATTCACATGCATTCATACTTTTACTAGGGTGATAAGACGATTCTAATATTAATCAAGATTGTACTAACCTCAATAATATGAAGACAAACATATCATGAACAGATTTCAACACATGCTTGTATCTCCTCAAGTCATCCCTGTCGAGATTTCTTGTAGTCATTTTATGTAAGGCCTTAGCCTCATCTCCCTCTAAAACTGGAACTTCTTCACTTATCCATGTGTCCAATTCATTCTATTCTAGGATTAACCCAATCCACTTTGATTTGCTGAAACTAGATCTGGAGTTGGATTAGGGTTTGTTAGAGAAACCCTAAAAATTCAAACTTTGAATTTCAAACTTCTGAATGGATGGAAAGATGTGGCTTGTTGAGTTGATCAAGCTGGTATACTTCAATTTTGAAAAATTGCAAAATTCGACCTCTCAAAATTGCCTTTGAAACTTCCAGATTCACTGGTCAGGACCCCAAACTAGGGTTTGATAAAGCCCACCCTTTTGTCCAACCAAAAGGTTCGATCCAAAGCTCTAAACTTCATTTTTTCTAAGGAGCTTCCAGCCATGGTCACAGATTTCAAAAATTCCAACTTTTGCAAAAGCCCTAATTTTTCACCTTTCCCATCAAAATCTTGAACTACGGTTTGATCAAGCCCGGCCTTCTTCCCAACCAAAAAATTTGATCTTGGTCTCTAAATTTCCATTTTGATGAGGATAATTCATCCATGGAATCTGATTCCACAAATTCCAACTTTCTCCAAAGCGCTAAACTCCCGCAGTAGTGATAAGCCAAGAATGAAGGTGCTCAGAAAACAATTATGTTTTGACTGAAATATGTACTTAATTGTTTCTAGTGCATCTCTTAAATTATGAATCCACAGGGTCTAAAACTTCTACTTGCGGTAGCCTGACTTGTCATCTTTCCAACCCCATAGGTCTAACCTCAATTGGATCTTATGAGAGAGAGTTATATCAAGTGTCGCAATGTGACCTGTTTATGGGATAAAACAGGAGATCAAGCTTGTACGGTGTGCCACGTGTGACTCGTTCAACTTCGGCCTCTAAAAAAATTACCTATGAAACTATATTCCGTACTCTACCTATCACATTTTACGAAATTGCATTTGGAGCTTCTTAGCCCAATTTGTTACCTTTTTTCCTAGGTCACTTGTTTATGACTCAGATCTAGAAGAGGCAGAAACCCTAACTTGTACTGATCATAAATCATAAAGTACAACAAATTAGAGGTTTTTTTTGGAAAATAGGTACAAGGGGATGTTATCTACGAACTTTAACGGTTTCAAACACTGAACCTTTGCCAAAATTGATTTATAGTGAAAGTTCCACGATGATTGGTTTTTGCTATATAAAACCCTAACCTTCAAATTGTCGCAAGTGAAGCAAGTGTCGTAAGTGCCATACATTTCCTTCCTTCATGTTAGCTCTCATACCATGTTAAGATTCAATATGCTAAGATAGTAAATATCAGCATTACATTCCATTTCAAAACAATAGCATATACAGAATCACTGAAAGAACAACAAGCACATCATAAACACAAGAGACATAGATTTATCCTGGGAAACCCTCACGGGGTAGAAAACCCAACAAAGCTTCCACAATATAGATGACTAGAAAATACAAAGATGTAAACCCTAGAAATGATCTCCTTCTACTCCATAGCACATCTCTCCCTCACCTATGCGCTATTCACAAGTGAGTGTAAATTGTGTGTATTAAATGAAGAACACACCTCCTCTATCTATACACAACTCCGACTTGTCTTTTATATTAACTGGGTCGGCCCCAACTTAACCACTTTACGTAATGCTGACTGGGTCGACCCCTCTAGGGTGGTCTAATATCCCTTTTACCCACATAACACATACAGGGCCAACCCCACCAGGGAAGTCTAATAAATCAAGTTACCACAATCTCCATGGAGGAATAAACATCTCTGGATACATAAGAAAGTCCCATCGGAGGAATGAAACATCTCCGGAATAATAAAATACACAATATAATATTCTTATAAGTTACAATATTTCAACAATAAGAACTATTTTATCTATTGCTTCATCTTATGAATGAGAAATACACCAAATGGATGTTAAAAGTGCTTTTTTAAATGCTGAATCATCAAGATATTTATATGCAACAGCTTCCTGGTTTTATTAATGCTGAATCATCAAGTTTAGTATGTAAATTGAACAAATGTTTATATGGTCTTAAACAAACACCTAGGGCTTGGTATGATAAAATTGATGCATATTTCTTGCATAATGGTTTTAAGTGTTGTATATTTTATCCTAACCTATATGTTAAGCATGCTGATGATAATATCATTGTTATTGTTTTATATGTGGATGATCTTATTATCACTAGCAACCAACCTGTTGTCATTCAAATTATGGAAAGTGACCTTCAAAAGCAGTTTGAAATGCTTGATATCGGTATACTGCACTATTTATTGGGTCTTCAAATTTGGCATATGGAAGATGGTATTTTTCTCTCTCAAATGAAGTATTCTACAGATTTATTGGCTTGTTTCCACATGAGTGATTGTAAACTTGCTCCTACGCCTTTTCAGTGTGGTGTAAAATTAATTGTTTAGTGTACTACTCCTCTTGTTGATGCTACTCTTTATCGTCAGCTAGTCTACAATTTGATATATTTAACTCACAGCAAACCAGATCTCTCTTTTTCCATTAGTATGGTTTCATGGTTCATGCAGCAACCTCATAAAATTCATTGGCAAGCATCAAAGAGAATTCTGAGATATTTACAGGGGACATTGTACTATGGTGTTTTTTATTCGAGCTGTACTACAGTTTCGCTTTCTGGTTATACAAATTCTGACTAGGCAAGTGACATTTCTGATCGACGGTCAACTGTTGGTTATATATTTCAACTTGGTTGAGGAGGTCTGATTTCCTTGTCCAACAAAAAGGTGAAGACTCTTTCTCTATCATCATGTGAAGTAGAGTATAGAGCATCAAAAGAAGCAGTTTGGTTACAACATGTTCTCACTGAGCTTCATCTGGTTCCAAAATCATCCACTGTGTTGAAATGTGACAATCATGGTGCAATTCAGCTTGCTTATAATCTGGTATATCACTCCAAGACAAAGCATCTCGATATTTATGCTCATTACATTCGAGGTATCGTTGCAGAAGGTGTTCTTTCTCTTGAGTATTGTCCTACTGAGTAGCAAGCAGCCGATATCTTCACCAAATCTTTAACAATAGCGAAGTATGTGCATCTTCATTCCTTACTGGGGATGAGGGAAGTTGTCATCAAGGGGGAGCAGTAATGACTCCTTCCTTCCTTTGTTAGTGGGATTTTCTCCCAACCATTATTAAGGGGGAGTGTTGGAATATTTTATATTCCTTGGAAGGTAATAATGTGTTTGTATTATGTCGGAATATATCCACAATCTTATGTAAAAGAGTAATACATTATATCCCATATTCATTATGGTAAAATATACTCTTGATATTCATTGTTATGTAAAGATATGTTATTATGGATAATTATATTATCCCACATGTAATATGTGAGAGTAATTCCTCCTCATCTCTTAGTATATAATAGAGTCAAGGGAGTCACATCACTCATCATGATCTATACTTTCACAAGTATTGCTATATTGTATTGGGGTTATTGGCATTGCTCTCTTGTAAGCTTGAGGGAGATATTCTGGAGCTAATAGAAGACTACCTTCCCATGGACGTAGCCCAATTGGGTGAACCACGTATATTTGGTGTACTCTTTTCTCTTGTTCTCTTTTTTGTACTTATTGTTGATATATTATTGTTTTGCATAGATACGTAAGCTAGTTTAGTTAGATCGATATATCTGACATTGTATCATAGCTTGTTGCTATGATCTAGAACCTTTTATTGCTTTCAAAACAATATTTTATCATTTGGGCATTGTTTATTTCTTGTAAATTTTCTTTCTATCTGGTAGACATTAGGATTCTCTTGACATCTAGGCATATTTATGCAGTTTTTATTTCTAACCCTAACCTTGTTGTGTATAATTTTACGAAAAATTTTCAATGGTTTCTTGATCTTAATTTTGTAGATCTATATCTCTTTTGGCTTCTCCTCAAGGAGATCTATTTTCCGGTTGTCAAAACAGAATATTTTTTCCAAGTTTGGTAGAATTTGTGTAGGTTTCTGTGTTCGGCATATTCGACACTGTTTTCGGCCTTAAATTGGACACTCACAACTTTTCTTCGCAGGAACCCGTGGTTAAGTGCGACTATTCATATTGTGAACCCACGAATACTCAGCAAACTCACAGCATCCCAGTGCGCAGACCCGCGTATGCTTCGCAAAACTTGCAATTGTTCCACTATCAAACCCACGTTTACTGCAGCTTATTCATGACCCTCCCTATGCTGAGCTCGCGAATGCTTTGACAGATGTGCGACCTTACATTGAAGAGACCCGTGAGTAGCCGCGACTCCTTTTCACCGCAACTGCGAGTAACCACGACCTTTGTTGTACATAACCCATGAGTATCAGTGTTTACTCTCTAGTTTCATGTTGGCATACCCACGGGTTAACTACGGGTTTCTATATAGACAACCTGCGGGTATCATCTAAAATGTTGCACCCGCTAGCTACAAGACATAATATTCACGAGTCACTCGTTGGTTGTATAAAGGCATACTGGCAAGTATCTTCAAAAATCTCTAAAAATATATATAAAAACACGAATTACGGATTAGTTGGGGCAGTTATTCAAACTACCTTAACTTCCCAAGCCAACTGCCTTTCAAACATTCCCTCCTAGACTTGTCATAAATACAAGGGGAGGGGCTTGGGAGAAGGGAGCCAAATTTGGTAAATAAATGTTGGAGGAATACTTACTCAAAAGAGAGGAGCGGGAGCCGAGAGTCTGATTACAACAGTGCCAATTGCAGGATAGGTATAACTGGCTATTATTTATGCAAATAAAATTAGAGATTTCCCTTCCAATAGCACTCGTCTTTGTGTAAACTTGATGTTTGAATCAGTCATATGAACTTATATATGAGTTTCAATTTCAATTGTTTATATTTATGTAGTCAAATTTCTTTGAGAAAGGTAGTATGGGTGTTTGCAGGTCCATCAGTTGGAGCAATGTAGCAGTGGATCGAGAAGATTGGACTTTGAAAGCTTCAATCAACCATCGCTTATCCAGGTGTGAGCCTCATCTTGAATCCTATTTCTTTTATGAATGGAAAGAAGCATTGAATGTTACATGTATTTGCTTTTATGTTTCTGCAATAAAATTTGATGTACATTGGTGACATCCATCTCCCAGTCATAGGTTATTAAACCACACAACAACATCGACTATCACAACATTCACACAAGCGTGAGGGAATTCTTCATCCTCAGTACTCTTGGAGACACTATGCACATGGTGTCTCTAGAATGTCCACCCGTAGAAGTTTGTTTCTTAGATCATGAGTAGGTATTTATATTCCTTGCATTCACTTGGATTTTCTTTTGGAATCTTATATCTCTTCCAGGCATAGTCAAACTGCATTAAGTACTACACATGGCCTTCTTCATCAAGTGGCTCCACCTCGAATTCTGCAACTACCACAATAACTAATCCTACAACTTCCAAACTACCTCGGCAGCTAGTTTCCTTGAAATCCTAATTGTATATGTTGGTTTCCATAACCATCGTCGTCAGTCCTCAACTACTTCCTTCTTTCTTGTCTGTATTACCTTCAACTGTTTCACCTTGTCGCTTTCCATCGACCACAGTCGGTCAAAATTTCCACGACACCTTTCTATTTCCATTTGTCGACTATTTCCTTATTCCTAGAGGTCGTCGACCCCTCCTAGGAATTCCACCATCTACCTTTGACTCCTTGATCCGGGTGCTGATAACCCTGCATCACCTCCACTCTCTATGTGGCTCCTTTTGAAACTCGTGAGTTGTTTCAATTGAACACCTTCCACGTTTTGATAGCTCTCCTTCGAGTTATTTTTCAACTTACCACTAGTCTCCCATGTTGTGTGACCTACGTCTCTCTCTACACTCTTATTCTTTGTATTCTTTGTGAACTATATTGATTCCAAACTTGAGGCCTATCTTGCAGCCAACTCGAGGCCTAGCATGACCAACGATTACGAGTATTTGGTAGAGCGGGAATGTGTTGCAAGGCACCATTCGAAGAGCACACTGAAATTGCAGATCCATTACTCTGAATAATGCACAGATGCATAGACTCCAATCAATGTAGACATCAAAAAAATTATGTGTTGCAAGGCACTAGTCAAAGCCCACACCAAGAATTGCAAATCTGTTACTCTGAAAAATAGATAGATGTGTAGACTCCGATTAATGTAGACATGACAGAAACACACACCTCGCCACTATGAGGGCCAGCAGATGGGAGGTAGGCAGTTTTTCATAATGGTAACAGTGGCAAAAGATATGCAGTAGTGAATGAGTGAAAGGACTGATACATACCACTCAACAAACATGCAGGAGAATATTTGCAAACATTGGAATCATATTGTTGTCTAATACAAGGAGTGACTTCTGCTTGCCATTCTTTCTTAATCTCCTTCACAAAATTCATGGGAGCAGATTTGAAAAGTTTGAATATCTAGAATGTGAAGCAACAATCTTTCTTGAGATTCGAACGCTCCACCAAATGGACTGACAAGATTATGGGCATGAAGGATTGCGATAGTTGGAAACTCAAGCATATCCATGGGTGAGAGATCCAACTTATACGAAATCCATCAACGACATACTCATTAAAATTAATCTCATTCTCAAAAGGCTGCTGAGAAAGGTTGACAATACACGTGATGTGGATAATAAGACAAGTTAAATTAGACTTGTTCTTCCAATATCCATATACGGTGGCAAGAGAGGAGCTATAATAAATCATTTGTTGGAGATTCACAAGCTATTTTTAAAAATTTCACAAGACCAAATCCAAACAGTTGATACATATCAAATGTTCAGTTGTTGTTCTTTGTGGTGGATTTGTTACACTCTTTCTCTAAATACGCAAGGAATGGGGAGCTATTCGAGAACGACTCGATGACCAAGTCCGTATTTCGAATGTAACCCTCCAAAAAATTGTACCTATTGTAAATAACCTCCATTCAAATTTATTTAGAAGATCGGTCATTAGTACATTGGAGCTGTTGAAGTATTGTTGCTATGTGACTATTCACAGTTGTCCTTCTTGTTTGTGACCTGTACATGGAGTAACATTTTAGCTTTGCTACATAAAGGTTGTACAAATGAATGTGATAGTGAATATTATTTAAATACGTTGAAGAATTGGATATGATATTACTACTCCCAATTATTGAAGACTATGTTTGGTTGCTGCGTTTAAATACATACTTCTGAGTTGTTGGATGAAAAGCTACCCATTACTAGTTGCTGTGATGAGGGATGTGCATTCAATGTTTGTACCATTGTGTTATCCTTGCACCAACTTGTTATCTCTACATTGAGTGGGCTCTTTGTGTGAATATTTCTCATGAAGAGATGCATTGAGTCTTGTTTTTTTTCATGTCTCAAATTTGGCATTGGGTCACATTGGCCTAATCACATTGGCCATATTCATTAGAGTTTGTCAAATTGATGTTAAGGGTCAAATAATTGCAAAGGAGGAAAATTACTAGTTTCCTAGGTTTTGGGTGGAAGCTTTGGGATTTGGAATAAGGGGGACAATAAATGATGTTTGAACGTTAGAATGGCATAAATATTTAATAAAGGAGCTAAATAAATATAAACAAGTGAAAATCAAAGTGGCATTTGATCATGAAGACACATGGAGGAAGTGGGACCAACATATGGCTAGATTTCCCCACTACACTTGGCATCATTCTCTCACCAATTAGAATTCAAGGTGAATGGTAACATGTTTGGGGGATTTCAAAAGGTATTATTCATGGCATGACTCATCCAAGGTCGAAATATAGAGGAAGAGTAACTCCCATGGAAGAGGAAGAGGCAATTTGGAGCTAGTGGGACACTTGGGCAAGCTTCCCTAGCTCTATGACAACAATGATGAAGATGCTATGAAACCTATGACACAAATGAGACCTGAAGGCTGACATATGACATATATGACATGTCATGGCTAAAAATAGACTCCAAGAGGGCGCTCAAGGGAGTTAGGGCAGCTAAGATGCTTCGACACGTGATTTGGTGGAAGTGGGAAACTAGGAATTGTTGTACAAGTGGCATTCTTCGGAATCTCTTCCCAACTTGAGTTGGCATGAGTCTCTCGGAAGGAATTCAACCCATGCAGGACATTAGAAGTTTATAAAAGTCATGAACAAATAACAGTGGCAGCTTTTGATTATTTGTAGAATTTGTAGTTGCATTTGTGAAGAGGGATAGCTAGTGGATGACTAGTTTCTTGCCTTAGCCAATTTTGAGGGTGAAAAATTCCCATCCAAGTTGGTAATTGGAAAGGCCATTCAAACCTTTTGATTTGGAGCTTTAATAGAGTCTTTATTTGCAGGTGTAACCTATAGGGCAGCTCATGGTTTCTTTTAGTGTACCACATTCTCTCAACCATTTCTAGTTTTGATGGCATATTCTTGATCCTTGAGGGAGCGCATTTTTGGTGAGTGATTGTATTCTTTGGGAGAGATTCTATATAATGTCCCTAAAATTAGTAAAAATTTAAAATTTTTTGCTAATGTAATAAAAGCTATTTTAAGGGGTATGATTCGTAAATTAACTTCAGCATTGTTAAGATATACATCGGTACTTTTTTAAGGTATCTTAAAAAGTCTAAGTTTTCCTGAATCACATAATATTACTTGGTTGTAAGTCTCTTTGGCTTTGTGGAAGCGATATGTAGTAGGTAAGGTAAATCTATTGTTAGTATGCCCATACTAAAGTGTTAAAAAAGAAACTTCTTGTTCACTGTTTTAAATATCCATGTGCGTATTGTAAAAGTCTCTTGTTACCCCAGGTGGTGTGGAATTTTTGTTGATGAAAGTTAAGGCCCATGGTGGGACATTGATGGTTTGTAACAAAGGGGAAGGAGTACCCCTGGTAGAGCTGCTGAGAGGTAAGGGTAGCCTTGGAGGGTTCTGGTCTTACTTAGCATTTTGCTAATGTATCTATTCTTGGTTCACGTGCACGTACTACTATGGGGAACTATTCATTTGTCATTCTACTACCATGGAAAATCAAGTTATGTGTTTGAAGTGTGGAGCACAAACAATGTGAAGGACCTAGAAGTGTACAAGGTTATGATAAAAAGACTAGGATGTAATGTTATATAATTCGATGGTGTAATACTATGGAAGTAGCTTGCAAACTATAAATTCGTTGATATATATATATATATATATATTCCTATGACTTTATACTATGGTTGGGTGGTCTTTCAAGACTCATAAATGACGATTTGGTGGACATTAAATGTCCCCTATGACATACATATGGTAAGACTAGCTGGCATGGAAAATTTCGAGGTGTTGGGGTTTAGTACTAGCAATGTAATTCTGCATTTTCATTTTTCCTGGTTCCTTCATGCGTTGCATTTTCTTGGGTGAGGGTTTCATGCCTGACGTGAGCTACGCTCATGGTCAAGGCACCTGGTAACTGCTGAAACAATGGAGAATAGTAACTTGCTATCAAAGCTTAGGTGATGTCTCTCTCACAAATGCAATTTTTCTTTCTCTACCTCAATGTTTAGCTGTTGATTGTCTATTTTCTTCATGGTTTAACCATAGCACGATTTTGAATGACAGGTGAAGGGTGGCGAGAACTTCTGCGTCGTTTGCTCTAGATAGTCAGGCCATTCGAATTCATGGTTAAGTCCAGACTTTTGCCATCATTTCTCTTTCCTATCGCAGCCATGATAGGGGTACTATATGTTTCTTTTGGGGAGACTTCATGAGCCCCTTGTCTCACCAGCTTGTTTGAAGTCTAGAGGTCGCCATTTGGCTGGACCTTGAATTTAAATGTATCTACTATTTTGAAGGGAGCACGATGCCATGGTTTGGGCCATTGGACTTTATGGAAGCTCTAAACTTGCTTAAGAAGAAGATAAACTTTAGTTGTATGGATTTGGGGTTTTGAACAGTCATACCACAGTCTACGTTTTCTATTGGGGCTTTGAACTTGTATTAGCTCAATGTAAGAAATGTATAAATTTCTACGTTTATATGTCATGGCTGTGCTACCATGTGGTTTCTCGATTTTATGTCTTTGTGTTTAAAAAAATGAGAACAAATGAGACACTCTGTCTATTGAAGAAGAGATAATGCCTGTGCCCAAAATCTTTGAAATGTTTTGGTTTGCTAATCGTGAATGTTTGATAGGGTAATTCGTAACCCTGAAGCTAAATGTTATAGACCTAAAACGTTCTGAGATTGCAATAGGTAGAAACGAGAAGGGTTCTAAATGGATGAAGTGATAGAGGGATTCGATCCCAGTAGCCACGTTTAAAAATAATGCTTGTATGTATGTTAATGTATACTGTTTTGATTGAAAGTGGATGTGGTGCTCACGATTGTAAAACTCTTTTGATTGAAAAGGGACTATGTAAAAACCTCGTGCATTTTAGTTGAAGCTGTAACCTTAGCTGCTAAATGTTTTGATTTCAAGAAAAATATGGGTTGATAGGTTAATACTACACTTTAGCGTTTATTATGATAACAGGGTCAAATGGTAAAGTCGTGGGTGGGGTTTGATCTCTTGACAAGTAGTTTGATACATTTAAAGAAAACAATAGGTGAAAAGCAATGTGTACTGTGGGCTGTTGATCCTTGAAATGATAATCGTTGGGGTTCAAAATTTTATAAAGTAGGTTGTAAAATGAAATGCTTGAGTCTATGTTTGCAAATCGTATTTCCTTGAAATGCCTGATGCATTGTCTCTTTGTAATGAGTTGGCTATTGGTAGGAATCGTATAGATGTTAATAATGTGGAAGTATACCTAGATTTAAAGAAGAGAAAGAAATAATAAATACTGTTGTGGTCTCTTCCACTATTTGATGTGTAGTGTGACTAGGATATCTGATGTTTGTCTTGCTACTGTTATGATTTCTATTTAATGATTTTCAAGCATAAAGAGAATGACAATAAACGATTTAAAGAGAACATAAGTAATCCCTGCACTACGAATTGGTAAGACAATTCAAAGAGAAAACATAAGCATTTAAACCAATATAATAACCCTAACCTCGAAGTTAATATGGGAAAACAAAGGGAAGTCTTCCGAAATTCAAAGTAGGGTTCCTAAGTTTGCTTATGGGGTGTTTTCTAGAACAGGCTAGCTTGGCTAGACCTGCTAGACCCTCCACTGGTTTCTGGGTAGAACCTCTAAGTTGATAATATTTGTAATGAGAACAATGTTGAATCATGAATTCTAATTTTAAAGCCTACATTTATTATAACTAGCAAATGGAAACAATTAATACTACATACCTGGCTGCTTGGGCACTCGATCCTTTCCTATAGAAGCCTGGTTGCTTGGCACTTGATCCCTTCCTGTAGAAACCTGCACACTCAACAATAATTAATGCAGAACCTGTTGTATTCAGCTAACCTTTTAGGATGATTTCCTTAGCTGGATAACTTTGAGGCTACCATGTTCCTCCCAACCATGACCCTTAGACCATTCCTGGTTCTAACTGGATCCCCCCGAGCTGGTTCCAACATGCAATGAGAGATAGAGGCCCTAGGTTCACTGCTGGTTCAGATCTGGAATTATTATATAAGGCTGCTTCAGTTTCTTAGAGCAGAAAACTTCTCTCTGATTACCATAAGAGAATGATAATGAAAAGGACAGATGATCCCCAAAACTTGGGATCTGCCCTCTTTATGTAGGGGAGTCTTGAATTATGACTGTCGGAATAATTACTTTCTTTAAATTAAATAAATAATATTTAAAAGATATTATTTAATAAATATCTAGTCTTTTGCACTAAAATTTTTTCAATGGTTTAATCTATAAGTGATTTCTTATTTAAGCGCTTCCCAATAATTACGATAACAATAATTATAATAATAATAATTCTAACCTGGGTATTAATACATTATTAATAATAGTTACAAATGTGGTTGTCCACTAAATATTAATACCTTATTAATACTATTAAATAATGTGGCATCCCACTATGCATAAATTATATGCAATAATGTCTTTTACAAATAATTAATCACATCATTTATTTATTAAAATTCTTAATAATACTATTAAATCTTGTATCTTCACATCATACTTCGTTTTAACAATTTAAGGGTAAGGTCCACTTCTTTGGACGGTCTTTCGGTAAGCTTGGATAGGTGCCTCTAGTCTCTCTCTTGCTTGTCGGATTCCTTTGTTTAACATGGTAGTTCCCGCAGTATTTGATGATAGATAAAAGATGAATCATTTAATCAAATTAAATAAATGTGATGAAAGAAAAAGTGCTATTCAAAACCTTTTCCGACTCAACACTTTGAGATCCTATAACCGCGAGTGCTCTCCAAAGCCTTTTAACTCAACACTCTCACATGGGCGTTACACTAGTGCAATTCCAGAGCCTCTGCTCAACACTAGTGCTAGAATGTGGTTGCGAGGCACATCTAGAATATTTAAGTTGCCTCAGATCCGGTATTCGTTTATCAAGCTTGGAGTGCTCCATGGCTTAGGCCCAACACTCAATGTACCTCAAGGCCTACTCCCAATACATAAACATTCTTCCAGGTACATCGAGGATTATGACCAGTACGTAGGTTATATGTGTGTTTCTGAGTCCCCTCTCAACACACTTATAAGTCAAATCATGTAAAATCATAGCTCTACACAGTAAGTAATCAAAGATCATCTCAGTATATTAGGGTTTGTACCCATATCAAAGCTGAAGAACATCATTAAACCATTGGGGCCTTCTCGCCCAGTATACACTCAGATAAATAAGTCAGTCAAGGTCCGTGCCCGATATGTCAATATATAAAAGAATAAATCATAGGTGTTCGGGCTCATGCCCAATACTCAAGATAAAACATATGTTCTGGGGCCGTGGCCCAATATAACAACAAAAATAGTCAGTCCAAAATTCGGGATATTACATCCCTCCCTGCTTAGAAACAACACCGTCCTGGTGTTTCTAGGTACTAGGAATGAGGTCAGGAAACAAGGCAGGGTATGCCTCTTTCATGGTGGTCTCAGTCACCCAAGTAGCCTCATTTGGTCCAAAGTGCCACCATTGCACTTTCAGTTGAGTAATGGGCCTCCTCCCAAGCTGCACGTCTCTCTTGTCCAAAATGTGGAGTGGTTCTGGTGTGAACTCCCCTTCGGGCTACACCTGTAATAAGGACCAATCAATAACATGTTTAGTATCGTATACATATTTCTTTAATAACGAAGCATGAAAAACAATATGAAATTTTATATGAGCTGGTAAGGCTAACTCATAAGCCACTGGGCCCTTCTTGGCCAATATTTCAAAAGGTCCACAAATTCTTGGGGCTAGTTTCCCACAACGTCCTAAGCTCAATGAGCTTCTTTTTTCCTTTATTTTTAGAAACACATGTTCATTGACTTGGTAGTCTTTGTCTTTTCTTTTCTTGTCCACATAACTCTTTTGGCAGTCTTGTGCTTCTTTCAAGTTCAGTTGTACCTTGGAGACTAGTTGTTCCAAGTCTTTTAGTAGGTCAGGTCCTAACATAAGTCTGTCTACTGGACTGTCCCAAGTCATGGGTGTCTGACATTTCCTGCCGTAGAGTACCTCGAAAGGACTCATTTTGGCTGAGGTTTGATAATCATTGTTGTATGCAAACTCTGCGAGGTGCAAGTAATCTTCCCACTTGGTGGGGTTGCTCATGACATACATCCTCAACATGTCCTCGAGGATTTGGTTTACTCGTTCTATTTGTCCGTCAGTTTGGGGATGGTACGCAGTACTGAATTGTAACTGGGTTTCCAAACCAGAGAACAATTCTTTCAAGAAGTTGGTAGTGAACTTCGTTTCTCGATCGGAAATGATTTCCTTAAGTATCCCATGCAATTGAAAGATCTCCTTTAAGAAAATTTCCGCGATGTGAACTGCCTTGTAGGTATATTTTACTGGTATGAAGTGAGCTGTTGTAAACAGCTTGTCTACCACTACAAAGATGGAGTCATTCAGTTTCTTACTCTTGGGTAAGCCTATAATGAAGTCCATACTTATTACCTCCCATTTCCATTCTAGAATGGGTAAAGGTTGAAGTAATCCGGAGGGGTGTTGGTGTTCTTCTTTGACTAGTTGGCACTCTTGAAATTTTGCGAGATGAACATGGTGATGTTAGCTTTCAACTTAGGCCAAAAGTAATGTTTATTGACTACCGATATCATCTTTTGATATCCGGGATTCCCTGAATAGGGTTTCTGGTGAAAATTGGTGAGGATGTTTGATCTGATGTCTCCACTCTCCATGATGTAGAGTCTTCCTTTCAACCCCAGTAGTCCTGACTCATCTATCTTATATTCCTTTTGTTGTAGGAATAATCTGTCTTCCTGGATCTTTGCAAGTATTTCCATGTAGTAACGGTCACTCTTACATGCCGTTTGAATCTTGTGGTGTAAGTCTAAGTCGGTTTGACTCACCGTGACTTTGTAAAGCATATGTGCTAGATGGCTCAAGCCATCCGTAATATTGTTTTCCTTTCCTTTTATATGCTTTAGTTCGAAATGGTATTCAGTAAGGAAGGCTAACCACTTGGCCTGCCTGGAATTTAGGTCGGGTTGGTTGAAATGGTATTTCAAACCCATGTTATCAGTCATCAATAGGAATTTCTTTCCCATGAGATAATGTCACCACATCTTCAAAGCATGGATGATGGCGGCTAGTTGGAGGTCATGAGTAGGGTAGTTCTACTCATGTTTTTTTAATTTTCTTGATTCGTAGAAGATGGCAAAGTTATATTGCATAAGGAATCCCCCATGTCCTTCCTTTCTTGCATCCGTGCAAACAACAAAGTCCCCATTGGGATCCTCAATACACAAAATTGGTGCACTAATCAATAGTTGCTTCATCTTTTGAAAGATTTCTTCCCACTTATCCATTCAGATAAACTTGTTTGCCTTCCTCTGCAAGGCAGTCATGGGACATGCAATCTTTGAAAAGTTCTCAATGAACTTTCGGTAGTAGCCGGCTAAACCTAAAAACGATCTTATATCGAATACGCACGTAGGTGTGGGCCATTCTTAGATAGGTTTGACCTTTTTAGGGTCGACGGATATTCCCTTCTCGGAAATGATATGTCCTAAGTATTGAATCTGGGGTTTGTAGAAATCGCACTTACTAAACTTGGCGTACAGTTGGTGTTCCCGTAGTATACGTAAAACAATTCGGAGGTGTTCCTTGTGTTCTACTTCATTCTTGGAGTAGATCAAAATTTTGTCAATAAAGACTACAACAAACTTATCGAGGTATTTACTAAAGATGTTGTTCATCATGCACATGAAGCTGGCAGGTGCATTCATCAACCCAAAGGGCATCACTACAAACTCTTAGTGGCCGTAACGTGTCCGAAAAGCAGTTTTGTTGATATCCTCATCACGGATTCTCACCTGATGGTATCCGGATCATAAGTCGATATTTGAGAAGATCTTTGCTCCTCTGACTTGGTCAAACAAGTCGTCGATTCTAGGAGTGGGTAGTGGTTCTTGATGGTCATCTTTTTAAGTTGGCAGTAATCGATGCACATTCGCATCGTTCCATCTTTCTTCTTGATGAAGAGTATTGGTGCTCCCCAAGGGGACACATTTGGTCGTATGTACCCTTTGTCTATTAACTCTTGTAACTGAAACTTGAGCTCCACCAATTCTGGTGTGCTCATGTGGTAAGGGGATTTGGAAGCTGGCACTGACCTGGGTGTTAGATCAATGGAAAATTCTAAGTCTCATTTGGGTGGTAACCCTGGTATCTCCTCGAGAAATATGTCCCTGAACTCTACGAGGACAGGGAAGTCTTCGATCTTCTGTTCCCTATCAGTTTCTATGTTTTGGATATTGACGACAAAGAGTTAACAACCTTTTCTGATGCTTTTCTTTACTTGTAAGGCAGAGATCTGTCATACCGACACTTTCTTAGGGATACCCTGAATCGTCTTCTGATTCCCTTGGTCATCCCTGTAGAGTAAGGATTTGTTTAAGCAGTCCAG
The DNA here is from genome assembly GCA_027924585.1 of Larix kaempferi. Taxonomy (NCBI): domain Eukaryota; kingdom Viridiplantae; phylum Streptophyta; class Pinopsida; order Pinales; family Pinaceae; genus Larix; species Larix kaempferi. The sequence goes on from BSBM01001048.1 coordinate 19,170,586, forward strand.
TAGGACATGGTGTTCTTCTAGCCAATCCATGTCAACAAGTACATTGTATGACCCTAGGGGTAGAAGGTTTAACTCTAACCTAGTTGGAAAGTCGTTTAAGTCTATCTCACAAGTTTTAACTAACTCAGAGACTTTTCGTTTGGTACCTGTGGCTAGTTGTACTAGCCACGGTTTCTCATGATGTTCTTGGTTCAACTTACAAGTGTCCACTACCTTAGGGGACATATAACTTTAGCAAGCGTTGGGGTCTATTAAAACCAAAACAGTTGTGTTTGAGATCTTACCCTCAATTTCAATCATGGTGGCCCGGTATTCTTCCTGTCGGCCATCAAGAGCGGCATAAATCCTCGGTGTTTTTGCCATATCTCCTATGGTAGGTTCTACTTGGATGTTGTGTAAAACTCCATCTGTTTTGTTGGGGAAGTCTCTGTAGTAGTGGCTCCCTTGGCATTTCCAACAAGAAACAGTTGGTGGGATAGATTTTGTCCCTTTGTTTAAAGCTAGCCTGTTGATAGGTGGTGGGGGTTCGCTTGGTCGTGCTGGAAGTCGATTGAAGCCTCTATTGGGAGGAAAACTGTTGTTATGTTTACGGTAAGGTGGAGGTCTAAAGCCTGGTCTGCGGTTGTCCGTGAAGGTTCTGAACCTATCTCTGTTTCTGTTGATGTTATCATTCCTTGGCTATCCGTGTTCATAACACAACCTTTCCTTATGTAAGGTCACATCAAGGGTTTTGGGCATGTCAAACTCTATCTTTTCTCTAAAGTTTGGTGGCATCCCTCCCAAGAACTTTTCTATCTTGACTTTTTCGTTTTTGATGTAAGGAACATAGTGGAACAGGTCTATGAATCTGTTTATGAAAGCCTCCATGGTTAGGGAACCCATCTTCAGCTCATGGAATTCTTTAATTTTCTTGTCAAAGAATCTTTAAGACATATATTTGTCCTGAAATATTATGCTGAAAGTATCCTATGTTATGTCTCTCAGTTCTTTTCCATTGGTGTGTTTCAAGTCTTGCCACCATATGGTAGCTTTAACATTCAGGTTGTATATGGCTAGTCGGGCTTGCATTTCACTGGAATAATTATGAACTTTAAAGTTCTTATTCATTCCTAGCAGCCACTCCTCAGCCTTCTCCCAAGAGTTAATCTCTCCATCATAGGTTGGGGCTTTTATCTTTCTGAATTCTCCTTGTAAACTGTCATCACCCTTCCTCTTTTTCTTGCAAGGAGGTGGTGAGCCTTCATCGTTGGAAGAGTTCCTACAGTCCTCTTCCATTTATTCGGGTATGTGTTCACCCTACTCTTCTCCCTTAGGGATGGCAGTCCTCTTTGTGTGATTGTTTCCCTTTTTACAGGTGTTGACTGAGAGTGAAGGTTGTTCGTGGGGTTTTTCCCCTATTAAAGTCTGAAGCAAAGCTTCATTTATAGCTTGTTGTTCTTGTCTTTCTTGCATGTTGTCATCTTTGAAATGTTGGAATTTTGTCTATAGATCTTGCATGGATTTCATTAAATCCAAGTTGAATTCCACTACAATTTCTTGCTCTCGTGGTGGAGAGTTCATATTTCCATGTATGCTGTTGCCCCCTTCTGCATTCATTTTCAGACAATGACTATACCTGCAATGTTATATAAGTGTAAGAATAGAAAATATGTTAGTTCTTTGTCACAGAAATGAAAATAAAAAAATTTATGAGTGTATGTTTCTGTTTACTGTGTAACTGCAGCGGTTGTATTGTTTGTAATGAGCCCAATAGGACACTTAGTTTTGTAGCTAGGCTCTGATACCACTTGTAATGTCCCTAAAATTAGAAAAAATTTAAAATTTTCTGCTAATGTAATAAAAGCTATTTTAAGGGGTATGATTCGTAAATTAACTTCAACACTGTTAAGATATATATCGGTATCTGTTTGAGGTATCTTAAAAAGTCTAAGTTTTCCCGAATAACATTATCTTACTTGGTTGTAAGTCTCTTTGGCTTTGCGGAAGTGATATGCAGTAGGTAAGGTAAATCTATTGTCAAAATGCCCATACTAACGTGTTAAAAAAAAAACTTCCTGTTTACTGTTTTAAAGATCCATGTGCATATTATAAAAGTCTCTTGTTACGTCAGGTGATGTGGAATTCTTGTTGATCAAAGTTAAGGCCCATGGTGGGGCACTGATGGTTTGTAACAAAGGGGAAGGAGTACCCCCAGCAGAGCTGTCGAGAGGTAAGGGTAGCCTTGGAGGGTTATGGTCTTACTTAGCGTTTCGCTAATGTATCTATTCCTAGTTTACGTGCAGGTACTACTATGGGGAACTATTCCTTTATCATTCTACTACCATGGAAAATCAAGTTATGTGTTTGAAGTGTGGAGCAAAAACAATGTGAAGGACCTAAGTGTACAAGACTATGATAAAAAGACTAGGATTTAATGTTATCTAATTCGATGGTGTAACACTATGGAAGTGGCTTGCAAACTATAAATTCGTTGATATATATATATATTCCTATGAATTTATACTATGGTACTTGGATGGTCTTTCAAGAATCATAAATGACAAATTGGTGGACATTAACTGTCCCCTATGACATATGTATGGTAAAAATAGTTGGCATGGAAAATTTTGAGGTGTTGGGGTTTAGTACTGGCAATTTCATTCTGCGTTTTCATTTTTCTTGGTTCCTTCCTATGTTGTGTTTTCTTGGGTGGGTTTCGTGCCGGACCTGAGCTACGCTCATGGTCAAGGCACCTGGTAGTTGCTAAAACAATGGAGAATAGTAACTTGCTATCAAAGCTCAGGTGATGTCTCTCTCACAAACACCATTTCTCTTTCTCTACCTCAATGTTTAGCTGCTGATTGTCTATATTCTTCAGGGTTTAATCAGAGCAGGATTTTGAATGACAGGTGAAGGGTGGCGAGCACTTCTGTGTGGTTTGTTGTAGATAGTCAGGGCATTCCAATTCATGGGTAAGTCCATACTTTTTCCATCGTCGCTCTTTCCTCTCGTAGTCATGACAGGGGTACTGTATGTTTGTTCTTGGGAGACTTCATGAGCCCCTTGGCTCTTGTTTGAAGTCTGCAGGTCGACATTTGGCTGGACCTTGAATTTAAATGTATCTACTGTTTTGAAGGGAGCACGATGCCATGGTTTGGGCCATTGGACTTTATGGAAGCTCTAAACTTGTTTAATAGGATGATAAACTTTGGTTGTATGGATCTGGGGTTTGGAACAATCATACCACAATTTGCATTTTCTATTGGGGTTTTGAACTTGTATTAGATCAATGTAAGAAATGTATAAATTTCTACGTTTATATGTTATGGCTACGCTACCTTGTGGTTTCTCAATTGTATGTCTTCGTGTTTAAAAAAATGAGAACGGATGAGACACTCTTTCTGTTGAAGAAGGGATAATGCTTGTGCCTAAAATATTTGAAATGTTTTGGTTTGCTAACCGTGAATGTTTGATAGGATAATTCGTAACCCTGAAGCTAAATGTTATAGACCTGAAACGTTCTGATATTTGGTTCTTACTACTGTCTTTCTAAGATTGCAATACGTAGAAACCAGAAGGGTTTTAAATGGATGAAGTGATAGAGGGATTCGATCCCAGATCCTGCATTTAAAAATAACGCTTGTCTGTATGTTAATGTATACTGTTTTGACAGAAAGTGGATGTGGTGCTGATGATTGTAAAACTATTTTGATTGAAAAGGGACTATGTAAAAACCTCCCACGTTTTAGTTGACGTTGTAACCCTAGCTGCTAAATGTTTTACTTTCGAGAAAAATATGGGTCGATAGGTTAATACTACGCTGTAGTGTTTATTATGATAGCAGGGTCAAATGGTAAATTTGTGGGTGGTGTTTCATCTCTTGACTAGTAGGTTGATATGTTTAAAGAAAACGATAGGTGAAAAGATACGTGTATTGTGGGCTGTTGATCCTTGAAATGATAATCGCTGGGGTTCAAAAGTTTATAAAGTAGGTTGTAAAATGAAATGCTTGAGTCTATGTTTGCAAATCATATTTCCTTGAAATGCTTGATGCGTTGTCTCTTTGTAATGAGTTGGCTATTGGTAGGAATCGTATAGATGTTAATAATGTGGAAGTATACCTAGATCTAAAGTATAGAAAGAAATAATAAATACTGTTTTGGTCTCTTCCACTATTTGATGTGTAGTGTGACTAGGATATCTGATGTTTGTCTTGCTATTGTTATTATTTCTATTTAATGATTCTCCAGCATAAAGAGAATGAAAATAAACGATTTAAAGAGAACATAAGTAATCCCTACACTACGAATTGGTAAGATGATTCAGACATACAACATAAGCATTTAAAACAATATAATAACCCTAACCTGGAAGTTAATATGGGAAAACAAAGGGAAGTCTTCCGAAATTTAGAGTAGGGTTCTGTGATGAACCTGCAATAATTAATTAATGCAAATACACGAGATATCATAAATAATAGAACAGAATCACTTTTATATTGATCACGGGCCACTTCGAGGGGGAAACCTCCTTTGAACAAGCTCAATACAATTAACTTCACGGTGCCTTCAATGACCTCAACACACACTTATATACTAAGTATATGCCCAATACTATGAGTCAAAACCATGGGACATATAATACTACAGGACGACTTACAAAGCATATGCGTCCAATACTATGGGTCAATACTATGGGCTAATATAAACTATTGATCAACAAATACTACGGGACGACTTACAAAGCATATGCGTCCAACAACAATATACTAACATAGTAAAGAGAAGGGTTGACATAGGTTCCTAACATCCCCTCTCCCTTAGAAAAAGCTTTTTCCTCAAAGCTTTGGTTGGAGAAATTCCTGCAGAATCTGAAGGAGTGGTTCCCCAGTAGCATCCTCGAGTTGCATTTCAGGCCACTGACGCCTTTGGAGTGTCAAGGAGGATTGCTTGGAAGGCTGTAGATGAAGAAGAACCCTGCCAGCTGCGTGGAAAATGTGCTCAGAACGGTGCTGATCGGCTTGTTGTTTTAGGCGAATTCTGGCCATGTGAAGATTGTCCTGCAGAATGGGAAGAATCTGATCGCGGTTTCAAAGAACCGAGTCAATTTCCTGAACTGGGGAGCTGCTAAGGGTGTATGGAAGAAGAACTGGTGGTGTTTCTCCATAGACTGCTTCATATGGTGTCCTTTGAGATGTGGTATTGTACCACCATAGCGCTGCTAGGAAATCCATAGAAATAGTTGTCTAAAGCTGTGTAGGGATGGGCAAGGGTTTGCGCAATCTCGAAAGGAGTGTCGTTCCCCCCTTGTTGACTTGGAAAGTATCATCGTCAGCCACCATCTATTGAATTGTCATTTTTAGTCCCTGCCAAAAGAAGTTACATTGTTCCCGGTCATACATTTTGCAGAACCAATAGTGCCCTATTGATGAAGAAGCATGGAGTTCATAGAAGAGATAACCCTGTTGAACATATTGCAACCAATTTGGAACAAGCAGAGAAAGAGCTGTAAGAGAAACTGGGTCATCAATTGTGCGAGAAGGAGCATTTTCCACCATATTGTCCTTACCCTTCTTGTAAGTGATCACATAGGGATAACCCATGAGTTGGATGACCCATTTCAGGTGTGTTGGAGAGGAGTCCCATTGTTCCAGAAAAAATTTTAGACTCGGGAGATCAGTCTTGATGCAGAAATAATTCCCTAATAGGTATGGCTGCCACTTCTGTACTGTATGCAAAATAGCCATCATTTCCTGCTAAGAGGTAGATGTGGCTAAATTCTTACCGGAAAGGTCTCTTAAAGGCAATAAGCGCATTGGTTCAGCAAAGATACCTACATATCTATCCAAGGAAGTAGTGGAGACTGTTGATGGGTGCATCTGAATGGAATTGAGTTGAGCGATGACACCATGTGAATTCTTCTTAAGGATTTTTTCCAGGCGATGTGAACTGATGATGCAGAGAGACCCTGGTTGTAAGCCCATAAATTTGTGTTGTGCCCCATTGACTTTAAACTGCATCCAAAGTTCAGCAAAATCCCATAAGATGGGGCCAAGTGTGCGTAGCCATTGAATGCCCAAAACCACATCACATCCGCCTAAGGACAAGGCAAACATGTTAGAGCGTAGGCTATAATCTTCCATAGAGATACGCACATTGTGACACTTCCCCTTGCAAGGTAAGGTGCCCCCATTGGCAACCATGACTTCAAAATTGGAGCAAGGATGGACAAAACAATCAACCTGTTTGGCAATCTGAGGGTCAATGAAGTTACGAGTGCTACCAGAATCAATGAGTATGGTAAGAGAGAACTTCTTGAAGTATCCCCTGACCTGCATTGTTTATGGGGTGGTGACGTTGGTTACAGCATGGAGAGAGATCTCGGGTGGGTCATCCTGAGATGGGGTGTCAACAGGAGGGTAGTGAATGTCGACCTGATCATCTACTGTATATGTAGCTTCTTCACCAAGTTCTAAGGCAGGCAGAGAATCCACATCCAAGAGATAGAGCTTTTGTTAAACACATCTATGTCCCCGAGTGAATTTCTCATCACAATTATAGCAAAGCCATTTTTCTCGGTGTGCCTGCATTTCTATTTCAGACAAATGCTTGATAGGAGTTGGTTGAGGAGCAGGCATGATGGGAGGTTGTTGGGAACCCATATTTCTGAAGGGAACAAAGGTGGATTTGGAGCGTTGTTGAGCTGCAATCTTTTCCTCGGTCAGCTTAGCTAACCCTAGGACTTCCATCATTGTGTTGGGACAAAACATTTTGACCTCTGAGCGGATTTCATCCTTGAGACCACTGATAAAACAACTCCTATAGAATTCATCATACAATCCTTCTGTGTGATTGGCCAATTTCTCAAATTATGTCTGATACTCTCTCACTGTTCCAATTTGGTGAAGTTTAGTGAGTGCTCTTGTAAAATCATCAAAAGCACTAGGACCAAATCATGGCAAAATGAGTTGGCAAAAATCTGTCCAGTTTGGCTCGGGATGAGCTTTCATGTACCAATGGTACCATTGAAGGGCTTTCTGTTCCAAATGAAAGGATGCAAGTGGAACTTTCTGGGCATCAGAAGTATTATGCAGACTGAAATATTGTTCTACTCGATATATCCATCTAGTCGAATTAGTACCATTGAAGCGAGGAAAATCAAGCTTCGGCCCACGAAAATTGCTGGAAGAAGAGAACCTAGTGGCTGCAAAAGATTATGGCTGTCTGGTATTGTTCATGGCTGAATGCTGAAGATGGAGGCTGAGAAATTTTTCATCCAGATCTTAGAGTTTGGTTTGGATAGCTACAAGTGCTTCCTCCATGGTGTGTGCTCCTACACGGGTGACAACCATAACTAGGGCTTTTTTTTTTTTTTGGTGGAATGGGTAGAAAAACACAAATTGAAGCTAATTTAGTAAAGGGAAATTTGGATTGGGGAAACAATCTAATGGGTAATTGGGGTTTGACTAGATTTTGGACACTGTCGAAAGGACAAGAAAGCAAAAAGGGGGATTTCAGAAGTGGGGTGATAGAATGAGAAAATTTGGCAAAGAGGGACAAAGAAGCAGAATTCATAAAGGAACTCGGTGGTAAAATTTGAAGGTGATTGGGTGAAATCTGAGGAAGTTATGGCAAACCCTAAAAATAGACAAATGTGGGATTTCGGGCATTGGGAAGGGGAATTGGGGATAGGGTCCTCAGGAATGAAAGATGTAGAATGGGATGATAGGGGTTCCCCGAAAATTTCAAGGGAAACAGAGTGAAAACAAGGAAGGGATCGAAAATGGCTGGATCTGAAATGGCGACTGGATCTGGAACTACTTTCAGAATAGATCTGAAATGGCTGGATCTGGAGCGGAAGTGATCGGCAACAGTTCAACTGAAAATAGATATGGACCCCAAGTATGTACGGCTTCCTAATAGTTCAGGTGTTTCACTCGGCCACCAATGCTGTCTGATGGCTTGCATATTGGGGCAGTACCCCTCACTCCATGGCTCAGGTAAAACTGATAATTGGTTTGCCACAAACGACAGCTCTTGGTTTACCTCACGGGTGGAAACTAGTCGATCAGGTAGGGGTCGTTGCCCTTTTCGCTGGCAGGTCCTCTCAATGGGCCAGCTACTTTGGGGTTCCTGTGGTACTCCTCACAATGAGTTTTAGGGCTTATGCCCAAGTACTTCCCACAGTTAAGCAGATAGGGATTATTCCCAAATCCGAAGCTGCAACAGATGCGAAAAAAAATTTGATAGAAATTCCACCCAACGAGCCCAAGAAAGTGCTCTGATACCAGATGTGATGAACCTGCAATAATTAATTAATGCAAATACATGAGATATCAGAAATAATAGAACATAATCACTTTTATATTGATCACGGTCCACTTCGAGGGGGCAACCTCCTTTGAGCAAGCTCGATACAATTAACTTCACGGTGCCTTCAATGACCTCAACACGCACTTATATACTAAGTCTATGCCCAATACTATGAGTCAAAACCATGAGACATATAATACTACGGGACGACTTACAAAGCATATGCATCCAATACTATGGGTCAATACTATGGGCTAATATAAACTACGGATCAACAAATACTACGGGACGACTTACAAAGCATATGCATCCAACAACAATATACTAACATAGTAAAGAGAAGGGTTGACATAGGTTCCTAACAGGTTCCTAAGTTTGCTTATGGGGCGTTGTCTAGCACAGGCTAGCTTGGTAAGACCTGCTAGACCCTCCACTAGTTTCTGGGCAAAACCTCTAAGTTGATAATATTTGTAATGAGAACAATGTTGAAGTATCAATTCTAATTTAAAATACTAGGTTTACTATAACAGGAAAATGGAAACAATTAATACTACATACCTGGCTACTTGGGCACTCGATCCTTTCCTGTAGAAGCCTACCTGCTTGGCACTTCATCCCTTCCTATAGAAACCTACACACTCAACAATAATTAATGCAGAACTTGTTGTATTTAGCTAACATGTTAGGATGATTTCCTTAGCTGGATAACTTTGGGGCTACCATGTTCCTCCCAACCATGACCCTTAGACTGTTCCTGGTTCTAAATGGACCCCCCCGAGCTGGTTCCAACATGGAATGAGAGATAGAGGCCCTAGGTTCACTACTGGTTCAGATCTGGAATTATTATATAAGGCTGCTTCGGTTTCTTGGAGCATAAAACTTCTCTCTGATTACCATAAGATAATGATAATGAAAAAGATAGATGATCCCCAAAACTTGAGATCTGCCCTGTTTATGTAGGGAAGTCTTGAATTATGACTGTCGGAATAATTAGTTTCTTTAAATTAAATAATAATATTTAAAAGATATTATTTAATAAATATCTAGTCTTTTGCACTAAGACTTTTTCAATGGTTTAATCTATAAGTGATTTCTGATTTAAGCTCTTCATAATAAATATGATAACAATAATAGTAATAATAATAATAATAATAATAATTCTAACATAGGTATTAATACATTATTAATACTATTTACAAATGTGGCTGTCCTCTAAGTATTAATACCTTATTAATACTATTAAATAATGTGGCATCCCACTATGTAGAAACTATATGCAATAATGTCTTTTACAAATAATTAATCACATCATTTATTTATTAAAATTCTTAATAATACTATTAAATCTTATATATTCACATCATACTTGGTTTTAACAATTTAAGGGTAAGGTCATCTTCTTTGGACGGTCTTTCGCTAAGATTGGATAGGAACCTCTAGTCTCTTTCTTACATGTCGGATTCCCTCGTATAACATGGTAGTTCCCGCAGTATTTGATGATAGATAAAAAATGAATCATTTAATCAAATTAAATAAATGTGATGAAAGAAAAAGTGCTATTCAGAGCCTTTTCCGACTCAACACTTTGAGATCTAGTAACCCTAAGTGCTCTTCAGAGCCTTTTAACTCAACACTCTCACATGGGTGTTACACTAGTGCAATTCCAGAGCCTCTGCTCAACACTAGTGCTAGAATGTGGTTGTGAGGCACATCTAGAATATTTAATTTTCCTCGGATCCAGTATTTGTTTATCAAGCTTGGAGTGCTCCAGGGCTTAGGCCCAACACTCAATGTACCTCAGGAATTACTCCCAGTACATAAACATTATTCTAGGTACATCGGGGCTTATGCCCAGTACGTAGGTTATATGTGTGTTTCTGAGTCCCCACTCAACACACTTATCAGTCAAATCATGTAAAATCATAGCTTTTCACAGTAAGTAATCGAAGATCATCTCAGTATATTAGGGTTTGTACCCATATCAAAGCTAAAGAACATCATTAAACCATTGGGGCCTTCTCGCCCAGTATACCCTCAAATAAAGAAGTCAGTCAGGGTCCATGCCTGATATGTCAATATATAAAAGAATAAATCATAGGTGCTAGGGCTCATGCCCAATACTCAAAATAAAACATATGTTCTGGGGCCGTGGCTTAATATAACAACAAAAATAGTTAGTCCAAAATTAGGGATATTACATTCTAATGCCCCATTTCTTTTGTAATATGAATTAAATACTTTGTTCTTCATCTCCATAAATTTTTAGGTCAAAATTCCAATTAGAAATGTATAAATCTCATTTTTAATGAAAGAACAGTGCCATTTCCCCACTACCTTGTTGTGAACCAATGTAATGTTGATGGATTCGAATGGATAAGTAAAATATCAATGGTTTATTGATGAATGGAATTTTATTGATGTATTATACAAGTTTCATGTTTAGTGCTCAAGCGTTTGAAGTCCTTTTACTCAGTTTATTTACATTTGGAGAATATTTGGTGCCATTTCCCCAAGGGTCGAACTAGTGATTTTTGTTGTTGTTTGTAAATAGGTTTGCAATAGACTTAATAACTAATGAATGGTTCATTTGGGACCTTAATAAAATTCTTTAGACATACCCTACCTCTTTTCATAAATCTGAGTGGGTTTGGAGGCATTTGGGAAGCCATTTTTAGTACTTACCCCAGGGGGATTTGAACGCCAAATTACTAGTCAAATTGCATACTTGCTCTAGAATCTTAAGAGAGTTTGGAGAGGTATTTTTGTGGCCATATTCCATCCCTGAACATTATATTCAAGTCCTAATATCATTCATACACCTTCCTTGAATATTTGAAGGCATTTGGAGCCAATTTGAGACCTAGGGACCAATACTAGTCAAAGGGAAATTACTAGTAAAGTTCCCTACATTGGTCAGAATTGAAAGAGGATTTGCAGAAGTATTTTAAAGGTCCAAAAGAGTCCCTGAAACACATATTTATGTTATAATATCATCCATATACCTTCTCAGAATATTTGGGAGCAATTGGAGCAATTTGGGGACCTAGAGCTCAAAACTAGTCAAAGGTCGAACTAGGGAAACAAGTGAAAAATTGTCATTTTAATAAAATTCCTAACAAGGGACATTACAGTGGTATCATAGCATGGTATTGGAACCTGATGTTGTAGAAAATTAATGAAGACCAGGAGTCAAATAAATAAGCCACCACCCTTAGAAACTGAAACTGGATGTACTTTGGTGAAAGGGAAGAAGTAGGAGAAGAAGTGCATTCCTTGGTCACCATGAGTAAGGATGAGAAAGGAACCTTAGAGGAGAATGAGGAGTTTAGAAAATAAATGAAACCATCCTTTCAAGACAAGTGGAGGCAATTCATGCAAGGGTTCGAATTGTTGGTTAGTCGACTTGAAAGCAACTTGGAAAAAAGAATGAGAAATGGTTTTCTTTTCAAGGAAAAGAAGGAAATGGATGAAATAATTTATGCCAAAAAGGAGGAACCTAATGTAATTGTGGAACATGAGGTACATGTTTATATGCAGGTGCTTGAAGATGATACACTCAAACAAGAAGAAGGACAAGCACTTGTCTTTGTTCAGAGGGATTATGAGTTGCCTAATGGAGAGAGTTGCAAAGTCTTGAAGGAGGCACATGATCTCACAATAGTTGGACCAGCCAATTATGGAGAAGATGAATTAAATATTTCGATGCGTAAGAGTTGTAAATATTTAAGGTTGGTTCATAATTCCTCACCCCATACTTCTTTTCTATCCACATCAATTGGGGATGAAAATTGGGTGAAAGGTTTTTTTCTAATGGTGCCACATGAGGGGTATGAAACGTGGTATGAAACTCCTACCTCTCCTTTTGATGATGACATGAATAGAGCACCTCATTATTTACATTTGCAGTAGAAAATGTTTTCCCTTATGATGATACATATCTTCATGGATACCCTTATGATGTTCACTTGAGTCACTTGAAGACTCATGATTTTCCTTGCTCCTGGCTTAGTTCAATTGATGTTGGAGAAACTTCATTAACTACTTAGATGAAAAAATACAAGGATGATTGTTTTGATGCATCTTACATATTTTTGGAGAATCATTATAGGACATGGGATACTCACCTATTTCATTGGAGAATATTTGATTGTTCATTGATGCTTGTATGCACCTGGAAAGGGGTGGTCTACTTACTTGGAGGTACAAGCACTTTCATGATTCTTTGATGAAGCATCTCCTTGATGTACATTTTCATTATGTTTTTATGTACTTTGATGATATATATTTTGTACTCATGATGTTTTGAAGAATGCATACAAGAAAATGGGATCCAGGAACTATGAATTGGAGAGCACTTCTAATTGTTGGAGTGCAATACAAGCAATGGGACCCTGGGATAATTCTTAATCTCGTTGGTTTCAAATTTTTTGGGAAACAAGTAGTATGGGGGATGGATTCCCCACTCAATAAAGTGATTTTAATCAAAGTAGTGCAGAAGAAAGTATGGTGGTTCCTATCTAAAATCTTCATGGAAGCTTGAAGACTCAAAGTTGGGCAATTCAGTGGCAACTTCAAAGAATTATACAGGAAGTAGGTTCTTCAACAAACATGTTTGAAATTGCTTGAGGAAAAGCAATACTGGGAAGGGAGGATTTGTCATGTCCCAAATTTGGAATTGGGTCACAATGGCCTAATCACATTGGCCATGTTCATTAGAGTTTGTCAAATTGATGTTAAGGGTCAAATAATTGCCAAGGAGGAAAAGTACTAGTTTCCTAGGTTTGGGGTGGAAGCTTTGGGATTTGGAATAAGGGGGATAATAAATGAAGTTTGAACATTAGAATGGAATAAATATTTAATAAAGGAGCTAAATAAATATATACAAGTGAAATTCCAAGTGGCATTTGATCATGAAGACACATGGAAGAAGTGGGACCCACATATGGCTAGATTTCTCCACTACACTTGGAATCATTCTCTCACCAATTCGAATTCAAGGTGAATGGTAACATGTTTGGGAGAGTTCAAAAGGTATTATTCACTGCATGAATCATCCAAGGTCGAAATATAGAGGAAGAGTAACTCCCATGGAAGATGAAGAGGCAATTTGGAGCTAGTGGGACACTTGGGCTAGATTCCCTAGCTCTATGACAACAATGATGAAGATGCTATGACACCTACGACACAAATCAGACCTGAAGGATGAAATATGACATATATGACATGTCAGGGCTAAATATAGGTTCCAAGATGGTGCTCAAGGGATTTAGGGAAGCTAAGATGCTTCCACATGTGATTTGGTTGAAGTGGGAAACTAGGAATTGTTGTACAAGTGGCATTCTTTGGAATCTCTTCGCAACTTGAGTTGGCATGAGTATCTTGTAAGTAATTCAACCCATGGAGGACATTAGAAGTTTATAAATGTCACTAACAAAGAATAATGGAATATTTTTATCATTTGTAGAATTTGCAATTGCATTTGTGAAGAGGGAGAACTAGTGGATGACTAGTTTCTTTCTTGAGCCAATTTCGAGGGTGAAAGATTCCCATCCAAGTTGGTAATTGGAAAGGCCATTCAGACCTTTAATTTGGAGATTTAATGGAGTCTTTATTTTAAGGTGTAAGCTATAGGGAATCTCATGGTTTCTTCTAGTGCAACACATTCTCTCAACCATTTCTAGTTTTGATGGCATATTCTTGATCCTTGAGGGAGGGCGGTTTTGGTGAGCTATTGTACTCTTTGGGTGAGATTCTAATGAACCATTTATTTTTTCATATGAATTAAATACTCTTTTATTCATCTCCAGAAATTTTCAGGTTGAAATTCCAAGTAGAAATGTATAGATTACATTTTTAATGAAAGAACAGTGCCATTTCCCCACTACCTTGTTGTGAACCAATGTAATGTTGATGGATTCGAATGGATAAGTAAAATAATGATGGTTTATTGATAAATGGAATGTTATTGATGTATTATACAAGTTTCATGTTCAGTGCTAAAGCATTTGAAGTCATTTTACTCAGTTTATTTACTTTTGGAGAAGATTTGGTGCCATTTCCCCAAGGGTCGAACTAGTGATTTTTGTTGTTGTTTGGGGAGAGGTTGGGAAAAGGATTAATAACTAATGAATGGTGCATTTGGGACCTTAATAAAATTATTTAGAAATACCATACCTCTGTTCAGAAATTTGAGTGGGTTTGGAGGCATTTGGGAAGCCATTTTCAGTACTTACCCTAGGGGGATTTGAACCCCAAATTACTAGTAAAATTGCATACTTGCTCTAGAATCTTAAGAGAGATTGCAGAGGTCTTTTAGTGGCCATATCTCATCCCTGGACATCATATTCAAGTCCTAATATCATTCATACACCTTCCGTGAATATTTGAAGGAATTTGGAGCCAATTTGAGGCCTAGGGACCAAAACTAGTCAAAGGGAAATTACTAGTAAAGTTCCCTACATTGGCTAGAATTGAAAGAGGATTTGCAGAAGTATTTTAAAGGTCCAAAAGCATCCCTGAAACACATATTTATTTTATAACATCATCCATATACCTTCTCATAATATTTGGGTGCAATTGGAGCAATTTGGGGACCTAGAGCTCAAAACTAGTCAAAGGTTGAACTAGGGAAACAAGTGAAAATTTGTTATTTTAATAAAATTCCTAATAAGGGACATTAAATTTTTGAAGAGATGTGTCTTGAGCATAAAAAGTTCTATATTGTAATGATGAATATGAACTTGGATCTACTATTGTTTCTTCTCGCTACATTGGTTGGAGAAAATTTGTAGATGTGCATGAAACCGAATATTTGATGCACGAGCATCAAGGCCTACGAAAATCAGTCAAAGTTAGTCTACTTGAGGAAAGGCCGACCAGAGGGAGTGCTGACCACTGCTGGTGCAGTGAAGAAGATTGAATTTTTGAAGTCAATAAGTTGAGTAGAAGCAGTCGGGTATGCGACTGATAGATGTAGCAAAGTCAAGAGTCGACATGTCTGGGTCAATAGATGGCAGGACAAGGGCGAAGTGTCGATGGTCGACATGACTCTAACCATGACGCCAACAGGTTTAGGCATGATCCAAGCGAGGAGGAAGGCCATACTGGAAAATCCTGAAGAGTGTGAAGGAAGCCGACGGGTGAGTCGAAGCTCATAGATAGTATGGTCGACATGATGGATTACTATAGCCTGTCAGAAGGACGCATGGAAGTCAAGGAGAGTACTTGGAAATAGTTCAGGGTTGCTAAGGAAGTTAATGACAGTTATTGTGGGTGGTTGAGGCTGTGCATCATGGTAGGTGCACTGACAATTGTAGGTCTACAAAATCAGGGAGATCAATGGACAGGAGAATGCATGTCTCGGGTGTTGGAGTAGACATCGGAAACAACAGCAGCAAGGTAGAAGACTCGTGCACAGGCACAAAATGAGCAGTTCAGTAGGAGTTCAGTTGGATCAACAGAGATTCTGCAAAGCAAAGTTCACAGAGAAGATTGGTAGATTGGAGAGAATAGTTACACAAATTTCGAACCAGAGAGATAGAGCCATAGCTCAGAGTTCTGCAATGAACCAGGAGAGGGTGAGGTCGACACATTGAGAGAGCACACAGTTACTTATGTATTGTATTTGGCTAAGGCCGACAATAGTTAGTTATTTCATTCCTTGTAGTTTGCATTGTAACCGTTTCAAAGAATTAATATAAGCTAGTTCATGGCATCCTATTTACATCTTGTCTATGTGAGCATCGTGTGTTGTGGGTATTGTTAAGAAAGAACCTTTGCATATAAGGTGACTTGTGTCAGTTGGTATCAGAGCGATAATATCCTGAGAGCCAAAGGATACCTATATCAGAGCAGGAAAGTGTATCCTGCGTGCAGAAGAATGTCAGTGGTATTAAGCCTACAAGTGTGTTTATAGCTCCAACTGAGGTTGGGTAGAGTTGTGCACGACTTGTTGAAGTCCAGTTGTGATTGGACAAGTGGGAGTTTCAACCAGGGTTGAAAATGGCTCACAGAGGCACTAATGTCCGAGGACAAAGAGAGTGTGGTGCAACAGTCACAGTTGATCATGAGTTGTTCGACGAATGCGTTTGAACAATGTGAACTTTGACAAATGAAGTCGCATCGATCAAAGAAAGTGAAAGGCGTGGTTGTATTCCTGATGTGTTAGACCATAGCGACGATGAGGTCGAATAAGTGGAACCACGGGAAGCAGCAGGAGATGAAATAGAAAAACTCATCAAGCTTTTGACGGATATGAGAGGTCGAACAAAGATAGACGTACATACCTACTCAGGAAGCATGGATAAAGAAGACTTGATCGACTGGTTTAGAGAGATGGAGAAATACTTCGACATAGAGTAGATCGAGGATCCTAAATGGGTTAAGGCTGCATGTCTAAGGTTGAAGGGTCATGCCTCATTGTGGTGGGACAATGTACAGGGTGACAGTGTCAAGAAAGGAAAGGAGAAAATCAAGTCTTCGAATAGAATGGTCACCAAGTTGAAAGGGAAGTTCTTGCCGGGTAATTATGTGATTTCCTTGTTCCAGAAATTGCATAACTTTTGACAAAACGAGATGATCGTGAAGGGGTACATGGAAGAGTTCTACAGATTTTCGATTCGGTTGAGGCAAACTGACGAAGGAGAAGAATCTATCACTAGGTATGTGAACAACTTGAAATATGCCATTCAGGATGAATTGAGCATGTCGAGATTCAGAGGAGTGGGTGAAGCCTACCAATTAGCTTTGAAGGCAGAAGAGAAACTGTCAGTAAAATCTGCAGTGACCAGAGGTAGGATGACTGGTCGGGGTGCGAAGATTGTTTCCACAAAAGGAAAAAGTAGCGGTTACAGAAAGGAATTCGTTGAAGAAAGTCGAAGGACGAAAGGGATGTTGACAAGGGAGAACATGCAAGAGAATCGACACGATGGTCATGAGACTCGTGGTCGAGGTGCGTATGGTCGAAGTGGTCCATCCAATAGAAAAGGAACTAACAGACCAGCCATAATATGTTACAAGTGTCGTGGAGCGAGACACAAGGCATATTAATGCCCAAAGAACCTACATGCTGCAGAGGAGTCAAAACCGAGACATCGAAGGGATGAGAAAGTTGAAGAGAGGGAAGATTCGGAATCCGATAGTAGTGAGGATGGAAAGAAGAAAAGTCGAGCCATGACAGCCAACAAGACACTGGTTTTGGATGACAGACATGATGAGCAAGAGTCGGCATAGCGAAAAGCAATCTTTCGAACGAAGGTGCGAATCGATGAATGGCGTTGCAGGACCATAGTTGATGGTGGAAGCACTGTGAATCTTGTGTCAATAGAGGTGATCAACAAACCAAAGTTGAAGTCTCGGGAACACCCACAGCCTTACAAGATCGCATGGTTGTAGAAGGGGCATCATTTGAAAATGACCAAACAGTGCCTGATCAACTTCAGAGTTGAAGGATTTGAAGACAGTGTACTGCACGATGTAATCCCAATGGATGCGTGTCATCTGTTGGTAGGGAGACCATGGCAGTAAGATAAAAAAATGATCTTTGATTGTTGGGCCAACATAGTCACAGTCTGGAAAAATGGCGTGAAAAGGACTATTAAACCAAAGCTAGAGGAGCAAGCCATCTATAAGCATGGCGAGAGCAACTTTTGGGAGAAACGAGTGTTGATGTGTTCAGCAAAAGAATTCCTTGCGGAGGAGGAAACATAATTGGGGTGTTATGCTATCATTCTGAAAGGACCATGTGTCGAGAGGACGACAATGGAGGAGAAGATTTTGTTCGAAGTTCGAAGGATGCTCGAAGAGTTTAGGAGTAGAGTGGTCGATGAGACACCAATGGGATTGCCGCTGACCAGGAGCATATCCCATCAGATTGACTTGATTCCAGGGTCGAGTCTACCAAAAAAAGCACCGAATAGGATGAGTCCGATAGAAGGTCAAGAACTCAACTAGCAGGTCCAGGAGTTGTTGGATAGAGGGTTGATCAGAGAGAGTCTGAGTCCTTGCGCGGTAACAACAGTATTAGCACTGAAGAAGGGTGAAGAATGGAGAATGTGTACAGACTCTAGAGCCATCAACAAGATTACGATCAAGTATCGGTTTCCATTGCTGAGAATGGAAAACTTGATGGATTACCTGAGTGGAGTGAAGTACTTCACAAAGATAGACCTGAAAAGTGGATATCACTAGATTCGAGTTAGAGAAGGAGATGAATGGAAAACATCATTCGAGATGAAGGAAGGGCTGTATGAATGGTTAGTCATGCCATTCGGATGGACTAATGCACTCACTACATTCATGAGGTTGATGAATGAAGTACTAAAACCATTCTTGGGAAAGTTTGTCGTAGTCTACTTAGATGACATTCTGATTTTCAGTCGAACCAAGACAGAACACTTAGAGCATATTTGACAGGTATTGTAGAAGTTGCAGGAAGAGAAGTTGATGATAAACTTGCAAAAGTGTTTCTTCATGAAAGAAGAATTAGTATATTTGGGATTCGTAATATTGGGTAAAGGGTTGGTGATGGACCCAGAAAAGGTGAAGGAAATATTGGATTGGATGGAATCGACAAGTACAATGGGAGTAAGGAGTTTCCATGGACTTGCTAGTTTCTACATGAAGTTCTTTCGGGGATTCAGTCGGATTTGTGTACCTTTGACAGAGTGCATGAAAAAGGGCAAGTTCAAGTGGACAGAAGCATCCCAATGAGCTTTCGACTGGTTGAAGGAAAAGGTCACTGAGAGCCCAGTGTTGGCGCTCCTAGATTTCGACAAAATTTTCCAGGTCGATTGCGATACAAGTGGAACGAAAATTGGAGCAGTGGTGAGCCAGGAGGGTCGCCCAGTTGCATTCTTCAGTGAGAAATTGGATGATGCAAAGCGGATATATTCGGTATATGACCAAGAATTCTATGCTATTGTCCAGGCATTGAAGAAGTGGAGGCATTATTTGTTTCCCAAGGAATTTGTGTTGTACACAGATCACCAAGCACTGAGGTATCTGAATACTCAGTCGAAGTTGAACCAGCGGCACATGAAATGGGTTGAATTCCTACAAGAATATACATTCATGTTGCGACATAGGTCGGGCAATTCAAATAAGGTTGCCTATGTAATGACTCGAAGAGTTTCATTGCTGAACACGATGACAGTTCAGGAAACAGGAATAGAGTCGGTGAAGATAGAGTATGAGACTGACAGGGATTTTGCGAAAGCATGGGAAGCTTTTCGTGAACCATGGAGTGTCTATAGGACTCCATACTTGGATTATTTCATCCAACAAGGCTATTTGTTCAGGGGAAATCAGTTATGTATTCCCATAGAATCAGTTAGAGAGAACCTAATCCGAGAGTTGCATAGCGGCGGATTAGCAGGTCATTTTGGCATCGACAAGACCAGGGCATTGGTCGAGGAGAAGTATTATTGGCCAGGAATGACGACAGATGTCGGAAAGTGGGTTTGACAATGTAGAGTTTTCCAGTTGGCAAAAGGGAGAAGTCAGAAAACGAGGTTGTATACAACGTTTCTGGTACCGAATACCCAATGGGAGCATCTGAGCATGGATTTTTTTCTAGGATTGCCGAAGACACAGCAAGGGAGCGACTCAATCTTTGGTGTTGTCAACAGATTTTAAAAAATGGCACACTTTATTCCGTCTAAGAAGACAAGTGATGCCACAGGCATTGATGTACTATTCTTCAAGGAAATAGTCATATTGCATGGGTTGCCGAAGAGTATCATGTCGGACAGAGATACCATGTTTATGGGGCATTTCTGGAGAACCCTATGGAAGAAACTAGACACAAGGTTGTACTTTAGCTCGACATACAATCTGTAGACGGATGGGAAAACCGAGCTGGTGAACAGAAGTTTGGGAAACCTTCTGAGATGTTTGACGAACGACAAACCCAAGCAGTGGGAGAACGTGTTGGCGCAAGAAGAGTTTGCATACAACAATTATGTGAATCGGTCGACAGGTTTGAGCCCATTCCATATTGTTCAGGGAAGAAGCCCACATGGAGTGGTGGATTTGGTCAAGTTACCGACCGAAATTAGGAAAAGCACAGATGCAGAATCATTTGTAGAGCATATGAAAGAAGTGCATGAAGATGTGTGAAAGTGCATAGAAAAGAGTAACATGGCATACAAGTTTAGAGCCGATGGGAAGAAGAGACTGTAGTCATTCAGCGAGGGAGACTTGGTCTATGCACATTTGCTGAAGGAGAGATTTCCAACAAGGACATATAACAAACTGAAGCTAAAGAAGATTGGGCCATGTAAGGTTCTAAAGAAGATTTCAGACAACACTTATGTGTTGGATCTACCAAATGACTTGAATATTTCACAAACGTTCAATGTCTCAGATCTGTACAAGTTTGAAAAAGGTTCAAGCAGTGGAATCATGGAAGTGTCGGTTATCGACTAGATGGTGCATATTCCAGACTAACAGAGGGAATAAATCGTAGAAGTAATAGAGGATTGTGAAGTCGGGCATATGCGCAGTTCACGAAGGAAGGAATACTTAGTGCGATGGAAGAATGATGAGTTGCAGGAGGCGACATGGATTTCTAAAGAAGAGTTCAGGAGACTGATGGAGCAGTCGAGTTATTTTTCAACTGGGGTGTCTGATGGAGGAGCATTGGGGTCTGGGAAAATCTATCAAAGTTAATCGACTTGAGGAAAATCGGACCAGAGGGAGTGCCAATGACTTCTGGTGTGGGGAAGCAGATTAACTTGTCGAAGCCAATAAGTCGAGCAGGAGCAGTTGGGTATGTGACTGACAGATGCACCAAAGTCAAGAGTCGACATGTTGGGGTCGATGGATAGTAGGGAAAGGGCAGAGCGTCAATGGTCGACATGCGTTGAACCATGAATCCAATAGGTTTAGGCATGAGCCAAGCAAGGAGAAAGGGTTGACTAGTGAAGCCTGAAGAGTGTGAAGGAAGCCGACGGGTGAGTCAAAGCTAACAGATAGTATGGCCTACGTGATGGATTACTGTATCCTGTCAGAAGGACACATGGAAGTCAAGGAGAGTACTTGGCAATAGTTTGGGGTTTCTACGGTTGTTAATGATAGTTATTGTGGGTGGTTGAGGCTGTGCAGCATGGCAGGGGCACTAAAAGTTGCAGGTCTGCAGGATTAGGGAGATCAACGGATAGGAGAATGCGTGTCTTGGGTGTTGGAGTAGACATCGGGAACAACAGCAGCAGGGTAGAAGACTCATGCATAGGCACATAATGAGCAGTTCAGTGGGAGTTTAGTTGGATCAGCATAGATTCCGTAGAGCAGAGTTTGGGGAGAAGATTGGTAGACTGGAGAGAATAGTTACACAACTTCTGAACCAGAGAGATCGAGCCATAACTTAGAGTTCTGCAGCGAACTAGGAGAAGGTGAGTTCGACACACTAAGAGAGCACACAATTACTTCTGTATTGTATCTGGATAAGGATGACAATAGTTAGTTATTTCATTCGTTGCAGTTTGCATTGTAACTGTTTCAGAGAAATAATATAAGCCTGTTCATGGCATCCTGTTTACATCTTGTCTGTGTGAGCATCGTGTGTTGTGTGTATTGTTAAGGAAGAACCTTTGCGTTTAAGGCGACTTGCATGAATGTTGAAAGAGTTGAAGACTTGACTTTGTGGAGCTATTGTGACCAGCACATGGAGCTACCTCTTTTCCTTCATGTATGTTGGGTGAAAGTTGAAAGGATTGGCATGGATGGTGTGAATATATCTCTCTCAATTGCATTAGAGATACGTTGAAGCCTAATACATTGGAGAGACTATTAAATGGATTTGCATCCTCATCCATGAAATGTTTGTTACTGATTTTTTAACTTAACAAACTATGGATACCAAATATTACTCTCGAGCTGATGAAGATCTGCGTTGAATACAGTGAGGTCTAAATGGGACTTATATTATCTCATTTTATTGTTGCGAATGATTAGAATTGATTTGCATAGTGTTGCAGAATTGAATTTGCATAATATTTTAATAGTGCTGTAGAATTGAATTTGCATAATGTTAGATATTTGAATAGTGCCGCAGAATTGAATTAGCATAATGCAATAGATTTGAATAATGCTACAAAATTAATGGTGCTGCAAAATTTGAATTTGCATGTTGTTGTAGAATTAAAATGCAGACCTGCATAGAGCACATAGTTTCATGAAATTCACTATGTATATGCCAGATTGACATCCCTTTCTCTAGCTGTTGGGTTGGTTTTGCAACCAAGCTTTGTGCAATGGGCACCTATCAACAATGTGATAGCAGTTTCAATATTGAAAGCAAAAACAATTATAAATTTAAATCTAAATCTAAACTAGCATGTACATATAACAAATTTATTTTTTAAAAATGATTCAAGAAAAAGAAATAAAAGAATAGGTGTTTTGTATTAAGATACCTCAAATGGTGAGGATTTGTGTTGAGCAACTCCCAAGGTGAGTAGCTCCAAGCTCCAAAGGTCTCTTCTCCAAGATGCTGAAAATCGCCAAAAGTCTCATGAGAGATTTTGACAGCGTGAGGATAGGATGATCGATGGATGAAAAGTGAGGAGCCCCTACCACTTTTTTATAGTTTTTGGTGGTGGATAATACCATTATGGTTTTGAGGAAACCAATGGTATTGACCAACATGGTTTAGGTACCTTTTCCCTCCTTTTTCCTTTTTTGAATATTTTGAATATTTTTATTCCCTTTTTAATATTTTTGGGAATTCTGTACCCTTTTTGAGGGTTTTTTATGCTTTTTGAGGAAAAATATTCATTTTGAGGGGAAAAAGGGGTGTATTATGGTCTTTTGGTGACCTTTTGATGGCTTTAGAGGCTCAAATGGTGGAAAAGTCGACAAATGGGTCATGTGAATAAGGAAATGAGCTAGTGAGCACTTTTTGGGTGTTAACAGATTGCCCCCTAGTGTGTGAGGGCAAGAGCTTATCATATGGCCGATAGATATCATCGTTCTTTTGTCTTTTTCCTAGGGTTTCGGGAAGAGAAGAGACCGGTTGGAGACTAGATCCACGGCCCTTGGAAGCTGCAAAACAAACAATATTACATAGCCTCAATATAAATGAGGAATAATCTCTGATAATGGACGAGGCAGGCATACCCATGCTCGTATCAAGACATATACATAACAATTAGTCCCAAGAAGGGGGACCTGAATAATACATAAAAAATCTGCTGGTACATCATGATGGTCCAAAGGGGGACACTATTTTGGGATGTACTCATGATCATGACATGATTGATCTCAATAACTGATACATTGGAATAAAATGACAACCGTTCTGAACAAGGTCTCAGAAGGGTTGATGAACTGTTGAATCTAAAGGTGTCCAATATCTGTAGGGACTCAATGACTCTGAGTCAACTCTGAGGAGTATATGTAACTATATAATCGAGGGAGTATAAAACTGGGGTACATCTGAATACTGTCGCCATGCACAACCCGGATATCTACAGAAAAAAATGTAACTGGTTGTTTCCATAGGTAGAGTCTCAAATGTGGAAGAGTCAGGTGGTATCCGAGGTCTTCAACCAATAACTGAAAGGACCAATACCCTATGTGAGTCTCAACGATGAGATCAAGGTGTTGAAGTCGAGCATGTGAGAAACAATCATTTGGAGAGGTACTGAGGACTCTTTTCAAAATGATTTGTAGGCACTCATCATAAATGGTGATGAGTCCAAGACACAAGGACCTCTAGGTCTATCCTATGGAATAAATTTGGGTGTCATCGACAGAGGGAGACCAGCAACTAACAAGGAAATGATGTTTCCTTGATAGGAGCATCAGGTGTAGAACTGAAGTGTGGTAGTACTGATGGTAGGAATGACATACTTGTGGGGATGGGAAATAACTGGGGTCATAGAGTGGGTAGACTCAAACTTCCTTTGTTCAGAGCATGATGACATGGTTGATCTGGTAGTGTAGGGAACTGATTTGTAGGTGTGGGGATCATAGCTTTTAGGGACTGAAGGGTATGTATTGACTCTTGGTGGTCAAGCTGATGGGTGTTGGCGAGGGATTCTTAGGGTGATATACTGCAGAATACTCTGAACAAAGGCAACCAAAATGGGGAAGCTACCATATGAGTAGACGTGATCTATTGTGGCACCGAGAAGCACCATTGGGTCCTTCTTCGTAGTTTTAATGAGCTCCAAGAAGGGATAAAAGTGTGCTCTGAAATGGTACTGTCCTATGGATTTTGTGAGCCCAGGGTTGTTCGTGCTCATGGGTGATTTCATTTTTAAGGAGTCTGAAAACGATAAGAAGACTCTGCAGTGGTTGTGAGTACCGTCCTGTGGATTTTTAGGATCCCACGATGGGGATTGCTCATGGTCGCTTTCATGTTTAGAGAGTCTGAAAGCGGTAAGTGGACTCCATTGGTTTTCTTTTTCGTAAGTTAGTCTCCAAGGCCTAAAAAAGCATAAAATGATGCAAATGGAGAACTCTTCTAACCGATCTGACTAGAGTATTCCTTTTTCGTAATTAGTCTACAAGTTTCGGAAAAGGGGTAAACTTATACCAAGTAGACGCCCTTTAAGATATGTTTAGCGAGCATGAAAGGAAGCAAGGTTGCTCAGCGATCTTTTCATTGTTTTAGGAGTCAAAAAGAGCTTAACAGAAACTCCATAAGTGCCTTTCGTAAAAGGGATTCCTCAGCCCGAAAAAGGGGTAAAACTATAACGAACAAAAAGGGATTGCTGAGAGCGAGAAAAGGTCTCAAGCATCGTCATGAGTGTGGAATACTGAATTCGGTGACATAAAGATTGTCAAAAAGGGGCAATGGCCAATGTGGCATGCAAACCGAGGTGATGAGTGGCATTTTGAAAAAATGCCCAAAAATTATGGGGTGAGAGCGAGAAATGATGTCAAGCATCATCACGAGCATGGAAAACTCAATCCGACGATATCAAACTTGTCAAAAATGGATGACGACCGATGTGGCACGCAAACGAAGGCAATGAGGGAGGCATGGGAAAAATGCCTGAAAAATATGGGCATGAGAGTGAGAAATGATCTCAAGTGTCATCATGAGCGTGAAAAACTGAATCCAATGATATCAAACTTGTCAAAAATGGACGACGACCGATGTGGCACGCAAACTGAGGCGATGAGGGGGCATGGGAAAAATGCCCGAAAAATATAGGCATGAGAGCGAGAAATGATCTCAAGCATCATCACGAGCGTCGAAAACTGAATCCAACGATATCAAACTTGTCAAAAACGTACGACAGCCAATGTGGCATGCAAACCGAGGCGACGAGGGGGCATGGGAAACATGTGCGAAAAATCTGGGCGTGAGAGCAAGAAATGATCTCAAGTGTCATCACGAGCACGAAAAATTGAATCCGGCGATATAAGACTCGCAAAAAATGGAGAACAACTGAAGTGGCACGCAAACTGAGGTGACAAGGGGGCATCGAAAAATGCCCGAAAAATATGGAGGTGAGAGCGAGAAATGATCTCAAGCATCATCACGAGCACGAAAAATTGAATCCAACAATATCAAACTTGCCAAAAACGGACGACAGCCGATGTGGCACGCAAACCAGGGTGACGAGGGGGCATGGGAAAAATGCCCTAAAAATCTGGGCGTGAGAGAGAGAAATGATCTCAAGTGTCATCATGAACGCGGAAAACTGAATCCAGTGATATAAGACTTGTAAAAAATGGAGAATTGTCGAGGTGGCACATAAACCGAGGCAACGAGGGGGCATGGGAAAAATGCCTGAAAAATATGGAGGAGAGAGCAAGAAATGATCTCAAGCGTCATCACGAGCGCGGAAAACTGAATCCGATGATATAAGACTCGTAAAAAAAGGAGAACGACCAATGTGGCACGAAAACCGAGGCAACAAGAGCATAAAAAATGGTCAAAAAATGGACCTGGTGAAAATAGGAAAAGGAATAGGATCATGAAGTTCTCGCTGTGCTGATTCCAACGGTACCAACGGTTTGAGGAACGGACATCGTATGATACCGCAATGGTTGTTTGAAAAATGGTGAAATTTCTATAAATAGGGTGTGGGGCCCATATGATGTGTCATAGTTACGTGTGAGTTTGGCAGAGAAATCAGAGCTCTTTCTTGATTTCCGGGAGATTTGACCATTGGTTTTCGATTCCGTGAGTTTTAGGTAACCCTATTCGCCTTTGCCTTTTTAATTATGTATTTTTTGGTTAGCGGTGGGCCCCGAAAGGCCGCGAAATTCCATGTTGGCCTTCCAATGTGGAATATCGCGGGTTTCACGTCTTTTTTCGCGATGAACATCGCGGGTTTGGGGCTGACAATCACGATGTTCATCGCAGCTGTTGGGTTGAAAGTCGCGATGTTCATCGCAACTATGGGGTTGATAGTCGCGATGTTCATTGCGACTATGTGGTCAATACCCGCGATGTTCATCATGGGTTCTTGGATGAAAGCTGCGATGATCATTGCAACTTTTGATGGAAAAGCCGCAATGATCATCGCGGCTTTTGATGGAAAAGCCGCGATGGAATTTTTTGAAATTTTTTCTCTGGTTCTAAAATATTTTCTTTGTTTTTTGGCAGGATGTTGAGGAGACCATTGGTGTCATGGCAAGAGCGGGAGATGGAGGAGGATTTGATGATTTGGATTTGGACCGATCAGGGGGTCCAACAGGCTCTGGCTTTGAGTGGGCTCCCGAAGTTTGCTCAGATTCCACCATTGCGTTCAGTAGGACCACTACTGAACAAATTGGTGAGTCTTTGGGTCCCTGCAGAGGGTGCGTTCATTGTTGGGGGTGAGAGGTTAGAGATCACCCTTACTGATGTATACTTTCGTATCGGGTCGCCTTGCTTAGGGGAGGTAGGGGATCTTCTGTCGAGGATCCCGATAGGTTTGGATATCGAGGATCTCCTGGAGACCTTCTGTGTTACTGGGGTGATTGTGAAGAACAGCGCTTTGAGCCTGAGATATTTGCGGGAGTGGGACATGCAGGCTGTTGGAGCTTGTGTTCTGCGGGTGTTGGGTGCCGTGGCGCCACATCGTTTATCGGGGGGACAAACGATGATGGTGGATTCTGTGCTGAGTAGGACCTACTATGCGTGGGGTCAGATGTTTTTGGCTGGTTTTCGGAGAGATCTGGACAAGGTCAATCGAGAGGGGGGAGAGTTTTGTTATGCCTCCTTCTTGTGTTGTTTCTTCTTTGAGCAGGTACTGACGTTGCGGCCACGGGTGCCGATTCGAGACAGGTTGGTGAGCGAGCTGCACATGGTGTGGTGGGGGCAGATTATGCCCCGCAGTGGTGGTGGTATCCTCGGGTTCTTTTCACAGGATATGCATGAGTGATACGAACCATTACACCAAAACCTCGAGATGTTAGTGAAGGCCGCCCACTAGGATCTTAACATCCCACCACGTTCCGCAGTCCAGACTCTGGGCCAGATGTGTGCCCGTACAATGGTGTCACCTTTGAGCCATACGAGCCTCCGGCGAACACTGCAATGCCGACATTGCCACCCGCTCTGTGACTTGAACCTGGGTGGAGGCTCTGATACCAAATGATATGAACCATTACACCAAAACCTCGAGATGTTAGTGAAGGCCACCCACTAGGATCTTAACAATGAGCAATGGGAGTAGATCCCCCTGCTGATTAATGACTATCCATAAGCCGGTATGGATTATCGAGGAGATCCGGAGATGCCTCGAGCCCAGGGACAGGCCTGGGGTTTAGATGGTATGTTTTTGTGTTTTGTTCTGTACTATATCATGTGTTTTAGATGTGTTTGTTATGATTATAGTTAGATATTTATATGATGGCTCATTTGCGTGATTATGCAGATGTTGGTCCTGTACCACCAGTCGATCATGTGGTTCGTAGGGGACGGGCGATGGTGGTCATTCAACCTCCTGTAGCGGTACCGCCTCCTAATGCTCGAGGATTTGGGGCTCGTGGTCGAGGAGTTGGGCCTCGAGATGATGCCGTGGAGGGTGTGTGAGAGACACTAGACATGATCCTGGAAGGATTGCCAGAGGGTGGGTGGATGGATTTGAATCGGGACATCGTCGAGCATTGTTTTGATGTGCCTCATGAGTGGCACTTGATCTTGCTCAGAGCAGCATTGTTGGCGGCTAAGTGGAGGGATGGTGCTTGGCATGATCCAGTAGGGCCAGTGGAGGGGAGGATTCAGGTGTGAGATGGTCCAGCGGGGTCAGCGGAGAGGAGAGTTCAGGCTCGGCATGATTTGGCGGGGCCAACAGAGGTGGCGCCAGAGGAGCCTGGAGACCATGAGGATTAGATGACCTTGTATCTGCCCCCAAATGCTAATGAGCATATGGGGAAGTACTTTTTTGTACGGCTTATCTATTTTTGTATATTGGGTGCTGAGGGCACCTATGACATGTTTGACTATATTATGATGTATATATATATATGATTTGGTGTATAGTCATGTATGCACATGGATTTATTTATTGTCTATTTGCTTTCCCTTGGAGGCACATGTTATGCACGTGGATGCAACATTTTGATTTTTGTATATGCCAATGGAGGCACATGTTATGCACGTGGATGCAACATTTTGATTTTTGTATATGCCTGTGGAGGCACATGTTATGCACGTGGATAAATTTTTGTAATTTTTTATATATGCCTGTGGAGGCACATGTTATGCACGTGGATGCATTTTTGTAATTTTTTATATATGCCTGTGGAGGCACATGTTATGCACATGGATGCATTTTTGTTTAAGCACGTGGAGGTACATTTGTGTTTACTATATGGTTTGGTTGGTGTGCCAATCAAGAATGTTGTTAGCCATATGGTCTGCTACACTGTTGAGATTCCTTGGGACATGTGTGAATGAAATGGATTCAAACTATCGAAGCATTTGTTTAGTGCGCAAGAATTTTCTAAAAAGACAGGGATCGCGTACTTGGTAATCATTGTTGAGCTAGGAAACAAGGAGTTGTGAGTCCAAGAAAACGTTAAGGTGACTTATGCTCATTTGGAGAGTTGCAGCCAAGAGACCGGTCATGGCATCGTATTCAGCCTGGTTGCTGGTGGTGGCACCTACGCACACTCCGTTGATGTGGATCAACTCATGTGAAGGGGAATATATTACCCAAGTTGTGGAGGCTAGATTGGGGGACCAACGGCTTGCACCATCAACGAAACCAATGTAATAGAGTGGAACAGTATCCATTTGTGGTCATGCAAAAAAAACAAATATTTAGGTTTTTTGAATTTTTTGTGAAAAACAAAATAAGACTGTACAATAATGGATGGTGGTGTCCATCAGATTTTCTATGGGTAAAATCGCTTGAGATACAACCCGTTGCTTGGGTTGCGTAGGGGGTTTCCTTCTGAATCGGTCAGAAGGTATGCCCCTTGTCCGAGGAAAGTGTGTATAATGTATGGGCCTTGCCACATGGACACAAACTTTCCTTTTCCAGTTTTTTCATGAGCTTGATCATAGGCAAGGACAAGGTCCCCTTCAGTAAAAGTTCTTGGGTGGACATGTTTATCGATGTGATGTTCCACAATTTTAAGATCGAGGCCAGGCATCTCGGTCTAAGACCAGGCGAAGACATCATGAAACTATTGGAAGAGTTTCTTATATGCCTGAGTTTCCACTTGAGTGCATGATGCACCTAGCGAGATGAGCTCAGGTTTTCCAGGTGTGGTGGAAGGGTCGATTTGTATAATAGGGGAAATGTTGGACATGTTCCCCTCTTCGAAGGCATCTGGTGCTGGGATGGGGTCTTTGAACCAATCAACCTTAGTTGGTAGGAAATCTTTCGATTCGACTGACAGTTGGTGTTCTGCGGTGGATGTAGATGCCTCAAGGAGGAAGTATGAAGGATGATGCATATCGTCCCAAGGGTAGTCCGGTGCAATGAGTGTTTCTATAATTTGCTGATCAGTATGAAAATAATCAGACCATAAATCAACGGGTTTTGGTTTGTATGTGGTTGAAATATTATAGATGGTATTGATTTCTTCCGAAGAAGATGATTTCGAAGGGTAGATCTCCTCGATCAGGGGAGGATATATCTCTAAGTCGGCATTGTTCATCTCGTATAAGGATGTCGCTCAAGTCTTACAACTGGAATTCCGGTGTCATCATCCAACATATTCATGTGTTCTTGGAGTGCAGGTAATTGTGGACAGTGATGAGTGGCATGGCCTACGTAGTCACACAATGAGCACTTAGGGGGAATGCGAATAGTTGGGGGGTTTTTAGCTACCTTGGGGGTTACTGGGGGGGTGCGAGTTGTGGGTCCAGTGTTATAAGTTGGTGGGCCTCTGCCCCCTGTGTTCCATAACGGAGGTGGGGCGTTTCTGGACATTGATGTTGTAGTCACTATTGGGGGTGGTCTATTTTGCAGATGAGTGACCGGAGGGGGTGTGGGGTTGGTAGTAGGGATAGGTTGTACCGATTGTAAAATAACAGTCGGATTCAGTGGGGGGCTCGGAGTAGGTAAGTACCACACAAGTATCCCTAATGTTAAACCAGGAAGGTTGAGTGTAGCCATTACTAGTGAACTAATAGCTCCAAAAAATGGGAACAAGAACGAGATAGTATGAATTGACGTTGTGCCAATATGAGTAGGCACTGTTGGTGTTTGTGGTAGTGATGAAGGCTGCTGTGTGGTGTGCAATAGGGTGCACAAATCCGATGTTTTTGTTATTGGTAAAGGTGGTGAGATCAATGGAAATGTGGAATTCATAGGTGACTCGGTGTATATTCCAGGACCAATTGATGACATAAATGATGTTGGTGCGGTTTGAATGGTTTGTTCAATCATTGGTAGCACATTTTGAGGGGTTGCGGGGGCGTTAGGATCATAATATGTGAGTTGATCAATCTTGATAACGTGTCCTTCATGTGGGAACATTATGAGGCAAAAAATAGATGAAGCCACTGCTTTCATTTTGTACATATAGCTACGTCCAAGAAGGAGGTTGTAGTCTAGCTAGGCATTGATCACTTCGATGTCGATAAGAACTAATTTTCCGCCTAGTTCTATGGGTACATTCGCTAAGAGGCCTTATGGTTGAGTTGAGCGTCTGTCGTAAGCTCGTAATGACGTGGTGGATGGTTGTAAAGCGGGGGAGCCAAGTTTCTACCACACAAGGGTGGACATAACGCAGGTTGAAGCCCCTTCATCGATGATGTATCGATGGACAACAAGGTTTCAAATGTTTACTGATACTTGGAAAGCCAAATTTGATGGCAATCGAGGTTCGGCTTGGTCTAAGTCGAAAGACATCATGTGTGTGTCTTCAGGGTCTACTCCTTCGATGGCAGATAGTAGTAGTTTTCATTGTGTAGGGCATGTTTTCAGTACCTCTAAAGAAGACATAACAGCGGGGGATTGTGCTAGGTCTTCCACGACGTTATAATTGGATGCTGCGTGAACATTAGGATTGTTGTTAATCCTTCGCAAAGGGATGCAAGGGATTTTAGGTCCTCCATGCAACGGCATATTTGGTATGCATAGTGGTTGATCTAGTGGAAGGGAGGTGGATGCGTCAGTGGGAGGAGTTTCTCGGGGTGGGTCGTACTGATTCCTGTGAGTTTGGAGGTTAATGTCATTGGATGACATCATTAATAAATGTTGTGTGCCTGGATCTGTATGCTGATAATTAGTTGCGGCATAGGTGATTTGCTGCTGGGGTGCAGCAGATCCTTGTGGGGGATCCATAGGGCGAGTATTTACTACTCCCTGGTTTGGCAATGGGTTTTGTAATATCATGGGTTGTGGTTTATTAAGTGGAGCTGGCTGTCCAGTGTGGCCCTGGCGTTGGGCATCGTCAACCCAAAGTTTACGTGCTTTCTCTAAATGGGGGCAGTTGTGAGTGTAGTGTCCATAAACTCCACATATAGAACATGGATGGTTTGTTCTCAGGTTATTGTTTTTTGGATGCTTGGGATGACGATCAGGATTCTAGTTGGGAGGAGTACCATTGTTATTATTTGGAGGATTGGGAGGTTGTGGACCTCGATTATGTTGTTGGTTGTTGCCGCGGTTGCATCCTCTTCCACGGTTTTGTTGTCCACCCTGGTTGCGTTGGTTGTTTTGGTGTTGGGGATGACTGTGTTGTGTATATACTTTCCCTTGAGTAGTGGGAGAATTTTTGGGTGCCGCAGGTGCGGTAGCAGGTTGTGGTGGATAATAAGCTGGTGGGGCTGGAGGTGGTCCAGTTTCCTACTGGGGTTGTTGGTAACCCTAGGCTATTGGAAGTGTTGGGTTAGTTGGTGTAGCTTGTTGTGGGTAATACATTGGTTGTGTCGGTAAATGAATTGGGTTCTGGGTGGCTGGTTGGTTATAGTATGTGGGAGGTACATATGTCAATGGTGCTTGCCCATAGCAATGTTGTGGACAAGAGGGTCCATGGGTGTGATGAATCTGATTTACTGGAGCGTACGAAGTTGTTGCTCTAGAATTAGATGTAGCCCTAGAGAGGTCTGGGGCATTCAGGGTGCTCACCATGCTAAAAGGTTGATTTTGTGCCATGACTTGGCCAATAATACCATTAGTAGCATGTGATACCCCCGAAACGTAACCACGTGAAGAATCACCTCGTGGGACGTCTGGTATGATGGTGTAGAGATAACCTGACTAGGCATAAATCAGGTCGAATTGCTGAGCGTTTAAGATAGATTCTTCCTCTGACTGGGGTCATTTGGAAGCAATGTCTTTGGCTATGAGGGGTAGGAGTGATTTAAGAAACCAATCCAAAAATATACGGTCATCCAGTTTTATCTTACAGAGGCTACAACGCTTGCGCCACTCATGGATATGGTCGGTGATGTGGGTAGCTGTGTTTTATCTGGAAGACAACAGTATTTCAACTCCTGCATCATAGCGTACAGGTAGCTGAAAAAACTGAAGGAAAGTGGAGGCGAGAGACGTAAATGTATGGTGGGTCCCATGTGGTTGTTCGATGTACCACTTGGCTGCAGAGCCCATGAACGTTCGTTGCAACAGTCTTAGTCTAATGGAGTCATCCACTATGGATTTAGATGAACACCATAAGTGAAATGACATTATGTGGTTTTGGGGATTTTCCCTAGGTTTTTCTTCAAACTTGGGTATGTCCGAGGGGAGCTTTGTAGGCATGGGTGGCCATGTAGGGTTGTGCATGATAGGATCGTTGGTTAGCCTAGCTAGGTCTGGTAAGTTCAAACTAGACATGTAAGGTAAACTAGCAGATGGGTGTGGCATAGTGACTGGGACATAACTATTAATGGTGGCATTATGTAGTGGTCTAGTAGCCCCTAAGGGTGTGCTAGGTATTGAAGTTATGTGTCCTCCAACCGTTGTTGTTTGGGATGGGCCAGCGCTCCCAAGTGCAACATGGGTTGCAAAGGGGTTAGGAATAGTGCCAGGAATTCCTGGGATCTGGGTTGTGGTAATGAGAGGTGGTGTGATTCCTATGTTGGGCATACCCATAATAGGAGGTAGTCCTGTGTTGGGCATACCTAAAGGTGGAGTGGCCCCTGTATTAGGCATGCATAAAGGGGTTGTTCTTACCATGGATGGAACAATAGTAGAAGGGTTTGTGGATGTATCTCCAATAGTACTGGTGAAAAGTGGGTCATAATGTGATCCAGCCATGAGGTTGTTTGGTGATATTTTAGTAGGGTTTTCAGATTCAGCCTCAGAATTAGATGTGAAGTGAGGCATGTCAGAATCGGATGACTGTGTGTTTAACCGATGACGTGTCGAGTCAAGGGATAAGGCTCTACGTCGATGACGTGTAGAACCAAGTATACCCAACTGAGGGGGTTCACCCTAAAGACGACGAGATAGTCTTAAACTCTCAATGGTGAGAAATATTTTTAAAAATTTCAGTGTAAGGTGGTGATGTAAAAAACTCAAAATCCTAATGCAACAATAAGTGCAAGAGGGGAGTGAAAAAATAAAGTCTCTCAGGCCAACAACCAACCTCAAAAAGCACTTATTATAGTAGTTGTGCTATAATAAGTGGAGGGATGTAACAAAATTGGTCAAAATACCAAAAGTCAAATAGTTCCTAAAAAAATGGGTGTTATTAGACCAAAGGTGGGTAATGTATCATGCAAACACCTAACTAGAAGTATTGTGAGTCAACAAACGATATCCTCTACAAGGTGATGAAATCCAAGCCAGACAATATAGAGTGTTGAATCAACGACTAGATATCCCCCTACTGGGAGGGATACCGGGTAGACAATCCTAAAGAGTGGCAACTAGGATACGCCGTTCATGACACGTTCGGTTGGGTGAATTTGCAGTTTGGTTCTATCACCGCTCTACACCCTGTTGGGTATACACCGAGAACTTCGAAAGGTATCCTTCGGTTACTGAATGGATTGCGGTATTCCACTCAGACTTCCAGAACCAGTCTGGCTACTTCAACCCTCCTAAGGGAGAGGCCTTCCTGATAAATTGGTTGATAACCGTGTCAAAATTATAAGGGATTTTGGTACCGTAGAGGACAACCACTATGTCTCAAATGTAATAATTGAGGGGTGTTATTGGAACACCTATCCCCTCAATTCTACCTAACTACAAAATTATTTTAAGTGCTCCCCAAGTGGGGTTAAAAGTTTGTTGATTTTGAGGTAAATTTTAAGGCTTATTTTAAATTATGTGGTAGAGTGGGTGCAAGTGTGGTATTTAAACTGAAATTGATTTGCCTCGCTTGGGTGATTGATTACAAATGAAAGGAAAGACGCTTCAAGTTTTGAAAACAATAAAGGAATTTTTGAAATGTAAATGCTTGAAAAAACTATTCAAAAATAATGGATCCTTGAAATAATTTAAAGGAAAGCAAATAACATAAATATTTCAAGAAATAAATGGATCTCTTAAAAGTTGCTTGGGCAAAGTATTGAGCAAATAAACCGTAAAACCTTGATCTAAATAAAATGCAGAAAATCTTTCTTTCAATTATTGAAAATTTTTAAAAAGATTTTTAATGGAGCATATATAAATAGTAAAAGATTTAATATGGCTGTAAAAATGTAGAAAAATTAATGTTGTAAAATATGTTAAATGGGCAGAAAATACAACAAAAACTATTTTCAAAAAATTGGTTGAATTCAAAAAAATTGCATCGCGGGTTTTGGGAAAACAACCATGATGTGCAGCGCGGGTTTCGGACACGCAGTCACGATGTGCAGCACGGGTTTCGGCTGCAAAGCCGCGATGTGTAGCGTGGGTTTTGGTCACACAGTCGCGATGTGCAGAGCGGCAAATGGCCGCGAAGCCACGATGTGCAGCACGTAAAATGGCCATGAAGCCATGGCGCGCCGCGTGGAAAAAAGCCATGAGGTCGCGATGGGCCGCGCGACTGTTGGGCAAAAAGCCGCGAGGCGAAAGCCGAAAAACAGACGCCGAAAAATGAACCCGAAAATGAAAATTTCGGGCTGTTAATGGCAATAGAAAGGACCAAGATCTAGAACAGCAATGGATCTGCTGTCTAGGATGGCAAATCTATGAATTAAAATAATTAAAACTAACAAAAACTAAGATCTAAAGCAAAAAAAATGAGATCTAAGAATTTGAAGCCAGCGGAGTCGCCAAAAACTCTTGGCTTGGTTTTGCAACCAAGCTTTGTGCAATGGGCACCTATCAACAATGTGATAGCAGTTTCAATATTGAAAGCAAAAACAATTATAAATTTAAATCTAAATCTAAACTAGCATGTACATATAACAAATTTATTTTTTAAAAATGATTCAAGAACAAGAAATAAAAGAATAGGTGTTTTGTATTAAGATACCTCAAATGGTGAGGATTTGTGTTGAGCAACTCCCAAGGTGAGTAGCTCCAAGCTCCAAAGGTCTCTTCTCCAAGATGCTGAAAATGGCCAAAAGTCTCATGAGAGATTTTGACAGCGTGAGGATAGGATGATCGATGGATGAAAAGTGAGGAGCCCCTACCACCTTTTTATAGTTTTTGGTGGTGGATAATACCATTATGGTTTTGAGGAAACCAATGGTATTGACCAACATGGTTTAGGTACCTTTTCCCTCCTTTTTCCTTTTTTGAATATTTTGAATATTTTTATTCCCTTTTTAATATTTTTGGGAATTCTGTACCCTTTTTGAGGGTTTTTTATGCTTTTTGAGGAAAAATATTCATTTTGAGGGGAAAAAGGGGTGTATTATGGTCTTTTGGTGACCTTTTGATGGCTTTAGAGGCTCAAATGGTGGAAAAGTCGACAAATGGGTCATGTGAATAAGGAAATGAGCTAGTGAGCACTTTTTGGGTGTTAACAGATTGCCCCCTAGTGTGTGAGGGCAAGAGCTCATCATATGGCCGATAGATATCATCGTTCTTTGTCTTTTTCCTAGGTTTTCGGGAAGAGAAGAGACCGGTTGGAGAATAGATCCACGGCCCTTGGAAGCTGCAAAACAAACAATATTACATAGCCTCAATATAAATGAGGAATAATCTCTGATAATGGACGAGGCAGGCATACCCATGCTCGTATCAAGACATATACATAACAATTAGTCCCAAGAAGGGGGACCTGAATAATACATAAAAAATCTGCTGGTACATCATGATGGTCCAAAGGGGGACACTATTTTGGGATGTACTCATGATCATGACATGATTGATCTCAATAACTGATACATTGGAATAAAATGACAACCGTTCTGAACAAGGTCTCAGAAGGGTTGATGAACTGTTGAATCTAAAGGTGTCCAATATCTGTAGGGACTCAATGACTCTGAGTCAACTCTGAGGAGTATATGTAACTATATAATCGAGGGAGTATAAAACTGGGGTACATCTGAATACTGTCGCCATGCACAACCCGGATATCTACAGAAAAAAATGTAACTGGTTGTTTCCATAGGTAGAGTCTCAAATGTGGAAGAGTCAGGTGGTATCCGAGGTCTTCAACCAATAACTGAAAGGACCAATACCCTATGTGAGTCTCAACGATGAGATCAAGGTGTTGAAGTCGAGCATGTGAGAAACAATCATTTGGAGAGGTACTGAGGACTCTTTTCAAAATGATTTGTAGGCACTCATCATAAATGGTGATGAGTCCAAGACACAAGGACCTCTAGGTCTATCCTATGGAATAAATTTGGGTGTCATCGACAGAGGGAGACCAGCAACTAACAAGGAAATGATGTTTCCTTGATAGGAGCATCAGGTGTAGAACTGAAGTGTGGTAGTACTGATGGTAGGAATGACATACTTGTGGGGATGGGAAATAACTGGGGTCATAGAGTGGGTAGACTCAAACTTCCTTTGTTCAGAGCATGATGACATGGTTGATCTGGTAGTGTAGGGAACTGATTTGTAGGTGTGGGGATCATAGCTTTTAGGGACTGAAGGGTATGTATTGACTCTTGGTGGTCAAGCTGATGGGTGTTGGCGAGGGATTCTTAGGGTGATATACTGCAGAATACTCTGAACAAAGGCAACCAAAATGGGGAAGCTACCATATGAGTAGACGTGATCTATTGTGGCACCGAGAAGCACCATTGGGTCCTTCTTCGTAGTTTTAATGAGCTCCAAGAAGGGATAAAAGTGTGCTCTGAAATGGTACTGTCCTATGGATTTTGTGAGCCCAGGGTTGTTCGTGCTCATGGGTGATTTCATTTTTAAGGAGTCTGAAAACGATAAGAAGACTCTGCAGTGGTTGTGAGTACCGTCCTGTGGATTTTTAGGATCCCACGATGGGGATTGCTCATGGTCGCTTTCATGTTTAGAGAGTCTGAAAGCGGTAAGTGGACTCCATTGGTTTTCTTTTTCGTAAGTTAGTCTCCAAGGCCTAAAAAAGCATAAAATGATGCAAATGGAGAACTCTTCTAACCGATCTGACTAGAGTATTCCTTTTTCGTAATTAGTCTACAAGTTTCGGAAAAGGGGTAAACTTATACCAAGTAGACGCCCTTTAAGATATGTTTAGCGAGCATGAAAGGAAGCAAGGTTGCTCAGCGATCTTTTCATTGTTTTAGGAGTCAAAAAGAGCTTAACAGAAACTCCATAAGTGCCTTTCGTAAAAGGGATTGCTCAGCCCGAAAAAGGGGTAAAACTATAACGAACAAAAAGGGATTGCTGAGAGCGAGAAAAGGTCTCAAGCATCGTCATGAGTGTGGAATACTGAATTCGGTGACATAAAGATTGTCAAAAAGGGGCAATGGCCAATGTGGCATGCAAACCGAGGTGATGAGTGGCATTTTGAAAAAATGCCCAAAAATTATGGGGTGAGAGCGAGAAATGATGTCAAGCATCATCACGAGCATGGAAAACTCAATCCGACGATATCAAACTTGTCAAAAATGGATGACGACCGATGTGGCACGCAAACGAAGGCAATGAGGGAGGCATGGGAAAAATGCCTGAAAAATATGGGCATGAGAGTGAGAAATGATCTCAAGTGTCATCATGAGCGTGAAAAACTGAATCCAATGATATCAAACTTGTCAAAAATGGACGACGACCGATGTGGCACGCAAACTGAGGCGATGAGGGGGCATGGGAAAAATGCCCAAAAAATCTAGGCATGAGAGCGAGAAATGATCTCAAGCATCATCACGAGCGTCGAAAACTGAATCCAACGATATCAAACTTGTCAAAAACGTACGACAGCCAATGTGGCATGCAAACCGAGGCGACGAGGGGGCATGGGAAACATGTGCGAAAAATCTGGGCGTGAGAGCAAGAAATGATCTCAAGTGTCATCACGAGCACGAAAAATTGAATCCGGCGATATAAGACTCGCAAAAAATGGAGAACAACTGAAGTGGCATGCAAACTGAGGTGACAAGGGGGCATCGAAAAATGCCCGAAAAATATGGAGGTGAGAGCGTGAAATGATCTCAAGCATCATCACGAGCGCGAAAAATTGAATCCAACAATATCAAACTTGCCAAAAACGGACGACAGCCGATGTGGCACGCAAACCAGGGCGACGAGGGGGCATGGGAAAAATGCCCTAAAAATCTGGGCGTGAGAGAGAGAAATGATCTCAAGTGTCATCATGAACGCGGAAAACTGAATCCAGTGATATAAGACTTGTAAAAAATGGAGAATTGTCGAGGTGGCACATAAACCGAGGCAACGAGGGGGCATGGGAAAAATGCCTGAAAAATATGGAGGAGAGAGCAAGAAATGATCTCAAGCGTCATCACGAGCGCGGAAAACTGAATCCGGCGATATAAGACTCGTAAAAAAAGGAGAACGACCAATGTGGCACGAAAACCGAGGCAATAAGAGCATAAAAAAATGGTCAAAAAATGGACCTGGTTAAAATAGGAAAAGGAATAGGATCATGAAGTTCTCGCTGTGCTGATTCCAACGGTACCAACGGTTTGAGGAACGGACATCGTATGATACCGCAATGGTTGTTTGAAAAATGGTGAAATTTCTATAAATAGGGTGTGGGGCCCATATGATGTGTCATTGTTACGTGTGAGTTTGGCAGAGAAATCAGAGCTCTTTCTTGATTTCCGGGAGATTTGACCATTGGTTTTCGATTCCGTGAGTTTTAGGTAACCCTATTCGCCTTTGCCTTTTTAATTATGTATTTTTTGGTTAGCGGTGGGCCCCCGAAGGCCGCGAAATTCCATGTTGGCCTTCCAATGTGGAATATCGCGGGTTTCGCGTCTTTTTTCGTGATGAACATCGCGGGTTTGGGGCTGACAATCACGATGTTCATCGCAGCTGTTGGGTTGAAAGTCGCGATGTTCATCGCAACTATGGGGTTGATAGTCGCGATGTTCATTGCGACTATGTGGTCAATACCCGCGATGTTCATCACGGGTTCTTGGATGAAAGCTGCGATGATCATTGCAGCTTTTGATGGAAAAGCCGCAATGATCATCGCGGCTTTTGATGGAAAAGCCGCGATGGAATTTTTTGAAATTTTTTCTCTGGTTCTAAAAGATTTTCTTTGTTTTTTGGCAGGATGTTGAGGAGACCATTGGTGTCATGGCAAGAGCGGGAGATGGAGGAGGATTTAATGATTTGGATTTGGACCGATCAGGGGGTCCAACAGGCTCTGGCTTTGAGTGGGCTCCCGAAGTTTGCTCAGATTCCACCATTGCGTTCAGTAGGACCACTACTGAACAAATTGGTGAGTCTTTGGGTCCCTGCAGAGGGTGCGTTCATTGTTGGGGGTGAGAGGTTAGAGATCACCCTTACTGATGTATACTTTCGTATCGGGTCGCCTTGCTTAGGGGAGGTAGGGGATCTTCTGTCGAGGATCCCGATAGGTTTGGATATCGAGGATCTCCTGGAGACCTTCTGTGTTACTGGGGTGATTGTGAAGAACAGCGCTTTGAGCCTGAGATATTTGCGGGAGTGGGACATGC
The DNA here is from genome assembly GCA_027924585.1 of Larix kaempferi. Lineage (NCBI taxonomy): Eukaryota > Viridiplantae > Streptophyta > Pinopsida > Pinales > Pinaceae > Larix > Larix kaempferi. Next base: position 19,211,200 of record BSBM01001048.1, read on the forward strand.
AGGCTGTTGGAGCTTGTGTTCTGCGGGTGTTGGGTGCCGTGGCGCCACATCGTTTATCGGGGGGACAAACGATGATGGTGGATTCTGTGCTGAGTAGGACCTACTATGCGTGGGGTCAGATGTTTTTGGCTGGTTTTTGGAGAGATCTGGACAAGGTCAGTCGAGAGGGGGGAGAGTTTTGTTATGCCTCCTTCTTGTGTTGTTTCTTCTTTGAGCAGGTACTGACGTTGCGGCCATGGGTACCGATTCGAGACAGGTTGGTGAGCGAGCTGCACATGGTGTGGTGGGGGCAGATTATGCCCCGCAGTGGTGGTGGTATCCTCGGGTTCTTTTCACAGGATATGCATGAGTGATACGAACCATTACACCAAAACCTCGAGATGTTAGTGAAGGCCGCCCACTAGGATCTTAACATCCCACCACGTTCCGCAGTCCAGACTCTGGGCCAGATGTGTGCCCGTACAATGGTGTCACCTTTGAGCCGTACGAGCCTCCGGCGAACACTGCAATGCCGACATTGCCACCCGCTCTGTGACTTGAACCTGGGTGGAGGCTCTGATACCAAATGATATGAACCATTACACCAAAACCTCGAGATGTTAGTGAAGGCCACCCACTAGGATCTTAACAATGAGCAATGGGAGTAGATCCCCCTGCTGATTAATGACTATCCATAAGCCGGTATGGATTATCGAGGAGATCCGGAGATGCCTCGAGCCCAGGGACAGGCCTGGGGTTTAGATGGTATGTTTTTGTGTTTTGTTCTGTACTATATCATGTGTTTTAGATGTGTTTGTTATGATTATAGTTAGATATTTATATGATGGCTCATTTGCGTGATTATGCAGATGTTGGTCCTGTACCACCAGTCGATCATGTGGTTCGTAGGGGACGGGCGATGGTGGTCATTCAACCTCCTGTAGCGGTACCGCCTCCTAATGCTCGAGGATTTGGGGCTCGTGGTCGAGGAGTTGGGCCTCGAGATGATGCCGTGGAGGGTGTGTGAGAGACACTAGACATGATCCTGGAAGGATTGCCAGAGGGTGGGTGGATGGATTTGAATCGGGACATCGTCGAGCATTGTTTTGATGTGCCTCATGAGTGGCACTTGATCTTGCTCAGAGCAGCATTGTTGGCGGCTAAGTGGAGGGATGGTGCTTGGCATGATCCAGCAGGGCCAGTGGAGGGGAGGATTCAGGTGTGAGATGGTCCAGCGGGGTCAGCGGAGAGGAGAGTTCAGGCTCGGCATGATTTGGCGGGGCCAGCAGAGGTGGCGCCAGAGGAGCCTGGAGACCATGAGGATTAGATGACCTTGTATCTGCCCCCAAATGCTAATGAGCATATGGGGAAGTACCTTTTTGTACGGCTTATCTATTTTTGTATATTGGGTGCTGAGGGCACCTATGACATGTTTGACTATATTATGATGTATATATATATATGATTTGGTGTATAGTCATGTATGCACATGGATTTATTTATTGTCTATTTGCTTGCCCTTGGAGGCACATGTTATGCACGTGGATGCAACATTTTGATTTTTGTATATGCCAATGGAGGCACATGTTATGCACGTGGATGCAACATTTTGATTTTTGTATATGCCTGTGGAGGCACATGTTATGCACGTGGATGCATTTTTGTAATTTTTTATATATGCCTGTGGAGGCACATGTTATGCACGTGGATGCATTTTTGTAATTTTTTATATATGCCTGTGGAGGCACATGTTATGCACGTGGATGCATTTTTGTTTAAGCCCGTGGAGGTACATTTGTGTTTACTATATGGTTTGGTTGGTGTGCCAATCAAGAATGTTGTTAGCCATATGGTCTGCTACACTGTTGAGATTCCTTGGGACATGTGTGAATGAAATGGATTCAAACTATCGAAGCATTTGTTTAGTGCGCAAGAATTTTCTAAAAAGACAGGGATCGCGTACTTGGTAATCATTGTTGAGCTAGGAAACAAGGAGTTGTGAGTCCAAGAAAACGTTAAGGTGACTTATGCTCATTTGGAGAGTTGCAGCCAAGAGACCGGTCATGGCATCGTATTCAGCCTGGTTGCTGGTGGTGGCACCTACGCACACTCCGTTGATGTGGATCAACTCATGTGAAGGGGAATATATTACCCAAGTTGCGGAGGCTAGATTGGGGGACCAACGGCTTGCACCATCAACGAAACCAATGTAATAGAGTGGAACAGTATCCATTTGTGGTCATGCAAAAAAAACAAATATTTAGGTTTTTTGAATTTTTTGTGAAAAACAAAATAAGACTGTACAATAATGGATGGTGGTGTCCATCAGATTTTCTATGGGTAAAATCGCTTGAGATACAACCCGTTGCTTGGGTTGCGTAGGGGGTTTCCTTCTGAATCGGTCAGAAGGTATGCCCCTTGTCCGAGGAAAGTGTGTATAATGTATGGGCCTTGCCACATGGACACAAACTTTCCTTTTCCAGTTTTTTCATGAGCTTGATCATAGGCGAGGACAAGGTCCCCTTCAGTAAAAGTTCTTGGGTGGACATGTTTATCGATGTGATGTTCCACAATTTTAAGATCGAGGCCAGGCATCTCGGTGTAAGACCAGGCGAAGACATCATGAAACTATTGGAAGAGTTTCTTATATGCCTGAGTTTCCACTTGAGTGCATGATGCACCTAGCGAGATGAGCTCAGGTTTTCCAGGTGTGGTGGAAGGGTCGATTTGTATAATAGGGGAAATGTTGGACATGTTCCCCTCTTCGAAGGCATCTGGTGCTGGGATGGGGTCTTTGAACCAATCAACCTTAGTTGGTAGGAAATCTTTCGATTCGACTGACAGTTGGTGTTCTGCGGTGGATGTAGATGCCTCAAGGAGGAAGTATGAAGGATGATGCATATCGTCCCAAGGGTAGTCCGGTGCAATGAGTGTTTCTATAATTTGCTAATCAGTATGAAAATAATCAGACCATAAATCAACGGGTTTTGGTTTGTATGTGGTTGAAATATTATAGATGGTATTGATTTCTTCCGAAGAAGATGATTTCGAAGGGTAGATCTCCTCGATCAGGGGAGGAGATATCTCTAAGTCGGCATTGTTCATCTCGTATAAGGATGTCGCTCAAGTCTTACAACTGGAATTCCGGTGTCATCATCCAACATATTCATGTGTTCTTGGAGTGCAGGTAATTGTGGACAGTGATGAGTGGCATGGCCTACGTAGTCACACAATGAGCACTTAGGGGGAATGCGAATAGTTGGGGGGTTTTTAGCTACCTTGGGGGTTACTGGGGGGGTGCGAGTTGTGGGTCCAGTGTTATAAGTTGGTGGGCCTCTGCCCCCTGTGTTCCATAACGGAGGTGGGGCGTTTCTGGACATTGATGTTGTAGTCACTATTGGGGGTGGTCTATTTTGCAGATGAGTGACCGGAGGGGGTGTGGGGTTGGTAGTAGGGATAGGTTGTACCGATTGTAAAATAACAGTCGGAGTCAGTGGGGGGCTCGGAGTAGGTAAGTACCACACAAGTATCCCTAATGTTAAACCAGGAAGGTTGAGTGTAGCCATTACTAGTGAACTAATAGCTCCAAAAAATGGGAACAAGAACGAGATAGTATGAATTGACGTTGTGCCAATATGAGTAGGCACTGTTGGTGTTTGTGGTAGTGATGAAGGCTGCTGTGTGGTGTGCAATAGGGTGCACAAATCCGATGTTTTTGTTATTGGTAAAGGTGGTGAGATCGATGGAAATGTGGAATTCATAGGTGACTCGGTGTATATTCCAGGACCAATTGATGACATAAATGATGTTGGTGCGGTTTGAATGGTTTGTTCAATCATCGGTAGCACATTTTGAGGGGTTGCGGGGGCGTTAGGATCATAATATGTGAGTTGATCAATCTTGATAACGTGTCCTTCATGTGGGAACATTATGAGGCAAAAAATAGGTGAAGCCACTGCTTTCATTTTGTACATATAGCTACGTCCAAGAAGGAGGTTGTAGTCTAGCTAGGCATTGATCACTTCGATGTCGATAAGAACTAATTTTCCGCCTAGTTCTATGGGTACATTCGCTAAGAGGCCTTATGGTTGAGTTGAGCGTCTGTCGTAAGCTCGTAATGACGTGGTGGATGGTTGTAAAGCAGGGGAGCCAAGTTTCTACCACACAAGGGTGGACATAACGCAGGTTGAAGCCCCTTCATCGATGATGTATCGATGGACAACAAGGTTTCAAATGTTTACTGATACTTGGAAAGCCAAATTTGATGGCAATCGAGGTTCGGCTTGGTCTAAGTCGAAAGACATCATGTGTGTGTCTTCAGGGTCTACTCCTTCGATGGAAGATAGTAGTAGTTTTCATTGTGTAGGGCATGTTTTCAGTACCTCTAAAGCAGACATAACAGCGGGGGATTGTGCTAGGTCTTCCACGACGTTATAATTGGATGCTGCGTGAACATTAGGATTGTTGTTAATCCTTCGCAAAGGGATGCAAGGGATTTTAGGTCCTCCATGCAACGGCATATTTGGTATGCATAGTGGTTGATCTAGTGGAAGGGAGGTGGATGCGTCAGTGGGAGGAGTTTCTCGGGGTGGGTCGTACTGATTCCTGTGAGTTTGGAGGTTAATGTCATTGGATGACATCATTAATAAATGTTGTGTGCCTGGATCTGTATGCTGATAATTAGTTGCGGCATAGGTGATTTGCTGCTGGGGTGCAGCAGATCCTTGTGGGGGATCCATAGGGCCAGTATTTACTACTCCCTGGTTTGGCAATGGGTTTTGTAATATCATGGGTTGTGGTTTATTAAGTGGAGCTGGCTGTCCAGTGTGGCCCTGGCGTTGGGCATCGTCAACCCAAAGTTTACGTGCTTTCTCTAAATGGGGGCAGTTGTGAGTGTAGTGTCCATAAACTCCACATATAGAACATGGATGGTTTGTTCTCAGGTTATTGTTTTTTGGATGCTTGGGATGACGATCAGGATTCTAGTTGGGAGGAGTACCATTGTTATTATTTGGAGGATTGGGAGGTTGTGGACCTCGATTATGTTGTTGGTTGTTGCCGCGGTTGCATCCTCTTCCACGGTTTTGTTGTCCACCCTGGTTGCGTTGGTTGTTTTGGTGTTGGGGATGACTGTGTTGTGTATATACTTGCCCTTGAGTAGTGGGAGAATTTTTGGGTGCCGCAGGTGCGGTAGCAGGTTGTGGTGGATAATAAGCTGGTGGGGCTGGAGGTGGTCCAGTTTCCTACTGGGGTTGTTGGTAACCCTAGGCTATTGGAAGTGTTGGGTTAGTTGGTGTAGCTTGTTGTGGGTAATACATTGGTTGTGTCGGTAAATGAATTGGGTTCTGGGTGGCTGGTTGGTTATAGTATGTGGGAGGTACATATGTCAATGGTGCTTTCCCATAGCAATGTTGTGGACAAGAGGGTCCATGGGTGTGATGAATCTGATTTACTGGAGCGTACGAAGTTGTTGCTCTAGAATTAGATGTAGCCCTAGAGAGGTCTGGGGCATTCAGGGTGCTCACCATGCTAAAAGGTTGATTTTGTGCCATGACTTGGCCAATAATACCATTAGTAGCATGTGATACCCCCGAAACGTAACCACGTGAAGAATCACCTCGTGGGACGTCTGGTATGATGGTGTAGAGATAACCTGACTAGGCATAAATCAGGTCGAATTGCTGAGCGTTTAAGATAGATTCTTCCTCTGACTGGGGTCATTTGGAAGCGATGTCTTTGGCTATGAGGGGTAGGAGTGATTTAAGAAACCAATCCAAAAATATACGGTCATCCAGTTTTATCTTACAGAGGCTACAACGCTTGCGCCACTCATGGATATGGTCGGTGATGTGGGTAGCTGTGTTTTGTCTGGAAGACAACAGTATTTCAACTCCTGCATCATAGCGTACAGGTAGCTGAAAAAACTGAAGGAAAGTGGAGGCGAGAGACGTAAATGTATGGTGGGTCCCATGTGGTTGTTCGATGTACCACTTGGCTGCAGAGCCAATGAACGTTTGTTGCAACAGTCTTAGTCTAATGGAGTCATCCACTATGGATTTAGATGAACACCATAAGTGAAATGACATTATGTGGTTTTGGGGATTTTCCCTAGGTTTTCCTTCAAACTTGGGTATGTCCGAGGGGAGCTTTGTAGGCATGGGTGGCCATGTAGGGTTGTGCCTGATAGGATCGTTGGTTAGCCTAGCTAGGTCTGGTAAGTTCAAACTAGACATGTAAGGTAAACTAGCAGATGGGTGTGGCATAGTGACTGGGACATAACTATTAATGGTGGCATTATGTAGTGGTCTAGTAGCCCCTAAGGGTATGCTAGGTATTGAAGTTATGTGTCCTCCAACCGTTGTGGTTTGGGATGGGCCAGCGCTCCCAAGTGCAACATGGGTTGCAAAGGGGTTAGGAATAGTGCCAGGAATTCCTGGGATCTGGGTTGTGGTAATGAGAGGTGGTGTGATTCCTATGTTGGGCATACCCATAATAGGAGGTAGTCCTGTGTTGGGCATACCTAAAGGTGGAGTGGCCCCTGTATTAGGCATGCATAAAGGGGTTGTTCTTACCATGGATGGAACAATAGTAGAAGGGTTTGTGGATGTATCTCCAATAGTACTGGTGAAAAGTGGGTCATAATGTGATCCAGCCATGAGGTTGGTTGGTGATATTTTAGTAGGGTTTTTAGATTCAGCCTCAGAATTAGATGTGAAGTGAGGCATGTCAGAATCGGATGACTGTGTGTTTAACCGATGACGTGTCGAGTCAAGGGATAAGGCTCTACGTCGATGACGTGTAGAACCAAGTATACCCAACTGAGGGGGTTCACCCTAAAGACGACGAGATAGTCTTAAACTCTCAATGGTGAGAAATATTTTTAAAAATTTCAGTGTAAGGTGGTGATGTAAAAAACTCAAAACCCTAATGCAACAATAAGTGCAAGAGGGGAGTGAAAAAATAAAGTCTCTCAGGCCAACAACCAACCTCAAAAAGCACTTATTATAGTAGTTGTGCTATAATAAGTGGAGGGATGTAACAAAATTGGTCAAAATACCAAAAGTCAAATAGTTCCTAAAAAAATGGGTGTTATTAGACCAAAGGTGGGTAATGTATCATGCAAACACCTAACTAGAAGTATTGTGAGTCAACAAACGATATCCTCTACAAGGTGATGAAATCCAAGCCAGACAATATAGAGTGTTGAATCAACGACTAGATATCCCCCTACTGGGAGGGATACCGGGTAGACAATCCTAAAGAGTGGCAACTAGGATACGCCGTTCATGACACGTTCGGTTGGGTGAATTTGCAGTTTGGTTCTATCACCGCTCTACACCCTGTTGGGTATACACCGAGAACTTCGAAAGGTATCCTTCGGTTACTGAATGGATTGCGGTATTCCACTCAGACTTCCAGAACCAGTCTGGCTACTTCAACCCTCCTAAGGGAGAGGCCTTCCTGATAAATTGGTTGATAACCGTGTCAAAATTATAAGGGATTTTGGTACCGTAGAGGACAACCACTATGTCTCAAATGTAATAATTGAGGGGTGTTATTGGAACACCTATCCCCTCAATTCTACCTAACTACAAAATTATTATAAGTGCTCCCCAAGTGGGGTTAAAAGTTTGTTTATTTTGAGGTAAATTTTAAGGCTTATTTTAAATTATGTGGTAGAGTGGGTGCAAGTGTGGTATTTAAACTGAAATTGATTTGCCTCGCTTGGGTGATTGATTACAAATGAAAGGAAAGACGCTTCAAGTTTTGAAAACAATAAAGGAATTTTTGAAATGTAAATGCTTGAAAAAACTATTCAAAAATAATGGATCCTTGAAATAATTTAAAGGAAAGCAAATAACATAAATATTTCAAGAAATAAATGGATCTCTTAAAAGTTGCTTGGGCAAAGTATTGAGCAAATAAACCGTAAAACCTTGATCTAAATAAAATGCAGAAAATCTTTCTTTCAATTATTGAAAATTTTTAAAAATATTTTTAATGGAGCATATATAAATAGTAAAAGATTTAATATGGCTGTAAAAATGTAGAAAAATTAATGTTGTAAAATATGTTAAATGGACAGAAAATACAACAAAAACTATTTTCAAAAAATTGGTTGAATTCAAAAAAATTGCATCGCGGGTTTTGGGAAAACAACCATGATGTGCAGCGCGGGTTTCGGCCGCGCAGTCACGATGTGCAGCACGGGTTTCGGCTGCAAAGCCGCGATGTGCAGCGTGGGTTTTGGTCACACAGTCGCGGTGTGCAGAGCGGCAAATGGCCGCGAAGCCACGATGTGCAGCACGTAAAATGGCCATGAAGCCATGGCGCGCCGCGTGGAAAAAAGCCATGAGGTCGCGATGGGCCGCGCGACTGTTGGGCAAAAAGCCGCGAGGCGAAAGCCGAAAAACAGACGCCGAAAAATGAACCCGAAAATGAAAATTTCGGGCTGTTAATGGCAATAGAAAGGACCAAGATCTAGAACAGCAATGGATCTGCTGTCTAGGATGGCAAATCTATGAATTAAAATAATTAAAACTAACAAAAACTAAGATCTAAAGCAAAAAAAATGAGATCTAAGAATTTGAAGCCAGCGGAGTCGCCAAAAACTCTTGGCTTGGTTTTGCAACCAAGCTTTGTGCAATGGGCACCTATCAACAATGTGATAGCAGTTTCAATATTGAAAGCAAAAACAATTATAAATTAAATCTAAATCTAAACTAGCATGTACATATAACAAATTTATTTTTTTAAACGATTCAAGAACAAGAAATAAAAGAATAGGTGTTTTGTATTAAAATACCTCAACTGGTGAGGATTTGTGTTGAGCAACTCCCAAGGTGAGTAGCTCCAAGCTCCAAAGGTCTCTTCTCCAAGATGCTAAAAATGGCCAAAAGTCTCATGAGAGATTTTGACAGCGTGAGGATAGCATGATGGATGGATGGAAAGTGAGGAGCCCCTACCACCTTTTTATAGTTTTTGGTGGTGGGGAATACCATTATGGTTTTGAGGAAACCAATGGTATTGACCAACATGGTTTAGGTGCCTTTTTCGTCCTTTTTCTTTTTTTGAATATTTTGAATATTTTTATTCCCTTTTTAATATTTTTGGGAATTTTAGACCCTTTTTGAGGGTTTTTTATGCTTTTTGAGGAAAAATATTCATTTTGAGAGGAAAAAGGGGTGTATTATGGTCTTTTGGTAACCTTTTGATGGCTTTAGAGGCTCAAATGGTGGAAAAGTGGACAAATGGATCATGTGAATAAGGAAATGAGCTAGTGAGCACTTTTTGGGTGTTAACACTAGCCATCAGTTATCCTATAGTGACAAGTATTGTGAAGATAAATTGCAGAAAGAAAAGATCTAAAATTGGTTTGTAGTCAAGAAATCTTGCAGCCATTGCTACAACTACTCGAAAAGAAGAGAACTTGAAGAACTAGAACCACATGATTCAGGTATGGCATATTCCTCAATTCAACAATCGTTAGCATAACTTGAAACTGTGTTTTGTTTATAAGTTGTAGTGTTTGTTTTGGTTTTTTCATATGTGTCTTTGTACAGTACCAAAACTGATGTTAAGTCAAATTGTACATTGTATGTGGGTGCTTTTTTTTGTGAGACCGACACCCCTCAGCTTTTAAGTTTGAATCTACTAAAATATTGCTTGTAAAGGGTGGAATTGCAAGAATTCCTCAGTCTAGTTGAGTCATTGTACTTGGTCTTACTTGCACAAGGAGACCTCAAACTATCGTCACCATGTCTAAACAGAATAAACATTAGATTTGTTGAATACTCTAGTACATACAGTTGTAGATGACTTAATCACAATCAACAAAGATACACTCCAAACTATCATTAATCAACTACATAATTTGAAAGACAAAGAGGAACATGCACTACACAGGAATCAACATTCTGAACTAGTACTTGTTCAGAATAACCATTTTTTTGAAGATGATTCCTATCAACTGCCAGAAAATAGTGAAATCATGTCAGGTGTACCTCTTCAAAGTCCCATATTCCAACAGTGTGACCAAGTTGGCGATATGAAATATCAATGTTTTGATTTTCATTCTTGTCAGCATTGCATGAAGCGTAACCATTCTTCAGATTGGTGTGCGAAGCTGAACAAACCTACAAGAGTGAAACTTGCAGCAGAATATTGTACTAATTCTTACTTTGTACCTGATAGTGGAGGACATGATATCAGGATTCAATTTTCGAAGCCTTGTCCCTCTGGAAACAAACACTCACATCCTTCCTCAAGTAAGTCATGTCAAGCCAGACTAAGCCATAGTGAGTTTGTGAGGCCACCAAATTCATAGATGTGAGATTCAAAGATGCATGTATCATGAAGGAAGAAGAGAACCATGCCACCTAGTACTCATGTGTTTTGTGTCCAGTTGTGACACCATGCAACTCTCCTCTCCTCACATTATTCCTGACAAGGTGGAATGAATACCATCAATAGCAAGTGAGCTAGTACAAGCGAGCATAGGAAAGGTATGTTCATTTGAGCTCCATATTTAGTGGTCATCCTAAAACCACTGATACCTAGAGCATCTTCATTTAGTGGAATCCGGTGCAAGATTCTAGCTAACTTACTTGGAAAAAGAGTGTGAAGTTGGAAATGTTCAACATGTGGTAGCTGATCACTTCCTATTTTTAGCTCTCTAGTTGGTTTGTGGTCAGCCTAAATCCACCATTCCAAACAGAACATCTGAGCCATCGAGCCAAGTTCCATAGAACCTTTGAGTGAGTGTTGTCACTAAGTTCCATAGTTCATGGTCAGACTTAAACCACATACATAGTAAAAGATTTCAGCTTTTGCTGGCCCCTTCAGGTTGTGGTCAACCAAAACCACCCCTTTAGAGAGATTTTGTATTTAGAAGAAGGTAGTGCAAGCTTCCAGCTAACATTCTTTGAAAAGGACTCTCAAGATGGAAATGTTCAACAGGTGGTAGCTGTCCACTTCCAATTATTCATCTCTCTCCTTTTTTTTTCGTGGAATCATATACACCCTTCGGATTAAGGGGGGAAATGTTGAGAAGGTAATCCTTAGTGTTAGTATTATCCATGTGAGGAATATCTAAAGTCATTGATGTAGACCAAAAGTCACCCAGTAGTCCAAGAGTCCATCTTGGGAAGTTGAACCCAAGAGACATTCTCATTTTGTATATATGTACAATTAATTAATAAGAATAAGTGTGTTTTCACGCCAATATTTTATTTCTTATGTGTATTATTGCCTATCTTTTTGTTTAGGCACCTATGATCTTAAATATTCATAGGTTGAACATATTTATATTTATGTAGTGCCACTAAATTCATTGAATTTTTCGAAGAAACGACTCTTATTCTTCAAGTAATATACACAAGTGCACCTGTAAAAATCGTTAATGAAGGTTAAAAAATATAACTAGCACTTGATAGTGATGGTTTTTTCATGGAACATATATCAATGTGGACATCTTCTACCTAATTTTTTTCTCTCCTTTCCTTTTGTATCTCAAAGGGGAAATGGGGGAAATGACTTTAAGTATTCCAACGACCACATTATGTTTCACCATTAGTTTCATTATTCATAAAATTACATTTTTGAGTTGTACATGCCAACCCTTATTGTTGTGGTAACTATAAGCTATGAGTGCACTCGGTCTTGTCTCTCTCTTGGGAATGCCATATAACTTGTATAGTCCATATTTGGTATCAAGGAACCATTTAGCAATAATTTCCCAATTGTTAGTATCCTTTGCAACAAAATGACCTAAACATAATTGAACTTTTTACAATTTAGGGTAAGTTCCACCATTGACAACAAAATTCCACTCAAATTGGGTACATGATACACATTGGTGATCACAACATTTGAAATTCAATATCACCACAACCATAAGTGCATAATCAACTACTATAAATATTTTATTTTCCCTTGCTTCACTTAAAGAATAAAATAAAGAAGCATATTTAGCTATACGATGTGTACAACTTGAATGAACTATGAAATCATTTTAAGAAGTATGGGCATGGATGGCTTCAGAAGAAATAATAGAAGATGTATAGTTGCCTACTCTACCTTCTTGTAGTCGATGATAACATTGGTCGATCATTTAGTTTAGACATCTAATGTGTTCCTTAAAAATCTCATGTTCTCATTTAAATGTAAACATGGAGGAACTTTTGTAGGAACTTCAATCGTAGTTTTAGTGGACACATTTTCAACACAATTTATATCATGCACATGTTGCTATTTAGGTGGCAACATTTATTTTCAAGGAAGTTATGAGGATGGATGGAATCCCCATATGTTTTTCTTTCACTAGAGATACTAGAATCCATACATGTTTCTAGAACCCTTTGGAAGAAAATGTGTTCAACATTACAATTTAGCTCAAATTATCGTTTGGAGGTGAATGGTAAAATCAAGATAGTTAACCAAAACCCTGATAACCAGTTAAGAAGTTTAGTTAAAGATAGACAAGTTAAATAGGATTTGGATTTTCCTCAAATTTAAGTCACTAATGATATTTAATTGAATAGATACATTGCCATAAGGTTGTTTCATCTAATTTATGGTATGTTTGCAAATATGTCTTGTGATTTGGTCAAGTTCCATAAATAGGTACTTAAAAGTGTGTTCATTCTAATGAATTTGCGTAAAGTATCGTAATAAGTTCATGAATAGGGTTAAACACAACTACACTTTATTAATGACTTCTCTAAGAAGAAAATGTATTTGATGAGGTTGATGTTTTCAAAGGGAATATGGTAATGTAACATTTTAGTAAGGACATATTATTTTCGAAAGGGTCATACAATAAACTCATTTACAAAAATATGTGTTTGTGTAAGATTTTTAGGTAAATCTTTCATAATGCTCACAATAAACTCATTTACAAAAATATGTGTTTGTGTAATATTTTGAGGTAAATCTTTGATAATGCTCACAATTGGGATAGCTTTTGATATTTATCAAGTGTATTTAATATTCCCTACTAGTATGAATTTTATGAAGCACTGACGGACAATAAGGTAGGAATAGTAGTAGAGTGTAGTGTAGCTACTAGTTGGATCATCTAATGAAGTTTAACAAATATTAAGATGGGTGGTAGGAAAATATGAGAAAAATTATCTTTATTTTTTGGTGAAATAGAAGAGAAAAAAGATAAATCAATTGTTGTATTTTTTTACTAGGAGTTTTGTCATATTTATTAGATTTTTTTATTCGAAGGGTGTGTAGTTTAATGAACAATATGCTCATTATTTCCTAACAAAGGGTGTTTGGGCCATAACTATCCTCGATCAAGCTATCGACATAACCCATAAATTTTTTGTTTCACCATTTTGTTAATAGCCGCTTAGAAAATTGAAATAATGTGGTCGATGGTTGGGTTGTTACAAAATGACAAATTCCATAGCTACCAACATCTAGGTACAAAGAATGTTGATTTGTGATTTCTTCTGGAACTAGTTAGAATTAATGTAGAAATGCTAGAACGTATTGGTTGTGGTTTTCTCAAGATAACATGGGTGGTTTGACAGTTCATAGTCTATAGGATCTGATCCATTATTAGTGGATCTAGGTTAGTTGATTATTTTCCTATATATGTAAGTTTTATTGATTAATATAATTGAGTTGAGTGATATCTACTCATGTGTGTTGTGTGAGCCTTTATGCTCTGCACCTCCTCCTCTCTGTTTTCTAATTTGGTATCAGAGCCATTGTGGCCTGTTGTGAAGAGCCCATTGTGGCCTGTTGTGAAGAGCCCTTTGTGGCCTACTATTGAAGAGACCTAGTGGCCTGTTGTGTGAACCTGATTGGCCTGCTGTGAATGCCCATTGTGGCTAGATGTGATTTCCTGGAGATCCGTGAATACTAAGAATCCCATTGAGGCATGCTATGAGGAGATCGCTAAAGGAGCCTCTCTATGAAGAAGTTGAAGGAAAATCCAGAACATGAGAGGTGCAACCATATACATCTAGTCATGGAGACTTCAAGTTCTTGAGCAGGAAACGCAAAAAGACCAACAAGTACCATCTCACAACAAGAAAGGTCAACATGAAGAAGGAGGATTGGAGAGTACTAGGTTTGGAGTTCTAGGAAATATAAATTATTAAATTGTTAAAGTTTATTTATATTGTGATCCATTTCTCCATTAAGGGAGGATGTTAGAGATAATCAAGAAATGGTTATTGCATTTATGGACATTTTCTATATGTAGGATGAGTGGTTAGTTAGTTTCTAGTTTAGAGGATCTGGTCCTGTATTCATGGATCTAGTTTGGTTACGGGTTTCCTATATATGTAAACATTATTCATAATATAATTTGAGTTGAGTGATATCTCCTCCTGTGTGTTGTGCAAGCCTTGGTGCTCTGCACCTCCTCCTCTTTGTTTTCTAATTTGGTATCAGAGCCATTGTGGCCTATTGTGAAGAGCCCATTGTGGCTTGTTGTGAAGAGCCCTTTAGGGCCTACTGTTGAAGAGCCTTAATGGCCTGTTGTGTAAGCTTGATTGGCCTGCTATGAATGCCCATTGTAGCTGGCTGTGATTTCCTGGAGATCCGTGAATACTAAGAATCCCATTGAGGCATGCTATGAGGAGATTGCTTAAGGAGCCTCTCAGTGTGAAACCACTGCGTGGGAAAGATAGCTAAAGGAATACGGCTAAAAGGAGATCATTGGCTTGACTCTGCCCACCCGGAGACTCATTGGATCGCTGCTCAATTTGATGAGATTGCTGCCAAAGCTGAAGGGTGAACGCTGAGACCTGGAGATCGTTGCCAGTGAAGCCACAGTCTGATTGTGAAGGGAATTCCCTTTCCTGGAAGTTGCAGACACTATGTATGAGGAGATCAATGTTGAATAGCCACCACAACAAGAGGGGTCATCTAGCTCGTGACCGAGAGAAGGCTACCTCATTGGAGAGAAATGTGACCTGAGGAAAGAGCCACTGCTGAGAAAATTTGTGAAGCTGTTGCTACTATGTACATTGCACCTCAGCCACGTGAAGGAGTGATCTGCCTGTGTGGAGTTTCCTAACGTGAAGGAACTGCTTGTGCAACCATTGAAGCACATAGAAAAAGAGTTCTCCAGACAAGCATGTGGAAAGGACGCCACGTGAAAGAGGCACCATTGACAGTACCTCCTGCGAGTCTAGAGGAGCCATCATCATTGTTCTGTTTGATGTGCGTGTGAAGAGTGAGTCAGTGTGGAAGAGATATGAAGTGCTACTGCTAGAGATAAACCTGCTGGAACATGAATCTTGTTGTGAGAAAGATGGTCATCATGGAGTGAGGTTACCACCAAGGAGAAGCCCGTGTCCGCTGCTAGAAGGTATTGTTGTGGAGTAAATACAATTAAAGCTACTGTGGAGGAGCTACTAGTGAGAGGAAGAATACGCTATCAAACTGGGTCTACATAGAGGAAATCGCTGCTATCACCAATTGGGATCGCCGCCTGTCTCATAATTCTTCCCGCCTCATATATTAAATTTTATGTGCCTCTGAATTACTGGAGATCACTGCTATCACATTTGGATAGTTGTCTGTCTCTGAATTTCTGCCCGTAATTGTTGATAAACGTTGAAAGCAAGATCTGTTGCGGTTTGAGGAGAAGCAAACTATTTGAAGGAGGAGCCCCGCTGCGTGTAGTGAAAAAAGCTGACTGGTGTGGCTGCTGGCTTGCCCAGCTACCTACGTGAAGAGAAGGAGCCTGCGCTTCCATAAGAGGTGTCACAGGGGCTTCACTCAATAAACTGCTATCATAGCACGTTCATTCGTGGCATATGAAACAATACCCCTAATTTTACTAAATATTGGAAAATACCTCCCAAAATCCTTTTTTTAACCCTCTCAATATGCCTTCCCAATTTAAAAAAACCCCTATTTTCACTAGATATTGTATGTATCAATTTTTTCATTAACATTTTTTATACCCCTTTATATTTCTAGCTAGTATATTGATATGATACCCCTCTTATGACCCCAAATGCATTCTACAATGCACCTTGCTTCTTTCGATATATATTGTGGATGCACATTACTTCACCCACAATGCAATTACTCAACCACATATCATTATGATTTGAAACATCTAATGGTCTAATGAAGAGATAGGATATCACTTCTTGTATGTCACTAGAGCCAATGCACATAGCACAACATTTAGATTGCATGTTGTAGTTCCCCAATCGTTGACTAAGCCTGTTGTGGGTTACATCTTCAAGCACCGAGGGCCTGTAACAAATTCTAGGAGGCTGACTAAACCTCCCAAGGCCTATAATAGGCATGATTGGTTGGGTATTCAAGCCCCCAAGTCCTATCGAGGGCCTATAACTGGCATTGGAGGCTTAGATCCTCCTAAGGCTATTGGTAACAATTGGCTAAGTGCTATTGGTAACAATTGGCTGTCAATGACCACTGTCTCTCGACTATGATCGACTAGAAACCCACTTCACCACGAAACCCCCTGGCCTTAAGCATGCCTCAAGACACGATTTCCCTGCGTATTAGTAAGCTCGAGCCTTGCCTCAACCCGATTTCTCATCCGGCCATGATCCCTCCATCTCCATTTGACGGATATTTGTTAGCCCGCCCATATAAAAAACACCTCAAAGTATTTTGTATTGTTACATTAAATAAAAAAAACCTTTTGCCCCTTAATATATAAGCAATATAATTTGGAGGTTTTCATGAATGTTTAATACCGCAATATGAATGAACGTGGTATTATATTGCCTTCTAGTGAAGCCCTCATGAGAGGAGTCCACACTAAGTGTTGAGCTGAGTGTTGGGAGGGCATGCTAACATTGCTGCCTGAAGGAGTCATAGTCAATAAAGAAAACAATTGAATAAAAAGGTTAGCTTGAATTGGCCGCCTGGAAATTGTGTGAAGGGACTATTGCAATTCCCAAAATACCTGGTTGAGAACACCTGTGATAAAGCTACGCATGGAGAGTGATTTGGAGCCTTGATATGATGAGGAATGCCCTACTAGAGAAGAACAAATTTTAATTAAGCTGGAAGTGATGATGATAGATAATTTGTTGGATGGTGTTGCAGTAGTTGAAGCAAAAATAATTGATTTTAATGCAAAATTGAAATACATTGCAGATTGGCTTGAAAAGCCAAACGATTCTGAAAATTTTGTCTATGCTTTTGATGGAGAACACACCATGTTTGTAGGTGTTGAAGATGATATGCATCAAAGAGAGACATTGACACTGCTGAACTATGAGCTAATGTTGCAGCATTCCATTGAACAAGGCATAGTTGAAAATTTTGCAGAATTTGTAGAAGCTGAAGGCAAATCCAGGATAGTAGTATTGCAATCGAGTTCCATAACGAAAGAGAAGATAAGGAAGATTAAAATGGAAAATACAACAAGGCGTGAATAATTCAAGATCTGGAGAAGGAAACAAAAGAAGAAAAATAAGTACCATCTCATGGCAACAAAGGTCAAGATGAAGTTGAGGATTGTAGAGTACAAGGATTTGAGTCATTGGAAACATAAAATTAAATTGTTAAAGTTTATTAAGCATTGTGATCCATTTCTACATTACGTGAGGATGTTAGAATTAATGTAGAAATGCTAAAATGTATTGGTTGTGGTTTGTTCAAGATAGCATGGGCGGTTTGACAGTTCCTAGTCTATAGGATCTGATCCATGATTAGTGGATCTAATTTAGTTGATTATTTTCCTATATATGTAAGTTTTATTGATTAATATAATTGAGTTGAGTGATATCTCCACCTATATGTTGTGTGAGCCTTTGTGCTCTGCACCTCCTCCTCTCTGTTTTCTAATTGAACTATTGTTGTAGAAGAGTAAAATGGACACTAGAACCTTTTGTTAACAATCACGTGGAATCCTTAATTGGTTGTAGAACCCCAAAGAATAAATATTGAAAAAAACCAAAAAATAGATATTAGAAGTTATTTGTCCTTTTTATAAGGAAAATCCCCGAAAAAAATTATTAGGATCTAAGTCATTTGTCATTTTTCTAAAGAAAAATCATTGTTTAAGGAGTGGGCTCCACTTCAAAATTTGCATATAGATAATATGTCGAACGTATGCCATGTTTATCATTCGGAATTGGAGACCAAATTGTGACCAAAAAAATTACTCTACGTTGTGTATATATGCAATAGACTAACACCTCCACACAAGGTTGTAACAAGAAAATTTTTAGGCTATCGTAAATAAAATTTGATTATATTCATTATCATCTCTCGCTTTGTAATCACCTTCAATCTTGCATCGATTTTCTGTACCATTTTTTCCACTTTCCTATTTCACAAATTTCCTAAAAATGTTAAGAGGGTACTCTAACAATTTTTGGAATGAGCTAGAATGATCTTTTATTCCAATTTTTTAATCAAGAATTTAGCTTGTCTATCTAAATTATTGATAAAGAGTTAAATTATCCATGTAAAATAGTGGCAAAAAATATTCTATATGAGATTCTCTACAGGGAGTTTAGATTCACATCCCAAGTTGTCATATGTGAATTGATTGTCCTAATGAGATATACAATGAGAGTTCGATTCTACACATATCTACACCTAGATTCTTTGTTAGTAATTATCTACGAAATTTTCATTGGTTATATGTTCGTTTGAGAGTTAAATTCTCTACCCAGATTTTTAAAGAGTTATTTTAAATGGTTGGCTCACATTCTTAACAAGATTGTATGCAAAATCAAAAGCATATGATGGATGTTATCCGTCTTATATAAAGGATAAATTTACTTAATGTACAAAATCTTACAAGCATTTAAGATAGATGTTATCCATCTTATACAAAGGATTACGCATAAGATGGATGTTATCCATTTTATACAAAGGATAAATTTGCTTAATGTACGGATAAATTTACTTAATGTAACTTTTAAAATAAAATGTTCGAAGATAAAAGATAAGAGTGAATGAAAGACGAATATGCTTGAATTCAAAGTCGAGAATGTACATATGAAGCATAGACCATAAAACCATGTACCTTATGCATTTAATCTGGCATAGACCCAATAAACTATGTCATTCCAATTGTACGAATGGATAATCTTTTGGAATTATGTTTTTAATAAGTATAGTCACTTAACTTGTGATTGGTGAATACCAATCATTAAGTGTCATAAATAAGTAATAAGTTATCTATTATTTGTTGTCTTCCATGAAACTCCTATCCATGCATTAGCTACTAGTTATACATACATCAAGAACCAATTATTTTTTATATTATTTTTCTTTTATAATTTTTTATTTCGAATTTTGAACTATATACTTGTCTTGTCTCATCCTCCTACAATCTAGGAAAAACATAGATACTAATTCACCCCAAATTCTAAGATATAAACACCTATGAGTGTAATAATTATTTGGAAACAAAAATTAAATTACAACCATGGATTAGTTGTTATCTCTCACACTCTCTATCACATTGAGATTTTATATTTTTGTTTTTCAATAACATTTTTTATTGTAAATAATATGTCTAGAAATAAACCAATGATTTTAAATGTACATTTATGATATATCCGTGTATATTTGAATAAAACTATTATTCATATAAGAAGTCTACTTACCATATTTTATCCCAGGATTTTTTTGTTATGTGTATGTATGAGATCTTCATGGACAATATCCTTCCATAAGACAAATATGACATCTTCATAAGCAATATTCTTGCATGAGACAGGCATTCAGCTCTTAGCAACACACTAATAAACACCATACACCATATTGTCTAATATGTCATTACATTTGAACTATTTTTTACCTATACACTTTATATATATAAATGTATATATATATTTACAGTATATTTGTGATCATTAGATTAAATGTATCATATGAAAAGTCTATTTCCATATTTTATTAGATATTTTTTCCATCTTATTCTTATAGATATTTATGCTAAGTGATGCTTTTTATTACTCTTCTTTGTCTTATGCTTACTACCACATAGGACCTACCCAAAAAGATATTGATATCCTGTACACCATGTGAAAATAAAAAATAAAACTGATATTATGTACACAATGTTTTGAAAGTGTATTTAAGAAATGTCTCGGGGAATGAGGCTAAGGACAACCTCAATATCTTAACGTTCCTTTTCATTTTTCATATGGACAATCAGTTTTCAATTTGATGTGTTATATCATCACTATAACTATCAGTAACGACCAAGTACAGAAGCATTAGATGATATATATTCTAGAATATACAGTAAAGAAACTGAAGCATATTAGATGCTACGCTGTATATCCAGCATATAAATATTACTATTTCATGTGACGATCCATTGTCTTTAATATCACTTACATTCTTTGGAGAAACAGTACTGTACTTTAATTTACTTTGAAGTATGACTGTTAAGTTGCATGTACATTTCGATTCGAATAAACTGCTGGGGCTGTGCTCTCTCTCTCTTCCAATATTCTTCTTCTCTAAGTAAGAAAGGATTTTAATAATGCTGGGGCTGTGCTCTCTCTCTTCATCCATGGATGCCGATGGAAAAGACCATGCACCAATAGATTTGACAACTGTGATGAGAAACAATGATCCATCCTGGGATATCAAATAATGACAAGTGAGAAAATACTCAAGTTCTAACATTTCTATAGGATCAGAGAGAGGTTTCCTCAAATGAAAAAGACAGAAAAAGAACAGTAGAGTCAAGATTTGGCAAGATATTGAACCGAGTTTTTTATTCCCCGGATTTCGAGAAAAATATGTGACCGTGTGTTCGAGATTCATTCATATCCATTTTTCGTAACACGACAGGATATACTCCATAGCTACTCCAGAAAATGTGAGCCAAGCTGTCCGCATTAAGGATAGCACCCAAAATCAAATGAAGTATTATTTATTTATTAATAAAATCGAAATGTTACCTCGCCGGGCCGCCATTGTAGATATTGCCATGGTCTTCACCACTGTTGCCGTGGCTACAGTCCAGATCAGTCATCAACCATACGTTAATACGTTAATTATTTTGCATGGTCTACACTAAATATATTTTGATACCATCGGAAAAGTTTCTTTTATATCTAATATGGTCTCCACCGTCGTGTTTCTATAGCATCAATTCCATTGTAAAATCGTCCAAATGAAATAAGCATACCAGACTTGTTATCTTGATCCTTCTTCTATGCATTTTTTGTAATATCCCTTTCCAACGATCACTATATATGGGTGACTAAGTTGTCTATTGATTCCAATAAGCCATAGTTTCCTTTAAAAAAAATGATTATTGAGTATTTAAAAAAGTGATTTGAACAATAAAGTGAATAAGACCTTATAAAGTCACATGCATTAATGAATGAGCCATAGTCTATTAAGAAAGGAGGATTAATAGATTAATTATTTGATTTCATTGGAAGAAAAAAAATGGCATTGATGACATTGAGTAATTAAAAATATATATAAAAAATAATGTGAATACAACCTTATAAAGTGTCTTTAATCACTTAAGTGAAGTACAAAGGTAAAAGTGACCGACTGAAACTGGTAAAGTGAGTCTAGAAAAGGAAAATTGACTAATTTCTCATTCATTGAGGACACTTTCACTAGCTCTTGTGGATTTTTCTCTGGGGACAAAAAGCCTAAGGGGGAACTTGGTTTTACTCGTGAAACTATTCTTCCTAGTTGAGCAAAGAGGGATATATCATTCAGATCTCTCCATCTCTCCATTGTGTTTCATTGCCATTGTGATTCCGGTTTATGGAAGAGAATGAATTTACTTGTAGATCTGTGATGTTTTTTTATTAAGTTTCAAATAGTCCTTGAAGAGGGGCACACTTACTAAGGAGGATTGACTAGTTTTGAAGAAGAACGAAGCTCAAATATAGATTTTCTTGCCATATTCATTGTTTACTATCAAAGAAGATTCATTTTTGTTGAGTATGATATCAAGAAGGGAATGTTGGACTTTAGAGAGAAGTCATGGACTATATTGAGGAAGGGAAAGCTCTCTTGGGGGGACGTTCACTTAGATTTAAAGCAAAGAACAAGCCACAATGATTCTAGGGTTCGTAGCACCCATTTGAGGAGGGGGCGCACCCATTGTTTGGAGGGAAATTGGATTAGAAAGGGCCCTAAAATAGAACCAGACACTACTACGAACCTATTTGTTGGTTTAGTGTGTCATTTCGTGGTTGCAAGGAACCATTTGAAGTCTAAACATAAAGCACATATATTACAGTCCAAATTGTGACCATCTCTGGACTACTATGGGGTCGAGGTTCCTCTTGTGGGTGTCATGTTCTTTACTTTGGGGGATGCCACTTCTTAAGGAGGTTGAGTTATCTTCTGGGAATGATGCAATTTCTTGTGGGGAGTCCACTTGCACTAGGATGCCCTTCCTTGGACATTGAATACTCAAAGAAATAACTCAAGCAGAGATCTGGGCATGTAGACTACATCTTAGTGCTACCTCAGAGGATTTTATTGGTGCTCTATGACTGTAACTTGGTGATTATATTTAAAGGTTGTCCTTGGTCTACTGCAGAAATATGAATTTTGGGCGTGAAAGAAGGTTTCCACAACTGTTAGAGAACCTGTTAGCTACTGCTGCCACCAAAAACAAACTTATCCATCCTATCGTCATTAGATATAGGCATGATAATTGTTAAAACATGCGGATTTTCCATAGTTGAAAGCAGTATGTGAACTGTTGTTCAAGCATGTATTTGGAGGTCAGTTATTTGTACTAAAATAAATCAGGGTGATTCCATGAAGATGGGTAACTCTTTTTGGCCAAATATGACGGTGAAAAACAAAAATTTTACCCATGTATTAAATTGAAGCCTTCGAAACTCATATTTGCTAAATGAATTTTGACATGCGGTTGAAAAACGAAATGTAGAGAATTATGTTGGCTTTCTAATGATATTTTTTTTTAAATATACCAATGTCATACGAAATGTAGAGAATTATGTTGGCTTTCCAATGATATTTTTTTTAAATATACCAATGTCAATTTATCGTGTCGAATTTTCATTTAATGAAACGTGTGTACTTAAAAATTTGAAAAGCAATTGACAAGCAGCTTGTGTGTGTGCACTATAATTTAATGTTAAAATAATAATTTTAAAAAATGAAATATGTAAACATGATGTAGACAGAATGCACTAGTGCTTACATATTTTTCTTTTAATTTTTCTTGGAAAATTATATTTATTATTATTTTTTGAAATTGACCAATGAATATTTGAGTCGCATTTGGCACACATGTGTGTGTGTGCACGAAATATTTTGATTGTTTACATAATTTGCAAAACTAAAAATACCCTTTTGAAGAAGACGCGTTTATATAGTGCTTGTGTATTTTTTCAAATTTTTTGGATGTGTATTTTGAATGTTGTGGATTTATCTTTGAGCTCAATCGAAGTTGTCGGCGGGGTTTTTTAGGGCAATTTTTATTAGAAATTTAAAAACAAAAGACATACGAAGATAAAAATTTGTAAATTTTGTGTCTATGGATAGAGGATTCATTGACGAATCCAATGGTATCAAGTCCTCCTATTAATGTGCATTTAATGACATTGTTTAACTCTCTGGAAGGTAGACAAAACTTTCATTCTGTAGTGAAAAGGGATCTCGGCCTGTTTTTTAAGCCCTCGATCAAGATCGAGGTATTTAAAATACCTTGATCGAGGGTTTAACAAGACCTCATTCGAGGGTTTTAACAAGACCTCAATCGAGGTATGTTCAAGCCCTTGGTCGAGGGTCTGTAAAATAAGCTCGATCAAGGGTTTGTCTGTGTAAAAAAAATATAAAAACGAACCCGGGAAGGGAGTTGGACAATTAATGTTGCCAACTACCATTCCCTCATAAAAATATCAACCAACCTCTATATATTCAGCAAACAATTCATCAAAAACACTAATTTAACTCATTTAACTCATTGCTAGTTTATTTTCAATTAGAGCTTTGCCATTTTGATGTTGTTGAATTAGAGCTTTGTCATTTTGATATTGTGGAATTAGAGCTCAATAGACATGTAATATTTCTTTGTAGACATATTTCAAGATTTCATACTAACATATTGTTGTTTGTTATAACAATTTGAAGAAATTTTTGTTTGTTTTCATTGTAGATTGATGGGGAGTCAAAGAAAAAGACAAAGAAAATATGCTAGACAACAAAATGATAATGAAGAGCGTGAGAGGAATAGAGAACGAATGAGACAACAAAGAGCAAGCTTGAGAGAAGAAGAAGATGTACATTTGGTGCAACAAATTCCAATGGAGGAGAACCAAGGTAAATTATTGAATTACATGCTACCATAATTTAAATATCTTGCTACATAATTTATAAAATTAGTAACAATTTTCCAATAAATTTAACGAAATTTCATAATTTAATTTGTTTCATATTTATTTGTAATGATAAATTCTTATTTACTTCATCCATTTGTTTTTTAAATTTCAAAGTTTGCAACAATTTTTATGTTAAATGAACAATTTTCAAGGGGATAACAAATGTTATTGGAACAATTTTCAAATGAAACATGTACATTTAGATTCCATTTCCATGTTAGTATGTACATATTTTTAACTATTTTCAAATTATTTCAAAGGTGCTAACAATTTTCAAATTATTTCAAAATTGCTAACAATTTTCAAATTATTTCAAAGTTACTAACAATTAACAATTTCCAAAATATTTAAAAGTTGCTAACAATTTTCAATTTTATTGTCCAACAATTTTCAAATGAAATGTACACTTGGATTCTATTTTTAAGTTAAAATGTATGTACATATTAACTATTTTCAAATTTCTAAGTTACTAACAATTCTCAATGTTATTAGAATAATTTTCAAATTAAATGTACACTTGGACACTATTTTGAAGTTAAAATGTACATATTTAACTAATTGCAATTTTCTAAGTTACTAACAATTTCAAGTTAAATGTAATTTCAATTCTTGTTTTGTTATTTGTTAAAAAAATATAAATGTATAGCCTCAATGTGAGCTCCAAGTCTCAACATTTGTTGATTGAAATAACTATTAATGTCTAATTTTAACTTACCCTCATTTTATTTGAAATGAACATTATGATAGTTATATATTAGTTAGAAAATTCAATTTGAAAACAAATAAATGAATATTTTCATAGTTATGGTGGTTGACAATATTTTCATAGTTATGGTGG
This sequence comes from Larix kaempferi, assembly GCA_027924585.1. Classification (NCBI taxonomy): domain Eukaryota; kingdom Viridiplantae; phylum Streptophyta; class Pinopsida; order Pinales; family Pinaceae; genus Larix; species Larix kaempferi. The sequence continues at coordinate 19,236,343 of BSBM01001048.1, forward strand.
TTGGCAATATTTTAATAGTTGTGAATATTTGAAAAGAAATGAATGTTCAAAGAGCTAAATTATAATGCTTACTAAAAAAAATTCCATTTAAAGGTAGGATTTTAATGTGTGCAATGTTGTAAATTTGAGATAAATGTGTTTTTGTTATTTATTTAAATTTCTAAGGTTTATAATCAAATCAACTTACACTTCAAAATATTTTCATAGTTAATGTATTTCCAATTCATGTACCAATTTTTTCTATGCATTAATGTAGGGATAAGTTAACTTTTTTTCCTATAGCAGGTATGTAATTTATATTTCAAAAATTTTAACAATTTTCAAGTTAAATTGATAGTTATGTATAATTAGTTGGAAAATTCAATTGACACTCAATTTTCAATTTGTCAATTTCTACATCAAATTTCAAGTTACTAGAAATTTTAAAGTTCAATGCACAAGTATATCAACTTATTAATATTTATCTTGAGTTAAATATATATACTTCATTTTCAAACTTTACTAGCAATTCTCAAACTAAATGTACAATTTCAAGTTACATGTACATATTTAGTTATTTGAAATTAAGTTACAAACAATTTTCTTGTTTTACTGTATTTTCAATACTTGTATCGAATCTTTCTCAAGTCACTAGCAATTTTCAATTTGTTAATTTACATGTAATAAATTTCAAATTACTAGCAATTTTAAAGTTAAATGTACAAGTTACTACCAATTTCAAGTTACAAGCAATTTCAAATTTCAAGTCACTAGCAATTTCAATTTTTACTTAGAACAATTCTCAAGCTAAATGTATTAGTTGGAAAAATTCAATTCACACGCAATTCTCAATTTTTCAATTTCCACGTCAAATTTCAAGTTACTAGCAATTTTAAAGTTCAATGCACAACTATTAAATAACATATTTTCAATTTGTTAATTTACATGTTGTGTAGGGAGAGATTATGGTCAGACATCACATCATGGTGATCAAGAATCACATGACCCTGTGCCCCTCATAATCCTGATCAGCCATCAGATGACACCTTTCTCTCTCACATTGAAAGTCTAATTGGGATTTGCAGTGGGGTTGGAAGGGGTGGAAATTTTCTAGAGGATTATGCAGTTATTTATGCACAAGAAGAGATTGGGAACTCGATCCCTAGTCGGAGAGTTAGAGAGCATGTCAGTAACATAATCAAGTCATATTTTGAACAACATTCAACGATGACATAAGCTCAAATCCTACATTGGTTGATAAAACACAAAAAATTGAAACGTGCCACAAAGTTGTTGGGATTTCAAGATGTTAAACCAAAAAAGACATGCAAGAATGCAATAGAAAATGTAAGAACTGCATTATCTTCATTTGGAAAATCAAGAAACAATGATACTCGACCTGCTCATAGGGTAATTACAATGACTATTGTGGCACAAAGCACCTCAAGAAATCGAATGGTATTAGCAATGGCATCATTGCTCAATGTTTCAAAAAGAACATTGCTCAAATATACTAAATTCAGGGTCCGAATAGATGAAAATGATGAAGCAGCTTGTTGGGCTCTTAATTGTAGGGAACCCTATCGAGGCAGGATGGTAGCAGGCATTAGAGATAAGGTGATAGAGTTTTGGGATAACCATTCTCGTGCTATTCCAGATCGAAAGCATGTCCTGCGACAACGTTTATCTAGAGGCATTTATCAATGTTATTTTTTCAGCATTTAATTCAATCTAATCTAGGATCTTAATTGATAGAACAACATGTACATCATATCAAACACAAGAGACAAGAGACACAAAACATTTCACCAGGGAAAACCAAGGAGGTGAAAAAATCCCACAACTTCCTCAGAGATAGAATGAGTATCAATACAAAGATCACAAAGATCAAACCCCACAACAAGACATATTCTCCTAGCAGCTCCTCCTCCTCCACTTGTGTGCATTCCTCCTCTCTCTCACTAATGCAAAGTGAGTGAGTGTGTGAATGAACAAATGAAAGAGTCACACTCTCTATTTATACTTTACTTTCACTTGACCTTTACTCAACTAGGTCAGCCCTAACTTAACCACTTAACATAATGCTGACTAGGCTGACCCCACTAGGGTGGTCTAATAACCCTTTAACCCAGATGACTCATAGAGGGCCAACCCCACCAAGGTGCTCTAATAACCCATCAAGTATAATTTACGACACTTACAATATGACTTGTGACACTTGCAAGTACAAATGAAGACACTTCCAATCAAAAGAATAATACATCTCCGTTGGGGATACAATAAAGTACAAATGTAATACATAGAAGAATATCTTATGAAGTTACAAATACATCAACACTCCCTCTTAACTACTCAGGTATTCTCTTGACATAGGTCATCAATACATATTGGCACAAGTCTTCAATTCTGGAGCTGTATCATCGTCACTGGATCACGAAACATCATCGTCACTGCTTCTGTACTCATCATCTTGATTACTGGGCTATCTCTCAATTCTTCTCGTCATAGGAAGTTTTACAAAGCCAACCCTTTTCCATGCTGGTTGTAGGCCTAACCTGCTGTAGGTTTTCAACATCTCTAGCCAGCCTATGGAATGTGCATCAACAAAACCTCAAAAGAGAATCCCATGACTTTTACGAGCACACAGCTCAACCCATCGGATCTCCCAGAATCTCTTATATGTGACCACCACAAAACCTTGAAAGAGCATCCAAGCTCAAACTATCGGATCTCCCAGGATCTTTTACATGTGACCACCACAAAACCTCGAAATAGAATCCGAGCTCAAACTATCGAATCTCCCAGGTTCTTTTACATGTGACCACCACAAAACCTCAAATGAGAATCCGAGCTCAAACTATTAGATGTCTTAGGATATTTTCTATGTGGTCAGGAAAAACCTTAAAAGAGTTTCTTTCAACTTGCAAGATCTCTAAAGATCATCCTGGGACTTTTACAAGCACATAGCTCAACCTATCATATCTCCAGGACTGATTACATGCCTCCTGTAGAAAAAACTTGAAAGAGCATCCAAGCTCAAACTATCAGATCTCCCATGATCTTTTCTATGCTACCTATAGCAAAACCTCGAAAGAGTATCCAAGCTCAAACTATCGTATCTCCCAAGATCTTTTCTATGCTACTTACATAATTTGTCCACGGCCACGAAGTATCGACCTGATACTCATGATCCACCTGATCATCCTTGCATGGAGCATCCTCCTGATGCTCACGATCATACTCATCATCATCATATAATACATCATCCTGATGTACAACATCTAGAGCATCGACTTCATGCTCATCACATATGATCGTCCTAATCATCATCACACAATACATCATCCTGATGTACAACATCTGGAGCATTGACCTTATGCTCATCACACATGATCGTCCTCTTTAGATCATCTCATCATCCACAGAGCACAGCCCAAATGCACATCATACAACAATTACACCACCGACATGGGAGAATAGATCTACCACCATTTGGGGAAGGCTCCAACCCTTACTTTTTCACCATGGGAGAACACATCTACCACCATGTGAAAAATGGCTTAGCAATTACATCATGACCATGGGAGAACACATCTACAACCATGTCGGAAAAGCCCATGTGTATTTGTGTCTTCTGGACTCATCACTTCCTCTTAGAAGGAACCTCGATCTTAAGTACACCAAGCCTCTCTCTGAAGTACTCGAACTTCACTTTGGCTAATGGTTTGGTCAACACATCTACAATCTGCTCATCCATCAACATACTGGAGCTTCATTGTTCCTCTCTGCACCATATCCATGATATAGTGATATTTGATCTTGATGTGCTTCAACTTGTCATGGAACATGAGGTTCTCTGACAACTTCACACGACTCTGGTTGTCACAATAGATACAAGTAGCATCCAACTAAAGATCAAATAAATCAGACAATAGCTTCCTTATCCATATTGGCTCACAACTGGCCGAACAAGCTGCGACATACTTTGATTTGGATGTACCCAGTGCTACACAGGATTGCTTCCTGCTAAACCAAGAGATCACAGCTGATCCCATATTGAAGCAGCACCCTGAAGTGCTCTTCCTATCTACAGCACGACTTACCCAATTTGAATCAACATAACCTTACATGTTAGGCTTTTGATTCGCATCATACTTGAGCCCATAATCAATTGTACCCTTCAGGTACCTCAGAATATTCTTTACAGCAATCGGGTGAACATGTCTAGGATCCATCAGGAACTGGCTCAAGGTGTCCACAACAAAGCAAATATCTGGTCTCATGTTCATCAGGTACATCAAGGACCCAATCATCTGAAGATACATCGTGGCATCAACCAAATCTGATGAATCATCACTCAATAGCTTCAGTTTCAATGCCATAGGTGTGGCAATGGCCTCAGAGTCCATCATCCCGAACTGCTTCAGGATCTCTACTGCATACCTCCCTTGTTCAAGGAAGATTCCATTTGTACTCTGCCACACCTCCATAGCTAGAAAGTAATGCATCATACCCAAGTCCTTCATCATGAACTCGGTAGCATCTTCCTCTTCTTGTTGGTAATCAACCTATCCTCAGCTATCACAAACAGATAATCCACATACAATAGGAGTATCAATGGATTGCCTTCCTCAACCTTGTAGTAAAGGTTGGAATCTACTTTACTCTTGGTAAAGCCCAAACTGGACAGGAAGCTGTCTATCTTGTTGTACCATGTCCTGGGTGCTTTTTTCAAACTGTACAAGGCTTTCTTCAATTTATCCCTTCTTTCTAGGAGAAGCCACGAGCCACAAATCTTGCCTTGTATTTCTTTATGGTACCATCTACAGCATGCTTGATCTTGCAGATCCACTTGGAAGTCACAACAGACTTCCCTTCTGGTCTTGGGACCACATCCAAAACATCATTCTTCATGATCAACTAGTACTCCTTGATCATGGCATCCTTCCATTACTGCATCCCAGATCTTGGGAACTTTAGATTCTTCAATATCTTCAATAGATAGTCTTCTTGAACTTTGTTGCTGGAACAAATGTTGTTTTCCCTCTTTTGTAGGTGATTGTATACGATCTTTCCTACAAGTCAAATTCAATTGCATGATTAGAAACATCTAATAGTTTTCAGAACAATCTTAGGCATAAAGACATATGTCATATAGTCATGCAATTATCTTAGCCAGTGCTTCAATACAACACATCCATATCCCGTATTCATACGGTAACTTTCTAGATGCCTTCCATCTCTACCAGAACATTGTTAAGAGTGTGCACAACTCCAACATGTCAGCAAAGAGGTTTCATTCTAGATAAGTAGCAATGGAATGTTGTACAGTACCATAGGCTACTTACCCATTAGTAGTATCTTGTTCATTAATGCAACTTTTCTAATATGCATAATATACATCCTAAATCTAGGAACATAAGTATGTACATGACTGAACAACATCATTTAAGTAATCATATAAGCAGGAAATAACAATTCAAATACTTATCTTTGTTTGGTTGTTGGGTGGACTCCCTCTCAATATTTGCTTCCTTGCAGGAACTGCTGGAGTGTGCTCCCTCTTGATCTTTGCTTCCTGGATTATCTGTCTTTGAACTTATATACATCCTAGACCACTATGCATGCTTAAGTGTGCACAAGTGTCATCATTGTGTCATCCTCAATATCACATACATAATCATACATGCATTAGTATAATCTCAATACCATCAAAACATTATGATTCTAAATAATCTTAAACATGTAAGGTCATGATTATTTCATATACAGGTAATTTATCACAAGCATTAGTATTCAAGGTTTTGGGGACTACTTCTTTTACTGATGCATATTCTTATTTGACCATAGGACTCTTCTAGTTTGTCATATCATTAATCAAACTAAGAAGCATAATATGCATAGACCCATGATTACTCAAACTTATAACTTCATGAATTATCAAGCATACCAAGTATACTTATATAGGATCCTAACACAAGGTAGGATTCTAACTTGATACAGGAAAGACATACCTATATTATCTTGTTTGATAGTTATGTCTAACATACCCAAACCATGTCTCCTTGTTCTCTTCAACCTTGCGCTAGTAACCTATATATTTCATAAGTTAGGCATTGTAGAACCAAATTATACATACCTCATAAGTAGAGCTTCTATGTGATCAATGACTATGGATGAGTCTTTGTCTTCATGTCACTATGGTCATATTTTCTCGATCTAGAACTTGATTTGATGTACCTTTCATGTTTGCAGACATCACCCTCATACAATACCACAGTGCATTAGTGCAATCATAAGTTTCATAACCCTAATCAATGAATGTATTCTATCATTCACATGCATTCATACATTTACTAAGCTGATAAGGCAAGTCTAAAATTGATCAAGATTGAACTAATCTCAATAATATGAAGACAAACATATCATATACTTAATCATGAACACATTTCAAAACATACCTGAATCTCCTCAAGTCATACCTGTCGAGATTGCTTGTAGTCTTCTTATGTAAGGACTTAGCCTCATCTCCCTCTCGAACTGGAATCTCTTCACTTATGTAGGTGTCCAAATCATTCTCTTCTAGGATTAACCCAATCCAGTTTGATTTGATGAAGCTGGATCTAGAGTTGGCCAGGGTTTGACAGAGAAACCCTAAAAATCCAAACTTTGAATTTCAAACTTTTGATTGGATGAAAACATGTGCCTTGCTGAGCTAATCAAGTTGGCATACTTCAATTTTGAAATCTCCAAAATTTGACACCTCAAAATTGACTTTGAAAGTTTCAGATCTGCAGCTTCTGTCAAATTCTAGTTTTCTGGTTTTCTGGTCAATATCCTAAACTAGGGTTTGATAGAGACTGGGGTTCTACCGAACCAAAAAATTCGATCTTGGTATCTAAATTTTGATTTTTCTGAGGAGCATCTAGCCTTGGTCTCATAGTCAATAAATTCCAACTTTCTTTGAAACCCTAATTTCCCACAGCAATGACAAACAAAAATGAAAGTGCTCAAAATCCAATTTTGTTTGGACATAAATATATGCCATATTGTTTTTGATGTATCTATGGAATTTTGGATCCTTAGGGTCTGAAACTTTGGCCTACAGTATACTGACCTATCATCTTTCCAACCCCACATATCTGAGCTCAAATGGATTCTCTAAGAGAGAGATATGCCAAGTGTCGCAATGCGACCTATTTATAGGATGAAACAGTATAGCGAACTTGTATGGAGTTCCACGTGTCATTGTTTCCACTTTGGCCTCTGAAAACTGGACCTATTAAACTACAGTCTATTCCCTAACTATCACTTTTTACGAAATTCCATTTGGAGATTCCTATCCCGATCTATGACCTTTTTTCATTTTGAAAGAGGCAGAAACCCTAACTTATACGGATCATATCTCACAAAGTACAACGAATTTGAGGCTTCCCTTCAGAGAAAAGTTACACGGACATTTCATCTTCGACCTGTCAAAGTTTTATATCTTGAACCTTTGCCAAAATGGATTTATAGCAAAAATTCCACGATGACAGGTTTTTACTATACCAAGCCCTAACTTTCGATTTGTCGCAAGGGCAACAAGTGTCATAAACGCCATACCATGCCTTCCTTCAAGCTAGCTCTGATACCATGTTTTTTTTTCAGCATTTAATTCAATCTGATCTAGGATCTTAACTGAGATAACAACATGTACAACATATCAAATACAAGAGACAAGAGACACAAAACATTTCACCGGGGAAAACCAAGAAGGTGAAAAAACCCCGCAACTTCCTCAGAGATAGAATGAGCATCAATACAAAGATCATAAAGATCAGACCCCACAACAAGAGATATTCTCCTAGAAGATGCTCCTCCTCCACTTGTGTGAATTCCTCCTCTCTCTCACTATTGCGAAGTGAGTGAGTGTGTGAATGAACAAATGAGAGTGTCACACTCTCTATTTATACTTTACTTTCACTTGACCTTTACTCAACTAGGTCGACCCCAACTTAACCACTTAACATAATGCTAACTAGGCCGACCCCACTAGGGTGGTCTAATAACCCTTTAACCCACATGACTCATATAGGGCCGACCCCACCAAGGTAGTCTAATAACCTATCAAGTATAAGTTACGACACTTACAATATGACTTGCGACACTTGCAAGTACAAATGATGACACTTCCAATCGGAGGAATAATAAATCTCTGTTGGGGATACAATAAAGTACAAATGTAATACATAGAAGAATATCTTCCGAAGTTACAAATACATCAACAGTCAGGAGCACTGTAAGCATGTGATGGCGATGACGGGAGTTGCACTTTACGAGGAATTCCAAGAAACCAATCCTGGTGTTCAAATATCAATTAGCATGTTCAACAAATTGAAACCATGGTATATTAGGCCGAATATGATTTGCGACACTTGTTGCTACCGGTACCACGTTCAATTTGAACTATACTATGACACATTTCTCGATTTTTGCAAAAGGCACTGGAGCGATGTATTAGCTCCTCACATAGCGCAAGATTTTATTTGTATGATACTATGCAATAGGAAGCCTGAACACATTTTTTTCAATAAGAGGTGTGTAGGTGGGAGAAAATGCCATGAATGCGATGATTTGGCATTGTTCCATAGGAACTTTCTTATCGATCCAACACACCATGGATTGTCAGATATCACAGTTAAGTGGAAGAGGTACGAGTATGCCTCCATGAATCCATAATCTTCTTCATTTGTTCCATCTAGAAGGATCGATTTGCTCGAGGATGAGATTCTTGTTTTAGATTTCGTGGAGAAGTTTCAAAGTCAGATTTATAAATACATAAAGCACTCCCATAGGTCCAGGTGGCAAGCTACAGAATTCAAACATTCTCGTGAGGTATTTGAGCCGGGAACAATCTTATCAGTGGTAGAATTTGCAGAGAACTACATGTTTTCTTCTCAGAAAGAGATACAAAGTGAGTACTATCACTCCGACCAGGTGTCTATCTTCGTACATGTATTGTGCAAACATGCTCAGGAAAGCATTGATGGTAGGGATAGCACTCCTCAGTCATGTGAAGTGATCAAGTAGTACCATTTTTATGTTAGTGATGATCATAAGCATGACACATTGTTCGTTCAACACTGCTTTGGGTTGATTTCTGATTCATTCAGGAAGAGAGGTGTATCATTTACTGAACACTGGATTTGGTCAGATGGGTGTGCAGGGAAATTCAAATCGACATGCTCATTTTATTGGTTGAGTCTCCTTCACAAAGAGACAAGAATCCGACACACTTGGAGCTTTTTTGAAATGGGGCATGGAAAGGGTGAACATGATGGCACAGGTGCATGTGTGAAATTAGCACTTCGGAGGTACCAGATGAGTCATGGTGCAACCCGACTCAAATGCTCCATGAAAGTAGTTGATTGGTGCACACATCATTTGGGACATCAAGGTCACGAACAAGCAAGGCCAGTGTGTAGGTAATAAACTCCAAACTCAATTAATAAGCTAATAACATTCAATATCATCATTTCCAAAAGAACATATACTCAATAGGAATTTACATATGAAAAACTGAATTCCATGCACGTTCTTTTGGGATGTTTCCCTTGGAGATGTGAATAGATCCATGCCATGGTATTGTGAGACCATACCCAGTATGAGGGAATTACATTATGTTTGAAGTAAAGACATGGGTGACATATTTTCCATTGAAACGAGGAAGTATGCTTGTTTTTGCGATTTTTGCATTGATGCAAATGGATGCAGACTTGATCACTATGAAAATGATGTATATGTGAAACCATGGAAATATGTCTCTTTTAATCCAAAGGGCCCACATCCAATTCCAACATGGCAAGAGATGCGCATTGAAGAGGCAATGGTCTCATTAGGTCATGATCGAGTTCCTGATATGGTTAGGGAAGGTATAAGAGATTTCATTAAGTTAATTATTTCATTATATATTACACATATCCACATGTTATAGAAATGCACATAGGACATCTGAATAATATTTGTAATGTATCATACAGGTGATGTATTCGTTGTCATTGTACCCCCCCACAACGAAGAAAATGTGTCATATTATTTGATGCGATGCACACAAATAAAAAGTAGGTTGGTGCGACCCTACCAAGATGGAGAATTCACATACCAAACTAGAGACATGGTTCTAATGGGACACGTTTTTGAAAGAGTGAACAAACAGGGTGCGCCTATTATTTACAAATATTTTATGCCTAAATATATATCATGTCAATACAGTCATTTGGTGGTGGCAGCTCGGATACATCTAACAGAAATCAAGGTGAAGAGAGGTGAGCAAAAGAGATGGAAGATGACAGAAGATGACCATGATTGTATTATGGAGACTTGCATTCCTATAACCCATTGTCCAGATGAATGAGTTACATGTATGCCACTTGCATCATTGACATAGTTTTCATGTTGTCTTCTGTAATATTGTTTTGGAGATTTTTGTGGAGGTTGTTTTATAAATGTATTTTTGTAGATGCTTTAATGCCAAGAATAAAAATACTAGATGGGAGGCTTTTGTGAAAATTGGGTTATGGTGCTCCAATGTGAATACACTTGTTCACGTAATTGAATTGTAATGTTAGACAATATAATGTAATTGTAAAATTTCAATTTTAAATTGTAATGTTCATTCTAAGTTTAAATTTTGATTTCAAATACAATTTTAATGTAATTGGGAATTGAAAATACATCTATACATTGTAAAATTTTAAATTTTAAATTGTACAATGTATTCTAATTTTAAATTTTGATTTCAAATGCAAAATTTTATACATTACAATCCATTCATTGTATTTCATCATCAATTACATTGTATTTTATTATCAATTATATAAAAATATTATCAAATACCAATGTATTGAAAAAATGTTTCATTCAACAATAATCAATTAGTTTTATTATTGAACATGTCAAAGTTAGGACCAAATTTTTTTGTGTCTCCTCATTCAATTTAATAAAAATATTGGCACTTGGTGCTAAATGGAATATAACATAGGATATAGAGGTTACAATTCAACTAAAGGGCACTTACACATAATCCTTGAATATATTTTCATGCAAACAATACCCATTGTTGGCTCAACTCACAAACATTAACTATAATTTCTAACCATCAAACCTTCTCAATTTTTGGATTGCATGCATAAAAAACCATCTTTATCATGTAGTTTTGCACGCATAGGCATGGAATCTCTTTGAGGGAAATTAGTTAGTATTATATGGCCTTGCTTGCGTAAAAAAACCTCAATTATCAAACCAAAACACAACTTGTACATGCATTTATTTTTGATAGACATGGAAAAGTAATAATGAAAGTTGGCAAGACTTTGACATAACAATTTGTTCCTTTCTTAAAACCTTAAATGACTGTGTGGATTAAAAAATGAGATGATGCATAATACTCCATTGTTATTAGCACAAACACCACCCTTCAAATGATTGCTAAATAAAAGGAAAAAACATAATAGTAAGTATCATATGTTTTAAATACGATTTGGTGTTTTTTTTCTTTTCATTTAGATTAGAGCACACACTTAAAGGAAAAGAACATAAAGATCACCTACATACAATAGAACTTGTTATTACATGAATTATTGTTGAATTTGATATAAATCTATGACAAACAATACCAAAATGCCATCAATCAATCATTGGTTGGCTGTAATTAGAGAATTTTGTCTCAAGGGATATTTCACACTCTCAATGGACAAAAACATTATTGTATACAACAACACATTGAATTTTCAATTGAAATTACACATTAAATTTTGCATTTAATTGAATTGGAATGTGGAAATTGTAATTGAATTGTAATGTGTAAACAACATAATGCAATTATAATTTTAATTTTCAATTTCAAATTTATTCTAATTTGAAATTTTGATTTCAAATACAATTTTAATGTAATTGAGAATTTAAAATACATCTACACAATGTAAAATTGTAAAATTTAAATTTCAGATTGTACAATGTATTCTAATTTAAAATTTGTATTTCAAATGCAATTATAATGTAATTGAAATTGAACTTTTAAATTGGAACAACACATTGAATTTTCAATTGAAATTACACATTAAATTTGAAATTTTAATTTAAAATTGTAATTGAATTGGATGTGTAAATTGTAATTGAATTGTAATGTGTATACAACATAATGTAATTGTAATTTCATTTTTTAATTTCAAATGTATTATAATTTTAAATTTTGATTCTATTTATGCAATTATAATGTAATTGGAAATGAGCTTTTAATTTGTAATTGAATTGGAATTGAAATTGCACATTAAATAAGAAATTTTATATTGTAATTGAATTGGAATTGTAATTTCAATTTTAAATTGTAATGTATGTATTCAATTCTAAATTTTGGAATATGTTCTGTAATGTAGTCGAAATTTGCATTTTAAATTGAACTAAAATGTAACTACACATCGAGATTGAACTTTTATATTGCAATCACTGCACATTAAATTTGCATTTGAAATGACAAAACATAAATTTGTAACTGTAATAACTATATCCATATCTAATATAAAAAACTTGATTGATTTCAAATCATATACAAAATACACATGAAGACATCAATATGATAAAATATACAAAATATCTAACAAAATATCCAAAGTACATATATGATAAAAGTCTATGTATAAATGATAGAAATCCATATCCAAAACATGAAAACGTATACATAGATCATCCAAAACATGAAAATATATAAAATATGAAAATATACAAAACATGGAAATGTATAGATTATCAACTCATTGGCCACTACCCCCATGAGGCCCTTGATTGAACCTGTGGCTTCCTTCGTCTGTAGTAGGTCGATGTTGGATCTCGGGAGGTAAACTATGAATGAATGCTTCGATCTCCGTCGAGTCAATGGTGATATCTGGCATTTGGGTAGGAATCTGGGTAGATGGCCCTTCATCAGGACCACGTGCTCGAGCTACATCCCAATCATATGTGAAAGCCATTGCAGCTTCGACACCCACCCGTAGAGATGCCTGTGTAATATGCCATTAAATGTAATAAGTTAGATTTATTAAAAATTAAAACTAAAACATAATTTAAGTTATAATTCAAAAATTTTAACATAAAGTACACAAATAAATTACTAATGTGATTAAATAACATGATTTGGAACATAAATTAAAACTCACCTCTTTATCTGGACCTGGCTAGTCAGGACCTTTGCAGTCCTCATGCCTATCATCAAGAGCAATGCCCTTTCATTTTCCCTGTACAATTTGGAATACATTTGAAGTTAAGATCTAAAACATAAAATCTCAAAAATTAAGAAATAAAAAATAAATTATTTAAAATGGGAAATAATAAACTCAAATTAAGTTAGAACATAAATTATAAATTACCTCCACTACTACCATCCACGGGTTGGGACAAGTGGATGGACCAACCGACGGCTCACTAGCAAAGGGCTGATCCATGAATGTGCTTCCCTGCATGGAGCAATAGAATACAACTCCCTTAAGTATTATTAATGATTCAATTTACGACATATAATATGATGTAACATGAAGAACACATATACATAATTGTACAAAAGTATACCTATCCTGGAGTGACACATCTATGATACAACTCAAAGTATGCATCTCGGGTTGACTCAGCATAACCCAGTAGGGCCTTTCCATCAAAACTCTTGAGCATGTCACTATTGACATACTCTATCTCTCGCTTTGCAGGTGCAGGGGGTAGTCTAGATGCCTCTCCATGCGCAGCAACAACAGCATTGCCCATGGCAGTGAACAACGACTCTACAAGGTCCTGTCTAGCCTCTACAGCAAGCTGGGATGATTGTGCCACATCCACCAAGCTGATAACCATCCTGTTTGGAAACGGTACCAACCTCGAAGGGGGTGGCACAAAGGAAAGGTCTCTCCGAGCTCCAAGACATTGGTAGGAGCGTCCCCTACCAGCCCCATAGAACTCAGACCCTGTGCTGGTGTAATCTGGGTGCATATCCGAAACGAACTCTGCATAAATATGTTTTGCAAAGTATAATGGGACTTCGTCATGGTGGGGGAACATTCCCCATGCTCCGATGAATCTATAATATAAATATGGTGTAGCATCCTCCAACTTAAACTCCTTGATTCTAAGTGGTTGACCGGAAGGGCGGTTAGGAGGGATGTTGAATAAAGTACCCTTGATGTCATGCCCTTTTATGGATACTTTGACATCCTCCCATTTGTTGATCCCAATGACATCCCGTCTCCTCCTCTGACATGAATGATGCCAAATGTCACTAAGAGGTCCCACCCTCTTGTAGAGGGCCAACATCTCATCCACTATTGATAATATCATGAATAAAGATCACCGTGTGGGAGAATCCTCCCTCAATGTGCACACAGATGAGTTCACTCACTCTCGCTGGGAAGTGATATTAGTGAGAGTGATGCATGCGACCTCATCATTGTACGATCCCCCTGATCGGGCACCTGCGATTCAAACCAAAACACAAATGTTACTAAAAATATATATTATAAATCGCAACTGAAATTCAATGCATTATATAGCAAAAATTTATTGAAAATGTATCTAACAAAAAATATGCACCTAATGCACTCGATTCTTGCATCCCATCCCCCACCTAGGGATCAACATGTATGTCGTCGAGATGAACTAACACACTAGCTCTCATGTTGCTTCCACCAGCGGCAGCCAACCCCAGCGTGGTCGCAGCCCTCGGTGAACGGGAGCACTGCCGATGGCCACCCTCTTATGCGACATTAGATCCTCTCATGCGTTGTGGAGCACGAAGCAATGAATTTCTCTCTTCAGAACTCTCTGCATCACATTTCAATTTCTAATTCTACTTCTCTTTCAAATTTCACATTTAAAATTCAAATTCAAATTTCAAATTCTATTTCAAATTTCACATTTCAAATCCAAATTCAAATTTCAAATTCAATTCAAATTTCAAACTCTATTTCAAATTTCACAATTCAAACTCAAATTTCAATCTAAAATTCCAAGTTTCAATTTCGATTTGAATTCTAATTAAATTTCCAATTCTCAATTTTCATTTCTCATTTCAATTTCAATTTTAGATTTTCAATTCGATTTTCATTTCAAAATTCAAATTCAATTTCAATATCAATTTCCAATTTATTAATATCATTTTCATTTTCAATTTCAAATTTACATTTCAATTCCAGTTTCAATTTCCAATTTCAATTTCGATATCATTATTATTAGCAACGCTATCATCATAGGGGCATGGGCATCAAATTTAGTTGTTTAACACTTGTTGCAACAACATATAGGTATGGGATGGAGGGGAAATGGAATCAAGCCTAATTCAACCGGGGCTCGCTACATTTTTGAGTCTCGATAATATACCATTTAAATTGAACTAGAACAACAAAAGAAGTTTGTTAATGACTAATTAAAGCTAAGCAGTGAGTGCAAGACATGAGTGAGTGAATGATTATAATTTATGATATTTCCAATATTTTGAATGACGAGTCGAATTTGATAGGATAGGAATTTTATAGCATAGGAATGATAATGGAGAGCCACGACACTCTAGATCTATTGACATACATGAGAATGAATCAACGAATGGAAGAGTTGTTTATGTGTTGGCTTGAGACACATACCACATGAGAATCCAAACCAAACCAAGAGATAGTGTGGGTTGTTTGATGTATCTGCACCTAGGGATACAAGTTGACTCTACCTACCACATCCTAAAGTAACCGCATATTTGAAGAGGTTGTGTAAATCCAATAAGAATGTTCAAATGGAGCATGGGATATGTGTGGCTCGTTAAAGAAGAGTGTGATTAGTCCTTTCACATGGAATTGACAAGCATGTAGATTTGTTTAGCAAATGTATAGACATGTCTTGTTTCATTTGTGTGCAAGTTACCAGCATTAAAGGTCTGTTGAGGCAATTGTTGGGAAATACATAGTATTGTTTATGCCCCAATTTTGTGGGCTTTAGTGGTTTGTGTCTAAAATGACAGTAGTGGTAGCAAGAAAACCCACATCAAAACTCCCACAAGGTGCCAGGAGGTCATCTCTCTTGAGGAGGAAGCAATAAGAAAACCATCCGCTAATTAAAAGATGGTTTGTCTTGTGTGACTAATCTACATGGTAGAGAATTACTTTCTGAGTAGGCTTTGAGGAGTTATGTGAATCGAGGTAAAGTACAATGTTGTTAAGGCAACATAGAAAAGTTGTTATTTAGTAGTGACAGATTCTTCCTGTTTAGATAAGGGTCACATGATTAATTGTGTCCTTAAAACAAATCTGTGACAACACACGCCCTTGAGAATTAGGATGGTGTTTGGTTTCAAGCGGCAGCTGGTGCAACATCTTTAGGGATAAAATGTGGCGGTCACATTCAAATCATGTGAGCATGTTGGATACATATGTTCATTGAGAATAGTTGGATTTCTTAGATAAAGTCCTCAATGTCACACCAGAACTAGGACTAGAGGTTGGGATGTGGGGGGGGGAACTAAATTATTTTTAGAATGATATATTCTCAATATATTGTAGGGACAGATCTACTAGTTGAGGGTCAAGGGGTGGCGTGGGTATTTTCAATGTTTATTTATCACTTGTAAACAAAGTAGATTTTTCTTTTAATTTTTATTTACCACTAGTAAACAAAGCAGATTTTTCTTTTGAACAATGTTTATTTACTACCCTCAATGGGAAAACCACTAATCACAAACAATTTCCTTTAGCTAAAAGGCCATGACATGGGGTTAGTCTTCCATCAAAATCACTCAGGATTTGAATTTGGTCCCCACAAAGACCTTAAAAATAGATGATCAACATTGTCGACTAATATTAAGTTTTTATGTAATGTACTAGGTATTGAGAATAATCCCCATGCATCTTTTCTCTCCATGGTATTTTGGTTACCCTCTCTTGCCCATTTTCTTTCCTCTCCACTACCTTTTCATCATCATCTCTTGGTTTGTGTATATGGATTTTATTACAGTGGTTAGTGTGGCCATCATGAAGTGGGAAGTGGAATTCTAGAAGGTTCAAACTGACAGTATGATTTCACTCCCATTGGTGGATAAATTGGTGAATTTGCATGGTGGTTGACTTTACCCAACCTTGCAATTCCTCTTGTTTCCCTAGTCGGAGTTGTTCTATGCATTTTGCTCTAATTCTCATTATAGGAGGTGCAGGGAAACAAAATCAATTTAGCATATCCTCTCCTTCACCAACTAGGTTACATATTATATTATGACATTTAGACCATGGCAAAGGGAGTATGTCCAAATCTTAATAATATAAGATGTTGTTGCACTTTCTTTTGTCATCTTGATATGGACATATTGCATGCACCTAAATGTGTTTGGATAGCTTTTAATGTGATGATTATTGAGGTATTAGACCTAAGCTTTGATTTTAAGAAAATGACTTTTTTTTAACTTCAATATATTTATAATTTATATTAACATAAAATTATTAGTTTATATTAACATATAATTATATTAATAAATATTGAATTTAATAAACATATTTAAATATTTATTTTTAAAATGTTATATAATATATATTATTAAAAAATTAAAAAAATTAAGGGACATAGTAGATCCATAGGCCATATGTAAGGAGCTCCATCAACTTTGTGAAGGTGTTTTATTTTCCAATAACGAATAGTTGGGTTGACTTTAAAGGTAAAACCGGTAAACAAAATATAAAATTATTAGTTTATATTAACATATAATTATATTAATAAATATTGAATTTAATAAACATATTTAAATATTTACTTTTAAAATGTTATATATATATATATATATATATATATGTTTATTATATATAAACATTTATATGATATTATGTATAACTATAAAAATATACATGATAATTATGTGATAAAAAATAAAAATGACACTTCATCTCATTAAATAAATTAATAATAATGATGCTACTTACTTAATTATGGATTTTCCATTAGAGAAATTGTAGGTCATTTTCCAAAGTAACATTGAATCTAAGGTTATAGATGGAGACCAAATGAGTTTTCTACATGTCAAGGTGGTGTTGTTGAGTTTTTTTTAATGTTAATGGTTTTTGTTAAACAAACAACCTCATATGATTTTTTTTTTCAATCCTCTTGGTGTTCTCAGAGGATTGAAAAAAAATGAGTAGCATTTATGCTTGTCAAAACACATTTTAAAATAAAACCGGTAGCATTTATGTAGTGAAATGCTATCGGTTGACATAAACAAAAATATTAATAATTTAAAAAAAATAAATAAAACATAAATTTAAAACAAAAAAATATTTTGGAATGGTTTTTTTTTTTTTCAAATAGTATTTGGTTTCAATGGTGGTTTCTAGTTTCAATGGTTTTTGGTTTCGATGATGGTTTTAGTTTCAATGGTTTTTGGTTTCGATGTTGGTTTTTTGTTTTCAATGGTTACATTCACAAACTAATAAAAACTAAATAAAATTTACGTTTTGTAAACAACACACAATTTGATATACAAAACAAATAAGATTTAGGGCTTTTTTTAAAACAAATAACAAAACAAAACAAATAAAATTTAGGGCTTTTTTTTTCTAACAGAAATGGTTATGTATTGGTAATTATAAAAAAAGATGGGTTACACAGCGAAATGCAGAACCATTTGCTCCGATGAAAGGAAGACAAACCTAGCATCCAAATCTTCCTATTAAGGTTGATAACAAGCACTATATCTTCCTATCCTATGATATCTATAGTATCTAACGTATTTCCCAAGTAGAAGCAAACAAGAGAAATACATTTGCAAATAGTTCCAGTCTTGGTAGAGTGCAACCTATTCTATTAGTTACAGCGCTATTAAATATTTGTAGAAACATAAACAACAAAAAGAAAGTCTATCCTGGACCTGATTCATCCCTATTTTTGGCAGTCATTCTTGAAAGCTTCAGTAGGGTCCTCTGTCCTACTCATCTCAGCTCTGAGATCCACATAATTACCATTGCCCTCCACATGCTTTTGCAACTTCATTACCTTTCCACTTATTTCTTCAAGTTCACCAGCAGTGACCTCCCGAGTACGAGCCCTGCGAGAGAAGGCCAGATCCGGGGAGGCCTCTAAGTGATCAAATTTTCCAGATAGTACAGATTTTTGTCCTCTATACTCTAAGACGCCTTTAGAAACCAGATTGTAAAGATGGAGGAGTACATTTTTGCATTCAAGATTCTCTATGCGAATCATTTTGACTTGCACTTCTAACTCTTGGAGCCTGTCTAGAACTTTGTCTTCATGGTTGTATTTCAACTCCTTCTCTTGGGCAGAAACATTCCGACCTTGGTTGCAACACTTCCAATTTTCGTGTCCCTGGTCAGAGTTCTTTGTGTTTGCTGCGTGTCTAGGGTTCTCTAGATCCTTAACCTGCATACTGCAGCAACCATCACCTAGTGGTCCTCTACCCGATAGACCCTCTCGACCCTTTTTCATAGAGCCTCCCTTAGCGCCTTGAGGACATCCATAGCCGATATTTCCACTGTCATGACCTCTAGTACGGCCTCTACAAGCCATTTCAACCCAAAATTCAAGTTGACTGCGTTCTGTGGAGTGGGAGCAAGGGTTGAAATTCAAGCTGAAAACGTTCTGCGAAAAGGGAGCAAAAATTCCCAATATGTAAACCATGCCCACCTGCCAGGACTCCTTCCAACTTTCAATCATGCTCAGAGCTATCAACTCCCACATGCGAATGAGGATTTTGAGATAAGATGGAACCGCCAAATAATCAAGGGGGATTTCCCAAATGAATGTGCAATTTTTCCTCCCTTGCCCATAGTTAAGGATTGTGCAAATCCTATGGGGGGGGATTTTAATCCTATGGAGAGGGGCTCACTAAGTCCTATGGTACCCAAGCATTGTCAAGAAACTCATTATTGAAGAGGATTGAACCATAAGGGATTCTGACTCCATTGTTTGCCAATTTGTCCACCTGTTCATTATGCATTCTCAGGATGTGCAGGAAGTCTAAATTGTGAAACTCCTTGCTGAGACATAGCAGAATTTGATGCATTTTTTAAGAAGGTCGCTTCCTTTTCCCCACGATGTTTCTTGCATCGCGAATAATAATTAGGGAATCTCCTAATACTGCCAGATTTTTTTATAGCCAGGGAGTTGGCAATCTCAATCCCTTTAATAAGGTTGAGCCACTCTGCCCCGTTGTTGGTTTTTCTACCAATCCCCCAAGTGAATTCCTTTTGAGTATTTCCCTTGGAGTCAAAGAGCACTCCCCCCGTGCCTGCTAACCCTAGTAAAATTTAGGGCTTTTTTAAAAACAAATAACAAAACAAATAAAATTTAAAATTTAAGTTTTTTTAAAAAACAAATTACAGGGTTGAATTCCACTTACCTTGTGGATTCAAAGCCATGGCGAGGTAGAGTTGGGTGTGGGGCATGGCATGGCGTGGTGTGCGGGATGTGGATGCTCGGTCAAGGGCCTTTGTCCTGTCCTTGTCACTCACTGTGCACTATCATTTTTTAATAGGGTCGGGCTGGTCGGACGAGCCCTGTTTTTTTTTTTTTAAACCCTCGATCGAGCAATAGCTCGATTTAGGGTTTAACTAAGCCCTCGATAGAGAAATAGCTTGATCAAGGGTCTAACCTAGCCCTCGATCGAGCTATTTAAAAACCCTTGATTGAATTTTGTTCAAGCCCTCGATTGAGTTTTTTTCAAACCCTCGATCGAGCTTTCAAAACCTTGATCGAGGGCTTGAAAATGCCTTGATCGAGGGTGCAAAAAACAATTTTTTTGGCTCCCGGGTGCCAAAAATGATGAACCACCTTTGTGGAATCACCCATCAGATTTGAGGATTTAATTTATATATATATATATATATATATATATATATATCATATTTGTATCTTTGATCATTTATGCATTTCATTTCCAACCCACTTAAAACAACAATGCAACAAACAATAAACTAAGTTCCCCCAAAAAATAAAACGAAACCAAATCCACTCTAGAGGAAAGAGATAGCAGGAGTAGGAAGGAATTGGATAGTGGTTTCATGACAATATTATCAAGTGTGTGATGAAAGTCTTAAACAAAATTACATAACTAGTACTAGTAACAAATCAATCCAAATCTAGCTTCGAACATTACAGTGGTAGCAAGGTTATGCATCCTTCCATCTCAAGGGGGAAATCATTGAGAAGATATGTTTAGGTTGTTTTCGATAGGTGACCAACACTTATACCTTTCTATTTACAATAGTGGTAACTTGATATCAAGAATGACACTCAGTGGCTTAGGAAAGATGATGACAAATTAAGAACTCTTGGAAGAATTTTAACACGTTTCTCAAGAATATTAGAAGAACTTACAAAATTGTTAGATCATCTAGAGTGGTTGGAGCCTCACTTACAATTTGGGAATAAACAAGAGGGGTTCAAACATGAAGGGGTTGGAAACGTGGATACCTCATCTCATGAGAGAAGTTTAATAGAACCCTAGGATAGCTTCTTGAGAGTGCATGCATCTACTCATGTTGAGCATGTGTGCAATGCAATTGACAAAACCATAGCCTTCGATCCACCATTAGAGCTATTCCATGAGGGTTATAGAACCAATTCTTATGAGGGGCACTTGGATTGCACATATGGTTATTATGATGATTCGCATGTGTTAGTACCTAATTATGATAAATATTTGGACTTGGATACGCTTCCCTTGGATGTTGAGTTATGAAAGAAGGATGACAAAGAGGGAACTAATTTTGGGAAGCATGACTGTGAATACAAATTAAAAAATTTGTATGACAATGATAGTTCCCACGAGTCCCATCATTCTATAAGAAAGTTGAAGGTAAGCGAAGACATGATTGTTGCAGCCACAACACATTTTGATGATACTCATAAGTTGATGGAAAAATGTTGTTGGAAGGAAGAGCATCTAGGGACACATGATAATTTTGTAGGAGGAATTTTCCTTATAGATTTCCAAGCACTTAGAGAAGCATTTGTGGTGATGAAGTCTAATTAGCCAGACCTACTGTCAGATAGAGAATATATTCTTATGTTTGATGACATTGATTTTTATGTGCTAAAAGGGAAAGATGAGGAAGTTTAGAATCTTACCCATGAGCTTCAGGTTACCAGGGATTCTTTGAAGAGCACTCAAATGGCCCTTCGAGAATCATGAATTCAAGTGCATGAGCTTCATTTGGAGTTGACTATGGCATATTCTTCATCATTTCAGTCATCCATGGCAGTCAAAACACATGAGGATGTTAATGGTACTTAAGGTTTGATGAAGGATCTTCTTGGATGGTCAAGCGCGAGGAGCATTTAGATTTGCATGGGCTTGACGAGAGGTATGTCTTAGAGACTTATGACTATACACATATTCTACATCATGGAGATCATGATCTAGTTCTTTTAAGGAACCGATTGATGGCTCAAGTCATAACTGTAGATAGGGGAGTTCAACATATACCTTCTAGACCAACAATCAAGCAAGTATATGCAGCCACTTATTGTAGGAATGGATATATTGAGGATGTAGACACACCAGTATGGGATTATTGGGTGATTACTCTAGATAGACTTATGAATTTGAGCACACCATTGAGTTTTGATTGTCTAATGGCGAGAAATCGATATATGACCTTCATCGAGCAACACATTACTCAAAGATTGATCTCTGATTGGGATATCACTAGACTACTTTCTGCTATCATTATGGACACTATGATTTCTTTGTCATGCCATTGGGTTTTACAACATCCTTGCCATCTTTCACACTCTCATGAACCCCATCTTCACATTGAAGCTACAAGGGTTTATGTTGGGTTTCTTTGATGATCTCCTTATGTACAATAGGAGAAGGGAAGATCAATTGAGATAGTTAGATGAGACATGTAGTATCACAAAGAGCATATTTAGGAATGGGATAGAGTACTCTCCATATACCAATCTTCGGTCAGGATATCATCAGCATAGAGACATAGAGTTGTCTATGATAGAAGATTTATATTATGTCCATGTAATTAGTATGCATAATGTACATACACATCAGGAGGGTATCAATGACATATTAGATTGGCTCATGGGGGTTTCGACTAATTGGATTTTTCGCCTTTTGGTGGAATATTCTAAGGATTGGTCTACATGTGAGCTTATTGATGGTCATATTCAGGATGAGTGGTACATAGTGGTGGATGATATCGCCTACTATAGATCTAGCATATACTTAGTCCCTAAGTCCACTCTTAGGGAAGAGATCATGATGGTTATACATGATACACCCTTGGAAAGGCATCTTAGCTACTTCGAAACTTACCAGCATATTAGAGAGAGATTCTCATGGAAGGGCCTCAAGGAAGATGTGTGGAAGTATGTGAGGGAGTGTATGACTTATCAAGAAAACAAGTCAAATAATACATATCCAACGTGATTGTGGAAGTCTACACTCATTTTAAGATAGAGGTGGGAGACTGTTTTGACATGTTTTAGCACAGGTATACGAAGGTTCATGGCAAAGACTATATTTTAGGGACTTCATTAGAGTATGTGGAACTACAGATAGTAGAGTAGTTCATTAGGGGGTGTTTAGGATCCATAGGTTTCCTTAGTACATTGACCATGATTGGTACATCACAGTTCTTAGGGAATTTTTACAGTAGCCATACAAATTAGCTAGCACAAATTTAACCAGTGTAGAACAGTTGGAATCAATTGGTATGAGGCATTGTCGACTCCTAGTATGGACTTATGTTCCAAGAAATCATATGGTTGGTGTGTTTCATTTTTGGGATGTCCCGAGAGGAAATTATGGGGTGCATGCCATATGGAAGGATATATTTTCTTTATCAATACCCAAGATCGGGTATGATATTGGACTTGTATAATTTGACTCCACTAAGGTGCATCTGTAGGAGATGATACAAATTATTAGCAATGGGACTTCTAGACATTACAACTTGGGGTTCCAAGAGTGGAGGCTATAGTATGGCCATGAATGTTGACCACTTGTGATTAGAGTGGTGTTGCATCATCATGGTGGGTTAGTTTTTAGGCTAGCTTGGGATCCCGGTATTTCATGTGAGGATAGTTTGGTAGCTAGTATAGATGGGAAAGTGAGTTGTTACTTTAAAGATACTATTCATATGGAGCATTGGAGTGGTTTCCCCAGAGGGGTATTTTATGAGTGGTGGACTGAGTATTTATAGTATCAGTTTTCTCTATTGACCAGTAGTCTTTAGGATTCCTATGGTGTTAATACTTTGCAACGAAGTATTGTATGTATTAGGTGCTCCATATCTTTCAGACTAGTTTGGGACCCTTGGATCATTCTTAGTTTTAGTTTGGCTCCATCTGTTATATGTACGATTGTGTTGGCATTGCTTGAGGACAAGCTCTTTCGAGAAGGGAGGAATGTAATATCCCTTTCTAGATGATCACTATTGGGGGGTGCTTAGTGTTCTATCTAATTCCTGTAGGCCAAATTGTCTATTAAAAAAGGGTCATAATAGATTAATGATTTGATGTCATTGGGAGGAAAAAGCTACATTATAAAGTGAAATTTAGTAATTAAAAAAATGACTTGAAGAATAAAGTGAATAAAACCTTTTAAAGTCACTTTAACCACTTAAGTGAAGTAAAAAGGTAAAAGTGGCAAGAAAAGGGGTAAAAGTGAACTCAAACGTTAAAGTGAGCTCAAAAAGGGAAAAATTACCCTCTCTCATTCATTCATGAAAATTCCACTTTCGAAAACGAATTTGAGAGCTCTTGTAGCTTTTGATCTTCGAGCAATGGGAGAAATTGGTCTCAGTGGTGAAACTATACACCCTAGCTAAGAAAAGAGTTATAGATCATTCAGATCTGTCCATTATGCATCATTGTTATTGCGATTCTGTGTCGTGGAAGAGGATGTATGATCCATGAGGTTTCTTTGGCTAAGATTCAAATAGTCCTTTAGGAGGGGAACACTTACTAAGGAATATGCACTAGTTGTGAAGAAGAACCAAACTCAAAAATAGATTTTCTAGCCATATTCACTATTTTCATTCAAAGGGGAGTCCTTTTTGTTGAGTTTACCATCAAGACAGGAAATTTTGACTATAAGGAGAATTCATTGGCAATATTGAGGAAGGGAGAGATTTGTCGGGGGAATGTTCATTCAAAATTGAAGCAAAGAATAAGCCACAAAAATTTTGGGTTTCAAAGCACCCATTTGTGGAGGGAGTGAAATCATTGTTTGCAAGGTGATTTGCCTAGAAAGGGGCCTAAAACATATCCAGACACTACTACCAACCTATTTGCTGATTTACTGTGTCATTTTGTAGCTACAAGCCATTATTTGAAGTCTGAACACTAGGCAAATATATTCCATTCAAAATTTTGACTTGATCTCTAGACTGTTGTGGGGGTCACGTTCTTCATTTTGGGGGATCCCAATTCTTAAAGAGGCCAAGTTATCTTGTGGTAAGTATTCACTTTCTTGTGGGGAGTCCAATTGCATCACGACACATTTCCTTGTAGGCTGAATACTTAGAGAAATAACTCAAGCAAAAATATGGGCATATAGACTTCATCTCAGAGTAGTTTATTACTTCTCTATGATTGTTGGTGATTCTCTTTGAAGGTTGTACTTGATATTTTGCAAAATATCACTTCTAGGCATCTTTTAGCACCACAAGTTAGCACCACTTATATTTTGTGGTATTAAGGAGGTGGTATTAACACCACTTACATTTTTATGGTGTTAAGGTGGTGCTATTAACACCATTTACATTTTATGGTGTTAAGGTGGTGGTATTAGCACCAGTTATATTTTGTGGTGTTAATATGCTGTTATATTTGTAAAATTTATTGGAAATTGAGTTTGGTAACACTCAAAATTTGTCACTTGGTTGTGGAAGGATAATTCTAAGGTAGCTATTTCAAACCAATCTTTAGGAGGAAACCTAGATTTTTTCCTACCAGAGAGGGCTCTCTCAACAAATAAATAAAATGGCTAGAGATATTTCAAAATTATTGTGCTTTAAATTTGTAAAGGGGTGAAACAAATAGATAGCATTGGGCATGGAGTCAAAATCAGAGTCTTTAAGAATCGACAAAATTTTAACAATGAAGATTTTAGCAAAGGCAAGGCATTTATCTTTTCACAGTCAATTTCTTTTTATGCAGGCGAAATGAAAGAAAAAGAGACAATCCATCAACATTGGGCAGCGATTATAGATGAATCCAATATTAAATCTACAGGAAAAAATTGTGAATACTCAGACCCAATAAATCAAAGCATAGTTACATGAATTCTTATTTAATCAAACTCTTATCAGTATGAAAGAAAAACATAGTGTAAAGAAATTTACTGGAATAACAAACCACACAAGGAGAAGGAAATTACAAACTGTAAATCAACAACATGGGAATCTTTGCTCGTGAAAAATGTGTTCAACTCTGTTTGATCATCTTTATTAAAACTGGAAAAGCTCAATACAAAATGTGCATTTCTTTTAGGGGTTTCAACCCCAATTACATTGCAAAAATTTGTATTTATGCATCAAAAGCTCCTCGAGTTGATATCTAACTGTCTATTTTCTAAAAATAGTAATCTATAACTACTTATTACATCTGTCACAAAACTAAATTTGCATAATCTTAAAAAATGTTGGAAAATAACTGTAGCTAAGTGTCCTATTCCTATTGATTTTTTTCCATGAGAGATTGATTGGGATGCCCTACGAATGTTCAACTGCTTCCTTCATTTGTGAAACTAATGTCCTAAAAATATAATGAAGACAATATGAAAAATGTTTGCTAAGCTACCACCTACTATGTAATTCCATTAAAATCAAATTTTGAATTTGATTTATCCATATCCACTTTAGAATTGTCAATTTTTTTTATATTTAGAAAAACAATATTTCTCAAATCAATTCTCAAATTTTTCCATATCAACTTCTGAAAATTCCATTTTCAATTATTTGGAATCATTTAAAATATCTATTAAAATCAATTCCGACCTTAGTTTTTGAAAACCACATCTTCCATAAAAAACCATGTCTTTTAATGTTTCTGCATTTTTGCATTTAATTGTTTATGAATTTCATAAAATGAAATTCAAAAACAATTTCCTGAAATAAATGAAAATCCATAAACAATTTTCATTTTCCTGTGAAAACCATCCACTGGTTTGTTCCCTTGGTTTTGATTGCTTCTCGTGGTTTTGGATATTCAAAGCTTGGAAAATATTTTTCTCTTCAAGGTTTTCTAATATTTAGCATTCCATATTTACATATCTCTACAAATAAATTATGGAGCATCCAACATTATAATATACGGTCAAATTTTGGCAAAAAATATTATTTTTTGTGGGGAGAGTAGTTTCACAACTCGACAGGGGTGTTTTACGTTAGCTCCTCTCCAACTAGAGAAATGATGTACTATTTATACGTGGTAAAACCCAAAACCATGGTAAAAATCTAGCTCATCTTTGTAGTATTATCCTTCGAGCACTTAAACCCAACAAAATAATGTCCACGCTTCATCCTCTTGACTTTTCCAAAGTTTCAATTTTATATTTTTCCCAGATTCGTGCCAAGACTTTATGCAGTAAATTATGTTTATTTTGGATTTGAATATCAATATAAAATATTTATATTAATAACTATAAACCTTTTAATTTTTAACAAAGACATGGGAATATGAAGTTTGTAATGTGACATTGTGGATATGGTATGTGGGTTTAGGCTTAATAATGAAAGGAATAATAAGATAAATCTTATCTCGTGGAGGACATGATTATTTTGGAAAAATTTAGTCAAATGAAAGATTAAGGTGATGGAAACTTGATATAGCTCACGATTTTTTTTTTTAAGTCTAAGTACAAGGATGATGACAAAGGGCTTTGGAGAAGCTAATGCATAATAGGCAAGAGTTCAAATTTTAAATTTTACCTTGCTTATTAACCCTTATTAATTTGAAATGTACCATATTTCCTTCCTTTAAACCTCTTCCTAAGATTGAATTATGAGAATTTCCACCATAAATATAAATAATTCATAAATAATTCTATTGTAAATTTAATATTGTTTTTGTTTTATTAATTCAAATGACAAACCAAAGAGTTTTTGCACCACAATACCAACAAGTTCAATTATTTAATTTTATAATTTTTTTTTTTGCAGCTAAGGGAATTGACAACTGTGAAGGGGCTGGTACTCACGTGACCCAAGGTCCATGGATGCAATCACGTCCGCTACCACTATACCCCTAGGTGCACCCACATAGCCCGCAAGCATGGGGCACGAGCAAGCTGGGGTGATTTGAACTCATGACCTCCATTTACAACATTTTCTTCATATCAAGCTATTCGTCAGTTGAGCTACACCCTTGCTGGAAATTTTATAAAACTTAAATAAATAAATTGGTGAAGGATTCATTTATGAGGTTTTGCACCACAAGCACAACAAGATAACAAATAATTATTTTGTAATATATCAATCCAATTATTCATTTGCAATACTATTTATACAAATAAATACAATTGACAAATAAATAAATAAAACCATTTTTAATTTATTAGTGGTATAGAGTAGTAATAAAAATTATTTGAATTAAAATTTGACTATCCAATTAAAAATATTTAATTTATTAATTTCTTGAGGAAAATTATTCTCATTATTAGGTTTTTAGCAAAAGGCATGGATCTTAGATCTATGGACATGGTTAATAAAGAAGAACCTATGACTACTGTCCTAAAAGAAACTTTTTAAAAGATTTTTAAAATCCATGACCATAAAAGACACCTTAAAGGTCAAGACCACACATCTTCGTAAGAGTATTCTTACCCTCTATGTATGAGCATTGACACTATAACAAGGCTTTAATTACTATGTATAGGTCTTTGTCTTACCCTCTATGTATGATCATTGACACTGTTACAAGGATTTAATTACTATGGATAGGTCCAACAATTGTCAACATGGTAGAGAGAATAATGTTAGGCCTTAGGCTAAAGGAATCATGAGTATAAAGAAATGTCAGGTTGGCAAGTACCATATACTAGTGGTAAGTGCATATTTGTCACATTGGCATGTACAAATCATATTTAATTATGATTATTTGCACCATAAGCATCTTAACAAATAATTATTTTGTAAATCAATTAATTCAATTTTTTTCATTCAAATAAATGCTCATGATTAATTTATGAAGTTTTACACCACAATCACAAAAAAATCAATTATTATTTTTTATACTATTTAAACACATAAACTCACATGATTCATTTATGAGGTTTTGCAACATTAACACAACAAATTCACAAAGAATTATTTTGTAAATAAGTCAATTCAATTATTCATTTTTAATATTATTCAAGCAAATAAATACCTATGATTCTTAATATTGACAAATAATTAAAGACAACTATTTTTAATTTATCATCATTATAAATAATTAATAAAAGTGATTTGAATTGAAATTTGATTATTCGATAGTGTATATTTTATTGATCTTATGAATTTTATTGATGGATATTAGTATCATTATTAGGCTTCAAGCACAAGGCATGGGTCTCAAATCCTTGTACATGTTCAAGGGAGGAAACCTCTACCTTGGGCCATAAAAGAAACTTTTAGGAATGTAGTAACAAGAAAGATGATCAAACAAATGTCTTTCTAAGAGTATTCTTAATGTTTATTTGTGGGTGTTGATGCGATTATAAGTTGTGATCACTACGGATAGGTCTACTGACCCTCAACCTTGTTAGGAGAAGAGACCTAAACCTTAACCTAAATGAATCTTCTAGGGATGTAGGGATAGTAATGATTTGTTGAGCCAACATAAACGACATTTTGAACAGATTTACGACCTTATAATATGGATAATGGGGGGCATTGGAGGAAATAAAACTAGGTATAAGCCTTCAAGGAATATACGTGATTAAGGGAGGAAACTTTGGCCTTGGACCTTAGAGGAAACCTATAGGCATATAATATTAACATGTATACCTCGAACCACAACATTAAAACTCCTAAGGGTATTAATGTAACTAAGAGGTTTTACGCAGTATATGTGGGTGTTTAGGCCCTCAACATTTTTTATGGAGGAAACATAGGCCTTAGTCCAAAATAAAATATTTTATGCATCCAAGGCCAAATACAAAAACTCGAACTAGTACAGATGACCTATTAGGGGTATTCGTTAGCATTGAGTAAGGAAATCGACATCATTATGAGGTTTTTGCTAGTATATATGGGTCTTATATTTTTGTATATTATCAGAAGAGGAATATTTAAAACACACCCATGAAGTCCCAACACTATCCTTGGCATCTGAGTGTTCATGTAAGTGACACTAGGTATGAGAACCTTGGACATATCAATGGGAGGAATCACATGAGTTAGGACCTAAAGGAAGGTTTTAGGCATCTCAGGCTAAGAGCGATCACTCAAACTATCACATAGGATATCATGCACATTATAGTATATCATTAATATTAAAGTGGGATATGGGATGAAATATGTGGTTTTGTGCACTAGGGATGGGTTTTAGAAAATAGTTGAGGAAGAAATTGAAATAAGTATACCTTAACATAATATTATTGTTGAAATGAGAAATTATGAAGGCCATGAACCATAACATACACCCTTTACAGTCTATATTTGGCATAAAATTTAGATATGGGCACAATCAAGAGTTTTTGCATTGTGTGATAGATCTCAAGGCATTGACATTAGTCATAGGAGGAAATCAAGAGTTTCATTTAGGTGTCCCAAGGCATTGGTAATGATATTATAGGGAATAATACCATGAATTTATCCCTAAAGAAACCAATAAGGAATCCAGATCCATTGAGGAAATATGTATCTAGGTTTATGGCCTTGGACATGGTCAATGGAGGAGACCTAAATCTCAATCCATAAAGGAATATTCTATCCATAAAGGCATAACAAGGTTTCCTCCACCAACCACACATGGCCTCTTAAAAGTATCATTAGCTTGTTATTGAGGATGAGGTGTCATTAGGTGACTTTGAGTAGTATGTACATGTCTCGGGGCCTTGGGAGTGACATTCTAAGGAAGAATACCATGCCTTCATCCCTAAAGAAATCAATGATGCATCTAAATCCATGAATAATGTCTTAAAGCACCATACATGAATTCACATGGGTATCCATTGTACTATGTATCTAGGTCTTGTGGACTTGGGGTCTTTGACATGGTTAGTGGAGTAGACTTGAATCTTCAGCCCTAAAGGAATATTCTAGCCATACAAGGATAAGAATTTTTCTACCACCAGCTACACACAACCTCCCAATGGTATAATTAGTTAGTATTTAATATGTTGTTACCATTAGGTGGTTTTGATTAGTATGTACATGTCTTGGGTCCTTGGGAATGGTTTTCTAGGGAAGAATACCATGCCTTTGGCCATCAAGCAATCATTAAGGCATATAAAGACATGACCACTACCTAAAAGTACCATGCATGACTTTGGATAAGTATCTATAGAACTATGTATCTAGGTCTTGTGGCCTTGGGGCCTTGGACATAGCCAGTGGAGGAGATTTGAATCTTAAGCTCTAAAGCAATCTTCTATCCAAATAGGGATAAGAAGATTGCCTCCCTCAACCGCGCATTCCCTCTTCAAGGTATCATTGGCATGTGATTGATTATGTCATTTCCATTAGGTACTTTCAAGTAGTATCTACATGTCTTAAGGAATTATGAATGACGTTTTAGGGAAAATTACCATGCATTTGGCCCTAAATAAACCAATGAGGGATCTAGAGAAATGGACAATACCTGAAGTACCATGCATGAACTTGCATGGATATTTGTGCCACTATCTATCCATGTCTTGGGGGCTTGGGTTATTAGGGCCTTGGACATGGTCAAGGGAGGAGACATAAACCTATGTCCCTAACAAAATCTTCTATCCATCTAAGGCTAAGAAGATCACCTCAATCAACCATACATGGCCTCTTGAGAGTATCATTGGCCAATGATTGATGATATTAATTATATTATGTGGTTCTTATAAGTATGTAGGTGTCTTAGGGCCTTATGAATGATGCTGTAGAGAAGAATAAAATGCCTTTGGTTCTAAAAAACCCATTGAGCCATATAGAACCATGAACGATGCCTCAAAGAACCACACATGATTTTGCTAAGGTATCCATGGAGCTTTGTATCTAGGTATCGCAGCCATGAGGATTTGGACATGGTCAATAGAAGAGACATGAACCTTGGGCCCTAAAATATTTTATCCATCCAAGGATAAAAGGGGTTCCTTCACCAACCACACATGGACTCTTGAGGGTATCATCATCCTATAATTAAATATGGTGATTCTATTAGGAAGGTTTCAGAAATATGTATTTGTATCGATGCCTTGCGAATGAAATTATAAGGGAAATACCATGCCATTGGCCCTAAAGAAACCACCGAGGCATACAAAACCACAAACAATTCCTTAATATACCACGTGTGACTATACTAGGGTACCCATGGAACTATATATCTAAGTTCATGGAATTGTACTCATAGGAGTCATCATAATAGTAACACATGGATGTAGTTTCTTATTCAATGGATGACCCTAATGCACATGTGCAAGGACCATGCTCTAATACCACTGTAATGTCCCCAATTTGAAAATTTTCCCAATTTAGTCAAATTTTGAAACTTGGACTAGTAAACCCCCAAACTATCCCAAGTGATCCCAAATAATTTCGAATGGTGTATGGAGTGAATTCAGATTTATTTGGACTCATTAAACAAGCTATTATATTCTTGGACACTTTCCAAATACTTCATCAACTTGCATTTACAATTAGAGAATGAAAGGCATAATTACTAGGAAAATCGATGTTGAAATCCCCAAGGGTAGATGGCTCCAAAAGACTCCTAAGTATTTAGAATTGGGATAGAGAGTGTTTGAAAGGTACTGAGACAAAAAAATGAATCTTATGGATCATTTGAAACTCTCAAAATCCTTCTGAAACATTCATTTAACTTCAGGAGAAAATAGGGAAATTTACTAGTAAATTCGAGGGTTAAGCCCTCAAGGGTAGAGGTCACTAATAGCTTCCCAAATGTAGTACGACCCTACCAGCTCTCAGAAAAAAAAAAAAACATGTATTAGTTAAAGGACTTCAGTTTTCACCCAAATACATCATTAATCAATTTCTAAAGGATGGTACAACTCCCATAAATCATAGGTTTGTGGACATGTCTTCACATAGGGGGAAATGATAGGAAACTTCACTACTTGCTATGAAATTCAAGATTTGTGTTCCAAAAGCTTATGTAATGTATATAAAATTTCTTCAGGACATTAATGACTCTCCATACATCATAAAAATCACATAGATGAACTGATACAAATACAAATATAGCAATGTCAATATCTCATAAGATATAGGGAAAATGGAACCATTTATGCATTGTTTGGTATTTTTACATAGTTTCACTTGGTATTTCAACATGAGGATATTCTAAGCATCAAATACAAAGAATATATATAATAGTACAAATAAATGGTGTATATTGGAATCTCACAAATAGATTAGCATCTCACCATGTGCACCCTTCCTCCAAGAGCCAAAATATACAGAGAAATGTGAGATAGAGATGGGAACAAGTTGAAGAAGAAATAATCACGAGCTGCCCTATAGCTTCAAACTGAAAAAAAAATAACTCCATTATAGATCCAAGTCAATGTTCTGAATGGACTCACCAATTTTCAATTAGGATGGTAATCTTTCACCCTCAAAATTGGTACTAAGGCAAGTAGAGTAAACACTCCACTAGCATGGACAAGCTAGAAGCTCTACAAATTGCAAAGATGCAAATAAAAAATGATCAAAAGATCCTTTAATTCCTTTTTATTGTATTTTATAAACTTTTCAATTCCTTCATGGGTCGAATTCCTTCCAAAACCCTCATTCCAACTCAAGTTGGGAAGAGTTTCCAATGTGTGCCACTTGTCCAACAATTCCTAGTCTCCATCTTCCCTCAATTCAAATGGGGAATCTTCTTGGATTCAATAACTCCCTTGTGCACCCTCTTGGAGGATACTTTTAGCCCTGACATTTCATATATGTCATATGTCAGCAATAAGGTCTGAAATTTGTCATAGGTGTCATAGAATCTTCATCATTGTTCATGTCATAGGAGTTAGGGAATCTAGCTCCAAATGTCACAATTCTTCTAATATTCCTCTTCCTCTTCCATGGGAGTCATTCTTACACTCCAATTTGACATTCCATGACTCATGCCATGAATAATACCTCTTGAACTCCTTGAATTATTTTACCCTTCATATTGAACTCGAATTGGTGAGAGAATCATGCCAAGTGTTGTTATAGTTTGAAATGACACCTCTCCGTCCGTGACGACACTTGTTTCCCTTGGTCGCATGACGACACTTCTTGAGATCAAGTTCAGTCACACAACAGGACATTTTTGGATGGAGGAGTCATTTGGGACACTAAAAATGGTTGAAATTACCTCATTCTTGACCCATTTGATGTATATGACCCTTAGGAACATTTTTCCAGACCAAACCATCTCCTGAAAATGAGCAGAAAAGCCTGTTTTTGGCCATTTTTTAACATGAGCGCGACTCCACTATTGAAATAGTAGCATGTGTATGCGACTTTGCTTGGTTAAAGTAGTGCTCAATTACATGTGTACACGACTTTTTCTACTTTAGAGTAGCGTACACCCCTATTTTGGTCAAAATCTTGAAATTCGAGTAAGTTAAGTTGGTTGGGAAACCTCTTGAGTGGTTGTAACTTCTTTTCCTCTTCCTCATTGACTATATAAGGAGGGTAGAAGGGCCATAGAAAGGGACCAAGCCCAATTACAAAGTTATGCTGGAGGAATGGAGACCCTCATCCCCCTCTCTTGTGCTTCAGTTTTGGTAAACCCTAGTACAATTGCTTAGAGGCTGGAATCCTTGGAGAACGGAAGCAGGAGACCTTGAATCTAGGTTTCGTGAAGTGCCAAGCTTGAAGGAAGGTATAAATGTATGTAATTGCTTTCATTCATTAATAAAGATCAGACGTTCTTCTCTTTCCAAATATGACCTATTAATGTGTATTAGATTTTATTACAGTTTGTTTATAATCTGATGTCTTTTTCTATTATGAATATCAGTCTTATATATGTAGTCAAATGTGTTTGAGAAAGGTATCAAGTTGTTTTGTAGGTCTGGGCATTGCGACATTGGATAAGCATTGAAGAGCGAGGGAGGAAAATATAGGATCAACCTTCTGAATGAGGTGCCTACATATCTAAACCCTAATCTCTTCATTTATTTGTTGTACTTGCAGAATGCTTGTAAGTCTATCTTTATCACAGTAAGTTGGTAGTTTCTCCCCTGAACTATAGGTGCATTTTCCCCACAACAGAATGGTGACTCCGCTGGGGAACATCCTAACTGCTTAGGGGTATCCAAGGTCATTTCTTCAGTCTTGTTTGATGGTCTGTGTTCATTTTATTGATTAGGATTGGTTAGTAGGCTCTGTTTGACCCTCCTTGGCTCTTACAGACCCTTTCCAGCCTTTGCAAACCCCTGTGGACCCTGGTGTGTTGGTTTTAACCCCATTTTTCCAACTTTTTCCACCTGTACACTACTGTTTGTACCACACAGTAGCGCCCATACGCTACTTTTCCTCTACACAGTAGCACCCATCCTGCTATGGGCGCTAGTTTCCTTCATACATAGTAGCGCTCAAAATCTGGGTTTGATATTTTTGATTTTTTGGGTTGTGGACCCAAATCTGGGGGCTGTGGCTGCATTTTTTGGGGTCCCTGATGACCCTAGGTCTGAGTTAAACCACTGTAAGTGGTCTCCCATCCTTGTACTGATCCTACATTCATGATTTGAACCTCTTTTGATCAATTTGGGCTTGTTTGGAAAGTTTTAGGGTTTGTTGACCTAAGTTGGGGGGTTGTGGACCTGTTTGGTGTTTTGTACCCTAATTTGAGTCTGACTGAACTTGCTTGCCCCATTTTCCACTGGATTTGGAACCTCTTGAGTCTTCTTGACCTTGTTTGTATCTATTTGAGTGAAATTTCTCTTTTAGGTTGTTTTCTTATTCTCCCTTATGCTTTTAGTTTTTTCTTTTGTAGTGAAAGCTCAAGTGTTTTGGCTGTTGTTCAAGACCTTGTTTGCATTGTTTATGTGCAGACCTGACTTTACCAAACCATACTTCTTTGTAGGTCATTTGCTTCGTTTGGGTCTAAAAGTAGTTTTTGTACTCTTTTCCCAATGTTTGGCATGCTTACATCAATAAGAATTTGAAAGTCATATTTGGTAGCTTTTAATGTTTCATAAAGAGAACCTGAAAGTTTCTTTGATTTTCTTTGATAATAGGTTAGTTTCAGTTTTGTTTCTTACCTTTGAAAAGCATAAAGAATTTTGATTTATTTTCTAAATAGATTACCTTGCAAGTGGCTTAAAAGATTTTAGAGTGCTTTGCATCAAAAAGAACAAGTTTTCTTTTGCATACCTAGTTGCTTGAGTAGCTGCATTCTTAGGTTTTGAGTTTAATTTTGTACATTTAGACTTTATTTTTACCTTTTTTGCATTCGAAAGATTAAAAATTGCATTTGCATATGCATTCTAGATCAAAATTTTAAGACTTCCATTGAAAAGAAAAAGATTTGTTTGGTGGTAAATATTTCATTTTCAGTACTCTATCTCTATTATAACCACTCTCACACACCCACTACCTTTTTTGAGTAAGCAAGTAACCTTTAAAATGAACCCTAATAAAATTTACTAGTAACATTTTATTTTCTAGGTTACACTACACCAACTAGTCTTGGTTAGGATCTTGGGTTTAAGACACCTTAAACCACCCAAGATTACACATTACACAAAAATCGTAGTGAGACTATCACAGGTAAACCCACCTCACTCAAAACTTGCCTGGGATCCATGCAGTAGGTCATTGCAAGATCAGATTGTTGGGGATACTCCTCCTACTTTCTGTTCGAGCATACGCTAGGATTGGATTGTGTATTGGGGACTCTTTCGAGTTTCGAGCTTAGTTACCCTGCCCATGCTTTCTGATTCGACCGATGACTATTCCCCCAGGAGTTTTCGGTGTTGTGGTATCCTTAGTATCTGACTCTAGGTTCATACACAGGTGACAGCGGAGGGTATATCTGCTGTACCTAGGACAGATGTGGGAGGAAATCCCTTGCAGGTCTTTGGGAGGGAGGTTGGGTGATTCCAGCGCTTGCACCCTTAGTCATTGTATTGTGGACCCCGGGTAACTGTTCTTCATCCTTCGTTGATCTGTTCTGGGCCCTCATCATCCCAGACTCTTCTCCGGAAGGCATCTGTTTTCCTGGTTTGATTTACTTAGGACCTTTTTTTAGTGGTGTGCTCTTTGTGCTACTTTTTTTTAGTTTTCCTTAGAGAACTTCTTGTTCATTTGAGCAGGAAACTATGTCTAGCATTCCGATGAGTTCCAATCAGGGTACCCCTGTTCCGGGGGATCCTTGTGTTGTTCCATTCATTGGAAACATTGGTACTCCCTTAATGTCTACTCTGAATCTTCCTGGATTCACTATTGGGCTACTGGTTTGGTTGTTTTCCACTCCGAATGCCTTGCATGCTCCTGACGCTTCTTTTGTGAGCACCTCAAATCAAGAGCATCAGAACCCTGTGCCTCCTTTGTCAATAACATCTTCTCCTCCTCCTTCTACCTCATGTGGCGAAAGTAGCAATACTAGTAACCAGCAGTCTAAAAGGAATAGACGGGGGAGGAATAGGAAGAAGATGCCAAAACAAGGGGGCAGCAAACCAGCCTCTGTAAATCATGCTGGGGGCAAGCACCCTGCCTCTGCAAGTCATGCAGGGGGCACCTACCCAGCCTCTGGAGGTCATGCTGGGAGAAAACTTTTAGTCACTGAAAATCATACTGAGAGTTTGTCTTCAACCACTGTCAGTCATGTTGAGGACACGTCATTGATCACTGCTAGTCATATTAATGACAAGTCACCAGTTCCTGTGAGTCATACTGGAGACACCAGATCAGCCACTTCAAGTCATGCTGAGGGAGTTGACTTTATTGACAAACCAAACAAACAAAAGCTTAAGTTCCCTTGTAAGTTTTGCGAGGGAGATCACCTTACTTACTTGTGCCCTGTACTTCCAGAAGTGCAAAAAGTGTGGTCCTTAGCTCAAAAGTCTGATGCTTCTAATCAAGCAGCCTCTGTGAGTCATGCTAGGGGCAAGCTATCAGCCAATGTTAGTCATGCTGAGAGTACTGACGTTGTAAAGGAGTCTAAACCTATAGGACAGAAACCTAAGTTCCCTTGTAAACTTTGTAAGGGAGATCACCTTACTCACCGATTCCCTGCCATTCAGAGGCATGAAGAGTGTGGTCCATGTCTGAAGGAAATTTTGTTCTTGAGTTGTCTATAGATTCCCTGCAGTCAGGTCAACCTTTGGTTGATAAAGTGGTTGAACCAATGCAATCTTTGGTCGACCCCACTCTTCCTTTAGAGAGTGAAGTGATCGAATCGATGCAATCTTCGACCGATCCCATCAGTCCTTCGGAGATTGATGCACCTACTACTGAAGTCTTCTGCATTACCAGTTTGGATATTCCTGAAAAAGGGGGCACTTCATATGTGCCATGTGAACCCCTACCAAGCCCTAGGATTGTTTCCTTTGATTGGAATAGTCTAGCCGAGCCTCGTCTTCCTTCTTCGACACCTTTCCAGATAGAGGTTGATATCGGGAACCATACGGTTGACCAATGCATTGTTGATGAAGGTGATTCTGTTAGTATCTTATCTGCTTATGCTTGGAGAGATTTGGGTTTCCCTAATGTTATTCCAGCTGTTAATTGGCCTTTGACCTTCGATAAAAGACCTAGTGAACCGTTTGGTTTCCTCCGTTAGGCACCTGTTACTTTGGGTGGAAAAACAGTCTTAGTTGATTTTATGGTTTTAAAGGACCCTATGGACTTTGATATGATCCTCGGGCGTGATTACATTTATGCTATGCATGCTATGGTGTCTACGCTTTTTCGTGTGATGCATTTCCCTGATAATGAAAACATTGTCACCATCGACTAGCTTGCATTCGTTGATCCTCCTTATTACCCAACTATAGACCAGTCGGATCCCTCGTCATTTGGCACTACTATGTCACATGGGAATGTTGTGGCATATTGTTCCTTGAGTTCAAATGCTACTGAGAATAAGTCTTTGAATTCATGCTTACCTTCTCGAGACTTGGTCCCAGCATTTGACCAAGTGACACCTCCATCTGAATGTTTAGATATGTATTCTATCTGGGATGATATACTTCCTTTCGATGAAGTTTTCCTAGAGTCTATAGTACAATCTGCTATTCACTTAGATGTTGATTCAGTCGCAGTTATGTCCAGCCCCGGTTTGACCTTAAAGTCTGATCTTCCTACTGTTGAGTCTTTGAACTCTCCTATAGATCCGCAAATCGGTGTTCCTGCTGAGTTTGATTCTGCTTCTAGAATTTTCAACTCCCGTGATGATGAATTTGTTTCTGCAGATTCCATCATGTCCTTCAACTTTGATATTCATCATGAAGTCGATCTTGTTGATTGTAAGTGCTCGGGCTTGGGTACCATAAAGTCTTCATTTGAAAACTCTGCCTTGTTTATGCCTGTTGTTGTTGATAGTGAAGTTGAAAGTATTTCTACCACAGTGACTTGTATGAGGTCTTTCTTTACATATGTTTTAGATATGATCTTGGTACTGATGTTTCTTGGAGATAGGATTCTTAGATGGATGTATACTTGCTTACTGGTCCTTTTCAACACCTTGTGCGACCATGTCAAGTATATTAGGAACCTTGAATATAAGTTTAGGCTTCCCCGCTGTTATGTTGCATTTGAACCTTTTGCCATTCGAATTCACCATAGGGTCGAACCTGTTGGATATTGGTGTGTTAGCCATATCTTTATGCATTGTGCACCAGTCCGATAGCAGAGCCTACCTAACATGGGTCACCCTAGTCAGCACCTTGCTGAGTTTTTCTCATAGGCTCGGGAGCCTTTTTAGATTTACCATGACTTTGAGAAGAAGCCTCATATCTTTCTTCCTCATATATTTTCGGCCATCCTTGATAAGGCTCCCATCTTTTTGTTCAAATTGCATATGCATCTGTTATGATCCCGCTTGCACTAATGAGCCTGAAGCCAGCCTCCATGCTTTTAGCTCGTTATATAATCCTCCATCTCTGATCTCATTTCCGCTAAGCTCTGTATCATTTTTCCTTTGCAATTTGACACCTTTTACTTGGAGGAGACACACCCTGAGTGTCCTTATCTTTCTCATGTTCCTTGCATTAGGCATATCTTTGTTCCATGTGCTTGGAGCTAGTTTTGCATGTCCCTGACACTCGTCTCCTCCCATATCGAGCATTCTTCTTTTACTTCGAGCTCGTTAAAAACAGTAAGTAGGTTTCAAGCATTCTTCTTTTACTTCGAGCTTGTTAAAAATAGTAAGTAGGCTACGAGCATTTTTTCCACCTTTCCTTCGAGATTGTTAAAAATAGTAAGGAGGCTATGAGCATTTCTTTCATCTTCACTTCGAGCTCATTAAAAACAGTAAGGAAGTTGTGAGCATTTTCTGTATCTCCTTTGAGCTCGTTAAAAATAGTAAGGAGGTCATGAGTTTACTTTTCTGGACTCGTTAAACCTTTACGGAAAAGATCCCTATGGATTTCTTTTAAGCCCTTTTCATACTCCTTAAATAGGAAAAGTTTGCAGAGCATAGCTGTCTTTTCGGGCTTGTTAAAATAACTGAATCGACATCCACTTAGGTATAGAATTACCCCTTTTCCGGGCCTTGGTGGATAATTTACGGAAAAGGTATACTCTAGGTATACTTTAGTGTGTGCTAGAAGAGTTCTTCTTCCATCATTTTACACTTTTTCGGGGAAGGAGACTAACTTTACGAAAAAGGACCTTTGGAGTCATCTTTAGGATTTTCAGACTCTCGAAATGTGAAAACACCAAGCGAGCATTCACCTACTCGGGCTCGATGTGAAATCCACGAGATGGTTGATAGAGGACTGTTTAAGTTTTTCAACTCTATAAACAAGAAAACACCGCCGAGCACATACCAATCCGGGCTCGATATAAAATCCATGGATAGGTGTATAGAGGATTGTTTAAGTTTTTCAACTCTATAAGCAAGAAAACACCGTCGAGCACAGACCAATCCGGGCTCGATATAAAATCCACGGATAGGTGTATGGAGTTTTCTTCTAGGTTTTTCAGACTCCTTAAATATGAAAATACCGTCGAGCATGCTTTAGTTCTTTGTCAAGCTCGTTAAAAAATGAAAAAGGAAAGGGAAGGGAAGAATGTTAAAATATCTTTCAATATGATGGCAGCGAGTCAACTATCTCCTTGAACAAAGCACCTGTTTTGAGTCTATCAAACAAGTTGGGTTCTAGCGTTGGCCTTAGGCTAAACCTGATCTCAGAGTTCCTACTCCTCCGTTTGGTTAGTCTTCCAATCATTTGGAGAATCTGTTAATGTATCCTACATTGTAGATTTGTATCGTGGTCTCTTTGTGTTAAAAGCTTCCTAAGTCACTCCTGTGTCGGCCATTCTGCAGTTGCCTTGACCTCATGTGTCGGCCATTCCTTGGTGTTAGTATGTTTCATCAAGTGTTTAGTCCTACTCCAAATTAGCTCATACCTTTTGAGTGTCCCTCATGTTGGATGATGGAGGATGCATTAAGGCCTCCCTTCCAACGGACTTCTTCCCATCGACTTCAACTCATTGTACTCTGGGAATGAAGTTTAGAGTTTCGGTTAGTACCTTGGGGATTGCAGTCATTAGTGGCAGTTTCCCTCGCTATTGGATAGATGGGAATACATCAATGTCTCCTATCCGATGGATTCTTCAAGTGTTTGACGGCAAGACCATTTATTCGCACTTGCTTGAATGTACTAGGTACATTGGGTTCCATTTTCATTATTGGTGGGCACCCTCGCATTTGTTAACGATATACACCAACGACTGGTAATCAAACGATACCTCCCATGTTTGACATCAACTCACTTATTCGCATGGATAGGTTTGTACCTTGGGTTGTTTTTGGGTGAAGACCTTGGGATCCTCGATAGCATCACCTCATTTATGTTATCGCCCAAGTTGCGCAAGATGGAGTCACACTCTTTTTGGCTCTTGATGAGACATAGATCCAGCCTGTTCTCTATGGCTATGTTCTCTAGTTTTGACATAGATCCACCTTGTATTTATGTGGCTATGTTTACACTTATGCTCCTCATGGATCTACGCTTGTATTCTAGTGGCCATGATATATGCATCAGTATTTGGATCATTATTGTATCCTCTTGGAGGTCATGTTCCACCATTTGAACATGGACAGTTACCCCATGGATAAGTTTGTCTGACTTTGCCTTTGCTTTCAGGTACTTCATTTGAGCCTATGATTCTTTGTTTCTCCGTTCCTCCATGATTCAACTCTTTGTTATTTATAATGTATTTCGGCCATCGTTTCCCACACTCCCTCTGACCTCATATATTAGGGGGCATCTGTTATAGTTTGAAATGACACCTCTCCATCCGTGACGACACTTGTTTCCCTTGGTCGCATGACGATACTTCTTGAGATCAAGTTCAGTCACACAATAGGACATTTGTGGATGGAGGAGTCATTTGGGACACTAAAAATGGTTGAAATTACCTCATTCTTGACCCATTTGATGTATATGACCCTTAGGAACATTTTTCCAAACCAAACCATCTCCTAAAAATGAGCAGAAAAGCCTGTTTTTGGCCATTTTTTAACATGAGCGCAACTCCATTGTTGAAATAGTAGCGTGTGTACGCGACTTTGCTTGGTTAAAGTAGCACTCAATTACATGTGTACGCGACTTTGTCTACTGTAGAGTAGCGTACACCCCTGTTTTGGTCAAAATCTCGAAATTCGAGTAAGTTAAGTTGGTTGGGAAACCTCTTGAGTGGTTGTAACTTCTTTTCCTCTTCCTAATTGACTATATAAGGAGGGTAGAAGGGCCATAGAAAGGGACCAAGCCCAATTACAAAGTTATGCTGGAGGAATGGAGACCCTCATCCCCCTCTCTTGTGCTTCAGTTTTGGTAAACCCTAGTACAATTGCTTAGAGGCTGGAATCCTTGGAGAATGGAAGTAGGAGACCTTGAATCTAGGTTTCATGAAGTGCCAAGCTTGAAGGAAGGTATACCTGTATGTACTTGCTTTCATTCATTAATAAAGATCAGATGTTCTTCTCTTTCCAAATATGACCTATTAATGTGTATTAGATTTGATTACAGTTTGTTTATAATCTGATGTCTTTTTCTATTATGAATATCAGTCTTATATATGTAGTCAAATGTGTTTGAGAAAGGTATCAAGTTGTTTTGCAGGTCTGGGCATTGCGACACTGGATAAGCATTGAAGAGCGAGGGAGGCAAAGCTAGGATCAACCTTCTGAATGAGGTGCCTACATATCTAAACCCTAATCTCTTCATTTATTTGTTGTACTTGCAGAATGCTTGTAAGTCTATCTTTATCACCGTATGTTGGTAGCTTCTCCCCTGAACTATAGGTGCATTTTCCCCACAACAAGTGTCGTGAGGTATCTTGCCACATGTGGGTCCCACAACCTAATATGTGCCCTCATGATCCAATGCCACCTTATTTTATTTGTATTATTATTTAATTGACCAATTTAATGTGAATTTGTAATTCTAAGGTCATTTTGGGTCTTGTAGCTCCTTTTCTCCAAATTTTAATGCTTCCGCCCCCAACCTAGGGAACTAGTACTTTTCCTCCGTGATAGTTCATTTGGATGGGAATATTACAAAATTTGAATTGGTAATTTTATCTTGATGTGACCCACCTTGTCCATTTGGATATAATTTTGAATTATTACCAACTTGGACATCATGCTTGGCATTTATTTGACCCTTAACATCAATTTGAAAAACTATCATGACTATGGCCAAGGGGCTTAGGCCATTGTGAACTAATGCAAATTTTTGGGACATGACATCAGGATTTGCCCATTGGTGTCTGATCAAATTTTTGAAATCCCCATCCTTAAGCCATGTATGGTTAAATTTTTTAAATTGTCATCCTTGGACATGGTTGAGGGAGTAAAATTCTACCAAGTCTTATAAGAGTC
Source organism: Larix kaempferi (assembly GCA_027924585.1). Lineage (NCBI taxonomy): Eukaryota > Viridiplantae > Streptophyta > Pinopsida > Pinales > Pinaceae > Larix > Larix kaempferi. Next base: position 19,280,527 of record BSBM01001048.1, read on the forward strand.
TTCTATGCATTTATGGCCAAGAAAAGCACATCAAACCACCACTAATGGTCTTGTGAGGGTATTCTTAGCCCTTTGTGTGTATATATCAATACCATTATGTTATTTTCATTATTAGGGATGGGTTTAGGATCCCTTTACATGGTTATTGGAGAAAACCAGGACTTAGGCACTAAAGGAATCTTTTAGGGATCCAAGGCTAATACAGATGTAGACTAGTCAAAGCGCAAAATATGAAATCTCGAGGGAATCGTTGGAGTAAGAATAGGGATATGTGTGGAATTTGGGATGTTTTAAGGATTAGGTATAGGTCATGGGGCCCTAGACATTGTCGAGGGAGGAATATTGAAATTTATATTGTAAAGGAACAATCTAGGCATTTGTGGTCAAGAAATACACTTCAAATGAGAATATAGGACCTCTTTATGGTATCCTTGACCTATGAGTTGGGATACAAATTACATTAGGTGGATTTGTGTAATAGACATGGGTATCAATTCCCATAACATGTCTAGGAAATGAATATTGGGTCTGAGGCCTTGAAGGCGTAGTTTAGATACCTAAGACCCATAACAAAGGCTCAAATCACCACAAATGGACTATCCACAAAATCCTTCACCTCTTAGTAATAATCTTAATTACATTAGGAGGATTTGAATAATAGGTATGGGTCTTGGGATTATAAACATGGTCTATGAAAAAAATATTTTCCTTACATTCTAAAGGAAACTTCTATGCATAGAGGGTCGATAACAACATCTTAAACCACAACAAATCAGATTTAAAATCTACGATTCACCTCTTTGTGGGATATAAATTACGTTAACAAGTTGTTCAACACTAGGTATGGAACTTGGAACACAAAACAAGTTTGGGGGGGGGGGATCCTAAAACTTAGGTCATAAAGGAAGCTTATAGGTATCGAGGGCTCAGAGCAACAACTCAATCTACAAGATAGCACAGCTCGAGGGTAACCTTATCATCTAAGTGGGGGTAAGGGATCTATTGGAATATTTTTAGTAGTAGGTATGTTTTTAAGGAATTTGGGATGGCTTGGGAAGGAAATGTGGGATATGACTACCGAAAATTATTATAGATACAATACATCAAACCACTTCCCAAGATACATATCTAGGTCTTGTGGAATTAGGTCCTGAACATGGATAGTAGAAGACACCTGAACATATGTCCCTAAAGGAATCTTCTAGCCATCCATGGCTAAGAAGGTTACCTCCACCAACCACACATGGACTCTTAAGGGTATCAATTGTCTATGATTGGGAATGATGATGCCATTAGGTAGTTTTTAGAAATACACATATATATTGGGGCCTTAGAAATTCCATTCTATAGAATAGGACCATGCCTTTGATCCCAAAGAAATCATTTCGGCATCCAAATCCATTAATAATTCCAAAAGGAACCACACATGGCTTCGTAGAGTATCCAGGGTGCTATTCATCCAAGTCATTAGGACTTGGGGCGTTAGGCATGGTCAAGGGAGGAGACCTCAACCTTAGGCCCTAAAGGAATTTTCTATCCATCAAGGGATAAGAAGGATACCTCAAACAACCACAAATGGACTCACAAAGGTAGCGTTGGCTTATGATTTAGAATTTTAGTGAAATTAGATGGTTTGAGTAATATCTACATGTTTCAAGGCCTTGGGAATGATATTATAGGGAAGAAGACTATGTGTTTGTCCCTAATCAATTATTGGGGCATTTAGAGCCTTGAAAAATGCATCTAGGAATCATGCATGACCTTGTAGGGGTATCCATGTCACTATCCATCTAGGTTTTTGTTCTTGGGACCTTGGACATTGTCAACAAAGGACACCTAAACCTTAAGCCCTGAAGGAATATTCTATCCATCTAAGGAAAAGGAGTTGGTATCCAGCAACCATAGAGGATTTCAATGACATTAAGTTTTTTTGAGCAATATGTGGGTGTCTCGCGGCCTTGAGAATGATGTTCTAAGGAAGAAGACCATAGATTTTTCCCTAAACAAATCGTTGAGGCATTCAAAGCTATGGACATTAACTCAAAGCACCATGCATGGCATTGGAGTGGTATCTATGGCACTATGTATCTAGGTATTATAGCCTTGGGCCCTCAGAAATGTTTATTGGAAGGGACCTAAACATGTGGCTCTAAAGGAATCCTCTAAACATCTAAAAATAAGTAGGTTACCTCCACAAACCGAACATGGCCTATTGAGGGTATAAATGGCATATGATCTAGTAATTTTGTTCCATCAGGTGGTTTTGAGAATTACGAAGGTGTCCTAGGGCCTCCAAAATGACATTATCGGGATGAAGACCATGACTTTGTCTCTAAAGAAACCATTGAGTCATCTAGAGACATGAATAATTCCTCAAAGAATCACACATGCATTTCCATGAGTATCCATGGTGCTATGTATCTAGATCTTGTGGTCATAGGGCCTTGTACATGGTAATGGAGAAGACCTGCAGCTCAGTTGCTAAATGAATATTCTAACCATGCAAGGCTATGAAGGTTTCATCCACATGCAAGAAGGGGAGTTTTGGAGGTATCATTGGCCTATGATTGATGATGTTTGTGCTATTATGTGGTTTTGATAAATATGTACATTTCCTAGGGAATTGGGAATAATTTCTTAAGAGTAATGTCTTATTTTTATGGTTTTGGTTGTTTAATTCATCCCATATTTCTTTGATCAATGTGAACACTTAAATTATGATTCCCCCCCCCACATCCTATCATTGTGGAGAGGAAACCCAATAGGCATTGTTAGGAAGTTTACCTAGGTGATTTTCTCATGGGGTTGTGCAATGTACTTAAAGTTGCAAATAGTGCATCATAACTTGGATTTTATTACCCCGAGTTAGGTCACTATAATTGCTTCATTCTATATTAACTTAGATGCATCCTTGAAATATTTCACCACTAACTATTGAAATTCATTTTGAATGCCTCATTTTTTCTTTTATCTAGATCTGCTTGAACCATGCTAGAATCATATAGGTGTTGTTTCATCATAATTTACATAATCACATATCTAATTAAAAAAACTAGAGAACCATTGTGATTCCTTGTTACCCTTGGGGATCTCTTAAGATCCATGGTCTTGTGTCATCTTCCATCGAATTAACTAGTTGTACTACTACCAAAACATACATTTAAAACTTTCATGGTAGGAAAAAGAGGATTGTGAGGATATGGAGGACAACCTCCACCCATTCCATCTCCTCCTCCTCCTTGAGAAACTCTCACCCATCTCCCCCCCCCCCAAAAAAAAATAAATTCTACCCTTGACTAATCTTCCTACTACTGGACCCATTCATTAAAAAATGCTGATGACACTAATGAGAAATGCAGAATTTGGAACTAGAGAAGGATTAGATTCATGATTACACTGGTACAAAAATACATTACGTTCATTGAACGCTTGGAAATATTAAGAGATCCATATATTTATAGGTGTTCTTTGGAGATATCCATGAATGGAAACTAAAGATGTAATCAATTTGAGCCATGTGATTGCCTCTTCGACTTTAGAACTTTATCACTATGGTAGAGAATACAAAATTTTGATAATTTTCTATCTCTAAATATGCATGAAAAATGCTAAAGTACATCATTTAATCTATTGGTGACATACATGAAGACTTTGTAAGTATCAAATAATTACTTGGATAAAATATGCGACCTAAAAAACCGAGGTGTCACACAATGAAAAATTCAGTCAATTACATGATCTAACTTTGATGATCCATAGATTATACAACAATTTCTCGTAACATATTGCTTCATTGACATCTCATGCCAATATTCAATAAAAAATATTCATTGTGCAAGCATACGAAAAATGTTTGATAACAATACCCATTGTCTAGGATTGATGGTTTATTTGGCCAACTCAAAGGAATGAAGGCCTTTTCAAAATTTTATTTAAGACTAATATATTATTATTTTAAGATGGAAGAAGTAGACATTTCTAACACGACATTATGAATTCTTTTTATTACCTTTTTATTTGACCATCAAGAAAGGATCAAAATTTGTTGATTATGCCACATTCGAAGAAACTCCTCCAATATTCCAAGTCCAACAAATCCCCAAAAGGAATCTAGAAAACCCTTGAAGCATAAAAATTAATCCATAAGAAAATATCCCATAGAAGAGGGAGCTAGCTATCACCCAAAAGTGGTCAACTCCATTCTTAAAAAAAATAAGAAAATATTGATGACACATTTCAAACCAATTCTCATAATTTACTCCATAAATGAGATGACCCAAGCCACAAAACCATGAGTTGATGACCCTTTTGCTCATGGAAAATATTTTTTAAATCCCCTTCTATAGCCAAAGCAAAAGTACTCAAGTCCACTTTACTTCCTTTTAATAAAATATTTAAACAATATAGGTCTCTTTTCTCCAGCTTGCTCGATTCCTGATTCGACTTATAGGAAATATCACATAACCATCAATAGCATAAAATATGGGTAGCTACATTTCTCTGCCCTCTTCAGGGGTGTGGATGAGGCTACAGGGGTTTGAGATAGCTTGTCATTTCAGAGGAATGCCCTATGCTAGAGGTGATGTCAATCTCCCTTTATTCACATACGTTGCATATCTGATGTTGGGATGCATGTAGATAACTCAATTAGGACCCAAATCACTCCTCAAAACATCTACAAAATTTTGTATTCTGCTTGTTGTTCCAGGACTGTAATGTTAATTTTTGAGCATTAATTCAATATACTCTAGGATCTTGACTAAGAGAATAACATGTATAGCATATCAAGTATAACAATGCATATCAATCACACCAAGCAATCATATGAGACAATAAACACACAGAGTTTCATTGGGGAAAACCATAAAGGTGAAAAACCCCACAACTTCCTCAGAGATAGAGAGAGCAATGATACAACCAAAGTACAAGAGATAGTCTTCTCCTAGCAACTGATCCTCCTCCTCACATGTGCACCACTTTTCGAGTGATGGAAGAGTGAGTAAGTGAATGATCAAATAGAGATTTCCCAATCTCTATTTATACATGTCCTGTCCTACCCTATAAACCAGCGGGGCCGACTTGTCTAACTTAGCCTAATAACCCATGGTTAAATTAATCAGGGATGACCCCACACATGGTGGTCTAATAACCCATCGGCAAGTTATGACACTTGCAACAGTTGTCAATACAAATGATGACACTTCCGTATAGGGGAATAATAACATCTCTATAGGAGTACAATATACATAGATGAAATACATAGGTGAAATACATTCTGAAGTTACATATACATCAACATGTAATATGTATTACCATCTTTCCCTTACTGCTGGGAGTCGTGAAGGTTGAAGTGTTATAATTCTTGTATCGTTTCTTTAGGAAACCCTTTAGAAAATAGGATGTTTTCCCTATCCAAAAAATTATTAATCCAAATCTTTATCCAATCCGGTTGGTCATATCCATATAACCATAGCAAAGTCAATCTCAACAAACATAATGAACTGTTGCAACTCTTGATATATTGCCATCACAACTAGCTTTAAATGATGTAGTTCCACTTGTGCCTGCCGAGAACCTTGGTATAACAGATCCAATTGTTTAGATTCTAAATAGACCATGTTGATCAAACTCTACAGTTCTACAAACGTGTAATATAACATTGTGACATTTGTTGTATCTTTGCATAATCACTTGTTGATCATGACCTCTAGGTGCTGAAGTTGAGGGTTCCATGGTCATTAGTTAAAGTGTTGTCTTTGACCCTGCCACTAGGTTTTTCATCATTTCACATGTATATCTTTTAATTTTGATGATGATTCCCATGTTGTCTAGAGTCTGACAGAGCTCCAAAAATTGTCTCCCACTCTGGGAAATCACAAAGTTCCTTCATTCCATAACACTCTGTGAGATCAATAGATTCTTCTTCCCAGTATTTCCAGTGTTAGCTCATTCAAGTGTGGAATTTATCTCAAGCATAGATTCTTCGTGCAAATAAATATTTTGGCAGTGGGTTAGAGCACAGGAGATGCGGAGATGACAATGATGAAGGGGTCATCAATGAAGGAAAAGGACCATTCACGAAGGATAAGGAGTCGACGGAAGCGGAAGTTTTGGTCCAAATTAGTTAGAATGGGTCATTTGGACCATTTTGTAAGGACCATAGGTGTCTATAAATAGAAACAAAATTGTAATAGGAATATCATCATAGAGAGATTAGTGGATCAAGTCTAATGTGTTTTTGTTTGCCATCGACAATTTTTGCTCTGAGTATATGGATTCGTGTTAAGTCTCCTAGAACTGTTTTTCTGTGAAGTTCATCCTGCAGGCTTTGTGATGAGTTAATGAATGAGGATGTTTGGCTATATCTCAACTCTGTGCTTTCTATTTGTCGCTATGTTATGAAGTATGAATGATATCTTGTAAGAATGATGATAATGCGATCTTGCTGCTTTGTCAATTGATCAGTAATGTTGGTTGATATGAGTAAGGGTTATGTCTATTGCATAGTTGAATTGCTAGTATAATGTGAAAACAAATCTCTCATTTCTATAGCGACTGATTATGAAATAATGCATGTCTCCTCCCAACTTCATCATAATGTTGGAAAGGGTCAAACCTTTCTCGGCCGATGCTTAAGGGCGTCTGGTTGATATTTGTTGACAGCAGTGTGAAGTGAACCCCTATCAACAAAACTGTGTAAAAAATGGTTTTGTTGATGGGACCTTAGTGTGAAAGAAGAGAGGACATGCTATGGCATCTGATAGAGTTGAAGATTGAGGAATGGCTCAACAAGAAGGCATGAGAATTTGATGAGGGGGTGAATCGCAACTCTGGATGGTCAACGACTGAATAGATACAGAAGTATATCTACTCCAACATTCATGAGATATTCTTCTGTGAATTCCCGAGACTACTAAATGAGTGGTTGGCACAACTGACGTTCCAAAAGAAGAACTTTCAATGCGATGATCCTGGACAATGGACGCTGAACTAATCCAACAATTGAAGCAAGTGGACAATAGAGCCTCTAGAGTTGTCGAGGTCTGGGTAGATAGTATTTTGGAAGGATACATCACTGAATTTGCTGTCGACAAAATTAAGTCATACAGCGACATAGAAAGAAAATTTTTCAAGGGACCCAAAGGAAGGTTTCTACTGTTGCTGAAACTGTATATTAAAATGCTTATCTTCAAAAAAGGTATGTTGAAGATGAATTCCGATGAGTAAAGCTCAGTGTGCAGAGGCTATGGGTACCTCGTGGATACGGGTCTGATAGAATCATCCGGGGTATATGTATATGAGATACAACATAAATATAAGGGAGGTTGTGGAATATTGTGGTACCCTGCAAATTAGGGTGAGGTTTCGGCTGGAGAAGAAGCGGAGGACTGAGATTGAGAGAGACACTCCTAAAGAGACCGGAATGGAATACTGCGAAACGAGACCACAACGGACTAACTGACCTTACTGCAATGAAGAAAGCAACTGGGATACCCCTAAAGCCAAAGAAGGATAGAACCAAAGTGACAATGTATCCACAACTCCGCGCACTATGCCAAATTTTAGAGGAATAAACATAAGCTCTTCGCAGGACTATCTGTCGTGTCAGAACAATGGTAGGAGTAATGGGTCTGTAAATAACAGTAGGAGACCAAGGATGGAAGGGGATGGTCTGAATATGATGATCTTTCACGGTAATGGGATTGAGGATCCCAAGTAGTACTGGTTTCTATGTGAAGTAGTATGGATAGTGAAGTAGGTCCAAGATGACGATATCAAGAAGGGACAACTAGAGACGACCTTTAGGGGCCATGTGCTAGATTGGTTTATAAAATTCATACAAGTACCTACAGAGAGTCCCAAGAAAACAATGCCATAGATCAGGGCAAGATTGATTGATGAGTTTAGGAAACCAAAATCCGAGTCACAATATATCATGGAACTGAAAGAGATAAGCAATTTCCAAATGAATCAGTGTGGGAGTTCAACCAAAGATATAAAACCATGATGGAAAAAGTAAGTTTTTGAATAAGTGACATACAACACAAGGAATGGTTCATCGCGGGATTAGTACCACACATCCGTATGATACTAATGCAACAAAAGATCGCATCCTAGGTGGAAGCACTGGAAATCACGATGAAGTTGGAGGCTTCACCAATTGGACAAATAGGATTAGGTATGACTACATCCAAGATTAGCTAGCAAACCTGACGATCCAACTGCAAGACATCAATAAGGGAAAAGAAGTTTTTTAGGAAATATGGTGCATTTGTTGTAAATCAGAAGGACACCATAAGGACCAATGCCGAGAGTTTCACGAATATTTACATTTTGGAGTACCAAATCCACTTAGTCAGGGAGGAATGTCGTGGTGTCGAATTTTTCAGACAAAAAGGCATCGATTAGAAGAATACCTAAATTTACAGAAAATGGTGTCGAATCCAGCCAACCTTTTCTGCAATTTCTATCAATCGGTGGAGCATGAAGATAAGGATTCACTAGTACAAAATGAGAGGTCAGTGAATAGGAGACTAAAAACATTAGTCACCACTATTTTTTCAAGGGATAAACGACTAAAATTGAGCAATTTTAAATAAGCCAACAAAAAATGACTAAGATAAACGACTAATTTAGTCACAGGATAAAATATATGACTAGATAACAAGTGACTAAAATAAAAATGACTAACATAAATGACTAATTTAGTCGCGGGAATATAAATATGACTAGCTAACAATGATTAATGTGAATTAGTCATTTATGTTAGTAATTTTTAGTTGTGTCACACTGAGAATGGAAAATTACAATTTTGATATTGAGTTTGTAGAATATTTGACTAAATTTTAACAATGTGAATGGATGAAAAAGTCATCAATCGGGAAACAAACCAAAAAGAAAAGAGGAAATGTATATATAACTGCTAAGTACAAAAAAATAGAAATGAGGAGAAATGTCTCCATCTATGAGCCAAAAAAATGACAAATTCTTGTGGAAAAAAGTAGACCCCTGAATCAATCATAAAAATGAATAAACCCCTCTGAGGCCACAAGACCACATTTGGATAAAGCGTCTGCATGTGTGTTGAAATCCCTGGAGATATGCAAGATAGAGACATCAGGAAAGGCTTTGAGCAGAGGATTAACATGAGCCATCCAAGATGAGATCTCCATCACCTTTAAATAGCACATACCTTTTACCCAATCAACTACAAGTTTAAGGACACCAACAATATGGTGTAAAGAAAGATGTTGAGAATGGGAAAAAAAGAGGATAGGGAAGAGTGCCAATATCTCTCCTCTTGTATTGGTCTCGATCAACCACAATTTAACCATACATTAAAGTGACGATCCGGCTCCAAATTAAATAATGAGAGCCCCAACACCACAAAAACAACCCAGTTCCTGAGAAGCCCCATTGAAAAAGGCCTTGCATCCTAATAAAGGAGGAGGAGGAGGAGGCCAATTCCCAAAATCATTTAGCATGGGCATGTTGAAGCCTCAACACATTGCTATAATTGTAGCGTGTACATTTTAGTCTCAATTTCCATAGTTTCCTCAATAGGATGGCGGATGGCCTCCCATTGAACCTTGATTTGATCCCATTTTCCCAATGGATATAGAGACACTAGTCTTCGGTCCACTCATCCATTTTTATTTTTAAACTTATCATATTGTTTTTCTAAAACTATCTCTTCATTTCACTTTGAATTCCATTTCCTAAGTTCTAATAAGTCCTATTTTAGGGAATCCCCCCTTGAGCCAGAGGAGAGCTGGCCTATGTTGATGTATATGTAACTTCAGAATGTGTTTCACTTATGTATATTGTACTCCTATAGAGATGATGTTATTCCTCTATACGGAAGTGTCGTCATTTGTATTGACAAGTGTTGCAAGTGTCATAATTTGCAGTGATGGGTTATTAGACCACCAAGTGTGGGGTCGGCCTTGATTAGTATAACCATGGGTTATTAGACTGAGTTAGACAAGTCGGCCCTGCTAGGTTATTAGGTAGGACAGGTCATGTATAAATAGAGTGCGGGAGGCACTCTATTTGATCATCTCATTATTCACTACTACACTATTTGGAAAGTGGCACACTAGTGGAGGAGGAGGTTCAGCTTCTAGGAGGACTATCTCTGTGTACTTTGGTTGTATCATTGCTCTTTCTATCTCTGAGGAAGTTGTGGGGTTTTTCACCTTTATGGTTTTCCCAAGTGAAACTTTGTGTGTCTATTGTCTAATGTGATTGCTTGGTGTGATTGATATGCATTGTTATACTTGATATGTTGTACATGTTATTCTCTCAGTAAAGATCCTAGAGTATGTTGAATTAATGCTAAAAAATTAACATGTTATTAGAGCTAACCTGACAAGAAGACACTATGTAGTTGTGAAAACTAGGGTTTCACGTTTATTGGGTTTCTCTCCACATATCTTGAAAGGCAGTAAGGTATTTTGACTCTCCTCAGCAAGGCGCATCTTTCTATCCAATCAGAATTCAATTATGGGCACTTTCATTTTTTGCTCTAAAAATTAGGGTTTTGACAAAAATAGGAATTTCTGAAAGCTGAGGACATAGCTGGAAGCTCCTTGGAAAAATCAAAGTTTAGAGCTTTGGAATGAGATTTGTGGTTGGGTGACGCTCCGAGAAACTCAAACCCTAATTCAGGGTCCTCCCTAATGAATCCAAGAGATTGAAAAGCATTTCTGAAGGGTGAATCTTTGCAGTTTTCAATTTCTGAGTATACCAGGATGATCATTTCATCAAGGTGCATATTTCTATCTTTTCAGAAAGTTGAAATTCACATTTTGAATTTTTAGGGTTTCTCTGACAAACCCTATGTTGAATATTGTAACTTCTAAGAATATTATATTTGTACATTATTATTTTGGAGATGTTTTGTCTCTCCGAGGTGACTCTATTATGTATCAGGAGATGTTTATTCCTCCGATGGTTTGTGGTAGCTAGGGTTATTAGACCCACCATGTGGGGGTCATCCTTGAGTTTATATTTTAGGGGTTATTAGACTTCTCTAGGAGAGGTCGGCCCCATTAGGGATTTTGGTCAGTCGGGAACTAATATAAATAGAGGAGGAGAGCTCCTCATTTGACACACCTCCACAACTCATAAAGTGGCGCACTTGTGTCTGGGAGATCTGCATGTAAGGTAGAGAAGAAGGACAAGTCTTGGAGCACATCTTGTATTTTGGTTGATCATCTTATTGAGGAAAGCTTTGCTGGGTTTTCTACCCCATGAGGGTTTCCCAAGGTAATTTTTGTGTCTATCTTGTGATTATGTTTCTTTCAGTGATCTTGCTAGTATATTTGGCTTAAACTTAACATGATATCAGAGCTATCCTGAATAGAACATCTTTCACAAGGTGAAATTATATTTCTCTCTCTCTCCCAAAATTAGGGTTTCTGCAAAAGTTAGTATTTTTGTATTCTGGTTGCATGGATGAATAGCCATTCTAAAGATCTATCTTTTGAGCCTTAGATCGAGATTTTTGGTTGGGTAGAACTCCGAGAAAGTCAAACCCTAGTTTTACCAAAAGTGCGATAAACCACAAATTCTATTGCAGATTCGAAAAAGTGAAAAGTTAAAGTTTCCGGGTAAGTACTACTCTATCTCTTATCTCTTGGACTCCCCCAAGAGAATATGGCTCCAAACACTAAGCTTGAAGACAAGCTAGAAGGCATAGAAAATTTTCGAGCATGGAAATACAGAATTGGTCTCATTCTTGAAGAAAATGACCTTTCTCATTATATCAAGGATGAAGTTGTAGAACCTGAAGGAGATGAAGCCAAAGAGAAGCATAGGAAGGATTTGATTAGGTCAAAGAGAATCATAGCTGATTCTATTAAAGACCACTTGATTCCCCAAGTGGCTTCCAAGAAGACTCCAAAGGAAATGTATGATGCCCTAGAAAGGATGTATGAAGGAAAGAACAACAATAGGAAGATGAACCTAAGAACTCAGTTAAAGAGTACCAAGATGCACAAAGGAGAATCCATTCAAGACTACTTCTCAAGGATCTCCCAAATCAAGGAGCAACTAGATGCCATTGGTGATACTCTTGATGAAGATGAACTTGTGATGACAGCTCTAAACGGTCTCACTAGACCTTGGGAGTCATTCATACAAACTATGTGTGCCAGAAAAGAAAGTATGAAGTTTGATGTAGTTTGGGAGGATTGTGTACAAGAAGAGGCTAGGGTTGCAAACCGAGAAGCCTTGCTCAAAGAAGATGACCAAGCCTTGGCCACCCACACCAAGAGAAGAAGGAATCAATCCTACTCCAAAAGGAATAGTCACAAGGAGTCTCATTCTCCACATAGATTTCAAAAGAAAAGAGAAACATTCAAAGAAGAGATTACTCCTCTTTTCAATGTTTTTCTTGTCACAAAATAGGACACCTTGCTAGAGATTGCCCTCTAAAGAAGAAAAAGGGTTCTCATTACAAAAGACATCAAGCACATCTTGCAAAAGATGATAGTGAAGAAGAAGTAGAAGAGGAAGAAAGGCCTCACAATAAAAGACGTAGAAGTGAAGGTGAAGAAGAAGAAGAAGAAAGGACCTTCTTCAAAAGAAGATCAAGGAGAAATAAAGAAGAAGATGTAGAAGAATATGTTCTTTTCTCCGCACTCTCTGGATCTATAACTCCTGGAGAAGATACATGGCTTATTGACAGTGGTGCTTCAAATCACATGACAGGTTAGAAAAAGACTCTCTCAAGACTTGAAGAAAAGACTTCTCCACAAAAGGTATCTCTAGCAGATGACTTTCAATATCCCATCAAGGGAATTGGTGAAGCAAGCTACAAGCTTGATTGTGGTACCTCCATGAAAATGAAAGAAATATTGTATGTACCAGGATTGAAGAAGAAGTTGTTATCCATCTCAGCATTGGATAAGAAAGGCTATAGGGTTGCATTCATTGATGGACAAGTATTAATGTGGTCCAAAGGAAAATCTATCAAGGATGCAATTATCATTGGTGAAGAAGAAGGAGGTTTGTACAAACTTAAGGGCCTTCCAGAAGTAGCTCTTGTTCATGAAACCATTAGCCCAAATGAACTATGGCATAGGAGACTTGCTCACATTAACTACAATGCACTACCTTATGTAAGCAAGGTAGTTATAGGTTTGCCAGACTTAAAGATTGATCATGATGGTAGATGCAAAGGATGTGCAAAAGAGAAGAATATCAAGAACCCATTTCCTAGTAGTGAAACAAAGACTAAAAGTACCTTGGAGTTAATACACTCTGATGTATGTGGACCAATGCCCTCCACATCTTTAAGTGGATATGAATACTATGTCACATTCATTGATGACTATTCAAGGAAAACTTGGATATTATTTCTAAAAGGTAAGAATGAAGTCTTTGGAAAATTCAAAGAGTTCAAGGCCTTAATAGAAAATCTCTCAGAAAAGAAAATCAAGATTCTCAGAACAGATAATGGCAGAGAATATACTTCAAAGGAATTTGAAGACTTTTGTAGAGAAGATGGAATCAAGAGGGAACTAACCACTCCCTACAATCCCCAACAAAATGGGGTTGCTGAAAGAAAGAATAGAACTATCATGGAAGTTGTAGAGACTATGATACATGATCAAGATCTTCCCATGTATCTATGGGCTGAAGCAGCAAGGACAATTGTCTATGTAAAAAATAGACTTTCTCATAGTGCTCTTGAATTTAAGACTCCAGAAGAAGTGTTCACAGGAAAGAAGGATGAGGTAAGTCATCTAAAAATATTTGGATGCCCTATGTATATTCACATTCCAAAAGAAAAGAGAACCAAGTTGGATCCCTCTGGTAAGAAAGGAATATTTGTTGGATATTGTGAAACATCCAAAGCTTTTAGAATTTACATACCTGGTTTTCATCATATGGAGATAAGTAGAGACGCAACATTTGATGAAGAAGCAACTATCAAGAAATCTAGGAAGTGCCAACTTGAAGAAATCTATGAAGAAGATTCACCTCCTAGAGTTACAAAAGCTGTACCCATCCCTGAAGATGATACAACAGAAGACCATGACATGATAGAACCTCAAGAACCCCCCATTACAAATCTATCTAGAAAAAGAAGACCAGCATGGGCTAGAGACATTATTCAAGGAGCTGAAAAATATGGAGCTCCTGAAGGTTCCACTAGAGAAAGGAAGAAACCCAAGTTAGTATCCAACTATGTGGCCTTAATGTGTGATCTTGTGGATCATCAACCCACCAGCTATGAGGAGGCGGATCAAGAAAAAGAGTGGGTAGAAGCTATGACAGAAGAGTACCAGTCAATAATGAAAAATGATGTTTGGGATATAGTTCCCAAACCAAAGGATAAAAGTGTGGTTTCTTCCAAATGGATATTCAAGATAAAACATGCTGCAGATGGTAGCATTGAAAAATATAAGGCAAGATTTGTAGCCAGAGGTTTCTCTCAAAAGGAGGGAATAGACTATGAAGAAACATTTGCACCAGTTGCTAGGTACACATCAATTAGAACTATCATGGCACTTGCATCTATGATGAAGTGGAAATTACACCAGATGGATGTTAAAACAGCCTTCCTGAATGGTGTCATTGAAGAAGAAGTGTACATAGAACAACCACAAGGATTTGAGGTTAAAGATAGAAGAACTCATGTATGCAAGCTGAAAAAGGCTTTGTATGGATTGAAGCAAGCTCCCAGAGCTTGGTACGGAAGGATTGATAGTTTCTTAACAAGTATGGGCTTTACCAAGAGTAAAGCTGATCCAAATCTTTATCTCAAAATTATGGATGATGAACCTGTTATATTACTATTTTATGTAGATGATCTATTTCTAACAGGAAATGAGAACCAAATTATCGAATGTAAGAAGAAGCTTTCTTTAGAATTTGAAATGAAGGATCTAGGATTAATGCACTACTTCTTAGGTCTAGAAGTATGGCAAGAACCAAAAGGAATCTTTTTAAATCAAGGTAAGTATGCTGTGGAGATTTTGAAAAGATTTGATATGTTGGAGTGTAAGGCCATGGCTACTCCCATGGACTCCAACTTGAAATTATTAGTTGATGACTCATCAGAATTAGTGGATGTAACTCTATATAGACAAATCATTGGGTCATTGATGTATTTAACAAATACCAGACCATACATGTGCTTTGCTGTAAATACCCTGAGTCAATATATAGTAGAACCAAGGAACATTCACATAATAGCTGCAAAGCATGTAATGAGGTATCTAAAAGGTACATTAGATTTTGGTCTTTACTACCTTGAAAATCATGAACTTAGATTACATGGTTACTCAGATTCCGATTGGGAAGGAAGTGTTTCAAACAGGAAGAGTACATCAGGTGGATGTTATGGACTTGGATCTGCCATGATCTCTTGGTTTAGCAAGAAACAATCCAGTGTGGCTCTTCGTACTGCTGAAGCAGAATATATAGCTGCCTGCTCTGCTAGCTGTGAAGCAGTATGGCTTCGGAAACTACTATTTGGAGTATTGGACTTAGAATTGGATCCCACTGTGATTATGTGTGACAATCAAAGTTGTATCAAGATGACAGAAAATCCTGTATTTAACGATAAGTCAAAACACATAGAGATCTAATACTTTTATATACGAGATATGGTGCAAAGAGGAGCTATTAAGCTCGAGTATGTGAGCACTGAGGATCAAATTGCTGATATTTTGACCAAACCTTTGTCTCGAGTGAAATTTGAATACTTCCGAGACAAACTTGGTGTGGTTCAAAAGGACCCTCCTCGAAAGGGGGAGTAGTGTAGTCACTAATGATGAGATTGCCTCATCGACAGCAAGGTCGATGATGTGGATACCTGTTTTAGATACTTAGACTTAGGACTCTTATACTTAGAATACTTATTTTCTCTTACTTACTTTTACTTTACATGCTTTATTGATGTATTGATGAGGATACATGTTTTATCGATGTATCGGTGAGGATACATGTTTTATTGATGTATTGATGAGGATACATGTTTTATTGATGTATCGGTGAGGATACATGTCTTATTGATGTATCGGTGAGGATACATGTCATATTGATGTATTGATGAGGATACATGTTTTATTGATGTATTGATGAGGATACATGTTTTATTGATGTATTGATGAGAATACATGTTTTGATGATATCTGTATTGATAAGGATACAGATGGGGATTGTATCATCCCCGGACTTCGGTCCCTTGAATTGATTCGTAGACATATGGTCTCCGAGAATGAAGTCCTTAGTGGACAGATGGGGATTGTATCATCCCCGGACTTTGGTCCCTTGAATTGATCCGTAGACGTATGGTCTCCGAGAATGAATTCCTTAGTGGATAGATGGGGATTGTATCATCCCTGGACTTTGGTCCCTTGAATTGATCCGTAGACATATGGTCTCTGAGAATGAAGTCCTTAGTGGACTGATGGGGATTTCATCATCCCAGAACCACTGGTTCAAAATGTACGTGATGGGGATTGCATCATCCTGGAACCACTAGTTCAAAATGTATGTGATGGGGATTGCATCATCCCGAAACCACTAGTTCAAAATGTACGTGATGGGGATTGCATCATCTCGGAACCACTATTTCAAAAAGTACATGATGGGGATTGTATCATCCCCGGACTTCGGTCCCTGAATTGATCCGTAGACATATGTCTTCGAGAAAGTGGTCCTTAGATTTTGTCTAAGTTGATGAGTGGACTGTATCGTCCCTAGACATGTTATGGTGTCTTAAATGATGATGTGGATACTTGTATTGGTATGGATACTTGTATTGATGATGTGTATACTTGTATTGGTATGGATACTTGTACTGATGATGGGGATACTTGTATTGATGATATGTATACTTGTATTGGTATGAATACTTGTATTGATGATGTGTATACTTGTATTGGTATGGATACTTGTACTGATGATGAGGATACTTGTATTGGTATGGATACTTGTATTGATGATGTGTATACTTGTATTGGTAGTATAGATACTTGCATTGGTATGGATACTTGTATTAATGATGTGCATACTTGTATTGATGACAATGCTAATGATCATGTAATGATGATGCTGATGATCGTGAGATGTCGATGCGGATGATCGAGTGATGATGATGCTATTGATCGTATGATGACGATGCTGAAGATTGTGTGATGACGATGTTGATGATCGTTTGATGATGATGTTGATGATCGTGTGATGACGATGCTATTGATCGTATGATGACGATGCAGAAGATCGTGTGATGATGATGTTGATGATCGTTTGATGATGATGCTGATGATCGTGTGATGATGATGCTGATGATCGTGTGATGATGATGCTATTGATTGTATGATGACAATGCTGAAGATCGTGTGATGACGATGCTGATGATCGTGTGATGATGCTGATGATCATATGACAATGATGATGTTGATGTTCCACTAATTGGTCAAGTTACTAAATATGATGTATTAAAGAAAGCTTCTGATGATATACAGATGTATCATGTGTGATGTAGTCGATGACTCCTTGATCCTGCAGATGTTGTTATAATATCCTTCTCATTAATGAGGAGTGTTGAATATTGTAACTTTTAAGAATATTATATTTGTACATTATTAATCCGAAGATGTTTTGTCCCTCCGAGGTGACTCTATTATGTATCTGAAGATGTTTATTTCTCCTATGGTTTGTAGTAACTAGGGTTATTAGACCCACCATGTGGGGGTCGGCCTTGAGTTTATATTTTAGGGGTTATTAGACTTCTCCAGGAGAGGTCGTCCCCATTAGGGATTTTGGTCAGTCGGGAACTAATATAAATAGAGGAGGAGAGCTCCTCATTTGACACACCTCCACAACTCAAAAAGTGTGTTAGGAACCTATGTCAACCCTTCTCTTTACTATGTTAGTATATTGTTGTTGGACGCATATGCTTTGTAAGTCGTCCCGTAGTATTTGTTGATCCATAGTTTATATTAGCCCATAGTATTGGACGCATATGCTTTGTAAGTCGTGCCGTAGTATTATATGTCCCATGGTTTTGACTCATAGTATTGGGCATAGACTTAGTATATAAGTGTGTGTTGAGGTCATTGAAGGCACCGTGAAGTTAATTGTATTGAGCTTGCTCAAAGGAGGTTGCCCCCTCGAAGTGGCCCGTGATCAATATAAAAGTGATTCTGTTCTATTATTTCTTCTATTTCACATATTCTTATTAATTAATTGTTGCAGGTGCATCACATCTGGTATCAGAGCACTTTCCTTGGCACAAGTGGGAATTTTTTTTTTCTTTTTTTGGGCGGCGACTTTCAGATCAATTTCTGAAACTTTCTGCACAAAATCAGAAGAAACTGATTGCATATCTGAATTCCTCTTTCAAAAATACGCAGTTTCAAAAAAAAAATCATCTCATTTGGAGTTCTAAAAGTGGCTATATCGTGGATTTAAAATCAGCAATTTTTTCAGAATTTCGGTGACGGCTGCGGAAATTGTGGCAAGAAAATCTTTTGACCGAGTGCCCAGATATCTATTCCGCTTTCATAAGTAGAAGCAGAGTGGTTGTTCCAGTTCCGGAAACATGCTATAATAGCGATTCTGAGCAATATAGATCTGATTTTGGAACATTGGGTGGAATTTCTGCCCAAATTTTTTTCTGTTGCAGGTTCGGATCTGGGAATAATCCCTATCCGCTTAACTGTGGGAAGTACTTGGGCATAAGCCCTAAAACTCATTGTGAGGAGTACCACAGGAACCGCGAAGTAGCTGGCCATTGAGAGGACCTGCCAAGCGAAAAGGGCAACGACCCCTACCTGATTGACTAGTTCCCACCCGTGAGGTAAACCAAGAGCTGTCGTTTGTGGCAAAGCGGTTATCAGTTTTACCTGAGCCGTGGAGTGAGGGGTACTGCCCCAATACGCAAGCCGTCAGACAGCATTGGTGGCCGAGTGAAACCCTAAAATGTTAGGAAGCCGCACATACCCGGGGTCCATATCTACTTTCAGCTGAACTATTGTCGATCTCTGCTGCACCATTTCAGATCCATTTTGCAAGCCATTCCAGATCCAGCCATTCGGCGTTGTTCCAGATTCCTTCTGCACCGTAGCCGCTCTAGTCTGAACTGATAAAAAAAAAAAAAAAAAAAGTTATGGTTGTCACCTATGCAGGAGCACACACCATGGAGGAAGCACTTGCAGCCATCCAAACAAAACTCCAAGATCTGGATGAAAAATTTCTCAGCCTCCATCTTCAGCATTCAGCCATGAACAATACCAGACAGCCAGAATCTTTTGCAGCCACCGAGTTCTCTTCTTCCAACAATTTTCGTGGGCCGAAGCTTGATTTTCCTCGCTTCAATGGTACTGATCCGACTGGATGGATATACCGAGCAGAACAATATTTCAGTCTGCATAATACTTTTGATGTTCAGAAAGTTCCACTTGCATCCTTTCATTTGGAACAGAAAGCCCTTCAATGGTACCGTTGGTACATCAAAGCTCATCCCGAGCCAAACTGGACAGATTTTTGCCAACTCATTTTGCCACGATTTGGTCCTAGTGCTTTTGACGACTTCACAGGAGCACTCACTAAACTTCACCAAACTGGCACAGTGAGAGAGTATCAGATGGAATTTGAGAAACTAGCCAATCACACAGAAGGATTGTCTGATGAATTCTACAGGAGTTGTTTTATCAGTGGTCTCAAGGATGAAATCCACTCAGAGGTCAAAATGTTTTGTCCCAACACAATGATGGAAGTCCTAGGGTTGGCTAAGTTGGCCGAGGACAAGATCGCAGCTCAACAACGCTCCAAACCCACCTTTCTTCCCTTCAGAAACATGGGTTCCCAACGACCTCCCATCACGCCTGCTCCTCAACCAACTCCTATCAAGCATTTGTCTGAAATAGAAATGCAGGCATGCCGAGAAAAAGGGCTTTGCTATAATTGTGATGAGAAATTCACTCGGGGACATAGATGTGTTCAACAAAAGCTCTATATCTTGGATGTGGATTTTTCGCCTGCCTTAGAACTTCGTGAAGAAGCTATAGATACAGTAGATGATCCGGTCGACATGCAACACCCACCTGTTGACACCCCATCTCAGGACGACCCACCCGAGATCTCTCTCCATGCTGTAACCGGCGTCACCACCCCACAAACAATGCGGGTCAGGGGATACTTCAAGAAGCTCCCTCTTACCATACTCATTGATTCTGGTAGCACTCATAACTTCATTGACCCTCGGATTGCCAAACAGGCTGATTGTTTTGTCCATCCTTGCTCCAACTTTGAAGTCATGGTTGCCAATGGGGGCACCTTACCTTGCAAGGGGAAGTGTCACAATGTGCGTATCTCTATGGAAGATTATAACCTACGCTCTGACATGTTTGCCTTGTCCTTAGGCGGACGTGATGTGGTTTTGGGCATTCAATGGTTACGCACACTTGGCCCCATCTTATGGGATTTTGCTGAACTTTGGATGCAGTTTAAAATCAATGTGGCACAACACAAATTTATGAGCTTACAACCAGGGTCTCTTTGCATCATCAGTTCACATCGCCTGGAAAAAATCCTTAAGAAGAATTCACATGGTGTCATCGCTCAGCTCCATTCCATTCAGATGCAACCATCAACAGTCTCCACTACTTCCTTGGATAGATATGCAGGTATCTTTGCTGAACCAATGCGCTTGCTGCCTTCAAGAGACCTTTTCGGTAAGAATGTAGCCCCATCTACCTCTCAGCAGGCAATGATGGCTATTTTTCATGTAGTACAGAAGTGGCAACCATCCCTATTAGGAAATTATTTCTGCATCAAGACGGATTTCCCGAGTCTGGCAAATTTTCTGGAACAATGGGTCTCCTCCCCAACACACCTGCAATGGGTTATCCAACTCATGAGTTATCCCTATGTGATCACTTACAAGAAGGGTAAGGACAATATGGTGGAAGATGCTCCTTCTCGCACAATTGATGACTCAGTTTCTCTTACAGCTCTTTCTCTGCTTGTTCCAAATTGGTTCCAATATGTTCAACAGGGCTATCTCTTCTATGAACTCCATGCTTCTCCATCAACAGGACACTCTGGGTTCTGCAAAATGTATGACCGGGAACAATGTAACTTCTTTTGGCCAGGACTAAAAATGACAATTCAACAGATGGTGGCTGACAATGATACTTTCCAAGTCAACGAGGGGGAAACGACACTCCTTTCGGGATTGCTCCAACCCTTTCCCATCCCTACACAGCTTTGGCAAACTATTTCTATGGATTTCCTAGCAGTGCTCTGGTGGTACAATACCACATCTCAAAGGACACCATATGAAGCAGTCTATGGAAAAACACCGCCAGTTCTTCTTCCATACATCCTCAGCAGCTCCCCAGTTCAGGAAATTGACTCGGTTCTTCGAAACCGCGATCAGATTCTTCTCATTTTGCAGGACAATCTTCACATGTCCAGAATTCGCCTGAAACAACAAGCCGATCAGCACCGTTCCGAGCGCATCTTCCACGTAGCTGACAGGGTTCTTCTTCATCTACATCCTTCCAAGCAATCCTCCTTGACACTCCAAAGGCGTCAGTGGCCCGAAATGCAAACCGAGGATGCTACCGGGGAACCACTCCTTCAGATTCTGCAGCAATTTCTCCAACCAAAGCTTTGAGGACAAAGCTTTTTCTAAGGGAGAGGGGATGCTAGGAACCTATGTCAACCCTTCTCTTTACTATGTTAGTATATTGTTGTTGGACGCATATGCTTTGTAAGTCGTCCCGTAGTATTTGTTGATCCATAGTTTATATTAGCCCATAGTATTGACCCATAGTATTGGACGCATATGCTTTGTAAGTCGTCCCGTAGTATTATATGTCCCATGGTTTTGACTCATAGTATTGGGCATAGACTTAGTATATAAGTGTGTGTTGAGGTCATTTAAGGCACCGTGAAGTTAATTGTATTGAGCTTGCTCAAAGGAGGTTGCCCCCTCGAAGTGGCCCGTGATCAATATAAAAGTGATTCTGTTCTATTATTTCTGCTATTTCACATATTCTTATTAATTAATTGTTGCAGGTGCATCACAAAGTGGCGCACTTGTGTCTGGGATATCTGCATGTAAGGTAGAGAAGAAGGACAAGTCTTGGATCACATCTTTTATTTTGGTTGATCATCTTATTGAGGAAAGCTTTGCTGGGTTTTCTACCCCATGAGGGTTTCCCAGGGTAATTTCTGTGTCTATCTTGTGATTATGTTTCTTTTAGTGATCTTGCTAGTATATTTGGTTTAAACTTAACACCCTAATCCAGCACCAGATCCAGATTTCTGCAAATCAAGTGGTCAGACCTAAATCTTTTCTATTTCCATTTGAAGTACTCTTTAAGATGTCTCACCACACCAAGCTTGAGAATAAGCTTGAAGGGGTTGATAACTTCCGAGCATGGAAGTATAGGATTGGGTTAATCCTGGAAGAAAATGAATTGGATAAGAAGAACTTGGTCAAGGCAAAGAGGATCATTGTTGATTCTATCAAAGACCATCTCATACCACATGTGTCATCTCTAAAGACACCCAAGGAGATGTTTGATTCCCTAACCAATCTATTTGAAGGGAAGAACATAAATTAGAAGATGACTTTGTGGAATCAATTGAATGGGGTAAAGCTTCAGAATGGAGAAATCACTCAATCCTATTTCTCCAAGGTCTGTCAGATCAAGGAACAACTTGAAGCTATGGATGAAGTGGTGGAGAATGGTGAAATTGTCATGACCACTCTAAATAGCCTACCTAGGTCATGGGATTCCTTTATTCAAGAAATTTGTGCAAGAAGGAAGTTGATCTCCTTCAGTAGACTGTGGGAGGAATGTTCACAAGAAGAGGCTAGGCTTGTAGCCCGAGAAGAAAAGATGGGAAGTGAAGATCAAGCTCTCGCGGCTCACATTAAAAGAAGCAAGCCCAAGAAGGAGCACTCTCATTACAAGAGATCCTCTCAAAACCATCAAAAGAATAAGAAGGATCTGAAATGCTTCACATGTAATGAGAAGGGACACTTTGCTGCAAATTGTCCCAAGAACAAAAAGGACAACAACAATAAAAAAGTCAACAACAAGAAGAAGAATAACAAAAGAAGATATCATGCTCATGTTGCTGAAGATGATGAACCTCCCAAGAAGAAGGCTAGATTCGAAAGTGATGACTCATCAAGTGAAGATGAATATGTTCTAATCTCTGCTCTCACAGGTACTATCTCTCATGGTTGTAATGATTGGGTTATTGACACTGGGGCTTCCAAACACATGGCTGGGTTTAAAGAATATTTTGTAAACCTATCTGAACATGAGTCACCCCATAAGGTGAAACTTGGGGATGACTACCAATATCCTATCAAAGGAAGTGGTGAAGCTTCTTACAACCTAGACTTTGGAAAGTCTTTGAAGATGAAAGAGGTCCTATATGTACCTGGGCTCAAGAAGAATCTACTCTCCATATCTGCATTGGATGCAAAAGGCATGAGGGTTGCATTTATAGATGGCCAAAGGGTAAGACAATAGATGATGTAGTAGTGATTGGAGAGCAAGAGGGAGGATTGTACAAATTAAATAGAAAACCACAACATGACATGGTACATGAATCCATGGAGCCAAGTGAACTTTGGCATAGAAGGATTGCACATGTGCACTATATAGCACTACCAATTGCAAGCAAAGTTGTAGAGGGTCTTCCTGAAATCAAGACAAAGCATGAAGGTGTTTGCAAAGCATGTGAAAAAGGAAACAACATTAAGAAGGCATTTCCAAGCAGTGAAAGGAAAGCTAAAAGAATCTTGGAAATTATCCACTCCGATGTATGCGGTCCGATGTCATCCAGTTCTCTGAGTGGGTATGTATACTACGTCTCTTTCATTGATGATTTCTCTAGGAAGACTTGGGTTTACTTCTTGAAGAACAAAGATGAAGTGTTTGATAAGTTCAAGGAATTCAAAGCCTTGATGGAAAATCAAAGTGACAAGAAGATCAAGACATTCAGATCCGACAATTGCGGAGAATTCACTTTAGGAGATTTCAAGAAGTTATGCAGTGATTCAAGGATTAAGAGGGAGTTGACTACTCCCTACAATCCACCAAAAAATGGAGTTGCAAAAAGGAAAAACAAAACAATCATGGAAGCAGCACGGGAAATGTTGCATGACCAGGATCTGCCTATGCATCTATGGGAAGAAGCAACTAGGACAGTTGTATATGTGTAGAACAAGACACCTCACAATATATTGGACAACAAGACACCATAAGAGGCATTCTCTGGTAAGAAACCTGAAGTCAACCATCTCAAAATATTTGGTTTCCTAGTATACACTCATGTTCCAAAGGAAAAGAGGACAAAGCTAGATCCTTCAGGAAAGAAGGGCATCTTTGTGGGGTACAGTGAAAGCTCAAAGGCTTACAGAATATACTTTCCAGGGTTCAGGAAGATTGATGTTAGCAGGGATGTAACATGTGATGAAAAATCAGCTTTCATCAAGTCAAGGAAGACACCTATTAAAGATCATGAAGAACCAAAGGAAACCAGATTTCAGGACACCACCATGAATGAAGCAATTCCAGAAACAGATCATGAAGTTGAAGATCTGCAAATACCTGTAGATCCACCCTGTGAGAAAAACTCTCACAAGAGGAAGCCTGCATGGGCTAGAGAGCTCATTCAAGATGCAGAAAGGTATGGCATTCCAGAATAAGAACACAGAGCAAGGAAGAGAACTAGATCTCATACCAGCTATGTTGCCTTACTCTGTGACATTATGAACAAAGAACCTTCCGGTTGTGAAGAAGCAACAGAAAAGAAAGAACGGAAGGATGCCATGGTCGAGAAATACCAGTTGATCATGAAGAATGATGTTTGGGGTGTAGTCCCAAGACCTGAAGGGAAGTCTTTGGTGACTTCCAAATGGATCTACAAGATCAAGCATACTACAGATGGCAGCATAGAGAAATACAAAGCAAGATTTCTAGCTCATGGATTCTCCCAGAAAGAAGGGATTGATTATGAAGAGACTTTTTCTCCTGTGGCCAGATACACTTCCATTAGATTAGTACTTGCTTTGGCTGCAGTGATGAAATGGAAGATACACCAAATGGATGTCAAGACAACTTTCTTGAATGGTGTAGACGAGGAGGAAGTGTATGTGGAGCAACCACTAGGTTTTGAGACACATGACAGTGAGTCATATGTGTGTAAGTTGAAGAAATCCTTGTATGGCTTGAAGCAAGCTCCTAGGACTTCGTATGGTATGATAGACATCTTTCTATCTAGTTTGGGATTTACCAAGAGTAAAGTAGATTCCAAACTTTACTACAAGATTGGGGAAGACAATCCTGTGATACTACTCTTGTGTGTGGATGACCTGTTTGTTACAGGTGGGGATAGTTTGATTGCTGATACCAAGAGGAAGCTTGCAGCCGAGTTTGAGATGAAGGACTTGGGGATGATGCACTATTTTCTAGGAATGGAGGTGTGGCAGAGTGCAGATGGGATCTTCCTTGGACAAGGGAAGTATGCAGTAGATATCCTGAAGATATTTGGGATGATGGAATACAAGGCCATGGCCACACCTATGGCATCAAACCTGAAGCTTCTGTGTGATGCTTCATCTGATCTGGTTGATGTCACTGTGTATCATCAGATGATTGGGTCCTTGATGTGCCTAAAGAAAATGAGACCATATATTTTGTTTGCGGTGAACACATTGAGCTAGTTCCTGACGGATCCCAGAGGTGTCCACCTGGTTGCTATAAAGCATATTCTGAGGTACCTGAAGGGTACAATTGATTATGGGCTCAAGTATGATGCAAATCAAAAGTTTAACCTACAGGGTTATGTTGATTCGGACTAGGAAAGCAATGCTGCTTCAGTATAGGATCAGGTGTGATCTCTTAATCTAGTAGGAAGCAATCCTGTGTAGCACTAAGTATAGCCGAAGCAAAGTATGTTGTAGCTTGTTCGGCTAGTTGTGAGGCAGTATGGCTGAGGAAGATACTGTCTGAGTTATTTGATCTTCCGTTGGATGCTATTGGTATCTTTTGTGACAACCATAGTTGTGTGAAGCTGTATGAGAACCTGATGTTCCACGACAGGTGAAAGCACATAAATATCAAATATCACTATATTAGGGATATGGTGTAGAGAGAAGCAGTGAAACTCCTGTATGCTGCGATGAATGAGAAGATTGCAGATGTGCTGATGAAGCCACTAGCCAGAGTGAAGTTCGAGTACTTCAGAGAGAGGCTTGGTGTTCTTCAGATTGATGACACTTAGAGGAAGAAGTGATGAACACATTTGTAGGAGCCATTCCGAGCATGGTGAGAGGAGGATCCTTCCATGGCTGTGGATGTAAGCATTGGATGATGAGCATCAGGATGGTGCTGCAGATACTAGTCTATATATGCATCATGTTGGATGCTTGTTAGGATCAGTTGGATCATGTGTATGTATATGCATCATGTTGGATGCTTGTTACGATTAGTTGGATCATGTATATGTATATGAATCATGTTGCATGCTTGTTATGATCAGTTGGATCATGTATATGTATATGCATCATGTTGGATGCTTGTTATGATTAGTTGGATCATGTATATGTATATGCATCATGTTGGATGTTGGATATGATCATGTAGATCATGTATTTGTCTATGATCAGGTAGATCATGTATGATGATATGTATCAGGTGGATACGTTGTATTATTAGGTGGATCATGTATTTGTATATGTATTAGGTAGATACATTTTCTGAATTAGGTAGATCATGTATGATGATATGTATCAGGTGGATCATGTATTTGTATATGTATCAGGTAGATACATTGTATGATCAGGTAGATCATGTATGATGATATGTATCATGTAGATACTGTGTATGCATCAGGTGGATGCATTGTATGAACAGGATGATCATGGATGATGAGATTCAGGATGTTTCTCCAGATGATATGCATCAGGATGATGCTATGACGATGATCAAGATGATCATGTGCTGATGACATGCATGAGGACAATGTAGTGATGATGATCAGGATGATGTATGGTGAGTATCAGGTTGATACTCTATGGTCATGGATAGGTTGTGTAGATAAGCATATAATATGGCCCTGGGAGATTTGCAGATACTCTTTCGAGGTTTTTCCTATGGCATATAATGTGGCCCTGGGATATCTGTAAAATGCTCTTTCGAGGTTTTGCTTGGGTGGACATATAATATGGCCCTGGGAGGTTTGCAGATACTCTTTCGAGGATTTTCCTATGGCATGTAATATGGCCCTAGGATATCTGGAAAATGCTCTTTTGAGGTTTTGTCCTATGGCATGTACTATGTCCTTGGTAGATTCGATAGGTTGGGTTGTGTGCTCGTAATAAGTCCTGGGATACTCTTGTGAGGTTTTTCCATGAACACATGTAATATGGCCCTGGGAGATCCAATAGGTTGGCTTGTGTGCCCGTAATAAGTCCTGGGATTCTCTTGCAAGGTTTTGTGGTAACCAAATGTAATATGTCCCTGGGAGATCCTATAGGTAGAGCTGTGTGCTCGTAATAGCCTGGGATGCTCTTGCGAGGTTTTGTGGTGAGGTCACATATAATATGTCCCTGGGAGATCCTACAGGTAGAGTTGTGTGCTCGTAATAGCCTGGGATGCTCTTGCGAGGTTTTTTTATGCACGTAATAAGTCCTGAGGATTCCACAGTATGGCCAGTGATGAAGACCTACAGGTGGTAGGCTTACATCCAGTATGAAAAAGGACTGGATATGTAGAACTTCATATGACGAGTAGATTGGAGATTGATTGAGATAGCAGCAGCAGTGACTATGATGATGATTCGATGATAATGATCCAGTGATGATGATCCAAAGAAGAAGACTTGTGCTAGCAAGATCTGTGTCGATAAATACCTTCCTAGTTAAGAGGGAGTTTTGATGTATATGTAACTTCGGAATGTATTTCACCTATGTATATGTACTCCTATAGAGATGATGTTATTCCTCTATACAGAAGTGTCGTCATTTGTATTGACAAGTGTCGCAAGTGTTGTAACTTGCAGTGATGGGTTATTAGACCACCAAGTGTGGGGTTGGCCCTGATTAGTATAACCATGAGTTATCAGACTGAGTTAGACAAGTCAGCCCTGCTAGGTTATTAGGTAGGTTAGGTCATGTATAAATATAGTGCCGGAGGCACTCTATTTGATCATCTCATTATTCACTTCTACACTACTCGAAAAGTGGTGCACTAGTGGAGGAGGAAGTTCAATTGCTAGGAGGACTATCTCTGTGTGCTTTGGTTGTATCATTGTTCTTTCTATCTCTGAGGAAGTTGTGGGGTTTTTTACCTTTATGGTTTTCCCCAGTGAAACTCTATGTGTCTATTGTCTCATGTGATTGCTTGGTGTGATTGATATGCATTGTTATACTTGATATACTGTACATGTTATTATCTCAGTAAAGATCCTAGAGTATGTTGAATTAATGCTCAAAAATTAACAGCCTAAAGTGTGAAGAGGGATTGTAAGGTGACATTGGCGATCTCTCTTACTTCCTCCAAGGTCTCACTTGAGCTTTATGACTTTATCTAAAGAATTGAGGGTTTGTACCAATCTTTTTCTTCCTGAGGATCCTAGCAATATTTTCAAAGGTTCCTTGAACATAAGGGATCATTACTTTATTCTCAAGATCATTAATGTAGTTCTTTTCTAGTTTCTTTTTAGCCATGTTGAAGGCCTTCTTTATTTGCCAAAATTTGTAGCCCCTATTTATAAAAATTTTAAAGTTAAATGATTCATTTCTTTCTCAATATGTTTGTCATCAGAGATTCTTAAGGCCCTAGGAACTAAGGTATTGATCACACCTATTTTCTAGGATGGGTGATGATTTGACTCTACATGGAGGTATAGCTCATAATGGTTTTCTTTTCGGAAGACTTGGCGACGTAGGGTTCCATTATCTCGTTTGGAAATACGAACATCTAATACTGGAATGGAACCATTTTCTTCTAATTCCATCGTGAATTGAATGTTTTTAGATTGTTTGTTCAAATGTTTCACGAATTTGTTCCAATTCTCCATGCCATGAGCCCATTAAGTTTACATTTGTATCGTCTAAAAATATTACCCATAAATCTAGTTTGAGTGGTGAGGACCTAATGGCTGATTGTTCAAAATGCTCCATGAAGAGATTTGCCACTACAAGGGAGAGGGGGGATCCCTTTGTGACTCCACATGTTTGTTCATATAAGGATCCCTGGAGGGATCGATTGGGAAATTGTGCAGGGTTTCCTCCAGCTTATCGTTTAAGGTCGCAATATTACAAGGAATGTTGTCTCTACATTTCGATGAGTTTGTGGGGATATTTTTTTTCTGTGAGTGATGCCTCAATCGTTTTAACCTCTACGTATTGATGCGTTTTCAGGTTATCATTGAAGGATGCTACCATCACTGGATTGGTTGAGCTCTGCTACATGGAGGGATCAAGGGTTTCTACGTGAGGTTTAAAGTTGCCTTTAGGTCGTTGGGTCATTTATTGAATATATCACCCGGGCCAAATGTTGCGCATTCATCAAGTTTGCTATAGACAATTGCGAGTGCAATACCCTGGTTGATTCATTTTTAGGGCTGCTTTGCACCTAGAATTTAAAAAAATCCCAAATACTCTAGTTTATGACCTCCAAGGTTTCCCCAAATTGCTTTTCTCATGCCCATGTTTCCTAGGACATGCCCATATTTTCATTTACAGCTATTTTATGACTGTTTGAGGGTTAATAAAGACTTATGTAGCTCCCAAACTACCTAGAATGTGCCCAGATTTAGAGGTTACTGTTGTTTATGGATTTTAGATTCTCATAAATGTTATTTTAAACACCCATAATTGATTTATGACCATATTGACACTTGTTTGTGTGGCTGAGGTATGCCCAAAATTGATATTTCAAGCATAGATTGTGATTAGGGTTGATTGAATGGCTGATATAGAAACCCCTTATATGGAATTCTCTACATGGTGAAAACAATTAAAGGAAGCTACCAAATTCTCTTGAATCACTTTCTTATGGAATGTGTCTAATTATTTCGAATTTTGTAGTCCACCTTTTCATCCAAAGTGTCTGATGTGTTGGCCTCAGTATACACTTTCTCATGTTGCACTTGTAGTTGATCAATTGCACATTGTACATTTTGCTCATAAATTATCAAGCTACAATTTTATCCATAGACTTTAGCATTTTAGTTGTAGCCTAATAAAATTCTTGATTTACACATGTTCTTCAGTGACCATAGGTTCAATGATCAAGCCTTTTATTTTCCTATGAACCGTTACCTTGATGGATCTAGTCTTCTAGTGTCTTCATTTTTTATCTTATTCTTTCCTTACCTCTACACCCTTTTCTATTTTATACAATCAAACATAGAGTTATTGAGAATTTGGTTGTGATGTTTCTTTATTTCTAAGTGATCCCAAGAACCTTAACAAGGTGTGGGATGACATCCTCCAAATATGCAGAGAGATATTCCCCCACCTTTGGTGTTTCCTCATGTACTTCAACTATTAAATTTTGAGCATTAATTCACAATACACTAGGATCTTTAGTGAGAGAATAACATGTACAGTATATCAATGCATATCAATCATAAGAAGCATGTCAATCATCACAAGAAGCAAAAGCATGAGAGACAATAGACACATAGAGTTTCCATGGGGAAAACCCTAAGGTGAAAAACCCCACAACTTCCTCACAGATAGATAGAGCAATAGCTCAACCAAAGTACAAGATATGGACTCCTCTTAGCAGCTGATCCTCCTCCTCACAAGTACGCCACTTTCTGAGTGAAGGAAGAATGAGTTTCTGAGTGATCCAAATAGAGATCTCTTGATCTCTATTTATACTTGTTTTGTTTTCCCAATAACCTTATGGGGCTGACTTGTCTAGCTAGGTACAATAACCATATATTACATAAATCCAGGCCGACCCCTTACAAGGTGGTCTAATAACCCATCGACAAGTTAACACACTTGCGACACTTGTCAATACAAATGATGACACTTCCATATAGAGGAATAACACAACTCTATAGGAGTACAAAAAATATATAAATGAAATACATTCCGAAGTTACATATACATCAACACTCCCTCTTAACTAGGAAGGTATTTCTCGACACAGATCTTCTAGCACAAGTCTTTTTCTCTGGATCACTATCATCGATGCATCATCGTCATCGTCATCGTCACTGCTGCTGCTATATCAACCAATCTCTGAATCTACTCATCATAGGAAGTTCTACAGAGCCAGTCCTTTTTCATACTGGATGTAGGCCCACCACATGTAGGTCTTCATCATCAATGGCCATACTATGGATCCCAGGATTGATTACGTGCGTCAACAAAACCTAGCGCATACTATAAGCTATTTTACATGTTGACCTTCACAAAACCTACTCAGAGCATCCCATGATGTTATGAGCACACAGCTCTACCTATCTGGATCTCGATAGAGCATCCCAAGATGTTACAAGCACACTGCTCTACCTGTCGAGATTTTAAAGGATCTTTTCTATGTCAACTTTTGCAAAACCTACTCAGAGCATCCTAGCGTAGACTATAGGATCTCAATAGAGCAACCTAGGGTGTTACGAGCACACTGCTCTACCTGTTCGGTTTTTAAAGGATCTTTTCTATGAGAAACTATAGAAAAACCTACTCGGAGCATCCTAGTGCAGACTATAGGATCTCGATAGAGCAACCTAGAATGCTACGAGCACACTGCTCTACCTATCCACTTTTTAAAGGATCTTTTCTATGCTACCTGTAGCAAAACTTCTAAAGAGCATCCTAGCACAGACTATAAGATCTCCCAGTATCTTTTCTATGCTACCTACACAACCTTTCCACAACCACAGAGTATCAAATCGATACTCACCATACATCATCCTGATGTACATCATCATAGCATCAACCTTATGCATATCATCTGAAGCGACATCCTGAAGCTCGTGATCTGTGATCATCCCGATCATCATAGCATCAACCTAATGCATATCATCTGGAGCAACATCCTGAAGCTCGTCATCTATGATCACCATGATCAAACAATATATTCATCTGATGCATACATAGTATCTACCTGATACATATCATACATGATCCACCTGATCATACAATGCATCCATCTAATATACATAAGTACATGATCACACTGATCATACAAGTATCCACCTGATACATATATAAATATATGATCTACCTAATCATATCCAGCATCAACATGATGCATACATACATACATATAAATGATCCAACTGATCATATCCAGCATCAACATGATGCGTACATACATACATATAAATGATCCAACTGATCATATCCAGCATCCAACATGATGCATACAGAGCAGTAACTGGAGCATCATCTTGATGCTCATCATCCAGCACGTACATCCACAGCCATGTGAAGGATCCTCCTTCCAACATGCTTAGAATGGCTTCAGCAAATTTCTCCATCACTTCTTCCTTGAAGTGTCATCAATCTCAAGAGCACCAAGCCTCTCTCTAAAGTACTCAAACTTCACTCTGGCTAGTGGCTTCGTTAGTACATCTGCAATCTTTTCATCCGTCACAACATACAGGAGCTTCACTGCTCCTTTCTGCACCATATCCCTGATATAGTGATATTTGATCTCTATGTGTTTTGACCTGTCGTGGAACACTGAGTTCTCAAATAGCTTCACACAACTCTAGTTGTCACAAAAGATACCAGTAGCCTCCAGCGAGAAATCAAATAACTCAGATAGTAGCTTCCAAAGCCATACTACCTCACAACTAGCTGAATAGGCTACAACATACTCTGCCTCGGCTATACTCAGTGCTACATAGGACTGGTTCCTGCTAAACCAAGAGATCACACCTTATCCCATACTGAAGCAGCACCCGGATGTGCTCTTCCTATCTACAGCACTACCTGCCCAATCTGAATCAACATAACCCTGCAGGTTAAACTTTAGATTCACTTCATACTTGAGCCCATAATCAACTGTACCCTTCAGGTACCTTAGAATATGCTTTACAAGAATCAGTTGAACACTCCTCGGATCCGTCAGGAACTGGCTCAATGTGTTCACCACAAAGAAAATATTCGGTCTCATGTTCATTAGGTACATGAAGGACCCAATAATCTGATGATACATAGAGACATCAACTGGCTTAGATGAAGCATCACACAGAAGCTTCAGGTTCGATGCCATAGGTGTGGCCATGGCCTTGCAGTCCATCATCCCAAAAATCTTCAGGATATCTACTACATACTTCCCTTGTCCAAGAAATATCCCATCTGCACTCTGCCACACCTCCATACCTAGAAAATAGGGCATCATACCGAAGTCCTTCATATCGAACTCGGCAGCAAGCTTCCCCTTTGTATCGACAATCAATCTGTCAGCTCCTATTACAAACAGGTCATCCACATACAGGAGTAGAATCACAGGATTCCCTTCATCAACCTTGTGTTAAAGGTTG
Organism: Larix kaempferi; assembly: GCA_027924585.1. Lineage (NCBI taxonomy): Eukaryota > Viridiplantae > Streptophyta > Pinopsida > Pinales > Pinaceae > Larix > Larix kaempferi. Next base: position 19,314,049 of record BSBM01001048.1, read on the forward strand.
GAATCCACTTTACTCTTGGTAAAGCCCAAACTAGATAGGAAACTGTCCATCCTACCATACGAAGTCCTCGAAGCTTGTTTTAATCCATACAAGGCTTTCTTCAATCTGCATACATATGACTTTCTGTCATGTGTTTCAAAACCAAGTGGCTGCTCCACATATACTTACTCTTCAACTACACCATTCAAGAAAGCAGTCTTGACATCCATCTGGTGTATCTTCAATTTCATCGCTGTAGCCAGAGCAAGTACTGATCTGATGCAGGTGTACCTAGCTATAGGAGCAAAAGTTTCTTCGTAATCTATTCCCTCTTTCTGAGAGAAGCCACGAGCTACAAATCTTGCCTTGTATTTCTCTATACTGCCATCTGTAGCATGCTTGATCTTGTAGATCCACTTGGAAGTCACAACAGACTTCCCTTCAGGTCTTGGGACAACATCCCAAACATCATTCTTCATTATTGATTGGTATTCTTCGACCATGGCATCCTTCCATTCTTTCTTCTCCGCTGCTTCTTCATAACTGGAAGGTTATTTTTTTATGATGTTACAGAGTGAAGCAACATAGTTGGTATATGATATAGTTCTCTTCTTTTCCCTGTGTTCTTCTTCGGGAATGCCATATCTTTCTACATCTTGAATGAGCTCTCTAGCCCATGCAAGTTTCCTCTTGTGAGAGTTATTCTCACGGGGAGGATCTACAGGTTCTTGCGGATCTTCAATTTCATGAACTATATCTGGAATTGCTTCAGTCATGGTAGTGTCTTGAAATCTAGTTTCCTTAGGTTCTTCATAAACTTAAATAGGTGTCTTTCTTGATTTGATGAATGTTGAGTTTTCATCAAATGTCACATCCTTGTTGACATCAATCTTCTTGAACCCTGGAAAGTATATTCTGTAAGCCTTCGAGCTTTCACTGTAACCCACAAAGATACCCTTCTTTCCTGAAGGATCTAGCTTGGTCCTATTTTCCTTTGGGACATGAATGTATACTGGACAACCAAATATTCTGAGATGGTTGACTTCAGGTTTCTTACTAGAGAAGACTTCTTCTAGTGTCTTGTTGTCCAATATCTTGTGGGGTGTTCTGTTATGCACATATACAGTTTTCCTAGTTGCTTTTGCCCCTAGATGCATAGGTAGATCCTGATCATGCAGCATTTCCCTTGCTGCTTCTATGATTGTTCTGTTCTTTCTTTCTGCAACTCCATTTTGTTGTGGATTGTAAGGAGCCGTCAACTCCCTCTTAATCCCTGAATCATTGCATAGCTTCATAAAGTCACCTAAAGTGAATTCTCCACCATTGTCGAATCTAAATATTTTGATCTTCTTATCAGTTTGGTTCTCCATCAAGGTTTTGAATTCCTTGAACTTATCCAACACTTCATCTTTGTTCTTCAAGAAGTAAACCCAAGTCTTTTTGGAGAAATCATCAATGAAAGAGACATAGTAAACATACCCACTCAGAGAACTGGATGACATCGGACCACATACATCGGAGTGGATAATTTCCAAGATATCTTTTGCCTTGCTTTCATTGCTTGGAAATGCCTTCTTGATGTTCTTTCCTTTTGCACATCCTTTGCAAACACCTTCATGCTTGGTCTTGATTTTAGGAAGACCTTCTACAGCTTTACTTGAAATTGGTAATGCTCTGTAGTGCATGTGTGCAAGTCTTCTATTCCAAAGTTCACTTGGCTCCATGGAATCATGCGCCATGGCATGTTCAGGTTGTCCTTTCAATTTATACAATCCTCCCTTTTGTTCTCCAATTACCACTGCATCATCAATACTTTTACCCTTTGGCCACATTAGGACTTGGCCATCTACAAATGCAACCCTCATGCCTTTTGCATCCAATGCAGAGATGGAGAGTAGATTCTTCTTGAGCCCGGGTACATAGAGAACTTCTTTCATATGCAAATATTTTCTAGAATCTAGATTGTAGGAGGCTTCACCACTTCCTTTGATAGGGTATTGGTAGTCATCCCCAAGTTTCACTTTATGGGGTGATTCATGTTCAGATAGATTTATAAAAGATTATTTAAACCCAGTCATGTGTTTGGAAGCCCCACTGTCAATTAACCAATCATTACAACCATGAGAGATAGTACCTATGAGAGAAGAGATTAGAACATACTCTTCTTCACTTGATGAGTCATCATCATCACTTTCTGCTCTAGCTTTCTTCCTGGGAGGTTCATCATCCTTAGCAGCATGAGCATGATATCTTCTTTTGTTGTTCTTCTTCTTCTTATTGATGTTGTTGTTGTTGTATTTCTTCTTCTTGGGACAGTATGAAGCAAAGTGTCCTTTCTCATTCCATTTAAAACATCGAACATGAGATATATCTTTCTTCTTGTGATGAGGGTGAGAATGTTTCTTGTTATGAGATCTCTCCCTCTTAAACTTGCTTCCCTTGGTGTGAGCTGTGAGAGCTTGATCTTCATTCCCCATCTTTTCTTCTCGATCCACAATCCTTGCTTCTTCTTGAGAGCATTCCTCCCACAGTCTACTGAAGGAGACCAACTTCTTTCTTACACAGATTCCTTGGATAAAGGAATCCCATGACCTAGGTAGGCCATTCAGAGTGGTCATAACAACTTCACCATTGTCTACTACTTCATCCACAGCTTCAAGTTGTTCCTTGATCTGAGAGACCTTGGAGAAGTAAGATTGAATGGTCTCTCCATTCAACATCTTGACCCCTTTCAATTGATTCCATAGAGTCATCTTCTGATTTATGTTCTTCCCTTCAAATAACTTGGTCAGGGAGTCAAACATCTCCTTGGGTGTCTTCAGAGATGACACATGTGGTATGAGATGGTATTTGATAGAATCAACAATGATTCTCTTTTCCTTGACCAAGTTCTTCTTATGCAATACCTTAGCCTCTTCATCCTATGGGATAGGGACCTCAGAGCTGATGTAGAAGTCCAATTCATTTTCTTCCAGGATTAACCCAATCCTATACTTCCAGGCTCAAAAGTTATCAGCCCCTTCAAGCTTATCCTCAAGCTTGGTGTGGTGAGACATCTTAAAGAGTACTTCACATGGAAATAGAAGAGATTTAGGTCTTACCACTTGTTTTGCTAAAAACTGGATCTCGTCCCAAATTAGGGTTTGTCAAAAAAACCCTAAAAATTCAAAAAGTGAATTTCAACTTTCTGAAAGTATAGAAATATGCACCTTGATGATCTAATCAGCTTGGTGAATTCAAAATTTGAGATCTGCAAAGCTTCACTCTTTAGAATTGCCTTTTTTTGTTCCTGGATTCAGTAGGGAGGACCTTGAATTAGGGTGTGAGTTTCCCTAAGATTTACCCAGCCAAAAATCTCGATCCAAAGCTCTAAACTTTGATTTTTCCAAGGAGCTTCTAGCTATGTCTTCAGATTTCAGAAATTCCTATTTTTGTGGAAACCTTAATGTTTAGGGCCAAATCTAAAATTGCTCAGAATTGAATTTTGATTGGACAAATATATTCTTCTTGATGAGTAGAGTCAATCTACTATACTGATTTTCCAAAATCTGTGGAGAGAAACCCAATAAGCAAGAAACCCTAGTTTTCGTCACTACACAATGTCTTCTTCTCACGTTAGCTTTGATACCATGTTAAATTTTGAGCATTAATTCATAATACTCTAGGATCTTTACTGAGAGAATAACATGTATAGTATATCAAAGCATATCAATCATAGCAAGCATGTCAATCTTCAAAAGAAGCAAAAGCATGAGAGACAATAGACACACAGAGTTTCCATGGGGAAAACCCTAAGGTGAAAAACCCCACAACTTCCTCAGAGATAGATAGAGAAATAGCTCAACCAAAGTACAAGAGATAGACTCTTGTTAGCAGCTGATCCTCCTCCTCACAAGTGCGCCACTTTCCAAGTGAAGGAAGAAAGAGTTTCTAAGTGATACAAATAGAGATCTCCCGATCTCTATTTATACTTGTTTTGTTTGCCCAATAACCTTATGGGGAAGACTTGTCTAGCTAGGTACAATAACGATATATTACATAAATCCGGGCCGACCCCTTACAAGGTGGTCTAATAACCCATCGACAAGTTAACACACTTGCGACACTTGTCAATACAAATGATGACACTTCCATATAAAGGAATAACACATCTCTATAGGAGTACAATAAATATATAAATGAAATACATTCCGACGTTACATATACATCAACATCAACTTCATGCTTCCTTACACCCTCCTTTAGTATTTCTAGTCTCGTGGGACTTTCCTCTACTTTCTCAGACAATGTTGTTGTTACCTTTTCTAATTGCTTCTACCAATGATTCTCATTTTATGCAATTTTCTTGACTTTCTTCCACTATGCATTCTTTCCTTATTCCCATTTCTTTCTTGTTCTTTGAACTATAGGCTTTTGATCTATAACTTCCTCATATAATCATCCTTTTCTTTAGCCTTGCTTATCATCTTTGTCACAAATTCAAATTCAAAAATTTCTACGAGAGCCCCCTTTGTGTTAATGACCATTGTCACAATCTATTTTTTTGAAAAACCTACTTGGAATAATCTTTACTCTATAAGATGGATTATCTCTAAAAGAGGACAACTACGACCTTCATAGGAGTGGCAACTAATTGTAGGATGCCTCTAACTTGTTTATGCCAATGTGTTGCATCTTTGTAATGTGTATGGATTCATTGAACCCAAATTATATATAATATATAATATTATAGGTTTAATTTTAATATATAAATAATATAAATATTACATTTTTTTAATATATAAATATATTATATTAATATATAATATAATATTATTAACAAATTTTAAAAAAGTGAAATTCAGTGGCCAAATAATAAAAATGGGGTGAACCAAACTTATATATAATATATAATATTATATGTTTATTTTTAATATATAAATAATATAAAATATTTTTTTAATATATAATATAGTATTATTAGCCAATTTTAAAAGTAAAATTCAGGTGGGAAAATAAAAATGGGGGGAAAACAAATTGGGGAATTATTGATTTGTATCTCACTACCTCCCAGAGAACCTTCTCTTTCATATTGAAACCTAGGATATTAACTTGTCCTTGCCTACTCACCCACTTAACAGATATTGGCGGAGTGAAGGGGAAAACCCAATCAAGGTTGTTCATCAATCTCAATCTGAGTCTGGTGCTGGAGGATCTGCCCAGTAAACAATTGGCTTTCGATTTGGAAAATATCTCTTGTGCAATATTGAAGGGTGCATTCAATTTTTCTCCAATGGGTTGAATATTCGCAACAAAGCCAAAATCTACAGAGAAAAGGGCCATAATGATTTTTTCACTGGTTGATGGAATGTTGCACAGGTCAATTGATGAATTATGGATTATTATGCTATTTTACTATGTACTTGTCTTTTTTTACTATTAAGCATAAATGTGTCCTGTAGAAAACGCACCAACCATAAGAACACCAGAAATAAACAAGTAATATTGATCATTTGTCCATTTTATTTATTCAACAATAGAATTAGTCCAAGCTTTGAAAGAGATTATGGTTATACCGGGTAACTGATACAAACCACTCGGTGTTCATGGTAGTTGGTTTCATTCATTTAATGGAAAGATCCTTATGCTCTATTTTCTCCAGCTGGTAGGGTTTTCAGATAGATAGAATAACCTGGATCTAAGAAATTGTGAAAGTCATGCTACCAAAGTTTAAGGAAACCTTAAATAAATGCATAATAAGTTTTTTCATCATGAATGTACTACTGAATTTTTCCATCTTCTGATGAATTCCCCACTAGTGAGGTGGCTCTCCCCCAGTAGGCTCTCCCTATAAATGTGTCCTGCAGAAAACGCACCAACCATAAGAACACCAGAAATAAACCAATAATATTTATCATTTGTCCATTTTATTTATTCAACAATAGAATTAGTTTAGGCTTTGAAAGAGATTATGGTTATACCTGGTAATTGATACAAACCACTCGGTATTCATGGTAGTTGGTTTCATTCATTTAATGGAAAGATCCTTATGCTCTGTTTTCTCCAGCTGGTAGGGTTTTTGGATAGATAGAATAACCTGGATCTAAGAAATTGTGAAAGTGGTGCTACCAAAGTTTAAGGAAACCTTCAATAAATGCATATTAATTCTTTTCATCATGAATGTACTACTGAATTTTTCCTTCTTCTGATGAATTCCCTACTAGTGAGGTTGCTCTCCCCCGATAGGCTCTCCTTGTAGGTGGTGCTCCCCTAGAGGCTCTGGAACTGGTAGCTTTGGGACTAAAATTACTGGATCTCCATCTGGAGTATCCAACTATAAATTTAAAGACTCAAACTCTTCATCCCGACCGACCATGAGCATCCAACTCCGGATCTGGATCACAATAATAAGCATTAGGATATTTATCTCGAGCATCTGACTCTTCACCTTCATAAAAAAAATCCTAGTATCGAACCCCTTTGCACCATTTAAAAACTAACCAATGTTTATAACATGCCTAGATCAAAACCGAAGGTGAACATTTATGGATTTATTTATTATCTATCAACCAGGAACACTCGAGTAGCAGTCATGTATGGTCTACCCCCTTATTTTACACTTTCACCTCCTAGAAATAAATAGACCCGTTAGACCTATAGGAATTTATCACTTCCTTAGTCAAGGACTACTATTAAACCTTCTTGTTTCAGACTGTCATATACTGTTTACAAATTGGGAAAGGAAAGACAAATAATTCTAAGTTTAGGGACTGTTTAGGGGTGTGTATTCAAGCCAGATTGTTAGAGTAATACATTTAGGTTTTCAGCAGTAAATCCCAAAAATGTTTTCAGGTAGGGTCAGAAAGTGTTTCTAGTATTTGAAATGTTTCCAGACCTTAGAAGTTCATCTAGGAACCTTCTCTGGAACATTGGAAACTACTCAACAATTTTGCTCATTTTGACAAATGTTTCAGGTAGTTCCTGGCTGGTTTTGGAAACTCTCAGAAACCACTGCCGATTTCTAGCACCATTTGTTGTCTTTTCTCATTAACTTCAAAGAACCTACACTAGCCTTAAAAGTACCCACTAATCATACTCAAGTTCAATGAAAGCATAGATTGAGGTTATATCAATTTATCAGAGGATGGGAAGTTATATGCTGCTATAACAAATTGTGTTTTTTTGCATGTGACCCATTTTTCTTGACTCCGTTATCTCTTTGTTTTCCTGAAGTAAAAAATGGTTGGTGAAACTGTTAGAAATTAACGCCCATTTTGTATACTTCTTTCCACATCACCAGTGTCACATTAGAATGCCATCATGCATGTCCAAGATTCCTTTCCCACTCCTTGAGTACCCAGCCGGAGAGCTTTCTTCCCCTTTGGAATTATCTAACAGGGAGATAAATTATTTGTAGTTCAATTTCATAAGGTCTAGTAGCATTAGATGAGGCCACATTGCATATAAATGCATTGGGTATAAAGCGGAGGGGTAGACTCAGATGTTGGAACATCATTGCGTAAACTACCAGGACCTTGTGGGGATTATTGAGATGTATGGTCAGCAATATCGGTTTTAAGTGGTGATACACTTCTATGCAATGAGATTGTGACTATCATATAGTAGTGTGAATATGAAAGTAGAGTTAAAGACCTTAGAATCCATGTTTATACTTAACCTTGTTGAGTGGGCCAACAAGAGATGCTACACTAGGAGGATTAAACTTAGGAAATCAGTTGAGTGGATCTATTATTGCTACATGCAATTTTGATGTAACAAGACATGCACAAGGATTGAATAAACTCTAACAATGATGTACAGACATAATGGGTCACAAGTGAGCAATTTTCCTTCAATACTAGTTTAAACAAATATTATATTTCATGCATTGGTAATGTGTTGACATCATTTGTTCTCTAAGAAAGAATGACGGGAAAGCGTAAGTGATTATTATGCATGAAGTTTATGTTTGTTGATGCACGTTGCAATTCTATTCTAATGCTATATTTTTTGCAATTTTTTATCATATCCATTTATGGAGTATCGGCTTCAACATCAGGAAACCATTATACTTTTTTGTAGATGGGTTGTTGAGAATCAAATTAGCAAGAAGAAACTGGTCATAGAAGATTGTGATTCAAAACAGTCAGTGTACATTTTTGGCTGCAAAGATTCTGTTTTGCTAGTCAGAGGTAAAAATATTTCAGGTTCTGCTTTTATATATTTAATAATAGTAACAATACAGAATAGTTGATAGAAACTTTATCGAGGGTTGATGTGCTTTCCCTTAAAAGTGGTGAAATTTTTTCATTTTTGTCTCCTGCCTTTATTATGATATCGACTTCAAGAAATTTGTCATTCTTAAAACTTACCAATTTCCTTTCTCTATGCATGGGAAAAGTTAACAATATTACTGTTGGAAAATGCACGAAGACAAGGGTTGTCTTTACAGTAATAATCTATTGCCAATTTCTTGTAGTTGTACATGTACTGTTGTTTACTGAGGAGTAATGGTCATGGCACACTTTATGTAAATTCCTAAGTATTGACTTTTTCTTCATTTCATATAATTTTGTTGTAGGATATTGTGTCAGCTTGTGATATAGTGAACAGTAATCACATTGAGGTGCAATGTTAGGTAAGTCCTATTATGTTTTATGTGTATTTTCCAAACAATTTTAGCCATGTACTATATCATTCTCACTCTACCCAATAACCTATTGTAAGGAATGGGTGTTTAAAACAAGTAAACTTAGTAAAACCACTTGAATGTTCAAAAAACTAAATTAAAGGTACTAAAATTTGTGTAAGCCTTCATTGCAAGCGGTTTTTATTCTTAAAAGTAACCATGGAACATGTTATCCCATTACTTTTAAGTTTTTTACCATGTAGAATTTATATAGCAATATGGAAACTAAACAAAGAATTTTATTTAATCTCATTGATTATTTCTTGTGCATGTTGCCATTTAATATTTAATTTTTCATTTTCTATAGCTAGTTTGTTTAATGAACTATTAGAGATTGTGTTCTTATATTCAATTTTATGTAATGTACACTGTATGGACAGGGTACAGCTCCAACTATTTCTATTGACAACACATCTAGATGCTAACTATATCTAAGAAAAGGATCTTTAGATGCATCTATTACAACAACTAAGTCAAGTGAAGTTAATGTGCTAGTACCTGGTGCAAGTGATGATGTGGATTTGGTATGTATTTTTTTCATTGACATTCTCGGTGGGCTTTGCTTGCTTGAAATTAGTATTGTGTGTTGTAAACATAGTGCCACATAGAGTGATCGTGTAAAATATTCTTTGCATGAAGCCAAACACCTTTTTCTTTGTACCATCTTGAGTGAGATGAAAAGAGAAATTTGAAGATGATCTAGGGATATTATTATTATTACCTTTTTGGAGTTATTTCCAACACTTGGGTATCATATACTTATTTGAGAGGTTATTTTGTGGATTTCACATTTATGGAGTTGATACATATTTTTATGCATGATGGTTGTTTCTAGGAGTGTTATTGAGTTAAATAAAGCCACAAAGTTGTGATGAATGTCAACATCCTTCAGAATCTGCAAATGCATGCTAGCTTGCACTCTAATAAAAGGTCATTCATCTTAAAAAAATGCCCAAAATGAAGGGACATAACATAGATCACCTAATTTTGTATCCTTTGCACCATGGTCAAACTTTCTCATATCCCCTACATCCTTGTGATTGCATTCTCGATTTGAAAATTTCCAACCACTAGGATCGACTCATCGAGGCCGATGTTACATTGTCTAGCATCACTTTCCTAGCTACCACTATTTTTCATAAGAGATGGACTAGTCCATATATACCCAGCATCAATTGCGTTTGTAGCTTCGGATATATATTCTAAATGCCTTTCCATCAATTTTATAGGTGAAAAATATTTAGTTTTCAAACAATACTGCGGAGAGACTATGGTCCTCCTTTTACTTTGGCATAGTCCAGGTCCACTGATGCCATCCTTTGGACGTAGTCAGAAGACACACCATGTGGAGATTCCAACAATTCATTTTACTTCTTAGATAATGAAATAGGTGTGATGAAATTATCATGAGCTTCATTCTATATGTTTCTTTTTCATTCTGGTTTGCATCCACATGAGTTGAAGCATCTTGTGGTTGTTTCCTTAATATTGAGGTAGTATTTGTAAAGCTCTTGGTAACACTCTTCACTATATATTTTGTGCTATTCTCAATAAAATCAAATCCCCATGAATTACAAGGAGGAGAAAATCAATCAACTGATGACATTATCATTTGCCGAACACCATGTGGACTATATTCCCGATGAAGATAGCTACATGAATTTATTAGTTCACAATTAACAAATGGAATATCTCAATTTGACAAAATGGGTGTCTCATAAAGAAAGACTCATAATTTGGATTTTTTGATTGAACATCAAGATTACCATCAACATCTATTTCACAAACCACCTTCTTATTAACATCAACAGTCATTGACAACACAACTGATCAAGGCATTTCATCTTGATTACCAAGCTATAAACTCTCATTAGAAGAAAAGAAAACCTATAAAAGCTCATCATAGTGCCATATCTCATAAGATCTACAAGTACCACCACAAATTGCAAAAACAAGCTTTTTCAGGAGAGCAAAGCAATTGTTTTGTATCAACAAAACTACTGAGAGATATATCTAGGGCACTATAACCAAGTGGCAACCATGAAGCAGAGAAATATAATTTGCATGCTTTGGGGGATGACATGGCCACATCACAACTCAAAAGATGATATATGTGCAACAATGAAGAAGAATTGTGCTCTACATCAGAGCTAGGGGATATGGAATGATAGCCAAGAGTAGTAGATGCCACACATTTTGACATATTACCATCATTAGAAACTTCTTGCGGACTTTCAACAAAGAAGGTATTTCCTGATATGATAGACTCCAAAAAATCATTCATTTCATAAGAATGCACAGGAATTGCTTCTTTGTCTCTGGCTCTTCCAACACTAGAAAATTCAATTATTCCATCTCTCGCCAGACAAACACTACCATCTATTTCAAATCAAAGAGGAAGAGGAGGATTTGGTGAATTGTATACTTCATCAACCAATATCCTATCACTTCCAGTTTTCTTGGGATCTAAATTCTTGTCTCCGAGATTGTTGACCAAACCCCAACGTGACCTCAGTCGACAGGGGTTCACCTCACTGTCGACACACACCGCAGTCTCCCTAGGCACCGGCCCGAGAAGGTTTGATCCCACCCAGCAACACCCGTAGAGCATGAGGTCTCACCCGAGGCTTCTAGGAAGAGCAGACGGAACCATGTTTCCGTCGAGGGAGGAGGAGGAAAGTTGTGGCTACACAGACTAACTCTATTGTAGCATTTAAACAGAAACTTTAAACATTCGACAAGAAGCTATAATCGCAGCATTTACCATTACGTTCAACATAGAGCATATTTAATCACAAAATTTATCATCTTGACAGTAGTAAATAGACATTGCATTAAGAAAATATAACAACATTCCAATATTCAATATTACGGTCGCAGTCATAAACCAGAAAAAAAAACATAGATCTCCGCATACATGCATCTCTTGCTTACTCCAACTTCCACTTCTTACTTAGCACCTACAACTCTCATCTATTTCTAGGCTTCTGTCATTACAATATTTGTCCACTTACAAACGACTCCCTAACTGACACTTATGGACAATTGACCTACTATCTAACTAACTCGGTCCAAATGACCCCAAAAACCCGCATACCACGGTACAACTGACTCATTATTACATAATATGTGTGTTAAATTTTCAGAATTTACTTCAATCTGATCTAGGATCTTAATTGAGAGAACAACATGTACAGCAAATCTACAGCATATCAACCATGGACACAATAATGCAAGAACACAAGAGACACAGAGTTTACTTGGGGAAAACCATAAAGGTGAAAAACCCCAATAACTTCCTCAGAGATAGATAGAGCAATGATACAACCAGAATACTAGAGATAGTCTTCTCCTAGCAGCAGATCCTCCTCCTCCATAAGTGTGCCACTCTCCCAAGTGTGAGTGAGAGAATAGAATGTGTAAAATGAGAGAGACACACTCTCTATTTATACACTAACTTGACTTGACCTTTAGTCAACTAGGTTGGCCTCAACTTAACCACTTAACATAATGCTAACTGGGCCGACCCCCACTAGGGTGGTCTAATAACCCTTTGACCCACATGGCCGACCCCCAATAGGGTGGTCTAATAACCCTTTGACCCACATGACTTATACAGGGCCGACCCCAACAAGGTGGTCTAATAACCCATCAAGTATAAGCTACGGCATTTACAATATAAATCACGACATTTCCGTATAGAGGAATAATAACATCTCTATAGGAATACAATATACATATATGTGAAATACATTCCAAAGTTACATATACATCAACACTCCCTCTTAAATAGGACGGTATTTCTCGACACAGGTCTTCTAGCACAAGTCATCTTCTCTAGATCATCGTCACTGGATAATCATCATCGAGTCATCATAATCGTCACTATTGCTGCTATCTCAATCAATCTCTGAATCTAGTCGTCATAGGAAGTTCTATAAAGCCAGTCCTTTTTCATACTGGATGTAGGCCTGCCACCTGTAGGTCTTCGTCATCACTGGCCATATTGTGGAAATCTCAGGACTTATTACGTGTGTCACAAAACCTTAAAAGAGTCTCTTGACTAGCAAGAACCCTAAAGAGCATCTGAGGCCTTTTTCATCCTTTCCAAATCTCCAGGACTTATTACATGTGACCCCACCACAAAACCTTGAAAGAGAATCCCAGGACTGATTACGAGCATAAGTCTCAACCCATCGAATCTCCTAGGGCACAAATTACATGTGGTCATCACAAAACCTCGAAAGAGCATCCTAGGACTGATTACGAGCACAAGACTCAACCTATCGGATCACCCAGGGCAAAGATTACATGCGGTTATGGAAAAACCTAGAAAGAGCATCACGGGACTGATTACAAGCACATGGCTCAACCTATCGGATCTCCTAGGGCACAAATTACATTCCATAGGACAAAACCTCAAAAGAGCATCTGCCAGATATCCTAGGGCACAAATTACATGCCATAAGCAAAACCTCGAAAGACTATCTACAGATCTCCCAGGGCACAAATTATATGTCCTCTGAAGCAAAACCTCGAAAGAGCATTTTCCAGATATCCCAGGGTACAAATTACATGCCATAGGAAAAACCTCGAATGACTATCTCCAAATCTCCTAGGGCACAAATTACATGCTTATCTGCACAACTTGTTCCACGACCACATAGTATCAACCTGATACTCACCATACATCATCCTGATGTACACATGATCATCCTGATCATCATCACTGCAACATCCTGCTGCATGTCATCTGGAGCAACATCCTGAAGCTCGTCATCCATGATCATCCTGATCATACAATGCATCTACCTGATGCATACCAAGTATCTACCTAATACATATCATCATACATGATCCACCTGATCGTACAGTGTATCCACCTGATACAAATACAAATACATGATACATATCACCATACATGATCCACCTGATCATACAATGTATCCACCTGATACATATACAGATACATGGTCCAAGCATCCAACATGATGCATATACAAAAATACATATAAGTGATCCAACTGATCATATCCAGCATCCAACATGATGCGTACATATATATACATATAAATGATCCAACTGATCATATCCAGCATCCAACATGATGCGTACATACATATACATATAAATGATCCAACTGATCATATCCAGCATCCAACATGATGCAAATACAGAGCATTAACTGGAGCATCATCCTGATGCTCATCATCTAGTGCTTACATCCATACCCATGTGAAGGATCCTACTTCCAACATGCTTGGAATGGCCTTTGCAAATGTGTCCATCACTTCTTCCTCGAAGTGTCATCAATCTAAAGAACACCAAGCCTCTCTCTGAAGTACTCGAACTTCACTCTGGCTAGTGGTTTCGTCAGCACATCTGCAATTTGCTCGTCCGTCACAATGTATAGGAGCTTCATAGCTCCTCTCTGCACCATATCCCTGATATAGTGATATTTGATCACTATGTGTTTTGACCTGTCATGAAACACTGGGTTCTCGGATAGCTTCACACAACTCTGGTTATCACAAAAGATACCAGTAGCATCCAATGGGAGATCAAATAACTCAGACAGTAGCTTCCGTAGCCATACTGCCTCACAACTAGCTAAACAGGCTACAACATACTCTACCTCAGTTGTACTCAATGCTCCGCAGGACTGCTTCCTGCTAAACCAAGAGATCACACCTAATCCCATACTGAAGCATCATCCAAATGTGCTCTTCCTATCTGTAGCACTGCTAGCCCAATCTGAATCAACATAATCCTGCAGGTTAAACTTTTGATTCACTTCATACTTGAGCCCATAATCCACTGTACCTTTTAGGTACCTCAGAACATGCTTTACAGCAACTAGGTGAACACTCATCAGATCCGTCAGGAACTGGCTCAAGGTGTTCACTGCAAAGCAAATATCTAGTCTTGTGTTCATTAGGTACATCAAGGACCCAATCATCTAACGATACATAGAGACATCAACCAGCTTAGATGAAGCATCACAAAGAAGCTTCAGATTCGATGCCATAGGTGTGGCCATGGCCTTGCAATCCATCATCCCAAACCTCTTCAGGATCTCTACTGCATACTTCCCTTGTCCAAGGAAGATTCCATCTGCACTCTACCACACCTCCATGCCAAAAAAAAATAGTGCATCATCCCCAAGTTCTTCATCTCAAACTCAGCAGCAAGCTTCCGCTGCGTGTCGATAATCAATCTATCTTCACCTGTAACAAACAGGTTATCTACATACAAAAGTAGTATTACTGGATTGCCTTCCTCAACCTTGTAGTAAAGGTTGGAATCCGCTTTACTCTTGGTAAATCCCAAACTGGATAGAAAGCTGTCTATCCTACCAAGTTCTGCACACATATATGACTACACCATTCAAGAAGGTTGTCTTGACATCCATCTGGTGTATCTTCTATTTCATCACTTTTATATTTCTCTACGCTGCCATCTGCAGCATGCTTGATCTGATAGTTCCATTTGGAAGTCACAATAGACTTCCCTTCAGCTCTTGGGACCGCATCCCAAACATCGTTCTTCATGATCGATGGATCATGGCATTCTTCCCATATCCTAGGAACTTCAATATATTCAATAGATAATCTTGTTGCTTGAACAAATGTTGTAGTCCTTCTTTTGTAGGTGAAGGTATACGTTCTTTTCTACAAAACAAGTTAAATTCCATGATTAGAAACATCTCATAATTTTCAGACAAATTCTTACACATAAAGAAATATGTCATACAGTCATGCAATTATCTTAGCCAATACTTCAATACAACATTTATCCATGTTCCACAACTTTCTAGATGCCTTCTAGTCTCTACCAGAACATTGTTAAGAGTTTGCACTACTCCCAACATGTTAGCAAAGAGGTTTCATTCTAGATAATTAGCAATGGAATGTTGTACAGTGCCATAGGCCACTTACCCATGCATATTAGTAGTATACTGTTCACCAATGAAACTAGTCTAATATGCATAATACACAACCTACTTCTAGGAACATCAGTATATATATTATTGAACAATATTATTTAAACAATAAAATATGCAAGTAATGACAATTCAAATACTTATCTTTGTTTGTTTGTTGGGTTGACTCCCTCTTAGTCTTTGCTTTTTTTCTGCAACTCCATTCTTATGTGGATTGTGAGAAGTGGTCAACTCCCTCTCTAAATCTGCATCCTTGCAGAAACTACTCAAGTGTGCTCCTTTGCTTTCTTGCAGGAACAATTGGAGTGTGCTCCCTCTTGATATTTGCTTCCTGGATTACCTGTCCTTGAACTTATATCCATCCTTAATCACTATGCATGCTTATTAGTATCATCATTGTGTTATCCTTGAGGACTCATACATAATCACACATTTATTATTATAATTTGAATACTATCAAAACACAATAATCTTAAACATGTATAGTCATGATCATTCACAGATAATAAACATTAGTATTCAAGGTTTCAGGGAAGTCTTCTTTTACTCATGCATATTCTTATTTGATCATAGGACTCTTCTGATTAGTTAAATCATCAATGCATAAACCCGTGATTACTCAAACCTATACCTTCACGATTCTTCTGGTTAGTCATATCATCAATTATGGTAAGAAACATAATATGCATACAGCCATGACTATTCAAACCTATGACTTCATGAATAATCATTATCAACAACACAACGGTATAAGATCCTAACACAAGGTAGGATTCTAGCTTGATATAGGAAAAACATACCTGGATTAGCAAGCTAGCTAGATATGTCTAACATACCCGCATAATGTCTTCTGGTTCTCTTCAGTGACTTGTGCTAGTAACCTGCATGTCTCATAAGTTAACCATTGTAGAACCAAGTTATACATACCTCGTAAGTAGATCTTATATGTGATCCACGACAATGGATGAATCTTTGTCTTTATGTCACCGTGATCATATGTTCTTGAAGTAGAACATGATTTGTCTTTCTTGCTGTACCTTTTATGTTAGCAGACAACATAAACCTCATACAACACCATAATGCATTAGTACAATCATAAGTGTCAACACCCTAACCAATGAATATCTTCTATCATGCATTCATAATTTTGTTAAGGTGATATGACAAATCTCAAATCAATATTGTACTAACCATAATAATCATGAAGACAAGCATACCATAAACTTAAACATGAACAAATCTTGAAACATACCTTGATGAGTCATACCTGTCGAGATCACTTGTAATCTTCATATGTAAGGCCTTAGCCTCATCTCCATCTGAAATAGGAAATTCTTCACTTATGTAGGTGACCAATCCAACTTCTTCTAGGATTAACCCAATCCACTTGATTTGCAAGAAATGGACCTGGAGCTAGATTAGGGTTTGTCAGAGAAACCCCAAAAATTCAAACTTCCAAAAGGATAGAAATATGCGCCTTGATGAGCTGATCAAGCTGGTATATTCAGAATTTGAAAACTGCAAAGTTTCACTCCTCAATTTTTTATTTTAAACTTCCAGATTCACTGGACATGACCCCGAATTGGGGTTTGATGAAGCCCGCTCTTCTACCCAATCAAAAGGTTTGATCCAAAGCTCTAAGATTCTATTTTTATGAGGAGCTTCCAGCCATGGTCACAGATTTCAAAAATTCCCATTTTTGCGGAAGCCCTAATTTTCCACTTTTTTGATCAAAGTCCCGAACTAGGGTCTGATCAAGACTGGCCTTCTGCCCAACCAAAAATTCTAATCTTGGTCTCTAAATTTTGATTTTGATGAGTAGCATCCAGCCATGGTCTCCGATTACAAAAATTTTAACTTTATCCGAAACCCTAAATTTTGGAAGCCATGAATGAAGGTGCTCAAAAATATTTCTGTTTTGACAGAAATATGTACCTGATTGTTTCTAGTGTAACTCTACACTTTTCGATCCCCAGGGTCTGAAAATTTTTCTTGAGATAGCCTGACCTGTCATCTTTCCATCCCAATAGGTTTGACCTCAATTGGATTCTCTGAGAGATAGTTATGCGAAGTGTCGCAACGTGACCTGTTTATGGGATAAAACAAGAGAACGAACTTGTATGGCGTTCCACGTGTCTCTGGTTCAACTTCGGCCTCTAAAAACGTTTCCTGAGATAGTACAGTCTGTGTACTACCTGTCCCTTTTTATGAAATTTAATTTAAGGCTTCCTAGCCCAAGTTATGACCTTTTTTCCAAGGTCACCTATTTTTGACTTAGATATGGAAGAGGCAGAAACCCTATATTGTACATATCATAAATCACAAAGTACAATGAATTAGAGGTTTTCCTTTGGACACAAGGTACATTGGGATCTAATATTCGACTTGTAAACGTTTCAGACTTGAAAACCTCGCCAAAATGGATTTATAGAGAAAGTTCTACGATGACTGGTTTTTGCTATATCAAGCCCTAGCATCATAAGTGAAACAAGTGTCATACATGCCATATCATGCCTTCTTTCAGGCTAGCTCTGATACGATGTTAAATTTTCAGAATTTACTTCAATCTGATCTAGGATCTTAACTGAGAGAACAACATGTACAACAAATCTACAGCATATCAACCATGGACACAATAATGCAAGCACACAAGAGACACAGAGTTTACTTGGGAAAAACCATAAAGGTGAAAAACCCCAATAACTTCCTCAGAGATAGATAGAGCAATGATACAACCAGAATACAAGAGATAGTCTTCTCCTAGCAGTAGAGCCTCCTCCTCCACAAGTGCGCCACTCTCCCAAGTGTGAGTGAGAGAATAGAATGTGTAAAATGAGAGAGACACACTCTCTATTTATACACTAACTTGACTTGACCTTTACTCAACTAGGTCGGCCTCAACTTAACCACTTAACATAATGCTGACTGGGCCGAACCCCACTAGGGTGGTCTAATAACCCTTTGACCCACATGACTTATATAGGGCCAACCCAAACAAGGTGGTCTAATAACCCATCAAGTATAAGTTACGACATTTACAATATAAATGACGACACTTCCGTATAGAGGAATAATAACATCTCTATAGGAATACAATAGACATATATGTGAAATACATTCCAAAGTTACATATACATCAACAATGTGGTCTAAGTGACCCAAAAACCCACCAACTGCGGTATTCTTTAGCACAAAATACTCCTTTCGTGCCCTCATCCGATGTGTCGTAGCATCGGCGGTACTGCAACATTTCCTCATCAAACCACCTGCCAACAGGCCCCCAACACAATCTTGTGGCTCGTCCTCGAGCCACGTCAACTGCTGGACTGTTCCAGTAACTGTTCTTGCTGTCTGGATCACGCATTGTTGTCCTACTTCTTTGGCTATACTGATCACCGACTGATTTCCATGTACTTGTAACCCAAAACGGTCATCGCTCAACTTGCTATCATGTACTTCTCAAACTCATCCTCCAGTCTCTTGGAATGGTATGGACGGAAAGAAAAAGAGGATGAATAGTACCAAGTTGTGAAATTAGCAAATGACTCTGGCACATCTGTTTCACACCGGCTGGCAGGTCCTACTATGGTCGGGGAGGAACCATCCCAACTGTCTCATTGGGTAAGAAGAGCACAAACCTTCGAACAAATACTGCATACTTAACCATGCTGGACCGGCCCTCGGCTCAGGCATAACACAGTGTTAGTGCACCCATCGTATCAAGACACTCAGGGACACTTGTCGTTCGGGCTCGTAGGGCCCCTGGGGTGCTTCCATGGGAAACAAAGTGGAGCATTTCCACAGCCTCCTTGGAATTCCTCACAACTCAACTCACAACATGATCAACCAACATAATCACTCTATTTGAGAACAATCGTCATTCTAATGAACAACCAACTGCCTCGGCTACTTATAGCCAGACCGTTCCCAGGTCACGACGGTGGGAATGATGTCCCACTACCTCTCATCTATGTGTGTGAACCCATCACCTGACCCAACCGGGGGGTGACCATACTGTTACCGAAGATCATACATGCCAGCATGTCAGCCATCTCCTCGGATTGTGCTGATTGTACCGGTCCAGCGTGCCATGTGAAAAACATGCCGTCGTCTTATGGTAATCTGGCCGAGTCTGTTAAGTGCAATCATGTATAGGGATGATGGACAATAGTGACAATGATAGTCACGGCACTGTCCCGTTTCCCCCAAATCCTTCGTATTCATCACAAAATATTTGAACAACATCTGCTGTCGGTCCTAGTCACAATACTGCCATGAGTCTCCAACTGCTCCAAACTTGTGGTACAAGTTTCCTTGCTTCTCATTCCTTCTTCTGTTGGTGCGCCATCTGCCACCAAGAAACCTGTAACACACGCATTTCCTTCATTCATTTTTTTTTTTATGCAACTTAGACATCACACTGCTCCAAGCCTGAGTGATAGGGCTTCAATCTATGGCCATTTACCAACTTGGGGAGTATCACCCCATCCAACTGCTGTAGCTGAACTGCTCCTCTTGAAGTAATACTATTGATGTGATATGGACCCATCCAATGCATCTGCAACTTCCCTGGGTGTTTCATAAACTTGATGTCATATAACAACACCAAGTCGCCCTACTGAAACTGCTTATTTTTTATGTGGCGATCATGCCATGCCTTCTGAAAATCCTTCTCCACCCTTGGTGAAAACAAACTATAAATCGATCCTCTTCCAGCTGTATTAATTGTGCTAGACATTCGTCTAATGCTACAACATCATCCATGCTTGTAATAGCTACAATTCGTAGACTCAGAACAATGTATTCCATTGGCATAATCGCTTCTATCCCATATACCAGCCTAAAATGTGTCTGACCAGTCAACCATTTACAGGTGGTGCGATAGGCCCACAATACTGCTGGGATTTTCAGATCCCAGTCGTTGTGGTTTGCATTGCACACCTTCATCAGCGCATGCTCCAATATCTTGTTAAACGCCTCCACCATTCCATTTTCCTGCGGGTGATAGGGTGTACTCTTCTTATGCTATATCTGCAACTCCTCTGTGAATGCGTTGATAGTGCGATTAAGAATGTGGTTGCCTTGATCACTCAGAAATATCTTGGGGCAGCCAAAACGAGTGATAATGTGATCAAACAAAAATCGAGCAGCTATGATGGTAGAACAATCAGCTCAAGGTGCCTCCTTGGCCCATCTGGTCAAATATTCTATCATTGTGATGATGTACTGTGCACCTGTGCTTTTCGATGGTGGATTGATCGGTCCTACAAAATCCATAGCCCATTTGTCGAATGGTTGTAATGTCACTTGAAGTAGCAGCGGCATCTCATCACGTCTCGACGGTTTTCCAGTTCGCTGACAAACATCGCAAGACCATGCATAGTCCGTCACATCATTATGTAATGTGGGCCACCAAAGTTTTTCATGTAGTACCTTCCTGGCAGTCGCCCGACCTCCATAGTGTCCTCCCGCTAATCCACTATGTGCCTCAGCTAGTATCTGTGCTTGCTCATGTGGTAAGACACATCTGCGCAATATCTCATCAGCGCCCAATTTATACAACTCTCCTGTGTTGAGATGAAATTCAGTAGCCTTGACAACGAACTGCTTCTTCTGACTGGTGGTGAAATCCTTTGGTGCAGTGCTCGTTGTCAGAAATTGAAGGATATCGTCGAAATATTGATCAACGACGACAACTTTAAATAGTTGGGCATCTGGCAACCCGTCTTCAATATTAGTAGGTTCCTCCCCTATGTCAATCCATGACAAAGGATTTGGTCCAGCATTCAACTGTCTCGGTTTCATAATGACCTCAAAATCAAACTCCTGAAACAAAAGTAGCCAATGACAGTTCTTCCCCCCAAACATAGGCTTATTGACCAAGTATTTTAATGCAGAATGATCGGTGAACATTTTAAAGTGTCCACCCAAGAAATAATGCCTGAATTTCTGCAACGCGTAAACCATGGCCAAGCCTTCTCGTTTTGTGGTAGTGTAATTGCATTCTGCAGAGGACACCGTCCGACTGGAAAAAGCAATGGGATGGTCAAGGTCTCCTTCTCCAGGTTGAGCCAACACCACACCCAATGCAATCGATGAAGCATCAACATGGACATGGAATTCCTTACTCTAGTCTGGAAAGACCAAGATCGTGGTCGACGCCATTTTTTCTTTGAGCGTTTCGAATCTATCTTGACTTTTTGGGCTCCACTGGAATGTCGCGTCCTTCTTCAACAACTTTTCCATAGGGGCAGTAATCGTAGCATAACCCCTGATAAATTTGTGGTAATATCTCGTATGACCCAAAGTCGCGCACAACTGATTAATGGTAGTTGGAAGTTGCAACCCTAAAATGAGCGCAATTTTGGCTGGATCAACTAGAAATCCCTGCTTACACACGATATGACCTAGCAAGATCCCAAACGGTGCACAAAAAATACATTTCTTCAATTTCAGCGATATCTGGTGTTGTCGGCATCGCTTAAGCATTAATCGTAGATTGGCCAGATGATCGCGAATCAACCCGTAAACTGTACAATCATCCATATATACCTGCAAAAACTTTTGAATAAAATCTTTGAATGCAGCAACAACGACCCGGGAGAATATCACGGGTGCATTCTTCAAACCAAATGGCATTACCGTGTACTGAAAGCAACCCCATTCAGTAACAAAAGTTGTCTTATGGCGATCTTCCTTAGCAATGCGAATCTAATGGTAGCCAGAGAATCCATCAGTGAAAGAGTACATCTCTTGGCCACCCACTCCTTCAAGTACTTCATCAGTAAAAGGGGTAGGAAAAGGGTCATGCAAGCAAGCATCGTTCAACTTTCGCAAGTCGACACAAATGCGCACTTCACCAGTTTTCTTGTCCTGCACTACCTTAGGACTGATCCATTCGGACTCCTACACAGGTTCAATAATGCCAGCATCCAACATGTGATCAAGTTTCTGCTTGACCTTTTCTTTATGTTGCAGGTTCAACCAATAAGGTCGCTGTCAGACCAGCTTAGCGTCTAGTTTCAATGGAATCCTCATTTCTCCTGAATCACCTAGGATTCACTTCATTTCGGGAAACTTCGTGGGAAACACATCTTGAAACTCATAAAGTAACTCAGTAACCTTACTCATCATTTCATCATCCCAATAATCCTCAACATTAGCAAAGTTTGGAGTAGCCTCGGTGCCGATATTCATCTTGCAAAGATGCAACGGTTGACTGAACATATTACTTGGCGCAGTAGGTGGGACCACATCGTGACTTCCTTCAGATTTGGGAATGTTAACATTCCAAGGATCATCCTTGTCCTCCAGACCGCCACTGATGTTGAAGCACTCCTTGAGAGACTGCATCTGACAGTGTGTGTGCGGGTCGACAGGGTAGGCCGCCGGAACAACCTGAAAGATCACGTGGCGGATAAGCTGTAGGGCATTGTGGACATCAGGGTTGGCATCTGCAAAAGTGAATGTATGAGTGAAACAGATCATCAACTCTCCCCATGTCGTAATGTCTCGGTGCAACTCGGCTGTAGTGTACCACAAGCGTGGTATCTCATCTAAAGTGTGGACAAAAGCATGGACCCCCTAATCTCTGGGTCACGCTACCCATAAGCGTTGGCACTCCATCACATGATCACTGGGATCAGTCCAGCCATCGTACTTTCCAGCATGATAAACCTTAGTATCGCAGAACCAAACCATCATCAAAATTCGACACTGTGACCAACCTTTAATGAATTTCTTATGTGTCGCCCACCATCATGCTGGAGCTGCCTTCAGTGCTTCCTCCAAGGCTAGCAATCACTGTGGTTCTGGAAAACGGTCTTCAAATTCTGCTAAAAAGGTGTTTATGCTAGGAAACCCCTCATAGGTAGGCAATGTGATCGTTTCTGTTGCACCACAACATAAGGATTGCGTAACTAACTCACATTTCCAGAATGCTACTTCATGCATTTGGTTTTGCCAATGTTCCAATGCATCGTCAGAGTCAGAAGACGGAGAACTCTCACTATGCCACTCCAACTCACTGTAGGCGGTAGGATGAATATAATCTTCAGAAATATTGAACGCATGGTCCCATCTAGTAGGATCATCATCTTTCACAGGATCAACATATCGGCGTCCTTCAGTCGGATCTAATGGGGAAATGACTCTAAAATCGTGGTTCTCAAAGTTCATCATGCACTTCTTGAAGTTGATTACAGCTCCACTATCGTTAGCCCATCCAATCCCCAATAGAGAAAGATAGGAGCTTCCTCCCTCAACTACTTCAATAACATCGAAGTCAACGTAAGCATTCATACTCTCAATATCGATCATGAGCTGCGGAACTCATCCAATGGGTGTTACGTTCGCATGGTTAGCTAACTGGAGCTACACAGGGGACCAGCTCAATGAGGGACTCCCCATCTTCTGCCACGCCTGCTTGGTTAAGATGTTAACATCCGAACCAAGATCAAGAATCATAGAGTCAACATCATATTCACCAATCTGAATATTCATTCGCATCTCCTTGCCAGTCTTCCATCGCTATAGAGAGTTTACTGTCGACTCCTGCCATCCTTTCGGAAGCCACTTCAACAATCCCTCAATCTCAACCAGGGCAACCGGGTCTCGAGCTAATAACTGACAGTTTTCAACAAACTTTTGCAATGTTCCCGATGGTGTCAACAGACTGCCTTCTGATGTAGTATCAAAGATAGGTGGCATATCGCAAACAACAGCCTTCCCGTGGTCTTCCTCCAGGGTGCAACGCGCCTAGAGGAATGTCTCCCGTTCTACATTGATGTCAAATGATACTGTTTTCTGTCCTGCCAATCGAATCATTGGTCGCAATCTATCTTCACCAGTTGTTTTGCCTCCATGAGTCACAACAGCCACCGAAGCATCTTGGGGTCGCGGTTCTACAGAAATAGTTGCAATATTTGCACCCTGCGTTTGGTTCTACGACAGATTCCCCATTTGATTGACATTCAGATTGACGTTCGGTAGTGGTCATGGGGGCTGGTTCTGCACTGGTTGCGGTACCAGATTCTATACTAGTTACTGTGGCTAGGCCTGAGTATGTAGCTACGGAGCGTTCCCATCCTGCCATGATGCAATCAACTATGGACAATTCTAAACTGTATGATCATTAACAAAACAAAACATACACTTATTCTGTAGCAGTGGACAGTCTCGTTGATAATGCCCCCATACCGCACAGTGGTAACACTAAATAGGTCCACAACCACCTTGACCTCCTCCTCCACGACCAAATCCTCCACCGCGTCCACCCTGGTATCCTCCTCAGAATCTGCTCTGCTGTTGGTACTGTTGCTGCATGGGAGTCTGCTGCATACCTTTTCCTTGTGGTGCATATTATGGTTGCTAGACATACTGTGGCTATTATGGAGCGACCTGCATAGGAGCATATTGTGGCACGAACTGTTGCAGTTGTTGCTGCGGTACACACTGCATCTGCGGTTGAGGTAGTGGCAGGGCTACTTGCGGTTGTAGTTGTGGCTGTTGTACGGCACATTGTTCATCCTTAACATAGAAGGCATCACCCATTCTCTCTTGTAGCAACCCATATGCACGGCAATCCTTGTCATCATGACCCACCGATTTACAGAATGTGCAATAAAGATTTCGCAGGGTTGTGACCATTTTTTGCATATACGGGCAATTATCATGACTATGCCCATAGACCTAGAAAATGCGACACCACGACATACTGCCTCCATTCAGAGGGTTTGGCGCACCTGACACCAAATAATTATGGAAATCCAGGCAATTATCCTTCGTGTGCCCTTCTCCTCGGCATCGCATACACCACACGTCATCACACTGTTCCTTGTTCTTCTTCAAATCTTGTAACTGTATAGTCAGGTTGGCGAGCTATGTCTATATCTGTGACATCCCGGCTGCATTATCTCCAATCAGTGATGCCTCCAAGTGCATTGCAATTTCTAGAGCTGCGCTAGGAATTGATATGTTTTGCTGCATCAACAACAGCCGAATGTGGGGTAGCAGTGTCGCAATGAACCATTCTTTATGTTGGACAATGCTCATATTGAAACTAACCTTTGCCATCAGCGTCTTGAATCGTTGGTCAAAATCCGATACCATCTCATTGGGATACTGCTTGATTTCCTTCAATTCAGTAATGTACTGGGCCTCCGACTTAGGCCATCTAAACTCAGCAATCATCCCATCTCGAATCTCATCTAGTGACTTCTTTGGGTCCCCCGTAGGGACTAGAATAAGCTTCATCAACCAATCTAATGCATGAACCTGCAGAGTCATGGCTAATTGTTTCTTCTTAGCATCGGCATCAGTGATCTGTTTCATAGTCCAGACCGCTTCACACAAAAACCAATACTGTTCTGGGTTGTCTGTCGCACTTCCATGGAACAACGGTAATTTAGCATCAGCATTCGCCATCCTGGGCTTCCTTCGTCTTGTCGCTGTGCTACTACTACTAAATAACTTCTACGGAATTGACGAACTTGGTGGTGTCGAATTAATATTCCTTGTTGTTTGAGAGTTAGTGAGCGAAGGTGTGGGTACATTAGTGTCGGGGGTTGGTCCTACCTCTATCCTAGGCGTAGCCTGGTCATTCCTATCAGGACTGTGAGGTCGCTTCATCCCGTGTGGTCTTCCTTCGTGGTCTTGCGATCCGATCATAGCAGGACCTTCTCCTATCCTATGCCTCTTCTCCTGTCGGAACCTTGCTCCTCCTCTTGTAAGACCACTTTCTTCCTTGGCATCACTCATAGTCTCCTCATTGTCTACACCCATCTACCCCTTACCATTCCATGTACCGTTCCTCAGCAGTCGCGGTATCCATGGCCTCCGCCCACCAGGCTGTCGATCGTAAATTCAGTGATATATCTTTCTAAGATACTATCAAACTAGACTTCAACAACCCATGATGCCTTATTATCGACTTCCTGCAGCTCCCGAATCAACTCCGGAGTCCAAGCCGTTGGCTCGCCACCCTGGAAGTTCCTCTTTTGGAAGGTCAGCTTCGACAACCATTCATACAGAATAATCGAGAATTCATAGAAAAACCATTCATGTGGACCGTCATGAATATATCTTCCCAGCCAGTGATCTACTTTCATTCACGTGTTCCAGATTTCTTCTTCAGCAAACTCCTGCAGCTTCTGATCGAACCATTTTTGTATCTCTGGCTTCGTCAGGTGCCACAACATGACCTCCTTCTACTCTGCACACGGTCCTGGCAATGGAACCATTTTTTGACCAAACCCCAACGCGACCTCAGTCGACAGGGGTTCACCTCACTGTCCACACACACCGTAGTCTCCTTGGGCACCGACCTGGACAGGTTTGAGCCCACCTAGCAACACCCGCAAAGCGGATGAGGTCTCACCCGAGGCGTCCAGGAAGAGCAGATGGAACCATGTTTCCATCGAGGGAGGAGGAGGAAAGTTGTGGCTATACAGACTATCTCTATTGCACATTTAACCAGAAACTTTAAACATTCGGCAAGGAGCTATAATCGCAGCATTTACGATTATGTTCAAGATAGAGCATATTTAATCATAGCGTTTATCATCTTGGCAATAGTAAAGAGACATTGCATTAAGAAAATATAACAACATTCCAATATCGCAATATTGCACAAAGATTGTACTAGAACATCATCATTATATTACGGCCGCAGTCATAAACCAGAAAACAAAACATAGATCTCCGCATACATGCATCTCTTGCTTACTCCAACTTCCACTACTTACTTAGCACCTACAACTCTAATATATTTATAGGCTTCTACCATTAAAATATGTGTCCACTTACAAATGACTTCCTAACCAACACTTATGGACAATTGACCTACTATATAACTAACTCGGTCCAAATGACCCCAAAAACCCGCATACTGCGGTACAACTGACTCACTATTACATAATATGTGGTCCAAGTGACCCAAAAACCCACCAATTGCGGTATTCTTTAGCTCAAAATACTCTTTTCGTGCCCTCATCCGATGTGTCGCAGCGTCGGTGGTACTGCGACATTTCCTCATCAAACCACCTTCCAACAAAGCTCCAAAGTACTAGTTGTTTCCACTTCTAGAAAATCCAGACTAAACACCAACTCCTGAAGCAAATTCTCAATTGCATACAAATTGTCACTTTGTTATAGTGCCTACCATCACTACATCACTAGATGTTTCAACAGCAATTGATAAAGCAATTAGTAGGGTTGTTTGAGAAGTAGGAAACTCTGGCAGTTGGATAGAGAGACCCAATGCCAAATATGATTCCAGTTTTTTTTTTATTGAGCTATTCCAGTGGTTCTTTATCGAATTGTCTATCTTGATAACATTAAAAAACATCCATGTGTTTAGGTGGCTTCACTTTCAGAAAAATGCATAACAAAAGTAAAAAATATATTGCATTATGTTTTCTCCTTGGAAATCAATCAAACTAACTCAATAAAATTAATTAAAAACCAACCATAAATATGCTACAAGAAATCAAGGGAACAAAGGTTTCTAGTGGGTATGCTAGGCATATCATCTTTTAAAACAAATATCTGAAACACTTATCCAATGCATGTTTTAGTATTTTATTAATACATAAATGATCTGAAGTCAACAAAAACATAATGAACGTTTATTACTACAATGAATGTGCCAAATCTCCTCACTTATTGAAAGACTTCAAATTGGGTAACAACACTTAAACCATGAATCTGCAAAGGTTTTAAAGAGCAGTTTGATGGTGCCTTGAAGATGCATTTTACAGTCTGATAACAATAGATTAGTGGCATCATTAGCACAAATATTTGAGGGATATTTGGGTAGTTTAGATTCAACAGTATACCAACAATGGTAATTTCCTATAGCAACAACATAACTAGCAATCTTGAGGTGGTGACATGGCACAAAATTGAGTTTCCAGAAGTCTTATGTTACATCTCAGACTTTAAAGAGCACCATCCCTGCAGCTCTGTCAAGACTCTAGACCTATGATAACAAGGGAATAAAACCTGTCGAATCCTAGGATGCATTGGAAACAATAAAAAATTCCTCTTGAAACCTACAACAACAATGCAACCACCAAAATTGGGTGAAAACTTTATGATGTACAAGAAACAAGGTTTAGATCGTGTCCATCATTCATTTTAAGAAAATATATAGTAGATTCCTTTCTTGGTATGTTTAGGGGTAAATTTTTTATTATTTCTATTGGGGGTGTGCAAATAGTTGTTGCTAAGCACCATGCTTCTTGGGAACATACAAATTGCTTGACTATGGGTGGACTAGTGGAAGGAATAGAACCATATTAAATTTCCTTGTTTATTGTTTGAGATGCATGATTCTCATTAAAGTTGCAAATTAAGAGTGCCTCACTGTTGTGTGACCTACTTGAGTTAGTTGTGCTATATAGGTGGGTGCAGAGCATGTTGTTTAGATTGTCATAAATTATGTTTCCAACGATGTCATAGCAACTAGTTTGATTATGGACAAATTCCAAATCATTTTTTTAGACCCCTAGTGCAACCCACTCTTTGGAATTTATGGTGGAGGACATTGACAAACTCAACTTGATTAAATTTGTAAATGGACAAACTACTTCCATATAAAAATTCATGTATAATCAATCATATATGAGTCCTTAACTTAATTAGGAAACACATTGAAAATGGCATGCATGTTCACCCTGGAATAAGCAACTTTGGCACACATTCTCTTTCTTTATGTTCATTTGTGTCAAAAAATTGCACCTTAGGAGAATATGTGTGAGTGACCAGTGGAAAAAGGTAAAAATACAATAGAAAAACTATGGTATATAGGTTGCATTGCTTGTATTTAATGGTTTTTTCTAAAGGGAAGCAAATGAAGTTATCGACATATTAATGGAATTGGTTAAGTTTTGTAGACTAGTTGATAGGGAAGAGCCTCCAATGGCATACATATACAAGACCATGAATTGGGCGAAGTAGGTGGTTTAATCTATATGGGTGGGCAAGTAGGATATTGGATAAGTTTGTAGTTTCCACTCCAAGTTCATTTTTTAAACAAGAGGGAACATTGTGGGAAAATTTTAAATTGTGATATTTTTTAAAATAACAACTTGTAGTTGGAGGATTTTGGTGGCCAAACTTCTTTTTTGTAGAAGTTTGCAATCCAAGTGTTAAGGTTTGGATTTATCCTTTTTTTTCTATGTAATGTTTGAATAACTCGCATGATTTTTCTTCCTACTCCATTAATTTTGATTATTCTATTTAAGGGTGCTAGCTCAATGGAAGAGCACTTGCCTTAAAGGAAAGAGGTTGGTGGTTCGATTCCTCCGTGCCCTATATACAAAACTCAATGACTAATGAAATGAATAGTTAAAAACAATCAATTACTAAATAAATAACCAGTTAACAATGATCAAT
The DNA here is from genome assembly GCA_027924585.1 of Larix kaempferi. Taxonomy (NCBI): domain Eukaryota; kingdom Viridiplantae; phylum Streptophyta; class Pinopsida; order Pinales; family Pinaceae; genus Larix; species Larix kaempferi. The sequence goes on from BSBM01001048.1 coordinate 19,344,036, forward strand.
GACTACAAAAATGACCCGTTAACTACAGTTAATTATTAACTGAATGACTAGTTAACCACAACCAATTACTAAATAAATGACCAATTAACAACAATAAATGAATACTACAAATGATAAATTTGTGACTAAAAAAATGATTAAAATTCACATATAAATGACTATTAGTAGCTAATTTCCACTATCTTATAGCTCGACTAACTTAGTTGTATTTATTTTAGTCATTAATAGTTTCTTTATTTAGTAGTATATTTGGTCATTGATTTAGTCATTAATTGTGGCAATTAATGACTAAATAAATGACTAAATCAATGACCAAATATACGACTAAATAAAGAAACTATTAATGACTAAAATAAATATGACTAAGTTAGTTGAGCTATAAGATAGTGGAAATTAGCTACTATTAGTCGCAGACTAAAAAATAGTCGTTTATATGTGAATTTTAGTCATTAATTTCTCATTTTGTACTAGTGATTGTAGAGCATACGAATTATGCCAAGAAAGGACCACATATGAGTTTTTTATGAAGGGGGGGGAGAAGCCCCCTGTACAGCACCAACAACAGTATAATCAGTAGCATACGCACTACAATCAACATTATAACCAGCTGCGGCTCCACTATAGCCAACCACAATCGTTGTACAACCAAAAACCACCACAGTACGTCCAACTGCAGTATCAACCTGTGCAATATAACCAACATCCATATGGCCAGCCGTGAGGAGGATTGAGAGGAGGATTCCGTGGAGGTCGAGGTGGAGGCATTGGTTGGGGAGGATATTTTGGATGAGGTCGAGGGCCAATTGTATGCTATAATTGGGGCCAGGTCAGACATTATCAAAGGGATTGTCTGAACCCAACTCCGTAGTGTACTTATTGCAGTGCAACAGACCACTGTGTCGAGGAATGTTCCCAGTTGATTGCGAAATGGAAAACTAAAAATCCACCCCAACCTCAACTGAATCAAAATCAAAATCAAAATCTACCTCCAAACATATAGAAGATCTTAGTGGAGATAAGAAGTTGACCTTTGAATTTCGCAGTAGTGACCAGAGGGGGGGCTATGATAGGGGAAGACAGGCCACAGCCTAGTATACGACCTACAACAAGGAAACAAGTCCGATTTGATGTGGAAGCGGAAAGGGAGACCTTTCTAGAATCACAAGAGATAATGAGATGGGCGAAGCTACCACCTATTGGCCAAAAAGAACCCACCTATGAGATGTCACAGATATTCGATACGACGAACTCAAAGAGACCACCAGGAAGGATCAACACCTTGAGGGCCTTCCTATAAAGTTATTTGGAACTGGAAAAAGGTCTGGATGCGCTAGTAGAGATAGCCATCCTACTACACCGACAAGAGGACAGACGATAGGTTCGAACAGTAAATCGGCTACACAATAAGAAGACATGGAGAGAAATGAGGATGACTACGCAGATTGGTGCATTTGACGTTGACTTTATTATTCTGTACTTGGGATCAGATGTAAATATCATGACAAAACATACATGGGAGACAATGGGGAAACCACAACTAGTATGTTCCTCTATACAGCTTCGACTAGAAAATCATATCAAGGTCACACCCATTCGTCAATTATGTCACCTTCTAGTCGAGATAGAGGGATTGAAGACTTACATAGATTTCAATGTTATAGAAATAGTTGATAACACAATCCCCTATCCATTGTTGTTAGGGATAGAATGGGAAATGAAGAATCAAGATGTGATCAACTTTAATAAACGAACAATGTCATTTGAGAACCACGACATGAGGGTCGTTGCCCCACTTAATCCATCAAAAGGGAAGAGGTATGTCAATATAATGCGAGATGAATTCACAGAAGGATGGGACAATGTTTACAACATCTCGGAGGACTACATGAATCCCACCGCCGATGGATAATTGGGGTGGTGAAGTGTTAGCTCAGCATCGTCAAACTCCGATGAAGCGCTTAAGAATTGGCAGAATCGACTACACAAAGTATCATTTAGGAGGTGCGCACGAATCACCCAATCGCTGAGATGGGTGGTGACAGAAGTATACGAACTGCCAACATACGAAGTATTTCCTAATATGTTTGTATTTATTGCCAAATTTGAAGAAATAGTAGCAGAACCACAGATACAACTGGAATTGGAGGAAGCACTAAAGGATACAGCAGAATGATGTTGGGAAACGTACAAGTCGACGATAACAAGCTGGCCACTATGTTGACAACTAATGGAAGTTAGATTCAGTGAAACTGAAGGGTACTACTGAAGGAAATACAATGGAAAGAGTGACCCAAGGGATCACTTGGAGGAGTGTCAAAGCGCATGGGGAATGAGACTAGAATATGTTGATGTATATGTAACTTCGAAATGTATTTCACATATATGTATATTGTATTCCTATAGAGATGTTATTATTCCTCGATACGGAAGTGGTTGTATTCCTATAGAGATGTTATTATTCCTCTATACGGAAGTATCATCATTTATATTGTAAGTGTCGTAACTTATACTTGATGGGTTATTAGACCACCTTGTTGGGGTCGGCCCTGTATAAGTCATGTGGGTCAAAGGGTTATTAGAGCACCCTATTGGGGGTCATCCATGTGGGTCAAAGGGTTATTACACCACCCTAGTGGGGGTCGGCCTAGTCAGCATTATGTTAAGTGGTTAAGTTGAGGCTGACCTAGTTGAGTAAAGGTCAAGTCAAGTTAGTGTATAAATAGAGAGTGTGTCTCTCTCATTTTACACATACTATTCTCTCACTCACACTGTGGAGAGTGGCGCACTTGTGGAGGAGGAGGCTCTGCTGCTAGGAGAAGACTATCTCTTGTATTTTGGTTGTATCATTGCTCTATCTCCGAGGAAGTTATTGGGGTTTTTCACCTTTATGGTTTTCCCCAAGTAAACTCTATGTCTCTTCTGTGCTTGCATTATTGTGTCCATGAATGATATGTTGTATATTTGATGTACATGTTGTTCTCTCAGTTAAGATCCTAGATCAGATTGAAGTAAATTCTGAAAATTTAACATGGTATCAGAGCTAGCCTAAAAGAAGGCATGATATGGCATGTATGACACATGTTGCACTTACGATGTTAGGGCTTGATATAGCAAAAACTAGTCATCGTAGCACTTCCTCTATAAATCCGTTTTGGCGAAGTTTTCAGATTTGAAACCTTTACAGGTCGTATATTAAATCCCCATGTACCTTGTGTCCAAAGAAAAACCTCTAGTTCGTTGTACTTTGTGATTTATGATATGTACAATATAGGGTTTCTGCCTCTTCCAGATCTGAGTCAAAATCAGGTGACCTTGGGAAAAAGGTCATAACTTGGGATAGGAAGTTGAACTAGTGAACCAGTGACACGTGGCACGCCGAAGTTGAACCAGTGACACGTGGAACGCCGTACAAGTTCGCTCTCCTGTATTATCCCATAAACAGGTCACGTTGCGACACTTGGCATAACTCTGTCTTAGAGATTCCAATTGAGGTCGGACCTATCGAGATGGAAAGATAACAGGCCGGGCTATCTCAGGAAAACTTTTTAGAAGCCAAAGTTGAAATAGTGACACGTGGCACGCTGTACAAGTTCGCCCTCCTGTATTATCCCATAAACAGGTCACGTTGCGACACTTGGCATAACTCTCTCTCAGAGAATCCAATTGAGGTCAGACCTGTCAGGATGGAAAGATAACAAGTCGGGCTATCTCAAGAAACTTGTTCAGACCCTGTGGGTAAAAAAGTTCAGAGTTACACCAGAAACAATCAGGTACATATTTCTGTCAAAACATAATTATTTTTTAGTACCTTCATTCATGGCTTCCAGAATTTAGGGCTTCAGAGAAAGTTGGAATTTTTGTAATCGAAGACCACGACTGGATGCTACTCATCAAAATCGAAATTTAGAGACCAAGATCAGAATTTTTGGTTGGGCAGAAGGCCAGGCTTGATCAGACCCTAGTTCTGGACTTTGATTATAAAAGTGGAAAATTAGGGCTTCTGCGAAACTGGGAATTTTTGAAATCTGTGACCATGGCTGGAAGCTCCTCATAAAAATAAAAGCTTAGAGCTTTGGATCAAACCTTTTGATTGGGAAGAAGAGTGGGATTCATCAAACCCTAGTTTGAGGTCACATCCAGTGAATCTGAAAGTTTCAAAGGTAAAATTGAGGAGTGAAACTTTGCAGTTTTCAAATTCTGAATATACCAGTTTGATCAGCTCATCAAGGCGCATATTTTTATCCTTTCGGAAGTTTGAATTTTGGGGTTTTCTCTGACAAACCCTAATATAGCTCTAGGTCCAGTTCTTTCAAAACAAGTGGATTGGGTTAATCCTAGAAGAAGATGGATTGGTCACCTGCATAAGTGAAGAAGTTCCTGTTTCAGAGGGAGATGAGGCTAAGGCCTTACATAAGAATATTACAAGCGATCTCGATAGGTATGACTCATTGAGGTATGTTTTGATATTTGTTCATGATTAAGTTTATGGTATGTTTGTCTTCATGTTATTACAGTTAGTACAATCTTGATTTTAGATTTGTCGTATCACCTTAACAAAATTATGAATGCATGATAGAAGATATTCATTGGTTAGGGTGTTGACACTTATGATTGTACTAATGCATTATGGTGTTGTATGAAGTTTATGTTGTCTACTAACATAAAAGGTACACCAAGAAAGACAAATCATGTTCTACTTCAAGAACATATGATCATGGTGACATGAAGACAAGGATTCATCCATTGTCATGGATCACATAGAAGATCTACTTTCGAGGTATGTATAACTTGGTTCTACAATGGTTAACTTATGAGACATGCAGGTTACTAGCACAAGTCACTAAAGAGAATCAAAAGACATTATGCGGGTATGTTAGACATAACTAGCTAGCATGCTAATCCAGGTATGTTTTTCCTATATCAAGATAGAATCCTACCTTGTGTTAGGATCTTATACTGTTGTGTTGTTGATAATGATTATTCATGAAGTCATAGGTTTGAATAATCATGGTTGTGTGCATATTATGTTTCTTACCATACTTGATGATATGACTAACCAGAAGAATCATGAAGTTATAGGTTTGAATAATCACAGGTTTTATGCATATTATATCTCTTATCTTGATTGATGATTCAACTAACCAAAAGAGTCCTATGATCAAATAAGAAAATGTATGAGTAAAAGAAGACTTCCCTGAAACCTTGAATACTAATGTTTATTATCTGTGAATGATCATGAATATACATGTTTAAGATTATTGTGTTTTGATAGTATTAAGATTATACTAATAAATGTGTGATTATGTATGAGACCTCAAGGATAACACAATGATGATACTAATAAGCATACATAGTGATTAAGGATGGATGTAAGTTCAAGGACAGGTAATCCAGGAAGCAAAGATCAAGAGGGAGCACACTCCAGTTGTTCCTGCAAGAAAGCAAAGGAGCACACTTCAGTAGTTTCTGCAAGGATGCAGATATTCAGAGGGAGTTGACCACTTCTCACAATCCACATAAGAATGGAGTTGCAGAAAAGAAGCAAAGACTGAGAGGGAGTCAACCCAACAAACAAGCAAAGATAAGTATTTGAATTGTCATTACTTGCATATTTTATTTAAATAATACTGTTCAATAATGTATATAGTGATGTTCCTAGAATTAGGTTGTGTATTATGCATATTAAAATAGTTGCATTGATGAACAGTATACTACTAATATGCGTGGGTAAGTAGCCTATGGCACTGTATAGCATTCCACTGCTACTTATCTAGAATGAAACCTCTTTACTGACATGTTGGGAGTTTTGCACACTCTTAACAATGTTCTGGTAGAGATTGGAAGGCATCTAGAAAGTTACGGGATATGGATAAATGTTGTATTGAAGCATTGGCTAAGATAATTGCATGACTGTATGACATATTTCTTTATGTGTAAGAATTTGTTCTGAAAATTATGAGATGTTTCTAATCATGCAATTTAACCTGTTTTGTAGGAAAGACCGTATATCTTCACCTACAAAAGGACTACAACATTTGTTCCAGCAACAAAGATATCTATTGAAGATATTGAAGATATTGAAGTTCCCAGGATCTGGGATGAAGAAATGGAATGCCATGATTCGTCGATCATGAAGAATGATGTTTGGGATGTAGTCCCCAGACCTGAAGAGAAGTTTGTTATGACTTCCATATGGATCTATCAAGATCAAGCATGTTGCAGATGGTAGCATAGAGAAATATAAAAGTGATAAAATAGAAGATACGCCAAATGGATTCAAGACAGCTTTCTTGAATGGTGTAGTTGAAGAAGAAGTGTATGTGGAGTAGCCACTTGGTTTTGAGACACATGACAGGGAGTCATATATGTGCAAAACTTGGGTATGATGCAACACTTTCTAGGTATGGAGGTGTGGGAGAGTGCAGATGGAATCTTCCTTGGACAAGGGAAGTATGCAGCAGAGATCCTGAAGAGGTTCGGGATGATGGACTGCGAGGCTATGGCATCGAACCTGAAGCTTCTATGTGATGCTTCATATGAACCAGTTGATGTCACTATGTATCATCAGATGATTGGGTCCTTGATGTACCTGACGAACATGAGACCAGATATTTGCTTTGTGGTGAACACATTGAGCCAGTTCCTGATAGATCTGAGGAGTGTTCACCTGGTTGCTATAAAGCATATTCTGAGGTACCTGAAAGGTATAGTGGATTATGGGCTCAAGTATGAAGCGAATCAAAAGTTTAACCTGCAGGGTTATGTTGATTTAGATTGGGCAGGCAGTGCTGCAGATAGGAAGAGCACATTTGGGTGCTGCTTTAGTATGGGATCAGGTGTGATCTCTTGGTTTAGCAGGAAGCAGTCCTGTGTAGCACTGAGTACAGCTGAGGCAGAGTATGTTTCAGCCTGTTCAGCTAGTTGTGAGGTAGTATGGCTATGGAAGCTACAGTCTGAGTTATTTGATCTCCCGTTGGATGCTACTGGTATCTTCTGTGATAACCAGAGTTGTGTGAAGCTGTCTGAGAACCCAGTGTTTCATGATGGGTCGAAACACATAGAGATCAAATATCACTATATCAGGGATATGGTGTAGAGAGGAGCTGTGAAGCTCCTGCATGTTGCGATGGACGGGCAGACTGCAGATGTGTTGATGAAGCCACTAGCCAGGGTTAAGTTCAAGTACTTCAGAGAGAGGCTTGGTGTTCTTTAGATCGAGGACACTTCGAGGAAGAAGTGATGGACACATTTGTTGAAGCCATTCCAAGCATGTTGGAAGGAGGATCCTTCACATGGCTATGGATGTAAGTGCTAGATGACGAGCATCAGGATGATGTTCTGGTTTCTGCTTGGATATGATTAGTTGGATAATTTTTATATGTATGTATGCATCATGTTGGATGTTGGATATGATCAGTTGGATCATTTTTATGTATGTATGTATGCATCATGTTGGATGCTGGATATGATCGGTTGGATCATGTGTATGTATTTTGTATAAGCATCATGTTGGATGCTTGGACCATGTATCTGTATATGTATCAGGTGGATACATTGTATGATCAGGTAGATCATGTATATTGATATGTATCAGGTATGATCAGGTAGATCATGTATGTTGATGGATACATTGTGTGGATCATGTATCTATGTATCAGGTGGATACATTGTATGATCAGGTAGATCATGTATATTGATATGTATCAGGTATGATCGGGTAGATCATGTATGTTGATGGATACATTGTGTGGATCATGTATCTACGTATCAGGTGGATACACTATGTATGATGATATGTATGAGGTAGATACTTGGTGTGCATCAGATGGATGCATTGTATGATCAGGGTGATCGTGGATGATGAGCTTCTCCAGATGACATGTAGCAGGATGTTGCAGTGATGATGATCAGGATGATCATGTGTACATAAAGATGATGTATGGTGAGTATCAGATGATACTTTTTGGTCATGGATCAGGTTGTGCAGATAAGCATGTAATTTGTGCCCTGGGAGATTTCCAGATGGTCTTTCGAGGTTTTGCCTATGGCATGTAATTCGTACCCTGGGACATCTAGCAAATGCTCTTTCAAGGTTTTGCTTGGGAGGACATATAATTTGTGCCCTGGGAGATCTGCAGATAGTCTTTTGAGGTTTTTCCTATGGCATGTAATTCGTGCCCTGGGATATCTGGCAGATGCTCTTTCGAGGTTTTGTCCTATGGCATGTAATTTGCTCCTGGGAGATCTGGACAGGATGAAAAAGGCCTCAGATGCTTCAGCCAGGTTTTGCCATGACCACATCTAATTTTCTCCTGGGAGATCTGGACAGGATGAAAAAGGCCTCAGATGCTTCAGCCAGGTTTTGTGGTGGACCACATGTAATGTGCTCCTGGGAGATCCGACAGGTAGATCTGTGTGCTCGTAATAGCCTGGCATGCTTCAGGCAGGTTTTGTGGTGAGATCACATGTAATGTGCTCCTGGGAGATCCGATAGGTAGAGCTGTGTGCTTGTAACAGCCTGGGATGCTTCAGCCAGGTTTTGTGATGGGTCACATGTAATGTGCTCCTGGGAGATCCTACAGGTAGAGCTGTGTGCTCATAATAGCCTGGGATGCTGCAGCCAGGTTTTGTGATGCACGTAATAAGTCCTGAGAATTCCACAGTATGGCTAGTGATGACGAAGACCTGTAGGTGGTGGGCCTACATCAAGTATGAAAAAGGACTGGCTCTGTAGAACTTCCTATGACGAGTAGATTCAGAGATGATTGAGATAGAAGCAACAGTGACGATGATGATGACTCAATGACGATTATCCAGTGACGATGATCCAGAGAAGATGACTTGTGCTAGAAGACCTGTGTCGAGAAATACCTTCCTAGTTAAGAGGGAGTGTTGATGTAATGTAACTTCAGAATGTATTTCACATATATGTATATTGTATTCCTATAGAGATGTTATTATTCCTCTATACAGAAGTGGTTGTATTCCTATAGAGATGTTATTATTCCTCTATACGGAAGTTTCGTCATTTATATTGTAAGTGTCGTAACTTATACTTGATGGGTTATTAGACCACCTTGTTGGGGTTAGCCCTGTATAAGTCATGTGGGTCAATGGGTTATTAGACCACCCTAGTGGGGGTCGGCCTGGTCAGCATTATTTTAAGTGGTTAATTTGAGGCCGACCTAGTTGAGTAAAAGTCAAGTCAAGTTAGTGTATAAATAGAGAGTGTGTCTCTCTCATTTTACATATTCTATTCTCTCACTCACACTGTGGAGAGTGGCGCAGTTGTGGAGGAGGAGGCTCTACTGCTAGGAGAAGACTATCTCTTGTATTCTGGTTGTATCATTGCTCTATCTATCTCTGAGCAATTTATTGGGGTTTTCCACCTTTATGGTTTTCCCCAAGTAAACTCTGTGTCTCCTCTGTGCTTGCATTATTGTGTCCATGAATGATATGTTGTAGATTTGTTGTACATGTTGTTCTCTCAGTTAAGATCCTAGATCAGATTGAAGTAAATTCTGAAAATTTAACAGAATAGGAATGGGTCCATGCGTTCATTCATATATTGGATGAGGTACCACAAAGATTGTATATTTTCGCAGAACTGCGACCCACAAAACAATTACATGGGAAGAGATAACTATTAACTTTATTCGTACCTTCAACTTCTCATATGAGAACCCCTTCATCCATAGTGCACTACAGGAGATTCGGGAGAATGTAATTGAAGCAGTTTCGACAAAAAAAAATGGGATTACAGTGGACTGCGACACCATAAATGTTGTTGGAGTGATACAATGTGATGGGAGGACTTGATGAAAAGGATGATCCACGGATTGTTTATGTACTAGAGTCGGAAGGAACTTGGGATGTTGAACCACCATAGATGCCCTTCAACAAATTCCAACATCCACTGCGAATCAAGAAGGTTAATATTGGGTCGGAGGAAGACCCAAAGTTTTCAAGTATTTGAGATTATTGGGATGATGCGACAATCACAAAAGTCACTAACCTACTAAATGAGTTTCAAGATTTGTTCCCAATAAAATTTTCAAAAATGAAAGGCCTTTTCAGGGACCTAGACGAAATGATATTCCACTGAAACTTGATGCGAAGCCGGTAAAGAAGCGACCCTATAGATTGAATCCCAGGTACAAGGAGCAAGTGAAAGCCGAGATAGAGCGAATGTTGGATGCAGGATTCAAAGAGCCTGTAGAGGAATCTGAATGGATCAGTCCGATGGTTTTCAAAGATAAGAAGACTTGTGAAATAAAGATTTGCGTCGACCTAAGGAAATTGATTGATGCATGTCTTCACGATCCATTCCCTACACCATTCACCGACAAAGTACTAGAAGGTGTTGGAGGTCAAGATATATATTCATTTATAAACGACCTCTCAGGATACCAACAAATAAAGATCATGAAGCAGGATCGACATAAGACAACATTCATAAAAGAATGGGGTTGTTTTGAATACACAGTAATTCCGCCTGGTCTCAAAAACGCCCCTTTGATCTTTTCAAGATTAGTTGTTGTTGCATTAAAAGATTTTATTCATAAATTCATAGGAGTATATATGGACGATTGCACTGTCTATGTCTTGGTCAAGGACGATGTTACGAATCTAAGGCTGATGCTGGACAGATGTAGACAACATCAAATTTTGATAAACTTGAAGAAGTGCATCTTTTGTGCTCCATTTGGGATCCTGTTAGGGAATATTGTATGCAAGGAAGGGATGCTGGTTGACCCAGTGAAGATTTCCATCATTATTGACTTACCACCACCAACGTCAGTGAAGCAGTTAAGGGCGACATTAGGGCATACTGGGTATTACAGAAAGTTCCTTAGGGGATATGAATCAATCACAACGCCAATGAAAAAACTGTTAAAAAAGGATGCTAAGTTTGAGTGGAATGACGAGTGCCAGAAGAGCCTTGATATAATGAAAGCAAAGATGGTCATAGCACCAATATTAGTTTTTCCCGATTGGACAAAATAATTCCATGTTCATGTGGATGTATCATCATTCGCACTAGGAGTGATATTGGCTCAGCCAGGAGAAGGAGCGATTGATCATCCAATCCCATTCGCAAGAAGGAAGCTGTCCACATTAGACAAAAACTATACGATGATAGAAAGGGAAGGCCTAGAAATGATCGGTGAATCAGAATCGGCTAAAGCCCTATCAGGATAGCGCGACAATGACTAAAAAAAATGATGATGATTAAAGGTTGGAAAATTGTTGACAACATTAGGTCTGTTGACAAAACCATAGCAGAATAAAGAGTAACCGACAATGCTAGATTCTTGTCAACGTTTAGGACACAGGAGTCAAATAAGATCATAATTAGAGCCTTTAAGCATCGACGGAAGCCAGCGGAGGTTGATGATGACACACTCGATGAAAAAATTTGGTAAATCAGTGAAAGATTCGATGAATGATTTGGTAGTTATTTCACAAGAATGACAAGATGGATAGGGAACAAACAAGTTAAGTGATAAATACCCAAACAAATGGATAGAAAGCATCATTAAGTTTTATGCGCATTACGGGTGAGAGTCATTGAGTCGAATGCATGATTCTAACAAAGTTGCAGAGTAAAGAGGTGAGACTAGAGTGTTGCGATGGTGCATTTTGTTTCCAGCAGAAGCACCCAAGGTGCGCTAAGGGAGAGGACGACAAGTGTCCATGAGCATTCAGCAGATGCGTACATGCAAGCAATCAGGAAGAAAAGAGGTGAAGTCTCCCCCGAGATATCTAAGCGAACTTCAGTTGTTCCAATAAAAGCGGGCCTTTCGACCGCATAAGCACCAAGAGCAAGGGCACTTCGGGCCTATTGAAGGATGATCAAATTCGCGAAACGGATGTGCCGGAAGTAGATTCGTCAGCACAATGCCTAGCAAAGGATGATCAAATTGGTGAAGCATAGCAGGGGTGACCAGCTGAGGTGGCTCAAGGGAGAGCCACAAGTTTGTGTTGGGGCCATGTTGGCACAGGGTTAGAGCCCAGGAGATGCGGAGATGACAACGATGAAGGGGTAATCAACGAAGGAAAAGGACCATTCACAAAGGATAAGGAGCTGACAAAAGCAGAATTTTTGGTCCAAATTAGTTAGAATGGGTCGTTTGGACCATTTTGTAATGACCATAGGTATTTATAAATAGAAACACAGTTGTAACTAGAATATCATCATCAAGAGATTAGTGGATCAAGTCTAATGTATTTTTTCTTCCTTTAGCAGTTTTTGCTCCGAGTATATGGATTTGTGTTAAGTCACTTGGAACTGGTTTTCTACAAAGTTCATCTTGTATTCTTTGTGATGAGTTAATGAATGAGGATGTTTGGCTATATCTCAACTCTATGCTTTCTACTTGTCGCTATCTTATGAAGTATGAATGATATCTTATAAGAATGATGATGATGTGATCTTGCTGATTTGTCGATTGATTAGTAATGTTGGTTGATATGAGTAAGGGTTATGTCTATAGCATAGTTGAATTGCTAGTATAATGCAAAAACGAATGTTTGGCTTCTATAGCGACTAAGTATGAAATAATGCATGTATTCTCCCAACTACAGAAACTTGGTTCCTACAGCCCCTCTTAGACATATCGGGTGAGACCTCACTCACTCTGCAGGTGTTGCTGGAAAGGGTAAAACCTATATGGGCCAAGGCTTAAGGATGTCTGGTCGATATTTGTTGACAACAGTGTGAATTGAACCCCTATCGACAGAACTGTGTCAATAAAATCCCCTTTTATTTCCCCTTTCTTCTATTTAATTGTTAAAACCTCAAATCGTAACATCAAATCGTGCACAGTCCAAAATCGTGCACAATCCAAAATAGTAGCATTTCCATTTCCTTTTGTTAGTTTGCTGGTAGCATTGAGGCATGCTCATGCTCATGAAATAGTTCACCAAATGTATGGAATTATATTAGTATCTGTCTACGAACCCGAAACAATCCAACCATGCCAAAATGATTTTTGCTACATTAATTTTGTTCTATAAATTGGAACAAAAAATTTAACCAAAAAAAAACAATGGGTCAGATTCATCAAGGTTGGTGGAAAAATAGAAACAAACAAACTTATACGGTCATCTCTCTGATACCCACTTGGATTCCATTCTTTGATCACGTAACTTGGCTGAGCAAAATGTATGAAGCAAGGCCCATAACTATTATCTTACCTAACATTTGCATTCTGTGTCCCAGTTGTTGAGTAGGAGTCTAGCCTCAATCAAAGTTTCATAAACTTCATGATTGTTTAAAGTAATCCAATGACTATTAATGATGTTACTATGGCTGGTTTATTGTACACATTGTCATCTAAAGAAGGGTTTACTGGGTTTTATGTTTTTTGGTTGGAAGAATTCTTTCCTTAATGAATTAAGCTTTTTTATTTTCATCAATTATGTCAATATATGCAGGGGAGGAAGGTGAGGGGGCGGGGGGGGTCATCTATGACCCTGGAGGAAAAATAGTTACCTCTTATGCATGGGGACTAGGAGAGAAGTCCAGCAATGTTGTTGAATGGATTTCTCTACTCCAAGGTATGGAAATCGTCACCAAGTTAAAGGTTGGTAAGCTCTTATTTTTTGGAGACTCAAGGAAAGTCATACAAAAGATGAGGAACGGTTACAACAAAGGATCTCTGTGGTGAAGAATAATCCATCAAAGAATTGGCTTACTCATCCCCTCTCAGGAGGTAAATTATCTTCACATCCTCAGAGAAAATAATAGACCAACGGACCTCTTGGAAAACAAAGGAGTTAAGCTCAGTTTGGTAGAGTTAATATTCGAATATGGGTCACATAGTCATATCCCAATCCCCTAAGACTCCAAATCCCACCCTCTTAAGCTCCACTCACTTGAATTTAATAAGTATTGGGAAGGAAGTCACTGGGATGGTGTGGAATCATTTAGGATGTCCTCACAAGACCTAGATTCATGTGGACTCCTGGAACCAACCTTTATGGGGAGTCTTGTTGAAAGAATTCTCTGCTTTTGGCTGAAGCATGAACACAATGTCTCGTATCAGGCATGCAATTAAGGAGGAAGAGTCAAGGTTCACAGGAATTTAAAATATTGGGATCCAGTCGAGAGGGTTTCTCCTTTCTCCCTTGAACCGTGAGGAAGATTGTAGGTGGAACCTAAGACTGAAATGCATCAACAATTTCGCAGAAGGTCACCAGCATTATGGTATTATGGTGGGGATCAGAGAATCCATTTCATATTTGAAATCCAGTGTTGATGATTTCAAATTAAACCTCGGGAAGGTCTATGAGGTCGCTTATGCTGGTCTCAAGATGAACAAGGAAATATTGGAGGACATGAAATATATCACCCATCAGTTGGCCTTTCAAGACTCACGCATAGATTATTTAGAGAGAAATATGTTCAAGATTATGGGAAATGTGGATGTAATCAAGGATGAAGTGTTGAAAATGGCCAGAATGACTCAAATTAGTCACTGTCAAGAGACTCCCGATGAAGATATCCTACCAATGGATGAAACTTCAGTGCAACAGTAAGTTCAGGGTCTGCATGGGCCACAGGAATGATGCTCTGACTCTATTGGTTCTATGTTTTTGTGTATTTCTAAATAGTCAGTTTGTAAGGGTTTATCCCACTCATGATTTTGAATTTCATAGGAAGTCTAACATAAAAACTGATAGATATGAAGTAGAACAAGTTTTATTTTCTTAACCCCAACAAATTTTAGAGCACAGGATGAGACTCTCTTTTTTTTGTAATGAATGGTTATGCATATCCCTTTTATAAATATCTCGTTTCTCTAATTTCTGTTAAAAAAAATTTATGTCAATATATGGTGTAAATTCGTAGGTCCCTAAATTTTTTCTTTTTGCTCTGATCCCACTCCCCACTCCCAACAGCGTAGATTTAGACACCTGTTTGAGGGCTGCATAATGTGGATCTTCAAGATGTAGTGCCCCCCTCCTATGTTATTTTTCACTCTTAAAGGATGATCCATATTGGTACATTTTGATTGTCGATTCAATATCTAATGATTTACCTCTTGAAGGTGACTTCCTATGCTGAACAAACCTCTCAAATGTATGGGATGATGATGGGATGCTTCAAGATTTGTGTTAAACATCATATCTATCCCATTTTTTTAATCCATTAAGTGACCTGTCTCTGCTTCTCAGAAATGACCCTGATGATGTACCAAATTTTCCCTTTTATATGCCAATATCATCTTGTAGCTGAAATTTTGTGTGCTTATACGCTTATGATAAACATTTCAAGCTTCAATTGTTTTTCAATGTTGTAGCTTACTGTCACTTGAGCAAATTATTGGGAAATGTGGTAACAAGTCTGATCAACCTTCTTGAACTGAGTGTATTTAGAGAAACATAGAAATTGAATACATCTATTATTATAACATCTGCATATATGAAAGATCGAATGTGAGACATTGAAAAAATAAGATTATAGCAAATGAAGTTGACCTGTGCTCATAGCCTCATGTGTAGTTACTTTTTATTTGTTTGTTTTCAGTCCTTGACCTATAGGATTCCAATATTTTTCTTTGTAAATGTAAATCTCTTATTGCAATTGTTGTGGATAGTTGTTTTCACTCATAGCTTGTTGACTTTGTTCATGCAGGTCAGTGATAAGATGGACCCAGCTAAATTGGTGAAAATATGCAAAATTTTGAATCCTAACAATAATCCTGGGATATTGACAATAATTGTATGTATGGATGTTGCAAAATTGAGGTTGAAGCTGCCACATTTGATAAGAGAAGCAAGACAAGCATGATTGATAGTGACTTGGGTCAGTTATCCTATGCATGGAAACACAATAAAGTCACCATCAGGGTTGAAGACATGTCTATTTGATGTTATTAGGGTATTTTGGAAAAATATTCATTTTGTTGTTCAATGATTTTTGGTCCAAGTTGGTCTTGTGTCTGTTCTGAATCAGTCACCTTTTAAGAAGTTGAAACTATTATTCTTAGTTGTGCAATATCATTTGTGAATGCTAAATCATGCTTTTAAGAGATTCTATATGTACTGGATATGCAGGCAGAGTTGTCGGCATTTTTTGATGTTCATGAAGAAGAAAATTGCCACCCTGGAGGTGTTCACTTAGAAATGAAAGGGAAGAATGTAACAAAATGTGTTGGCGAGGGTAGAGTGGTGACACTTGACGATTTACATTCTAGGTATCACACTCACTGTGACCCTAGATTGAATGCATCACAGTCACTGGAATTGGCATTTATAGTTGCTGGAAGATTAAGAAGAGAATGTTAAAATCTAATCTGGGATTATGAAGCCTTGTAAAAAGCTTAATGTAACTGTGAAGATCTTGGGATTGAAGTTCAAATTTTGTAACTAAAGAAATATGTTATTAGAAAAGCAGTAGGGATGGTAACACCAATTAGATCTTATTTAGTTTGTGAAGATTTTATGACTCTTATGGTATCATATTTGTTATACTGTCTAATATTCAGTGAGGATATATGACAACAATATAAATAATTTGTTAGCTCTATCTATCCTATGTTCTGTAGATGGATCTATTTTTTTTCCAAATAATTTGGTAAATTGTTTTGTGTAAGAGTTGCTATTCTTATACAATCAATTCCGTTTGAAAACTTTTATCTATTTTTGGATGTCAAATTATGCCTTCTAATTAATTTATTGTGAATTTTGTACTCATGCTTCTGATTTACAGTCCACGATTAATATGGAAGTTTCAATGTTGTGTTCATAGACCGGGATCTACATGATTCTACGTAGGACACATGCCTCATGTAAATTGTAATGTCCCTTTTTATGAAATTAATAAAATGACAAATTTTTCACTTTTTTTACCTAGTTCGGCCTTTGACTAGTTTTGAGTTCTAGGTCTCCAATTTGCTCCAAATGCTCCCAAATATTCTAAGAACATGTATGAATGATATTAGGACTTTATTATGATTTTCATGGATGATTTATACCCATCAAAAGACTTCTGCAAACCCCTTTGGCAATCTGGTCATTATATGGAGTTTTACTAGTAAATTGTGGTTCAAATCCCCTAGGGATAGATGATGAAAATGACTTTCCAAATTCCCTCAATCCAACTCAAATTTCTGAATGCAAGCAGGTGACATATAAATGACATCGACATGGACTCATATGAATAACCATTCAACTTTTAATGTCTGCTATAACTCCCTTAAATCAGATGCAAAAAGACTAGTTTCACCCTTGGGGGAAATGATAGGCAATCTTCTCCAAATGCTATGAAACTCAACAAAATGACTCCAAATGCTTATCTACTAAACATTAAACTAATATAATACATCAAAAAAATTCCATTCATCAATAAACCGTCAATATTTTACTTATCCATTCAAATCCATCAACATTACATTGGTTCACAACAAGGTAGTGGGGAAATGGCACTATTTGTCCATTAATGAGCAATTTATCATAGTTTTTCGTGGAATCTCGACTTGTGGATGTTCTGATATGGTTATTACAGAGATATATAGCAGTTTACTTGCACAGTAATTCGAAATGGAATTCTTTCACTAACTATATGCAACCACAAGAGTGCTATGCAAGAGCTATGGGGAAAATGGTACTATTTCTTCATTAAAAATCAGATTTATACATTTCCACTTGGAATTTCGACCTGAAACTTTCTATATATGAATAAAAGAGTATTTAATTCATATTATAAAATAAATGGGTCATTAGAATCTTCCCAAAATATTACAATAGCTCACCAAAAACGCCCTCCCTCAAGGATCAAGAATATGCAATGAAAACTGGAAATGGTTGAAGGAATGAACTGCACTAGAAGAAACCATGATCTACCCTGTATCTTATATCTACAACAAATGAATCCATTAAAGCTCTAAATTAAAGGTCTGAATGGCCTTTCCAATTAACAAGTTGGATGGGAATCTTTCACCCTCGAAATTGGCTAAGGCAAGAAACTAGTCATCCACTAGCTCTCCCTCTCCACAAATGCAATTGCAAATTCTAAAAATGATCAAAATATGCCTTCACTCTTTGTTCTTGAAATTTATAAAGTTTCCAAACTCTCTATGGGTCGAATTCCTTCCAAGAGATGCATTCCAACTCAAGTTGGGAAGAGATTTCAAAGCATGCCACATGTACAACAATTCCTAGTCTCCCACTTCCACCAAATCACATGTGGAAGCATATTAGCTGCCCTAAATCTCTTTAGCGCCCTCTTGAAGGATAGTTTTAGACCTAACATGTCATATATGTTAGATTTCATCCTTCAAGTTTGATCTGTGTCATAGGTGTCATATAATCTTCATCATTGTTGTCATAGAGTTAGGGAATCTAGTCCAAGTGTCTCACTAGCTCCAAAATGCCTCTTCCTCTTCCATGGGAGTTACTCTTCCACTCCAATTCAACCTTAATCGATTCATTCCAAGTATATTTACCTTCCAACTCATCCCAAGACCCTTGGGCTTATTATGGATTCGAAATGATAAGAGGATGATGCCATGTGGCATAGAAACTCTAGCTTGTGTGGGTCCAGGGTCCCATTGCTTATATTGCACTCCAACAATTAGAAGTGCTCTCCAATTCATAGTTACTGAATCCCATTTTCTTGTATGGATTCTTCGAAACATCATGAGTATAAAATATATATCATCAAAGTACATAACAACATAATGAAAATAAAAATCAAGAAGTTGCTTCATCAAAGAATCATGAAAGTGCTTATACCTCCAAGCAAGTAAGCCACCATTTTCCAAGTGCATACAAGCATCAAGTAACCAATCAAATATGCTCCAATGACATAGGTGAGGATCCCATGTCCTATCATGCTACTCCAAAAGGATGTGATATGTATCAAAATAGTCATCCATGTATTATTTCATCCAAGAAGTGAATGGAGAATCTCCACTAAAATCTGAACCGAATAATGAGCAAGAAAAACAAGGAGACCTCAAATGACTCAAAGAAGTCTCACCCATACATCCATGAATGTGAGAATCATAAAGATTTAACAAAGTATGTGGATTCTAATAAATTTTTTCTCCAATCATAAATCTATTCACCCCAGTGTTGGATGAAGTTCCTCCAACATCAAATGAACCAAGTGTTGAGCAAGAAAAACCATGAGTCTTCAAGTGACTCAAATGCATATCATAGGTGCATCCACGTAGATGTGCACCATCATAAAGTAACAAAGGATGCTACTGCAAATGTGGATAAGAATGTGCTCCAACCATGTCATCATAAATGGTAAATATAGGAGTTCCATACTTCTCATGTGGCACCATAAAAAAGAACCCTTTCACGCATACTTCATTGAGACTAATGCTGCAAAACATGGAATTGTAGGATGTAGGAGAATGAACTAACTCACCCAAATGATCAAACAGTGCAGAAGTTTCATCATGGGAAGGATCCATATGGGTAGTATCATGTAGCTCCTTCGAAAGTGTGAAACCTTTGTCATAGATTGGTTCCAATGTAGAGGAATCATGATCTTCTTTAAAAATTGTATAACCTTCATCAAGAAACAATTCAAGTTCCTCTTCCACCACATCAAGTGTTTGGATCTCTTCAATTTCATCTTCAAACACATCAAGCACATTCAAATTTCCATGTTTCCCATGATCTGCCATGTCATGAGAATCCTCCATTCAATCCACCATCTGAAAATTTGAAATATAGGAGGAAAAACAAGTATCTTTCAATGTTTCAAAAATTTGGTATATTTTAATTGTGAGCTTATGATTATCCTCATCATTCTTCAAGTATGCATCATGTAACAATTCATTAAACTCAACCAAATTATTTTTATCAAAAGAAAAAGATATGAAATTACCTTTTATGTTGCATATTGCTCTTTTTTTCCTTTCCAAGGTAGAATGTATCTCGAAATGATCTTCAATACTTTCAATAGAACCTTCTTCATGCTCATGTGATGTCTCTTCATCTTTTTCAGAGTCACTTGGGAGTGACTTTCGATCCTCTTCATGTACTGCTTCTTCTAGTTCACCTATTTCAGAACTAGGTGGTTCATGGGTCTCCTCTTTTTGATCCTTCAAGCAAGCTGATTCATCTTTCCCCTTGGTTTCCTTAAGATCAATATATTTGGAATCTCTATTTTGAAATAGATTCTTATTACCTTCCTTCATCTTGAGCTTGTTTGAGACAATGAGGTATTGATCAAATGGTAGAATGTTTATGCAATCTTCACTCAAAATTTTCCATTCGATTAGAGTTTCTTTCACATCATTAGACTCAATAAATTTTGGTGCAGTAGGCCTTGGTGTTCTCTAAAATTCATTTTCTCTATAATTGGGTCCTTTCCTTGAAAAGACATGCTCACCATGTGTCTTCTTTTCTTCTGATTGTGTATTACTGCAACCTCCTACTACTCCTTTAAGGCCTGCTAGTTGACTAGCCATTAATTTAAATCCCTTCATGATATTTTTTTTCATGTCTTCAAAGAAAGGTTTAATGAGTTTCCTAATCTCCTCAATCTCCTTTGAGGTTCCCTTTTTATCCCTAGTCATAGTTTCCTCAAAAACAATTGCTCTTCTTTTCCTACTTTTTCATTTTCAACAAAAGCACTTTTGGTTTCAATATCTAATGGTGGTCCATGAATTCTTTTCATCATTAATATTAGAGCACATTAAATGCCAATATCATGCTCTCATACCACTGTAATGTCCATTTTTATGAATTTAATAAAATTGCAAAATTTTCACTTTTTTCCCCTAGTTCGACCTGTGACTAGTTTTGAGCTCAAGGTCGCCAATTTGCTCCAAATGCTCCCAAATATACTGATAAGGTGTATGAATGATATTTGGAATTGATTATGATGTTCAGGGATGATTTATACCCACCAAAAGACTTCTGCAAACCCCTTTGGCAATCTGGTCATTGTATGGATTTTTACTAGTAAATTGCGGTTCAAATCCCCTAGGGGTAGATGATGAAAATGACTTTCCAAATGCACTCAATACAAATCGAATTTCTAAATGGAATCAGGTTACATATAAAGGAAATCAACATGGAATCATATACATCACCATTCAACTTTTAATTTCTGCTATAACTCCCTTAAATCATATGTAAAAAGACTAGTTTCAGCCTTGGGGGAAATGATAGGCAATCTTCTCCAAATGCTATGAAACTCAACAAAATGAATCCAAATGCTTATGTACTGAACATTAAACTCATATAAAACATCAATAACAGTCCATTCATCAATAAACCATCAGTATTTTACTTATCCATTCGAATCCATCAACATTACATTGGTTCACAACAAGGTAGTGGGGAAATGGCACTGTTTGTCAATTAATGAGCAATTTAACATTGTTTTTCTTGGAATCTCGACTTGTGGATATTATAATATGGTTATTATAGATATATGTAAAAGCTTATATGTACATGAAGTTGAAATGGCATTCCTTCACTAACTATATGCAACCACAAGAGCGCTATGCAAGAGCTATGGGGAAAATGGTACTATTTTTTCATTAAAAATCAAATTTATACATTTCCACTTGGAATTTAGACCTAAAATTTCCTGGAGATGAAGAAAAAAGTATTTAATTCATATTATAAAATAAATGGGGCATTAGAATCTCGCCCAAAGAGTACAATAGCTCAGCAGAAACACCCTCCCTCAAGGATTAAGAATATGCAATGAAAACTAGAAATGGTTGAAGGAATGAATTGTACTAGAAGAAACCATGATCTTCTCTGTAGCTTACACCTACAACAAATGAATCCTTTAAAGCTCCAAATGAAAGGTCTGAATGGCTTTCCAATTACCAACTTGGATGGGAATCTTTCAACCTCAAAATTAACTAAGGCAAGAAGCTAGTCATCTTCTAGCTCTCCCTCTTCACAAATGCAATTGCAAATTCTAAAAATGATCAAAATATACCTTAATTCTTTGCTCTTGACATTTATAAAGTTTCCAATCTTTCTATTGGTCGAATTCCTTCCAAGAGAGGCATTCCAACTTAAGCTTGGAAGAGATTCCAAAGGATGGCACTTGTACAACAGGTCCTAGTCTCCCACTTCCACCAAATCACATGTGGAAGCATATTATCTTCCGTAACTCCCTTGAGCGCCCTCTTGGAGGCTATTTTTAGCCTTGACATGTCATATATGTTAGATGTCAGCCTTCAGCTCTGATTTGTGTCATAGCATCTTCATCATTGTTGTAATGGAGTTAGGAAATCTAGTCCCAGTGTCTCACTAGCTCCAAAATGCCTCTTCCTCTTCCATGGGAGTTACTCTTCCACTCCAATTTGACCTTAATTGATTCATTCCAAGTATATTGACCTTACAACTCATCCCAAGACCCTTTGGCTTCTTATGGATTTGAAATGACAAGAGGAGGATGCCATGTGGCATAGAAAATCTAGCTTGTGTGGGTCCCACTTCCTCCATGTGTCTTCATGGTCAAATGCCACTTTGATTTTCCATTGTATATATTTACTTAGCTCCTTTATTAAATATTTATGCTATTCTAATGTCCACACATAATTTATTATACTTCTTATTTCAAATCCCAATGCTTCTACCCACAACCTAGGAAACTAGTAATTTTTCTCCTTGGCAATTATTGACCCTTAACATTTAATTTGACAAACTCTCATGAATATGGAGAATCAGCTTAGGTCATTGAACGGGGGTTCACTAGTGAGGAAATATCAGATCACGTCCATTCATATAGGGGGTTTGAATACTCTTAAAAAACTCAAAATATATTGCTATGTATTAAGGGGTCAAAGGGGTTTTTAATTTGACATAGTAATATAAATATTGGGGGTTATTTTATTTGGGTGGGATGAGGAATAACCTCAAATCGTCGGATGAATTCATACCTTCAAATCATGGGCTCAATTCATACCCACCTAAAACTTATAGACCCTCCATTTTTATTTGATATTGCTTATGATCCTAAGTTTTGCATAAATCTGATAATAGTGTACCAATGATAATATCAATTGAAGTCTCTTTGGATTACTATCCATGAGAAATCCTCAGTGAATAGCTTCTTTAGGCTTGGTTTGATTTGATGTTATATTTTTTTTCATCTTTAAGTTAAGGTATGTAGCTAATTAGGAGTTCCAAAGTTTAACAATTGTATTGTATTTTTTGTGGACATTCGAGTTAAAGATCTAAATCTTCATTTTTTAGGCTAGGGTTTAGGTGGGTATTGACATTCAATCAAACCTTGCTCCATGAAAACCAAGAAAATTGAGATCAATCTTCCCTGGCTAACTAGAACCAAGATGTTTGTTTTGATAGAAAGGTAGGGCAGTCCATCCACGAAAGAGTTTCAATTTTGAATTTTTATGGAATTTAATTTATTAATATTATAGAAAACATGAGCTCTTTATGGCTATACGTGTATGTACATGATATCAAATTGGTAGATTTGCAAGTTGTGGTGTGAAACATTTGCAATTCTCATATTTTCAAACCATTGCACTAAGTAGTGGATTATCACTCTTTTACATTCTTTGTTATGTTGATCTCTTGACTGGGTTTCCTTTTACACATTTTGCCTTATCCAGTACTATTTTGTTGGGCCTTCCACTATCCAATGCTACAAATTGATCAATCACCCCTACAATCCTGGTGGGATCATGTAACGTCCCCATCTTGACCCTATTAAATTAAGAATTTAAATGATGTAATATTGTTGTAAAATCATGGTGAGGAGCTCAAGGCCAAGGCCCCACCATCGATTTATTGATGCATATGGTTTGCATGCTAGCCAGGCACGGTGGAATTGTGAATATCATGTAAATATGCATTTTAATAAAATACCCACAACTAGTTATGCAATGCAACAAGAGATGGGGGCAGAATTTTACAAGGAATTGGGAGGAAAAACATTCACATCCTTGGAGCTAATCAATTCAAGTCAAGTATCAATGATAGAACCAATCAAACCCTCAACTACCCATGTTGACTTTTGTACCCAATCATTGATTTCTTCCAAGTGTTGGTTGAGGTAGTTAATGCCTTGGGGAATGAGAGGTATGGTTGTCCAAATTCGGGTATGGGCAAGCCACCTTGTATGGAAAATCGATTTTTGCTTCTTGGGCAAGAAAAGAGCCATGAATTTCTCCCCAAGCCATTATCCATCAACCGGTTGCTCTCCCTCACGAGTTGGGAGCTACTTGGGCATTTTTCAGCCATGTTTTCCTATGTTTTCCTTCATTCTCAACTGGGAGAAGGGCGTTTTTGTGTTATATACCAGTTGGGAATAAAGGGAATGGAATTGGGGTTCCATAGAGACCGTTTTGGCTATTGAATGCTTAGTTAGTTGGGAGAGAATTTGTTTTCCTCCCTCTGCATCCCACAATTCATTTTTGGTTGGAAACAATTTGGGGAAAGCCCATGGCCATCCTATTTGTAAATCTCATTGTTAAAACGTGTGTATCCATGCCCAATGATTGTGTTTTGTTGTGTGTGTAAAGAGCATGCTGGGGTATGGGTATGGGGTATCCATTGGTTTGGCTTGAGCTTGAGTGCAAGCATCCAGGGTTCAGATGTAGCCTAATAAACCCAGCTGTGGACTGGCTTAACTCAGATCAGATGATTAATTGGGCTGTGCATGAGCTTGAATGTCCCCTTTTCCTTGTAAGAATCATGCCCAGCTTAGAGGTGGTAGTTGTGTTGAGATATTGATGATTAGAACTGGCCTATAGTTAGGTGGAACGTTGCAGCGACATAACTAGTTGTCTGGGACAATTGCACAATGAAGATAAGTTTTTTTGTGTCTATGTATTTACTTCTGCAATGTTTAAATTGATGACTGTTTTGATATGCTATATGCATATGATATAATATGTGTGTGGATGTGTTTCAATTCCACTGTGCATATTGCTTAATTTGCATCTACACACTTTTGAATTTATGTGTATGAACTAATGAATCTGGCTGAGTTTTATGAAAAGCCCCATAGATTGTTAGCATGTTCCCTCCTCGAATTGAATCCGCGAGAGGGAACGTTACAGATCATTATTAGTGTTATACTATTATTTTATTTAGCATATTGTTTGCTTATATGAAGATGTTTAGGGTTCTTATTTCTTACAACTTGATAATATGATATAAAGGGGGTATTAAAATGGATTGATAAAAATGGATATCTACAAGATCTTGCGAAACTAGGGGTTTTCTTAATTGGAAAGGCATATTGGAAGGGGGGGTTCAACAATACAATTTTAGGAGGCATTTTCCAATATTTAGTGAAATTAAGGATATTCTTTAATATCAAGCGAACAATCGTGCTATGTAACAAGTTCACTTAGTGAACCCCCCATGGGTCATTGTGACCCAATGCAAAATTTGGGACATGACATAAATGATGCTAAAATTGAGGTAAATAATACTTTGCATTGATATAAGATCTTCTATATAAAGCATTCCTTTTTGTTTTATCTTATATCATACATTATATTAAGTACTACTATTGATTTGGAGTAGATTTCTATACCAATTATTTGGAATTGGTTTCTCAAGCATACCAGATAAAGAGTCAAAGCAACAAAAAAGTATCAAATGTAGCTCATTTTTAATGTACGAGTAGTTAAAACATACAACAACAAAAAACTTGGGGCTGCAATGCAACAAGTGCTATCTCCTATTTTGAAAGAAGACCTTGGCAGACTTCCTTGCCAGATAATTGGCTATTCACATAATTTTCATGGCTTCATGTTCTAATTGTAATATTAGATTTTGCTAATTTTGAAACAAGGCTATGCAAACTTATGACATCTTTGGCAAATTACATTGTTATGACTTCATCACCTGATTCAATTTTTCTATTTTAAATGCCCAATGATGGCAATAGCTAGTACCTGGTAATTGAAATGTTGTGAACGTGGCATTTTACTGGTCAATCCTAAAAAAATAAGCTAGCCATATGACTAGAATATTTAACTTATAAACCCGGCAATTTATATGAATGAACCTAGTAAACAACAGGGTAAACTCAATCTCGATCTGTGACCATCCCGAATCCAGTGCATCCAATTATATTTGGACTACCATGATTAGATATTTTCCACAACCGCAAGTCTATGCTACTCAACAATGAGTTACCCAACAACATGCTTAATGACATGCAAAAGCGATAACTCCTTGCAAAGAAATTGCCACTATGCAGCTGTCCACTTGTGTCTATTTAATGTATTGAATTATTGATTTTGTTAATGATGGATTAAAACGAAATAAGCTTTAAGAAAAAAATTTAATACATTTTTTAACCTTGGTAAGAAGTATATATATGTGTGTGTGGTGCAAAAAAATATAAATCACATATTATATATATTTATATATAATATGTGATTTATATTTTTTTGCACCATTTATTATCTTATGGTGCTTTGCACCACTTGTTATTTTATAGTTCTTTGCACCATATACAAGTTTGTGTATATTAAATAATAATAATAATTTTTTTTATTTTGCATCAAAAGGTCTCAATCCATGTTGGATTGGTTTTGGTGTTTTGCACCACAGAACTTCAATCCACCTAAGATTGGTTTTGGTGGTTTGCACCATACACCATGGAATGCTACTTATTCATTTAACACCAAAAACAACTTTTTTACAAACAACACTTTTGCAGCCTAAATATTAGCACCACTTCTGTATCCCCACTTTATCACCACTTTTGCACCACTATTTGAAAATTGAGGATTTCCCAAATCTTTTACAAATAGTAGTGCTAATGAGAGGCTAAAATGTCATTTTTCTTGTAGTGCAAAAGTCACCTAGGAGTCCAAGAGTCCGGTTGGAAAGTTGAACCCAAGGGAAATTCTCATTTGTATATATGTCTAATTGATTAATGATAATAATTGTGCATTCAAGCCAATATTTTATGTCTTATGTGTATTATTTCCTATCTTCGTGTTTAGTCACCTAGCAGTAGCGAGGTTATCCATTTGTTCTCTGGTAGTTATGCGGGCTTACTAGACATGCAAAACCTAATTTCTACACATCATGTGTGTCGTATTTCCCACTAGGTATACCTACGACTAGATGCGTGGATCCCTTCTCATGCAAACGTGGTAGGTCACACATACTCACAAAAACAACAAAATTACCAAGAATTATGGCTTTCAATTAAATGATAAAATCTCTATACAAAGGTAATTACAACATGAGTTAATATACAAATTAGTCAGAATGAGCATTAATTATACAAACATTCACACAAGCATGAGGGAATTCTTCATCATGAGTACTCTTGGAAACACTATGCACACAGTGTCTCTAGGATGTCCAGCTGTAGAAGTTTTTTTCTTAGATCATGAGTAGGTATTTATATCCCTTCCGTTCACTTGGATTGTCTTCTGGAACCTTAGATCGCTTCCAGGCATAGTCAAACTACATTAATTACTTCACGTGGCCTTTGTCATCAAGTGGCTCCACCTCGAATTCTGCAACTACCGCAGTAACTAATCCTTCAACTTCCAAACTACCTCTGTAGCTAGTTTCCTTGGAATCCTAACTGTATCGATTGGTTTCCATAACCATCGTCGTCGGTCCTCGACGACTTCATTCTTTCTGGTCGGTATTACCTTCAATTGTTTCACCTTATCACCTTGTCCCCTGCCATCGACCACAGTCGGTCAGAATTTCCGTGACACCTTTCTATTTCCTTCCGTCGACTATTGCCCTATTCCTGGAGGTCGTAGACCATCCTCCTAGGCATTCCACAGTTTACCTTCAACTGCTTGATCTGGGAGCTGATGCCCCTGCATCACCTTCAATCTCTATGTGGCTCCTTTTGAAAATCATGAGTTGTTTCAACTCAGCAGCTTACACGTTTTCATAGCTCTTCGTAGAGCTCTTGTTCAATTTACAACTAACCTCCCATGTTGTGTGACCTATGTCTCTCTCTACAACGCTATTCTTTGTATTGTTTGTGAATTGTATTGATTCCAAACATGAGGCCTATCCTCTATCCAACTTGAGGCCTGGCGTGACAAACGATTATGAGTATTTGGCAAAGAGGGAATGTGTTTGAAGGCAGCATTCAAAGAGCACACTGAAACTGTAGATCCGTTACTCTGAAAAATGCACATATGCGTAGACTCCAATCAATGTAGACATGAAAGAAATTGTGTTGCAAGGCACTAGTCGAATAGCACACCGAGAATTTTAGATCCATTACTTTGAAAAATAGATAGATGCGCAGACTCTAATTAATGTAGACACTAAAATAGATTCATCTTAAAGGGATCTATCAAGCATAGAGAGGGATCAAATTTCTCGAAGTACAAACCTTTTTTAGAGTGCAAATGTTGAGGAAGCATTTCAATTTATATATATATAACGGCGGATATATGTAGAATGAGCCTCTTTCATGCAATGACATAAACACTCACCTGGCCACTATGGGAGCCAACAGATGGGAGGTAGGAAGTGTTTCATAATGGTAACAGTGGAAGAAGATATGCAGTAGTAGAAATTAATAGAGGAGATTACTGGCCACGCGTAAGGAAACTATGGCAAGGCCGTTGAAAAAACTTAGACCATCGTTGCAAAATTACCATGGAATCTTCCAACCATTGCTAGTGAATGAGTGAAAGGACTGATACACACCGCTCAACAGACATGCAGGACTAATACAAGGAGTGATTTCTGCTTGCCATTTTTATCTCCTTCACAAAATTCGTGGGAGCATATTTGAAAAGTTCGAATATCTAGAATGTGAAGCAACAATCTTTCTTGAGATTCAAACGCTCCACCAAATGGACTGACAAGAGAATAGTATTCACATCATGCAACAGCCATTCGTTGCGACGGATATTTGGAGTATGCACTAAAAAAGGAAGATACTACTGCCTGCTCTGTGAATTCATGGTTGGTTTGTGACCAGAAAGTATTATGATTCGACCTATCCTTTGAAGCCACAAGTATGGTATATTTATGGAGTTGTAGCATTGAATGCCAGAGTTGTAGACTGGTATATTCGTGAAGAAGACCTACGTGGTGTGGTAAACATAGATTTGAAGGAAGGCTCGATGCCTCAACAAAACTCAAGTGTTGTATGGGCATGAAGGATTGCGATAGTTGGTAACTCGAGCATATACATGGGTGAGAGATCCAACTCTTACGAAATCCATCAACGATATACTTATTCAAATTAGTCTCATTCTCAAAATGCTGCTGAGAAAGGTTGACAATACCTGTGACGTGGATAATAAGACAAGTCAAATTAGACTTGTTCTTCCAATTTCGATATACGGTGGCAAGAGAGGAGCTATAATAAATCATTTGTTGAAGATTCACAAGCTGTTTTTTAAAATTTCACAAGACCAAATCCTAACAGTTGATACATATCAAATGTTCAGTTGGTGTTCTTTGTGGTGGATTTGTTACACTCTTTCTCTAAATACGCAAGGAATGGGGAGCTATTTGAGAACAACTCGATGACCAAGTCCGTATTTAGAATGTAACACTCCAAAAAAATGTACCTGCTGTAGATAACCTCCATTCAAATTTCTTTAGAAGATCGGTCATTAGTACATTGGAGCTGTTGAAGTATGTTGCTATGTGACCACTCACAGTTGCCCTTCTTGTCTATGACCTGTACATGGAGTAACATTTTAGCTTTCCGTGGAGAACATTGTGAGACAACCCCTTTTTGTACAAATGAATGTGACAGTGAATATTATTTCAATACGTTGAAGAATTGGAGATGATTGCCGATTACAGTGACTGCCAATTATTGAAGACTACGTTTGGTTGTTGTGTTTAAATACAGACCTCTGAGTTGTTGGATGAAAAGCTACCCATTACTAGTTGTTGCGATGAGAACTGTGCATTCAACGTTTGTACCATTGTGTTATCCTTGCACCAACTTGTTATCTCTGTGTGAATACTGCTCGTGAAGAGATGCGTTGAGTCTTGTTTTTGAAGAGCTGTGTCTTGAGCATGAAAAATGGTATATTGCAACGATGAAGATGACCTTGAAGCTACTATTGTTGCTTGTTGCTACATTGGTTGGATAAAATTTGTAGATGTGCATGAAACCGAATGTTGAAAGAGTTGAAGACTTGACTATGTGGAGTTATTGTGACCAGCAAATGGAGCTGCCTCTTTTCCTTCATGTCTGTTGCCTGAAAGTTGAAAGGACTGGCGTGGATGGTGTGAATATATATTTTTGTTAGTGCTTTTTTAACTTAACAAACTGCAGCTGCCAAATATTACTCTGGAGCTGGTGAAGATCTGCGTTGAATGCAGTGAGGTCTGAATGGGACTGATATTATCTCATTTTATTGTTGCGAATGATTAGAATTGATTTGCATAGTGTTGCAGAATTGAATTTGCATAATATTTGAATAGTGCTGCAGAATTGAATTTGCATAATGCTATAGATTTGAATAGTGCCGCAGAATTGAATTAGCATAATGTAACAGATTTGAATAATGCTGCAAAATTAATGGTGCTGAAAAAGTTGAATTTGCATGTTGTTGTAGAATTAAATTTGTGCTACAGAATGTGTATGCAGACCTTCATAGAGCACATAGTTTCATGAAATGCACTATGTATATGCCAGATTGGCATCCCTTCTCTATCTATCAGTTATCCTACAATGACAGGTATTGTGAAGATAAATTGCATTCAGAAAAGATATAACATTGGTGTGGATTCAACCAAGCTTGCAGTTGTTGCTATAGCTACTCCAAAAGAGGAGAAGTTGAAGAACTAGAACCACATGATTCAGGTATAGCAGATTCCTCAATTCAACAATCATTAGTGTAACTTGCAACTGTGTTTTGTTTATAAGTTCTACTGTTTGTTTTAGTACTTGCATATGTGTTTTTGCACCGTACCAAAATTGAAGTTAAGTCGAATTGTACATTGTATGTGGGTGTTTTTTTGGCTGAGACCGACACCCCTCACCTTTTAAGTTTGAATATGCTAAAATATTGCTTGTAAAGGGTGGAGTTGCAAGAATCCCTCAGTCTAAGTGAGTCATTGTACTTGGTCTTACCTACACAAGGAGACCTCAAACTATCCTTACCATGTCAAATACAGAAGAAACATTAGATTTGTTCAATACTCTAATACATATAGTTGTAGATGACTCAATCACAATCAACAAAGATACAATCCAAACTATCATTAATCAACTACATAATTTGAAAGATAAAGAGGAAGATGCACAACACACGAAGCAACATTCTGAACTAGTGCTTGTTCAGAATAACCCTTTGTTTGAAGATGATTCCTATCAACTGCTAGAAAATAGTAAAATTATATCAGATGTATTACCTCTTCAAAGTCTTAGATGTCAACAGTGTGACCAAGTTGGCCATATGAAAGACCAATGTTTTTATTTTCATTTTTGTCAGCATTGCATGAGGCGTAACCATTCTTTAGATTGGTGTGTGAAGCTGAAGAAACCTACAAGAGTGAAACTTGCAGTAGAATATTGTACTACTTATTACTTTGTACCTGATAGGGGAGAACATTATGCGAGGATTCAATTGTTGAAGCCTTGTCCGTCTGGAAACAAACACTCGCATCCTTCCTCAAGTAAATCACGTCAAGCGAGACTAAGACATAGTGAGTTTGTGAGGCCACTGTCAAGCACTCTATTTGCAGATAATTAAATATCAAACACACAGAGCATATGAAATTTATTGTCAACCCGAGAAAGTCTTTTTATTTCAAATGATAAGTGCACAATATATGCTTAAACACAAAACCATTAGAAGCAATTACTTTTACCTTCTATCATCCATATTCATCCCAAGAATCTATGCAATCCCAAGTGCCTTCTAACTGCTATACTATAATTCTTTTCTATTATGCATCAGGAAGAAATGATATCAGATCTAATCAATGATTGCAAAAAGGAAATCTCATTCGTATTCTAAAATAATCACTTGTCTAATCTAATCAAGCTGGAAATCATAAAACATGAACTGAACATTACTCTAGAATTTCAAATGAAAGGAACTGAAGCAACTGTTCTAAGAAACTGAATTGTGAAATAAAGATCAATCAACACATAACAGGAAAGCTAATTTGTAAGAGCTTCTGGGATCACGGCTCAACTATAGGATGAACATGGTAGTGTGAACAGAAATTGAAATGTGTAAAGCAACCCTGACTCAGTCGACTGTTATTCTATACCATTCACCAATCTCACAGAAATATAATCTTTCACTAAGAAATCCACACAATAATTATTGCTGCTGCGTACAAAAGAAAGAACAAAACATCACACAACAAGAAAGATGAAATCCTAATTTAACTCAGCAATCTCTGTGGAAGACGGGCCCAGTCTTCACACAGAGACGCTGGTTGAACAACACCCTTTTTAACTCAGAAGTAACCCCTTATATTAACAGAAGAATGAGTACACAGTTTTGGCTTGGCTGCTAATACAAGATAAATTAATTGTTTGCTGTCCAACCCCTGGGTTGAGGCAACTCCCCATATTTATACATACAACTTGTAACATCTAATCCTATAATTGGGCAGCCATGAAGATCTCTGATCTTCAGGTGCCCTAAATAATCTAGCTGTTACAATGCGTGGCAGAATTGAAATATCCAAATATGAGAGAGTTATTAATTGCCCCAAGAGTGGCGGTCCTTCCAGCTCACAGCTGGACTCGAGCAGCGACATACTTAAGATAGCAATTTCTGTTACAGCTGCCCTATCACGATTGTGCCTTGATTGACGATTCGAGCCCCAAGGAACCTTCTACAAGCAATGAACGTCCCTTCCTTCATGACTTGTTCAGCTCTGATCTTCCTGCAGTCTATTTGTCTCACTACCTTCATAAATCGCATCATGTTAGCACGAATTAAGAGATGCACAGCTTTAATCATCACAATCATAAGTATTAATACAATAACCAATAATCGGCCATACCTTGGTAATTTGGGGAATAAGATAAGGACAATAAGTCTAATTGCCAAGGTAATTGGTGTAGGACAAGGGAAGGGAAGATGATAAATGATGATCAAAAAGGGCCAATTCTGGGCTCAACATCTCCCCCCAACTATCATGTTGCATGTCCTCATGCAACAACCTGCATCTGAATCTTGAACTGAGCTCTGTCCAGGAGAGAGGAAGGAATGCAGGGAATTCAGGCATCTCATCTATCCCTTGAAAGCTTCTGTGAGTAACCCAGCATCTTCCAACTTCACTGTTTCCCTTCCACTGCTACTTGCTGATATCTGGGAATGTACTTGGTGTGGTGGAAATCTTTCTGCAGTCTCATTATGCTGTGCCTGGGGGAGTTGAAAAGAAATCCTCAATCTGAATCCAACTCAATGACATCTCTAGGGGGTGGAAGCACTGGTTCTCGTGGGACAGTGTCTTCCAGCGCATCTAATGTTGACAGGAGAGTTGCTGGTTCTTGTGTAACAGCAACATCCTTTAAACCTTCTTCAGCAGCTACTTTTATTGCTTTTGGAGACACTGGTTCTTGTGTAACAGTGTCTTCTTTGTCCTTCTGCTGCTGAGACTGGATATCCTTTTCAATTTGCAGCTCCTCCTCCAAGATTTCAGTGTCACCTGAGCATGGTGTCTGTACCTGTTCATCTTCACTCCCCTGTGTATCAGGAATGATATCCACTCCCATGTTATCTCCCAACTGCAATTCAGGAGTCTTTGCTGCAGCTTCCAAGGATGTTGGTTCTTGTGTAGCAACATCCTGACTTACCTCTTCATCCTTCTTTTGCTGCAACTCCTCTTCTATGAGTTCTGTATCATGGGAGTCCTCTGGGGTTACAACCCAGAGTTCATCATTAAACTCCAGAGTATCCTCTGTCCCACCTTCTTCTCCTGTCTGCTTGGCCGGTTGGACAGTTATATTCAGGGTTGCTGGTTCTTGTGTTGCAGCATCCTGTTCCAATTTATCACTGTCCTGCCTTTCCGTCTCTTCTTCCAAAATTATTGTGTCGTGGGAACGTTCTGGGGTTACAGCATAAAATTCTTCACTAACCTCCAGAGTATCCTTCGGCTCCATGATCTCTGTATCGTGGGAACATTCTGGGGTTTCACTATATTCTTTTATAAGCTCCAGAGCATCCTTCATTCCCAGTTCTTCTCCCATCTATTCTATAATCTCTATGTTGTGGGAGCATTTTGGGGTTACCATACATTCCTTATAAATCTCTAGGGCGTCCTCCACTCCAAGTTCTTCTCCCATCTGTTCTATAATTTTTGCATCATGGGAAGTGGCAGCTGTAGCGAGGATGTTTAAAAGTGCTAGTTCTTGTGTAACATCACCTTCTTTTTCCACTGCTTTCCCTACTGTGGCTGCAGGCTGTTGTGCTGAATAAGTACTAAGTAAAATTTTATGGCCTGCTTCCTCAAAGATTTCTCCACAGGTGGGGCAGAGTATTCACTCATCCTTTTCTCCAGCTCCAGCAGAAGTTGATTCCTCCACTTGGTCTGCAGCCTCTATTAATGTGTACATTTTTCTTCCACCCTGCTTTCTGCAGGTTTCCTTCCAAGTTTCCAGCTCCCTTCTAAGTGCTTGGAGGTCCTCTTTCAGCATTGAAATCTCATACAGGAGTCCCTCAATTCCAGGTTCCTCCTCCACTGGTCTTTGTGGAGCATCCCTCGGTCTTGGTGTAAGGATTGGGGGCTCAACCTGTGTCTCTAAGGTTGCCCATTTTTTCCTAGCTGCCTCTGCTGCTGTGACTGATTGAGTTCGTTTCCTTCTGATTGGTGCTACTAAATCAAACTCATTGATGGCCCTCTTCCTTTTCTGTGGCATTTTCTTTTGTGCCTTTTCTTTTTGTGGTGTTTCTTCTTGTGGAGCTGGAATATAGGGGGGCAAAACTGAAGTTAAAGGAATATTTCCCTGCCCCCCGTGCCGTTCTTCTTCAATCACAGCTCCTCCTCCTACCCACTCAGGTGAAGACTCAATTGTGACCAGCTCAATATCTTCTTCCATTGCTCTAGCTCCGTCATCTTCAGGTTCCATTGTCGCAGCATTTGATGCTGCTCCAATTTCACCTTCTGCTGTCGGAGCTGCCCTGTTATCTAGGTTTTCCACGAGGGTTTCATCTACATTGTCACCTGATGGCTCTGTTTGTGCTTCCCCTCGCTCTCCTTCAAATGCAGTGTCATCCCCCACTAGTTCTGCTTGTGCTGGGGATTCATACACCTCGAATGGCTCTGCTTGTGCCCCTGGTTGTTCTTCTTCTGTTTCATCCCTCCCCCCAACTTCACTGGAGGAACTCCGGTCCTCGTGTTGTGGCGGAACCGGTAATTGCTGCAATGGGATGACCCTCAAGGGAACAGGTTGTTGTGGTCGGGTTATAAATTGTTCCCATGTTATATTATGTTGGGCAAGGGTTCTTAC
This sequence comes from Larix kaempferi, assembly GCA_027924585.1. Lineage (NCBI taxonomy): Eukaryota > Viridiplantae > Streptophyta > Pinopsida > Pinales > Pinaceae > Larix > Larix kaempferi. Next base: position 19,379,410 of record BSBM01001048.1, read on the forward strand.
AATAATTAACTTAATGAGGCCATGGTGGGTGAGAGAGGACAGTGGGTGCTTTGCAGACTGAACAAATGTTGCCATATGACGCAAGTCGTGCAATAAATAAAATGGAATATTCAACAAAATGCCATGGCGGAGATGAGAAAGCAAAGGAAGTTCAGAGTTGTACACGGTTTGATATCTACCTTCGCAGGTAATGTACTTCTTGAGGAAGACAGCAACCTGGTCCCATGGCTACGGCAGTGACTTCAGTGCAATCCCTCTCCTGGATGCTTCAACTTGCTCGCCTGGAAGTAAAAATTCTTCTCGTGCAACCATTGCAGGGACTCGACGGTTAAACCAAGGTTTTCCCACCATCGGGATAGCTGTAACCTCAGAGATAATGACCGCTGAGAAGTCTATACACAGCCCCCACACCGTGGAGTGCGTTTTAGTAAGATTCAAGGCAAATTGCAGGGCTGCGTCCCGATCGAATCCGTCCAACCGCTCAAAGAATTTGACCCAGCCAGCAGCTTGAAAAATGGCCAGAACTTGCAGATTCCGTCTGAGTTCCCGGGTATTGAAAGGTTCATGGCGAACTGGAATGCCCATGGTCCTGGCTGCAAGATGAGACTGCTATTCGATAGATTACAGGATCCCAGAATGGAAGTTGCAGCACAGAGAATGCACGAATCATTGAGCGGAGACGTTGAGCAAATGAGCTAATTCGGAAAGTTAAGCACAAAGAAGAGTTTAAAATTTCCATGCCGAATTGGGGAAGGTGGCAGTTATTAGTATTACGTCGTACGAGGGAGAGGTTTAATCAGGTATAAATGGTGGTACGAGTGAAGGTACGGCCAATATCATTTAAATGATATCAATGCTTAATCACGTGATAAATGAAAGCCATACCTCATAAAACTGTGCGTCGGAAGGCTGCGGAAACTGGTGGAGCATGCAGTTGGTGACGTCACGGAGCCGAATGCGTGCACAGTCAGACGTGGGATCATGATGACTCGGATAAGGCACTAATTTGCTTCACCGGTGAAACACAAGCCATCGCGTCCTCGGGATTGAAATGATGAGTTCGCCGGCATGACTGGGATGAATCAGCATCATGATTAGCAGGTTGCAACAATTCTTCTGTTAACACGGGAGTTACCACTGCAAGTTGCCAAAGAAATGATAACACGGCCGATGAAAAAGCTGTTGCAACTGGCGGGAAAGAAGTTGCAGCCACCGAAAACAAATTCACGGCAGCCGGAAAAAGAATTTTACGATATCAGGGAAAATTATGGCTGTCACGGAAAAGTTTTACAGCGGCGGGAAAAAACTTACAGCTGGCGAGAAAAGATTTTACGACTATGGGAAATGTGTTGCAGCCGCTGGAAAGAAATGGCAGCTGCAGGGAAATGATGTGGCAGTGACTGGTCGATGAGGTGGCAGCCACCGAGAAATGAGGTGGCGGCTGCGAGAAAAAAATGTTGCAGCTTCCGATGTTGCAGCCGCTGAAGTTTCAGCTGCCGGAGTTGCAGCTATCGGAAAAGATTTGACGGCTGACGGAAGAAGGACATTATGGCTACTGGGAAATGAAATGGCCGTGGCTGGTAAATGAAGTGGCAGCGGCTGGGAAATGGAATGGCAGCTGCGGAAAATGAGATGGCAGCCGTGGGAAATGAGGTCACGATAGCTAGTGAATGAGGTGGTAACCATGGGGAAGATGAGGTGGCAGCCGCGGAAACTGGAGTTGCAGCTGCCGATGTTGCAGCCGCCGAAGTTGCAGCCGCCGAAGTTGCAGCTGCCGGAAAAGATTTGACGGCTGACGAAGAAGGGCATTACGGCTACCGGGAAATGAAGAATGTGGTTGTCGGAAAAGGATATACAGCTGCCGGAAAATATGTTGCAGCTGCCGGAAAATATGTTGCAGCTGTCGGAATTTTATTTTTTATTTTTTATTTTTTTTAGAGCAAGGACGGCACAGGGAGATTTTCATTACGGGCCCAAACTGATCATTCTCCTGGCGCTTCCATGAAAATTTTTAAAAGACGACAGCAAGCAAAGAGATCAAATGCAAAAAAAAAGGAAAACGACAACTATACGCTACAGCAAGAAATTATTTATGTACAGCAAATACAATTTTCAGTTTAAGATTTGGCAAAGGTAGAGAAATGTTCCTGCTCTGGTGCCAATTGATAGTCTAGATCAACAGCAATCTGTGAAATGAATGCATCTTTCGAAATGGGCTTCCGATACAGTCGCAGTCTGTGGCCATTAGCAAGTAATGGTATACGGTTTTCATCAATGGTGACCAGGCGAACAGTGCCGTTGTCAAATACCCTGTCAACCAAATATGGACCCAGCCATCTTGTGCGTAATTTCCCTTTAAAATCCTTCTTGAATCTGGAGACGTATAATAGTGCCCAGTCTCCTTCACGGAAGATTTTCTTTTTGATGAATCGGTCATGCCAATTAGATCTCTGTTGCTGAAGCAGCACAGTCTAGTCTACTGCAGCTAACCGTTTCTCATCCAATTCATTTAATTGATTCAATCTTCTTTTCTGGGCTTCTGTTACATCCAGGTTCATTTCAATGGCTGTTTTCAGGGTCTTGATCTCAAATTCAATTGGAAAGATGGCACTCTTTCCATATACCAAATCATAGGGAGAAAAGCCCGTGGTGTTACGCCAAGTCGTGCGATATGCCCACAGTGCTTCTGGAAGCCTGTCAGCCCAATCCCTTCGATGGCTTTTAACTGTTTTAGTAAGGATTGCTTCGATAACTTTATTAGTACTTTCCACCTGACCATTGGCCTGGGGATGATAAGGTGAAGCTATCTTGTGCTGCACATGATACTTCCGGAGCAAGGATTCAAATTGGTGTGAAATAAATTGTGGTCCCCCATCGGTAACTACTTCCTTTGGTACCCCCAAAACGGGTAAAAAATTCACTGTATAGGAAATCAATCACCGCCTGGTCATTTGCCTTAGCCAAAGCTACAGCTTCTACCCACTTGGTCATGTAATCTGTACACACCAAAATGTAAACCTTCTGTTTGGAAGGAGGGTTGATAGGACCAACAAAGTCCAATGCCCATCTATCAAATGGTTCTAGTACCACTTGGGGCTGTAAAGGCATCTGATCTGTCTTATTAGGTTGGCCCATCCTTTGGCTGCTGTCACAGGACTGAACATATCTTTTAGCATCTCTGAACAGTGTCGGCCAATAATAGCCCATCCGCAACGCCTTATGCCCTGTTCTTTTGTCTGCAAAGTGTCCTCCGCAAGTTTCATCGTGACAGGCCTTCAGTATATGAAAGATCTCATCTTCCCTTACACATCTTCTAATTTCAAGATCAGGTCCTGTGTAAAAGAGATGGCCTTTGAGCCAACAATACCTGGCACTTTGCTGAATAATTTTTCTTTTCTCTCGTTTAGACATATGTGGCGGAAGCTTCCCTGCAACCAAATAATTAGCAACGTCTGCATACCAGGGTGAATGAGCTGAGAGTGCGAATAAATGTTCATCCGGGAAAGCATCCTCAATAGGTGAACTGTCATCACTGTTAGTAAATCGTGATAAAAAATCAGCAACAACATTTTCTTTTCCAGGTTTATCTATAATAGTAATATCAAATTCCTATAATAATAAAAGCCACCTGGTTACTCTGGCATTAGTGACAGGTTTGTTCATTAAATACTTAATGGAAGAGTGGTCAGTATGCACAAATGTAGGATACCCAGTAATGTAATGCCGAAACTTATTAATAGAATAAACAATAGCAAGGAATTCTTTTTCAGTAACAGTATAATTTAGTTCAGCAGGGGCTAAGTTTTTACTAACATAATAAATAGCATAAGGTACTTGACCATCCTGCTATCCTAGTACTGCTCCAATGGCGGTATCAGAAGCATCTGAAGAAATGTGGAAAGGTATGGTCCAATTAGGTCCCCTTAAAATAGGGGCTGTGGACAGTTTCTCTTTAAGCTTATCAAATGCTGTCTGGCATGCTGTACTCCACACAAACTGTGCGTCCTTCATTAACAATGAAAACAAAGGAGAGGCAAGTTTGGAGAAGTTTTCTATAAATCTCCTGTAATATCCAGCATGTCCCAGAAAACTTCGCACCTCTTTCTGAGTTGAAGGAGTTGGTATATTTTTTATCACCCTAATTTTTGAAGGATCCACTTGAATACCATCAGTAGAAATGAAATGTCCTAATACCACCCCCTCACTCATCATCATGTGGCATTTTTCAGTGCTTAGTGAGAGGCGAGCCTGTTCACAACGAATTAAAACTTTCTTCAAATTTTTCAGTGCTTCCTCAAAATCCTTGCCATAAGGAGTAAAATCATCCATAAAAACTTCCATGCTATCATTAACCAATTTAGAAAATATGCCCATCACAGCTCTTTGGAACATTGCAGGTGCATTGCACAAGCCAAAGGGAAGCACCCTGTAGGCGAACGTCCCCCAGGGGCAAGTGAAGGTGGTCTTATCCTGATCCTCTGGAGCAATCTGAATTTGATTGTACCCACTGAACCCATCCAGGAAGGAGAAGAACTTCTTCCCTGATAGGGTATCAAGTACCTGGTCAATAAAGGGTAGAGGAAAATGATCCTTTTGTGTAGCTTTGTTCAGCTCCCTATAATCGACACAGACTCTCCATTTACCATTTTTCTTGGGCACAATTACAAGTGGGGAAACCCACTCACTATCTGAGATAGGATAGATAAATCCTGCTTCCAAGAGTTTCTAGATCTCCTCCTTCACTATATCCCTCAAATTGGGGTTCATGCGTCGTTGGGGTTGACATACAGGCCGGGAGTCGTTTTTGATATAAATATGATGAGTGCACAGACTGGAAGGAATACCCTTCATGTTTGTATACTCCCAGGCGAACGCCCCCTTACGTTCCTTCAAGAGATTGGTTAGGCGCATCTGTTCTTCTGAGGAGAGACCAGGGTTGATGTTCAAAGTTTTTCCAGGCTCTACCTCAATAGGAATGCTTCTCGAGTTTTTCAAAACTGGGATTATGTTTGTGTCATTGACTAGTGCTTCCTCCGTACGCTGTTCTTGTTCTTCCTTCCCAAGGGTACTGTTCAGGAGTTGATAAAATTCCTTATCTACTGAAGCATGTTCGCTAATGAAATTATTAATGGCATCGTCTTCTGTTTCGTTTTTGAAGGTTAGTGCCTTCCCTATTGTTAGTAATGGTTGAACATCTTCCTCCTCTTCCTGTTCTATCCAAAGGGAAGTTTCAGTTTCTAGACTCGGCCGTGCTGGAGGGTACAGGGTGAGGTTTTTGGTTTCCATACCATCAGATATAGTCATAGATCCTGATCGACAGCTGATGCAAGCATCAGCTGTAGCCAACCAAGGCCTCCCCAAGATCAATGGATGTCCCCCCAGCTGTGATTTTGGTTGTAATACCAGAAAGTCGGCAGGATATTCCCATGAGTCTACTGAAATAACAAGGTCGTCCAAAATCCCTTCGGGTCTGATGGTGGATCTGTCTTCCAATTCTAAGATGGTAGGGGTCGGTCTAATATTGGTAAATCCGAGCTTCTTTACAGTCTCCATTGTTATAACATTGATCGCAGCTCCTAAATCTACTAGTACGTTGGGTATCTGCGTTTGTCCTATGTGTACAGTGACAGTAGGATTGCCAAGATCCTCATATTTGGTTATAGGGGTTTTTCCAGTCATTAAAGCAGATAAATTCCCTATGACATGAACAGTAGGAGGATCTCTGGGTTTCCTTCCCGTTCTTTTAGTGCACAGGTCCCGAACAGTTCTAGCATAAATAGGTACATCTTGAAGGGCTTGTAAAAGAGGAATCTTAACATAAAGGTTCTTCAATTCTCCTAAGAGATTGAACTGAGGTTGCCCCCTATTTGTGGCAGCATCAATCTATCAGGGTATGGTGGTTGCCTTACCAGGTGGGTAGGCTGCGTGTTATCCACTTTATCGTTTAATGTTTCAGCCGTCCCATCTGAGGGATGCTCAGCACCTTCAGTGTTAGGAACCGGATCAAATAGATGCTGGGAACTCTCTTCTTTGTCATGCACAGATGGTGGAATATTTTCTGAAATTACACGTTCTACTATCTTCCCAGACCGTAAGCGAATATCTTTACAAGGTACAGGGGAAAGAGAGTAGGCTGGCATATTGAGAGCTTCCAATTGCTGGACTGCTTTATTATTTGGGTTAGGGTTGGGTTGGGCAGGCAGCTCAGGCTGTATTGGTAAGTTAGGAACAGGATTATTTTGCAGCTGCAGCTACGACTGCTGAGGTGGGTATTGAGGATATTGATGAAATTGAGGATATGGAGGATACGGTAACTGTTGAGGTGGAGGTGGTTGAGGAAACTGGTTCCCAGGATGGAAGTTCCTCCATCCAGGAGACCATGAAGTAGGTTGATGAGGTGGCTGTGTCCAAGGACTCCATGAATTATAACCTTGCATCGCAGGTTGAGGGGAATTCCACTGAGCATAATTTGAAGGGAATTGTGTATTCACATTTTGCATATTAGTATTCCAATTATTCAAATTATTCAAAAATGGAAATGAATCGGGAGACATACCTTGATTCCGGGGCTGCCAGGGTTTCTTCTGTGCAATGAAGTAGGCTGAATCTACCTCTGGAGTTGATGCCTGCAGAACAGCCTTCACTTGGGGCAATGTCGGACATTCTTTCATATCATGGTTCAGCTCGCACAGCTGACACACTTGTATTTTGTCAAGAGGGCATTCTTTCAGTGGATGAGTCTTTCTACATCAGGGACAAAACACACCTAGTGTGAGATCCTCCACTGCCTGTTTTTGCTTGGCCTTCAAGACGTCAATCTCTGAAGAGATAGAGCTCATCATTTCTGTTTTAAAGTTTTCAAGAAGATTGCCTATCTCTGCACATGTAGCTCCCCCATTGGATGACTTCTGAGTTCTGTCGAAGACATCACGTTCCATCTTATCTCGTTTATGCTGCTTGTTATGCCTAGAAGATCCCCTGGAGTATCTCTTACATAATTCCACAATTGTCTCAAAAGATTCTTTAGAGATATCTCCCTTTCCTAATAAATTTAGCATGTCTAAACAATCATCCCTGATCCCTCGGAGCAGGATTATCTTAAGCACATCTAGTCCCATGTTCGTCTGCCCAGCTCTCTGTACATTGTACAGCAACCTCTCCACAAAATCCTCCAAACTTTCATCCTCCTTCTGTACCATCTTGAATAACTCCTCCCTTTTGTCCCTGGTGTTACAATATTCTTGATATTTTTCCAGGAACACTTGCTTCATCTTATTCCAATTAGCAACAGTTCCTCCCCAAAGGCTCATGAACCATCGTAATGCATTGTCCTTCAGGGTGGCAGGAAAAAGCTTCAACTTTTGAGCATCTGTGACATAATCATAGCTGCGACAGAGGATATCGAATTCAAAAAGGAATTCGCCTGGATCCTCTGCCGCCTTGCCATGGAAGCGAGGTAACACCGACGGTGAGATGTTTTTCATAGGAGCTGTCCCCTCTAGCTGCTGTATTGGGAATTGCAATGTAGCCATAGTTTCTGGCGGGGAATCATCTTCATGATGGTATTGTACCACTGCTTCTTCCTCTTCGTTCTCATGTCTGTTATTCATCTTTTCTTCTGTATCTTCTCCTTCGTTTGTTCCTTTGTTCCTTACCTCAGTTGTAACAGCTGCGTATTCTTCAGTTGTAACAGCTACGTATTCTTCAGTTGTAACAGCTGCGTATTCTTCAGTTGTAACAGCTGCGTATTCTTCAATTGTAACAGCTGAATCAGCCGTTCCTTCTTTAGCAGGAATATATGCAGGAATCACAGCTGCTCCTGTATCTTCCACTGTAGATCCTGATGCTAGCGCTCCAGGATCAGCAGGGCCTCTTTTGATCGGAGTCTCCCGTTGACGAGATCTGACAGCTGAATCAGTTTTGTCAACAAGGTCGTCGATAAATGTTCTTCTACCCAGCGGTGGACCTCGACCACGACCCGAACCACCTGCACTATTAGTAATTTGTGGGGTTTTGGGGGTTGGGAGGTGATCGCGTTTTACCCTCCTCGTATTCATGCGAAGCAGATCATTTAAAAAAAAACAACCAAAAGACTGACTAAAAGTAATTATCAGATACAACTAATGACTAGTGTTTAATTTTCATCCTTCCCCGGCAACGGCGCCAAAATGTCAAGCACTCTATTTGCAGATAATTAAATATCAAACACATAGAGCATATGAAATTTATTGTCAACCCGAGAAAGTCTTTTTATTTCAAAGGATAAGTGCACAATATATGCTTAAACACAAAACCATTAGAAGCAATTACTTTTACCTTCTATCATCCATATTCATCCCAAGAATCTATGCAATCCCAAGTGCCTTCTAACTGCTATACTATAATTCTTTTCTATTATGCATCAGGAAGAAATGATATCAGATCTAATCAACGATTGCAAAAAGGAAATCTCATTCGTATTCTAAAATAATCACTTGTCTAATCTAATCAAGCTGGAAATCATAAAACATGAACTGAACATTACTCTAGAATTTCAAATGAAAGGAACTGAAGCAACTGTTCTAAGAAACTGAATTGTGAAATAAAGATCAATCAACACATAACAGGAAAGCTAATTTGTAAGAGCTTCTGGGATCACGGCTCAACTATAGGATGAACATGGTAGTGTGAACAGAAATTGAAATGTGTAAAGCAACCCTGACTCAGTTGACTGTTATTCTATACCATTCACCAATCTCACAGAAATATAATCTTTCACTAAGAAATCCACACAATAATTATTGCTGCTGCGTACAAAAGAAAGAACAAAACATCACACAACAAGAAAGATGAAATCCTAATTTAACTCAGCAATCTCTGTGGAAGACGAGCCAGTCTTCACACAGAGACGCTGGTTGAACAACACCCTTTTTAACTCAGAAGTAACCCCTTATATTAACAGAAGAATGAGTACACAGTTTTGGCTTGGCTGCTAATACAAGCTAAATTAATTGTTTGTTGTCCAACCCCTGGGTCGAGGCAACTCCCCATATTTATACATACAACTTATAACATCTAATCCTATAATTGGGCAGCCATGAAGATCTCTGATCTTCAGGCGTCCTAAATAATCTAGCTGTTACAATGCGTGGCAGAACTGAAATATCCAAATATGAGAGAGTTATTAATTGCCCCAAGAGTGGTAGTCCTTCCGGCTCACAGCTGGACTCGAGCAGCGAAATACTTAAGATAGCAATTTCTGTTACAGCTGCCCTATCACGATTGTGCCTTGATTGACGATTCGAGCCCCAAGGAACCTTCTACAAGCAATGAACGTCCCTTCCTTCATGACTTGTTCAGCTCCGATCTTCCTGCAGTCTATTTGTCTCACTACCTTCATAAATCACATCATGTTAGCACGAATTAAGAGATGCACAGCTTTAATCATCACAATCATAAGTATTAATACAATAAACAATAATCGGCCATACCTTGGTAATTTGGGGAATAAGATAAGGACAATAAGTCTAATTGCCAAGGTAATTGGTGTAGGACAAGGGAAGGGAAGATGATAAATGATGATCAAAAAGGGCCAATTCTGGGCTCAACAGCCACCAGATTCATAGATCTGTGAGATTCAAAGATGCATGCATAATGAAGGCAGAAGAGAACCATGCCACATAATACTCATGCATTTTTTGTCTAGTTGTGACACTATGAGACTCTCCTCTCCTCACATTGTTCCTGGAAGGGACGGATGAATAACATCAATAACAAGCGAGCGAGTACAAGTGAGCCTATGAAAATCTATGTTCATTTGAGCTCCATATTTGGTGGTCGTCATAAAACAACCGATACTGAGAGCACCTTCATTTAGTGGAATCCAGTGCAAGCTTCTAGCTAACTTACTTAGAAAAAGAGTGTCAAGTTGGAAATGTTCAACAAGTGGTAGCTGATCACTTCCTATTTTTAGTTCTCCAGTTGCTTTGTGGTCATCCTAAAACCACCATCCCAAATAGAACATCTGAGCTGTCGAGAAAAGTTCCAGAGAATCTTTGAGTGATTGTTGTCGCCAAGTTCCATAGTTTTTGGTGAGCCTTAAACCACAAACATAGTAGAATATTTTAGCTTATGTTATCCCCTTTGATTGGTGGTCATCGAAAACCACCCCTTTAGAGAGCTCTTGTATGTATAAGAAGCCAGTGCAAGCTTCTAGCTAACGTTCTTGGCAAAGGACTGTCAAGATGGAAATGTTCAATAGGTGGTAGCTGTCCACTTTCAATTATTCATCTCTCTCCTTTTTTTTCATGGAATCGTATACACCCTACGGATTAAGGGGGGAAATGTTGGGAATGTAATCCTTAGTGTTAGTATTATCCACGTGAAGAAGATCAAAGTCATTGATGTAGACCAAAATTCACCGAGGAGTCCAAGATTCCATCGTGGGAAGTCGAACCCAGGAGACATTATTATTTGTATATATGTACAATTAATTGATGAGAATAAGTGTGCTTTGATGCCAATATTTTATTTCTTATGTGTATTATTGCCTATCTTGTTGTTTAGGAACCTAACACATATAGATTTCCCTAATCAAATCTAGATGTGGAAAATAATTTTGACATCCTTCTGATTTACCTTACAAACAGATCGAGAAACAAGTGAAAGAATCAGTTGAACCAAGTTCATACTTGCAATAAGGTAAAAGTTTTCATTGTAATTTCTTCCTTCTTGCTGAGAAAAACTCAATTTGCAACAAAATGAACCCGATGTCTTTCAAAATCACCATGATATGTGAGTTTGATCTTGTAGATCCATCAACATTTCACTTCATTAATTCCTTGTAGTCAAGGAACTAAATCACATGTTTCATTTTCCATAAGGAAATAGATTCTTCATCCATAGAAATATCCCATTAAGCTCAGCCATGTGCATCTACACCAGGGAAAATTAAAGATCCATAATTTTCTTAAACTGTTAAAACCTTCGCTAATATTATTAATTCTTAAATTTGCAACTATCAAATCTTGGTCGATATTTATATAAAAGGAATCATGTTTCTAAGGGTTTTATATAGTTTATGGCTAGGTTTGTAATTTTCTAGACCAAATAGAAATTATCCCTTGGAATTTAGGAAAATATATTTAGAAAAAATAGAATTCGGAGAATAATTTTTTGGAAAAAAGGACAAAAATGATCCCATTGGCTAAATTTCACCCCTAAAATCTACATATGTATCTAAATCACATAGCTTTAGAAAATGTGCCATTAGATAAACACTTCCATAATGTTTTTGACCTCTAGTCTTCTTTTAATCATTAATATCTCCTACATCCACTCCAATAAATTCTACTATCATAGTATCCCAAAGGGGTATACAGCTATTCTGAAGTGAAAAATTTCATGTATACTAGACTAGTTCACAAGAGGATCAATTGGCAATTCTAAAGAAGATTAGATTTTGTAGCCACTAGTTGACTACAAGTGAAGGTAGGTAGGAGAGTTTATTGTTGACTCAAGGCTCCAAAATAGGGTTCAGGTAATCCTATTTCTTTCATGATTTCTTGAGTATCAATACCCATGAAACCAAAAGAGAAATTCAAAACTTTAATATCTTATGTATTTTCATCGAGGACAACATTCCTTAAAATCATGATCTATTTTCTCAATGGTTCTGTTATCACTAAAGTTGAACCTAGACTACAAGGGTTCAAGCTTAGGGAAATCTTAAGAGTAGATATAAGGTAACTGAAAACAACTCTATAGGGTTTGATGGTAGGTAAACATATTACAGAAATAAAAAAAAATCAAATAATCAAATAGCATGGAATATATTAGTGTTACTATCATGGATATTGACAATACATAGCTATGAAGCATGACTTTGTGAATGTAATGATTCAGGTTCTGTTTTCAAGAAATTAAAAATAATTGCATATTGATCAAAAGAATCATGGTATGGAATATTAAGACAACACATACATAGAATGATGATAACATCTACTTCAATAATTAAAACAACAAAGCTCACAGATCACAATCATTTAAAAAAAAACCTACTTCTTATCAATATGAAATAACACCATATACATGCCTGCAAATTCAGTTCGCAATATGACTTCCATCATAAGTTCCAACCTCTTCTACTTCATCATTTTTTCATATATATACAGAATTCTTCAAAACTTGAAATTGTTTCAAGATCCTATTTTCAAGGATCGAGCTTTTTCAAAAATAGTAAAGTTTTTTCAACTTCAAACTCTTAGACTAGACAACTGTATATAAAATAAAAACCATACTATCTGCTGCTGACTATCGAATAATTAACAAACTAATCTTCTATGACTAGATTATTTTAGATCATCACAAACTAAAGACTTCTAGAAGATTCTGTCAAGACAGTCAGATCATTAAGAACATGGGACCTCTTTTGCAATCTGATGTATTCATCATCTTGGTTCTGTTCTCGACCCTACCACTCCTTGATTTGAACCTTCATCTGTTCATTCTGCTTTTGAATGGCCCTTTTCTTCTTTAATATATCTTTGGATATGAGAACCATCTTCTGGTAATCAGCTTCTTTTTCTTCTATATCTTCTTGTAGTCTCTTATTAGCAGACATCAGGCTTTCATTTATGTCCTGGAGGTATTCAATTTGCTCCTTGTAAGACTGTAATGATTTCTTGACTTGATCTAGCTCTGGAGTCATTTCAACCTCTTCTTCCTCCATAGAAACTTCATCTACCTGCAAGGCTTTTGAGACTGGTTCATTTTCATTTTTAGAATGAGTTTGTTTTCTCCAGCAAAATACTTGAGGCATATCTCCTACAGCTCCTTGAAAATCTATGAAATTTTCATTGTCTGAGCAATGCTTCTCCTTTGGCACTTGTATATTCTCTTCATTAGAACAGTCATTGAAAATTACAAGTTCAGTACCCTTTTCAGATTTATACATGTCCTGCATGTCTGCTTCCAACCTACATCTTAACCTGGTCCTCGGTTTGATTTTCAAGTTGTTTTCATTTAGGGTTTTCTCCTGCAAACTTGGATTCTTGACAACAATGCTAAGCATATCAGACTCTTATACAATATCAAATTCTTCAACAATGTTCTTACCCTCATCTACAACATACTTAGTTTGCTCGGCCTTAGTCTGGTCACCTGCTAGTTGCATTGAATCCTATGTTTGTGTCTGCTTGCATGAACATTTTGATTTCTTCCCTGTTGCTTTAACTAGCTTTTTCTTTTTAGATTCAAACCTTGATAAAATGATAATGATTCAGGTTCTGGTTTCAAGAAATTAAAAATATTTGCATATTGATCAAAAGAATCATGGTATGGGATATTAAGACCACACATAGACAGATTGATGATAATATGTACTTCAATAATTAAAACAACAAGGCTCACAGATCACAATCATTTCAAAAAAAAGCTACTTCTTATCAATATGCAATAAAACCATATACATGCCTGCAAATTCAGTTCACAATCTGACTTCCATCATAAGTTCCAACCTCTTCTACTTCATCATTGTTTGGTATATATACAAAATTCTTCAAAACTTGAAATTGTTTCAAGATCCTATTTTCATGGATCGAGCTTTTTCAAAAATAGTAAAGTTTTTTCAACTTCAAACTCTTAGACTAGACAACTGTATACAAAATAAAAACCATACTATCTACTATTGACTATCGAATCATTAACAAACTAATCTTCTATGACTAGATTATTTTAGATCATCACAAACTAAAGACTTCTAGAAGATTCTACCAAGACGATCAGATCATTAAGAACTTGGGACCTCTTTTGCAATCTGATGTATTCAGCATCTTGGTTCTATTCTCGACTCTGCAGCTCCTCGATATGAATCTTCATCTGTTCATTATGCTTCTGAATGGCCCTTTTCTTCTTTAATATATCTTTGGATATAAGAACCATCTTCTAGTAATTAGCTTCTTTTTCTTCTAGATCTTCTCGTAGTCTCTTATTAGTAGACATCAGGCTTTCATTTATGTCCTGGAGGTATTCGCTTTGCTCCTTGTAAAACTGTAATTATTTCTTGACTTGATCTAACTTTGGAGTCATTTCAACATCTTCTTCCTCCATAGAAACTTCATCTACCTGCAAGGCTTTTGAGACTAATTCATTTTAATTTTCAGAATGAGTTTGTTTGCTCCAGCAAAATACTCCAGGCATATCTCCTACAGCTCCTTGAAAATCTATGAAATTTTCATTGTCTGAGCAATGCTTCTCCTTTGACACTTGTATATTCTCTTCATTAGAAAAATAATTGACAATTACAAGTTCAGTACCCTTTTCAGATTTATACATTTGCTACATGTCTACTTCCAACCTACATCTTAACCTGGTCCTCAGTTTGATTTTCAAGTTGTTTGCATTGAGGGTTTTCTCCTGCGAACTTGGATACTTGACAACAATGCTAAGCATATCAGACTCTTTTACAATACCAAATTATTCAGCAATGTTTTTAGCCTCGTCTGCAACATACTTAGTTTGCTCGGTCTTAGTCTGGTCACTTGCTAGTTGCATTGAATCCTCTATTTGTGTCTGGTTGCATGAACACTTTGATTTCCTCCCTTTTCCTTTAACTCGCTTTTTCTTTTTAGATTCAAACCCTGATTCTAGAAGGAAACTCTCCCAATCTCGCCCAGCCTTTTTCAAACAAGAAATTACCAGCAACTTGATCAATCCTTGGTGGAAAATAGAATGGCCAGTGTGTTCTGGATGGGTTTGAACCCATGAAATCATCCTCTGCAAACTCTTTAACAAATAATATGGTAGATTTAGCTTCCTAATTCCACTTATATGCATTAGTAGTCGAATATGGCATCTTCGCGCTATGTCATAACGCCTTCACAGGTGATGTAATTCTGCAACATTTCTAATGGGATCTGCCAATTGGGTTTTAACTTGCTGATGTGTATACCATTTGTCCATTTTAACTTTTCAAAACCTGGCAAAAGAAATTCACCATAATCACCTTCAAATTCCTACTGTTTAAACCACTTTTCTCCCTGTGCAGGGTCATTAATGGCTTCTGAAATGGACTCCTCATCAAAGTGACCTTGAAACTTTGAAAATCCACTACTCCATCTTTGAAATTCTTTATGAAGGCTCGGCTCACCTGAATGTTATAACCCTGCAACCTATGAAAAAATGAAAACCATCTAGTGTCTTTCATTAACTGTGCTGACCTGGGAAATTGGGTGATTCACTGTATGTTATCCGGCTCAATCCTGCAAATTAACCCTCTAGGTTTCTTCTTTGACATGCTTTGTGAACCCTCCTCCATATTAACCCTAAAAATTCATACAATGTAGACCAAAACAAGGTTAAACAAAATATTTCAGGGTTACATCCAAAATCACGACTCACGACTCTGTGTCCATAATGAATGATGATTTCGAGGCACCTGTGGGAATGACTTAGGAATAACCGCTTAATGCCTAGATACAGCCACAATACCTGTGGTTATGACTGTACTTCTCATGCCTTAATGAATAATCATCATGCATAAAAAATGATGATATAGATCCTTTCCACCCGTATCATTAATAAATATGTATTTCATATCACTGGTAGCATTATTACACTTGGCATTTTGATATATGCTGCCAGGTCACACTTAATCAAAATGAATAATATGAATGTTTTCAAGCATAGTAACATCATTTGAAATGGCATTTAGGTAGGAAATAAAACCCTTTTTGAAAATAAATATGACATATGAGCCTTGTCTTTGTTTTAATAATGAAAAATCTAATAAAAATCAATTAGGATAAAACCTAGGACAAAGAAAAATGAGGAAAATGAAAAATTGATAAAATGATAAGGGAAAACTAGGATGGAATAGGAATGGTAACTAGGTAAAAATGAAAATAATCTAGGATACAACCCTAGAGATAACAGTTTCAAATGATATATATGTATTATACTCTTAACAGTATCCAATCATAACACAAACACTAATTTTTGCATCTAGATTCTTTCTATAATCGTCTTAACTATGCACCCAAGCAATACATACAAATGTTCTAAGGTGATCAACTAATGAGTTCCTTCCACTCCATTTCTCAATTGGATTCATTTTAAGGATATATTTGTTGATGTAATTGTAACTTCGGAATGTATTTCTGTCATGTCCCAAATTTGGTATTGGGTCACAATGGCCTAATCACATTGGCCCTATTCATTAGAGTTTGTCAAATTGATGCTAAAGGTCAAATAATTGCCAAGGAGGAAAATTACTAGTTTCCTAGGTTTGGGGTGGAAGCTTTGGGATTTGGAATAATGGGGATAATAAATGATGTTTGAACATTAGAATGGCATAAATATTTAATAAAGGAGCTAAATAAATATATACAAGTGAAAATCAAAGTGGCATTTGATCATGAAGACACATGGAGGAAGTGGGACCCACATATGGCTAGATTTCCCCACTACACTTGGCATCATTCTCTCACCAATTCGAATTCAAGGTGAATGGTAACATACTTGGGGGAGTCCAAAAGGTATTATTCATTGCATGACTCATCCAAGGTCGAAATATAGAGGAAGAGTAACTCCCATGGAAGAGGAAGAGGCAATTTGGAGCTAGTGAGACACTTGGGCTAGATTCCCTAGTTCTATGACAACAATGATGAAGATGCTATGACACCTATGACACAAATCAGACCTGAAGGCTGACATATGACATATATGACATGTCAGGGCTAAAAATAGACTCCAAGAGGGCGCTCAAGGGTGTTAGGGCAGCTAAGATGCTTCCACATGTGATTTGGTGGAAGTGGGAGACTAGGAATTGTTGTACAAGTGGCGTTCTTTGGAATCTCTTCCCAACTTGAGTTGGCATGAGTCTCTTGGAAGGAATTCGACCCATGGAGGACATTAGAAGTTTATAAATGTCAATAAAAAAGAATGAAACCAGCTTTTGATCATTTGTAGAATTTGCAATTGCATTTGTGAAGAGGGAGAGCTAGTGGATGACTAGTTTCTTGCCTTAGCCAATTTCGAGGGTGAAAGATTCCCATCCAAGTTGGTAATTGGAAAGGCCATTCAGACATTTCATTTGGAGATTTAATGGAGTCTTTATTTGCAGGTGTAAGCTACAGGGAAGCTCATGGTTTCTTCTATTGCAGCTCACTCCTTCAACCATTTCCGGTTTTGATGGCATATTCTTGATCCTTGAGGGAGGGCGTTTTTGGTGAGCTATTGTACTCTTTGGGGAAGCTTTTAATACCCAATTTATTTTGTAATATGAATTAAATACTCTGTTCTTCATCTCCAAAAAGTTTCAGGTCGAAATTCCAAGTAGAAATGTATAAATCTCATTTTTAATGGAAGAACAATGCCATTTCCCCACTACCTTGTTGTGAACCAATGTATTGATGATGATTTCGAATGAATGGATGATTCTCTGATGAATTTATGATTAATGGACTGCCATGGATGTATTTTACAAGTTTCATGTACTGTACTTGAGCATTTGAAGTATTTTTACTTAGTTTAATTGCACTGGGAGAAGAAATAGTGCCATTTCCCCAAGGGTCGAATTGGTGATTTTTGCAGTTGAATGGGAGAGGGTTGGAACAGATATAATAATCAATTAATGGTGCACATGAGACCTTAATAACATCTTTAATACATTCCCTACCTCTATTCAGAAATTTTAGTGGCTTTGGAGGCATTTGGGAAGCCATTTTCAATACTTACCCCAGGGGGATTTGAACCCCAAATTACTAGTAAAATTGCATACTTGGTCTAGAATCTTAAGAGAGTTTGCAGAGGTATTTTGGTGGCCATATGTTATCCCTGAACATCATATTAAATTCCTAATATCATTCATAAACCTTCCTTGAAGATTTGAAGGCATTTGGAGTCAATTTGAGACCTAGAGACCAATACTAGTCAAAGGGAAATCACTAGTAAAGTTACCTACATTGACCAGAATTGAAAGAGTATTTGCAGAAGTGTTTTAAAGGTACAAAGGCATCCCTGAAACACATATTTATGTTCTAATATCATTCATATACCTTCTCAGAAGATTTGGGATCATTTGGGGCAAATTTGGGACCTAGAGATAAAAACTAGTCAAAGGTCGAACTAGGGAAAAAAAGTGGAAAGTTGCCATTTTAATAAAATTCCTAATAAGGGACATTACAGTGGTATCAGAGCATGGTCCTTGCACCTGTGTATTAGGTACATACATTCAAGAATAATTGGCAGTCATGTCTTACTATTATGATGAATCTTATGAGTACAATTCTTATGAGGAATATGCAGATGCTTATGAGCAATATGAAGCAGAATGTGAATGGTATGAGGAAGAGGTGCCATCATGCAACACTTCTTACAATTTCAAGAGAAATGAAGATTATTTTTATGACTTTAAATTTGATGAATATGAGTGTGTCACACCAACCAAGGATAATTCTATGAGTGAGTTCCAAAGATGGAGAGCAAAATATAAAACCTTGCCCCAACAATATCAAAAATATCAAGAATATCTTGCTTTTAGCAAAAATACACAAAATGCCATGTCTTTTGAGTACTATGCTGAACATGTTTTTGAAAATAGGCCCAAAAATGAAGATGTGGAGTTAATGAAGAAAGGTTTATGCCCTTCTTGTAAAAAATCTTGGAGCGAGTATCACATATGTGTGCATGAAATGATGTCCTCCTTGAGGAGAGCTTTTGAGATTTATTCAAGAAGAGATTCCAAATATATTGATCCTAAGGAAAACAAGGGGAAAAATGCATCAGCTTTCTTTAAGGAGCAAAAGGAAGAGACATCACAAGAGCATGAAGAAGATTCTATTGAAAATATGGAAGATCATTTTGAGACACCTTCTAGCTTAGACATGAACCAAAGAGCATCTACTGATGGATGCTTAAACTATGAAGGAGTACCTACTGATGGGTGCTCACACCTCTATGTTGGTGACATAGAGATCACTTTTGAAAGTGTTTCTACAAGTACAAGTTTCATTAAGCATGATAATGAAGACCTTGTAGCAGTTGAAGAAGAACCAAGATCAACTTCCCCATCACCACTTGAGCTTCATGAAGTTGGTCCAAGCAAAATTGAAGAAGATGGGGAGGTTCATTTGCAAGAGCCTCATTTTATTGAAGGGTCCTTAAAGATGAATGAAAATAAGATCCAAGAGTCCCTTAGCATTCTCCATGACACTCAAGCATTGGTGTCAAATTCTTGTTGGAGAGCTACTTCATTGGAGGAAACATCCTTCCTTGAAGACATGGAGAAGATTCAAAGAGCAATGTGCCACATCAAAGGTAATTTCATGTCTTTGCTTTTTGATAGAAACCATTTGTTTGAGCTTAATGAATTGTTACATGATGCATACTTGAAGAATAATGAGGATATTCATAAGCTCACAATTCAAAATGAGCAACTTCTTGAAAAGTTGCAAGATACTTGTTTTTCCTCCTATGTTTCAGATTGTCAAATGGTAGATTGTTTGGAGGATTCTCATGACATGGTGGATCATGAGAAATGTGAAAATTTGAATGTTCTTGATGTGTTTTAAGATGAACTTGAAGAGATCCAAACACTTGATGTGGTGGAAGAGGAATTTGAATTGCGTCTTGATGAAGGTTATGCAATTGTTAAAGAAGAGCATGATTCCTCTACATTGGAACCAAACTATGACAAAGAGTTCACACTTTTGAAGGAGCTGCATGATACTACCCATATGGATCCTTACCATGATGAAACTTCTGCACTTTTTGATCATTTTGGTGATTTAGTTCATTCTCCTACATCCTACAATTCCATGTTTTGCAACATTAGTCTCAATGAAGTATGGGTGAAAGGGTTCTTTTTGATGGTGCCACATGAGGAGTATGGAACTCCTAGATTTAACTTTCATGATGACATGGTTGGAGCACATTCTTATTCACATTTGCAGCAGCATAATTTGTCACTTTATGATGATTCACATCTACATGGATGCACCTATGATATGGATTTGAGTCACTTGAAGACTCATGGTTTTTCTTGCTCAACACTGGGTTCATTCGATGTTAGAGGAACTTCATCCAACACTTGGGTGAATAGATTTATGATGGGAGAACATTTTTGTTGGCAGCCACATACTTTGTTACATCTTTATGATTCTCACATTCATGGATGTATGGGTGAGACTTCTTTGAGTCATTTGAAGTCTCCTTGTTTTTTCTGCTCATTATTTGGTTCATATTTTAGTGGAGATTCTTAATTCACTTCTTGGATGAAAGAATACATGGTTGAATATTTTGATGCATATCACATCCTTTTGGAGCAGCATTATAGGACATGGGATCCTCACCTATGTCATTGGAGCAGATTTGATTGGTCACTTGAAGATTGTATGCACTTGGAAAATCGTGGTCTACTTGCTTGGAGGTACAAGAACTTTCATGATTCTTTGATGAAGCACCTCCTTGATGTACATTTTCATTATGTAGTTATGTACTTTGATGATATATATTTTGTACTCATGATGTTTGGAAGAATGCATACAAGAAAATGGGATCCAGGAATCATCTTATCTGATGGTATGGGTTGGAGAGCACTCTTCATTGTTGGGGTGCAATACAAGCAATGGGATCCTGGAATAATTTTTATCTCATGGGTTTCATATTTTTTGGGGAAGCAAGCAGTATGGGAGATGGATTACCCACTTAATAAAGTGATTTTAATCAGAGTAGTGCAGCAGCAAGCATGGTGGTTCCTCTCTAAAATCTTCATGGAAACTCAAAGACTCAAGGTTGGGCAATTCAATGGCAACTTCAAAGAATTATACAGAAAGCAAGTTCTTCGACACCCACATTTAAAATTGCTTGAGGACAAGCAATATTGGGAAGGGAGGATTTGTCATGTCCCAAATTTGGTATTGGGTCACAATGGCCTAATCACATTGGCCCTATTCATTAGAGTTTGTCAAATTGATGCTAAAGGTCAAATAATTGCCAAGGAGGAAAATTACTAGTTTCCTAGGTTTGGGGTGGAAGCTTTGGGATTTGGAATAATGGGGATAACAAATGATGTTTGAACATTAGAATGTCATAAATATTTAATAAAGGAGCTAAATAAATATATACAAGTGAAAATCAAAGTGGCATTTGATCATGAAGACACATGGAGGAAGTGGGACCCACATATGGCTAGATTTCCCCACTACACTTGGCATCATTCTCTCACCAATTTGAATTCAAGGTGAATGGTAACATACTTTGGGGAGTTCAAAAGGTATTATTCATTGCATGACTCATCCAAGGTCGAAATATAGAGGAAGAGTAACTCCCATGGAAGAGGAAGAGGCATTTTGGAGCTAGTGAGACACTTGGGCTAGATTCCCTAGCTCTATGACAACAATGATGAAGATGCTATGACACCTATGACACAAATCAGACCTGAAGGCTGACATATGACATATATGACATGTCAGGGCTAAAAATAGACTCCAAGAGGGCGCTCAAGGGTGTTAGGGCAGCTAAGATGCTTCCACATGTGATTTGGTGGAAGTGGGAGACTAGGAATTGTTGTACAAGTGGCGTTCTTTGGAATCTCTTCCCAACTTGAGTTGGCATGAGTCTCTTGGAAGGAATTCGACCCATGGAGGACATTAGAAGTTTATAAATGTCAATAACAAAGAATGAAACCAGCTTTTGATCATTTGTAGAATTTGCAATTGCATTTGTGAAGAGGGAGAGCCAGTGGATGACTAGTTTCTTGCCTTAGCCAATTTCGAGGGTGAAAGATTCCCATCCAAGTTGGTAATTGGAAAGGCCATTCAGACCTTTCATTTGGAGATTTAATGGAGTCTTTATTTGCAGGTGTAAGCTACAGGGAAGCTCATGGTTTCTTCTATTGAAGCTCACTCCTTCAACCATTTCCGGTTTTGATGGCATATTCTTGATCCTTGAGGGAGGGCGTTTTTGGTGAGCTATTGTACTCTTTGGGGAAGATTTTAATGCCCCATTTATTTTGTAATATGAATTAAATACTCTTTTATTTATCTCCAAAAAGTTTCAGGTCGAAATTCCAAGTAGAAATATATAAATCTCATTTTTAATGGAAGAACAATGCCATTTCCCCACTACCTTGTTGTGAACCAATGTATTGATGATGATTTCGAATGAATGGATGATTCTCTCATGAATTTGTGATTAATGGACTGCCATGGATGTATTTTACAAGTTTCATGTACTGTACTTGAGCATTTGAAGTATTTTTACTTAGTTTAATTGCACTGGGAGAAGAAATAGTGCCATTTCCCCAAGGGTCGAATTGGTGATTTTTGCAGTTGAATGGGAGAGGGTTGGAACAGATATAATAATCAATTAATGGTGCACATGAGACCTTAATAACATCCTTAATACACTCCCTACCTCTGTTCATAAATTTTAGTGGCTTTGGAGGCATTTGGGAAGCCATTTTCAATACTTACCCCAGGGGGATTTGAACCCCAAATTACTAGTAAAATTGCATACTTGGTCCAGAATCTTAAGAGAGTTTGCAGAGGTATTTTGGTGGCCATATGTTATCCCTGAACATAATATTCAATTCCTAATATCATTCATAAGCCTTCCTTGAAGATTTGAAGGCATTTGGAGTCAATCTGAGACCTAGAGACCAATACTAGTCAAAGGGAAATCACTAGTAAAGTTACCTACATTGACCAGAATTGAAAGAGTATTTGCAGAAGTGTTTTAAAGGTACAAATGCATCCCTGAAACACATATTTATGTTCTAATATCATTCATATACCTTCTCAGAAGATTTGGGATCATTTGGGGCAAATTTGGGACCTAGAGATCAAAACTAGTCAAAGGTCGAACTAGGGAAAAAAAGTGGAAAGTTGCCATTTTAATAAAATTCCTAATAAGGGACATTACAATTTCACCTATGTATATTGTATTCCTATAGAGATGTTATTATTCCTTTATACGGAAGTGTTTGTATTCCTATAGAGATGTTATTATTCCTCTATACAGAAGTGTCATCATTTATATTATAAGTGTCGTAACTTATACTTGATGGGTTATTAGACCACCTTAATGGGGTCGTCCCTATATGAGTCATGTGGATAAAAAGGTTATTAGAACACCCTATTGGGGGTCGGAACTATCAGCATTATGTTATGTGGTTAAGTTAAGGCCGACCTAGTAAAGGTTATTAGGCAAGTGAAGTCAAGTATAAATAGAGTGCGGGAGGCACTCTATTTGATCATTCTATTATTCTCTCACACACTCATTAGAGAGTGGCGCACTAGTGGAGGAGGAGAAGCTGTTGCTAGGAGGACTATCTCTTGTACTTGGGTTGTATCATTGCTCTATGTATCTCTAAGGAAGTTGCGGGGTTTTTCACCTTCTTGGTTTTCCACGGTGAAACTCTGTGTCTCTTGTGTGCTTACATTATTGTGTTCATGATTGATATGTTGTAGATATGTTGTACATGTTATTCTCTTAGTTAATATCCTATATCAGATTGAAATTTCTGAAAAACTAACATGGTATCAAAGCTAGCCTGAAAGAAGGCATGGTATGGCATTTATCACACTTGTTGCACTTGCAAGTTAGGGCTTGATATAGAAAAAACCAGTCATCGTAGCACATTCGCTATAAATTCATTTCAACGAGGTTTCAGGATCTGAAAATTTAACAGGTCGAAGATAAGATCCCCATGTATCATGTGTCCGAAGGAGAGCCTCTAATTAGTTTTACTTTCATATTTATGATCTGTACACTATAGGGTTTCTGCCTCTTCCAGATCTTAGTCATAAACATGTGACCTAGGAAAAAAGGTCACAACCTGGGATAGGAAGCTCCAAATGAAATTTTGTAAAACGTGGTAGGTAGGGAATGGATTTTATTTTCACAGGTATGATTTTTAGAGGCCGAACTTGAACCAATGACATGTGGCACGCTGTACAAGTTCGCTCTCTTATTTTATCCCATAAACAGATCACATTGTGACACTTGGCATGCCTCTCTCTCAGAGAATCGATTTGAGGTCAGACCTATGGGGTTGGAAAGATAACAGGTCATGCTACCACAAGAAGAATTTTCAGACCCTATAGATCTAAAATTTTGAATGTACACTAGAAACAATCAGGTACATATTTCTGTCAAAACATAATTGAATTTTGAGCACCTTCATTCATGGCTCCGAGAATTTAGGGTTTCAGAGAATGTTGGAATTTTTGTATCGGAGACCACGGCTAAATGCTCCTCATCAAAATTGAAATTTAGATACCAAGATCGAATTTTTTGGTTGGGCAGAAGGCCGAGCTTGATCAAACCCTAGTTCAGGACTTTGATCGGAAAAGTGGAAAATTAGGGCTTCTACAAAAATGGGAATTTTTTAAATCTATGACCATAGCTGGAAGATCCTTGGAAAAATCAAAATTTAGAGCTTTGGATCAAACTGTTTGGTTGTTTGAAGCTCCGGGAAACTCAAACACTAATTCAAGGTCCTCCCTAGTGAATTTGGAAATTGAAAAGCACACTTGAGGGGTGAAACTTTGCAGTTTTCAAATTTCTGAGTATACCAGGTTGATTAGATCATCAAGGTGCATCTTTGTATTCTTTCAGAAGTTTTAAATTCAAAGTTTGAATTCTTAGGGTTTTTCTAACAAACCCTAATCGAGCTCCAGATCTAGTTTCTGCAAATCAAGTGGATTAGGTTAATCCTAGAAGAAAATGGATTGGTCACCTACATAAGTGAATAAGTTCCAGTTTCAGAGGGAGATGAGGCTAAAGAAGATTACAAGCAAACTCGATAGGTATGACTTACGGGTATGTTTCGAAATCTGTTCATGATTAAGTTTATGATATGTTTGTCTTCATTAAGATTAGTACAATCTTGATTAGTTTTAGACTTGTCGTATCACCTTAATACAAATATGAATGCATGATAGAAGATATTCATTGTTTTGACACTTATGATTGTACTAATGCATTGTGGTTTTGTATGAGGTTGATGTTGTCCGCTAACATGAAAGGTACATCAAGAAAGACAAATCATGTTCTAGTTCAAGAACATATGACCATGGTGACATGAAGACCAAGATTCATCCATTGTCATGGATCACATAGAAGATCTACTTACGAGGCATGTATAACTTGGTTCTATAATGGTTAACCTATGAGATATGTAGGTTACTAGCACAAGTCATTGAAGAGAACCAGAAGACATTATGCGGGTATGTTAGACATAACTAGCTAGCATGCTAATCCAAGTATGTTTTTCCTATATCAAGTTAGAATCCTACCTTGTGTTAGGATCTCTTATATAAGTATACATGGTGTTAACACCCAAAAAGTGTTCACTACCTCATCTACCCCATTACATGGCTCATTTGTCCATTTCCCTACCATATTTCCCTTAAAAACCCTGAAAATCCCACTAAAAAGCCTCCAAAAGGCCTAAAATGCCTCCAAAAGGCCACAAAACCATCAAAAAAGCCTCAAAAAGGCTATAAAACCCTTTTTCCCTCCAAAAATATCCAAAATTCCTCTAAAATAGCAAAAACCCTCTAAAAAGGGAATAAAAAATATAAAATAATGAGGAAAAAGGAGGAAAAAACCCTATACAGCTGCCCTAAACCATATGGTTCCCAAAACCATGGGCCAGCACTCCACCACCAAAAAACTATAAATAGGTGATGGAGACCCCTTATTTCACATACACAATCAAGTATTCCCTTACTCTGCCAAAATCTCTCTTGAAACCCTAGCTCACCCTTGAGCTACTTTCACCTTGAGAGCCCCTTTTGGCCCATTCCCATCATTTGGAGAAAGAGAAGGAGCAAGTTGGAGCTTGGAGCAACCCTCTAGGACATTGCAAGAGCTTCACCAACCTTCACATTGGAGGTAAAATCAATACAAAAACCATTTTTCATATCTTGTTTTTCTATTTCATGCATATGTTTAGAGTAATTTACATTTCTGTTTTAGCATTTTACATTACAATTTACTGAACTGCTACTAAGGAGTCCCTTCTCCTTAGTAGGTGCCCATTTGCACAAGCTAGGGGTAAAACCGTAGCTACACATGGCATGATTGACAATGATTATTTAAGTAATCTAGGGTTTATGCATATTATGTCTCTTACCTTGATTGATGATATGACTAACCATTGGAGTTCTATGGTCAAATATGAATATGCATGAGTAAGAGAAGTCTTCCCTAAAACATTGAATGCTAATGCTTATTATCTGTGTTTGAAATGATCATGACTATAAATGTTTAAGATTATCGTGTTTTGATAGTATTGAGATTATACTAATGAATGTATGATTATGTATGAGATCTCGAGGGTAACACAATGATGATACTAGTAAGCATGCATAGTGATCGAGGATGGATATAAGTTCAAGGATAGGTAATCCAAGAACCAAAGATCAAGAGGGAGCACACTCCAGTAGTTTCTGCAAGGATGCGGACATTCAGAGGGATTTGACCACTTCTCACAATCCACATCAGAATGGAGTTGCAGAAAGAAAGCAAAGACTCAGAGGGAGTAAACCCAACAAACAAACAAAGATAAGTATTTGAATTGTCATTTCTTGTATATTTGATTGTTTAAATAATACTATTCAATGATATATATACTTATGTTCATAGAATTAGGTTGTGTATTATGCATATTAGAATAATTGCATTAATGAACAGTATACTACTAAATGGGTAAGTGGCCTATGGCACTGTACAACATTCCATTACTACTTATCTAGAATGAAACCTCTTTGCTGACATGTTGGGAGTTGTGCACACTCTTAACAATGTTCTGGTAGAGATTGGAAGGCATCTAGAAAGTTACGAGATATGGATAAATGTTGTATTGAAGCATTGGATAAAATAATTGCATGACTGTATGACATATTTATTTATGTGTAAGAATTTGTTCTGAAAACTATGAGATGTTTTCTAATCATGCAATTTAACTTGTTTTGTAGGAAAGATCATATACCATCACCTAAAAAAGAAGGACTAAAACATGTGTTCAACAACAAAGTTATCTATTGAAGATATTGAAGTTCCTAGGATTCGGGAAGAACGCCATGATCGAGGAGTACCAATCGATCATGAAGAATGATGTTTGGGATGCAGAATCAAGATCTGAAGGGAAGTTTGTTGTGACTTCCAAGTGGATCTATAAGATCAAGCATGCTACAGATGGTAGCATAGAAAAATACAAAGCGAGGTTTGTAGCTCATGTCTTCTCTCAGAAAGAGGGAATAGACTATGAAGAGACTTTTGCACCTGTAGCCAGATACACTTCGATCAGATCAGTACTTGCTCTAGCTGCAGTGATGAAATAGAAGATACACTAGATGGATGTCAAGACAGCTTTCTTGAATGGTGTAGTCGAAGAGGAAGTGTATGTGGAGCAGCCACTTGGTTTTGAGACATATGACAGGGATTCATATGTGTGTAGGTTGAGAAAAGCCTTGTATGGCTTGAAGCAAGATCCTAGGACTTGGTATTCTAGGATAGACAACTTTCTATCCAGTTTGGGCTTTACCAAGAGTAAAGTGGATTCCAACCTTTACTACAAGGTTGAGGAAGGAAATCCTGTGATACTACTATTGTATGTGGATGACCTGGTTGTAACAGGTGAGGATAGATTGATTTTCGACATGAAGAGGAAGCTTGTTGTCGAGTTCGAGATTAAGGAACTGGGGATGAAACACTATTTTCTAGCCATGGAGGTGTGGCAAAGTGCAGATGGAACCTTCTTTGGACAAGGGAATTATGCAGTAGAGATCTTGAAGAGGTTCGGGATGATGGACTGTAAATCCATGGCCACACCTATGGAATCGAACCTGAAGCTTCTGTGTGATGCTTCATCTGATCCAGTTGATGTCACTGTGTATCGTCAGATGATTGGGTCCTTGATGTACCTGATGAACACGAGACCAAATATTTGCTTTGTGGTGAACACATTGATCTAGTTCCTGACGGATCCCAGAGGTGTTCACCTGGCTACTGTAAAGCATATTCTGAGGTACCTGAAGGGTACAATTGATTATGGGCTCAAGTATGATGCGAATCAAAAGTTTAATCTGCAGGGTTATGTTGATTCAGACTGGGTAGGCAGTGCTGTAGATAGGAAGAGCACATCTAGGTGCTACTTCAGTATGGGATTGGGTGTGATCTCTTGGTTTAGCAGGATGCAGTCCTGTGTAGCACTGAGTACAACCGAGGCAGAGTATGTTGCAGCTTGTTCAGCTAGTTGTGAGGCAACATGGATCCAGAATCTAATGTCTGAGTTATTTGATCTCCCACTGGATTCTACTGGTATCTTGTGTGACAACCAGAGTTGTGTGAAGCTTTCTGAGAACCCAGTGTTCCATGATAGGTCGAAGCACATTGAGGACAAATATCACTATATCAGTGATATGGTGCAGAGAAGAGCAGTGAATCTTCGGTATGTTGTGATGGATGAGTAGGTTGCATATGTGCTGATGAAACCACTAGCTAGAGTGAAGTTTGAGTACTTCAGAGAGAGGCTTGGTGTTCTTCAGATTGACGACACTTCAAGGAAGAAGTGATAGACACATTTGCATTCCGAACATGGTGAGAGGAGGATCCATCCCATGGATGTGGATATAAGTGCTGTGTGATGAGTATCAGGACGATGCTCTAGTTACTGCTCTATATGCATCATGTTGGATGCTTGATATGATCAAGTGGATCATGCATTTGTATATGCATCATGTTGGATGATTGATATGATCAGGTGGATTATGCATTTGTATATGCATCACGTTGGATGCTTGATATGATTAGGTGGATTATGCATTTGTATATGCATCACGTTGGATGCTTGATATGATCAGGTGGATCATGTATTTATGTATGTATCAGGTGGATGCATTGTATGATCAGGTAGATCATGTACTTATGCATGTATCAGGTGGATGCATTGTATGATCAGGTAGATCATGTACTTATGCATGTATCAGGTGGATGCATTGTATGATCAGGTAGATCATGTACTTATGTATGTATCAGGTGGATGCATTGTATGATCAAGTAGATCATGTATGATGATCAGGTGGATCATGTATTTGTGTATGTATCAGGTAGATACATTGTATGATCAGGAGGGTCATGTATGATGATATGTATTAGGCAGATACATTATATGCATTAGGTGGATGCATGGTATGATCAGGATGATCACAAATGACGAGCTTCAGGATGTTTCTCCAGATGACATGCATCAGGATGATGCTACGATGACGATCAGGATGATCACAATGATGAGCTTTGATTATTGCTCTAGATGGCATGCATCAGGATGATCACAGATGATGAGCTTCAGGATGTTTTTCCAGATGATACGCATTAGGTTGATGCTATGATGATGATCAAGATGATCACAGATGACGAGCTTTAGGATGTTGCTCCAGATGATATGCATCAGGTTGATGCTATGATGATGATCAGGATGATCACAGATGACGAGCTTCAGAATGTTGCTCCAGATGATATGCATCAGGTTGATGATATGATGATAAGGGTTATCATGTGATGATGTACATCAGGATGATGTATGGTGAGTATCAGGTTGATACTCTGTGGCTGTACATAGGTTGTGCAGGTAGCATAGAAAAGGTCCTTAAAAATATGGACAGGTAGATCGGTGTGCTCGTAACAGCCTGGGATGCTCTATTGAGATCCATACAGGTAGAGCGGTGTGCTCGTAACATCCTGGGATGCTCTAAGTAGGTTTTTCTATAGTTTCGCATAGAAAAGATCCTTTAAAATCTAGACAGGTAGAGCGGTGTGCTCGTAACAGCCTGGGATGCTCTATCAAGATCCAAATAGGTAGAGCAGTGTGCTCGTAACATCTTGGGATTATCTGAGTAGGTTTTAGGAAATTTCACATAGAAAAGATCCTTTAAAATCCAGATAGGTAGAGTGGTGTGCTCGTAACATCCTAGGATGCTCTATCGAGGTCCAGACAGGTAAAGCGGTGTGTTCGTAACATCCTGGGATGCTATAAGTAGGTTTTGTGAAGGTCAACATGTAAAAGAACCTATTGTCTACACTAGGTTTTGTTGACGCACGTAATTAGTCCTAGATTCCACAGTATGGCCACAGATGATGAAGAACTAGAGGTGGTGGGCCTACATTCAATATGAAAAAGTACTGGATCTGTAGAAATTCCTATGACGAGTAGATTGGAGATTGATTGAGATAACAACAGCATTGACAGTGATGATGACTCAATGACGATGATCCAGTGACGATGATCCAGAGAAGAAGACTTGTGCTAGAAGACCTGTGTTGAGAAATACCTTCCTAGTTAAGAGGGAGTGTTGATGTAATTGTAACTTCGGAATGTATTTCACCTATGTATATTGTATTCCTATAGAGATGTTATTATTCCTCTATACAGAAGTGTCGTCATTTATTGTAAGTGTCGTAACTTATACTTGATGGGTTATTAGACCACCTTGATGGGGTCGGCCGTGTATGAGTCACATGGGTAAAAGGGTTATTAGACCACCCTATTGGGGGTAGGCCTTGTCGGCATTATGTTATGTGGTTAAGTTAAGGCCAACCTAGTAATGGTTATCAGGAAAGTCAAGCCAAGTATAAATAGAGTGTGGGAGGCACTCTATTTGATCATTCTATTATTCTCTCACACACTCATTAGAGAGTGGCACACTAGTGGAGGAGGAGAAGCTGCTACTAGGAGGACTATCTCTTGTACTTGGTTTGTATCGTTTCTCTATCTATCTCTGAGGAAGTTGCGCGGTTTTTCACCTTCTTGGTTTTCCCCAGTGAAACTATGTGTCTCTTGTGTGCTTGCATTATTGTGTTCATGATTGAGATGTTGTAGATATGCTGTACATGTTATTATCTCAGTTAAGATCCTAGATCAGATTGAAATTTCTAAAAAACTAACAATATTTAGTTGGAATAAGGTTCATCATATAGTTTGAGCAATAAAATTCTTCCTAGAATCTAGTAAGAAAATATTTGGCTTGAAGCAAACAACATGCAATTTTGACCAAGGTCTAGTTTTTCCTCTCTACAAAACCATTCTGCTAAGATGTGTTAGGTACATATCTCTAATTTTCTATAATATTCTATTTTGTGACAGGTAGTTTCCAAATACTGTACCCACATATCTTACACCACTATATAATCTTAAATATTCATAGGTTGAACATATTTCTATTTATGTAGTGCCACTAAATTCATTGATTTTTTCAAAGACACGACTCTTATTCTTCAAGTAATATACACAAGTGCACTTGTAAAAATTGCCAATGAAGGTTAACAAATATAACTGGCACTTGATAGTGATGTTTTTTTCATGGAACATTTATCAATGTGGACATCTTCTACCTAAGTTTTTTCTCTCCTTTCCTTTCGTATCTCAAAGGGGAAATGGGGGAAATGATTTTAAGTAGTCCAACTACCACATTATGTTTCACCATTATTTCCATTATTCAAAACATTAAATGTTTGAGTTGTACATGCCAACCCTTATTGCTATTGTCACTATAATCTATGAGTGCACTCGGTCCTATATATCCCTTGGGAATTTCATATAACTTGTACAGTCCATATTTGGTATCATGGAACCATTTAGCAACAATTTCCTAACTGTTAGTATCCTTTGCAACAATATGACCTAAACATGATTGAAATTTTTACAATTTAGGGTAAGTTCCATTGACAACAAAATTCCACTCAAGTTGGGTACATGATACACATTGGTTATCACAACATTTGAAATTCAATATCACCACAACCATAAGTGCATAATCAGCTACTATAAATATTTTATTTTCCCTTGCTTCACTTAAAGAATAAAATAACGAAGCATATTTAGCTATATGACGTGTACAACTTGAATGAACTATCAAATCACTTTAAGAAGTGTGGGCATGGATGTCTTGAGAAGAAATAATAGAGGATGTTTAGTTGTCTACTATACCTTCTTGTAGTCGATGATAACATTGGTCAATCATTTAGTTTAGACATCTTATGTGTTCCTTAAAAATTTCATTTTCTCATTTAAATGCAAACATGGAGGAACTTTTGTAGGAACTTCAATCATAGTTTTAGTGGACACATTTTCAACACGATTTATATCATGTAGATGTTTCTATTTAGGTGGCAACATTTATTTTCAAGGAAGTTATGAGGATGGATGGAATCCCTATATGTTTTTCTTTCACTAGAGATACTAGAATCCTTATACATGTTTCAAGAACCCTTTGGAAGAAAATGTGTTAAACATTACAATTTAGCTCAAATTATTGTTTGGAGATGAATGGTAAAATCAAGATAGTTAACGAAAACCTTGATAATCGGTTAAGAAGTTTAGTTTGAGATAGACAAGTTAAATAGGATTTGGATTTTCCTCAAATTTAACTCACTAATGATATTTAATTGAATAGATCCATTGCCATAAAGTTGGTTCACCTAATTTATCGTATGCTTGCAAATATGTCTTGTAATTTGGTCAAGTTCCATAAATAAGTACTTAAAAGTGTGTTCATTCTAATGAATTTGCATAAACTATCATAATAAGTTCATGAATAGGGTTAAACACAACTACACTATATTAATGACTTGTATAAGAAGAAAATGTATTTGATGAGGTTGATGTTTTCAAAGGGAATATGGTAATGTAACATTTGAGTAAGGACATATTATATTATTTTACAAAGGTCATAAAATCAACTCATTTACAAAAATATGTGTTTGTGTAAGATTTTGAGGTAAATCTTAGATCATCTAATGAAGTTTAACAAATATTAAGATGGGTGGTAGGAAAATATGAGAAAATTTATCATTATTATTTGGTTAAATAGAGGAGAAAAAACACTTAATGTTGTATTTTTTGAGTAAATTTTTTTTCATATTTATTATATTTTTTTATTCCAAGAGTGTATTTTAATGAACAATATGCTCATTATTCCCTAACGAAGGGTGTTTGGGTCATAACTATCCTCAATCAAGCTATCGACAACACCCATAATTCTTTTGTTTCACCATTTTGTATGCTTAGAAAATTGAAATAATGTGGTTGATGGTTGGGTTATGATGTAGGAGCATTGGAGCTAGGGAAAATCACTCGAAGTTAGTCGACATGGAGAAATCCGACCAGAGGGAGTGCCGACGACCACTGGTGAGGAAGAGCAGATTGTCTTGTCTAAGTCAATGAGTTGAGCAGGAGTAGTTGGGATGCAAATGATAGAAGCAGCGAGCGACAGATATTGTGAAGTCCGAGAGTCGACAGGTTGATGGTGGACAGACGACAGAGTTGGAGTGGAGCGTCGATGGTCGACATGAGACAAACCATGAAACCGACAGGTTTGGGCATGAGCCAAGCAAAGAGGAAGGGGCGGAATGGCGAATCCTGAAGAGTGTGAGGATTGCGAAGGAAGCCGACGGGTAACTTGAAGCTGACAGACAGTATGGCCGACCTGATGGATTACTGTAGCCTGTCAGAAGAAGTTCAAGAAGTCCAACAAAGTACTTGGTAGCCGTTTGGGATTGCTAAGGAAGTTAATGGTAGTTATTGAAGGTAGTTGAGATCGTGACAGATGTAAACACAGGCAGAGGCTATACAGCACAGTAGGGGAGCTAACAGTTGCTAGTCTGTAGGATCTGAGGAGATCGACAGGCAGATGATGCATGTCTCGGGGGTCGGAGTAATCTTGGGAACAATAGTAGCAAAGCAGAAGGTCAGGGAGTTTTGGGATCAGTTGGATCACTTAGAATGGGAGAGACTTGGTAGAGTGGAGATTCCGTAGAGCAGAGTTCAGGGAGAATATTTGTAGATTGGAGAGAACAGTCACACATCTTTCGAACGTAGAGAAGATCGAGCCATAGCTCAAAGTTCCGTAGTGAACCAGGAGAGGGTGAGGTCGACACACTGAGATAGCACATAGTTACTTCTATATTGTATTAATTGTCTAAGGCCGACAATAGTTAGTTTTTTTACATTCCTTACATTTTGCATTGTAACCATTTTCGGTGAAGTAATATAAGCCAGTTCATGGCATTGTGTTTACATCTTGTCTATGTGAACATCGTGTGTTGTGTGTAATTGTTAAGCAAGAACCTTAGTGTATAATGTTAAGTTTAGCCTAATTTGACTAGCAATATCATTGAAAGAAACACAATCACAAGATAGACAAAGATTTACCCTGGGAAACCCTCATGGGGTAGAAAAACCAGCAAAGCTTTCCTCAATATAGATAATCAACCAAATACAAGATGTAGACTAAGACCAGAGCTCCTTCTCCTCCTATACAGACCTCTCTCTCACTTGTGCACTACTCCCAAGTGGATGAATGAATGAGATAAATGAGGAACATACCTCCTCTACTTATACTCATCTCCGAATGACCTTTTACCCTAATGGGGCCGACCTCTCCTAGGAGAGTCTAATAACCCCCAAATAATAAACTCAGGGCCGACCTCACATGGGAGATCTAATAACCCTAGTTACCACATTCTCTTGGAGGAATAAACATCTCCGGATATACAATAGGTTCACCACGGAGGAATGTACCATCTCTAGAATAATAAAATACAAATATAATATTCTTTGAAGTTACAATGTTTCAACACTCCCCCTTAACGAGAAGGATATTATAACAACATATGCAGGAGCAAAGATTCATCAACTACATGATACATGATACATATATAAATCATTGGAAGCTTTCAATATACATCATCATCAGTAACTCATTCAGTTACTGGAATATAATCAATACTGGAACATCAACATCGTAAGTATTGAGTCTTCATCTTCTGCATCACTTGATCAGCTACAACATCATCATCACCCGATCAACAGCCTCATCGTCTGGGTCTACTGATCAACATCATCGTCATCTAGAACATCACGATCAGCAGCATCATCATCTAGACCATCACGATCAATAGCATCGTCATCTAGACCATCACGATCAGCAGCATCGTCATCTAGATCATCTCGATCTACATTATCTGGATAATACACACGATCCAATTCCAGGATGATCAATCCTGCTCACTTTAAGACATCTCTCATGTCTATGGATGATACAATCCAGATCTTACTTATAGGATGATCAATCCTGATCCTTTTAAGACAAATCTCATGTCTAGGGATGATGTAGTCCATGATCCTTTTAAGACAAATCTCATGTCTAGGGACGATGCAGTCCATGATCCTTTTAATACAAATCTCATGTCTAGGGACGATACAGTCCATGATCCTTTTAAGACAAATCTCATGTCCAGGGACAATGCAGTCCATGATCCTTTTAAGACAAATCTCATGTCTAGGGACGATGCAGTCTCAACCACAGTGCCAATCCTTTTTCATACTGGATGTGACCTGGATTAGATCTAGGATTTATCACGTACATTTTGAACTAAAAGCTCAGGGACGATGCAGTCCTATCATCAATTTTCGGAGAAAGATGTCTACGGATCAATTTTGGGACAGAAGTCTGGGGAAGATACAATCCCCACATTCTCGGAGACAGATGTCTATGGATCAATTCTGGGACCGAAGTCCAAGGAAGATACAATCCCCACATTCTCGGAGACAGATGTCTATGGATCAATTCTGGGACCGAAGTCCAGGGATGATGCAATCCCTCTTCTTTCTCGGAGACATATGTCTATGGATCAATTATGGGACCAAAGTCCAAGGATGATGCAATCCCTCTTCTTTCTCGGACACATATGTCTACGGATCCTTTTAGAACATGTGTTCAAGGATGATACAATCCCCTCATCAACTTAGACCCAGTCTAAGGACCATTCACCAACCTCACTGTCGGCATCACCAACATAGGTATCCACATCATCGACTTCACTGTCGATGCAAAAAATTTCATCAGAAGTGACTACATCACTTGCTCTTTTGAGGAGGGTCCTTCTGAACTACACCAAGCTTGTCTCGGAAATACTCGAACTTTACTCGAGACAGAGGTTTGGTCAATATATCAACAACTTGTTCATCAGTGCTTACATACTCGAGCTTGATAGCTCTTTTCTGCACCATATCCCATATATAGAAATATCAGATCTCTATGTGCTTTGACTTATCATGGAACACTGGATTTTCTGTCATCTTGATACAACTCTGGTTGTCACACGGAATCTTAGTGGATTCCATATCTAAGTCAAATAAACCAGATAACAACTTCAAAAGCCATATTGCTTCGTAACTAGCAGAGCAAGCAGCAATATATTCCGCTTCAGCTGTACTGAGAGCCACACTGGACTGTTTCCTGCTAAACCACGAGATCATGGCAGATCCCAAACAATAACATTCTCTCGATGTGCTCTTCCTGTCTGATACACTTCCTACCCAATCAACATCTATGTAGCCATACAATCTGAAACCATGATCTCCAAGATAACATAGACCAAAGTCTATCGTACCCTTTAGGTACCTCATCACATGCTTTGCAGCAATAAGATGCACTTGTCTAGGTTCCACTAGATACTGACTCAAGGTATTCACTGCAAAGCATATGTCTAGTCTGGTATTTGTTAAATACATCAATGACCCAATAATCTGTCTGTACAGAGTCATATCCACTAACTCTGATGAGTCATCTGCTAATAGTTTCAAGTTGGAATCCATGGGAGTGGCCATGGCCTTACATTCCAACATATCAAATCTTTTCAATATTTCCACAGCATACTTTCCCTGGTTGAGAAAGATTCCCTCTGGGCCTTGCCATACTTATAGACCTAAGAAGTAGTGCATCAATCCGAGATATTTCATCTCGAACTCTGAAGAGAGTTTCTTCTTACATTCGATAATCTGTTTCTCATTTCCCGTTATAAATAGATCATGCACATATAGCAGCAATATGATAGGTTCATCATCGATAACATTGAGATAAAGATTAGGATCAACTTTACTTTTGGTAAATCCTAAGCTTGTCAAGAAACTATCAATTCTTCCATACCAAGCTCTGGGAGCTTTTTTCAACCCATATAAAGCCTTCTTTAATTTGCACACATGGGTTCTTCCATCCTCCACCTCAAATCCTTGAGGTTGTTCTATATACACTTCCTCCTCAATTACACCATTCAGGAAGGCTGGCTTTACATCCATCTGGTGTAATTTCCACTTCATCATGAATGCAAGTGCCATGATAGTTCTAATGGAAGTGTACCTTGCAACTGGTGCAAATTTTTCTTCATAGTCAATTCCCTCTTTCTGAGAGAACCCTTTGGCTACAAACCTTGCCTTATATTTTTCAATTTTTTCATCTGTAGCACACTTTATCTTGAATATCCATTTGGAGGATACCACACTTTTGTCCTTTGGATTGGGAACTATATCCCAAACATCATTCTTCATAAGTGACTGGTACTTCTCAGTCATTGCTTCTACCCACTCCTTCTTATGAACTGCTTCTTCATAACTAGTGGGTACTTGATCTACAAGATTACACATCAGGGCCACATAGTTTGAGTATGTCTTTGGTTTCTTGCTCACCCTAGTGGAGCCTTCAAGAGATCCATATTTCTCTACTCCTACTATAATGTCTCTTGCCCATGCCGGCTTTCTTTTCCTTGAAATTTAAATGACAGGGGTTTCTTGTGGTTCTATCATGTCATGGTCTTCAGGAGTTGTCTCTTCAGGGGTGGGTGCAGCTTCTGTGGTTCTGGAAGGTGCCTCTTCCTCATATAATTCTTCATGTTGGCACTTCCTAGATCTCTTGAGAGTTGCCTCTTCATCAAATGTCACATCCCTACTTATTTCCATATGATGGAATCCTGGGATGTATATTCTGAATGCTTTGGATGCTTCACAATATCCAACAAATATTCCTTTCTTCCTAGAAGGATCTAGCTTGGTCCTCTTTTCTTTTGGAATGTGAATGTATACTGGCCATCCAAATATCTTGAGGTGACTTACCTCAGGATTCTTTCCTGTGAACACTTCTTCTGGGGTCTTGAAGTCAAGAGCACTATGAGATAGTCTATTTTGCACATAGACTGCTGTCCTAGTTGCTTCAGCCCATAAATACATGGGAAGGTCTTGATCATGTATCATTGTCTTTACTGCCTCCGTCATGGTTCTATTCTTTCTTTCTGCAACACCATTCTGTTGGGGATTGTAGGGAGTGGTTAGTTCTCTCTTGATTCTAGCTTCCTTACAAAAGAATTCAAAATATTTTGAAGTATATTCTCCACCATTCTCTGTACTGAGAACCTTAATCTTCTTTTCTGAATGGTTTTCTATCAAGGCTTTGAATTCCTTGAACTTTCTGAAAACTTCATCTTTTCCCTTCAGAAAATAGATCCAAGTCTTCCTTGAGTAGTCATCAATGAATGTAAGGTAGTATTCATATCCACTCAAGGATGTGGATGGCATTGGTCCACATACATCTGAGTGAACCAATTCCAATGTACTCTTAGTCTTTGTATCACTCTTTGGAAATGGATTCTTGACATTCTTCCCTTTTGCACATCCTTTCCAAGTGCCATCATGGTCAATATTTAAGTCTGGTAGTCCTATGACTACTTTTCTCACATGAGGTAGTGCTTTATAGTTAATGTGAGCAAGCCTTCTATGCCATAGCTCACTTGGGCTAGTGGCTTCATGAACAAGGGCAGCTTCTTGATGGCCCTTGAGTTTGTATAGACCTCCTTCCTCTTCACCAATAACAATTGCATTCTCAATTTATTTTCCTTTGGACCACATGAGTACTTGTCCATCTATGAATGCAAACCTATAGCCTTTCTTATCTAATGCTGAGATAGAAAGTAAATTCTTCTTCAAACCTAGTACATATAAAATTTCTTTCATCTTCAATGGGGTTCCAGAATCAAGCTTGGAGCTTGCTTCACCAATTCCCTTGATGGGATATTGATAGTCATCTCCTAGAGATACCTTCTGTGGGGAGGTCTTTTCTTCAAGTCTTGAGAGAGTCTTCTTTTGACCTGTCATGTGCTTTGAAGCACCCCTATCAATGAGCCATGTGCATTCTCCATGTCTTACTGACCGAGAGAGTACAGAGAATAGAACATATTCTTATGCATCTTCTTCTTCTACTACTTTGGTCTTCTTCCTTTTAGGCCTCACCTCTTCTTCCTCTTCACTATCATCTTCTGCTAGATGTGCATGATGTCTTTTGTGAAAATTCTTCTTTTTCTTTGAAGGACAATTTCTAGCGAAGTGTCCTGGTTTGTGACAACTGTAACACTTAACTAAGATGAGGTCTCTTTCTGAGCTTATTCCTTCCTTCTTTTGAAATCTATTAGGAGGGTGAGATTTCTTATGGCGATTTTTCATGGAGTTGTAGTGACTCCTTCTTCTTTTTCTTCTTGTGTGAGTGGCCAAAGCTTGGTCATCTTCTTTGAGAAGGGCTTCGTTGTTAGCTACCCTAGCCTCTTCTTGAATGCATTCCTCCCATACCACATCAAACTTCATACTTTTTTTTCTTGCACACATAGTTTGGATGAATGATTCCCAAGGTCTAGTTAGACCATTTAAAGTAGTCATGACTAGTTCATCATCATCAAAGGTATCTGCAATGGCATCTAGTTGTTCCTTGAGCTGGGAAACCCTTGAGAAATAATCTTGAAAGGATTCTCCTTTATTCATCTTAGTGCTCTTCAATTGAGCTCTTAGATTCATCTTTCTATTGATGTTCCTTCCTTCATACATTCTACCTAGGGCATCATATATTTCATTTGAAGTCTTCTTGGAAGCCAGTTGGGGAATCAAGTGGTCCTTAATGGAATCAGCAATGATTCTCATTGCCCTAATAAGGTCCCTCCTATACTTCTCTTTGGCTTCATCTTCTTCGAGTTCTGCAACCTCATCTTTAATATTTTGGACAAGATCATTCTCTTCAAGAATGAGAGCAATTCTGTATTTCCATGCCTGAAAATTTTCTATACCCTCTATCTTGTCTTCAAGCTTAGTGCTTGGAGCCATCTTATTCAGGAACAAATATTGAAGTTTCTTAAGAGATGGAATAACACTTACCAGGAGATGTGCTTGATTGAGTTGAGAGATCTGGTGTGTTCTGCTTCTGGAAACTTCAACTTTTCACCTTCTGGATCTGCAACATAATTTCTAGTTTTCTAGTCTTTTCTTTTCTAGATTTGTGGTGCATAGGTTCGCATGTTTTTTGGTTCACTGGTGCAGAGGTATGCACCTTTTTTGGTTTTCTGGTTTTCTGGTTTTCTGGTCTAGAAGTCATACTAGGGTTTGACAAAGCCCGAGGTTATACCCACTCAAAAATTTCGATCCAGGGCTCAAAACATCAATTTTGAGGAGGGCTATCCAGCCATGCAATCAGAGACAAAAAAATCCAACTTTTGCAGAAACCCTAATTTTCACAGGAGGATGAGAGAGAGGTATTTTCACCTTGTGAAAGATGTCCTATTTAGGATAGCTTTGATACCATGTTAAGTTTAGCCTAATTTGACTAGCAAGATCACTGAAAGAAACACAATCACAAGATAGACAAAGATTTACCCTGGGAAACCCTCATGGGGTAGAAAAGCTAGCAAAGCTTTCCTCAATATAGATAATCAACCAAATACAAGATGTAGTCCAAGACTAGATCTCCTTCTCCTACTATGCAGACCTTTCTCTCACTTGTATGCTATTCCCAAGTAAATGAATGAATGAAATAAGTGAGGAACATACCTCCTCTACTTATGCTCATCTCCGACTGACCTTTTACCCTAATGGGGCCGACCTCTCCTAGGAGAGTTTAATAACCCCCAAATAATAAACTCAGGGCCGACTTCACATGGGAGATCTAATAAACCTAGTTACCACATTCTCTCGGAGGAATAAACATCTTCGGATATACAATAGGGTCACCACGGAGGAATGTATCATCTATGGAATAATAAAATACAAATATAATATTCTTTGAAGTTACAATATTTCAACATATAAGGCGCCTTGTGTCAAGTGGTATCAGAGCGGGAGGTTGAGAGTCTGTGAGTAGCAAAGGTGGTGATACCAACTTTCCTTGC
This sequence comes from Larix kaempferi, assembly GCA_027924585.1. Taxonomy (NCBI): domain Eukaryota; kingdom Viridiplantae; phylum Streptophyta; class Pinopsida; order Pinales; family Pinaceae; genus Larix; species Larix kaempferi. Next base: position 19,420,432 of record BSBM01001048.1, read on the forward strand.
ATCAGTTGGTATCAGAGCAGGAGGAGAGTCTGTGAGCAGTAAAGGCAGTGATACCAACTTGCCTTGCGTCAGTTAGTATCAGAGCGGGAAGTGAATCCTGCAAGCAGAAGAAATTTCAGGGGTATTGAGCCTGCAAGTGCATTGAATAGCTCCAGGTGAGGTTTGGTAGAGTTGTGCACAACTTGTTGAAGTCCGGCTGTGATTGGACAGAGTGGGAGTTTCAGCCGAGGTTGAAAATGGCTCAAAGAGGCGTTAATTCCAGAGGATGAAGAGCGCGTGGTGCATTGGTCACAGTTGATCGTGATATGTTCGACGAGCGCATCTGAACAATGATAAATTTGACAAATGAAGTCACATCGATCAAATAAATACAAAGGCGTGGTTGTATTCCCAATGTGTTAGACCATAGCAACGAGGAAGTCAAAGAGGTGGAACCATGGGAAGCCACGAGAGAAGAACTAGAAGACAAACTGATCAAACTTCTAATGGATATGAGAGGTCCGACAAAGATAGATGTGCCTACCTACTCAGGAAGTCTGGATCCAGAAGACTTGATCGATAGAGAGAAGATCAAGGATCCTAAATGGGTTAAGTCTGCATGTCTGAGGTTGAAGGGTCATGCCTCATTGTGGTGGGACAATTTGCAGGCTGACAAAGTCAAGAAGGGAAAGGAGAAAATCAAGTCTTGGGATAGGATGGTCGCCAAGCTGAAGGGGAAGTTCTTTCCTGGGGACTATGTGATTTCCTTGTTTCGGAAGTTGTAAAACTTTCAACAAAAAGTGATGACCGTGAAGGAGTACATGGAAGAGTTGTACAGATTTTTGATAAGGTCGGGAGAAACTGATGAAGGAGAAGAAGCTGTCGCTAGGTATGTGAACGGCTTGAAATATGCCATTCAAAATGAATTGAGCATGTCAAGATTTAGAGCAGTGGGTGAAGCCTACCAGTTAGCTCTGAAGGCAGAAGAGAAACTATCAAGGAAATCCGCAACAACCAGAGGTAGGATGATTGTTCGGGGTGCAGAGATTGTTTCCACGAAAGGTCAAAGTAGCAGTTATAGGAAGGAATTTGCCAAAGAAAATCAAAGGATGGAAGGGACATCGACAAGGGAGAAAGGGTAAGAGAATAGATGCGATGGTCATGAGAACCACAATAGAGGTGCCTATGGTCGAGGTGGTCCATCCGACAGAAAGGGAGCTGACAGACTAGCCTTAATCTGTTACAAGTGTCGAGGAGTAGGACACAAGGCATATGAATTCCTAGAGAACCTACATGCTGCAGAGGAGTCGACACCTAGATGTCAAAAAGATGAGCAAGTCGATGAGAGGGAAGAGTCGGCATCCGATAGTAGTGAGGACGGTAAGAATAAAATTTGGGCCATGATAGCCAGGAAGGCACTGGTTTTGGATGACAGACGCGACGAGCAAGAGCCGGCACAGCGAAAGGCCACCTTTCGAACCAAGGTGCGAATTGACGAATGGCATTGAAAGACCATAGTTGATGGTGGAAGCATTGATAATCTTGTGTCGACAGAGGTGATCGATAAAGCGAAGTTAAAGTGTTAGGAACATCCACACCCATACAAGATATCATGGTTGCAGAAAGGACACCATGTGGAGGTGACCAGGAAGTGCCTGATTAACTTCATAGTAGAAGGATTTGAAGGCAGTGTATGGTGCCACGTAATCCCAATGGACGTGTGCCATTTGTTGTTAGGGAGACTATGGAAAGATGATCGAAAGATGATCTATGATGGTCGATCCAAAACAGTCACAGTGTGGAAGAATGGCGTGCAAAGGACTCTTAAGCTGAAGCTGGAGGAACAAGATGACTGTAAGCACGACAAGAGAAACATTTGGGAAAAGTGAGTGATGATGTGTTCAATGAAAGAATTCTTCACGGAGGAGCAAAAGCAGTCGGGGTGTTACCCTATCATTCCGAAAGGACCATGTGTCGAGAGGTCGACAATCGAGAAGATTCCGGTCGAAGTCGAAAAGATGCTTGACGAGTTTCAGAGCATCATAGTTGATGAGACATCGATGGGATTGCCGCTGACAAGGAGCATATCCCATCATATCGACTTGATTCCAGGGTCGATTCTGCCAAACAAAGCACCACATAGGATGAGTCCGATAGAAGGTCAGGAACTCAACAGAGAGGTCTAGGAGTTGTTGGACAGGGGATTGTTCAAAGAGAGTCTGAGTCCATGCACGGTACTAGTAGTATTAGCACCGAAGGATGGAGAATGGAGAATGTGTACAGACTCTAGATCCATCAACAAGATTACAATCAAGTATCATTTTCCATTGGAGAGAATAGAGGACTTGATGGATTTCCTGAGTGGAGCGAAGTACTTCTCGAAGATAGACCTGAAGAGCGGTTATCACTAGATTCGGGTCAGAGAAGGATATGAATGAAAAACAACATTCAAGACAAAGGAAGGGTTGTATGAGTGGTTAGTCATGCAATTTGGATTGACTAATGCACCTAGTACATTGATGAGGTTGATGAATGAGGTACTGAAACCATTCTTGGGAAAGTTTGTCATAGTATACCTAGACAGCATTCTGATTTTCAGTCAAACCAAGACAGAACACTTAGAGCACATTTGACAGGTATTGCAGAAGTTGCAGGAAGAGAAGCTGATGATGAACCTGCAAAAGTGTTTCTTCACGAAAGAAGAACTAGTATACTTGCGATTCGTAATCTCGAGTAAAGGGTTGATGATGGACCCAGAAAAGGTGAAGGAAATATTGGATTGGCCGGAACAGACAAGTGCGATTAGAGTAAGGAGTTTCCATGGACTTGCGAGTTTCTACAGGAAGTTCATTTGGGGATTCAATCGGATTTGTGCACCTTTGACAGAGTGCATGAAGAAAGGGGAGTTCAAGTGGACAAAAGCTGCCCGGCAAGCTTTCAAAAAATTGAAGGAAAAGGTCACTGAGAGACCAGTGTTAGCGCTCCTAGATTTCGACAAGTTTTTTCAGGTTGATTGCGATGCAAGTGGAATAGAAATTGGAGCAGTGTTTAGCGAGGAGGGCCAACCAATTGCATTCATTAGTGAGAATTTGGATGAAGCAAAGAGGAGATATTCGGTCTATGACCAAGAATTCTATGCTATTGTCCAGGCAATGAAGAACTGGAGTCATTATTTGTTGCCCAAGGAATTTGTATTGTACACAAATCATCGAGCATTGAGGTATCTGAATACTCAGCCAAAGTTGAATCAGCGGCACATGAAATGGGTCCAGTTCCTACAAGGATACACGTCGATGTTGCGACATAGGTTGGGAAAGTTGAATGAACTTGCCGATGCACTGAGTCGAAGAGTTGCATTGCTGAACACGATGACAATTAAGTAAACAGGAATAGAGTCGGTGAAAACAATGTATGAGACCGACGAGGATTTTGCAAAAACATGGGAGGCTTGTCGTGAACCGTGGAGTGTCGAAAGAACTCCATACTTGCATTATTTTATCCAAGAGGAATAGTTGTTCAGAGGACAACAATTATGTATTCCCAGAGGATCCATAAGGGATAACCTAATCCGAGAGTTGCATGGCAGCGGATTAGCAAGTCAATTTGGCATCGACAAGACTAAAGCAATGGTCGAAGAAAAGTATTTTTGGCTAGGATTGATGATAGATGTAGGGAAGTGGGTATGACAGTGTCGAGTTTTCCAATTGGAAAAATGAAAAAGTCAAAACACAGGGTTGTATACACTGTTACCTGTACCGAATACCCCATGGGAGAACCTGAGCATGGATTTTGTGCTAGGATTGCTGAAGATGCAGCAAAGGAGCGACTTAATCGTTTTTGTAGTCAAAATATTTTCAAAAATGGCACACTTTATTCCATGTAAGAAGACAAGTGTCGCTACAAGCATTGTTTTTTTATTCTTCAAGGAGATAGTCAGATTGCATGGGTTGCCGAAGAGTATCACGTCAGACAAAGATACCAAGTTTATGGGACATTTCTGGAGAACCCTATGGAATAAACTGGACATGAATTTGTAGTTTTTCTTGAGATATCATCCGTAGACAGATGGACAGACCGAGGTGGTGAACAAAATTTTGGGAAACCTTCTGAGATGTTTGACAGCTGACAGACCCAAGTAGTGGGAAAATGTGTTGGCGCAAGCAGAGTTTGCATAAAATAATTCTGTGAATCAGTCGACAGGTTTGAAACCATTCCAGATTGTTCAAGGAATAAGCCCACATGGAGTGGTGGATTTGGTCGAATTACCGATAGAAATTAGGAAAAGCACAGATGCAGAATCATTTGCATAGTATATAAAGAAGTGCATTAAGATATGCGAAAGCGCATAGAAAAGAGTAACGCGGCATACAAGTTGAGAGTCGACAGAAAGAAGAGATTATAGTCGTTTAGTGAAGGAGACTTAGTCTATGCACATTTCCAGAAGTAAATATTTCCGATAGGGACATATAATAAGCTGAAGCTGAAAAAAATTGGACCATTTAAGATTCTAAAGAACATTTCGGACAACGCTTATGTGTTGGAGCTGCCGAATGACTTGAGCATTTCACCAATGTTCAATGTCTCAGATCTATACAAGTTCGAAGAAGGTTCAAGCAGTAGAAGTGCGAAAGTGTTAAAGATCGATTGGACAGAGCAAATTATTGATCGACAGAAAGAAGAAATCACAGAAGTAATAGAGGAATGCGAAGTCAAGTGTACGCACAGTTCGTGAAAGAAGAAATACTTACTGCGATGGAAAGACGATGAGTTGCAAGAGACGACATGGATTTCTGAAGAAGAGTTCAAGAGATTAATTGAGTAGTCGAATTATTTTTCACCTCGGGAGTCTGATGTAGGAGCATCAGAGCCTAGGAAGATCAGTCTAAGTTAGTCGACATGGAGAAACCCGACCAAAGGGAGTGCCAACGACCACTGGTGCGGAAGACCAGATTGGCTTGTCTAAGTCAATGATTTGAGCAGGAGGAGTAGGGATGCGACTGACAAAAGAAGTGAGCAAAATATATTGAGAAGGTTGAGAGTTGACAAGTTGATGGTCGACAGATGACAGATTTGGAGTGGACCATCGGTTGTCGACATGCGTCGAACCATGACATCGACTGGTTTGGGCAGGAGCCAAGTGAGGAGGAAGGGGCGGACTAGCAAAGCTTGAAGAGTGTGAAGAGTGTGAAAGAATCTGATGGGTAATTCAAAGCTAACAGATAGTATGGAGGATATGACAGATTACTGTAGCCAGTCAAAAGAATTTCAAGAAGTCAAGCGGAGTACTTGGTAGCCGTTCGGGGTTGCTAAGGAAGTTAATGGAATTTATTGAAGGTAGTTGAGATCGTGACAGATGTCACCACAGGCAGAGGTTGTGCAGCACAATAGGGGCACTGATAGTTGGAGGTCTGTAGGATCTTAGGATATTGACAGGTAGAGGATGTGTGTCTTGGGGGTCAGATTGATCTCGGGAACAACAACAGCAGAGTAAAAGGCCAGGGATTTTTGGGATCAGTTGGATCACTTGGAAAGGGAGAGACTTGGCAGAGTGGAGATTCTACAGAGTAGAGTTCGGGGAGGATATTTTTAGATTGGAGAGAACAATCACACATCTTCCAAATGCAGAGAAGATTGAGCCATAGATCAGAGTTCCACAGTGAACCAAGAGAGGGTGAGGTCAACACACTGAGATAACACAGTTACTTCTGTATTGTATTTGGCTAAGGCAGACAATAGTTAGTTGTTTTACATTCCTTGCAGTTTTCATTGTAAACATTTTTGGTGAAGTAATATAAGCCAGTTCATGGCATCCTATTTACATCTTGTCTATGTGAACGTCGTGTGTTGTGTGTAATTGTTAAGCAAGAACGTTAGTGTATAAGGTGCCTTGTGTCAAGTGGTATCAAAGCGGGAGGTTGAGAGTCTATGAGAAGCAAAGGCGGTGATACCAACTTGCCTTGCGTTAGTTGGTATTAGAGTGGGAGGAGAGTCTATGAGTAGCAAAGGCGGTGATACCAACTTTCCTTGCATCACTTGGTATCAAAGTGGGAAGTGAATCCTGCAAGCAAAAGAAATATTAGTGGTATTGAGCCTGCAAGTGCGTTGAAAAGCTACAGATGAGGTTCAGTAGAGTTGTGCATGACTTGTTGAAGTTCGGTTGTGATTGGACAGAGTGGGAGTTTTAGCTGAGGTTGAAAATGGCTCATAGAGGCGTTAACGTCCGAGGACGAAGAGCGCGTGATGCAGTGGTCACAGTTGATCATGATATGTTTGATGAGTGCATCTGAACAATGTGAACTTTGACAAATGAAGTCACATCGATCAAAGAAATCCAAAGGCTTGGTTGTATTCCTGATGTGTTAGACCACAACGACAAGGAAGTCAAAGAGGTGGAACCATGAGAAGCAGTAGGAGAAGAACTAGAAGACAAACTTATCAAACTTCTAATGGATATGAGAGGTCGGACAAAAATAGATGTACGTACCTACACAGGAAGTCTGGATCTAGAAGACTTGATTGACAGGTTCAGAGAGATGGAGAAATACTTTGACATAGAGAAGATCGAGGATCCGAAATGGGTTAAGAATGCATGTCTGAGGTTGAAGGGTCATGCCTCATTGTGGTGGGACAATGTGCAGGCTGACAGCGTCAAGAAGGGAATGTAGAAAATCAATTCTTTGGATAGGATGGTGTCCAAGCTGAAGGGGAAGTTCTTTTCTAGGGACTATGTGATTTCCTTATTCCAGAAGTTGTAGAACTTTCGACAAAAAGGGATGACCATGAAGGAGTACATAGAAGATTTCTACATATTGTTGATAAGGTCGGGACAAACTGACGAAGGAGAAGAATCTATCACTAGGTATGTGAACAACTTGAAATATGCCATTCAGGACGAATTGAGCATGTCAAGATTCAGAGCAGTGGGGAAGCCTACAAGTTATCTCTGAAGGCAGAAGAGAAACTGTCAAGGAAATCCATAGCAACCAGAGGCAGGATAACTAGTCGTGGTGCGAAGACTATTTCCGCGAAAGGTCAAAGTAGTTGTTATAGGAAGGAATCCGTCGAAGAAAGTCGAAGGACGGAAGGGACATCGACAAGGGAGAAAGTGCAAGAGAATAGACGCGATGGTCATGAGAACCACAGTCGAGGTGCGTATGGTCGAGGTGGTCCATCCGACAGAAAGGGAGCTAATAGCCCAACCATAATCTGTTACAATTGTTGAGGAGCAGGACACAAGGCATATGAATTCCTAGAGAACCTACATGCTGTAGAGGAGTCAATACCCAGACATCAAAAGGATGAGCTAGTCGACGAGAGGGAAGAGTCGGCATTCGAGAGCAGTGAGGATGGTAAGAAGAAAAGTCGGGCCATGACAACTAGGAAGGCACCGGTTTTGGATGATAGATGTGACGAGCAAGAGCCGGCATAGCGAAAGACAATCTTTAGAACCAAGGTGCGAATCGATGAATCGCGTTGCAAGACCATAGTTGATGGTGGAAGCACTGAGAATCTTGTGTCGACAGAGGTGATCGACAAAGTGAAGTTAAAGTGTTGGGAACATCCAAACCCATACAAGATCTCATGGTTGTAGAAAGGACACCATGTGAAGGTGACCAGACAGTACTTGATTAACTTCAGACTCAAAATATTTGAAGACAATGTACTATGCCACGTAATACCGATGGACACGTGCCATCAGTTGTTAGGCATACCATGGAAATATTATCGGAAGATGATCTATGATGTTCGAGCCAACATAGTAACATTGTGGAAGAATGGCATGCAAAGGAATCTTAAAACGAAGCCGAAGGAACAAGATGACTGTAAGCATGGCAAGAGCAACTTTTGGGAGAAGCGATTGCTGATGTGTTCAACGAAAGAATTCCTCATGGAGGAGGAAAAGTAGTCAGGGTGTTACACTATCATTCTGAAAGGACCATGTGTCAAGAGGTCAACAATGGAGAATATTCTAGTCAAAGTCGTAAAGATGCTTGACGAGTTTCAGAGCATCCTAGCCGATGAGACACCGATGGGATTACCTTGGACAAGGAGCATATCCAATCAGATTGACTTGATTCCATAGTCGAGTCTGCAAAACAAAGCACCGCATAGGATGAATCCGATAGAAGGTCAAGAACTGAACCGATAGGTTCAGGATCTGTTGGACAGGGGATGGATTAGAGAGAGTCTGAGTCCGTGTGCAGTACTAACAGTATTAGTGCCGAATAAGGGTGGAGAATGGAGAATGTGTATAGACTCTAGATCCATCAACATGATCACAATCAAGTATCATATTCCATTGGCGAGAATGGTCGACTTGATGGATTTCCTAAGTGGAGCGAAGTACTTCACGAAGATAGACCTGAAGAGCGGTTATCACCAGGTTTAGGTTAGAGAAGGAGATGAATGGAAAACAACATTCATGAAAAAGGAAGGGCTATATGACTAGTTATTCATGCCATTCGGATTGAATAATGCACCCAGTAAGTTCATGAGGTTGATGAATGAGGTACTGAAACCATTCTTGGGAAAGTTTGGCGTAGTCTACCTAGATGACATTCTGATTTTCAGTCGAACCAAGACATAACACTTGGAGCACATTCGATAGGTATTGCAGAAGCTGCATGAAGAGAAGCAGATGGTGAAGCTGCAAAAGTGTTTCTTAATGAAGGAAGAACTGGTGTGCTTAAGATTCGTGATGTCAGGTAAAGGGTTGGTGATGGACCCAGAAAAGGTGAAGGCAATATTCGATTGGCCACAACCGACAAGTGCGACTGGAGTAACGATTTTTCATGGACTTGCCAGTTTCTACAGGAAGTTCATTCGGGGATTCAATCGAATTTGTGCACCTTTGACACAGTGCATGAAGAAAGGGGAGTTCAAGTGGACAGAAACTGCCCAGCGATATTTCGACAAATTGAAGGAAAAGGTCACTGAGAGCCCAGTGTTAGCGCTCCCATATTTCGACAAAGTTTTCCAGGTCGATTGCGACGCAAGTGGAATGACAATTGGAGCAGTGTTGAGTGAGGAGTGTCGACCCATTTCATTCTTCAGTGAGAAGTTGCATGAAGCGAAGCAGAGATATTTGGTCTCTGACTAGGAATTCTATGCTATTGTCCAGGCATAGAAGAAGTGGAGGCTTTATTTGTTGCCCAAGGAATTTTTGTTGTACACAGATCACCAAGCACTGAGGTATCTGAATACTCAGTCAAAGTTGAATCAGCGGCACATGAAATGGGTCAAGTTCCTATAAGGATACACATTCATGTTGCAACATAGGTCGAGCAAGTCGAATAAAGTTGCTGACACACTGAGTTGAAAAGTTGCATTGCTGAACACGAAAATAGTTTAGGCGACAGGAATAGAGTCGGTGAAGACAAAGTATGAGACCGATAAGGATTTTGCGAAAGCATGAGAGGCTTGTCGTGAATCGTGGAGTGTTGATAGAAATACATACTTGGATTATTTTATCCAAGAAGGATACTTGTTCAGAGGACAACAATTATGTATTCCCAAAGGATCCATAAGGGAGAACCTAATCCAAGAGTTGCATGGCGACGGATTAGTGAGTAATTTTGGCATCGACAAGACTAAAGCATTGGTGGAAGAAAAGTATTTTTGGCCAGGATTGACGACAGATATTGGGAAGTGGGTACGACAGTGTCGAGTTTGCTAGTTGGATCTTAACTGAGAGACCAACATGTATAGCATATCTATAGCATATCAATCATGGACACAATAATGCAAGCACATAAGAGACATAGAGTTTACTTGGGGAAAACCATAAAGGTGAAAAACCCCAATAACTTCCTCAGAGATGGATATAGCAATGATACAACCCAAGCACAAGAGATAGACATCTCCTAATAGTAGCTTCTCCTCCTCCACAAGTGCGCCACTCTCGAAAGAGTGTGTGTGAGAATAGAATGATCAAATAGAGAGCCTCCCGGACTCTATTTATACTTGACTTGACTTGCCTAATAACCTTTACTAGGTCGACGTTAACTTAACCACATAACATAATGCTGAATGGGCCGACACCCAATAGGGTGGTCTAATAACCCTTTGACCCACATGGTCGACCCTCAATAGGGTGGTCTAATAACCCTTCGACCCACATGAATTATACAGGGCCGACCCCAACAAGGTGGTCTAATAACCCATCAAGTATAAGTTACAACACTTACAATATAAATGATGACACTTCCTTATAGAGGAATAATAACGTCTTTATAGGAATACAAGCACTTCCGTATAGAGGAATAATACATCTCTATAAGAGTACAATAAATATATATATGAAATACATTCCAAAGTTACATATAAATCAACACTCCCTCTTAACTAGGAGGGTATTTCTCGACACAGGTCTTCTTCTCTAGATCATCGTCACTGGATAATCGTCATTGAGTCATCATCATCATCACTGTTGTTGCTATCTCAATCAATCTCTGAATCTACTCGTCATAGGAAGTTCTTTTATAGAGCCAGTACTTTTTAATACTGGATGTAGGCCCACCACTTGTAGGTCTTCATCATCACTGGCCATACTGTGGAATCCTCAGGACTTATTACGTGTGTCACAAAACCTCGAAAGAGCATCCCCGGATGTTACGGGTACACAACTCCGACCTGTAGGATCTCCCAGGGCACAAATTACATGTGGTCACCACAAAACCTCACAAGAGCATCCCAGGATGTTACGGGTACACAACTCCAACCTATAGGATCTCCCAAGGCACAAATTACATGTGGTCATGGCAAAACCTCCGAAGAGCATCCCAGGATGTTACAGGTACACAAATCCGACCTGAAGGATCTCCCAGGGCACTATTATATGCCATAGGACAAAAGCTCGAAAGAGCATCCCAGGATGTTACAGGTACACAACTCTAACCTGGAGAATCTCCTAGGGTGCTATTATTTGTCTTCCTAGAGCAATGTCTCGAAAGAGCATCCCAGGCTATTATAGGTACACAACTCTGACCTATAGGATCTCCCATACATGCTCATCTATACAACCTGTTGCACAGCGACAGAGTATCAACCTGATACTCACCATACATCATCCTGATGTACACATGATCATCCTGATCATCGTCACTGCATCGTCCTGATGCATGTCATCTGGAGCAACATCCTAAAGCTCATCAACCACGATCATCCTGATCATACAATGCATCTACCTGATGCATACCAAGTCTCTACCTGATACATATCATCATACATGATCCACCTGATCATACAATGTATCCTCCTGATATATACAAAGATAGATGATCCACCTGATCACACAATGTATCCTCCTGATACATACAAAGATACATGATCCACCTGATCACACAATGTATCTACCTGATACATATCAACATACATGATCTACCTGATCATACAAAGTATCCACCTGATACATATACAAATACATGGTCCAAGAATCCAACATGATGCATATACCAAATACATAAAAATGATCCAACTGATCATATCCAACATCCAACATGATGCATACATACATAAATGATCCAACTGATCATATCGAACATCCAACATGATGCATATACATAGAGCAGTAATTGGAGCATTGTCCTGATGCTCATCATCCATGATCCTCCTGGTCATCATAGCATCATCCTCTTTAGATCATCTCATCATCCACGAAGCACAGCCCAGATGCACATCATCCAACACTTACACCATTGACATGGGAGAACACATCTACCATCATTTGGGGAAGGCTCCAGCCCTTGCTTTTTTACCATGGGAGAACACATCTACCACCATGTGAAAAATGGCTTCAGCCTTACATCTACACCATGGGAGAACAAATCTACGACCATGTGAGAATGGCTCAACAATTACATCACGACCATGGGAGAACACATCAACCATGTCAGAAAAGCTCATGTGCATCTGCATATTTTGGACTCATCACTTCCCTTTGGAAGGAACCTCGATCTGAAGTGCACCAAGCCTCTCTCTGAAGTACTCAAAAATGCACTCTGTCCAACGGCTTGGTCAATACATCTGCAACCTGCTCATCCATCGCAACATACTCTGCTTTGGCTATACTTAGTGCTACGCAGGACTGCTTCTTGCTAAACCAAGAGATCACACCTGATCCCATACTGAAGCAGCACCCAGAAGTGCTCTTCCTATCTGCAACACTGCCCGCCCAATATGAATCAACATAACCCTGTAGGTTAAAATTTTGATTCGCATCATACTTGAGCCCATAATCAACTGCACCTTTCAGGTACCTCATAATATGCTTTACAGCAACGAGGTGAACACTCCTCGGATCCGTCAGGAATTGGCTCAATGTGTTCACCGCAAAGCAAATATATGGTCTCGTGTTCGTCAGGTACATCAAAGACCCAATCATCTAATGATACATAGTGATATCAACTGGCTCAGATGAATCATCACACAGAAGCATCAGGTTTGAAGCCATAGGTGTGGCCATGGCCTTGCATTCCATCATCCCGAACCTCTTCAGGATCTCTACTGCATACTTCCCTTGTCCAAGGAATATTCCATCTGCACTCTGCCACACCTCCATACCCTATAGTGCATCATCGACAAGTTCTTTATGTCGAACTCAGCAGCAAGCTTTCGCTACGTGTCGGCAATCAATCTATCTTCACCTGTCATAAATAGGTCATCCATATACAAAAGTAGTATCACTGGATTGCCTTCCTCAACCTTGTAGTAAAGGTTGGAATCCACTTTACTCTTAGTAAAGCCCAAACTGGATAGAAAGATGTCTATCCTTCTATACCAAGTTCTACACATATAACCTCCCTGTCATGTGTCTCATAACCAAGTGGCTACTCCACATACACTTCTTCTTCAACTACACCATTCAAGAAAGCTATCTTGAAATCCATTTGGTGTATCTTCCATTTCATCACTGCAGCCAGAGCAAGTATGGATCTAATGGAAGTGTATCTCGCTATAGGAGCAAAAGTCTCTATGCTACCACCTGTAGCATGCTTGATCTTGTAGATCCTCTTGGAAGTCACTACAGACTCCCCTTCAGGTCTTGGGACTGCATCCCAAACATCTTCATGATTGACTGGTACTCCTCGAACATGGCATTCTTCCCAGATCTTGGGAACTTCAATATCTTCGATATTTTCAATAGATAACTTTGTTGCTAAACAAATGTTGTAGTCCTTTTGTAGGTGATGGTATACGATCTTTCCTACACAAGAAGTTAAATTGCATGATTAGAAAACATCTCATAGTTTTCAGAACAAATTCTTACACATAAAGAAATATGTCATACAATCATGCAATTATCTTAGCCAATGATTCAATACAACATTTATCCATATCCTGTAACTTTCTAGATGCCTTCCAATCTCTACCAGAACATTGTTAAGAGTGTGCACTACTCCCAACATGTCAGCAAAGAGGTTTCATTCTAGATAAGTAGCAATGGAATGTTGTACATTGCCATAGGCCACTTACCCATCACATGCATATTAGTAGTATATTGTTCATTAATGCAACTATTCTAATATGCATAATACACAACCTAATTCTAGGGACATTAGTATATACATCATTGAATAGTATTATTTAAACAATCAAATATGCAGGAAATGGTAATTCAAATACTTATATTTGTTTGGTTGTTGGGTGGACTCCCACTGAATCTTTGCAACTCCATTCTGATGTGGATTGTGAGAAGTGGTCGACTCCCTCTGAATATCTGCATTCTTGTAGAAACTACTGGAGTGTGCTCCCTCTTGATCTTTACTTCCTGGATTACCTGTCCTTGAACTTATATCCATCCTCGATCACTATGCATTCTTACAAGTATCATTATTGTGATATCCTCGAGATCTCATACATAATCATACATTTATTAGTATATTCTCAATACTATCAAAACACAATCATCTTAAGAATGTATAGTCATGATCATTTCAAACAGTAAGCATTAGTATTCAAGGACTCTTATGGTTAGTTATATCATAAATTAAGGTAAGAAACATAATATGCATAAACCCTTGATTACTTACATTTCTAACTTCATCAATAATCGTTATCAACCATACAACAGTATAAGATCCTAACACAATGTAGGATTCTAACTTGATAGGAAAAAAATACCTGGATTAGCATGGTAGCGAATTATGTCTGACACACCTGCATAATGTCTTCTTGTTCTCTTCAATGACTTGAGCTAGTAACCTGCATATCTCAAACAAATCTCGAAACTTAACTGGATAAGTCATACCTATTGAGATTACTTGTAATATTCTTATGTAAGGCCTTAGCCTCATCTCCCTCTGAAACAGGAACTTATTCACTTATGCAGGTGACCAATCCATTCTCTTTTAGGATTAACCCAATCCACTTGATTTGTAGGAAATGGATCTAGAGTTGGATTAGGGTTTGCCAAAGAAACCCTAAAAATTCAAACTTTGAATTTCAAACTTCCGAAAGGATATAAATATGCACCTTGATGAGATGATCAAGCTGGTATACTCATAATTTGAAAACTGTAAAGTTTCACCCCTCAAATTTGCCTTTGAAACTTCCCGATTCACTAGACATGACCCTGAAGTAGGGTTTGATAAAGCCCACCCTTCTGCCCAATAAAAAGGTTCGATCCAAAGCCCTAAGCTTCTAGTTTTCTGAGGAGCTTCCAGCTGTGGTCACAGATTTCAAAAATTCCCATTTTTGCAGAAGCCCTAATTTTCCACTTTTCGATCAAAGTCCCGAACTAGGGTCTGATCATGCCCGGCCTTCTGCCCAACCAAAAATTCTGATCTTGGTCTCTAAATTTTGATTTTGATGAGTAGCATTCAGCCATAGTCTCTGATTACAAAAATTCCAACTTTCTCTGAAACCCTAAATTCTGGAACCCATGAATGAAGGTGCTCAAAATTAATTATGTTTTGATAGAAATATGTACCTAATTGTTTCTGGTGTAAATCCAAACTTTTCGATCCACTGGGTCTAAAATATTTTCCTATGATAGCTCGACCTGTCATCTTTCCAACCCCATAGGTTTGACCTCAAATGGATTCTCTGAGAGAGAGTTATTCCAAGTGTCGCAACGTGACCTGTTTATGGGATAAAACAGGAGAGCGAACTTGTACGGAGCACCACGTGTCACTGGTTCAGTTTAGGCCTCTGAAAATGTTACTTGTGAAAGTACAGTCTGTGCAATACCTGTCACATTTTACGAAATTTCATTTGGAGCTTACTAGCCCAAGTTATGACCTTTTTTCCAAGGTCACCTCTTTATGAATGATATTTGGAAGAGGCAGAAACCCTATATTGTACAGATCATAAATCACAGAGTACAATGAATTAGAGGTTTTCCTTTGGACACAAGGTACATGGGGATCTTATCTATGCCATGTATGATTTTCAGACCTTGAAACGACGCCAAAATGTATTTATAGAGAAATTTCTACGATAACTGGTTTTTTCTATATCAAGCCCTAGCATCGTAAGTGCAATAAGTGTCATACATGCCATACCATGCCTTCTTTTAGGCTAGCTCTGATACCATGTTAGATTTTCAGAATTTAATTCAATCGGATCTAGGATCTTAACTGAAAGAACAACATGTACAGCATATCTACAGCATATCAATCATTGACACAATAATGCAAGCACATAAGAGACACAGAGTTTACTTGGGGAAAACCATAAAGGTGAAAAACCCCAATAAATTCCTTAGAGATAGATAGAGCAATGATTCAACCCAAGCACAAGAGATAGACATATCCTAGCAGCAACTTCTCCTCCTCCACAAGTGCACCACTCTGCAAAGAGTGTGTGTGAGAATAGAATGATCAAATAGAGTGCCTCCCACACTCTATTTATACTTGACTTGACTTGCCTATTAACCTTTACTAGGTCGGCCTTAACTTAACCACATAACATAATGCTGACTGGGCCGACACCCAATAGGTTGGTCCAATAACCCTTTGACCCACATGGCCGACCCCCAATAGGGTGTTCTAATAACCTTTCGAACCACATGACTTATACAGGGCCAACCACAACAAGGTGGTCTAATAACCCATCAAGTATAAGTTACGACACTTACAATATAAATGATGACACTTCTGTATAGAGGAATAATAACATCTCTATAGGAATACAAACACTTCCGTATAGAGGAATAATACATCTCTATAGGAGTACAATAAATATATATATGAACTACATTTCGAAGTTACATATACATGAACAATTTGTGCTAAGATTGCCGAAGACTCAGAAAGGGAGCGTCTCAATCTTTGTTGTAGTCCACAGATTTTTGAAAATGACACACTTTATTCCATGTAAGAAGACAAGTGGTGCCACAAGTATTGTTGTTCTATTCTTCAAGGAGATAGTCAGATTGCATGGGTTGTTTAAGAGCATCACATAGGACAGAGATACCAAGTTTATGGGACATTTCTGGAGAACCCTATGGAAGAAACTGGACAACAAGTTACAGTTTAGCTCGACATATCATCTGCAGATAGATGGACAGACCGAGGTGGTGAATAGAAGTTTGGGAAACCTTCTGAGATGTTTGACAGCCGACAGACCCAAGCTTTGGGAAAATGTGTTGGTGCAAGCAGAGTTTGCATACAACAATTCTGTGAATTGGTCGACTAGTTTGAGCCCATTCCAGATTGTTCAGGGAAAAATCCCACATGGAGTGGTGGATTTGGTCGAGTTACTGACAAAAATTAGGAAAAGCATGGATGTAGAATCATTTACAGAGAATATGAAAGAAGTGCATGAAGATGTGCGAAATTGCATAGAAAAGAGTTGTTAAAATTCAATATGCTAAGACAGAAAATAGCAGCATTACATTCCATTTCACAATAATGGCATATACAGGATCACTGAAGAAACAACAAGCACAGCATAAACACAAGAGACACAGATTTATCCTGGGAAAACCTCATGGGGTAGAAAACCCAGCAAAGCTTCCTCAATATAGATGACCAGCAAAATACAAAGATGCAAACCAAAGACATGATATCCTCCTCCACCATAGCAGACCTCTCCTCCACAAGTGCACTACTCTCAAGTGAGTGAGTGTGTGTTAAATGAGGAATACACCTCCTCTATTTATACACTACTCTGACTTGTCTTTTACACAAGTCATGTAGGCTCGTATTTAACCATTGGGTTAAATACCCCATTACAACTAACTGGGCCGACCCCTCTAGGGTGGTCTAATAACCCCTTGAACCACATAACACATACAGGGCCGACCCCCACTAGGGAAGTCTAATAACCCAAGTTACCACATTTCGACGGAGGAATAAACATCTCCGGATATACAATAAGATCTTCACGGAGGAATGAAACATCTCCGGAATAATAAAGTACAAATATAATATTCTTTGAAGTTACAATATTTCAACACTCCCCCTTAACGAGAAGGATATTATAATAGCATCTGCACAAGCAAGGAGTCATCAAAATCATACATGATACATCTATAAATCATTGGAAGCTTTCTCAACATCATCAGTAACTCAAGCAGTTACATCTTCAATACTGGAACATCAACATCTTCAGTACTGAGTCTTTATCTTCTGCAGCACTCAAACAGCTACAGCAACATCAACATCTGGATCCTTAAGATCATCAGCATCGTCATCACACGATCATCAGCATCGTCATCACACGATCATCAACATCGTCATCTAGATCATCACGATTAGCAACATCGTCATAGAGATCATCACGATCAACATCATCGTCATCTAGATCATCACGATCAGTAGCATCGTCATCTAGATCATCACGATCAACATCATCGTCATCTAGATCATCACGATCAGCAGCATCATCATCTAGATCATCACGATCATCAGCATCATCATCAGATGATCATCAACATCATCATCTAGATCATCACGATCAGCAGCATCATCATCTAGATCATCACGATCAACAACATCATCAATACAAGTATAAATATCATTTAATACAAGTATCCTCATCAATACAAGTATACATATTGTCATAACCCGAAATTTCCGAAAAATTTAAAAAAAAATTTATTTACAACAATAAATGTTAACTAGATAGTATTTCTGATTTTGTTTTTTAAGTTAACTAACTAACATAATCTGTTGAAGACTCTGTCTTATTAGAACTTTGATTTTGGTGATTGTAATTAATGACTGTTTTGTTTTGAACCGCAAGGGAAGAGCTGGTCGTAGTTGACTGGCTTACTTAGCTTACGAGCTAATGCATATGTCGTCTTTTGTTTCTCAGGTGTGCCAGCGAAGTAAGGATCACCGTTGGTTGAACTTGGTGAGCATCAATATTCCCTGTACTTACAACTTAAAAGATCGTCAAGATATTTCTTATGCAGATAGTATCCACATGTTCTGCGATAGATTATACTGTTCAGTTATAATTATTGTTTTTATAAATATTATGTTATGTTACTGCTGTAACTAGCGATGGAACAATTGTTTGTATCATAAATTATCATCTGCGTAAGGCGACTTAGCCTCAAGTGACCTATTGTCATTTTAAATACCGGTGATTACTGTTTTGTTCACGTACTGATATTGCGAGTTGAGAAGGTGACGCTTCTAGCGTTGTTTCAACTTATACTCCTATGCATCGAAGTCCAATGTCTACTTAGAGTTTAACATATGTTACCTGACTGCGTCTTGATTTTTTTACTACCCTTACAATGTGAACCTGTAGATGATACTCTATTTCAACACATCAATAATAGAGGTTTATTATTCAAATTATTACTGTTATCATTAGTATTGGTAGCAATTCCGACGAGTGTGTATGATAGTAATTGTGTATAATGTCGGGTAGACTTGGTAACAATTCCAGGGTTAAATATCAAGGTATTTTATTTAAGGTTAACTACCTTATTACTTAAATGGTCATGAGAATGTAGCATGCTCATAGCATTAGTCTATGATTTGGTTTTAATATATATATATATCATAAATTGATTGTGCAAAAATCTTGATATTCCCATACGTTGGCAAGCTTTGTACTCTATATAGTGTTTAGGTTGTATTGCTCATAAACTTATGGTTTAAATTGACTATATCTCTTTTATATCGTTGTAGTGATTATGCATTCCAAATGCTTGGAAATCTCGATGATTCATTTGCAAGGCATGCACTTTGTGCCAAATGATTATATATATCATTGTTATCTTGTATGTTGACTTACATATGTAATGATTTGGGAAAATCGGTGTATAATGATTTGGTTGGCAATGGAACTATAGGGTCTCGACCCATGCTACGTTGATTTATTTGGATGCTACGTGGTTCACTCTCCTCCATGCAATTTGTGATATATAAGCGGATTTTGTAAACCCTACAGATTATTGTAGTCGCCTTCGGGCTCGGGTCCTAAGGATGAAACCCTCCCTGTATGAGTTTCGTATTGAAGCCCTGTAACAATATGCAGAGTGTGATGGTTATGGCCTCGGGGTTCCATTCTGTAGCAAGATAAGTCTTTGGCTCTGGTCATGGCGTTTGCTATGGTTTTCATTGTATCGTGGTCTTGTTGTTCCTTCTTTGTTTAAGTCTCTGCTGTTTACAAACCTTTACTGTACTGGTGCGGATATGAGATAGAGTTTCTCTATCGTCCTTAATGTTGTGAGAGGGTTGAAGCATTGGTTTTTGGGTGTGCTTATTGACGGGTTCAAATCCAGTGTAAGGGTTTCGACTGCAAGGATTTTCTGTCACAGCCGTCATTTGAAAAATTATGAGGGCACGCTTTACTCCTTCAACCGACGAGGGTTCGGGGTTTCATTGCCTGCTTCCACCGGTGGCTTCCAGATTATCCACGGCTACAAATGCTCAGGTAATGAACAGCATTACTTTCATGATTTCTGTTTTTATAAGCAAGTGTAAGTTTCATATTATTTAAACTCTCGGCAATGAATGTATATTAATCATCCCTCTGCAATGAATGTGCAGGTCTCACGGCTTTGAAGGTTTACAGGGTTCTATCTTCAACGCTCTCATCCGGGTAAGCCTGGTTATCCACGGCTGTCTCTTCCCTTGCTGGTTTAAGTGGTTAGAGTCGTGTCAAGGAGGAGACTCCTGTGTAGTGAGGTCGGTTGACGACTTGATGTTTATGGTTACAGTCATATGTATGGAGTTGTTTTGTTTAAATTGAAAAGGGTTTTGAAACCCTGTTATGTGTATGGAGAGCCATTCATGGCCATGACTACATGAGGCCAGGTTTTCGGCTATGGTTCCTATAATGGCTAGCATAGGATTCAAACCTTGCGGTATAAGATTTATATTGTTAATATATTACTGGCCTGATATAGCCGTGTTTCATCTTCGTGTCTTGTTATAATATTACAATGCGTTTAAATGTAAAGATATCTGGGTTATTCGATACCTGCAATGTATGATGGCTCTGTTTTAAGAAACCCTACCATTTTCCTTCTGCGTTTTATTTTGATTTGAAGTGTTGAATAAAGATAGTGGATGTTTCTCGACTGTGTCTGCAATAGTTGAACACATAGGGTTATTCTGGTGAATTTGGGGGGTTTTGTTTCATGTTCAAAGCATACGTAGGGTATTGTGAACTCGATAGCGACTGGGTATGAATTATAATAATATTTGTTTTGATTCTTGTACAGTTGTTAAATGAAACTGTAGGTTGAATAATATATACACATAGAAATATGTGTAAACTTACTGTAGGTTATCACTGCCATATAAGGCATTCTTTTCATTTGTTTTTCAGTCTGTCGATGGGATATTATAAGGCTACGGCCAAGTAGGGTTTGGGAACTACTCCAAGGGAGATATTTGTACTGAATAATATTAATACTGTGTATAATTTAAGATGGTTTGTAATCAGCCAATGATGACTGTGTTAGTCGACAGTTTTTCTGTTGTATTAATATGTTTGTATTATTTAAAAACCACTCTGTTATTTCTATTATATTGACATGGCTACTGTATTCTAAGACTAGATAGCAAGCAAATAAAAATCTACAGTTACTAGTGTCTGTGTTTGACTACTGTGTAAATGTTTAAGATTTTGTGAAAACTTGTAACAATGAAATATTGTTACAGTCACCTTTTTATTAATCGATAACTGTCAGACATGTTCTGAGTATAAATAATATATTAAATGAGTTTCGTTTATCTATTAACCTGATATAGGAAAGACTTGTAACTTAAAGTTTACTAAAATATACAATACATATATATATACAGATAGGTTATTCTGATAGGAATTATCTCAAAATAAACACTAAGATTTGTCTAGATTTGTTCTTATGATTGTTTAATAGTTATAAATCTGGATTATCTATTATCCAATATTTCTGTCTATTATTAAACTAATAACAGGAATTCTAGCATATGCATAAACACAGTATTTATTAATTGTAGCAGTGACAAATAGGTTCTGTATAAAATAATATACTCTATTTAAATAAAAACAGGAAAACTTCTAAAACATCTGCATTCTGAAATTTATACAAAAGGAAAGTACAGATAATGATTTCCTGAAGTTGAACACAATCAATACATAGTTGTACTAGTTTATCTCATAGAAAAATAATTTAAACCAATCAACAGGGAGAGTGACAGAACCTGTAGATGGTAGACAATAACAGCAATGGGAGGCTGTTCCTCCCTACCAATTCCTGGAGAGTGCCCAGACAGCACTTCTCAGGACCCCCGAGCTTGCTCTGGTCTAACTGGCTGGAATCTAAGTACGGCCAATAATTCCCTCAGCCAAAACAGCTATACTGGAACCAAGTTACTGCAACTTCCTGCTCAAAACACTTCCTTACTGTTTTCCCACTTCCTCAATGGGACTACTGAATAGCATTCATCTGAATGTATTCTCCCTCTAGAACAATTGCTGAACCCCCAGCTCAGTTCATTGAGTAGTATTTAAAAGATTGCCTAGGTCTTAGTTGGGCTAACTGTCATTAATGAGCCACCTGCTCAGATTCCACTTTCTTGGGGAATCATGACCCCAAAATATAGGGAAGTTGCCACCTGCAACTCAGGAAGTGTTTGAGGATGCTGCCACTTGTCTTTTGTCCTTCCACCTAATTCCATCCACCAGTTAGACCAGTAACCTCTTTTAACAGCTCTCCCATGCTGTTGTCTCCATAATTTATTTATTAATAATAATTATTCAGATTTTACATTCCATTTCTGGAGACTCTGCTGAGTCATCCCTTCCTACTTAGCATTAAATTTAACATAATGTTCTCAGGAATATTAAAAATAATTACATTATTTTAATAAAATTGGGGTATGTGACATACACACCCCCTTAAAATGTAACATCGTCCTCGATGTTACTTTATTCTTCTTCTTCAGCTACCGGTTGGAATAGATGGGGATATGCTTCCCGCATCTTACTTTCCAGCTCCCAGGTAGATTCTTCAGGACTAAGGTGCTTCCATTGCACCTTCACTTGTCCAATTATCCGGTTCCGTAGAGTAATTTCCCTCCTCCCGAGGATACAATCCGGTTCTACCAGAACTTCCCCTTCTGGTTCTACCTGTACAATGTTCCAATCAATAACATGAGTAGCATCATGAACATACTTTTTTAAAACAGAGATATGAAAAACATTGTGTACTTTTAAATTTGGCGGTAATGCTAACTGATAAGCAACTTGACCAATTCTAGCTAAAATTTCAAATGGACCACAGTAACGTGGTGCTAATTTTGCACAACTTCCTAATCTTAGGGAGCTTTTCTTTGGTCTTACCTTGATGAACACATGTTCACCTACCTGGAACTCTTTAGGAGTTCTTTTCAAGTCTGCTTGACTCTTTTGCCGATCCTGGGCAATCTTCAAGTTGCCCTGCACTTGTTTCACAATCTGTTCCATTTCTTTCAATAAATCAGGTCCTAACACTAATCTATCTACTGGATTACTCCAGGAGATAGGAGTGTTGCATTTTCGTCCATACAAAACCTCAAAAGGACTAAACTTAGCTGATGATTGATAGCTGTTATTGTATGCAAATTCAGCTAAGTGTAAATAATCCTCCCACTTACCTGGTTGATCTTTAACATACATCCTTAACAGATCTTCTAATATTTGATTAACTCGTTCTGTTTGTCCGTCCGTCTGAGGATGGAAAGAGGTGCTGAAATTCAAAGTGGTGTTTAATCCTTTGAACAAGGATCTCCAAAAATTTCCTGTGAATTTAGGATCCCTGTCTGATATAATGACTTTTGGAATACCGTGTAACCGAAAAATCTGTTTTAGAAAGATATCTGCTATGTTTGCAGCCTTGTATGTGGTTTTAACAGGAATAAAATGTGCTGATTTACTTAATTTGTCTACCACTACCATAATTGAATCATTCTGATGTTGGTTTTTGGGTAAACCCGTAATGAAATCCAGGCTGATTATTTCCCATTTCCAGCTAGGAATAGGTAAAGGTTGCAGCAATCCAGCTGGATGTTGATGTTCTGTTTTTACTTGTTGGCAGTCCAAACACTTAGCTAAATATTCAGCAGTTTCAGATTTCATGTTAGGCCAAAAATATTCTTTTCTCAGCATAGTGATAGTCTTTTGATAGCCAGGATGCCCGGAGTAAGGGGTTTTATGTATTTCGTCTAAAATTAACAGCTTAACTGTAGGTGCATTAGGGATATACAGCCTGTCCTTAAACAGCAAAAATCCGTTTTCGTTTAAGCTATACCCTTTTATCAAACTTTCTGTGGGCTGTTCCTTGGCTGTAATTTGTAAGTGTTGATAATTTTCATCTAATTTTATCCCTTCAGCCAGCTGTTTATTTAAATCAGAGGTATAAGTGCTGCTAGCTGATATAAAATTCAGTTTTGCATTCCTGCTCAAGGCATCAGCCACCTTATTTTCCTTCCCTTTTATGTGTTGGATTTCAAAATCGTACTCACTTAGGAATGCCAGCCATCTGGCTTGTCTTGCATTTAGATTTGGCTGGTCTAAAAGGTATTTCAGACCTTTATTATCTGTTAGTAAGGTAAATTTTCTGCCTATTAGGTGGTGTCGCCACATCTTTAAAGCATGAATTACAGCAGCTAATTCTAGGTCATAAGTGGCATAATTCTTTTCATGGATTTTCAGCTTCCTAGATTCGTAGGCAATGACATGTCCTTCTTGAGTCAGCACTCCGCCTAAACCATCATTACAAGCGTCGGTGCAAACTATGAAGTCTTTATTTGGGTCCGCTATTCTAAGAATAGGTGCAGTTGTCAATAAGGTCTTAAGTTTCTTGAAACTTTCTTCACATTTCGCATTCCAATCAAACTTCTTTCCTTTCTTCTGCAAAGAAGTGATTGGATTGGCTATTTTTGAAAAGCCTTCAATAAACCTCCGGTAGTAACCGGTAATTCCCATGAAAGATCTAACGTCCGTCACATCTTTAGGTACTGGCCATTCTTCAATCGCCCGAATCTTTTCGGGATCTACTGAAATCCCTTCCTTAGTGACTACATGTCCTAAGTACTGGATTTCATCTTTGAAGAAGTCACATTTACTAAATTTCGCAAAAAGTTGTTGTTCTCTCAGTTCTTGTAAAACGATATGTAAGTGTTCCTTATGCTCCTCCTCGCTCTTAGAATAGACTAAAATGTCGTCGATAAATACAACAACAAATTTATCTAAGTACTTGTGCATTATGTTGTTCATTAAGCACATGAAAACAGTTGGGGCATTCGTAAGTCCAAAGGGCATTACGACAAATTCGTAATGTCCGTATCTTGTTCTAAAGGCTGTTTTGAAAATATCTTCTTCTTTAATTCTTACCTGATGATAACCCGATCTCAGATCGATCTTAGAGAATACCGTAGCGCCACGTAGTTGATCAAACAGATCATCAATACGAGGTAACGGATACCTATTTTTGATCGTCATCTTGTTTAGTTGACGATAATCTATGCAAAGTCGCATAGTTCCGTCCTTCTTTTTAACGAAAATTACTGGTGCTCCCCAAGGGGATACGCTGGGTCGGATATAGTTCTTATCTATTAACTCCTTCAACTGAGTTTTCAACTCGTTAAGCTCCAAAATATTCATACGGTACGGGGCTTTTGAACTGGGAACAGCACCTGGTACCAGCTCAATGGTAAAGTCAAGCTCTCTCTTGGGAGGCAATTCTGGGATTTCCTCGGGAAAAACGTCAATAAATTCATTGACGACAGGAATGTTCTCTACTGTTTTCTGGTTGTTCTCAGATTTATCGGTCTCGTCTGTAATAGTTACAGCATAGGTCTTGCACCCTTTCCTGACTGCTCTTTTAAGTTGTAACGCAGAAATCTGCCTAACTACTGTTTTCCTAGGGATACCTCTAACAGTTACTGGCTGTCCACTACTGTTTATACATCTAAAAGTTTTGTCAAAACAGTTTAAAACGACCCTATGTTGTTCCAACCAGTCCATTCCGATAAGTATGTCATAAGAGCCAAGTGGTAAAATGTTCAGTTTAACTGTAGTTCTAAAATCAGTCATGTTTAAGATGCATTCTTTTACATAGCAGTTTACTTTCTTCTTAGCCCCAGTAGCTAATTGTACAGACCAAGAATTATCAAACCTTTCAACAGTCAAATTACATTTTTCTACCATTTGAGGTGAAATATAACTAAGACTAGCACCTGGATCTATTAATATAGTAACTGGGGTTTTGTTAATCATACCTCCTACTTCCACCATGGAAGTTTGATAGTCAGCCTGACGATTTTCCAACGCTGCATTTATTCTGGGCATAGTTCCTGCAAAATCTCCAACCGTCATTTCGTCTTGAACAGTATGAATATTGTTGACTTGTTTCTTTCTGTTTGGGCAGACTGAAGCATAATGTGGCCCATTACACTCCCAGCACTTGACAGGTTCTTTTCGCTCAAAATTTTTGGTGTAGTTTCCATGGTTATTAGGAATCTCTTTGCTGTTTTTGTAATTGTTTGAATGGCTAACAGCTCCATTTTTGTTTCCTTGGAAACTTTTACTGTTAAAGTGGTTCCCGTTTTTGCCATTCTTGAAACTTTTATGGGGAACAAATTCCTTTTTCTTGTACTCGATCAGATTGCTGTTCTTTTTAGCTTTCCAGCTGGCTATTCCCTCTTTCTTTTTATTCTGTTCGTAACAGAAATTTGCCTTGCGCATAGCTTCTTCCAGTGTTTTGGGGTTGTCATATTCAATTCTGTCCTTGATATGATAGGGCAGGCAACTAAGAAACCGCTGTATTTTTGGTTTCTCTTCGACAAAATACGGTACATAACGCAACAGACTTAAAAATTTACTGTTTAAGTCCTTCATCGTCATAGATCCGAGTTTTAGTTCATAAAATTCTTTAGCCCTTTCTTCATAATATTGCTCGGACAGGAATTTCTTCTTGAAATACCTTTTAAAGGTACTCCAATTAACTTCTCTTTCTTTGATCCCTTTGACCCTTTTCAGGTCTTGCCACCATATATCCGCCTTTCCCGAGAGGTTGTAGATGGCCATTCTTGCCTTTAGCTGATTTGAGTAGTTATAGATCTGAAAATACTTTCTCATCCCGGATAACCAGGATTCGGCCTCTTCTCCAGTTTCAGCTTCTCCATTGAAAGTTGGGGGTTTTATCTTCTTAAACTCCCCGGAAATCTCCTCATAAGGCCTGTACTTTTTCCTTCGGTTGTGCAGCTCAGCTTCACTGCTGTCACTGCTAGTGTGATAACTGGGTTGTCCCTTTCTTTCTTCAGATGAGGAACTGCTGTCAGATTTAGTTGGTTTTGTCCTTTTTGACCCTCTTGGATGACTAACTTCTTCTGAGTCAGCTGGTTTGCTCCTTCCTTCAGTCTGAAATTTTTCTATCAATAACTGATTTAGCTGTTCCTGAGTCTTTAGAATTCTTTCATTATCCCTCTTAACTGTTTCCATTTCTGTCTTTAATCCTCTTATGGTCTGCATCAGCTCAGTGGTGTGAGCAGTTTCTTCTCCCGTCTCAAGTTCTTTTGACATCTGTCTTGTCTCAACATTGGGAGATTCCTCCTCAGCATATTCTCCCAGTTTTTCCATACCTGTCTGTAAAATTCAGAAAAGAAAAATTTCTGTTCTGTAGATGAAACCGAAATATATATTAGTATTTTATAAATAAAACAAAATCTTCTTTTATGAT
Organism: Larix kaempferi; assembly: GCA_027924585.1. NCBI lineage: Eukaryota > Viridiplantae > Streptophyta > Pinopsida > Pinales > Pinaceae > Larix > Larix kaempferi. The sequence continues at coordinate 19,447,529 of BSBM01001048.1, forward strand.
CATTGTTTGCGGAAGTTTAGTGGAGTCACATCCAGGCCTAGTGTCTGAAACTGAGCTCTGATACCACATGTCATAACCCGAAATTTCTGAAAAATTTTAAAAAAAATTTATTTACAACAATAAATGTTAACTAGATAGTATTTCTGATTTTGTTTTTTAAGTTAACTAACTAACATAATCTGTTGAAGACTCTGTCTTATTAAAACTTTGATTTTGGTGATTGTAATTAATGACTGTTTTGTTTTGAACCGCAAGGGAAGAGCTAGTCGTAGTTGACTGGCTTACTTAGCTTACGAGCTAATGCATATGTCGTCTTTTGTTTCTCAGGTGTGCCAGCGAAGTAAGGATCACCGTTGGTTGAACTTGGTGAGCATCAATATTCCCTGTACTTACAACTTAAAAGATCGTCAAGATATTTCTTATGCAGATAGTATCCACATGTTCTGCGATAGATTATACTGTTCAGTTATAATTATTGTTTTTATAAATATTATGTTATGTTACTGCTGTAACTAGCGATGGAACAATTGTTTGTATCATAAATTATCATCTGCGTAAGGCGACTTAGCCTCAAGTGACCTATTGTCATTTTAAATACCGGTGATTACTGTTTTGTTCACGTACTGATATTGCGAGTTGAGAAGGTGACGCTTCTAGCGTTGTTTCAACTTATACTCCTATGCATCGAAGTCCAATGTCTACTTAGAGTTTAACATATGTTACCTGACTGCGTCTTGATTTTTTTACTACCCTTACAATGTGAACCTGTAGATGATACTCTATTTCAACACATCAATAATAGAGGTTTATTATTCAAATTATTACTGTTATCATTAGTATTGGTAGCAATTCCGACGAGTGTGTATGATAGTAATTGTGTATAATGTCGGGTAGACTTGGTAACAATTCCAGGGTTAAATATCAAGGTATTTTATTTAAGGTTAACTACCTTATTACTTAAATGGTCATGAGAATGTAGCATGCTCATAGCATTAGTCTATGATTTGGTTTTAATATATATATATATCATAAATTGATTGTGCAAAAATCTTGATATTCCCATACGTTGGCAAGCTTTGTACTCTATATAGTGTTTAGGTTGTATTGCTCATAAACTTATGGTTTAAATTGACTATATCTCTTTTATATCGTTGTAGTGATTATGCATTCCAAATGCTTGGAAATCTCGATGATTCATTTGCAAGGCATGCACTTTGTGCCAAATGATTATATATATCATTGTTATCTTGTATGTTGACTTACATATGTAATGATTTGGGAAAATCGGTGTATAATGATTTGGTTGGCAATGGAACTATAGGGTCTCGACCCATGCTACGTTGATTTATTTGGATGCTACGTGGTTCACTCTCCTCCATGCAATTTGTGATATATAAGCGGATTTTGTAAACCCTACAGATTATTGTAGTCGCCTTCGGGCTCGGGTCCTAAGGATGAAACCCTCCCTGTATGAGTTTCGTATTGAAGCCCTGTAACAATATGCAGAGTGTGATGGTTATGGCCTCGGGGTTCCATTCTGTAGCAAGATAAGTCTTCGGCTCTGGTCATGGCGTTTGCTATGGTTTTCATTGTATCGTGGTCTTGTTGTTCCTTCTTTGTTTAAGTCTCTGCTGTTTACAAACCTTTACTGTACTGGTGCGGATATGAGATAGAGTTTCTCTATCGTCCTTAATGTTGTGAGAGGGTTGAAGCATTGGTTTTTGGGTGTGCTTATTGACGGGTTCAAATCCAGTGTAAGGGTTTCGACTGCAAGGATTTTCTGTCACGGCCGTCATTTGAAAAATTATGAGGGCACGCTTTACTCCTTTAACCGACGAGGGTTCGGGGTTTCATTGCCTGCTTCCACCGGTGGCTTCCAGATTATCCACGGCTACAAATGTTCAGGTAATGAACAGCATTACTTTCATGATTTCTGTTTTTATAAGCAAGTGTAAGTTTCATATTATTTAAACTCTTGGCAATGAATGTATATTAATCATCCCTCTGCAATGAATGTGCAGGTCTCACGGCTTTGAAGGTTTACAGGGTTCTATCTTCAACGCTCTCATCCGGGTAAGCCTGGTTATCCACGGCTGTCTCTTCCCTTGCTGGTTTAAGTGGTTAGAGTCGTGTCAAGGAGGAGACTCCTGTGTAGTGAGGTCGGTTGACGACTTGATGTTTATGGTTACAGTCATATGTATGGAGTTGTTTTGTTTAAATTGAAAAGGGTTTTGAAACCCTGTTATGTGTATGGAGAGCCATTCATGGCCATGACTACATGAGGCCAGGTTTTCGGCTATGGTTCCTATAATGGCTAGCATAGGATTCAAACCTTGCGGTATAAGATTTATATTGTTAATATATTACTGGCCTGATATAGCCGTGTTTCATCTTCGTGTCTTGTTATAATATTACAATGCGTTTAAATGTAAAGATATCTGGGTTATTCGATACCTGCAATGTATGATGGCTCTGTTTTAAGAAACCCTACCATTTTCCTTCTGCGTTTTATTTTGATTTGAAGTGTTGAATAAAGATAGTGGATGTTTCTCGACTGTGTCTGCAATAGTTGAACACATAGGGTTATTCTGGTGAATTTGGGGGGTTTTGTTTCATGTTCAAAGCATACGTAGGGTATTGTGAACTCGATAGCGACTGGGTATGAATTATAATAATATTTGTTTTGATTCTTGTACAGTTGTTAAATGAAACTGTAGGTTGAATAATATATACACATAGAAATATGTGTAAACTTACTGTAGGTTATCACTGCCATATAAGGCATTCTTTTCATTTGTTTTTCAGTCTGTCGATGGGATATTATAAGGCTACGGCCAAGTAGGGTTTGGGAACTACTCCAAGGGAGATATTTGTACTGAATAATATTAATACTGTGTATAATTTAAGATGGTTTGTAATCAGCCAATGATGACTGTGTTAGTCGACAGTTTTTCTGTTGTATTAATATGTTTGTATTATTTAAAAACCACTCTGTTATTTCTATTATATTGACATGGCTACTGTATTCTAAGACTAGATAGCAAGCAAATAAAAATCTACAGTTACTAGTGTCTGTGTTTGACTACTGTGTAAATGTTTAAGATTTTGTGAAAACTTGTAACAATGAAATATTGTTACAGTCACCTTTTTATTAATCGATAACTGTCAGACATGTTCTGAGTATAAATAATATATTAAATGAGTTTCGTTTATCTATTAACCTGATATAGGAAAGACTTGTAACTTAAAGTTTACTAAAATATACAATACATATATATATACAGATAGGTTATTCTGATAGGAATTATCTCAAAATAAACACTAAGATTTGTCTAGATTTGTTCTTATGATTGTTTAATAGTTATAAATCTGGATTATCTATTATCCAATATTTCTGTCTATTATTAAACTAATAACAGGAATTCTAGCATATGCATAAACACAGTATTTATTAACTGTAGCAGTGACAAATAGGTTCTGTATAAAATAATATACTCTATTTAAATAAAAACAGGAAAACTTCTAAAACATCTGCATTTTGAAATTTATACCAAAGGAAAGTACAGATAATGATTTCCTGAAGTTGAACACAATCAATACATAGTTGTACTAGTTTATCTCATAGAAAAATAATTTAAACCAATCAACAGGGAGAGTGACAGAACCTGTAGATGGTAGACAATAACAGCAATGGGAGGCTGTTCCTCCCTACCAATTCCTGGAGAGTGCCCAGACAGCACTTCTCAGGACCCCCGAGCTTGCTCTGGTCTAACTGGCTGGAATCTAAGTACGGCCAATAATTCCCTCAGCCAAAACAGCTATACTGGAACCAAGTTACTGCAACTTCCTGCTCAAAACACTTCCTTACTGTTTTCCCCACTTCCTCAATGGGACTACTGAATAGCATTCATCTGAATGTATTCTCCCTCTAGAACAATTGCTGAACCCCCAGCTCAGTTCATTGAGTAGTATTTAAAAGATTGCCTAGGTCTTAGTTGGGCTAACTGTCATTAATGAGCCACCTGCTCAGATTCCACTTTCTTGGGGAATCATGACCCCAAAATATAGGGAAGTTGCCACCTGCAACTCAGGAAGTGTTTGAGGATGCTGCCACTTGTCTTTTGTCCTTCCACCTAATTCCATCCACCAGTTAGACCAGTAACCTCTTTTAACAGCTCTCCCATGCTGTTGTCTCCATAATTTATTTATTAATAATAATTATTCAGATTTTACATTCCATTTCTGGAGACTCTGCTGAGTCATCCCTTCCTACTTAGCATTAAATTTAACATAATGTTCTCAGGAATATTAAAAATAATTACATTATTTTAATAAAATTGGGGTATGTGACACATATCATCAATACAGGTATCCTCATCAATACAAGTATCCTAATCAATACAAGTATACATATCATCAATACAAGTATCCTCATCAATACAAGTATACATTATCAATACAAATATCCACACCAATACAAGTATACATCATCAATACAAGTATCCACACCGATACAAGTATACGCAATAGCAGCATACCCTGCAACACACATGATCCAATTACGGGATGATCAATCCCTCTCACTTTAGGACATAGGTCCAAGGATGATACAATCCTAATCTATTTACAGGATGATTAGTTCTTATCGCTTTAAGACACCTCACCATGTCTAGGGATGATGCAATCCCAATCAATTAACAGGATGATTAGTCCCTATCACTTTAAGACACCTCACCATGTCTAGGGATGATGCAATCCCAATCATGTAATAGGATGATTAGTCCTTATCACTTTAAGACATCTCACCATGTCTAGGGACGATGCAATCCCGACCACAGTGCTAGCCCTCTTTCATACTGGATGTGACCTAGATTAAATCTAGGATTTTATCACCTGTGAATGATCACCTGCTGCAGTCCAGGAGCGAACATTACATCATTATAGGACCTACGAATGATCACCTACTGCCACACTGAGCAGTCCAGGAGTGAACATTACATCATTCCAGCCAACCACAGAGCTAGTACTATTTCAACTGGGGTGTGACCTAGATCAAATCTAGGATTTACAACCTGTGAATGATCACCTGATGCTACACTGAGCAGTCTAGGAGTGAACATTACATCATTATAGGTTTCGTGAATGATCACCCACTGCTGAGCAGTCCAGGAGCACACATTACATCATTCACCAACATCTTTCTCGAAGACAAGAGTCTACGGATCACTTTAGGACTGAAGTCCACGGATGATACAATCCTCTTACTCTCAAAGACATCTGTCTGCGGATCACTTTAGGACTGAAGTCCATGGATGATACAATCCTCTCATCCACTAGGGACCACATTCTCGGAGACATATATCTACTGCTCTCTTTAGGACTAAAGTCCAAGGATGATCCAATCCTCACATGTCCACTAAGGACTTCATTCTCGAAGACATACGTCTACGGATCTCTTTAGGACTGAAGTCCAGGGATGATCCAATCCCCACATGTCCACTAAGGACTTCATTCTTGAAGACATATGTCTACGACTCAATTTAGGACTGAGGTCCAGGGATGATCCAATCCCCACATGTCCACTAAGGACTTCATTCTCGAAGACATACGTCTATGGCTCTCTTTAGGACTGAAGTCCAGGGATGATCCAATCCCCACATGTCCACTAAGGAATTCATTCTCAGAGACCATACATCTACAGATCCTTTTAGAACATGTGTTCAAGGATGATGCAATCCCCTCGTCAACTTAGACCTTGTCTAAGGAATGTTCACCAACCTCTCTATTGGCATCACCAATATAGGTATTCACATCATCGACCTCACTGTCGATGTGGGAAATCTCATCATAAGTCATCACATTACTCCCCCTTTCGAGGAGGGTCCTTCTCGAAAAACTTTACTTGAGGTAGAGGTTTGGTTAGTACATCAGTAACTTGTTACAAATTGGAACTTTAATTCCTTTCTGCACCATATCTTGGAACATTGGATTCTCTGCCATCTTGATACAACTCTGTTTGTCACATAGGATCATAGTTGGGTCTATCGCTAAGTCAAACAATCCAGAAGCCATACTGCTTCACAACTAGCAGAGCAACCAGCCATATATTCTGCTTGTGGTGAGAGCCACACTAGACTGCTTCCAGCTAAACCACGAGATCATGGCTGGTCCCAAACAATAACATCCTCTCGATGTGTTCTTCCTGTCTGATACTCTTTCTGCCCAATCAACATCTAAGTAGCCATCTGAAGTCATGATCTCCAAGATAGCATAGATCAAAGTCTATTGTATCCTTTAGGTGCCTCATCACATGCTTTGCAACTATCAGGTGAACACATCTAGTTTCCACTAGATACTAACTCAAGGTGTTCACAACAAAGCATATATCTAACCTAGTATATGTTAGATACATCAATGACCCAATAATTTGACTGTATAGAGTTATATCCACTAACTCTAATGAGTCATCCCCTAACAGCTTCAAGTTGGAATCCATAAGAGTGGCCATTCCAACACCTCAAGTCCTTTTAATATTTCTCGGCATACTTTCCCTGGTTGAGAAAGATTCCTTCTAATCCTTGCCATACTTCTAGACCTAGGAAGTAATGCATCAATATGAGATCTTTCATTTTCATTTCTACAACCATCTATCTATGCCATCTCTCGTCAGATGGGTCTACTGAAATAAGCCTCAACATCATTCAAACTCTATGGTGAGTTCCTTCTTGCATCCAGTTCATCTGTGTATAGAAACCATATTCAACCTTGTAGCAAAGGTTGTGATCCACATCACCCATGATGATCATTAAGCTCATCAATTGACTATTGATCATAAAGAACCTGATTCACACTTCTTCTTTAATTACACCATTAAGAGAACGGTCTTATCTAGCCAATTGGAGCAAACATCCCGTCATGATTATCTTCTTCTTTCTAAGAGAATCTTCTAGCCACGAGCCTTCTATATTTTGTTTGATTTGTAAGTATTCTTGTTGAACATCCATCACTTGTTCGGTGTTCATCATTCTTCATGACCTTTCCTACAAATCAAAATTAAGTATATGATTAGTAATGCTTCATAATCATGAAATCATGTTGACATGATAACCTATTATGCATACATATATCATTTACATAGTTATGCAACTATCTTGACCAATACTTTGGCACAACACTTTTCCATATCCTGTATGCATACAGTGGCTATCTAGATGCCTTCCATCTCTACCAGAACATACTATCGAGAGTGTGCACAGCTCTCAGCATGTCAGCAAAGAGGTTTCATTCTAGACAAGCAACAATGGAATGTTTGTCCAACTTATCAATCATATGCATATTAGTAGTATACTGTTAAATGCTCTATGAATGTTCACACTCAGCACGATATATTCTAGGAATACAAATATGCATACAAGAAATATCATTTACAACTCAAATACTTATCTTTAATGTTTGTGTGGTTGCCTCCCGCTTGATCTTCTATATGTATTTTGAACTTCTATTCATTATGTACCACTGTGCACGCTCAAGTGTGCACTCATGATCTCATACACAAACATACATTCATTAGTATATTCTCAACATTATCAAACATTCTAATTCTAAATAATCTTGAATATGTATAGTCATGATCATTAGTATTCAGGGTTTCAAGGAAGTTTTCTTTTACTCATGCATATTCTTGTTTGATCATAGTACTCTTCTGGTTAATTAAATCATCAAGATAAGAGACATAATATGCATAAACCCTTGATTACTAACTTTATTAATAAGTTTAACCAATCATACCAAGTATACTTATATAAGGGATCCTAACACAAGGTAAGATTCTAACTTGACATAGGAAAACATACCTGGATTAGTATACCTGCTTAGTTATGTACAACATACATAAACAATCTCTTCAATGATTTAGAGATCCTGAGCTAGAACCTGCATGTCTCATAGGTTAAGCATAATATAACAAAGTCATACATACCTCATAAGTAGAACAAATATTATGGATGAGTCTTTGTCTTCATGTTTTCATGGTCAGGGAACTTGATTTGTCTTTTGTGATGTACTTGTATCTTGTTAGCAGACAACATCAACCTCACACAACACCATAATGCATTAGTACAATCATATATCCCTAATCAATGAATGTCTTCAATCATTCACATGCATTCATACTATTACTAGGGTGATAAGACAATTCTCACATTAATCAAGATTGTGCTAATAAATAATATGAAGACAAACACATTATGAACTTAATCAAGAATCAGATTTCAAGACATACCTGAACCTCCTTAAGTCATACCTATTGAGAATTCTTGTAGTCTTCTTATGTAAGGCCTTAGCCTCAACTCCCCCTGAAACTTGATTTGGAGCTTGATTAGGGTTTGCTAGAAAAACCCTAAAAATTCAATCTTTGACTTTCACACTTCTGAATGGATGGAAGGATGTGTCTTGCTGAGCTTATCAAACTAGCATACTTCAATTTTGAAATCTCCAAAATTTGACCCTTCAAAATTGCCTTCGAAACTTCTGGATCTTTTGGACAGGATCCCGAACTAGGGTTTGATGAATCCCACCCTTCTTCCCAATCAAAAGGTTTGATCCAATGCTCTAAACTCTTATTTTCTGAGTAGCTTCCAACCATGGTTACAGACTTAAAAAATTTCGACTTTTGCTGAAGCCCTAATTTTCCATCTTTCCAATCAAAATCCCGAACTGGGGTTTGATCAAGCCCGGTCTTCTACCCAACCAAAAAATTCGATCTTGGACTCTAAATTTTGATTTTCTTGAGTAGCATTCAGCTATGGATTCCGATTCCAAAAATTTTAACTTTCTCCGAAACCCTAAATTACGGAAGCCATGAATGAAGGTGCTCCAAAAATAATTCTGTTTTAATAGAAATATGTACCTAATTGTTTCTACTGTAACTCTGAAATTTTTAATCCACAGGTTCCAAAAATGTTTCCTGAGATAGCCTGACCTGTTATCTTTCCATCCTAACAGTTTTGACCTCAATTGGATTCTTTGAGAGAGAGTTATGCCAAGTGTCGCAACGTGCCCTTTTTTGGGATAATACAGGAGATCGAACTTGTACGGCGTGCCACGTGTCACTGTTTAAACGTCGGCCTCTGAAATTTTTTTCTGAGATAGCTCATCCTGTTATCTTTCCATCCTGACAAGTCTGACCTCAATTGGACTCTCTGAGAGAGCGTTATGCCAAGTGTCGCAATGTGACCTGTTTATGGGATAATATAGGAGAGCAAACTTCTACGGCATGCCACGTGTCATTGGTTCAACTTCGGCCTCTAAAAATTTTTCTCGCGATAGTAAAGTCTGTGTACTACCTGTCACGTTTTATGAAATTTCATTTGGAGCTTCCTAGCCCAAGTTATGACCTTTTTTCCTAGGTCACCTAATTTTGACTGAGATCTGGAAGAGGCAGAAACCCTAACTTGTACTGATCATAACTCACAAAGTACAATGAATATGAGGGTTCCCTTTGGACACAAGGTACCTAGGGATGTTATCTATGACTTGTAAACTTTTCAGATCCTAAACCTTCACATAAATGGATTTATAGTGAAAGTTCCATGGTGACTAGTTTTTGCTATGTAAAACCCAAACCTTTAAGTGTCGTAAGTGCCATACATTGCCTTCCTTCAGGTTAGCTCTGATACCATGTTAAAATTCAATATGGTAAGATAGAAAATAGAAGCATTACATTCCATTTCACAATAATAGCATATACAGGATCACTGAAGAAACAACAAGCATAGCATAAACACAAGAGACACAGATTTATCCTGGGAAACCCTCAAGGGGTAGAAAACCCAGCAAAGCTTCCTCAATATAGATGACCAACAATATACAAAGATGCAAACCAAAGACATGATCTCCTCCTCCACCATACCATACCTCTCCTCCACAAGTGCGCTACTCTCAAGTGAGTGAGTGTGTGTTAAATGAGGAATACACCTCCTCTATTTATACACTACTCCAACTTGTCTTTTACACAAGTCATGTAGGCTCGTATTTAACCATTGGGTTAAATACCCCATTACAACTGACTGGGCCGACCCCTCTAGGGTGGTCTAATAACCCTTTGACCCACATAACACATACAAGGCCGACCCCCACTAGGGAAGTCTAATAACCCAAGTTACCACATTTCGACGGAGGAATAAACATCTCCGGATATACAATAAGATCTTCACAGAGGAATGAAACATCTCTGGAATAATAAAGTACAAATATAATATTCTTTGAAGTTACAATATTTCAACAAGAGTAACGCGGCATACAAGTTGAGAGCCAACAGGAAGAAGAGATTATAGTTGTTCAGCGAAGGAGACTTTGTCTATGTGCATTTGCGGAAGGAAAGATTTCCGATCAAGACATATAATAAGCTGAAGCTGAAGAAGATTGGACCATGTAAGATTTTGAAGAAGATTTCGAACAATTCTTATGTGTTGGAGCTGCTAAATGACTTGAGCATTTCAACAATGTTCAATGTCTTAGATCTGTACAAGTTCGAAGAAGGTTCAAGTAGTGGAAGTGCGGAAGTGTCTAAGATCGACTGGACAGAGAAAATTCCAGATCAACATAAAGAATAAATCGCAGAAGTAATAGAGGAACGCAAAGTCGGGTGTACGCACAGTTCGCGAAAGAAGGAATACTTAGTGCGATGGAAAGATGACGAGTTGCAGGAGGAGACGTGGATTTCCGAAGAAGAGTTCAAGAGACTGACGGAGGAGTCAATTTATTTTTCACCTGGGGAGTCTCATGTAGGAGCATCGGAGACTAAGCAGATCAGTCGAAGCTAGTCGACCAGAGGGAGTACCAACGACCACTGGTGCGGAAGAGAATATTGGCTTGTCTAAGTAAATGAGTCAAGCAGGAGTAGTTGGGATGCGACCGACAGAAGCAGCGAGTGACAGATATTGCAAAGAACGAGATTTGAAAGGTTAATGGTCGACAGAAGACAGAGTTGGAGCGGAGCATCGATGGTTGACATGCGTCGAACCATGACACCGACAGGTTTGGGCATGAGCCAAGCGAGGAGGAAGGGGTGGAAAGGAGAAGTCTAAAGAGTGTGAAGAGTGCAAAGGAAGTCGACGGGTAAGTCGAAGCTGACAGACAGTATGGCAGACGTGACGGATTACTGTAGCCTATCAGAAGAAGTTCAATAAGTCAATCAGAGTACTTGGTAGCCGTTCGGGGTTGCTAAGGAAGTTAATGGAAGTTATTGAAGGTAGTTGAGATCGTGACAGATGTCAACATAGGCAGAGGTTTTGCAGCACGGCAAGGGCGCTGACAATTGCAGGTCTGTAGGATCCAAGGAGATTGATAGGCAGAGGATGCGTGTATCGGGGGTCAGAGTGATCAAGGGAAAAGCAACAACAGAGTAGAAGGCTAGGTATGTTTTGGACCAGTTGGATCACTTGGCAAGGGAGAGACTTGGAAGAGTGGAGATTCCATAGAGTAGAGTTTGAGGAGAATATTTGTAGATTGGAGAGAATAGTGACATGTCTTCCGAACGTAGAGGAGATTGAGTCATAGCTCAGAGTTCCGCAGTGACCGAGGAGAGGGTGAGGTTGACACACTGAGATAGAGCATAGTTACTTCTGTATTGTATTTGGATAAGGCCGACAATAGTAAGTTGTTTTACATTCCTTTTAGTCTGCATTGTAATATTTTTTGGTAAAGTAATATAAGCCAGTTCATGGCATCATGTTTACATCTTGTGTATGTGAACATCGTGTGTTGTGTGTAATTGTTAAGCAAGAACCTTAGTGTATAAGGCACCTTGCGTGAGGTTGTTACAAAATGACAAATGCCATAGCTACCAAAGCCGAGATACAAAGAATGTTGATTTGTTCTCGATCTATTGTTGTGGAAGCATAAAATGGAAACCAGATCCTTTTGTCAGCAATCACGTGGAATCCTTAATTTGTTGTACAACCCCAAAGAACAAATATTGAAAAAAACCTAAAAATAGTTATTAGAAGTTATTTTTCCTTTCTATAAGGAAAATCCCAAAAAACAATTATTAGGTTATAAGTCATTTGTCATTTTTATAGGGAAAATCATTGTTTAAAGAGTGTGCTCCACTTCAAAATTTGCATATAGATAATATTTCCAACGTATGCCATGTTTATCATTTGGACTTGGAGACCAAATTGTGACCGAAAAAATTATTTTGCATTGTGTATGTATGGAATAGACTAACACATCCACATAAGGTTGTAACAAGAAAATATTTACGCTACCATTAATCAAATTTGATTATATTTGTTGGGTATTAATACCAACATCTACGTCATCATCTTGGAAACCACCCGTATCATCTCGCAAGTGTCTAGATGATATGCATTTATGCAAGATGGATCGCCATGGATGTTGGTAGTTGGCACTGTAAATATCGTTGTAACTTCTAGCTTCTCTAAAAAGCCAATTCATAGATTTTCTAGGCACCTCGATCATTCTAGATACTTCCCCATATGTATAAATCTTTTTTTTCTTGGTTAATGGAAGACACGCAGACTGTTCTGGGCAGTTTTCCCATTGTGTCCTCTGCTATGTCATTTTGCTATGTGTATTTTTGTTTTGGTCTTTTGTCCCCACTGTTCGCAGCGCCCTCCTACAATATTCATTATCATCTCTCGCTTTGTGGTCACCTTCAATCTTGTATCAATTTTCTGTACCATTTTTTCCATTTTCCTATTTCACAAATTTCCTAAAAATATTAAGAAGGGTACTATAACAATTTTATGAATGAGTCAGATTGATCTTTTAGTTGAATATTAAGAAACATTAATTAAATTGTGATTTGAAGAATGATCTTTTAGTTGAATCTTAAGAAACATTAATTGAATTGTGATTTGAAGAATGATCTTTTAGTTTAATCTTAAGAAACATTAGTTGAATTGTGATTTGAAAAACTAAAAACAATTTTTTAGTCAAGAACTTAGCTTGTCCATCTAAATTATTGATAGAGAGTTAAATTATTCATGTAGAATCGTGATAAAAAATATTCTAGATGAGATTCTCCACAAGGAATTTAGATTCACATCCCAAGTTATCATATGTGAATTGATTGTCCTAATGGGGTATAGGATGAGAGTTCGATTCTTTGTTAGTAATTATCTACAAAATTTTCATTTGAGTTAAATTCTCTATCCAAATTTTTAAAGAAATATTTTAATTGGTTGGTTCACCTTCTTAACAAGATTATATTCAAAATCCTAAAAGCATAAGATGGATGTTATCCATCTTATACAAAGGATAAATTTACTTGTAATAATTATTTGGAAACAAAAATTAAATTACAATTATGGATTAGTTGTTATCTCTCACTCTCTATCACGTTGAGATTTTATATATATTTTTTTAAATAGCATTTTTAATTGTAAATAACATGTCTAGAAATAAACCAATGATTTTAAACGTACACTTATGATATATCCGTGTATATTTGAATAAAATTATTATTCATATAAGAAGTCTACTTTCCAGTGGATTTTTCCGTTACTTATTTGTTCCATACTCGAATTATGCCACTATGGTTCACATAAGACTTCTTCATGGACAATATTCTTCCATAAGACAAATATGACATCTTCATGGGCAATATTCTTGCATGAGACAAACATTCAGCTCTTAGCAACAAACTAATAAACACCATATATCATCTTGTCTTATATGTCATTACATTTGAACTATTTTTCACCTATACACTTTTTATATATAAATGTATGTGTATATTTATACTATATTTGTGAATATTCGATTAAAAATAGCATATGACCACTCTATTTCCATATTTTATTAATACTAGATTTTTTTATTAGATACTTTTTCCATCTTATTTTTATGGATATTTATACTCCAATTATACTCCTATTCTTTTTTTTTCTCTCTGTTACTCTTTTTAGCACCCAAATCATACCTCTAGGTTGCAGAGAAGCCAAAATGGGGTAACCACAAAACCACTTTAGACTGCACTTCTGACCCAATACAATCAGAGAGGGATCTCTCTTAATATTCAAAAGATTGAAAAATAATCTATAAAAAACACACAGTCTTCGTACTCAAGATGTTCAATCAAAGAACATTCAGAAGGTCATATTTCTGATGGAACAATTATTTAAGGGTTTGGTGAGATAATCAGAAGAGAAAGCATTGGGCAATGGAGTCAAAACATAACATATAAATCAAATAACTATGTTGCAGCATGAAATATCAAAATAGAGGCATGATAGCCATCCATTTACAGTCAAAATGTTGTTGTCTAGTGATAAAAGAAGAAGAAATGAACAGTCCATCGGCATGGGCATATAACAAGGATGATTCCTATGCTAACTTTAGTAGAAGTAATTGGTGGATGTCTGAAACGATAACGAGAGCTTATAAAAGAATTCTGCATTACCATACACTAGTTTCAGACATGAAAAAAACAAACATAATGGAAGTAAATAACAAGAAGCACATCCACATGAGAAGAAGAAAGAAACAAACTGTAAACTAAACAACACATGAATCTTTGTTGAAATCAGCCTCATACACTGCAATTCTATTAAAGATTATGCTTCAAAACAGAGCTTAGTTCTCCTAGGCCTCAACCCATTGATTTCCCCCCCTATTTTACTCCTATTACGTAGATATTTATAGGCTCTCAGCCCCGAATTGACTGTCAGAAAACAATTAAAACTATGCTGCCACCTAAGGGTTCAGTTCGCCACCTTTGACAACAAATTACAAAATGAAGAGGACTACTAATGGGTAATCCATGATCTATTTCACACATGCTATTAGTAGGCTTACAGACTCTAACAACCTCAAAAATTGAAAAATATTACATATAAACCTCGTTCAAAACATACTAATATGACAGGCCACAGAAAACTAGGGAACAGGCTGCCACCTCACTCCTGAGTCTTCAACTTGCCTTGTTGATCGAAGAAGTCTTCTATCTTAGGGGAATCTTCCACCTGTGCTTCTTCTTTTGGGGGAGGAGGTGTCGCTTCTTCAGTGGAGAGGATGAAATCTTGAGAATCTCTACGGCCTCGTGGGTGTCCTGTTCATCTTCTCTGGTTTCCTTTTTCTTCTTTCGATGTCGCACCCTCTTGCACAGTTGTCCCTCCTCAGGATCGCTTGATGAACTCTCCTTCACGCGGTCAAACACTACAGGAGGCGAAGGAACATGGTCTTCATCCACTTCAGACCATGCCTGCTCTGGCATGAAAACCACCATAGCTCCATGATCCTTCTCCATGATTGGATTCTAACTGAAAAATACTTGGGCTGCCACGTTCGCCACCTTTCTCATGCACCGATTTCGAACGGGGGACGCTGGGACCATGCCTATAACGACTGAGATAAAGACAACAGCCACGTGTGATCACCTTCGCCATGATGGCCTCACCAAATCTCCCAATCGAGCAACAATGATGTCTGCGACTCAAGTTGGCACAAAGCATGCTTAGCCAGGCTTTCTGGATAGGTGGGAGAGATATACGACGGCGCTAAGGTGGCTTTAGTCTCATTGGCCATCATTCACCTACCGCAGAGATGCCACATGGCCTCTAATAACATGAACGAACCAGCATCGTAGATCTTTAACCTTAACTGCATGTGGTCCGTCGAACGGTATGCTTTTACCATGTTCGCAAATTTTGGGTTAGCTGATTGCCTGCACAAGTAAGATCTATGAACTAAATCGCATCGGTAGATCTGAGTTCTATTACATCCAGACCGTCCGAACTTGCACCTTTCTACCCAAAGTTCGCAAATTTGGAAATGGTATTTCTCCGCGCATGTTAAAAACGCGAATAAATCCTTGGTGGTTGATCTGTATCCTCTACCATCAATTACTCTCTGAGTCACCCGCCGGTTCACAGCTCTGCCCGTGATTACATAACTTCCAACTTCTACCGCGAAGGGCACTTGCAACCGTCGATCTTCCTCGCTTTTGATCCGAGCCGTCCAAAGGCGCCATTATACACCGAGGGTGCAATTCTTTGTTATTTAACCCTCTCGACACCATTAAAACCTTAGATTCCTGCCACTGCCTCTATTCTCGACCCAAAACCATCGCGTAGACCCTTGAGCTCCTGATCTTTGGGACATGTGGGCTCTGAGCAGTGTTTTTCCTTGGTTATTTTCATGGATAGGCACCTTTCGATCTTCGAAAACCTCTCTAAACATTTAGCACAAATCTGGTGCTAATAACTCTTATGCTCATTACCTCATAGGATTTACCCAAAAAGATATTGATATCGTGTACACCATGTGAAAATAAAATTGATATTCTGTACACAATGTTTTCATATGGACAATCAGTTTTCATATTGATGTGTTATATCATGACTATAACTATCAATAACGACCAAGTACAGAAGCATTAGATGATATATATTCTAGAATATACAGTGAAGAAGCTGAATCATATTAGATGCTACGCTGTATATCCAGCAAATAAATATTACTATTTCATGTGAACTGATCCATTGCCATTAATACCACTTACATTCTTTGGAGAAACAGTACTGTACTCTAATTTACTTTCAAGTATGACTCTTCAGTTGCATGTACATTTCGATTCGAAGAAACTGCAAATAGAAAACAAGCAAGAGCGAGGAAAGCCTGCACATTCCGACTCTTTATTTAAAATCAAATGGAAAACGTTATAACCAATGGACGCTGAAATGTAAAGAAAGTATGAAGCCGGGAGAAATCCAAGAGAAAATACCCAGCTGATTATTTAATGCACACATTATGCTGCATCGAATATTACATCTTAGCAACCCTAAAGGCAGATAAAAAGCTGCAAGCCCCTAGAAAACGCAATGTTAGCAACCCTAAAGGCAAACGTGCAGCTACATGAAGAAACAGAGTAGGTGAGCAGCGACTTTTGATTGGTTCACTCTAAGGTTGTCCGATCAAAAGACCAACAGAAGAAGAGAGATAGCACAGCCCCTTCTGCAATATTCTTCTTCTCTAAGTAAGAAAGGATTTTAATAATGCTGGGGTTGTGCTCTCTCTCTTCATCCATGGATGACGATGGAAAAGACCATGCAGCAATAGATTTGACAACTGTGATCGGAAACAATGATCCATCCTGGGATATCAAATAATGACAAGTGAGAAAATACTCAAGTCCCAACATTTCTATAGGATCATAGAGCGGCTTCCTCAAATGAAAAAGACAGACAAAGAACAGTAGAGTCAAGATTTGGCAAGATATTGAACCCAGTTTTTTATTCCACTGATTTCGAGAAATATATGGAGATTCATTCATATCCATTTTTCGTAACACGACACGATATACTCCATAGCTACTCCTGAAAATGTGAGCCAAGGTGTCGGCATTAAGGATAGGACCCAAAATCAAATGAAGTACATTATTTATTTATTAATAAAATCGAAATGTTACCCCGCATTGTAGATATTGCCATGGTCTTTACCACTGTTGCCGTGCCTACAGTCCAGATCAGTCATCAACCATACGTTAATACGTTAATTATTTTGCATCGTCTGCACTAGAATATATTTTGATGCCATCAGAAAAGTTTCTTTTATATCATATGGTCTCCACCGTTGTGTTTCTATAGCATCAATAACATTGTAAAATCGTCCAAATGAAATAAGCATACCAGACGTGTCATCTTGATCCTTCTTCTATGCATTTTTTGTAATATCTCTTTCCAACGATCGCTATATATAGGTGACTTAGTTGTCTATTGATTCCAATAAGCCATAGTTTCTTTGAAAAAATGATTAAAATGATTAATAGATTAATTATTTGAATAGTGATTTGAAGAATAAAGTGAATAAGGCCTTATAAAGTCACATGAATTAATTAAGGATCCATAATCTATTAAAAAATGAGTATTAATAGATTAATTATTTGATGTCATTGGAAGGAAAAAAATTACATTGATGACATTGAGTAATTAAAAAAATATAGGAAAAATAATGTGAATACAACCTTCTAGAGTGGCTTTAATCACTTAAGTGAAGTAAAAAGGTAAAAATGTAAAAAAAAAAAAAGTAAAAGTGAGCCAAACGGGTAAAGTGAGTCTAGAAAGGGCAAATCGACCAATTTTTCATTCAGTGAGGATAATTTCATTTTCAAAAAAACAATTTCAGAGTTCTTGTGGATTTTTATCTTGGGACAAAAAGTGGTTTCAGTGGTGAAACTTCCTAGCTCAGCAAAGAGGGATAGATCATTCAGATCTCTCCTTTGTGTTTCATTGCCATTGTGATTTCATTTCGTGGAAGAGAATGAATTTTCATGTAGATCTGTGATGTTTTTTTTATTAAGTTTCAAACAGTCCTTGAGGAGGTGCACACTTACTAAGGAGGGTGTACTAGTTTTGAAGTAGAACCAAGCTTAAATATAGATTTTCTTGCCATATTCATTGTTTACTATCAAAGATGAGTAATTTTTGTTGCGTATGCTATCAAGAAGGGAATGTTGGACTTTAGGGAGAAGTCGTGGACTATAATGAGGAAGGGAACTTAAATTTGAAGCAAAGAAGAAACCACAACAATTCTAGGGTTCGTAGCACCCATTTGAGGAGGGGGCACACCCATTATTTGGAGGGAAATTGGATTAAAAGGGGCCCTAAAATAGAGCCGGTCACTACTACGAACCTATTTGTTGGTTTACTGTGTCATTTCGTGGTTACAAGGAACGAGTTGAAGTCTAAACATAGGGCATATCTATTTCAGTCAAAATTGTAACCATCTCTAGACTACTGTGGGGTCCAGGTTCCTCTTGTGGGTGTCATGTTCTTTAGTTTTGGGGATGTCACATCTTAAGGAGGTGGACTTATCATGTGGGAAGGATGCACTTTCTTGTGGGGAGTCCACTTGCACTAGGATGCACTTCCTTGGACATTGAATACTCAAATAAATAATTCAAGCAGAGGGCTGGGCATGTAGACTGCATCTTAGTGCTACCTCAGAGGAGTTTATTGGTGCTCTATGATTATTGGTGATTATATTTAAAGGTTGTCCTTGGTCTACTACAAAAATATGAATTTTGGGTGTGAAAAGATGGTTGCCACAACCATTAGAGAACTTGTTACCTACTGTTTCCACCAACAACAAACTTATCCGTCCTATCATCATTAGATATGGGCATGATAATTGTTAAAACATGGGGAGCTTCCATAGTTGAAAGTGGTATGCGAAGTGTTGTTCAAGCATGTATTTGGAGGTCAGTTATTTGTAACTAAATAAATCATATTCGAGGATTTACTTTCTATATATATATAGTGATTGATGAATATGCAAATGATGAAATGTTAGAATAGTGCAAATGACATAATCCCCGGTTTCTGTGAGTGCAATGTGTGTTTGATGCATGTCCTCGACTCCATTGTGGAAACTTGGTTCCTGCAGCCCCCTTGTGCTTCTCAGGTGAGACCTCACTCGCTCTACTAGTGTTGTTGGAAGGTTAACACCTTTCTGGGCCGGTGTGTAAGGGAGTTTGGTTGATGGTTTGTTGACGACAGTGTGGAGTGAACCCCTGTCGACAGTCGCCATGTCAACATAGAGCTTATTAATAAATCAAAAGGAGCATACAAAACACTATGGAGTATGCAACAACAGATGGGTAATGAAGAAGTATTAGTTGGAGTCATCCTGAAGTTTCCTTGTTAAGAACAAGCAATATCAGTGAAGGTGGTAGATTGAGATCTCAATCACTAGGAAAATCCAATTAATTGGATAGCATGGCTATGACTAACCAACCCATGAGCTGCAGGAAACTATTTTGCATATTGTTAGCATTGAGTGCTCCTGAGTGGAAAGAAGCCATGATTGGAATTACATGTGCTATATTTGTGATGCACCTGCAACAATTAATTAATAAGAATATGTGAAATAGCAGAAATGACAGAACTCAGAATCACTTTTATATTGATCACAGGGCACTTCGAGGGGGCAACCTCCTATGAGCAAGCTCAATACAAATAACTTTACGGTTCCTTCATAGGTCTCAACACACACTTATATACTAAATCTAGGCACCAATACTATGGGTCAAAACCATGGGCCATTACAAACTATGGATCAACAATACTACGAGCGACTTACAAAGCATATGCGCCAACAACAATAACACAAACTACTGATCAACAAATACTACAGGACGACTTACAAAGCATATGCGTCCAACAACAATATACTAACAAAGTAAAGACATGGGTTCCTAACATTCCCTCCCCCTTAAAAAAAGTTTTGTCCTCAAAGCTTTAGATGTGGAAATTGTTGTTGAATCTGAAGGAGTGTTTCTCATGTAGCATCCTCTCGTTGCATGCCATGCCACTGAATTAAGACCTCTGTGATAGAGCAAGAGCGAACCTGACAAGTGCGCCGATTGAGGATGGCCTCCGACTCCAAAAGGATGGATCCTTCATTATCCAGGTCGGGTAAAATCGTTTGTCCACTGATGTTGGTTCCAAGAACTTTCTTCAGACAAGAGACATGAAAGACTGGATGAATGCAGGAAGAAGGAGGAATTTCCAATTTATTAGCAACGGACCCAATCTTCTGAAGAATCCGATATGGCCCATAGAAATTTGGAGCGAGCTTATGACGCCCTTTCAGTTTCAAGGAGGATTGCTTGTACGACTGGAGACAAAGAAAAACCATATCGCCGACTTGAAAAGTGCGCTTAGAAGGGTGCTGATGAGCTTGGTGCTTCATGAGATTTCTTGCCATGTTAAGATTGTCTCGCAAAATGCAAAGAATCCGATCATGGTTTCGAAGGCCCGTGTTAACTTCCTGAACTTGTGAACTGGTGGGGGTGTATGGAAGAAGAACTGGAGGTTCCTCACCATAGACTGCTTCATATGGGGTCATTTTAGAGGCAGTGTGGTAAGAGGTATTGTACCACCATTCAACAAGAGGGAGACACTTTGCCCACTGATGTTGTTGTTCTGAGGTGAAGCAACGAAGATAAGTTAACAAGCATTTATTGATAATTTCAGTCTGACCATCTATTTGTGGGTGATACCCTGAACTCATCTTCAGTTTGGTGCCACTGTGGCAAAATAGTTCTGTCCAAAAATGACTGGTGAAAGTCGCATCACGATCCGAGACAATGGAAGAAGGGATGCCATGAAGATGAAAGATCTGGTCCAGGAAAATTTGAACGACTGAGGAGGCTGTATAGGGATGGCTGAGAGCACAAAAATGACTATATTTGGAGAGGCGATCAACCACAACGAGAATCATTGTCTTCCCACCAGATTTAGGGAGCCCTTCAATGAAATCCATAGAAATATCTGTCCAAATCCGTGTAGGTATGGGCAAGGGTTTAAGCAATCCTGGAAGGAGTGTTGTTTCACCCTTATTGTGCTGGCAGGTATCACATTCGGCCACCATCTATTGAATTGTCCTTTTCATGCCCTGCCAAAAGAAGTTACGTCGTGCCCGTTCATACGTTTTGAGGAACCCAGAGTGCCCTGCCGATGGAGAAGCATGCAGTTCATAGAAGACAGCCTGTTGATGATCTGTGCTCTCGGGAAGCACCAGACGACCCTTGTATCTCAGAGAAGCACCATCCCAAGAGTAATGTGATATAGCAGAAAGGTTGTTGGTCAAGCATTGGATGATTTGAGATAAGGAAGAGTCATTGACATAACCCTGTTGAATAGATTGCAACCAATTTGGAACAGGCATAGAAATAGCCGAAAGAGAACCTTGGGCATCAAATGTGCGAGAAAGAGCATCTGCCACAATATTGTCTTTACCCTTCTTGTAAGTGATCTCATAGTCATAACCCATGAGTTTGCTAACCCATTTATGTTGTGCCGGGGAGGAGACACGCTGTTCCAAGAAATATTTCAGACTCTGGTGATCAGTCTTGATGCATAAATGATTCCCTAATAGGTATGGGCGCCACTTCTGTACTGCATTCAAAATAGCCATCATTTCCTTCTCATAGGTAGAGGCAGCTAAATTCTTACCTGAAAGGGATTTGCTGGTGAACGCAATGGGGTGTTCATCTTGAAGAAGAACAACACCAAGTCCATTTCCGCAAGCATCACTCTCAATAGTGAAGGGCTTGGAAAAATCGGGCATAGCTAGAACAGGTGTAGTACACATAGCTTGTTTTAGTTTGTCAAATGCACACTAAGCAGCATGTGTCCATATAAAAGCATCCTTTTTCAATAGAGCAGTTAATGGAGCTGCAATATTCCCATAATCCTTGACAAACTTGTGGTAGTATCCAGTCAACCCCAAAAAACCACGAAGGTTCTTGAGTGTCTGAGGATGCGGCCAATTGTTCATGGCATCGATTTTGGCAGGATCCATGTGAACCCCTTGTGCTGAGAGAATGTGCCCGAGATACTCAACTTCCTACTGTCCAAAAACCCATTTAGACTGCTTGGCATGGAGATGATGGTCAGAGAAAAGTTGCATGACAAGATCCAGATGCTAGAGATGTTCATCCCATGTTTTACTGTAGATGAGGATATCATCAAAGAACACCAGAATTAATTTCTGCAAGTAGGGTCGAAATGTTTTATTCATTAAGGATTGGAATGTGGAAGGAGTGTTAGTGAGGCCAAAGGGCATGACCAAAAACACATAATGGCCATCATGTGTGCAGAAAGCTGTTTTAGGGATATCATCCTCATGAACCCAGATTTGATGATACCGAGAACGAAGATCTAACTTGGAGAAAAAGTGAGCCCCATGAAGCTCATAAAGAAGCTCATCATCAATAGGAATTAAAAACTTATCCTTGATGGTGAGGTGACTAAGTGCTCGGAATTCAATGCAAAGGCGCCATGAACCATCTTTTTTGCGGACAAGAATAACTGGAGAAGAAAAGGAACTAGTGCTTGGGCGAATAATACCTTGCTTCAATAAGTCCCGAACGAGCATTTCAATCTCTATTTTTTGGTGAAATGGGTAGCGATAGGGCTTGATGTTGGGAGGAACGCTGCCAGGAAGGAGCTGAATACGATGTTCTTCTAGCCTGGAAGGTGGCAATCCCACTGGTTCAGCAAAGACACCTGTATATCGATCCAGAATTTGTTGTAGATCCAAAGGAGTAGTGGAGACCGCTGATGGTTGCATCTGAATGGAATGGATCTAAGTGATGGCACCATGTGAATTCTTCTTGAGGAGTTTTTCCATGTGATGTGAACTGATGATGCTGAGAGAACCTAGTTGTAATCCTGTCAATGTGTGTTTTTGTCCATTGAGGGAAAACTGCATCCAAAGTTCAACAAAATCCCATAAGATAGGGCCAAGTGTGCGTAGCCATTGAGCACCCAAAACCACATCACATCTGCCTAAGGTCAAGGAAAACATGTCAGAGCGCAAGGTATAATCTCCCATAGAGATATGCACATTTCGACACTTCCCTTTGCAAGGTAAGGTACCCCCATTGGCAACCATGACTTCAAAGTTGGAGCAAGGATGGATAAAACAATCAGCTTGTTTGGCGATCCAAGGGTTAATGAAATTATGAGTGCTACCAGAATCAATGAGTATTGTAAGAGGAAGCTTCTTGAAGTAACCCCTGACCCGCATCATTTAAGGGTTGGTGATTCCAGCTAAAGCATGGAGAGATATCTCTGGCTAGTCATCCTGAGACGGAGGGTCAATAGGTGGTTCCTGAATGTCGACTGGAGCATCCAGTGTTTTTGGATCTTTGCCACCAATTTCAGAGGCAGGCGGAGAATCCACATCCAAGAGATAGAGCTTTTGCTGAACACATCTATGTCCCCGAGTGAATTTCTCATCACAATTATAGCAAAGCCCCTTTTCTCTACATGCTTGAATCTCTGTTTCCAACAAACGCTTGATAGGAGTTGGTCGAGGAGCTTGCGGTAGAGGTGGTCGTTGAGAACCCATATTTTGGAAGGGAACAAAAGTGGGCTTGGAGCGTTGTTGGGATGCAATCTTGTCTTCTGCCAACTTAGCCAACCCTAGGGCTTCCATCATTGTGTTGGGACAGAACATTTTGACCTCAGAGCTGATGGCATCCTTTAGACCACTGATAAAACAACTCCAGTAAACGTCATCAGACAATCCTTCGGTATGGTTGGCTAGTTTCTCAAATTCGGTTTGATACTCTCTCACAGTGCCAATTTGGCGAAGTTTAGTGAGGGCTCCTGTGAAGTCATCAAAAGCACTAGGACCAAATCGTTGCAAAAGGAGCTGCAAAAAGTCTGGCCATTTGGGCTCTTCATGAGCCTTGATGTACCAACGGTACCATTGAAGAGCTTCCTGTTCCAAATGAAAGGATGCCAGCGGAACTTTGTTGACATCAAAAGTATTATGCAGACTGAAATATTGTTCTGCATGATAGATCCATCCAGTTGGATCAGTACCATTGAAGCGAGGAAAATCAAGCTTCGGACCACGGAAATTGCTAGAAGAAGAGAACCCATTGTCTGATGAAGACTGGGACTGCTGTTTGTTGTTCATAGCTGAATGTTCAAGATAGAGACTGAGAAATTTTTCATCCAGATTCTGGAGTTTGGCTTGGATGGATGCAAGTGCGTCTTCCATGGTTTTTGCTCCTGCACGGGTGACAACCATAACCAGAATTTTTTTTTTTTTTGGTTGACTGGGTAGGAAAACAAAAACAGAAACTGCTTCAGTAAAGGAAAATCTGGACTTGGAAAAAAATATGAAGGGTAATTGAGGTTTGACTAGGTTTTGGACACTGTCGAATAGACAGGGAAGCAAAAATGAGGACTTCAGAAGCGGGGTGAAAGAATGAGAAAATTTGACAGAGGGGGACAAAGAAGCAGAATTCAGAAAGGAACTCTGTGGTAAAATTTGAAGGTGATTGGGTGAAATCTGAGGAAGTTATGGCAAACCCTAAAAATAGACAAATGTGGGATTTCGGGATTTGGGAAGGGGAATTGGGGATAAGGTCCTCAGGAATGAAATATGCATAATGGGATGATAGGAGTTCCCCGAAAATTTCAAGGGAAACAGAGTGAAAACAAGGGAGAAATGGAGAATTTTTTTTTTTTTTTTGCAGACTGGAGTGGCTACGGCTTGGAAGGGATCTGGAACAACGCTGAATGGATTGAAAATGGATGGATCTGGAACGGTTTGCAGAATGGATCTGAACGGCTGGATTTGAAACGGCGCAGCAGTGATCAACAACAGCTCAGCTGAAAATAGATATGGACCCCAGGTATGTGCGGCTTCCTAACAGTTCAGGGGTTTCACTCGGCCACCAATGCTATCTGACAACTTGCGTATTGGGGCAGTACCCCTCACTCCATGGCTCAGGTAAAACTGATAACCACTTTGCCACAAACGATAGCTCTTGGTTTACCTCACGGGTGGGAACTAGTCAATCAGGTAGGGGTCGTTGCCCTTTTCACTGGCAGGTCCTCTCAATGGGCCAGCTACTTCGGGGTTCCTGTGGTACTCCTCACAATGAGTTTTAGGGATTATACCCAAGTACTTCCCACAATTAAGCGGATAGGGATTATTCCCAAATCCGAACCTGCAACAAATGCGAAAAAAATTTGGCAGAAATTTCACCCAGCGAGCCCAAGAAAGTGCTCTGATACCAGATGTGATGCACCTGCAACAATTAATTAATAAGAATATGCGAAATAGAAGAAATGACAGAACTCAAAATCAATTTTAATATTGATCATTGGCCACTTCGAGGGGGAAACCTCCTATGAGCAAGCTCAATACAAATAACTTCACTGTGCCTTCATAGATATCAACACACACTTATATACTAAATCTAGGTGCCAATACTATGGGTCAAAACCATGGGCCACTACAAACTATAGATCAACAATACTATGGGCAACTTACAAAGCATATGCGCCAACAACAATAACACAAACTACTTATCAACAAATACTACGGGACGACTTACAAAGCATATGTGTCCAACAACAATATACTAACAAAGTAAAGACATGGGTTCCTAACAATATTATATTTGGGGCAGTGCAACCTTTCTATGAATTTGTCTTGGGAAGCACGATATCTATGTTTTTTTATCAGTGAGCACCAATAAATGAAATCAAAGATAAGGTTATATGCATTAGTATTCTTTTCTTTATGCCTTGTTTCATTCCTTTTAAATCTTGTAGAACACTAGAAATTTGCAGCTATCATAGAATCACTCACTAAAAGGATACACAAGAAAATACTTCCCAAGGTCTTGACTTTTGAATTTGGATGGTTCGACCAAGAAGATAATTCAAGTGGGGCAATTTTGTTCTAATATTTCCAATGAAACCAATTTTGAGAAAAGAGTGCCAACTACATCCATGAGTATTATTCAATATAGTTGTTATGTTTCTTGTGAACGATGATAGTTTTAAAAATGAAATAAAATGAAATTTTAGAACCCAAAAAGTTGCATGGATTCTTTATTCCACCAACTTAGCAAGATTTAAATTTTAAACATTGCTTCCCCTCTCATACTCTGAAAATTACAATGCATCTAAATAGATATAGCTATAGAATATGTTACCAAGATCCATTCTTATCTATATCATCTAGAATACATTTCCTGCATTCCAATATTTACATAGCCTACTTGTTTAGGAAGAAAGCTTAGAAAACCACAAAAGTCCATAAGGCTATTACATTATTCAATGTTGTAGTCTTATTTGTTCATACACTAACAAAACACCACATCCATCTCATATTCAACTTCTTCAAAGGTGCAATGGCGCCTGGTCTAGTTTCTTCCATCTGGTTGTCTTTATTGCTAGATAATGTGAGCTTACCTTGAATTGGCATATAAAATGTTTCTTGTGAGCTTACATAACTTTTTATTATTGGTATATGAGATGTGGGATACATATTTGTAGGTTAAAAATTTGGTGTCTGATATCATATCTCTTGTCATCCAAACTCTCTCAACTGTGATCCTGGCAATGACATTTGGATTCATAGTAGCATGGCGACTTGCAATCTTGATGACAATTATGAAACCCTTCACAATTCTTTGTTATTATACCAAAAGAGTTTTGTTGTCAAGCATGTAAAAAAATATGGAAAGGCCCAAAACCATGTAAAATTCAAGCACAACAGATCTAGGAAACAAGAACAACAGTTAATAGAGATGCATGCGACAAATTGTGTGTCAAAACACCGGTGCAAAAGGTTTGCAGTAGTTCATGGATTACCATTAACTTAGAAGATGTTTACAATGTGTAACAATGGAAATAATAACTAGACAATTTGAATCCTAGAGAGGTCATTCGAATTGAATGCAAGAGAGTGGCTTTTTGGTTAGTTGAAACCACTCGACACATCAGTTAATCGCTTAACTTCCAAGTAATTAACTCTAATAGAATCTCAAAATGTCAAACTGAGTCTAAGTGAGTCTAGAACTCAATTGATTGCCCAAAATTAGGGGAGGGAATATGTCTTACTTTAGTTAACTTATTTTTAGGTGAAATTACCCAAAATTAGGTGAAACTGAGTAGAATCACCATACTCAAGACTGATTCCTGAGAGGAATGGGAATGGTGCAGCTTCACATTATTCCATATTGAACTTATTTAGCGGGTCCAAAGCATATTTTTATTGATAAATTAGTATCCCATCAAAATTATGAGTGATTTCCAGACCAAGAAACTGCTTCAGTAGGCCTAAATCACTCATATCAAATGCTTGGTGTAAAGCGGTTTTTATAGTGCCGATCAAAGAAAGATTGATTCCAATAATCAATAAGTCATCAATATAAAGTAAAATGATCAGAAAATTACCTTCATTTTTCTATATATATACATTCGGATCTGATTTTCATCTTACAAATTTTTGCGATAGAAGAAAGGAGTCCATCTTTGCATACCAAGCTCTTGGGGCCTATTTTAAACCATACAAATATTTTCTTAATATGCAAATAAGTGTCAGATCTGATATGTAACCTTCAGCCTTCCTCATTTAGATATCTTCCTAAATATCCCCATGAAGAAATGAACTCTTCACATCCATGTGGTGCACCTCCCAGTGCAATTGCTAAAACTAGCCAGATTGAGTCCATTTTTGCAATCAGTGAAAACATTTTGTGTAGTCCACACATTGTACTTGTGAGAAACCTTTTGCCACCAATATAGCTTTGTATTTTCAAGTTGAACCATCAGCACAAACCTTGGTTCGGTAGAACCATTTTCATTGAACCAATTTCCTCCCAGGTGGAAGAGAAACTAGCTCTTATGTTGCATTTTTCTAAAGAGAATTGTACTCTTCATCCATGGCGTTTTTCCATATCAGATATCGGTGAGCATGGTAGTATGATTTTGGATATGATCCAACCATCCAAAAACAATTTTCGTACAACAATGTATCATCATATGAAAGATCCACACCTTCTCTTTGAAAGTCTACTGAGGTTCTTCTTGGATCAACAGGATTTCCAATGTTAGAACCGATAGATGTGGGAGTCTTTTCTTCCCACTTTGGAAACTAAGGGGGATCATCTGTATTTGAATCTGAACCTGATATTTCATGTTCATTAATATCAAACATAATATCATAAATATAAGAACATAAACTTTCAGTATCATCTCCTGAATCTTTTTTCGAAAGAGGAAGCAATTTGGCAATTTCTTGCTCCACTAGTTGTAGATCATGAAGCAGTTCTTCAAATTGGACTCTTCTCTCGATGAATATTATTTTTGATATGATATCCATGAGTGTGTATACTTTGTATTATTCAGCATATCCAATGATGTTGCACTCAATACTTTGTGGTTCCAAATATATTCTCTTCTCAATCGGAATTCTAGCCCTTGCAGTGGACTCGAAAACCCTACGATGTGACACATAATGTTGTGACTGGTGTAGGCTTTGAAAGGATTTTTACCTTTGACAGGTGAGTGTGGAAATATTTTTTCAATGTATGCAGCAAAATTCATGGCCTCAGCCTAAATATTTGAATCCAAACCTTTCAAGTCAAGATTACAAGTAGCCATCTCTTTCAATGCTCGGTTTTTCCTCTCCGCTACACCATTCTGCTGAGGTGTGTAGGGGACTATGTGTTGGATTTGGATTCTATTTTCCACAAAAATTTGTAGAAGCTCATTTTTGATATATTCTCCACCATTATCATATCTAAGATATTTTATCTTTCTCCCAGTAGCAGTCTCGATAGAAATCTTGAAATTCTTGAATTTTTCAAACACTTCCGATTTGTTTTTAAAAAGGTAGATCCATGTAAATATGGAAAAGTAATCAATGAATGTGATAAAATACCTTGACCCATTCATGGATGGATTTGGTAATGGATGACTGATATCACTGTGAATCAGCCCCAAAATACAAGAAGCTCTGATAGCTTTACCTCAATCGAACTTGTGCTCAGGATGCTTTCGAATGATGAAACCTTTGCATATCCCTTTTGAGGATTTGATATTCGGAAGACCTTCAACCATGGAATTATTTTGTAGAAGCTGAAAATATATATAATTTATGTGTCCAAACCTCTCATTCCATAGATGGTTAACCTCATTTCCATGAGTCAGAAGGGCACTTGGCTTTGAATGTGGAAAAAAATGGGAAAACTCATATGTTTTTGTAGCATGTTTTTCCTTTCTGACTTCAATGAGATTTTCGGTGGTAACATACAAAATTTAAACATCGTTAGGGATGAATACATTTTTTGGGGGAAAACCAGTGTGTTTCATTTGATACATAGAAGGAAAGTTCGAAGCTAGAGAAGGAACATAGAGAACATTTTGAAAAATGCCATGTTCTAAGTGTATTGTACCTTTTCCTTTCTATGAAATTTTTGAATCATCTCCCATGTGTATGAAGATGCATCTATCGGAGTCCAATGATGAGAAAGAGTCTTTTCTTTCAACCATGTGATTCGAAGCTCTTTAATCTAAGAGAAGATCTTTTGAATTTCGAAAAACTTGTCATGAGTGCATGACCTCTTTCTGGATGGTCATTCTGGTCTCCATTTTGCTTCTTCCTTGTGCCATATGGAAGAGTGATATTGAGTCTTCTCCAAGAGAAGGGCCATATGATCAATATTTTTATTCATGCATGAGATTTCAGGATAAAATCCCTTGCCACAGTAAGAACACTTTTTCTTCTCCTTTCACTTTTGCTTGTCTTTTCTTGAGCCTGAGGGCTCATCTGACTCCTTGGTATTCTCCTTTTGATTAGGATGATAAAACTTGGTCTTCTCCTTCTTTTGTTTTCCTTTACATTTGTATCCTTGGTTACTCCAAAAAATAGGGCTTGATCTTTGGAGGATCGCATGGACCCCATATAAGCAAGCTTGTCATTCTCTTTTATTAAGGACTCAATGAATACTTTCAAGGATGGCATATTCCAATTCAAAATGGTGAGTTTTCTTCAATGAAAGGTAGAAACAAACACTACTTTAAGTAGGTGTATGGATTCCAATTACAAACCCATACTAGATCAGGTGCCGCAGTTTCACATACTCTCCCAAGGATGGATATTGTTTAAGGTTAAATATGAGGTTCAAATATAGAAGCTGACGGAGAGAACTTGGATATGGGGGTCATTAGGTCTAATTTTAAAAGGGTGGCAGGTTGATTTTGAAGCTAGGAGAGAACTAAAGAGACATGCAGCAAGTCTAGGTTATATTGCCCATAATCCCTATGACATCTTGGAAAAAAGAAGTTTTAGAGGAAATAGTTGAAAAAATTGGGATATTCATATATTTGGAAGATAATAGGGAGAAAAACGTTGCCATGCGGTGTGCTAAAATACTGATCGAGCTAGATATAAAAGATAGGTTATATGAAGAAATTATTTTGGAAATGTATGGAAGCACGTCGAGACAAAGACTTGACTATTGGAATATCCCTTTCAGGTGTTTCAGGTGTCGACAGGTCATACATTTAATAAAGGATTGCCCCAAAAATTCTACTAGATATGTGAGTCATGGGAAAATTTGGGTAAAGAAGACATAGCAGAACACACTAGATATTGGAACAAAAGGTGGAGAAGATGGAAAAGGTTGCGATATTTCGTTTGAAGATGATGTAGATTAGGTGGATATCCGAGCAAATTCCATTTCTAGTAAGCCTAATATCCCATTTGAAACTCTTCCTTTTGATTATTGTTCCATTAAGTCCCTCTATTTCTCCCCATTTCTCTCCTAAAAACTCCCGCTTGGAAGGAATTATTTTAAGTACATTGAGTACAAAAATTATGGAGAAATTAGATGAAGTAGAACCTACATCTTCCACTCAGGAACTGGCTGAGGTGGATAAGGATTTTTAGAGTCCTAAGAAATTCTTGCATATTGGTGAGGAAGCGGCTTCTCAGAAAGAGAAGAGGGATCCTCCCTCATGGGTTAAGCACAAAATTTATAACATAAGATCAAAATCAGCGTTAATAGGAGGATTTGAGGTAGCTTCGAAGGGAGGGCCGGATCGAGACCCTATGTCGAATGTAATACTAGGTAGGAAATCCCAAATTTCGAAAGCAAAAACTCAAGCTAAGTTGGAGGTCAAAATTGGGAAACAATCAAAGATAAGCAGGGCCCTTAGAGAATGGATAGCCCGTACCAATGTTCCTTGATGCTCTTTTTGTCCTTTAAATCAAGGGGGATAGGGATCTCCCCTAAATTAAATGCTCTCAAAAGGATGGTTAAGAGTATAAAACCGTATGTCATCCTCTTCCAAGAAACTATGGTGGAAGGAGCCAAAGCATAAGAAATCCTTGAGCCATGGATTAAATATTGGTCCTTTGCTCACATTAATTTTGATGGTCACTCAAGGGGATTGATAACATCTTGGATTCCGGAGTTAAATGGATGTAATATCTCGAATTTTGGACTAACTATTTCTATTGTTATATTGGGCCACGCCCCCAGCACATATGTTTATTTTGAGTATTGGGCATGAGCCCTAGCACCCGTGATTTATTCTTTTATATATTGACATACTGGGCATGGACCCTAAATGACTTCTTTATTGAGTGTATACTAGGCAAGGAGGCCCTAATGCTGTGATTATGTTATCTAGCATATGATGTGGGTACAAACCTTAATATACTGAGATGATCTTGTGTTCCTTACTGTGCAGAGCTATGATTTTACATGATTGACTTATGAGTGTGTTGAGAGTGGAATCAGAAACACACATATAACCTACGTACTGGGCATAAGCCCCGATGTACCTAGAAGAATGTGTATGTACTGGGAGTAAGCCTTGAGGTACATTGAGTGTTGGGCATAAGCCCTGGAGCACTCCAAGATTGATAAATGAATACTGGATCCGAGGCCACGTAAATATTCTAGATGTGCCTCACAACCACATTCTAGCACTAGTGTTGAGCGGGAGGCTTTGGAATTGCACTAGCATAACGCCCATGTCAGAGGGTTGAGTTAAAAGCTCCGAACTCAGGGTTACTAGATCTCAAAGTGTTGAGTTGAAAAGACTTTGAATAGCACTTCTACTTTCATCACATTCATTTAATTTGGTTAAATGATTCATCTTTTATCTATCATCAAATACTGCGGGAACGACCATGTTAAATGAGAGAATCCAACATGCAAGAGAGAGACTATAGGTGCCTATCCAAGCTTACAGAAAGACCGTCCAAAGAAGTGGACCTTGTCCTTAAAATGTTTAAAAAAGTATCATGTGAAGATACATAATTAAATAAAAGATAATTACCATAACCTAAAGTATGGATTGACTAAGAGTAGTCTTATAGGAACAAAGTGCATAAAGGTCTCAAGTCTAAATAGTATTATTTATAGCTTTAATAATAATAATGGTTATTATTTATTTATAAAATATATTTATTATGCATAGTAAACTACCACATTGTTAAATATTATTAGTAATGTATTAACATTTATGTTGAAATATAATTATGGTTATTATTATTATCATTAAGAAAATATTAAGTTAAAATCACTTATGGTTAAAACAAATGAAGAGTCCTAGTTCCACAAGGACTAGTTTTGTTTTAGTGATAAATCTTTTAAATATTAATTATTTAATTTAAAGAAAATAATTATTCAAACAGCCATAATTCAAGACTCCCCTACATAAAGAAGGCAGATCCCAAGATTGGGGATCTTATCTTTTTCATTATCATTCTCTTATGGTAATTAGAGATAATTTTATGCTCCAAGAATTGAAGCAGTCCCATACAAATTTCCAGATCTGAACCAGCAGTGAACCTAGGGCCTCTATCTCTCATTGCATGTTGGAACTAGCTCGGGGGGATCCAGTTAGAACCAGAAACAGTCTAAGGTTCATGGTTGGGAGGAACATGGAAGCCCCAAAGTTATCCATCTAAGGAATCATTCTAATAGGTCAGCTAAAGCTCAGAATATTTTACACTAATTATTGTTTGAGTGTGCAGGCCTCTACGGAAAAGGAGCAGGTCACTAGGTGACCAGGTATGGATTATTAAACTTCCTTTTCAGGTTATAATAGAAGCTAGGCATTTAGCATGGATTTAAATCTTTCGGAACTGTTTTGTTTTACCCCAACTTGTTTAAACTATTAATTTATTTTCAGAGCAAGGGCCTTTGGGCATGGGCTCCTCGGTTATTATAGGAGTAGAACCCCATAACTAGAATGGTACTAACTCAGAAATTCAATTTAGAAACCAGCAGAATGTCTAGCAGGTCTCGCTAAGCTAGCCCATGCTAGACATCCAAGCTTAACTAAAACCTAGAATCCACCCTTATTAAATTAGACGACTGAGATGGTTTTATCAGTATTAATATATATACTTTATGCTGAAATCGTATGATATGTTTTAGAACAATATATAGCTAGGGTTATATTTCTGTCACGCATTAATGTTCTTGTAATTATCTCTAAACCCTCATTCAGGTTTTTAAACCTCAGCGTTTCACAAACCTGGCTAAAATTCTTTTAAAAGTACTAACTCTTATAATGGAAAACGAGCCAGACTTCAAAACGCTTCATGAAATCACTTATCAAGATTTGCAAACTCAAAATAATTGTAACTACTACTTGCTATCCATTAAAAAAAAACTGCAATACATTTCCCCATTATCAATGACCTTATTGTTATATGTTTCCTTCCACGACAAGCTACATTTACTTCTCTTTTCAAATGATTCTTTTTGCAGACAGTAAATAGGAAAGCGTAGAAAGAGTCAAATGAATCCAGTATTTAGACTCCCAGGAAAACATTTTATATTCAACAAAAAGGATCACGTGAGACAGGACACCCCAACCGTTTCGTTGAGAATAGCTTAAGCCCAGACGCATCTTACCATTACGACTTATAGTCAAACCCTGGTGAGTATCAATTCTTTAACCAACTAGTCGACCTACTACCTACCACAATGAAAACACGACAGGATTGAATCCCATAGCAAAAAAATCATTACTAATATTTAGCTACATATATATTATTACATGAAAGCACCGGTCAGAAGGTCGAAACCCCTAACTATTTTATGAAGACTCGTTATCTTACAAGCGCACAATGCTTGGCATTAAAACATGTACCTCTTTTCAAGCAAACAAATAAACAATAGCTAGGGTTCGTATTATCATTTAAACACAGGAATTTTTACCAAACCATATTTCCAACCATTCATCGTACAAACCAAGGGTTTGAATTCCCTTATAAAAATAAAGGATTGACCCAGGTCAAGTGATCAAGTCTCGGGAGCAACTCAATTACCCAGGATACTATTTATAAACTAGATCTTAGACAGACAAACCACGAGCATCAACGATCATAGAAAGTTCATTTCAAAGTACAAATCAGTCACGTACATGATAGAAGCAAAGACAACACATAAAAAAGATTAAACCAAACATTACTTATCTTACTCCTTAAGAAAATGCAGAGATGAGACAAAATGCAAGCCATACATTGAATTTCGCAGAGAACTCATAATACTACTTAGTATTATTACATATTCAGGGTTCATTTAGGAAAAAACAAAAACCCAGGTTTTACATCATGAGTATCATATCCCTTTACAAAAGTTTAAAACTCCTCATAGAGCCAAATGACTAAACTGATACATTAACCAGAGAAACCATCTAGGGCTGTGTTGCCTCCCAATACAATAGTTACATTTAACAAATGGTCTAGCAAATGGTGACCTCCCAGAACTCCAAATAAGTTACAATGAACCAAAAAAGGGGGATTCACGAAGTTCCTCATAACAAATGTAAACAATACCACTCCATAGAGGCGAGAGGTAAGGATAAGGGTTGGTTGAGCCTTATCTTACCACATGCAATGCCATCAAAGTTGAGAGTACTGGCCAACTAGTAGCCATGCAGAGGAGGAATTCCAACAAACACCTATCAAGCAAATAAACAAAACAAAGTTAAAACCTCAGATCCATATCAATTTCTAATTTAAAATGTAGCAGAAAACATAGCATGGGTAGGGATAAATATTACTTGCCTTTCAGTCTTCATCCCTGCGTATAAATCTCCATATGGTACGATGACCATGAGTAGAGCTCAGGTCACAGCATGAAACCCTCCAGGCGCAACAAGGGGCTTCCCACAATGAAAATGAAAACAAAGGATCACGTTTGCAATTTGTAAAAACCTTGTATTGATTCCTTCCCCTTGCCAGCTGGTCACCAAACCTTGTCGCCATCACATGGGGTAGTAAAGCCCCCACCTGTTATCATTTAATGCAATTCATCTTATCACCCAAGTGCTTTGGTAGAAGGTCGTGTAGCCATCAATGAAGTAATGGTATGAGAGCATGCTTCTGCAATGTTTTTCACCATGGTTATATTTACACCATAAGTCACTCATACCTTAGCCCTTTTACACCTTAGTCTTTCACACTATGATCATATAACGTGCTCACACATCATGGTAGGATTTAATAAGGGAGAGTTGTTTCTCATGGTAGTACTTGTATACAAACATGAAACAATACTTTAGTGAATTGCTAAGTAAGTTCAGACTTTCCAAGACTGCCCTTATCTCTCGGCAGCTCTGCCGGGGGTACTTTTCCTCTTTGTAAACTTCAGATTCCATCATGGGCCTCAACCTTCATCAACAAGGGTCCATCTCACCTAAACTATCAGTTAGACTCTTATAAATATGCACTTGATTCCTTAAAACAGTAAGAAGGAGGTTCTCTTTAGTTTTTATTAACACTGTAAGCATTGGTACACTTGCGACAGAATTCCTTTACCTACTCTATACATCGCTTCCACAAAACGAAGAGATTTACATCCAGTGAGATTAAGTTACTTAGGGAAAACTTAAGCTCTTGAATGCCGCAAACAAGTACCAGTGCATATCTTATTTGTTTATCAGTACTGAAGTTAATATACGAATCATCATTTTTTATAGTTCTTATTGCAGTGACAGAAATTTTTTAAATTTTTGCTAGTTTTAGGGACATTACAAGTGGTATCAGAGCCTAGATACAAAACTAAGTGACCTATTTGTTGATGTATTTGTAACTTCAGAAGATATTCACTTGTATATTGTATTTGTACTTTATTGTATCCCCAACGGAGATGTATTATTGCTCCGATTGGAAGTGTCATCAGTTATATTGTAAGTGTCGTAACTTATACTTGATGGGTTATTAGAACACCTTGATGGGGTTGGCCCTGTATGAGTCATGTGGGTCAAAGGGTTATTGGACCACCCTAGTGGGGGTCCACCCAGACAGCATTATGTTAAGTGGCTAAGTTGAGGCCGACCTAGTTGAGTAAAGGTCAAGTCAAGTTAGTGTATAAATAGAGAGTGTGTCTCTCTCATTTTACACATTCTATTGTTCACTCACTTCGCATTAGTGAGAGAGAGGAGGAATGCGCACAAGTGGAGGAGGAGCATGTTGCTGAAGATATCTATCTCTTGGGTTTGATCATGGTGATCTTTGTATTGGTGCTTATTCTATCTCTGGGGAATTTGCAAGGTTTTTCACCTTCTTGCTTTTCCCCAGTGAAATGTTTTGTGTCTCTTGTCTCTTGTCTCTTATGCTTGATATGCTGTACATGTTGTTTTTTCAGTTAAGATCCTAGATCATAATGAATTAAATTCTGAAAAACTAACATGGTATCAGAGCTAGCCTGAAGGAAGGCATGCTATGGCGTTTATGAGACTTGTTGCACTTGCGACAAATCGGAAGCCAGGGCTTGATATAGCAAAAACCAGTCATTGTAGCACTTTCACTATAAATACATTTTGGAGAAGGTTTAGGATCTGAAACCTTTACAGGTCATAAATGACATCCCCATGTACCTTGTGTCCAAATCACAACTACTAATTCGCTGAAATTTGTGATTTATGATTAGTACAATCTAGGGTTTCTGCCTCTTCCATATCTCAGTCATAAATAGGTGACCTAGGAAAAAAGGTCACAACTTGGGGTAGGAAGCTCCAAATGAAATTTTGTAAAAATTATCAGGTAAGGCACAGACTGTAATTTCACAGGTAAGTTGTTTAGAGGCTGAAACTAAACCAGTGACACGTGGAACGCCGTACAAGTTCGCTCTCCTGTTTTATCCCATAAACAGGTTACGTTGCGACACTTGGAATAAATCTCTCTCAGAGAATCCAATTGATGTCAGAACTGTGGGGTTGGAAAGATGACAGGTCAGGATACCATAGGCTGAATTTTCAGACCTTATGGATTGGAAATTTCTGAGTTACACCAGAAACAATCAGGTGCATATTTCTGTCAAAACAGATTTGGATTTTGAGCACCTTCATTCTTGGATCGTCACTGCTGTGGGAAATTAGGGTTTCAAAGAAAGTTGAAATTCTTGGAATCAAAGACCACAGCTATATGCTCCTCATCAAAATAAAAATTTAGAGACCAAGATCAAATTTTTTGGTTAGGCAGAAGGCCGAGCTTGATCAAACACTAGTTCGGGCTTTTGATCGGAAAGGTGGAAAATTAGGGCTTTTGCAAAAGTTGGAATTTTTAAAATGTGTGACCATGGCTGGAAGCTCCTTATAAAAATCTAATTTTAGAACACAAGATCAGACCTTTTGGATGGGTAGAAGATTGGGCTTTATCAAACCCTAGTTCGAGATCCTGTCTAGTGAATCTATAAGTTTCAAAGGCAATTTTAAGGGGTCAAATTTTGCAGTTTTCAAAATTGAAGTATACCAGCTTAATCAGCTCAGCAATCCACATCTTTCCATCCATTCAGAAGTTGAAATTCAAATTTTGAATTTTTAGGGTTTCTCTGACAAACCTTAATCCAGCTCCAGATCGCATCTCAGCAAATCAAAGTGGATTGGGTTAATCCTAGAAGAAGATGATTTGGTCACCTGCATAAGTGAAGAAATTCCAGTTCCAGAGGGAGATGAGGCTAAGGCCTTGCATAAAGAAGACTACAAGCAATCTCGAGAGGTATGACTTGAGGAGATACAGGTATGTTTTCGAAATCTGTTCATGATTAAGGTTATGATATGTTTGTCTTCATATTATTGAGGTTAGTATAATATTGATTAATTTTAGACTTGTCTTATCACCCTAGTAAAAGTATGAATGCATGTGAATGATAGAAGACATTCATTGATTAGGGTTATGACACTTATGATTGTCATCATGCACTGTGGTATTGTATGAGGATGATGTTGTACGCTAACATGAAAGGTACAAATCAAGTTCTAGATCAAGAACATATGACCATGGTGACATGAAGACAAAGACTCATGGATCACATAGAAGCTCTACTTACGAGGTATGTATAATATGGTTCTACAATGGTTAACTTATGAGTTATGCAGGTCACTAAGCACAAGTCATCAAAGAGAACAAGAAGACATTGTTTGGGTATGTTAGTCATAACTAGCAAACATGATAACCAGGTATGTTTTTCCTATATCAAGTTAGAATCCTACCTTTTGTTAGGATCTTATACTTTTGTATGAATGATAATGATTATTCTTGAAAGTTAGAAGTTTTAGTAATCAAGGGTTTATGCATATTATATTTTTTTACTTTGATTGATGATATGACTAACCAGAAGAGTCCTATGGTCAATTAAGAATATGCATGAGTAAAAGAAGTCTTCCCTGAAACCTTGAATACTAATGCTTATTATCTATGTATGAAATGATCATGACTATACATGCTTAAGATTTATAGTATTGAGATTATACTAATGAATGTATGATTGTGTACGAGATCTTGAGGATGACACAATGATGACACTAGTGCACACTTAATCATGGATAGTGGTCCAGGATGGATATAAGTTCAAGGAAAGGTAATCCAGGTAGCAAATATCAAGAGGGAGCACACTCCAAAAGTTCCTACAAAGAAGCAAAGATCAAGAGGGAGCACTTCAGGAAGCAAAGATCAAGAGGGAGTCCACCCTACAACCAAACAAAGATAAGTATTTGAATTGTCAATTCCTGTATATATGATTACTTAAATGATGTTGTCCAGTCATATACATACTTATGTTCCTAGATTTAGGATATGTATCATGCATATTAGAAAAGTTGCATTAATGAACAAGTTACTACTAAATATGCAAATAATGGGTAAGTGGCCTATGGTACTGTACAACATTCCATTGCTACTTATCTAGAATGAAACCTATTTGCTGACATGTTGGGATTTGTGCACACTCTTAACAATGTTCTAGTAGAGATGGAAGACATCTAGAAAGTTACAGAATATGGATAAATGTTGTATTGAAACATTGGCCAAGATAATTGCATGACTGTATGACATATGTCTTATGCATAAGAATGTGTTTTTGAAAAACTATGAGAAGTTTCTAATCATGCAATTGGACTTGTCTTGTAGGAAAGACCATGTAGCATCACCTACAAAAAGGGATACATCATTTGTTCCAACAATGAAGATCAAATAAAAACAATCTATTGAAGATATTGAAGAATTTGAAGTTCCTAGGATCCGAGATGCAGTAATGGAAGAATGCCATGATCGAGGAGTACTGGTCGGTCATGAAGAATGATGTCTGGGATGTGGTCCCGATACAAGAAGGGAAGTTTGTTGTGACTTCCAAGAGGATCTACAAGAACAAGCTTGCTACTGAGTTCGAGATGAAGGACTTGGGATGATGCACTACTTTCTAAGCATGGAGGTGTGGCAGAGTGTAGATGGAATCTTCCTTGGACAAGGAAAGTATGCAGTAGAGATTCTTAAGAGGTTTGAGATGATGGACTGCAAGGCCATGACCACACCTATGGAATCAAACTTGAAGCTTCTATGTGATGCTTCATCTGATCCGGTTGATGTCACTATGAATCGTCAGATGATTGGGTCCTTGATGTACCTCACGAACATGAGACCAGATATTTGCTTTGCGGTGAACACATTGAGCCAGTTCCTGATGGATCCTAGAGGTGTTCACCTGGTTGTTGTAAATCACATTCTGAGGTACCTGAAGGGTACAATTGATTATGGGATCAAGTATGATGTGAATCAAAAGTTTAACCTGTAGGGTTATGTTGATTCAGATTGGGCAGGAAGTGTTGCAGATAGGAAGAGCACTTATGGGTGCTGCTTCAGTATGGGATTAGGTGTGATCTCTTGGTTTAGCAGGAAGCAGTCCTGCATAGCACTGAGTACAACTGAAGCAGAGTATGTTGCAGCTTGTTCGGCTAGTTGTGAGGCAGTATGGCTCCAGAAGCTACTGTCTGAGTTATTTGATCTCCCATTGGAAGCTACTGGTATGTTTTGTGAAAACTAGAGTTTTGTGAAGCTATCTGAGAACCCGGTGTTCCATGACAGGTTGAAGGACATTGAGATCAAATATCACTATATCATGGATATGGTGCTGAGAGGAGCAGTGAAGCTCCTGTATATTGCGACGGATGAGCAAGTTGCGGATGTGTTGATGAAACCACAAAATAGAGTGAAGTTTGAGTACTTCAGAGAGAGGCTTGGTGTTCTTCGGATTGAAGATACTTCGAGGAAGAAGTGATGGACACATTTGTAGGAGCCATTCCAAGCACGGTGAGAGGAGGATCCTTCCCATGGCTGTGGATGTAAGCATTGTGTGATGAGCATCAGGACAATGCTCCAATTACTGCTTTGGATATTCATTAGTTGGATGCTTTGTATGATCAGTTGGATCATGTATGATGACATGCATCAGGACGATGATCAGGATGATCATGTGTGATGAGTATCAGGACAATGCTTTGGATGATATGCATCAGGACGATGCAGTGATGATGATCAGGATGATCATGTGTGATGAGCATCAGGACGATGCTCTGGATTATATGAATCAGGACAATGCAGTGACAATAATCAGGATGATCATGTGTGATGAGTATCAGGATGATGCTCTGGATGATATGCATCAGGACGATGCTATGATGATGATCAAGACGATCATATGTGATGATATGCATCAGGTGGATGCATTGCATGATCAGTTGGATCATGTGTGATGAGTTCAAAAGACACAAATGCACATGATCCATTCTCACATGGTGGTAGGTGTGTCCTCCCATGGTGCATATATAAGGGCTAGGGCTAGTCCGATATGGTTGAAGTGTGTCTTCCCATGGTCGTTGATGTAAGAGCTATGCCATTTGAGCATGGTTGAAGTGTGTCTTCCCATTTCTGTGATATAAGTGATGTGCCATTCGAGCATGGTCGAAGTGTGTCTTCCCATGGCTGCGATATAAGTGTTGTGCCATTTCTAGTATGGTTGAAGTGTGTCTTCCCATGGCTATGGATATAAGTGTGATGCCATTCTCGCATGGTTGAAGTGTGTCTTCCCATGGCGTAGATATAAGTGTTGAGCCTTTCACGGATGGTTGAAGTGTGTCTTCCCATGTCGGTGAATGTAAGTGTTGTGTGATGTGCATCTGGGTTGTGCTTCGTCGACAATGAGATGACATGATCAGTATAATCATGAGTATCAGGATGATACTCTGTGGTTGTGGATAGGTTGTGCAGTTGCATGTAAAATATCCTGGGAGATCCGATAGGTTGAGCTGTGTGCTCGTAATCAATCCTAGGATGCTCTTTCGAGGTTTTGTGGTGGTCACATATAATATTGCCCTGCGAGATCCGATAGGTTGAGCAGTAAGCTCATAATCAGTCCTGGGATGCTCTTGCGAGGTTTTGTGATGCACGTAATAAGTCCCGAGGATACCACAGTATGGCCAGTGATAATGAAGACCTGCAGGTGGTGGGCCTACATCCAACATGAAAAAGGGATGGCTCTGTATAAATTCCTATGACGAGAAGAATTCAGAGATAGAACAGTGATCGAGATGACGAGTACAGCAACAGTGATGATGATGATGCTCCGTGATCCAGTGACAATGATCTAGCTCCAGAATTAAAGACTTGTGCCTATATGTATTGATGACTTATGTCAAGAGAATACCTTCCTAGTTAAGAGGGAGTGTTGATGTATTTGTAACTTTAGAAGATATTCACTTGTATATTGTATTTTTACTTTATTGTATCCCCAACGGAGATGTATTATTCCTCCGATTGGAAGTGTCGTCAGTTATATTGTAAGTGTCGTAACTTATACTTGATGGGGTTGGCCCTGTATGAGTCATGTGGGTCAAAGGGTTATTAGACCACCCTAGTGGGGGTCCACCCAGTCAGCATTATGTTAAGTGGCTAAGTTGAGGCCGACCTAGTTGAGTAAAGGTCAAGTCAAGTTAGTGTATAAATAGAGAGTGTGTCTCTCTCATTTTACACATTCTATTGTTCACTCACTTCGCATTAGTGAGAGAGAGCAGGAATGCACACAATTGGAGGAGGAGCATGCCGCTGAAGATATCTATCTCTTGGGTTTGATCATGGTGATCTTTGTATTGGTGCTTATTCTATCTCCGAGGAATTTGCAGGGTTTTTCACCTTCTTGCTTTTCCTCGGTGAAATGTTTTGTGTCTCTTGTCTTAAATTCTGAAAAACTAACACTATTGGGCTCACTACAAACAAAACATCCACTGCACATACACAGTAAACAGAAACATACATTTAGAAATTTTATTTTGTTTTATGAACTAACAAATTTTTTGTTCTCGCCACTTATATAACACTGCAGGTACAGTCATTGTCTGAAAATGAATGCAGAAGGGGGCAGTAGCATACATGGAAATCTGAACTCTCCACCCCGAGAGCAAGAAATTGTGGTGGAACTAAACTCGGATTTATTGAAATCCATGCAAAATATACAGGCAGAATTACAAAGTTTCAGAGATGATAACATGCAAGAAAGACGAGAATAGCAAGCTATAAATGAAGCTCTGTTTCATACATTAACAGGGGCAAAAACCCATGGATAGCCCACACTCTCAGTCAACACCTTTAAAAGGGGAAATGGTCGCACACAGAAATCTGCCAACTCTAAGGGAGAAGAACAAGAAGAACACATGCCTGAATCAATGGAAGAGGACTATAAGAGCTGTTCCAACGATGATGGTTCACCACCTCCTTGCAAGAAAAGGAGGAAAAGTGACGACAGTTTGCAAGGAGAATTCAGAAAGATAAAAGCCCCAACTTATGACGGAAAGATTAACTCTGGGGAGAAGGATGAGGAGTGGTTGCTAGGGATGAATAAGTATTCGAAAGTTCATAATCACTCTAGTGAAATGCAATCCTGACTAGCCATATACAACCTGAATGGTAAAGCAACCAGATGGTGGCGGTACTTGAAACACACCAAAGGACAAGAACTAAGAGACATAACATGGGATACTTTCAGCAGAATATTCTAGGACAAATATATGTCTGAAAGATTCTTTGACAAGAAAATTAAAGAATTTCATGAGTTGAAAATGGACTCCCTAACCATGGAGGCATTCATAAACAGAGTCTTAGACCTGCTGCACTATGT
Source organism: Larix kaempferi (assembly GCA_027924585.1). Taxonomy (NCBI): domain Eukaryota; kingdom Viridiplantae; phylum Streptophyta; class Pinopsida; order Pinales; family Pinaceae; genus Larix; species Larix kaempferi. The sequence goes on from BSBM01001048.1 coordinate 19,491,300, forward strand.
TCCATACATCAGAGATGAAAAGGTCAAGATACAACAGTTCTTGGGAGTTCTGCCACCAAACTTTAGAGAAAAGATAGAGTTTGATATGCCCAAAACCCTAGATGTGACCTTACATAAAGCAAGATTGTGTTATGAGCATAGAAAACCAAGGAATGATAACATCAATGGAAGCATAGATAGGTTCAGAACCTTCTTGGACAACTGTAGACCGGGTTTCAGACCTCCACCTTATCAGAAACATAACAACAGTTTTCCACCCAATAGAGGCTTCAATCGACCTCAAGCATGGCCAAGTGCACCCCCACCACCTGTTAATAGGCTAGCTTTCAACAAAGGAACACAAGTTGTCCCACCAACCATCTCTTGTTGGAAATTCCAAGGGCCCCACTACTACAAAGACTTCCCCAGCAAAACAGATCGAGTTTTACACAACGTCCAAGCAGAATCTACCGTAGGAGACATGGAAAAAACACCCAGGATTTATGCCACTCTTGACGGCCGACAGGCAGATCACCAAGACACCATGGTTGAACTTGAAGGTAAGATCTCAAACACAACCATTTCAGTTCTAATAGATCCTGGCTCATGTCGAAGTTACATCTCCCTTAAGATAGTGGACACTTGTAAGTTAAACCGAGAGCACCACGAGAAAATGTGGCTAGTACAACTAGCCACCTATACCAAATGAAAGGTGTCCGAGTTAGTTAAAACTTGTGAGATAGACTTAAATGGTTTGCCAACTAGGTTAGAACTAAAAATTCTACCCCTAGGATCGTACAATGTACTTATCGGCATGGATTGGTTAGAGGAACACCATGTCCTACTTGACTTCTTAAACAAATCCTTACTCTGCAGGGATGACCAAGGGAATCAAAAGACAATCCAGGGTATCCGTAAGAAAGTGTATGTAAGACAGATATCTTCCTTACAAGCAAAGAAATGTATCATAAAAGGTTGTAAACTTTTTGACGTCAATATCCAAAACATAGAAAATGATAGGGAACACAAGATCGAAGACTTCCCAGTCCTCATAGAGTTCAAAGATATATTTCCAGAGGAAATACCGGTTTTACCACCCAAACGAGACTTATAATTTTCCATTGAACTAACACTCGGGTCAGTACCAGCTTCCAAAGCTCCTTACCACATGAGCACACCAGAATTGGTGGAGCTCAAGCTTCAGTTACAAGAGTTAATAGACAAAGGGTATATTCTACCGAGTGTGTCCCCTTGGGGAGCACCAATATTCTTTGTCAAAAAGAAACACAAAATGATGCGAATGTGCATCGACTACAGCCAAATCAAAAAAATGACCATTAAGAACTGTTACCCACTCCCTAGAATCGATGACTTGTTTGAACAAGTCGGAGGAGAGAATATCTTTTCAAAGATCGACTTACTATCCATATACCATCAGGTGAGAATCCGTGATGAGGATATCAACAAGACCACATTTCGAACCTGTTACAGCCACTACGAATTCGTAGTGATGCCCTTTGGGTTGACGAACGCACTAGCCAACTTTATGTGTATGATGAACAACATCTTTAGTAAATACCTCGATAAGTTCGTTCTAGTCTTTATTGACGACATTTTGATCTACTCCAAGAACGGAGAAGAACATGAAGAACACCTCTGAATTGTTTTACGTATACTACGGGAACACCAACTGTACGCCAAGTTTAGTAAAAGTGATTTCTACAAACCCTAGATTCAATACTTAGGACATATCATTTCTGAGAAGGGAATAGCCATTGACCCTGAAAAGGTCAAAGCTATTGAAGAATAGCCCACACCTATGTGTGTATTCGACATACGATCATTTTTAGGTTTAGACGGCTACTACCGAAAGTTCCTTGAGAACTTCTCATGGATTGCATGTCCCATGAATGCCTTGCAAAAGAAGGAAAACAAGTTCATCTGGATGGCTAAGTGCGAAGAAATCTTTTAGAAGCTGAAATAACTATTGATTAGTGCACCGATTTTACAAATTGCTGACCCTAATGGGGACTTCGTTGTCTGCACGGATGTAAAAAAGGAAGGACTTGGGGGAGTCCTTATGCAAGACAATTTTTCCTTATGCTACGAATCAAGGAAATTGAAAGAACATGAACAGAACTACCCTACGCATGACCTCAAACTAGCCGCCATCATCCATGCTCTGAAGATGTGGTGACATTACCTTATGGGAAATAAATTTCTATTAATGATTGATAACATGAGTTTGGAGTACCTTTTCGACCAACCCGACGTAAACGCTAGGCAGTTGAGATGGATAGCCTTCCTTAGTGAGTACCATTTTGAACTAAAGCACATTAAAGGAAAATAAAACAAGATTGCTGATACCTTGAGCCAATGAGCACATATGATTTATGAAGTCATAGTGAATTGAACCGACTCAGACTTGCACAAAAAAATCCGAACAGCAAGTAACAATGACCATTACTACACTGAAATCCTTTCAAAGATCCAAGAAGACAGATTACTCCAACAACAAAAGGAGTATAAGATAGACAAGTCGGGATTACTGTGGTCAAAAGAGAGACTTTACGTACCAGAGAATGGAGACATTAGGTCAAAAATCCTTACTGAATTTCACCAGAAACCCTATTCAGGGCATCCTAGATATCAAAAGATGATATCAGCAGTAAAGAAACATTTCTTTTGGCCTAAGATGAAAGCCGACATCGCCATGTTCATCGCAAAATGTCAGGAATGCTATGAAATGGGTATCCCATCATGGACATCTTCTTGAAGGAGATCTTTTGATTGCATGGGATACCTAAGGCAATCATTTCCGATCGAGACACGAAGTTCACTAGCAACTTCTGGAGAGCATTGTTCTCCGGTTTGGAGACACAGTTGCAATTCAGTACCGCGTACCACCCACAAAACGACAAACAAATGAAATGAGTAAACCAAATTCTTGAGGACATGCTAAGAATGTCCATCATGAACAACTCCACTAAGTGGGAAGATTATTTGCACCTCATGGAGTTTGCGTACAATAATGGTTATCAAGCCTCGGCCAAAATGATCCCTTTCGAAGTACTCTACGGCAGGAAATGTCAGACACCCGTGACTTGGGACAGTCCGGTGGACCGACTTATGTTAGGACCCAACCTACTAACAGATTTGGAACAACTAGTTTCCAAAGTACAACTAAACTTCAAAGAAGCACAGGACCGCCAAAAGAGTTATGCGGACAAGAAGAGAAAAGAAAAAGACTACCAAGTTGGCAAGCATGTTTTCCTAAAATAAAAGGCAAAACAAAGCTCTTTGAGCTTGGGTCGATGCGGGAAACTAACCCCCAAGTTTTGTGGACCTTTTGAGATACTGACCAAGAAGGGCCCAGTGGCATATGAGTTAGCCTTACCAGCTCATGTAAAATTTCATAATTTTTTTCATGCATCATTATTAAAGAAATATGTATACAATACTAAACATGTAATTGATTGGTCCTTATTACAGGTGGAGCCTGAAAGGGAGTTTAGGATAGAACCACTCCACATTCTAGACAAGAGAGAGGTGCAGCTTAGGAGAAGGACCATTACCCAGCTGAAAGTGCAATGGAGGCACTTCGGACCAGATGAGGCTACATGGTAGAATGAGACCTCCATGAAAGAGGCATACCCCGCCTTATTTCATGACCTCATTCCTAGTCCCTAGAAACACCGGGATGATGTTGTTTCTAAGCGGGGAGAGATGTAATATCCTGAATTTTGGACTAACTATTTCTGTTGTTATATTGGGCCATCGCCCCAGCACATATGTTTATTTTGAGTATTGGGCATGAGCCCTAGCACCCATGATTTATTCTTTTATATATTGACATACTGGGCATGGACCCTGACTGACTTCTTTATTGAGTATATACTGGGAAAGGAGGCCCTAATGTTGTGATTATGTTATCTAGCATATGATGTGGGTACAAACCCTAATATACTGAGATGACATTTTGTTACTTACTCTGCAGAGATATGATTTTACATGATTGAATTATGAGTGTGTTGAGACTAGACTCAGAAACACACATATAACCTACGTACTGGCATCAGCCCCGATGTACCTAGAAGAATGTTTATGTACTGAAGTAATACCCGACGTACATTGAGTGTTGGGCATAAGCCTTGGAGCACTCCAAGCTTGATAAATGAATATCGGATCCGAGGCCACTTAAATATTGTAGATGTGCCTCACAACCACATTCTAGCACTAGTGTTGAGCGGGAGGCTCTGGAATTGCACTAGCGTAATGCCCATGTGAGAGTGCTGAGTTAAAAGCTCTGAAGAGCACTCGGGGTTACTAGATATCAAAGTTTTGAGTCGGAAAGACTCTGAATAACACTTCTACTTTCATCACATTCATTTAATTTGGTTAAATGATTCATCTTTTATCTATCATCAAATATTGGGGGAACTACCATGTTAAATGAGGGAATTCGACATGCAAGAGAGAGACTAGAGGTGCCTATCAAAGCTTACCGAAAGACTGTCCAAAGAAGTGGACCTTATCCTTAAAATGTTTAAAGAAGTATCATGTCAATATACATAATTAAATAAAAGATAATTACCATAACCTAGAGTATGGATTGACTAACAGTAGTCTTACAGGAACAACATGCATAAAGGTCTCAAGTCTAAATAGTATTATTTAGAGCTTTAATAATAATAATGGTTATTATTTATTTATAAAATATATTTATTATGCATATAGTTTATGCATAGTAAACTGCCACATTGTTAAATATTATTAGTAATGTATTAAAATTTAGTTTGGAATATAATTCTGGTTATTATTGTTATCATTATGAAAAGATTATGTTAAAATCACTTATGGTTAAAACAAATGAAGAGTCCTAATTCCACAAGGACTAGTTTTGTTTTAGTGATAAATCTTTTAAATATTAATTATTTAATTTAAAGAAAATCATTATTCAAACAACCATAATTCAAGACTCCCCTACATTAAGAAGGCAGATCCCAAGATTGGGGATCTTATCTTTTTCATTATCATTCTCTTATGGTAATTAGAGAGAATTTCCTGCTCCAAGAACTGAAGCAGTCCCATACAAATTTCCAGATCTGAACTAGTAGTGAACCTAGGGCCTCTATATCTCATTGCATGTTGGAACCAGCTCGGAGGGATCCATTTAGAACCAGGAACGGTCTAAGGGTCATGGTTGGGAGGAACATGGTATCCCCAAAGTTATCTAGCTAAGGAATCATTCTAACAGGTCAGCTAAAGCTTAGAAGATTTTACACTAATTACTGTTTGAGTGTGCAGGCCGCTAGAGAAAAGGAGCAGGTCACCAAGCAACCAGGTATGAATTATTAAACTTCCTTTTCAGGTTATAATAGAAGCTAGGTATTTAGCATAGATTTAAATATTTCATAACTGTTTTGTTTTACCCCAACTTGTTTAAATTATTGATTTATTTGCAGAGCAAGGGCCTTTGGGAATGGGCTCCTGGGTTATTATAGGACTAGAACCCCGTAATTAGAATGGTATTAAATCGAAAATTCGATTTAGAAACCAACAGAATGTCGAGCAGGTCTAGCTAAGCTAGCCTGTGCTAGACATCCAAGCTTAACTAAAACCTAGAATCCACCCTTATTAAATTAGACGACTGAGATGTTTTTACCAGTATTAATATATATACTTAATGCTGAAATCCCATGATATTTTTTAGAACAATATATAGCGAGGGTTATATTTCTGTCATCCATTAATGTTCTGGTAATTATCTCTAAACCCTCATTCAGGTTTTTAAACCTCGGCGTTTCACAAACCTGGCTAGAATTGTTTTAAAACTACTAACTCTTATATAGGAAAACGAGCTAGACTTTGAAACTCTTCATGACATCACTGATCAAGATTTGCAGACTCAAATTAATCATAACTACTACTTGCTATCCATTCAAAACAAACTGCAATACATTTCCCCATTATCAATGACCTTATCGTTATCTGTTTCCTTCCAAGAAAAGCTACCTTTACTTCTCTTTTCAAATGATTCTTTTTGCACACAGTCAACATGAAAGCATAGGAAGAGTCAAATCAATCCAGTATTTAGACTCCCAGACAAACATTTTATATTGAGCAAAAAGGATCACGCAAGACAGGACACCCCAACTACTTCGTTGAGACTACCTTAAGCCTAGATGCATCTTACCATTACGACATACAGTGAAACCCTGGCAAGTATCAATTCTTTAACCAACTAGTCAACCTAGTACCTACCACAACGAAAACATGACATTATCAAATCCCATAGAAAAACAAATCATTACTAATCTTTAGCTACATATCTATTATTACATGAAAGCACCGGTCAGAAGGTCGAATCCCATTAACGATTTTATGAAGACTCTCTATCTTACAAGCGCCCGATGCTTGGCATTAAAACACATGCCTCTTTTCAAGCAAACAAATAAACTGTTGAGATATTGTAACTTCAAAGAATATTATAATTGTACTTTATTATTCCGGAGATGTTTCATTCCTCCGTAAAGATCTTATTGTATATCTGGAGATGTTTATTCCTCCGTCGGAATGTGGTAACTCGGGTTATTAGACTTCCCTAGTGGAGGTCAGCCCTATATGTGTTATGTGGGTCAAAGCGTTATTAGACCACTCTAGAGGGGTCAGCCCAGTCAGTTGTAGTGGGGTATTTAACCCAATGGTTAAATACGAGCCTACGTGTCTTGTGTAAAAGACAAGTCGAAGTAGTGTATAAATAGAGGAGGTGTATTCCTCATTTGACACACTCACTCACTTGAGAGAGGCGCACTTGTGGAGGAGATATCTACTATGGTGGAGGAGGAGATCATGTCTTTGGTTTGCATCTTTGTATATTACTGGTCATCTATATTGAGGAAGCTTTGCTGGGTTTTCTACCCCATGAGGGTTTCCCAGGATAAATCTGTGTCTCTTGTGTTTATGCTGTGCTTGTTGTTTCTTCAGTGATCCTGTATATGCTATTATTGTGAAATGGAATGTAATGCTGCTATTTTCTATCTTAGCATATTAAATTTTAACATGGTATCAGAGCTAAACTGAAGGAAGGCAAGGTATGGCACTTACGACACTTGCTTTACTTACAACAATTTGAAGGTTAGGGTTTTATATAGCAAAAACCAATCATCGTGGAACTTTTTCTATAAATCCATTTTGGCGAAGGGTCAGGATAGGAAACCTTTACAGGTCATAGATAACATCTCCAGGTATCTTGTGTCCAAATGGAACCCTCATATTCATTGTACTTTGTAAGTTATGATCAGTACAAGTTAGCGTTTCTGCCTCTTCCAGATCTCAGTAAAAATCAGGTGACCTAGGAAAAAAGGTCATAACTTGGTCTAGGAAGCTCCAAATTAAATTTCATAAAATGTGACAGGTAGTACACAGACTGTACTATCTCAGGAAACTTTTTCAGAGGCCGAAGCTGAACCAGTGACACGTGGAATGCCGTACAAGTTCGCTCTCCTGTTTTATCCCATAAACCGGTCACATTACGACACTTGGCATAACTCTCTCTCAGAGAGTCCAATTAAGGTCAGACCTATCAGGATGGAAATATCACAGAGCGAGCTATCTCAGAAAAAAAATTTCAGAGGCCTAAGTTCAAACAGTGACAGGTGGAATTCCGTACAAGTTCGCTCTCCTGTATTATCCCATAAACAGGTCACGTTGCGACACTTGGCATAACTCTCTCTCAGAAAATCCAATTGAGGTCAGACCTATCAGGATGGAAAGATGACAGGTCAAGCTACTGCAAAAAAACATTTTCAGACCCTGTGGAATGAAAATTTCAGATTTATAGTAGAAACAATCAGGTACATATTTCTGTAAAAACAAAATTATTTTTTGGAGCACCTTTATTCATGGCTTCCGGAATTTAGGGTTTTGGAGAAAGTTAGAATTTTTGGAATCGGAGTCCATGGCTGAATGCTACTCAGGAAAATCAAAATTTAGAGACCAAGATCAAACTTTTGGTTGGGTAGAAGACCGGGCTTGATCAAACCCTAGTTCGGGATTGTGATCAGAAAGATGGAAAATTAGGACTTCAGCAAAAGTTGGAATTTTTGAAGTCTGCAACCTCGGTTGGAAGCTCCTCAGAAAAATAAGAGTTTAGAGCTTTGGATCGAACCTTTTGATTGGACAGAAGGGTGGGATTCATCAAACCCTAGTTTGGGTTCCTGTCGAGAAGATCCAGATGTTTCGAAGGCAATTTTGAGGGGTCAAATTTTGGAGATTTCAAAATTGAAGTATGCTAGTTTGATCAGCTCAGCAAGACACATCCTTCCATCAATTCAGAAGTGTGAAAGTCAAAGATTGAACTTTTAGGGTTTCTCTAGCAAACCCTAATCAAGCTCCAGATCAAGTTTCAGGGGGAGTTGAGGCTAAGGCCTTACATAAGAAGACTAAAAAAGTCTCGACAGGTATGACTTAAGGAGGTTCAGCTATGTCTTGAAATCTAATTCTTGATTAAGTTCATAATGTGTTTGTCTTCATGTTATTTATTAGTACAATCTTGATTAATGTTATTAATTGTCTTATCACCCTATTAACAGTATGAATGCATGTGAATGATCGAATACATTCATTGATTAGGGCTATATGATTGTACTTATGCATTATGGTGTTGTGTGAGGTTGATGTTTTCTGCTAACAAGATACAAGTACATCACAAAAGACAAATCAAGTTCCATGATCATGACAACATGAAGACAAAAACTCATCCACTTACGAGGTATGTATGATTTTGTTATATTATGTTTAACCTATGAGACATGCAGGTTCTAGCTCAGGATCTCTAAATCATTGAAGAGATTGTTTAGGTATGTTGTACATAACTAAGCAGGTATACTAATCCAGGTATGTTTTCCTATGTCATGTTAGAATCTTACCTTGTGTTAGGATCCCTTATATAAGTATACTTGGTATGATTGGTTATGCTTATTCGTAAAGTTAGTAATCAAGGGTTTATGCATATTATGTCTCTTATCTTGGTTGATGATTTAACTAACTAGATCAAACAAGAATATGCATGAGTAAAAGAAGACTTCCTTGAAACCCTGAATACTAATGATCATGACTATACATATTCAAGATTATTTAGAATTAGAATGTTTTGATAATGTTGAGAATATACTAATGAATGTATGTTTTTGTATGAGATCATGAGGATGACACTAGTGCACACTTGAGCATGCACAGTGGTACAGAATGAATAGAAGTTCATAAGACATACAGAACATCAAGCGAGAGGCAACCACACAAACATAAAAGATAAGTATTTGAGTTGTTATTAGAAATAGTAAATGATATTGCTTGTATGCATATTTGTATTCCTAGAATATATCATGCTGAGTGTAAACATTCATAAAGCATTGAACAATATACTACTAATATGCATATGATTGGTAAGTTGGACAAACATTCCATTGTTGCTTGTCTAGAATGAAACCTCTTTGCTGACATGCTAAGAGCTGTGCACACTCTCGATAGTATGTTCTGGTAGAGATGGAAGGCATCTAGATAGCCACTGTATGCATACAGGATATGGGAAAGTGTTGTGCCAAAGTATTGGTCAAAATAGTTGGATAACTATGTAAATGATATCTGTATGCATAATAGGTTATCATGTCAATATGATTTAATGATTATGAAGTATTACTAATCAAGTACATAATTTTGCTTTGTAGGAAAGATCATGATGAATGATGAACACTGAACAATCCATGGATGTTCAACAAAAGATTTACAAATCAAACACACTATAGAAGGCTTGTGGCTAGAAGATTCTCTTAGAAAGAGGGAGATTCATGATGAGATGTTTTGCTCCAAGTGGTTAGATAAGACCATTCTCTTAATGGTGTAATTAAAGAAGAAGTGTGAATTAGGTTCTGTATGGGTTCCCAGGATCGATAATCAATTGATGAGCTTAATGATCACCATGGGTGATGTGGATCTCAGCCTTTGCTACAAGGTTGAATATGGCTTCTATACACATATGACATGGATGCAAGAAGGAAATCACCACAGAGTTCGAATGATTTTGAGGCTCATATTAGTAGACCCATCTGACGAGTGATGGCACAGATAGATATGCAGAAGATCACTCAATGCAGAGTGTGAATAATGCACAATTGACAGCTTCATGACAAAGCTTGGGCTTTACCAGAAGTAAAGCTGTTCCTAACCTTTACCTTAAGGTTGTGGATGATAAACCTATCATACCATTATTGTATGACGATAATATCTTTCTGACAAGGAATGAGAAACAGGTCATGAAAATGGCTTTAGAAATGAAAATGAAAGATCTCAGATTAATGCACTACTTCTTAGGTCTAGAAGTATGGCAAGATCCAAAAGGAATCTTTTAAATCAAGGTAAGTATGCTGTGAAGTTTCTAAAAAATATGATATGTTGGAGTATAAAGCCATGGCCACTCCCATGGACTCCAACTTGAAGTTATTAGTTAATGACTCATCGTATTTAGTGGACCTAACCCTATATAGACAAATCATTGGGTCATTGATGTATTTAACAAATACTAGGCCAGATATATGCTTTGTTGTAAATACCCTAAGTCAGTATCTAGTAGAACCTAGAAAGGTTCACTTAATAGCTACAAAGCATGTAGTAAGGTACCTAAAAGGTGCTTTAGATTTTTGGTCTATATTATCTTGGAGGTCATGAACTCCGTTTACATGGTTACCGAGATTTTGATTGGGTAGGAAGTGTCTCAGACAGAAAGAGTACATCAGGTGGATGTTACAGTCTTGAATCTGCCATGATCTCATGGTTTAGAAAGAAACAATCTAGTGTGGCTCTCAGTACTGCTGAAGCAGAATATATGGTTATCTGCTCTGCCAGCTGTGAAGCAGTGTGGCTTCAGAAGCTATTATATGGAGTGTTTGACTTAGAAATGGATCCCACTATGATTATGTGTGACAATCAAAGCTGCATTAAGATGACTGAAAATCCTGTGTTCCATGATAAGTCAAAACACATAGAGATCCGATACTTCTATATACGAGATATGGTGCAAAGAGGAGCTATCAAGCTCGAACATATAAGCACTGAGGATCAGATTGCTGATATCTTGACTAAACCTCTGTCTCGAGTGAAGTTTGAATACTTTCGAGACAAGCTTGGTATAGTTCAAAAGAACTCTCCTCGAAAGGGGGAGTAGCATAGTATTTGATAACAAGTCTGTCTCATCAATGATGAGGTTACCTATTTACTGCACTTAGTTACTTATAATTATTTTTAGGACCCTTATATTTTTACTTTTGATGATAGATGTATTAGTGAGAATACATGCTTTTGATGATAGATGTATACATGCTTTTGATGATAGATGTATTAGTGAGAATACATGCTTTTGATGATAGATGTATACATGCCGTTAATGATATATGTATTTGATGCTATTGATGAGGATACATGTTTTGATATACTTGTATTGATGATGTGTATACTTGTATTGGTGTGGATACTAATACTGCTGATCTAGATGACGATGCTACTGATCGTATTGATCTAGATGACGATGTTACTAATCGTATTGATCTAGATGATGATGTTGCTAATCGTGTTGATCTAGATGATGATGCTGCTGATTGTGTTGATCTAGATGATGATGATACTGATCATGTAGATTGAGATGATCCAGATGCTGTAGATCAAGATGATCTAGATGCTGTAGATCATGATAAACCAGATGCTGTAGATCGAGATGATGTGACGATGATGATGATCGTGTGATGACGATGTTGATGATCGTGTGATGACGATGCTGATCATCGTGTGATGACGATGCTGATGATCGTGTGATGACGATGTTGATGATCGTGTGATGACGATGCTGATGATCGTGTGATGACGATGCTGATGATCGTGAGGATTCAGATATTGATGTTGCTGTAGCTGTTTGAGTGCCGCAGAAGATAAAGACTCAGTACTGAAGATGTTGATGTTCCAGTAACTGGTTGAGTTACTGATGATGTTGAGAAAGCTTCCAATGATTTATAGATGTATCATGTATGATGTTGATGACTCCTTGCTCGTGCAGATGCTGTTATAATATCCTTCTCGTTAAGGGGTAGTGTTGAGATATTGTAACTCCAAAGAATATTATAATTGTACTTTATTATTCCAGAGATGTTTCATTCCTCCGTAAAGATCTTATTGTATATCCGGAGATGTTTATTCCTCCGTCGGAATGTGGTAACTCGGGTTATTAGACTTCCCTAGTGGAGGTCGGCCCTATATGTGTTATGTGGGTCAAAGGGTTATTAGACCACCATAGAGGGGTCGGCCCAGTCAGTTGTAGTGGGGTATTTAACCCAATGGTTAAATACAAGCCTACGTGTCTTGTGTAAAAGACAAGTCGAAGTAGTGTATAAATAGAGGAGGTGTATTCCTCATTTGACACACTCACTCACTTGAGAGAGGCGCACTTGTGGAGGAGAGGTCTGCTATGGTGGAGGAGGAGATCATGTCTTTGGTTTGCATCTTTGTATATTGCTGGTCATCTATATTGAGGAAGCTTTGCTGGGTTTTCTACCCCATGAGGGTTTCCCAGGATAAATCTGTGTCTCTTGTGTTTATGTTGTGCTTGTTGTTTCTTCAGTGATCCTGTATATGCTATTATTGTGAAATGGAATGTAATGCTGCTATTTTCTGTCTTAGCATATTAAATCTTAACATAAACAATAGCTATAGTTCGTATTATCATTTAAACGCAGGAGTTTTTACCAAAACATATTTCCAACCATTCATCCTACAAACCAACCATTTGACTTCCCTTATAAAAATAAAGGATTGACCTATGTCAAGTGATAAAGTCTTGGGAGCAACTCAATTGCCCATGCTACTATTTATAAACTAGATCTTAGACAGAAGAACCACTAGCATCAACAATCGTAGAAAGTTCATTTCAAAGTACAAATCAGTTACCTACAGGATAGAAGCAACGACAACACATACAAAAAATTAAACCAAACATTACTTCTCTTACTCCTTAAGAAAATGTAGAGATGAGACAAAATGCAAGCCATACATTGAATTTCGCAGAGAACTTATAATACTACTTAGTATTATTAGATATTCAAGGTTAATTTAGGAATAAAACGCAAACCCAGGTTTTACATCATGACTATCAAATCCCTTTACAAAAGTTTAAAACTCCTCATAGAACCAAATGACTAAACTGTTACATTAACCAGAGAAACCCTCTAAGGTTTTGCTTCCTCCCAATACAATAGTTACATTTAACAAATGGTCTAGCCAACGACGACCTCCCAGAACTCCAAATAAGTTACAGTGAACCCAAATAAGGGGATCACGAAGTTCCTCATAACAACTGTAAACAATACCACTCCATAGAGGCGAGAGGTAAGGATAAGGGTTGGTTGACCCTGAAATTCCCACATGCAATGCCATCAAAGTCGAGAGTAGTAGCCACGAACTAGTAGCCACGCAGAGGAGGAATGCCAACAAACACATGTCAAGCAAATAAACAAAACGAAGTTAAAACCTGAGATCCATATCAATTTCTAATTTAAAATGTAGCAGAAAACATAGCATGGGCAGGGATAAATATTACCTACCTTTTAGTCTTCATCCCTGCATATAAATTTCCATATGGTGCACTAACCATGAGCATAGCTCAGGTCAGGGCACTAAACCCTCCAGGCGCAACAAGGGGCTTCCCACGACCAAAATGAAAAAAAAGGATCACGTTTGCAATTTGTAAAAACCCTGTATTGATTCCTTCCCCTTGCCAGCTGGTCACCAAACCCTCTCGCCATCACATGGGGTAGTAAAGCCCCCACCTGCTATCATTTAATGCAATTCATCTTATCACCCAAGCGCTTTGTTTGAATTTCGTGTAGCCATCAATGAAGTAATGGTACGAGAGAATGCTTCTCCAATGTTTTTCACCATGGTTATATTTACACCATAAGTCATTCATGCCTTATCCCTTTTACACCTTAGTATTTCACACTATGATCATATAACGTGCTCACACATCATGGTAGGATTTAATAAGGGAGAGTTGTTTCTCATGGTAGTACCTGCATACAAACATGAAACAATACTTTAGCGAATTGCTAAGTAAGTTCAGAACTTCCAAGACTACCCTTACCTCTTTGCAGCTCTGTCGGGGGTACTTTTCCTCTTTGTAAACCTCAGATTCCATCATGGGCCTCAACCTTCATCAACAAGGGTCCATCTCACCTGAAGTATCAGTTAGACTTTTATAAATATGCACATGATTACTTAAAATAGTAAGAAGAAGGTTCTCTTTAGTTTTTATTAACACTCTAAGCATTGGTACACTTGCGACATAATTCCTTTACCTACTCTATACATCGCTTTCGCAAAAACAAGAGATTTACATCCAGTGAGATTAAGTTACTTAGGGAAAACTTAAACTCTTGAATGCCGCAAACAAGTACTAGTGCATATCTTATTTGTTTATCAGTACTGAAGTTAATTTACGAATCATCATCCTTTATAGTTCTTACTGTAGTGACAGAAAAATTTCAAATTTTTACTATTTTTAGGGACATTACAAGGAAATATTGGTTGACAGTTATGAGACAACATTAAAAATAGTCTTAGAAGATAGGGTTTCTGGAAAAGCCTTCTCAATTTTTACTGTATATGGACCATTTCAGAACAAAAGAACCTTTTGGGAGTCCTTCATCTCTTCAGGGCTTTTAGATCACATAAATATGGTTATGGGAGGAGATGTGAATCTCTCCTTATCTAAAAGGGAAATCTGGGGCCCCATAGAAAGGCCGGATAGTTAATTCAATTTCTTCTTATCTCTTTTTGAATCCAATGGGCTGGTAGATGTTCATCCTTAAAAATTAGAAATGTCTTGGAGGAACAAAAGAAGCGGGGATAACACTATATCTAAACGTCTTGAAAGGTACTTGGTATCGGAGAATTTGGTTGCAGGCCCGCTTACAGTAAAATCCTGGGTTGAGGTTGGGGGATTGTCATACAATCGCCCTGTCATCTTGTCAATGGAAAATCAAGACTCCAAACCCACTCCTCTTTTTAAATTCAATCCTACTTCGCTCAAGGAATATGATTATAGGAAGTTGGTCGAGGATACATGGGTTACATTAATAGACAATTCCTCTAAGTCTTACATGAAACAATTTTCTGACAATATTATGAAAACAATAAAGGCATCAAAGATTTTGGAAAAGGCATATAATGCTAGACAACAGGAGAAATTGAAAGAAGTGGAGGCTAAATTAAGGGAAATTTACAATACAAATATCTTTGGAACATTTTCAAAAGAATAATTGAAGGTTGTAAAATATTGTGAATTAAAGCAGGGAGATTTATTGGCAAGGGAAGAGTAATTGCAGATATTAAAGAGCAGGGATATGTGGATAACCGAAGGTGACAACAATACCAAATTATTTCATAGGTTTTCCTTGCATAGAAGGAGTATCAATACAATCTCAGAAATCAAGGATGCAAATGGAAATATGATTAGTTCTTTTACGGAGAAGGAAGAGGCTGGGAAGAGGTATTTTCAAAAATTATTCTTAGAGATGGAAGGGTTCCCTCTCCAAGAGATTTTACATGTCCTCAAAATCTTTCCCAAATTGGTAAATGATTAAATGAATAAGGATATAGTGGAGGAGGTTACAAAAAGAAGATCTGGAAAAGGTAGTGCACTCCTTCCAAAAAGGTAAGAGCCCTGGTCCTTATGGGTTCTTAATTGAATTTTATCAAGGCTTTTATTAATTGATAAAGCATGACTTATTGAAGATTGTTCGAGATTCCCACAGATCAGGAAAGGTTTTAGAAGATCTGAATTCCACCTTTCTAGCTCTAATCCCTAAAAAGACAAATCCCTCATCCTTTGAGGACTTTAGACCAATTTCATGTTGTAATGTAGTATACAAAATCATCGCCAAAATTTTAGCACGACGTTTAAAACCAATATTGAGAAAGATCATTTATGAGGAACAGTTTGGGTTCCTTTTCAACCATTAGATTCATGATGTGGTCTCCTTGTCTTAGGAGGAAATCTATTCCATTAACATGAATAAATGCAAAGCCTTTGTTGTCAAATTAGATTTTTCCAAAGCTTATGACAGGGTAAGTTGGACCTTTCTAATCTTCCTACTAATATAGATTGGTATTGCAGTGGATACAACCAGTTGGATAATGGGATGTATACAATCTTCCTCCTTCACAGTACTTAGAAATGGCTCCCCCTCTTGTTTCTTCAGGCCTTCTAGAGGAATAAGAAAAAGATTCCATATTTCCATTTTTCTCTTCCTACTAGTAGTCGATGCTCTAAGTAGGTTAACTCATCATGATAAACATTCTCGTTCCTTCCAAGGAATTAAGGTCTCAGAGACGGAATAATTGTCACATATATTGGATGATGTGTTGATGATGGGGGAAGTCTCGATAGATAATATCAAAGAAATTGACCACATGTATAATAGATATATATAAGAAGGCTATAGGGATGGCGCATATAAGTGTGGAAAAATCAAACTTATCAGAGAATTATCGACTGGAAGCAATACATAATAGGATAGAAAATGAAATTTCCTACCCCTTAAAACCTTTATTAGAGGTTTTTTAAATATTTAGGATTCAACCTAAATCCTAACTCTTACTCTTTTAAAGACTGGCTATGGTTGTTCAGAAAGGTGCAGGGACAATAGGGTGTTGGGAAAACAAGTTTATGTCACAAGGAGGAAGATTGGTTTTGCTTAAGGAGGTTATACAGAGCATCCCCATTTACTGGGAATATATAGCTTATATCCCCAAGGGGATGCTTCATAAAATCAGGAATAATTTGTTCTCCTTTCTGTGGACTGCAAGCAAATAGGCTGAAGGCATCCCTCTTGTCAAATGGAAAATAGTGGCTAATTTAAAAGATCTTGGAGGGTGGGGTTTAAAAAATCGATTTTTGTTCTGTCAGTCATTGGAAGCCAAGTCTTTGTTGAGGTTGATCCAAAATACTAATTCCTTATGGGGTGGACTAATGGTTTCAAAATATTTTTTGAATTCTTCCATCTTAGATTGGATAAGAAGACGAGGTAAGTTTCATAAAAATGGATCCATTGGATTGAAATCTTTTGTGCTTTATTTTCCTTTAATCGAAGAATGGTTGGCTGGGAATGTTGGTGATGGAAAAAAATCCAGATCGGTGAAGACCAATGGATTAGTGTAGGAAATGGATTTAATCTCTCAAAGGGAACTTTAGATCAGCTCAAAAGACTTCATATAAGAAATTTACATGATGCAAAATCTCATTTTATTTATGAAGAGGGAAAAACAATTTGGAAAATCGTAGGGGACCTAAGTTTGGAAGGAGATGCGGCTAGTGAGTGGACTTATTATATCAATTTATTGTAATCCTATTTTATTCTCTTAGAGGAGGAGGAGGAGGATAGACTGGTCTAATCTAGGAATGTTTTTACAGGGTATTTTTCTGTGAAACTTGGGTACGAAACTAAGGCCACAGAGTCTTTTACTAGTTAAAGAATGTGGTGGTGGACCTCCTTTTGGAAGTCTTCATCTTCTTTAAATTCCAACATCACCCTGTGGATAGCTCTAAGCAATGAACTGTTAACTTGGGAAAATATTTAAAGAGGGGATGGCGAGGTCCAAGCTGGTGTGTATTATGCCTTTCGAATGAAGAATCAGGTTCACTTTTTCTTTTGTCATTATGCAGTGTTGGTTAGGAAGGATGCCTTCAAAGAGATAAAATCATAGGTTTCTCACGAAGGATATTATTTGGACCAGAAATTTCAGTCTTGGTGGATAGATCATTTGGTACATCCCTTTGATGTTTTCTCTTCCTCTTTCATTTATGGGATTTGGTGGGCTCGCAACACTGCCATATTCCAAAATTGCCTTATTAATTTAGAGGTGATAGTGGCCCTTGTTGTGCATTGGACGAAGGACCACAATGAAAAAGAAAAAACAAAGAAGCAACGGATTTTGGTACCCCCAAACATCGACAAAACAACTCCATGGGATTTCTTTGACGGTGTGGTTCAAGGAGATCCTTCACTGGGTGGATTTGGAGTCATTTTATACCTTGATGATAATCACAAAATTATGATCAAATATGCGCCTAGGCATTGTTCTAAGAGAAGGGAAGAGATTATTTCTCTTCATTCAGTTTTGAAGGTGGCAATAACTAAGAATATAACTTGTCTTCATCTTTATGGAGATTCAATGATGGTCGTTGATTGGGCCAATAATAAAATTCAGATCAAAGCTCCATATCTTAAACATCTCCTTATTTCTATCCTAATATTAATGGATTCATTCTTTGTTTTATCGCTAGCTCTTGTTTACAGGGAACTAAATACTGAAGCAAGTCAGTTATCAAAAAGTGCTCTGCTTATGGAGCCTAAAAGAATAGAGATAGAAGAAGTAAAATGTGGCTTGCTTATCTAAATATTAAGAAAAAAATTGTAATCAGAAAACTAGAAGGTGATACGGAATGGAATGTGCTTTTGTAATGTGTAAGACTTTATGTAATAGAATATTTCTTGGATCCCTATGGATGTAAGTCCCTTGAGGACAGTACATGATCATTCTTCTTGAATGATTGATATTTTCCATGTGGAAGATACACACACACACACACACACACACACACACACACATATACAATGACATGTACATGGATATTTAGGTATTTTCGAGGAATAAAATCTCTTCCCCATCATGCCATTGTTTATACACAAGAGTTTTACCCTAAATTCGTAGTTGTTATTTAAAATATTATTAGCTCACAATAGTACTAATATCTCTTATCTCCAACCATTAACAGTATTAAAACTAATAAATAGTCTATTAAACCCTAACCCTATAAAATATAATTTAATAAAATTAATTTAATACATATTGAGTTTTAAAAACATTCACAGAAATAACATAAACATTTATCCTTATGTCGTAGCCTATCTCGATAATAAAATTTAATAAAACAATAATAGAAACTTCACGACAGCATGCATAATACAATATCCTAGCTTTGTTGAATAAATATTTACTGTTTACAAAATATTATCAAATAATCACTAGTATAATTAGAAGCATTAATTCTTGATATTAACCTAAGCCTCTCATAAAAATAGATAGAATATGAATAATATACAAAACAAAAAATAAACTTTTATCTATCACTCCATCCCTATAGATTTATTCATTCAGGAAGAAAATATTTTAAACAAGAACTAACAATAACACTTCCTTAAATTACCAAGATATAAGCCTTTGTAATTTCTTACAAATGCTACTTTTCAAAATTTAAACAATAATAGCTATCAACTTTTAAATAGGTTATAACCAAGGATAATTTTAGCAGCGGAATTTAGCCCATGGGCTATTTTTCCATGTTTTTTTCCAAAAAAAGATTTGCCAATTTGCATTTTTTGAAGCATCCTTTTGCCCAATTTT
Source organism: Larix kaempferi (assembly GCA_027924585.1). Lineage (NCBI taxonomy): Eukaryota > Viridiplantae > Streptophyta > Pinopsida > Pinales > Pinaceae > Larix > Larix kaempferi. The sequence continues at coordinate 19,510,785 of BSBM01001048.1, forward strand.
GATGGGGTAAAATTTTTTCACTCTAAAAATTGTCAAATTATTATATAAACTATATAAAATCCTTAGAAATTGAAATAATTTTAGAAATTTATAGCCAAATATTTTATAGTTGACATTTTAAGAATTGGTAAGATTCGCCAAGGTTTATACACTTTTAAATAAGTATGGGTCCTTAAATTTATCCCTGGTTATAAGAAAACAATTGTAAATAAACTTATTTGTAAATCCTGCCAACTTGATAGGGAACAATCCTACTCGTCCCAATATTATATTCTACAAGGATTCATAACCTCTCAACCCTTGCAGAAATCAACCATCAGCCACACCAAGCTTACTAAGGAAAATGACTTAGGGATAGTATGATAATGTAAATCTGGATTAAGTAGACTTGCCAATAGTACCTATTTAATCAAATCTTTGGCTCCTGTATAAAACTTATGTCTTTATTATAGGATATTAAATCCAAGCCCCAAAATAATGATGCTAAATACCGAGCACTCAACATGATAACTAGGATGGATATGTACTATGGCAATGGGCAGACTTTCCTCCTGCAATCTCCCTTATCTATTCTTTATTCTTAGCTTACTTAACCATTTGTAGTGAGTCAATGAGCATCCTTTCCCCTTAATTCCTCCTCTTTTTTCTCTTTTCTTCATTTGGTAAAGTATTTAGGGTTTTATTTTAATTCATCACATTCCTTGAATTCAATAAATTGATTATTTTTCTCAATTTTGCTTAAATTCCTCTTCTTAAGTTGTAATCAATGTTTTAATTCATATCCCCTAGTAATCTTGGTCTCTCTTTTAAAAAATTGTCCGATAGCAAGTTAGTGGTCAACATTATAAAATAAATATCACGTTAGTCACATAAAGTGTTCTTTTTGTCCATGATTCCTAGCATCACACATAGGTCCAAGTCTTCCTTACTTTGTTTAAAACATAATCAAGTCCTCTGACTTATCAAAGCATAATCAAGTCCTATGACTTATGAAACATAACCAAGTCCATGATCAATCCTTAAACACTTTATTTTGTAACCACTTTCATTTTCAACAAGGGCTACGTTGAACCTCTTGAATGTATCAAAGGATTCACCCTTTCTCTTGAAAAAATAAACCCAACACTTTCATGACTAATCATTAATAAAAAGGAAATAAAATTAATTACCGAAACTCTTTGTCTCCATAGGAACACAAATATCATAATGAACTAGTTGAAGTGGATAATGGGCCCTCCATTCCTTTCCTTTATAAAATTTATATCTTGCATGTTTTCCTTTAGCACATCCTTCACAAAATCCCTTGTTCTCTTCAACCTTAGGCAAGCCATAAAATAATTCTTCTGATATCAGAAGCTTCAAACTATGAAAATTGAAATCCCCATACATGTGATGCAACAACCAAATTTTGTCCTCATATGACCTATTGGCAATATTAATGCTATGTTCTTCAAACTTCAATGCAAACATCAGATTCTTCAACATAGGGTAAATTGTAACCACCTCATTGCCTTGATTCTTTTTATAAACTGTGGATGGTATATTTTCAAACACTACTTTGTAATTCGTTTCACACAACTTCCCAACACTTAATAAATTATTCTTTAAATGTGGAGTGTAATAAACATGTTTAACACTTTTCATACCTTCTTTAGTATGGACTTCCATAGCTCCTTTTGTCGAAACCTCTAATGTTTTTTCATCACCAAGTTTGATAGTAGATTTGTAACTCTCATCCATTGTGGAAAACAGCTTACAAATTTATGTCATGTGGTTAGAACACCCTGAATCCAAATACCAAACATATTTAAGATTATTTTCAATTATTTTGGGAAAACTCGTCACCCTTGTTATGTCGTACTAGTACCAGCGCACCTACCAATGTGTCCCCAGGGAGAGAGGGTCATTTTTTCCAGACTAGGAGGGGTGTTGTCCAGCATTTTTCTGAGAGGAGGATATGGCCAGAACCTTTGGTCCCTCTCTTAGGAGTACTATGTCTTAGTGGCATTGTTGACTGCCTAATTAAAGGGATTGTATCCCTGAGGTTGGTGTCCAAGGATCGTAAGGGTGGGTCAATAGGTCAGATGAACCCCCACCTATTTCATTAATCTGGTGACCTTTATCTTAGCTGTGAGTCATTTTCCTCTGTTCCAAGTCATGAAAAGCACCCTCTTGGTCCCCCTACATCCTAGCGCTCTCTCTCCTTGGGTCGTTTCCAAGGATGACTTCATCATCCTCATGAGGTTCTACTACATGTTCTAGGAGGGGCATTGAGGGATTATCAACATTTTTGGTGTTAGATGGGGTATGACATCCCCCCCTTCTTACTATATCCTTCTGTTTGGAGTAGTTTGCTCATTTTTAGCTATTTTGGTCATTTTTGGGTGAATTCTCGGGAAAATGCCCCAAGTTACCCACATATTTGATTATTTTATGTTATAATTTTAAGTTGACATGTTATAATTTTAAATTGACATTTTAAGGCATGTAGTCCTTGTTATTTGTAAAAGTGAGCGTGAGAACATATAAATAAAGTCTCCTGAGTTCATTTCCAAAACAAAACTTATGGGATAAAATTCATTATGCTACTCTCTTACCCTAGAAGGGCCTTATGAAGTGATTCACACCTCTTGGAGGGATGATTTTTCTTGCTCTTGGATGAAGTTGGATACTTTCTTTGTCTTGCTAATGCTTTGTGGATGCTATAATAGTTGGAATAACTCATGGTCAAGTAAGTCTTTTACCTCTTAAGTATTTCTTGGTGAAAGGTAGGTAACTTTACTTCTTCAATGAATGAATGGTATTCTAGGGATGCATTTTTTTAATAGGTCCTTTATCTACTTTTCTATCCCATTTGCATAGTAGAAATGCTCCCAAGAGGAGGGGTTTACAAAGTTTGGTCTTGGATTTCCAACTTTGCTTTAGTTTAAGCTCTTGAAACCAACACTAGAGGTTGTTTCAAGAAGGCCTAAACTAGTAGCAAGGAGAATTACCTCCAAGAGGAAGGATGGTCACCGTCCTCTAAGGCTAGGGTTTGGGGTAACATCCATTAAAACCCTAAGTTATCAACTTTTACCAAATTAATATTGCATTTTCATTTGTAAAAATTGCATTTCATGGTAGATTAGGTTAATTTCATAGGTATATAATTTATATAAAAAAAACCCTAAAAATTCATAAAAATTCAAAAATCCAATTTTTTTGCCATTTAAAGGACTCCGGAAATTTTTTCCCCATAAAATTGTGGGCCCTATATTTTCATCCCACCTCCTAAAACGTTTCCCTCATCTTTCATGACTTCAACTTTCCCTTTTAGACCATATAAACCTTAAAACAAATTTCCAAAGGCCCTAAAACCATACAATTTTTCCAAAAATCAGAAATTTACAGTCCCTCAGGGGCTGCAGCCTAAACAACCCTGTAACAACTGTTGTAGCAACTCATTCTTTCCCCTCTCCCTTCACTACATCTCTCATTTTTCCCTTGCTGCAAACCCTATACAGTCCTAAGATTGCTCCCTTAACACTCTAGCGTAGCCGTTTTTTTTCCCTAGTGTTCCACTTTTCTACCTTTTCCCTCCTAGGAGCCTCTTAAGCCTATTTCCTAGGCCTTAGGGACCCCTTCAGGGTGTCCTTTTTAACCCTTGAACCTCTTCTTCCCTTTCAACCAAAACTGCAAAACTAACCAACATAGGTAAGTTTACTTATTTATATATTGAATTAAAGGTTGAATTCGATACTCAATGGTGGACTGATATGGATGGCTAATCATGACACTATTTGAAGGTGAATTTACTCCTTTATAAGGTTATTTCTAGCTAGGTTAATTAGACTAGTGTTGCAATTGATTTATGACTAATATCTTGTTGCATACAATACCTTTTTGTACATTTCCCACTATACATTTGAATGATACATGCAAATGTTTTATGATTTTATTGGTGGATAAAGTATTGTTTAGTTGAATACACAGTGGTTAATGGAAAGGGATAATTGATTAAAATTGATGAATCAGAATTCCTTTTATCCATGTTAACTTGAATGCTACTATTGTTTAGTGCTCCTACTACTCATAGATACCTAAATCATGTTATTTTTAAGTTACAATATCTATGTTTAGGTATTGATACAAGGAATTATGTCACGTATCTGTCAACTATTTGAATGCCATTTAAATAGAAATGCTAATCTAAGTAATGTTGATATAATACAGTTATGTGGGCTATTTGTCGATATGCGCTCATTCAGCACCATTGAATGTTGATACTAAATACTATATTGGATCAGTATTGTTAACTACTGTTGCTATCACATGTTGTTTATAGTTGAATGATAAAAAATTGGTGGATGCACATAGGTCCATGTTATTACTGCTCTAAACATCATTAAAGGTTGACCCTCAATACTTATTAGGTACCATCTGATGTTGCTTGTTTTACTTTACATCGTACTAAATATATAACCATTTATCTTTAGACTAATACCTAATTAGCTTATCTTTAGTATTCCTTCTTCATCCTATGCTTGACTCCATAAGGCACTCGCTTGAGGTTGTGTAAGGTGTTTGGTGTAATTGTTGACACGAACACAAATAAGGGATTTCTCCTTGGAGGTGAAGTGTCTCCAAAGAAGTTTATGGAAGAGTGATCGAGGTGACATTGGGTCACAACTTCCGATGTTTTCTTACTAGCCTTGCTAGTTTGTCCATTAACAACCCTCTTGAGCATAATTAACACTTTTTCTTGCTTTCAATCCACAATCCCTTTCAAAATGACCATACATGTTACAATGATAACACTAGATGTTTCTCTTATCAAATCTACCTCTATCTCTTCCTCTGAAACCACCTCTTCTTCCTTTATCTCCTTTTGAAAAAAATATGATTTTGACCTCTACCTTAGGCTTGGTTGCTTTTGGAGCTAGAACTCTCATCTTCATTCTTTGTAATTTATGATTTTGAGAAAAAAACTTTCCCATCACTTTCTAAAAATGAATCCCTCAATCTTTTTTCATAAGACATATGAGATCAACTAGGTTATCAAGAAGAAGAGTGGTTAAATCCTTTCTTTATTCAATGAAAAACATGGTTCCATCTCCATAGTTTCTCCTAGAGTAGCCATTTTATTGACCAAATCATTTACTCCTACATAGTAATCACTCACTTTCTGAGCTTCTTGCATCTTCAAATTTTCAAATTCTCTCATCAATGTTTGCAACTTGACAACTTTAACTTGATCACTACCTTGGTAAGCTTCTTGTATAGTCTTCCACGCATAGCTAACTTTGCTCCTGTAATTCTTGGAAATAGGCTCTTATCTGAAACTATTTGAATATGAAATAGAGCAAGGCATTCTTCTTCTTATCTTCTCTCTTAGCTATTCTAACAATGGAAAAAAATTTCATCATCTTGATGCACCCCTATTCATAATCAATTCCATTAAATTTCATAAATACTTCCATTAAATTCCATTAAATTTTGGAGTGGATAGAGAGTTAGAACTTGAGATGATGAATTTAACCCAAACAGAAACACCTACTATGATACCATACCAAATGAAGATTGAGAAAGCCAAACTTACACAGTATAAACAAAACAATAGAGACAATTTATATTCAACACGGTATAAAATATTTATGACGTTCTATAAATGTGTATAAAAAGTAATATGAAAAGTAATCCTAAAATTTCCGAAAATTTCTTTAATACCATGATGAAATTTTCTATGAGGCTTTACACCAAATTGCAAGCCAGATTCCAGCACCAAGCTTTATCTTGAAGCACGTGAAGGGTGTGAAAGAAACATAAATCCAGTGCTAAACGACAGTGACTAATAATGGTACTTATTCACTTGTAGACAAGTATCCGTGTGCATCCCAAGGAACGAAGAAGCATATCTAATTGCAGGTCTTTAGATAAGTCGTCCAGGAAGGATCAAGATGACACGTCTTCTCATTTTTATCTTAAAATCCCGATAGCCGTGGCATATTCTGGTATGTTAGCTGAAACCATGTTACAATGGAAAGGACTCTATAGAACCACGACAGTGAAGACCATATCAGAGATCAAAGAATCTTTTCGAATAGTCTCAAAATAATTAACGTTCTGAACTGTGGGGCGGCAACAATCGTGAAAACCATGGCAGTATCTACTGTGGTGAGCTAATATTCCGATTAATGAGCTTTAAATATTACCTAATAAATAATAATTGTTTGCATTTGTGTGGTATCGTTAATGCCGACACCTAGGCTCACATTTTCAGGAGTAGCTGTGGAGTATATCCTGTCGTGTTACGAAAAATGGATATGAATGAATCTCCAATGCAGGATGATATATTTTTTCTCGAAAGCAGTGGAATAAAAAGCTGGGTTCAATATCTTGCCAGATCGCGAGTCCACTGTTCTGGTTCTGTCTTTTCTATTAGAGGAAACCACTCTCTAATCCTATAAATATGTTGGGGACTTAAGTACATTCATGCAGCTCCTGGGCTTCATCTGTGCTTCTCGCTTGTCATTATTTGATATCTCAAGATGGATCATTGTTTTCCATCACAGTTGTCAAATCTATTGCTGCACATGGTCTTTTCCATGGACATCCATGGATGAAGAGAGAGAGCACAGCCCCAGCATTAGTAAAATCCTTAGAGAGAGGAAAAATATTGCAGGAGGGGCTGTGCTATCTCTCTTCTCCTGTGGGTTTTCTGCGCAACGTTTCAAAAATCTAATCCTATAGTTTTGGTCGTTCAAACATGCAGCGAACCAGACAAAGCTATAATATCTGTTTGTTGATTACCTACTCTGCTTTTTCATGCCTTTAGGGTTGCTAAGATTTGGTTTCTGGTTTTATAGTGCACTTCATGCTTTTCTGGATTTTTAAGAAATAGTTAATGTTTTCTAGGGCTTGCTGTTTTTCATTTGTCGTAGGTTGTTTAATAGACTCTCTAGAAGCGAGTGGTTGCACCTTCAGAAGGAGATATTTTACTTTTCGGATTCATAGCTTTAGATATGATGTGAAAGATGTACATTGGGATGCAACATAGTGTGCACATTAAATAATCCTCTCTTGGATTTCTCTCTGGATTTTACCGTTTGATTTTAAACAAAGAATCGGAATGTCCAGGGTTTCCTCGCTCTTGCTTGTTTTCTACTTGCAACTTCATCGAATCGGAATGTATATGCAACTGAAGAGTCATAGTTGAAAGTAAATTAGAGTAGAGTAGTGTTAAGAATCTAACTGATATTAAAGGCAAAGTATCAGTTCAGCATTAAATACCATCGATATATATATATATGTGTGTGTCTGACATGGATATAGAACGTAGTATCTAAAATGCTTCACATCTTTTACTGTTTTCTCCCGAATATATATTATCTAGTGATTCAGTACTTGGTCGTTAGCGATAGTGATAATAATGATATAACACATCAAATTGGAAATTGCCCATATCAAAAATGAAAAAGGAACGTTAAGATATTCAGGTTGTCCTTAGCCTTGCATGCCCCACGACATTTCTTAAATCTAGCTCCAAAACATGGTGTACTTCGTGGTTTTTACATGGTGTACAGCATATTAATGTCCTTTTGGGTACCTCGTATGTGGTAATCAATATATATGGAGTAGGAGATTAATAGAGAGTCTATAGGTGGAAAATATTTCAGATGTAATGATATATTAGGCAATATGGTGTTTATTACTGTGTCGCTTACTGCGTAATGTTTCTGTCATAGAAAAATACTGCCCATGAAAATGTCTTTATCTGAAGTGTTCATAGAGTTGTTTTGTTCATATTAAATAGAGTTGTTTGAAATGATCTTCTGCTGTGCCTGCAGAGTTGTCCTTTAATGTGAAGGCAATGGAGAAAATAGTGTGACAGAATGAAATATAGCTGTGTATCCTTTGACCCCACAAAGCCAGCAGGAACAAACTTGAGCTTTTAAAGCCAGTTCAACCGAAGGCCGCATTATCAACCCCCAAAACAAAGAATAATACCCATCAGATTAAATCGAGGAAGAGTTTTGGTAAGTTATGTGACTTTTCTTAGTTCTGTTCATCTCTTTCTCCTATTCCATGTTTCAGGAAAAGCTTACGCAAAGGACGTATGTCAATTTTTTCATCGTTCAGTTGATTAAAAGCCAAAACCTAGTGTTTCCAGAATGAACAATTAATTTCATTTATTGCGTTCATATGCTAATATCAGTATTTCCATCCGCTTAATGGACTGATGGTGTTGGAGATCAGAAACAGATTCAATTTTCAGTGATATTTTCCCAAAAATGAAGAACCCAGAGACGCCATTGAAGCATCATAGGCTTTTGACAATAACAGATTAAAAGTTCGCAGCGGATTGTGCTGCTCGGCCGAAGAAGGTATGGAGTGGGCGGGCGATACTAAGAGCTGTTGAATGCTGAAAATGCCGAAACAGAATGCTGAGGTATGACTGCACATTAAATCTAGTTACTTGAAATTTGAAACTAAGCCAGTATTTGAATTGATATTTACCATGCTAAATAATATTACAATTTGCATTTCATGAGCTTCATTAACGTGAGATTGTGGAGTACACTGACGTGATCTTACTTCCGGACTAAAATGGAATAGTATTTCTGTTATTAAAAACTTTATACTTCAAATGATTCCATGTTTGCAATTTAATTTTTGCTTTCAAATAACTATAATAAAACATTAGCTACGTTATTTTTAAGAATGTGGTGATTTTCTAACCATGAGTTTACTGTCTAAATTTTATTAAAAAGCATTCTTATAAAAGCTTATCCATTCATATATCTATTTTTTAAATGTAAGAAAATATTCTTATACAAGCTTATTCATTCATATATTTGTTTTTCGCGGAAGAAGGGCATTCTAAAGTTCATTAGTGGATACTTTGCACAACAATTATCATTTTTATTATTAATAAAAAGGAAAAGACACTTGAGAATTTACTTGAAAGAGTGGACACCACTATGAGACAAAGAACAAGTGTAAAGCAAGCAATAGATATTTTGTCAATTAAATCCAATCTAAAAGCTCAATCACGAGACAAGATCCTAAATCATAGGGATCAAATGATTGATTGAGATTTGATTGAGATGGCACAAGGCCTAGGCAAAAACTATAAATTGGTGCACTAAGATAGCACACGATGTTGTGTTCTTCATGGAGAGATTGTTGCTATGAGTGCATGTTGTGGAGTATTTCTCTTTTGATTGTAAGTCCATCACTAGGCTTGTTACAAACTCTGAGAGAGAGTGGTTCATTCAAGCCTTGCTTGCTAGTTCTGATGTGCATAGTGGTGATCCAGCTTGGGGGTGGACTTGGGCTAGTGGTGTTACTGTCCTCTCCTATGGTTGGGAGGAATTGATTCTCCAAGTGTGTTTTCCCCATTTTTATCAAGTAAGTATCTTTCTGGTTGTATGATTTATGAAATTATAAATGGCATTCAAATCGTTTTTTTGTCTTCTCTTGGAAATAAATATAATTGTTGTTTCCTTCTTCTCAATATATGCGGTGAGTCTTGGCGACAACTTGTCAAATTTTTACACCGTAAGGCGTCATTATTTCAATACAGATGCGTCGTGAGTGTGACCTTTTAATCACTTTTTAAATTTGGAAGACAAGATTTATCAAGAGAGAATATTATTAGTCATCGGTCTTAGATCAATAACTCACATTGAAATGGTTATATCTCGTGCTTGTTACTTTCAGTTACTTTTCATTAATCTTCTAGCTAATTGACATGATTAGTAAATAATTTTTCCACGTGTCGGTTAAATTTTACCCCTCATGAGCTACAATGCATCGGTTATGTTTTCCATGGATCTCTTGGTGGCCATTTCATTTTTCACCATAAGCTCCACTATATTGGGATGTTTCAGTTTCCCGCCACGAGGAGGGCGTTTTCCAGCAGAAGGGCGGTGAGGAAGTGGAGGGGAAGCTAACTAATCCCTTGGAAATTGGTATTTAATATATTATGTAGAGCTGGCATGCCGACTCCTGGAGTTTCATTGTTTAATATTATGGTTAGAACCCATATCGGATGGATGAAGCATCTCTAACATCTTCCTTTTTTATAAACATTCTTATATATTCAGTGCATGAGTTCGTATGAATGGTTCCCAAATGGAGTCCTTTCATAAGGTTTCCATGCATTTCAATAAGGTTTCCATGGTGTTCTGGATGTTAGTTTTTCATCATTTAATTCAATATGATCCAGGATCTTAACTAAAATAACAACATGTACAACATACCAAGCATAAGAGACAAGAGACAAGAGACACAAAGCATTTCACCGGGAAAAACCAAGAAGGTGAAAAACCCCACAACTTCCTCAGAGATAGAATAAGCACCAAAACAAAGATTACCAAGATGAATCCCCAAAAGATAAATGTCTGCAATAGCTACTCCTCCTCTACTTGTGCACACTCCTCTCTCTCACTAATGTGAAGTGAGTGAATGAGTGAATGTGTCAAATGAGAGAGTCACACTCTCTATTTATACTTTTACTTTCACTTGACCTTTACTCAACTAGGTCGGACCCAACTTAACCACTTAACATAAAGCTAACTGGGCCGACCCCACTAGGGTGCTCTAATAACCCTTTAACCCACATGACTCATACAGGGCCGACCCCACCAAGGTGGTTTAATAACCCATCAAATATAAGTTATAACACTTACAATATAACTTGCGACACTTGCAAGTACAAATGACGACACTTCCAATCGGAGGAATAATACATCTCCATTGGGGATAAAATAAAGTACAAATGTAATACATACAATATACAAGTGAATATCTTCTGAAGTTACAAATACATCAACATTCCCTCTTAACTAGGAATGTATTCTCTTGACAGAGGTCATCAATACATATCGGCACAAGTCTTCAATTCTGGAGTTGGATCATCGCCACTAGATCAGGGAACATTATCGTCACTGCTATTGTACTCGTCATCTCGATCACTGGTGCTATCCCTCAATTCTTCTTGTCATAGGAAGTTTTACAGAGCCATCCCTTTTTCATGCTAGTTGTAGGCCTAGCCTCCTGTAGGTCTTCAACATCTCTGGCCATCTTGTGGAATGTGCGTCAACAAAACCTCGAAAGAGAATCCTGGGACTTTTATGAGCACACAGCTCGACCCATCAGATCTCCTAGGATCTTTTACGTGTGACCACCACAAAACCTCGAAATAGCATCCCAGGACTTTTACGAGCACACAACTCAACGTATCATATCTCCCAAGATCTTTTACATGTGGTCAGGCAAAACCTTAAAAGAGTGTCTTGCAACCTACAAGATCTCTAAAGAGCATCTAAGATCAAACTATTGTATCTCCAGGATGAATTACATGCCTCCTGTAGCAAAACCTCGAAAGAGCATCCGAGCTCAAACTATCGGATCTCCGAGGATCTTTTCTATGCTACCTGCATAATCTGTCCATAGCCACAGAGTATCAAATTGATACTCATGATCATACTGATCATCATCATATAGTACATCATCCTGATGCACATCATCATCACATGATCACCCTGATCATATACACATCATCCTGATGCATATCATCTGGAGCATCATCCTGATGCTCATCACACATGATCATCTTGCTCATCATCATAGCATCATCCTGATGCATATCATCTGGAGCATAATCTTGATGCTCATCACACATGATCATCCTAATCATCATCATAGCATCGTCCTGATTCCTATCATCTGGAGCATCATCTTGATGGTCATCACACATGATTATCCTGATCATCATATTATCGTCCTCTTCAGATCATCTCATCGTCCACAGAGCACAACCCAGATGCACATCATACAACACTTACACCACCAACATGGGAGAACATGTCTACCACCATTCGAGGAAGGCTCCAGCCCTTACTTTTTCACCATGGGAGAACACATCTACCACCATGTAAAAAATGGCTCAGCAATTATATCACCACCATGGGAGAACACATATACAACCATGTCGGAAAAGCTTGGAAATTACGTCACGACCAAGGGAAAACACATCTACAACCATGTCAGAAAATCCCATGTGCATCTGCGTCTTCTGGACTCATAAATTCCTGTTGGAAGGAACCTCAATCTGAAGTACACCAAGCCTCTCTCTGAAGTACTCGAACTTCACTCTGGCTAGTGGTTTGGTCAACACATCTGCAATCTACTCATCTGTCGCAACATACTGGAGCTTTACTGCTCCTCTCTACACCATATCCCTGATATAGTGATATTTGATCTTGATGTGCTTCGACTTGTCATGGATGTTCGGGTACACAGGGTACTCCCAAAAGACCGAACACCAAGAGAAACCACTTCACACAAACAAATCATAAATCAACACACCGATGTTTTGACCTGGTTTAAACCCTCTAGAGGGAAACACTCCATGGCCCTGGCGAAATAGATTCTACAGAGCAATTTATTATGCAAAGAAAGAAAGTTACAAATGAGCTTCTCATAATCGATCAACTTTCCAATGGCCTTCCATGCTATTTAAATAGAGATCATGGACCAATCGGGTGTTAAGCCACGGATCAAGGGTAGGTATGATCTAGGAGATGTCGAGCTGTCGGATCACTCTATGTCGGGAACATATCGTGACCGTCGGATTAAGTATTTACAAATGCATAGTAATGCATACTAAAGAAACACATTTTACCTAATGGATCTATTACACAAGTTGATCTTAACTAACTCCTAAGTGTCTGAATATCCTAACATCCCCCCTTAAGAACAACTTAGGATAGGATTGAAGGATTTACAAAAGTGACACTATTAGGAGAAGGAAGGAGGCATTAGAGCCTATCCTCCCTTAATGATAAGTTCCTGAACTCCTAACATAGATCAAAGTTTAGAAAACTTCACTTCTGTAAGAGACTTGGTGAAGATGTCTGCAACTTGATCATTTGTAGGGAAAAAGAGTACTTCAAGAACACGATCATGAACAAAATTTCTGATGAAGTGCACATGTAGCTCAATGTGTTTGCTGCGTTGATGTAGAACTGGATCTTTAGCAAGCTTGATGGCACTTTGATTGTTGCACCAAAGTGGAGTAGGTTGCTGCTGCTCGAATCCAAACTCTGAAAGGATCTGTCAAATCCATAAAGCTTCTTGACTCGCATTAACTTCTGCTCAATATTCTGCCTCTGCTGAAGAAAGAGCAAGAGCTTGTTGTTTCTTACAAGCCCAAGTGATAGGTCTAGATCCCAGACTGAAAACATAACCTGCAGTAGACTTTCGATCATCAGGATCACCAGCTCAACCTGAATTAGTGAAACCAACCAGCAAAGGTTTCCCCCCTGTACTGTAATGAATCCAAAACTGAATTGTACCTCGAATATATCGAAGTATTCTTTTAGCTGCTTTCCAGTGATGTTCATGAGGTGTTTGCATATAACGGGCAACATGACCAACAACAAAGGAAAGGTCAAGACGGGAATGAGTGAAGTATAAGAGACTACCAACAAGCTGACGATACAAGGTGGCATCTACTTCAGGTGAAGTACAAGTGGCAGAAAGTTTGACTCCAGACTCGAAGGGAGAAGGGGCTGGTGTACAATCTTCCATGTGAAAGCGACAAAGAAGGTCACAAGCATACTTAGACTAATAAAGAAAGATTCCTTCTTTAGTTTGCAGGACTTGGAGACCAAGAAAATAATGCAAATGTCCTAAGTCTGACATTTCAAAATTTTGCTTAAGATTGGATTTCACATGGGTTATAAGCTTAGGGTCACTACCAGTAAGAATAAGTTCATCAACATATAGAACAAGTATGATGAGATGGTTTCCTACTTTCTTAGTATAGACATTAGGGTCAGAATGGCATCTAGAAAAACCAGTGTCAAGGAGAAAGCTATCCATTTTGGCATACCAAGCTCTAGGAGCTTGCTTAAGGCCATATAAGGATTTCTTAAGGCCGCAAACAAGGCTAGAGTTATTCTGAACATATCTAGGAGGTTGTTCCATGTAAATTTCTTCCTGTAAATCACCATGTAAGAAGGCAGATTTGACATCTGTTTGATGGACTTCCCAGTTATGTAAGGCTGCAAGGGAAAGAACAAGGTGGATGGAGTTCATTTTTGAGACAGGAGCAAAGGTTTCATTGTAGTCAATCCATTCAACTTGGAAAAAACCTTTGGCAACTAACCTTCCCTTAAGTCTTTCAACACTTCCATCTAATGCATACTTAGTTCTGTAGACCCATTTACATTTGACAAGTTTTCTTCCTTTTGGAAGAGGTACACGATCCCAAGTATCGTTCGCCATTAAGGAATGATATTCTTCATCCATAGTTGCATCCCAATCTGGATTTCCTGAAGCTTCTACAAAAGTTTAGATGGATCATGATTCTCGGAAACTTGAGCCAAAAGAGAAGAGGCTCACTGAAACTGAGAACGTGTTCGACGTTGATATCTAGGATCACCGGCAAGATCACCAGTTGCTTCACATGTTGAACGGACCCATCGAGGAAGCACTTGTGCTGGTGCAACTGGAGGAACATGAGCAAGCGGAGGCGTATTTTCATCCTCACTGTCATCATCAGAAATTGGATTTGGAAACCTGTCAAGGAAATTGGAAGAAGAAAAAGGCACAATCGTCGAATCAGGCTCGCAGGCCAAAGATGGCACAATCGCAAAGTTAGGGTCGTAGGCCAAGATATTTTCATCAAATTTAACATCTCTTCTAATGATTACATCATGAGAATGTGGTTGAAGAAGTCCATAACCTTTTACATCTTCAGAATATCCAACAAATATGCGCTTTTCACTTTTAGGCTGCAATGCTTTCCGATTTTCATTCGGAATGTGAGCCCATGCTTCACTACCAAACACACATAAGTGACTTACATCTGGTTTAATTTTACTCCATGCTTCTTCTGGTGTGATACGTTGTAATGCTTTAGTGGGGGTGTGATTAACTATGTAATTTGAACAATTAATGGCTTCAGCCCAAAATTGAAGACTTAGTCCCTTAGATTGGATCATACAATTAGCCATTTCTTTTAAAGTGCGGTTCTTCCATTCAGCTACACCAATTTGGTGTGGTGTATATGGAATAGTGTGTTGTTGTTGGATTCCTTGTTCAGTGCAGAAAGTAGTGAACGTTTTGTTAACATATTCTCCTCCATTGTCAGATCTTAACTTAATAATTTGATGACCAGATTGTTTTTCAACAAGGGCCTTGTAGGCCAAGACCATGTTAAATACTTTGCTCTTAAGTTTTATGAAATAAACCCAAGTGCGTCCGGTGTAATCATCAATGAAAGTTAATAAATATTTGAAACCAGAAAAGAAAGCAGATGGAAGAGGACCACACAAGTCACTATACACAAGCTCCAAGGGAACCAAGGCGTGCCAAGAGGAACGTTTGTCAAAACTGTCCCGATGATGTTTTCTAAGTAAACAACCGGAACAAACACCATCCCTACAAGATACCATCCGAAGACCTGTCACCATATTCTCTTTCCATAGTTGTTGCAATGAGCGATAATTTAAGTGACCAAATCGCTCATGCCAAAGTTTGCTCAAGATATCACTATGAGCAACAAAAACTGAAGGAAAAGGTGATGACCCAAAGTTGTTAAACTTGTACAACCTGGTAATATCATCAACAATTTCGGTAGCTAGTACCTATTGAGGATCTTTAAAATCCTTGATTACAACTTGGTGAGGTGTAAACGTCACAGTTTTACCTTCACCAGAATGAGTGATTTGATAGACTAATAACAAATTGCAGGAAATTCTTGGAACACATAGTACATCACTGAAATGACCATTAGCTACTGGAAATGTTTCAGCTCCTACAACACTTAGAGATCTATCATCACCAACAAATATTTGTTTGGTGTTACATTCATGCATAGTAGAAAAGATGGCTTGATCCTTAGCCATATGATAAGATGCTCCAGAATCAATGAGCCATTCATTTGAAGTAGAAGAAGAAGATGCATTATAAGAATAACCAGAAGCACAAAGTGCATGTCCATGAGAGGTAGATTCTGAAAGCGAATCTAGGATGATGCAGTGCTTCTTCATTACTGCTTCCAAGGCTGCCATTTTCTTGAAACACTTAGATTCATCATGATTATCTTTCCCACAATCGTTGCAATGATGCTCAGTCTTCTTGCCTTTTGGCTTGGATCCTTTGTCATTTTTTAAATAAGGAGCTGACTGAGAGGGTTTGGGACCCTTGTTTGACTTATTATTGTGAAAATTCTGTTTCTTGGGAGGCTTGGACTTTTCTTTCTGTTGGGACAATAAGGTTTTCCCAGATGTATCTGCATTGTTAATTATTCCTAAATGGATGAGCTTATCTTGCTCTCTAATCAAGGCATCACAAAAGGATTCAAGACTAGGCTCTTGATAGCTAGCTGCATTCAAGGATTCTTTCATGGAGTAAAATGTAGATACTAAAACAGAATATGTAGGTCCAAGTTTGGAAAGAATATGATAAATGCATTGTTTGTCTTCCCTCTTAATATTGCATTCTTCACATAAGAGTTTAAGAGTTTTGTACTTAGATAAATAATCTTGTATGCATGAAAAATCACTTGGATTTAAAGAAATCAACTCATTTTTGAGTTGGTGACCTCAAATTTGATTGTGTTTACCAAACACAGATTCCAACTTGTCCCAAGCAGCATCAGGTTCAACAATTCCAGATATGTAGAATCACAAATCAATAGAAATTGACATCCCAATCAATCCACGAGCTTCGTCACATCTATTTTCCCATTTGATTTTCTTATCATCATCAGTAGATTCTATTTCTTTCCCTGAGATAATTCTGAAAAGTCTTCTACTTCGTAGAACATCCTCCATACGAGATTTCCATGAGAAATAGTTGGAACCGGTAAGTAGAATATCACAAGGGGTGGCCATATTTGTAAATTAATGGTTGTATAAGCAAAAACCAATAGTTTGGATGCGAAGAGCTCGAAAAAAAAAGACGGTTTAAAAAAAAACGACACTGAAAACGAAGTCTGTATTATGAAGTTATGCTTGAACAAAGAAACTATTGAAGATGTCCCCAATAGTGACATGGCAGCTAGAGAATGTCCAACCAAAAAAAAAGGACCCCCCTCTTCCCAAGATGAACCTTTGACAATCACTTTACAGGAAAGTTGCTTTAGGTGAATCACTTTTGTAAAATAAGTGATTTCACTTTTAAAATGATGTTCCTTTAAATAGTGCAGCAATAAAAAAGAACTTAGGTGACTCACTTTATTTTTTTATTTTTTTATTATTTAAGTGAGATGCACTTTTACAATAAAGTAGCTTGAAAATAGAAATTGCATACACTTTTTCTTTTAGAAGTAACTTCCTAAGACTTGAACTCAAGACCTATTAAGGAATAAAACAAATTTGAACCAAGTGAGCTAGATTAAAAGGTATGTGAAATATGGGGAGGAAGGGGGCTTTTTTTGGGGGGGGAGGAGGAAGGGGGGCCCTTTTTTTTAACTCTTCTTGCTCGATTTTTGTGCTTGTCTTTTTTCCTGCAAAGCACACCACAAACCGAAACAAAAAGAAAAATTCCACACGTTTGGCGTTAGATCTTGTAATCTTGCCTGGAAATTCTATGTTTTCTCTCTGTTTCTGATTTGCCGAGATCGCTCAAGGTGCACGGCAAAGAGCATACACAACCAAGAAAAACCCTTTCCCTTTCTGTTTCTGATTTGTCGAGATCGCACAAGGTAAGAGCATATGCAGACAGGGAAAGCAACAATCCAAAACTAAAAAAATCTAATAATAAAAACTGATAAAATATGAGATATTTTTAAAAAATAAAAATAAAAAAGTGTCACTGTAACATTATACCTTCCGATCTGATGAAATACGTGTTTCTGAACCATCCAAAAACCGTTTTCGATCAAATGAAAACTATTTCCCAATGGAAATGGCGCTCTGGACACAATGGAACACCTCCCACAGCCCAAAAATGCACAGAAATACTAGAACCAGAAACTGTTTCAAGTTTCGGCAACAACAGTTCAAGATCTGGATCATAACCAGAAGCGACTCTTCATAAAAGCTTTGATACCATGTTCAGGTACATAGGGTACTCCCAAAAAACTGAACACCAAGAGCAACAACTTCACACAAACAGATCACAGATCAACACATCGATGTTTTGATGTGGTTTAAACCCTCGAGAAGGAAACACTTCACGGCCCCGACCAAATAGCTTCTACAGAATAATTTATTATGCAAAGAAAGAAAGTTACAAATGAGCTTCTCATAATCGATCAACTTTCCAATGACCGTCCATGCTCTTTAAATAGAGATCATGGACCAATCGGGTGTTAAGCCACGGATGAAGGGTAGGTATGATCTGAGAGAAGTTGAGCCATCGGATCACTCTATGTCGGGAACATATCGTGACCGTCAGATTACGTATTTACAAATGCATACTAAAGAAACACACTTTACCTAATGGATCTATTACACAAGTTTATCTTAACTAACTCCTAAGTGTCTAAATATCCTAACAATGGAACACTGGGTTCTCTGACAACTTCACACAACTCTGGTTGTCACAATAGATACAAGTAGCATCCAACTAGAGATCAAATAAATCAGATAGTAGCTTCCTTAGCCATACTGCCTCGCAACAGGCCAAACAAGCTGCGACATACTCTGCTTCGGCTGTACTCAATCCTACGCAGGATTGCTTCTTGCTAAACCAAGAGATCACATTGTTGTAGGCACAATAGATCCCATGCTTTAGCTAATGCACGGGAGCCCCAAATTTTAATAAATACAAAGGTATTTGGGTAAGTGTTTCTTTAAACACTGGATTCTTCAATACTATCTCTGTCATCTTTTACCTTACCTTTGTTTGGCCTCATTGCCACATTTCCTAATAAATTTTCTAAGTGTTTTGGTATGGAGGAAGCCTTTAATTTTGAGTATTTTGTCTTCTGTTCTCACCATCCCGAAACTTGACGGTTTGCGCACCTGAAACCCGAAACCCGACAGTTTACGCACCCAAAAATCAAAACCCGAAAGGTTCGAGTTGTGCTATTTCGTGTTTGTTCTTTTTGTTTGTTGTCAACCCAAAACCCGGCAGCTATGGGTTGCGGGTTTTTTCCTTTCAATAATTTTGGGATATGGCATCCTGAAACTCAAAACCCGAAACCCGCCATTGCGACTTTCGGCTTTCGGGAATTCATTTTGAGTTTTAGTCGTATTGTTGCTCCCGAAACCCGAAACCCGACTTTCGGGTTGCATCTTTTAGGAATTTATTTTACATTTTCACAAGTTACCATCCCAAAACCCGAACCCGACATTTCAGGTTGCAGCTTTTGGGAATCATTATTTTCGTTAATTTTTGTTGTTTTCCATCTCGAAACTTGAACCCGACTTTTCGGGTTGTGGCTTTAGGGAACCCAAATAAACCTTGTAAATAAAGCACCCATCACCGGATGCTGAATCTCGAATCGGGCAATCTGAGCCGTTCGTTCATTCTAAATCGCACGGTCGGGATTCGATCTGGTGAATTCATTAAATAAGGTTTTTTCTATTTTTCTTTTATCATTTTTACTGCCGAAAATTACTGGGTTGCGCCTGTTTTACTGCAAATTTGTTGTTAACAGTAGTTTTTACCAGTTTTTCAGTTATTTTAGGTAAGCCTATTGTCATCACATTCGAAGTTGAATTTCCTTCATTGCTTTTTCGATTTTAGTTTCATTTTGATTTATTTTATTTACCAGAAATTGCGAATTCCATCGCCATGTTGAAAAACACTTGGTCTAAGACAACACAGAGGGATTCTCTTACCAAAGACCCCAATTTTGGTATCCTCTCAGATACCAGTGAAAGGGTCA
Source organism: Larix kaempferi (assembly GCA_027924585.1). Classification (NCBI taxonomy): domain Eukaryota; kingdom Viridiplantae; phylum Streptophyta; class Pinopsida; order Pinales; family Pinaceae; genus Larix; species Larix kaempferi. The sequence continues at coordinate 19,530,622 of BSBM01001048.1, forward strand.
CTGAAACTTATCAGATGGATTGGTCTAAAATCTATTCCATTTTTTACAACGATGACCTTTCCCACATTGAAACAGACATACCCGCATATGAGAAGATCGGGTCTTCTCAAATTCAGCCATTGCTGCACGACTGGCCATTTTACCTTACACTGATGCAGTAAAATGGATAATTGAGAACGCCAATGTTAAAGACTAGTCTTTTAATGATAACACAGGAGCTCAGTTGACTCATTTCCGCTCAGATATTTTTATTCAAGCTTTTTCCCTTAGACCGCATGAGAAAACCCTCACACCCGAGTTTTTACAGTCCTCGAAAACCCGTTATAATTTTGACGAAATGTTAAAATCATGGACGTACAAGCCTAATGCCTTCGTACCTAAGGCCGACCACCTCTATCCTATTATTTGGTTTAAGGAACCCTAGTCTTTGCTAGTATCTATGTTGTGTCGACTGTTTGGTTTGCCTAACTGTTCTCTGTTCAAGAACGAGTGGGCCCCTATAGCACATCATGTGTTAACCACTGGCGAGTCTTTTCCATGGGCCTCCATCCTGTCTTCGAAAATGAAGAACGCTATCCATGCTTACCAGAAAGCGCTTGTACATAAAAATCCCCATTTCTACTTATCTGCATATGTAATTGTGTGGATTTCTCTTACCCTAACTTGGGTTGGAACTGGTCTCTTTCAGACCCACCTATTCACATATATCATTCAGTGTTGTGGGAAGGAAATTATGTCCCTTCACTCTACGACATCTGTGACCATTTCATGGGTACAATTTATTTTAAGATCTTCAGGCAGGAAGCACCTGCATTCTCAGAAGATGCCAAAGCATTCATCAATACCATTGGAGATTGGTATGTGGGCAAATATTTCTCATACATTATGATCTGGGGAAGTGATATAGTTCACCTTTTGCCCAGAATTGTTCCTGATAAGTTGGTCATATAGGAAGAATCATTTCAAACTATCACTGATAGCATGTACAAGAAACTTATAGGTCATAGGAAAAAGGGCTGGCCTAAGTTCACTTTAAATCTTGGACAGTTAGTCAGTCCAACTTCCAATTGGGTTGCAGTCCTTGGTGAATAGATAATGGCTTTGATATTAAGGTTTTCTCCCAAGAGGAAGCATGATCCTAAGAAGTTCCTATATGCACATTTAGAGCAAACACATGTCAAGATAGACTATGTGTATGAGCTGATTCCTGATGATTTCATATATCAATGGGTGGACACATTTTCCCAAGTCCTTGCAAAAGCAAAGAGCCTAGAAGATAAACATAACATTTTACAATATTAGAGGGCATTCAAAACCGGAGTTTTGAGCTACAAGGCTATGCAGCTAACTCTAATTGAGAAGGTAAGAAGGGACAGAGAAGAGAAAGAGGTCCAAAGGTCCAAAGCTTCTCTCGAGCTAACCATTTATGATGGGGACAAAGGAAAAACTCCTCTCGAGGATCCCCCTCACGAGAAGCTAACTGAAATGGTAAAAGCCTTGTTGCAGACTTCCCAACAATCTCAGCAAAAGCTGGCCCAACTCACTTCAATGGTAAACACTCAGATGATGACACCCCCTAAGCTTACGGTGGGCATTCAGTTATCTACTACATAGGCTCAGGAATATGATGACCTTTTATTGACTCAACCCATCCCAACAAAGAGGCAAAAGGTCTTGGCTTCTACCTAACCAGTTCCTATAGTTGATATAATTGATTGTGATGAGGAAGTGGTTCCAGATCCTTCGGTATAGGTGACAGAGGAACCCATGGAAGATTCACAAAATGTCATTGACTTGCTGAATAACATTCACATGGACCAGTCATTCCCTAAGCAGCCAGTGTTGGAATTCAATGCTTCCCCTGGTGTGTCATTCTCAGCACTTGTGTTTCCATCCATTAAACAGCTGTCAGTCACACCTACAGGAGTGACAATTCCTTTCTCCTTGTCACAATTATATGATGCCCCAACTCCTACCACTGTTCCATCACAACATCATTTGGTCACTTTTTCCATTCCATCGATCGTTGATACAGCTGTCCAATCTCCCAATGATCCTTTATAGTCACCTGTATCCACTCTTTTATCCTTTGCTACTGGTGAATTTTCTTCACTCCTGTCTTCATCACCACCCACAAATGACTATAGTCAACTTCAATTGTCTAAAACCAATGTTGATAGTCAAGTTCTAGTTCCTGAAGCTTTTGTCTCAGCTCCTTCTCCAACCAAAGTCTCATCAGTTTCCCAAACCATCTCACTACCTTTGATCACCCCTCAAGTCACTTCGCCCATACCTAGTCTAGTTGTCACTCAGACACCCTTTTTGGTTTCAACGGTAAGTACTTCTTCTTCCTCTACAGAGTTAGTGAATGAGTATACAGATGATGACATTGTCCCTCTCAGGAACTACTTCTACAACAAGGATGACAAGGCAGTGGTGAGGAGAACTAGAAAGCGAGGCAAAGGTCAGGATGGGTTAGAAGCACTTCTCCCAGGTCAGGTGATATGGGCTCCTAGAAAAAATGACCCTCAAGTTGAGGCAATAGAGACAGCTACAGCCCTAGGGGCCTTTCAGAAGGCAAATTGGGATTCAGTGTAAGTGTTGAGCAGGGAACTTGATTTGAAAAAAGAAGAAATCAAGAAGCTAGAGGAGGAACTGGCTAAGACCAAAGAACAACACGAAACTTATGTAGTTGACCTGGAGAAAACTTGGACAGATAAAGTGAAAGATCTTGAGCAAAAGAATACTACCCTCCATACTTAACTTCAACTTGCTCAAGGTCAAGGTTCCCTTGATACAGAAAATATTATCGCTTCGGAAAAGCAAATTGAGGATGCAACTGCAAGTGCGGCCTCAACAGGTTTCTTTAAATTGTCATCGAAGGAGTTCAAGGACTTGGCTCTGAAGGTAAATCAAGACCACTTTAAGTTGCTTGAGAAACTCTACCTTTCCTTAGATGAGATTAAGGAAAATTTTATTGCTTTTTCCAAGATGTCTTCTACTTTAGAAGAGCAGAAAGGGAAAAGACTCCTAGCTACTGAGGCAGAGGAGAAAATTAGTGAATGGCAGGGATAAATTAAGAATGTGTCAAAAGATATCCCGATTTTGAAAACCTTCCAACTTAAGAAGGTTAGAGCCTTAAACACTTGGCTTGATTTAAATGAAACTGCTCATGATATCATCAAGAAGTCTAAAGGTATCTGCAAAAGACGCTGGTATGTAGTTGATAATACAATGGACGCCTTACAACTCCAGCTTATGGACCTGATTTTAGAGTCTCTTCTGCCAAAATGAAAGCTTGAAGAAATGGAGTGCAAGTGTGAGAAAGCTGAATAGAAGATCCATGCCCTTCATGAAGTCAGCATCGATGACGTGGATAGGTTAATCAGAAAACCGCTTGACATGGAAGGAAAAATTCACATCTACCTTCACACTTGGAACAAGCTAGATAAACATGACATGGAGAATAATACCTACAATGCTCAGATAGCTCTAGAATCGGTTAATTTTCCAAATATAGATGAGTTGTTAGAGATCTATGAGAAATGGCAGGATTTTCTCGATTCATAGTCTGATTTGAATTTTTGTAATCCCCACCTATGGGGAATTTCCACCTGCACTCTTTTGTAATTTCCTATTTAAAGAGCAACACTTCTCATAGTCAAGGGTTGGTAATTTTGGAGTTACACGTCAGCAGAAGAAAGGCTAGGGATACTCTGTTCATCAGAGCTTTTGTAATTTTTGTACAAGAATCTTTTAATATAGTAAAGTCATTTGTTATTCCTTTAATTTTATTTGAGAATTACTAATTGTGTACTTCAGATTTTCATCTACAGTGAATGTTATCATTTTACATATATATAATATATGGATATATCATATTGGTTTCCCTGTATGATTGATTGATTGTGTGAGGTATTTCATTGAGTTTATTCAATATGAATACTTTCTTTATCGATTTCTGCAAATGATTCGTTTCACATAATAATCATGGTTAATTTTTCAATTGACAGAATGATTACAGATTGATTCTTGAACAGGCTTAAGTACTTGAATTATTGTCCTTTAATTTTCATTAATGGATTGTGGTTTAAGTTAATAAGTAACTCATCAAATACATTTCTGTTGAAGGTGGTAATTTACTTGTTCATCATACCTCAAGGTTGATCTACACAATATCAAGCTTTCCTTTTAGAATAGGACTAACTCAGATTAGTTTTCCTTGTCTAAAATAGGTTAGGTTAGGTTAGCTTTACAATTTTCACACCCTTGTTTTCCTTGATTGGAAAATTGACATAATTGGTCAAATCACCAACTCTCAGTGTACTAGCGGAGGCCGGATATCCGTGGGGGATCACCATACCAAATAGGATGGGGATAGAACTGCCCTTGCATAGGGTCTTTCGAATCCTTTTAGCTTGGGTTTTCTTCCTCTGTTGGGAGCCTTGGAACCATTCCAGCACCTTTGCATCTAACCTGCACAACCGAGGCATCAACAAATGGTTCTAGAAGGAGGGAAACTAGTACAACATGCCTAAACAAACTACTAAGAAACCTCCTCCAGCAAATACTTCAACGGTTCAAACTCGAAGCCAGTCAAGGGCTTCAACTTCTGAACAATCGACTATAGATGTCTTCATCACTACCTATGATGTAGTGGTGATTGGAGAGTAAGAGCGAGGATTATACAAATTGAAGGGCCAACCAGAACAAGCCACGGTCCATGATTCAGTAGAGCCAAGTGAACTTTGGCATAGAAGGCTTGCACACTTGCACTATAGGGCATTACCAATTGCAAGCAAAGCAGTGGAAGGTCTTCCTGAAATCCAGCCAAAGCATGAAGGCATTTACAAAGGTTGTGCAAAGGGAAATAACACAAAGAAGACATTTCCAAGCAGTGAAAGCAAGGAAAAATGAATCTTGGAAATCATCCACTCTGATGTATGCAGACCGATGTCATCCAACTCTCTGAGTGGGTATGTATACTATGTTTCCTTCATTGATGATTTTTCTAGGAAGACTTGGGTTTACTTCTTGAAGAACAAAGATGAAGTGTTTGACAAGTTCAAGGAATTCAAAGCCTTGATAGAAAACCAAACTAACATGAAGATCAAGATCTTCAGATCCAACAATGGTGGAGAATTCACTTCAAGAGACTTCAAGAAGCTATGCAGTGATTCAAGGATTAAGAGGGAGTTGACTACTCCTTACAATCCACAACAGAATGGGGTTGTCGAAAGAAAGAATAGAATCATAATGGAAGCAGCTAGGGAAATGCTTCATGACCAATATCTACCTATGCACTTATAGGGTGAAGTAGCAAGGACAGCTGTATATGTGCAGAACATAACACCTCATAAGATACTTGACAACAAAACACTTGACGAAGTGTTCACTGGGAAGAAACCAAAAGTTAGCCATCTAAGAATATTTGGTTGTCCAGTATACACTCACATTCCAAAAGAAAAGAGGACAAAGTTAGATCCTTCAAGTAAGAAGGGCATATTCGTGGGTTAAAGTGAAAGCTTGAAGGCTTATAGAATCTACTTCCCAGGATTCAAGAAGATTAATATCAGTAGGGATGTAACATTTGATGAAAGCTCAGCATACATCAAATCAAGGAAAACACCAATTGAAGATAATGAAGAACCCATAATATCCAAAACTCAAGACACCACCATGAATGAAGCAGTTCCTGAAGAAGATCGTGAAATGGAAGATCCACAACAACCTGTAGATCCACCCCGCGAGAAGAACTCTCACAAGAGGAAATCAACATGGGATAGAGAGGTCATTCAAGATGCAGAAAGGTTTGGCATTCCAGAAGAGGAACACGGAGAAAGGAAAAGGACAAGATCACATACCAGCTATGTTGCTTTACTCTGTGACATAATCAGCAAAGAAACTTCTAGTTATGAAGAAGCAACAGAAATGAAAGAATGGAAGGATTCCATGGTCGAGGAATACCAGTCGATCATGAAGAATGATGTTTGGGATGTGGTCCCAAGACCATATATTAAGTCTGTGGTGACTTCCAAGTGGATCTATAAGATCAAGCATGCTGCAGGTGGTAGCATAGAAAAATATAAGGCAAGGTTTGTAGCTTGTGGCTTCTCCCAGAAAGAAGGGATTGATTATGAAGAGAACTTTTCTCCTGTGGCCAGATACACATCCATTAGATCAGTACTTGCTCTGGTTGCAGTGATGAAATGGAAGGTACACTAGATGGATGTCAAGACAAATTTCTTGAATGGTGTAGTTGAAGAGTGTAATGTCCCCATTTTGACCCCATTATATTAAAATGTAAATGATGTAATAAAATCATGGTGAGGAGCTCAAGGCCAAGGCCCCTCCATCGATTTATTGATGCATACGGTTTGCATGCTAGCCAGGCACATTGAAATTTCAACATCATGTAATATGCATTTTAATAAAAATACCCACAACTAGCTATGCAATGAAACAAAGAGATGGGGGCATGATTTTACAAGGAATTGGGAGGGAAAACATTCAAACCCTTGAGCCAACCAAGTCAATCCAAGTGTCAATGAGAGAACCCATCAAACCCTCAACTACCCATGTTGACTTTTGTACCCAATCATTGATTTCTCCCAAGAGTTGCTTGAGGTAGTTAATGCCTTGGAGAATGGGAGGTATGGCTGTCCAAATTTGAGTATGGGAAAGCTACCCTGCATAGAAAAACATGTTTGGCTTCTTGGGCAAGAAAAGAGCCATGAATTGCCCCCCAATCCATTACCCATCAACTAGCTTTTCTCTCCCATGAGTTTAGAGATACCAGGGCATTTTTCTCCATGGTTTTTGCTATGTCTTTCCTCAATCTCCTTGCTGGGAAGGGCATTTTTATGTTGTATAATAGTGGAGAAGAAGGGGAAACGATTTGGGGGTTTAACCGAGGGTGTTTTGGCCCACTGAATGCTCATACATCTGTGGGATAAATCGGTTTTCTTCCCTCGGGTTGATTCCCTCTTCCCACAATCCGTTGTTTTGGGTGTGCAATGATTTGGGAAAACCCTTAGACCCTATTTTGTAAATCCCATTGTTAAATGTCTATCCCTGCCCAATGATTGTGCTTGCTGTGTGAGAAAAGAGTATGTTGGGGTATGGGTCATGAGTCTCCATTGTTTTGGATTGAGCTTGAGTGCAAGCATCCAGGGTTCTGATGTAGCCTGATAAACCCAGCTATGGACTGGTTTGGCTAGAATGAAATGCTTAATCAACTATGTATGAGTTGAATGTCCTCTTTTCATTATATATATCATGCCCAGCTCGGGGGTGGTCTTTGAGTGCTGAAAGAATACAAGCTGGGCAGAGACCTATGGATGGGAGGAACGTTGCAGCGACATAGCTAGTCGTTTGGTAAAATTGCACAACACAGATAAGTGTTTTCCATCTATGTGTTTTACCTCTGCAATGTTTAAATTAATGACTGTTATTGATATATTGAGTGCGTATGAAAACATGTGTGGGGATCAGTTTATTTTCGCTATGCATATTTGCTTGATTTACATCTGCACACATTTGCTTTTAACTGTATGCATCTAATGAGTTGGTTGAGTTTTATGAAAAGCCCCATAGAATGGCATCATGTTCCCTTTCTTGCATTGGGTCCAAGGGTGGGTACATTACAAAGAGGAAGTGTATGTGGAGAAACCACTCAGGTTTGAGACACATGACCAAGAGTCACATATGTGTAAACTGAAGAAAGCCCTGTATGGTTTGAAACATGCACCTAGGACCTGGTATGGAAGGATAGATGGATTCCTATCCAGTTTGGGCTTTTCCAAGAGTAAAGCGAATTCCAACGTTTACTACAAGGTTGAGGAAGGTAATCCAGTGATACTACTATTGTATGTGGATGACCTGTTTGTAATAGGTGAGGATAGATTGATTGCCGACACGAAGAGGAAGCTTGCTGCCGATTTCGAGATGAAGGACTTGGGTATGATGCACTACTTTCTTGGTATGGAGGTGTGGCAGAGTGCAGATGGAATCCTCCTTGGACAAGAAAAGTATGCAGTAGAGATCCTGAAGAGGTTCAGGATGAAGGAATGCAAGGCCATGGCCACACTTATGGAATCGAACCTGAAGCTTCTGTGTGATGCTTCATCTGAGCCAATTGATGCTATGATCTATCGTCAGATGATTGGGTCCTTGATGTACCTGATGAATACAAGACTAGATATCTGCTTTGCAGTGAACACCTTGAGCCAGTTTTTGACAGATCTGAGACATGTTCACCCGATAGCTGCAAAGCATATTCTGAGGTACCTGAAGGGTACAGTTGACTATGGGCTCAAGTATGAGGTGAATCAGAAGTTTAACCTGGAGGGTTATGTTGATTCGGACTGGGCAGGAAGTGCCATTGATCGGAAGAGCACTTCGGGGTGTTGCTTCAGTTTGGGATCCAGTATGATCTCTTGGTTTAGCAGGAAGAAATCCTGTGTGGCATTGAGTACAGCCAAAGCAGAGTATGTCGCAGCTTGTTCGGCTAGTTGTGAGGCAGTATGGCTTAGGAATCTACTGTCTAGTTTGTTTGATCTCTAGCTGAGTGCTACTTGTATATATTGCGACAACCAGACTTGTGTGAAGTTGTCAGAGAACCCAATGTTCCATGACAAGTTGAAGCACATTGAGATCAAGTATCACTATATCAGGGATATGGTGCAGAGAGGAGCAGTGAAGCTCCTGTATGTTGTGATGGATGAGCAGATAGCCAATGTGTTGACCAAGCCGCTAGCTAGAGTGAAGTTTGAATACTTCAGAGGGAGACTTGGTGTACTTAAGATCAAGATACCTTCCAAGGGGAAGTGATGAGTCTGGAGACACAGATGCACACCGACCATTCTTACATGGTGGTAGGAAAGTCCTCCCACGGTAAGATGTAAGGGCTGGAGCCATTCTTACATGGTGGTAGGAAAGTCCTCCCATGGTAAGATGTAAGGGTTGGAGCCATTCTCACATAGTGGTAGGAAATTCCTCCTATGGTGTAGATGTAAGGGCTGAGCCATTCTCACATGGTGGTAGGAAAGTCCTCCCATGGTGTAGATGTAAGGGCTGGGGCTAGTCTGGCATGGTGGTAGGAAAGTCCTCCCATGGCCATTGACATAAGTGCCGGAGCCATTCTCGAATGGTGGTAGGAAAGTCCTCCCATGTCGATTGATGTAAGTGCTGTGTCTCACATGCTGGTAGGAAATTCCTCGCATGTTGGTAGATAGGGTCTCGTATGGTGGTAGGAAAGTCCTCCCATACTGGAGATAGTGTGATGTGTATTTGAGTTGTGCTCCATGGACGATGACGACGATATGAAGACGATGATGTGATAGTATGGTACATAGGTTTTGCAAAGGCATATGATTAGTCCTGAGATGCTCTTACAGGTTTTGCAAAGGCAGTGTAATTAGTCCTGGGAGATCTTGCAGGTTTTGTAGAGGCAGTGTAATCAGTCCTGAGGTGTACCTACTTGATGGCTTGCTCGCAGATATGTTGAAGACCTACATGGAGGCTAGGCCTACATCCAGCATGAAAAAGGGTTGGCTCTGTAGATAATGAAGACCTGCAGGTGGTGGGCCTACATCCAGTATGAAAAAGGACTAGCTCTGTAGAACTTCCTATGATGAGTAGATTGGCGATTGATTGAGATAGCAACAATAGTGACGATGATGATGATTCGATGATGATGATTCAATGGCAATGATCCAGTGATGATGATCCAAAGAAGAAGAGTTGTGTTAGCAGATCTGTGTCGAGAAATACCTTCTTAGTTAAGAGGGAATGTTGATGTATATGTAACTTCGGAATATATTTCACCTATGTATATTGTACTCCTATAGAGATGGTATTATTCCTATATACGGAAGTGTCATCATTTGTATTGACAAGTGTCGCAAGTGCCGTAACTTGTTGTGATGGGTTATTAGACCACCAAGTGCAGGGTCGGCCTTGATTAGTATAACCATGGGTTATTAGACTGAGTTAGACAAGTCGGCCCTACTAGGTTATTAGGTAGGTCAGGTCATGTATAAATAGAGTGCAGGAGGCACTCTATTTGATCATCTCATTATTCACTTCTACACTAATCAGAAAGTGGCGCACTAGTGGAGGAGGAGGTTCAACTGCTAGGAGAAGACTATCTCTTGTACTTGGGTTGTATCATTGCTCTTTCTATCTCTGAGGAAGTTGTGGGGTTTTTCACCTTTATGGTTTTCCCCAGTGAAACTCTATAGGTCTATTGTCTCATGTGATTGCTTGGTGTAATTGATATGCATTGTTATACTTGATATGTTGTACATGTTATTCTCTTAGTAGAGATTCTAGAGTGTATTGAATTAATGCTCAAAATCTAACAGTATCACCTACAAGAGGAACCCTCACACTAGAACAGATATTGAAAGCATCCACCGACAGTGTCATTAGAGAAAAAAAATGGATCGCTGACCAAAGAAGACGTGGTCTGGCAGCTTTGAATTCATACAATATTTTGCAGACCAACCAACCAGAAGATTGGCAAAATTCCATTCCGCAGACCAATGACCCACAGATCCAACAAACAATTGATCCTAATACTAAGAATCAATAGACAGTTGATCAACAACGTGGAGATCAAGAGCTGATTGATCAACCAAGCTCTCCTGAATATAATATTCAAACTCCTTTTCAAGGAGCACGAGATCAACCAAAACTTGGAGCTAGTGGACCACTGCCATCCCCTCCTTCATCTTCATCATCCTCTTTAGACAACGAACATTCTTCTGGTTCTTCATCAGAAGAAGAAGAATAAGAAATACCTATGGCTGGAGAAGGCCAAAACAGACCATGGCTCGACCAAGATGTAGTATGGGTACTTGGAGATGAGCACAGATTACCTAAAAATCATGAGAAATGGTTACCCAAGTTTAACCCAGATGACAAGTCACCTACACTCAATCACATTAAAACCTTCATGCAGGCTATCAAAATTTAGAGTGTCATTCATGAGAATGTGGTCTGTAGACTCTTCCCTTATACCTTTGAAGGAAAAGCAGCTGCATGGTATTTTTACTTACCAGAAAGGTCTATTATTTCTTGGGATGAGTTTGAAAAACAATTCATCCAAAAGTTTGGAGATGACAAAACATCACAGGATCTAGTTTTGGAGTTATCTTCCATGAAGATCAAAGGAAAGGAAAGAGTTAAAGATTTTAATCAAAGGTTCTAATACCTAAAGAATAGAATTCCCACCAACCTTCTTCCTGCTAAAGAATTGTTGGTTGCCTACTATGAAAAAGTCTTGGGCCTGGCCCAAGTTGGGGCAAATTTTGATAAAAGAATCAGTTTTAGCTACGGAGCTGAGTGCAGCTCAACAAAAATAAAATTTTATGCAAGTGTTGGGGATGCTGTGAAGTTGTGCGCAACAACCAAATTTTGGCAGTACTTCGAAGGGTGCTGCGAAGATCAGTGCTGCGAGAAAGCAGTGCTGTGAAGTGACCAGTCCACGTGGAGCCAGCAAAGCAGAATGCTGGACGGAGGATGGGCACGGGTATCGATTATACCGTCGGTGGTCTAGTTTTGGAAAAGATGCTCCAAGGATGCCGAGTGGCAGCCATGAGCAAATCAGGAAGGCGGCCAAGAGTACGAGGTCGTTAGAGGAAGAACGGCTTAATGAAAGCGACTGGGAGCTGAGCCAGTTGTACAAGGCCATTAGAGGAAGAACGGCTTGATGAAAGCGACTGGGAGATGAGCTAGTTGTACGAGGTCGTTAGAGGAAGAACAACTCAATGAAAGTGACCTGTTGGCGTGTGCACAATAGGAAGGCCGATAGCAACAGGACAAAGGCGTGGAGGACCGCCACGATGGAACACTCGCTACCATAGGCCAGCAGTCCGGTTTAGAGAAACCGTATCAGTTTTGTAAACCTTAAGGGTTTCGGCCTTTAGCATTGTAAAGACATGACCTACAGGCATGATCTATTTAAGGAGGCATTTTTGCATAGGAAAGGGTTATAATTTTAGTACTGAGCATTGTAAAATATTTTCTGAGTAAAGATATTGTAAAGGCTCTGCAGCTGAGTGCGCAGAGACCTACCTGAGAGAGAAGAGAGTATGCAGCTAAGTGTGCAGACTAAGAACTGTTGTGCCCTTCCCAAAAGATATATATATAACAACAGTTTTTGTAGATGTAGCTTCCCACCCGAGGGAGTGAACCACGTTAAATACTGTGCAGTGTGATTGTGTTGTGTATTGTGCATTTATCTGCTTCCTGTGAATGAATGTCTGAATTTTCCCTTGCATATTGTTATGATAGGACTCTTATATGTATTTTCCATTAGGAGAATATGGAAATAATATGTTAAGTTCTGCATGAATAGATGAATGGTGAATGTTTGGCCTCTACTTATGAAGTAGTAATGAATCAGTTATTCGGCTAAGTGTTAGATATTGTTTAAGCACTTTCAAATTAGTAGGAAGATTGCATGGTAGTTGGACTATCTCCATGGCACATGTTTGAGCAGTGAACACCTCAAGTGAATGGATGAATGATTGAGTGTTAATAACTTCAGTACTCTAGTTAACTGCAAGTATTTCAAGTCTTAGTGTGAACTGCATCGACTGCAGTCACAAAGAAACTCTGTGGAAGTAGAATTTCAAGGTGCAGACCGCGGTGTCATCTATTACCGCGCAGTATTTCCCCGTAGCACACATACCGTGTCATGCTACACAGTATGTCAGAATAAACAACTCATCACCTATTATGGAAACTTGATTCTACAGTACCCCATAGATACACCTTGGGTGAGACCTCAACCTGCTCGCAGGTTGTTTCCGAAAGGGCTGGTGTGAAGGGGGTTTGTTGGTCAAGGGGAAACCGTGAAGATCATGGGTCTTTATTGAAAACCCTCTGGGTCAGCATATGATAAGCCAACAAATGGTTCCTTTGCCAGGCTAGAATCCATGATGAGTTGCAACTGTAATGTTTGACGAAGAACATCAGTTCCCAGAAGGATACGACAATTGGCATCCTGAAAAGACAGAGATCCATGCTTGGTGTGACAAGACCGTAAGAGACTTTGCAAGGAAAGACAATAGACACCCGCATCTATCTGATGAACAGTGGTTGAGTAGAGATCTGTGGAAAGATATTCATGAGATTTTCTGGGCATCATTTCCAAACGAGCTACACGAGTGGATCTCGTGGCTCTCAGAGAAGAAAACTTGTTTTCAAGGAGGAGTTCCTACATAGTGGACTCCAGAGCTCGTAAGGCATCTCAAAGAAATAGACAACCCATTGACCCGCGCAGTTGACTTCTGGGTCGATCATATGCTAGAAGGCTTCGTAACAGAATTTGCTGTAGACACACTCAAATCCTATAGCCAAGCAGAAGCATACTTTTTCGACGGATTCCAAGGTAAGTACCTGAACAATCTCAGTCTATACATTAAGATGTTGTTAGCTGAGAAAGGTGTTTTAAGAATGCAGTAATATTTTCAAGTCTGTCATGGTAAACAGTATATATAGTGATTCTGATGAAGACACCCATAATCTTAGAAGTGGGAAGAAATATAAATTTAATAAGAATCTTGGAGGAACTGGACTCCACATAGATACTGAGATTCCTTATGACCTTAACAATGAAGCCGTGCCACCGTTCACCCCTCAGAATCCGCTAGTTGTAGAGACTGCGCCTCCCTTATCTCAGAGCCCACCTGTTACACAGCCCAGCCCACAGGATACTCAGCCGAGTATGTCTACTCCTATATTCCCATTTACTTTCACTGCGCAGAGCCCATCACAACATCCGTGCACAAATCCGGGTGCTCCTACTAATAGGAAAATGGCAAACACTGATATGAAGCTACCGATATTTAAAGGAACTTGTCTAGAAGACCCTGACCAGCATTGGTTCCTTTGCGAAGCCGTATGGAGCATAAGACAAATACAGGATGATGCTGTGAAGAGAGCGCATCTCATTACCACCCTCAGAGACAGAGCTTTACATTGGTTTATGAAGCACTCTCAGACACAGCCAAGAACCCTCGTAGAAATTAAAGCTGCGCTTGTGACAGAGTTTAAGAAACCCAAATTTGAATCTCAGTGTATAACCGAGTTGAAATAAATAAAGCAGAGGCTAACTGAAACGGTCTGGGAGTTTGATCAGAAGTTCAAGACCTTATTGGACCAAGTGAGCTTTGTTATAGCTCCAGAGAAGCACAAGGAATGGTTTATTGCTGCGCTGTTGCCCCACATTAGATTACCATTGATGCAACAGAAGGTTTCATCGCAGGAAGAGGCCTTGGAGATCGCAATGAAGCTAGAGGATTCACCGATTGGTGAGACTATTTCTTGGATGTCGCAAATCCAGAACCAGCTGACCACCATGACATTAGAATTGCAAAGCATGAAAAATGGCAAAGAACAAAGTTATGAACCTAGGAATGAGGTCTGGTGTACAAGTTGTAAAGGAGAGGGCCATGACCGCGAGCATTGCCCTTTATTCCGTGACTATCTTAACAGTGGTGCACCCAACCCGATAAATCAAAATCAGGCTCCATGGTGTGAAATTTGTAGAACTACAGGACATAGACTTGAAGACTGTTATCTCATATAGAAATATGTGAAAACACCCAAAAATTTATACTGCACTTTCTGTAAATCAGTTGGACATGATGAATCCAACTGCTGCGCATATGAGCTAATGAACGAAAGAAAATGAGATATGGACACAATGAGAGGCGTTGGCTTGTACGACGTACAAGAAGAAAACCATCCCAAACAAGAAAACACGCAATATGATCAAGGACAATACATAGGCCGTGGTTGTGGATACAGTGGCAGAGGAAGAAATGCTGGCCCGGCGCAGGGAAGAGGCCGCGGCCAGGTCATTTGTTATAATTGTGGTCAGCCAGGTCACGTGTCTAGAGATTGTGTTAACCCATGCACTACATGCAACTACTGTAAATCATTTGAGCATGTTATTGAATATTTCCCAGTGCTAGAGGTGGAAATGCAGAAAAGAAGACGGATGGAGGCACCAACTCAAAAGATCCAGTGGATCGCAGCAGAGAATAGACCAGTGCAGTCGAGCATCAACCTGGTCACACGCAGTGGCACTGAGATAGGCCGTGATAAGGGAGCAGAAGCTTCAATGTCAGGGGAGGCTCACACAAACCACACCTCTCTTGAGATAGTATGGATAAGGAAAGCTCCCGGAAAAACACCTTCTCTCGACCTACGAAAGAACAAGGAGGTCTTTATCGACGCACGGTATACCTTTGGAGAATTGGAAACTAAGTCACCGAGGATCCCATTGCGTAGTGAAAAATCGCATGTTGAAGACATGCCAGCTGCTTATGACAAAACAAGTACCGCAACGGATGTCGGCACTTCCGTTGCGCAGTTCCTGCAAAGCTGCATGAAGCTACTAAAAATTGAAAATGCCATAGCAGAGCTATAGAAGCCCATAAACCAATATGAACCATAGATGGGAACAGAAACTTCTGATAGTGCTATACATCACACAAGGAAGCATAAAAGAACATGCCGAGAAATGAGGCTTACCACGCAGATAGGAGATTTTGAAATGGATGAAGTCATCCTTGATCTGGGATCTGAAGTGAATGTCTTGACTAAGCAGACATGGCAGAAGATGGGTCGACCAAATTTGTTATGGTCACCTATCCAATTGAGAATGGCTAACCAAGAGAAAGTCATACCTTTTCGCTAGTTATCTAATGTGGTAGTTGACATCGATGTAGTCCAGAGTCATGCGGACTTTGAAGTTATCGATATTGTGGACGATAGTCAGCCTTTTCCTGCACTGTTAGGAATTGACTGGGCCATGGATAACCTGGCTATCATAAACCTTGAGACAAAGAAGATGATATTTGAAGGAAAGCATCTTAGGGTCATCGTACCATTGGATCCTACAGATGGAGACAGATACAGTGAGCCGATTCAGGAGGAATCCAAGGCTCAAGACTTGGACAGACTATACCAGATCACTGTGAACCAGGAAGATTACATTAATCCAACTGTGGATGGTACACTTAGTTGGAGATGTGATATCTCTTGTGTCTCTGACTCAGAGACAGGACTAGAAAATTGGCAAAGCTGCATGCATGAAGTATCAGCGAGAAGGTGCGCATAGGTTACAAAATCACTGCACTGGATCGGAAAGGAGGTAAGTCCTATTCCCATATATGATGGTTCTGCTAACGTTTACACTTTCATCCAAGAATATATTACAGCTATTGCAGACGAGCATAGATTACCAGCATTGGATATAGCACTACGCGACACACCAGCCATATGGTGTGTTGCACACAAGCAGACATTAACCACTTGGGATCAATGCAGGATTAAGATGCAGATTCAGTTTGCTGACAAGGTTACTTTACCTTTTGAAAAGTTTAATGGACAGATAGATCCTATCCATCATATTGAAGTCTATTCACAGGCATGGGTGGAAAGGCCACATACAGAATGGGTGCATCTATTTGTACATACACTGGACGATGACATTCCAAAGAAATGGTACCTAGACCTGGAGTTGCACAGGGAAACCACTGATTGGGATATGTTGACTGCGAACTTCCAGAAGGAATTCAGCGTTGACAATGACAACCCACTGATCCATGGTGCATTGCAGATATCTAAGGAACACATAGACAGGGAATATTGTCCTCACGAAAATATAACGTTGGAAGAATTCTTCGAGGCAGATGGCATTCCTGCGAACCTACAATCAGAAGGGAAGGAACATGAAAAACATCCCATCGAGTGTTATAACCGAGTTGAAGTACCCGATTATAGACAGGAAGACGATGAGGACAATCCGTGCAACATAAACATACCAGAATCAAAGGGTGCGCGCGACGTAGAGGGACCTCCGTTGCAAATTCCAGACATGAGTGGACCAGTAAAGACGCAGAAGGTGAACATTGGCACAAGCGAAAAGCCAAAGTTCGCATCAATTGGAGACTATTGGGATAATCAGACTGTTGCAGAGATCGCAGACACCTTACATGAGTATCAAGAGCTATTCCCAACGAAATTCACAGAAATGAAAGGCATTCTGGGAGACCTAGGGGTCATGAAAATACCTTTGAAGCCATGTGCCAAGCCTGTGAAGTAGAGGCCATACAGGCTAAACCCGCGGTACAAAGAAAGAGTCCACGTAGATCTAGATAAGATGCTCAAAGCTGGAATCATTGAACCTGTTGAAGAATCTGAGTGGATTAGCCCCATGGTCGTTCAAGACAAGAAAATGAAAGGTGAGATCAGGATTTGTGTGGATCTCAGAAAACTGAATGATGCTTCTATGCACGACCCATTCCCTACTCCTTTCACGGACGAAGTACTTGATAATGTTGGAGGGAATGAGGCCTACTCTTTTACTAATGGTTTCTCTAGGTATCATTAGATTAGGGTTGATCCCGTAGACAGGCATAAGATGACTTTTGCTATAGAATGGGGGTCATTCTAGTACATAGTAATGCCTTTTGGTCTAAAGAACGCACCTACCATCTTTTCCAGAGTTGTTGTCACAGCCTTTAATGATTTTATGCACAAGTTTCTGGAAGCCTATTTTGACGATTGGACTATGTTTGGACTATTGAAGAACCACTACGCGAACGTCAGAATGATGCTTGAGAAGTGTAGACAACATCATATCTACTTAAATCTGAATAAGTGTATTTTCTGTGTTCCTTACGGGATTCTACTTGGCCACATTTTCTGTAAGCAAGGATTGATGGTGGATCCTGTGAAGATTGAAAATATTGTAAATTTACCAACACCAAATTCAGTCAAGATGTTGCGCTCTACCTTAGGCCATACCGAATATTACAGGAAATTCATAAAAGGTTACGCACAGATAATCGCAGCAATGGAGAAGTTGCTAAATAAAGACACGCCGTTCATTTGGAATGCAGAGTGCGAGCATGGTTTTGATGCACTAAAGGAGAAGATGGTTACTACGTCGATCCTAGTATTCCTAGACTCGGCGAAGCCATTCCATGTACATGTTGATGCATCATGCATTTCCCTGGGATTCGTATTAGCTTAGCCAGGAGAAGGAGCTATTGACCATCCCATAGCATTTTCAAGCAGGAAGCTCTCAACAGCGGAAAAAAATTACACTACTACTGAGATGGAAGGTCTTGCGATGGTATATGTGCTGCAGAAATTCAGACACTACTTGCTCGGTGCACACTTCCTCATGTTTACTGATCATTCCGCTTTGAAATACTTGGTCAATAAGCCAGTGTTAGGGGGGCGCATATGCAGATGGCTTTTTCTATTCCAGGAATATGATTTTGAGATTGTTGTTAAGCCAAGCAGGCTGAACTTGGGACTTGATCACCTCTCTAGGATTGAGTCAGGAGAAGAGCCAACAAACATTGAAGACAGTTTTCCTGATGTGCAGTTATTTTCTATATAGGTTGCTGATGATTATTATTGGGATATTATTGATTTCTTAACAACAGGATTAGCACCCCAGGACTTTTCCATCCAATAGAAGAAGCAACTGGCAGTGCGCGCCACATACTTCACTATTATTGCAGGTCAGCTATACAAACTCGGATTGGATGAAGTGCTACGTAGATGCGTACTAGACCATGAGAAACCATTCATCTTAGCAGATGCTCGTTCAAGGATCGCAGGAGGCCACTATGCAGGAAGGGATACCGCATAGAAGATACTACGTGCAGGGCTATGGTGGCCTACGATCCATAAAGACTCCAAAGAATACTGTCGGAACTACGATGTATGTCAGAGGACAGGAAAACCTTCACGCAGAGATGAAATGTCGCTGAATCCACAGTTGACCTTACAGGAATTTGAAAAGTGGGCCATTGATTTCGTGGGTCCCATAAACCCACCAGGGAAAAGAACTGGTGCGAGGTACATCATTACTGCTATTGATTACCTCACTATATGGGTGGAAGCAAAACCAGTAAAGGACTGCAGCGCAGTTCATTTTTGAAGATATACTTTCACAATTTGGATGCCCGAAGATTTTTATGAGCAATCAAGGAACTCACTTTTTGAATAGAACTATCGAAGCTCTCACAGAGGAATTCTACATCCATCATCAGCGTAGTACCCCATATCATCCACAGGCGAATGGCACTATTGAGGCTTTCAATAAAATACTCAAGAATGCGCTCACTAAGATCTGCAATGTGAATAGAGATGACTAGGATCTGCGCATCCCATCTGTGTTATGGGCATACAGGACCACTTGCAAGAAATTGACAGGACACACACCTTTTCGGTTGGATTATGGACATGAGGCTATAATTCCAATGGAGTATATTGTCCCCAACTTAAGAATCGTTGCATTTACAGGGATGGCAGATCGCGCAGTGCTAGAAGAAATATTGCTACACTTGGTTGGATTGGAGGAAGATCGCTTCATCGCAGGCCTTCACCAATAAGTGCAAAAAGACCGTGAGAAAGCATGGCATGATCGCCATATAAAGAACAAGTCCTTTCAGGTAGGTGACCTAGTCCTCTTATATGATAGCATATTCATGAAGTTTCCTGGTAAATTTAAGATGCATTGGCTTGGTCCATATACTGTGATACATGTTACTAACACTGTTGTTGTCTAGTTAGCCACCTTAGCTAGCAATACTTTACCAAGTTTGATAAATGGGAGCAGACTAAAGCTATACCATGATAGTCCTGCTTTGCAGAATCCTGAATGATACACAGAGGGAGAAATTTCTAAGTGTCAAGTATAGTTGAAATTGGACACTGAGAATGAAAAGGAGTTTGTACATGTACGATAAGTAGGACAATGTATGTCATGCGTAGCACTCCTAAAGCTGTGCACAAAAAAAAAGAAAAAAAAGAAGAAGAAATAAAAGAAAAACGGAGCCACGCAGTTGAAACATCAACACTGCGAAGTAACTACGTAGGATCAGAGATGACCTGCCACGCAGCTCCGTGCAACTCTCACAAAAAATCCGTTACACTGGCTGTGAGAAAAATAGTCATTATATGACCGTTTCCAACAACCGCTTGAGCATTTAATGCAAAGATAGTCATTCTGAACATGTTGACAAAGAAAGGGACTGAAGGATCTGCTCAATTTGGCCAACAGACACCACATTTAATGCTCATCTAGTCATTGGAAGGCATGGGAGGACTCACATGTTCCTATAAGTAATGTCGCATAAGGACTCGCGGGCGTTACCAAACACTTAGAATTTTCATGCACTCACTCCTGTGTTAGCAATCGTTAGTAACATATCTGAAACATTTACCTACTCTCGCCACTAAATGTCTGAGTGGTCATACAGAGAAGAAGAGTTTACAATCCATAAAGCGGTCAGAGTCTTTCAGCACGGAGGGATTGAAGGGTTAATGAAAACCCCTGCCAAGAAGGTTACATTGTAACCAGGTCAAGCATCTCGAAGGTAACCTAGACACAACCCAGTCATGTAGGTTAGGGGGAAAGATACAATCGGGCCACGAACAAAGAACCCCAGGCCAATTTCGGCACTGCCATGGTCACCGGTATTTCAGAAGGAGATACCTTTAAAGCTTACACTAGAGTACATATCACCACGGGCGCTGGATGCCCCAGTCTATAAACTGGTCAAGAATGCCCGCTATGAAATCCCCTTGTCGCCAATCTTGAAGCATGTAGACGTTGCCCATAAATTGCTAGGAAAGATCCCAGAGTGTAAGTGGGAAGACTATGACCTCCTGGGAGTGCAGAAGGAAGAACCCCATGATCCCAAGTTCCCACACTTCCAGCCTTACTAGTACATGTGCTGGAAGAAAGATGCTAAAGGCATACTTAACTTGGTCGCTGAAAGTTGGCTGACACCAGTAGTTCAGTCAGGATTCCTGAACCTGCTGAGATTACCCCATTTTTATCGTTCAACAGAAGTCAATGTGGTGTTCGCACTTTGATGGCGTGAATCCATCAAGGATACATGTGGCTAGACAAAAATGTTGATTTGAACATCGACTTAATCCACCGTGTCATAGGACTAAGCAAGCGCGGCAAGGACCCCAAGCAGTTCTTCCAAGGGAAGAGTAAGGAAAAAGAAGTTGTTGCGAAGATGAAGAAAAGCCAAGCATTGGTGAAAGGAAAAAAGAGGTTTTCCGATAGAAGAAATCGAAGATAGAGTGACAAAGTTTGATACATAGTTGCTGGCCAGAAAAATCCTTAGAACAGCCAAGCCTCCAGAGGTACCTACGGGCACAGTACTACTCGATGCCGTAGTGGCTGAAGGAACCGAGTTCAACTAGTGTCAATACCTTCTCAATGAGTTCTTGGAAGATCTCAATGACACCCAGGTGAATGGAGGTAACTTCCACTTCACGTGGTTGATTATCCTGATCGCCTTTGTCAGATGGAAGGAGCCAAAGGACTGTGTTGGAGTGATTGCAGACACCAATGATCCTAGAGGAGTTCGATATGCCAACCTTTGGGAAAATTTGAACGCGGAGAGGCAACACGCGATAGTTGAATTCTTCTACCAGTATTACCCCTAGCTACGCGAGGCAATCACGCGTACATCATGCATTACAAAGAAGGTAACGTCAAAATACATTTGCATTGTCGATTTTCATGTGGACATGCGTTGTATTTTTATTTCACCCAAAGCAAAGATGAAGAAGCCAGAATAGTATGAGGGTAATTACCATATGTACGAGGAAGACATCGACATCCTCATGCGGGACTGGCCGGCCGAGTTTCGTGTCGAGGTCATGGATGTTGAGACCGATTCAGAAGAAGATGAACCGATTCCGCGGCCATGCCCAATCATTGAGGAAAAAAGAAAAAGGAAAGAACCTGAAAGCCCGCCAAATCCAAAGGCGTGAAAAAAGATGAAAGCAACCAAGGGTCAGTAAAAAATAGTGCTTAATGATGAAGATTTCGACATGATTGCTGAAAAATTACTTGAACAGATGGAAGAGCTAATGACAGACAAAGGGAAAAAGGACAAGGCCATACAAGATGACCTACAAAAGAATTGGCTTGCACTGCAAGGGCTCATGCAGAATATGGATGTTGTCCAAAAAAGGCTACCTTTGCCGTGCGACGTAGAATATGAAGGGAGGTCAGAAGGAACCTTGCAGTAGACACCACCGCAACTAGCCATAACGCTTCCAATGAAGACTTGGGTCGTTCATCTGGACCCAATGAGCATAACGTTGCCAATGTCAGAACAAGTGATTCTAGATACAAAGGGTGTCAAGCGGGTAGAGCTAGACCTGGCCAAGATTCTATTACCTGCCTTGCACTTTTTGCACCTACAGATTGTAGACCAAATGCATGAAAGGAACATTGATTCGATGAAGTCCCAAGCTGAGCTGCAAGCCGCAAATAGGCAGCTTGAGGAGTCTAGCTCACGCATAGATGTGCAACTGCACGCTAAACAAGACCATCGACTGCGATTGGAGGCCACTATTACTTCTGTCGCAGATGACATTGAAGATTTGGAACCCCAGAGCGATCTTGCAGACACCATTCTGAGAATGGGAGATATGGTGAAATATTTGAAGATAGAAATACAAGACAAGGAGATTCTTCATGAGGCTGATATTGCCACCCTGAAGGAAAAAATCAATCCGAAGATACTATTAACTGAGCATCAGTTAAGGGATCAAGCAGTAAAGGTTGCAGCACAAAATATTGCAATGGACGTGGCTAACTGCCAAGATTTATTGACTACAGCTTCGAAGGCATTCACTACCCTCGAAGAGGATCCAAGGCTACTGCAAGTAAAGACTGTAGTCAAAGAAAATCAGGCCGCACTGGAGAAGCTGGACATAGAATTCAAGGCCCTGCCGACTAGTGACAGGCTTCCAAAATATAGGGAAATAACCAACTTGAAAAAAGAGGTACAAGAATTAAGGGAGAAAGAGACTGCGATGGGCGATCAGTCCCAACCACTACTGCAGGATGCCATTGTAATATCGCAGCAGATTGAAGACAAAATCAAGGACCTACGCGAGAACCAGGATCATGTGGAAGGACAGATTGGAGAAGAAATAACTGCGAAGATGCTCGACACAATCAGGAAAGTTGAGCACGATACAAAGGAAACAATGGAGCAGCTGGTCGACACATTCAATGAATTCGTGGCAAAGCTAGCTCTGCAGGTCGCGAAGCAGATCAAAAAGTTTGAAGTTGAAGGTGGCTTGGGGACGAGCCACATGTAAGTGTTAGGCGCATGTTGGGCCTGGCACAAGTTGGGGCAAATTTTGATAACAGAAGGAGTTTTAGCTGCGGAGCTGAGCGTAGCTCAACAAAAATACAATTTTGTGCAAGTGTTGGGGATGCTGCAAAGTTGCACGCAACAACAAAATTTTGGCAGTAATTCGAAGGGTGTTGCGAAGATCAATGTTTTGAAGTGACCAGTACAGGTGGAGCTGGCAAAGAAGAGTGTTGGATGGAGGACAGGCACGGGTACCGGTTAGACCGTCAGTGGTCTAGTTTGGGCAAAGATGCTCCAGGGAGGCCGAGCAGCGGCCATGAGCAAATCAGGAAGATGGCCAAGTGTACAAGGCTGTTAGAGAAAGAACAACTTGATGAAAGTGACTGGGAGCTGAGCCATTTGTACGAGGCCGTTAGAGGAAGAATGGATTTATGAAAGCGAGTGGGAGTTGAGCCAGATGTATGAGGCCATTAGAGGAAGAACAACTCGATGAAAGTGACCTGTTGGCGTGCGCACAACAGGAAGGCCGATAGCGACAGGATGAAGGCGTGGAGGAAAGCCATGATGGAACACTCGCTACCAAAGGCCAAGAGTCTAGTTTAGAGAAACCGTAGTAGTTTTGTAAACCCTAAGGGTTTTGACCTTTAGCATTGTAAAGACATGACCTATGAGCATGATCTGTTTAAGGAGGAATTTTTGTATGGGAAAGGGTTAGAAGTTTAGTATTGAGCATTGTAAAATCTTTTATGAGTAAAGATATTGTAAAGGCTCTATAGCTGAGTGCGCAGAGACCTATCTAAGAGAGAAGAGAGTCTGCAGCTGAGTGTGCAGACTAAGAACTGTTGTGCCCTCCCCAAAAGATATATATATAACAACAATTCTTGTGGACGTAGCTTCCCACCCGAGGGAGTGAACCACGTTAAATACTGTGCAGTGTGATTGTGTTGTGTATTGTGCATTTATCCCCTTCCTGTGAATGAATGTCTAAATTTTCACTTGCATATTGTTATGATAGGACTCTTATATGTATTTTCCATCACCAGAATATGGAAATAATATGTTAATTTCTGCATGAATAGATGAATGGTGAATGTTTGGCCTCTACTTATGAAGCAGTAATGAATCAATTATTTAGCTAAGTGTTAGATATTGTTTAAGCACTTTCACATTACGCAGTAGGAAGACTGCATGGTAGTTGGACCGTCTCTGCGACACATGTTTGAGCAGTGAACACCCCAAGTGAATGGATGAATGATTGAGTGTTAATAACTTCAGTACTCTAGTTAACTGCAAGTATTTCAAGTCTTAGTGTGAACTGCATTGACCACAGTCATAATGAAACTCCGTGGAAGTATAATTTAGAGGTGCAGACTGCAGTGTCGTCTATCGCCACGCCGTCTTTCCCCACAACGCATGTCCTGTGTCACGCTGTGCAGTACGTCAGACTAAACAACTCATCACCTACTATGGAAACCTGATTCTACAATACCCCATAGATACACCTCGGGTGAGACCTGAACCTGCTTGCAGGTTGTTGCCGAAAGGGCCGTTGCGAAGGGGTTTTGTTGGTCAAGGGGAAACCACGAAGAACCTGGGTCTTTATTGAAAACCCTCTGGGTCAGCATATGATAAGCCAACAAAAAGGCCTACCTGCACCCATTGCAATATGGGTGAAACGAGCACATAAAGACACCTTACTTGAAGCATTTGCTGAAGCAATTCAAGTAGACAAGGACATGTTCTTCCTGAAAGATAGTCCTGAAACTACAGAGGAACAACCTTCCACTTCTATAAGGAGAACCAATACTACTCCTAAAACAACTATTCAAAACAAGGATCCACTTGACATGACTAAGATGGAAAATTTCATCCATAAAATGTCAAATGAGATGGTTGATTTGAAGAAGACAAACAATGAAAATCAGAACCAGAATAGAGGTTTCATAAGGCCACATTTCAGGATACCTTATCAACCTCCACCAAATACACCTCCTCCTAATCCAATGGAAGGCCTCACGAATCAAGAAATCTATTCTATTTTCAGAGCCTTAGCAGCAGAATCCCAAAATGCCCCTGAAGTTTCCAATGATCAAACCGATCCAGATCCACAATTTCCTGAAGGAGAAGAAGAAGAACAAGACCCATAAATCAACACTATAAGTTACTTCTCAGAACTCCCCATGTGTGAAGAAGAAGAAGAAATTGAGATAATGTTCAATGTACAAAATCCTTACAACACAAGGTCTAGGCCTCAACCCCCTCAGGAACCTTCCTCCTCTACACCAGTTCCTAACAAAGGAAAGACTATTCCCCAAAAGGACACAGTCATCCCCGAAATGGAGTACAACCTAGTTGAATATCTTAAAAGAGTTAAAGAAAACATCTCTTTGTTTGAACTATTGAAAATCCCTTCTATGAGGGATACCTTGCCCAAAAGTATGGTAGTCAAACAACCAAGAGAATTGCAAAACAATAGCCTTGACTCTTTTACTAAATCTGATGATCAAAAAACTTGCAGCAGGAGGACACCTCCTTTCCTGCTTACTTTCGATATTTTCAATAGAAATGTACATAATTTCATGATAGACTCAGGTGCGTAATCAAATGTGATGCCTTTGTCTGTTTGTAGAACGTTGAATGCCACATGGGAACCTTTCCCCACTCAGATAGTACAACTCAACAGATCTAAAGTCAGAGTGGTGGGGAGACTTAGAAACGTTCTGCTTACATTGTCAACAAATCCTTGCATCCACCAAAAAATAGATATTGTCATAGCTGACATCCCAGAAGCATATGGTATGTGGCTCAGCAGAGACTAGTCTGAAAATTGGAAAGGCTATTTTTCCACTGACTGGTCTCATTTGTGGTTACCCTATAATGGACAACCTAATAAAATCAAGCTCAGTAGGGAACCCTTCATGAAGTAGACAGTCATAGACTTAAATGACTCAAGTGAACCTGCATGTTACTTCAACTCACAAATTGAGCATTTTACCTTTGACACTTTCTTTGGCAACTTGCCAGCTGACATTTCACCACAAGAGAATGCACAAAATGAATCTCAAGTAACAAAATGACGGTTCTAAATCCAAAGATGGAGCCAGTGCAGGTTGTGTTCTTATAGACCCAAAAGGAATAAAAACTATGATTGCATGCAGGTTAGAATTCGATTGTACTAACAATATAGCTGAATATGAGGCCCTGGTGCAGGGACTTAACAAAGCAATCGATATGAAAGTACAAATAATTCAATGCTTTGGTGACTAAGAGATCATTGTGAAATAGGTGAGGAATAAGATACACTGTCTATCCCCCCGCCTGATGAACTATCAAAAATTGGTGAGAGACCTTACCAACTTTTTCACTGCATTCAATATTAGTTCGGTTCCTAGATCTCAGAATTTTGATGCTAACTTATTAGCAAATACAGCATCCAGATTGATCCCGCCAGAGGGCTTGTCTCCTCAAACATTCTCAATAGAGCTTATGTACAGGCCTTCTATACCAGACAATGTAACGAGCTAGAAGGTGTTTGAATATGATCAACAGATTCTTGATTTTCTGACAGCCCAAGATATGTTCCAAGACATGGCTATAGACGAGGCTGAACACGAAAAATTACTCTCCAATCCTTCGAATGTCATCCCGAAATCGATGATCAATTTGGAGAAGTTCTATGATTTGCAAGACAAATTTAGACGCAACACAAACTGCAAAACCCAGAGCTCCTCTCTCAATTATGAGCAATTCAATTTAGGCACCAAGCAAGAACCCCATTTTATCAATTTTTGGTGTTGATTCTACCCTCGAAGAACACAGAGCCATCATTAAACTTTGTAAAGAATATAAAGATGTCTTTTCCTGGACTTATGATGAATTGAAAACATTTGACCCTAGCGTCATGTACCACAACATACCCATGAAGCCAGAAGTGAAGCCATATCAACAGAAGTTGCGGAAAATGAACCCTAGCTTAGAATCCTCTCTCAAAATAAAACTTGAAAAGCTACTGACAGCTTGAATTATCTTCCCTATTAGGCATACACAATGGATAGCCAATTTGGTGCCTATCCGTAAAAAGAGCGGGGAAATTCGACTGTGTGTCGATTTCAGAAACTTGAATCGAGCTTCTGAAAAAGACAACTATCCTATTCCTCCCATGGAGTAGATCCTGCAAAGATTAGCAGGCTCATAAATGTTCTCTTTCCTAGACGGTTTTTCGGGATACCACTAGGTCATGGTTACCCCGGATGACTAATTGAAGATAGCTTTCATAACCCATTGGGGTACCTTTTCCTACAGGCAGATGCATTTCGGGTTGATTAATGCAGGAGCCACTTTTCAGAGAGCTATGGATATATCTTTCTGCGATTTAATGCATGATTCTGTCGTAGTTTATCTTGATGATATAACCACTTACTCAAAGAAACGACATGAAAATATTCTCGCTCTAAAATAGGTCTTCGAACGTTGCAGGAAGTACGGGATTTCCCTGAACCTGAAGAAATCCATATTTGCAGTGACAGAAGGAAAGCTTCTAGGCTTCATTGTCTCGAAGGAAGGTATGATAATCGACCTTGAATGCACTGACGCAATTTCAAAAATCGGTTTGCCCAGTTCACGCAAAGCAATGCAGCCTTTCTTGGGTAAGATCAACTTTGTACGTAGATTTGTACCAAATTTTGCACAGATAGTTAAACCCTTGCAACATTTAGTTAAAAAGCATGTACAGTTCACCTGGTCATAGAAACAAAAAGATGCGTTTGTTCAAATTAGAAAAGCTATTGCCGAAGCGCCTTCCCTAATGTCCCCGAACTTTGAAAAAGATTTCATTTTGTATACCTTTGCTACTGACTTCTCTTATGCAGTTGTTTTGACATAGAGGCATGGAAATGACACTAAAATCCCAATATCTTTCATGAGCTCAATGTTCAAAGGAGCAGAGCTTAATTATTCTCAAATCAACAAGAAGGCCTATGCTGTTTATAAGTCTGTAAAGCATTATAGGCCCTATTTGTTGAAATACAGAATGAAGGTCATCGTACCTTACTCTTCCATCAAGAATGTGCTTATCCAAAAAGAGCTAGGGGAGATAAGGGCTCATTGGATGATAGCCCTACAGGAGTATGACCTTGAAATCAGGCCAGCCAAAATAGTCAAAGGACAAGGCCTTTGTCTTCTTACATCTCAGTCAAATGACCCTGTACAGCAGCAGACTCAATGGGACCAGGAGGAGGATCTCCCAATAGGTTTTGTAAATACTATTGACACCCCGACATCCGAATGGTATGACCATATCAAGTTCTTCTTAAATCATGGGTTTTCTCCTGAAACCCTTGATTTCAAAAAATGCAGGGCTTTAAGATTGAAAGTTGTTCCTTACTAGTTTATTACTGAAGTTCTATTTAGAAAAAACTATGATGGCATTTTCCTTAGATGTTTGGAAAAACATGAAACTGATGATATTCTTTTCCAATTTCATGCAGGACCTGCTGGAGGTCATTTCTTAGACGAAACAATAGCTCATAAAATTCTCAGGGCAGGTTATTACCAGCCTACATTGTTTAAGGATGCTTATGCTTATGTAAGGAAGTGCGAACCATGTCAGAAGTGTGCAGGAGAATTCAAGAAGCATGCTTTTCCTTTGTAGCCTATCACTATTCAGTTCCCATTTCAACAATGGGGATTAGATTTTGTTGGACCTATCAATCTCGCCTCTTCCCTACAACAACAATACATCCTTACTGCCACTGATTACTTTACTAGATGGGTAGAGGGACTCCCACTCAAAAAATGTACTGCTAGCCAAGTAATTTCCTTTCTTGACAATCAGATAGTCACTCGATTTGGTACTCCAGAGTACCTTGTCTTCGATAATGCATCTTACTTTTCTGAAATTGACCTGACTGAATATGCCCTTGAAAAGGGGATCAAGTTGAAATTCCCTGCCAATTACTATCCACAGGGTAATGGGTTTGCTAAGTCTTCAAACAAAAACCTGGTAAACATTCTTAAGAATACTGTAGCCTCCCATCACAGAGATTGGCACACTCAGCTCAATAATGCTCTTTGGGCATATTGAATCACTCCAAAGGTAGCAATAGGAGACTCCCCTTATCGTTTAGTTTATGGAAAGGAATCCATTCTCCCTTCTAATCTCACCATCCCTTCATTGATACCTTTCTCAAACTAGAAGAAGACAAGGAGGCAACTAAGAACAAGTTATATCATCATCAACAAATGGTGAAAAGATGGTTTGATCAGAAATCTTCATCTGTCAGGGAGTTTTTTGCTGGAGACTTGGTATTGATATGGGAAAAACAACATAAATACAAGAATTCCTATACCAAGTTTCAACGCCTTTGGCTAGGATATTTCATTGTTACAGAAAAGATGGGCCCTAGTACTGTTCGATTACAGACACTGGAAGGAGTTGTGGACACCTAACTAGTGAATGTTTCACTCCTTAAAAAGTATTTTGTTTGATCTGTATGATCCACTTGTACATAGGTTTGATGTGTTGTTTGCTTTATTTTGTTTGATGATTTTATTTGCTTACAATCTATTTGAATAAATCTACACTCTTGGCAAATGTTTGAGAATCATTTTTTCACAGTAATAATCTCAACTGCAGTTTTAGATTTGTCTGTCATGCACAGCTATTCGACCTATATCAGAATTTGCTTATCAAAAGTTAGACGGTTAATAATTACAAGGCTTTGATTGGTACCCTTCCATCCCAATCATCATCTTATGCATGTCTTATTTGTTTAATTGAGATCTGGGATATAACTGAGTTTTCTTTTCTCATGGTTCATGGTTAAAACAATGTATCATAATAACTTGCTCGACTCTATGTGCTCTGGATCCTTTTACAAATTACCTTGACAATAATAATTTTCCTAATCAATGTAAATTACAAGGTGGGGGGTCTTAGTTTAAGCCATCCCATTAGGTTCATAGGTGCTTAGTGGAATGACATCTTCACATCAAGCCACCACACTTGGAAGATGACTCTTAGTTCTACTAGGAGGTGGAAGATCCTATCACAGGTCGGTCCATTCATGATCTGCAAAAGCACTGGTGAGTAACACTACTGATATATGGTTACCAAGCCATGGTAGTGCCTTGTGATTCACACTTCAATAAAATCTTGTTTGTTTTATAAGACACCAGTTGTATATAGGGACAAGGGGGTCTTATCACAGGCTATCCTTGCTATGATCATGGGTCTGATCCTGGACTGAAATTACCATTACATGGTTACCAAGCCATGGTAGTTGCTTTCAGTTGTACAACTGGAAGACAAGGAGTCTCCTTACTGAGCTTGCTTGTTCAGTTTTCAAATCTGGCTTGTGAATGGCACTGCTAATATCTAATCACCAAGTCAGGGAAGTGGTCCTATATCAACAAGGCCCTACGCACTGTTTTATGTTTTTCAAAAAAAAGAAAAAGAAAAAAAGGGCATGAAAATAAAAAAAATGAGAAAAGATATTTATATGACAAAATGAAGCATTGTAAATAAATAAAATTTTAATAGATCAAGGTGATTTGTAATTAGGACACCCAGGAGCAGCTCTGAGTTTATCTTGGGGTTCAACACAAGCTGGTTTTACATGATTACGTGAAGGTAAAGAATCCCTGTTGTTCTTTGAACCTCCTTATAATATTGGCATTATCTTTAACATGATCATGTATGGGAGTGTACTGATTTTATGATTCTTGTTTATTAAACTATCTCTTTGTGAACATTTTCTAGAATTTTAGGTTGAAAAGTTTTGTTGACTGACATACATTGTTTAGATGATTTATGTTGCAGAGATAATTGGTCTGTCCCAGCCAGTCGCCATTTGTTGTAGGAACAACAGATACCATGCTTTAGCTAATGCACGGGAGCCCCAAATTCTTAATAAATACAAAGGTATTTGGGTAAGTGTTTCTTTAAACAACAGATTCTTCAGTACTATCTCTATCATCCTTTACCTTACCTTTGTTTGGCCTGATTGCCACCTGTCCTAATAAATTTTCTAAGTGTTTTGGTATGGAGGAAGCCTTTAATTTTGAGTATTTTGTCTTTTGTTTTCACCATCCCAAACCCCGATGGTTTGTGCACCCGAAACCCAAAACCCAAAAGGTTCGGGTTGTGGGATTTCGAGTTTATGCTTTTTGTTTGTTGTCAACCCGAAACCTGAAACCCGACAGCTACGGGTTGCGGGTTTTTTCCTTTCAATAATTTTGGGATATGGCATCCTGAAACCCGAAACCCGCCATTGCGGCTTTCGACTTTCGGGAATTCGTTTCAAGTTTTAGTCGTATTGTTGCCCCCGAAACCCGACTTTCGGGTTGCGGATTTCGGGAATTTATTTTGCATTTTCACAGGTTACCATCCCAAAACCCGAACCCCACATTTTGGGTTGCGGCTTTCGGGAATCATTATTTTCGTTATTTTTTGTGGTTTTCCATCCCGAAAACTGAACTTGACTTTTCGGGTTGCGGATTTCGGGAACCCAAATAAACCTTGTAAATAAAGTACCCATCACCGGATCCTAAATCCCGAATCGGGAAATCTGAGCCGTTCATTCATTCTAAACTGCACGGTCGGGATTCGATCTGGTGAATTCATTAAATAAGGGTTTTTCTATTTTTCTTTTTATCATTTTTATTGCTGAAAATTACTGGGCTGCGCCTGTTTTACTGCGTATTTGTTGTTAACAACCATTTTTTACCATTTTTTCAGTTATTTCAGGTAAGCCTACTATCATCGCATTCATAGTTGAATGTCCTTCGTTGCTTTTCGATTTTAGTTTGATTTTGATTTCTTTTATTTACCAAAAATTGAGAATTCTGTCGCCATGTCAAAAAACACCTGGTCTAAGACAGCACAGAGGGATTCTCTTACCAAAGACCCCAATTTCGGTATCCTCTCAGATACCAGTGAAAGGGTCACTGAAACTTATCAGATGGATTGGTCGAAAATCTATGCCATTTTTGACAATGATGACCTTTCCCACATTGAAACAAACAGACCCGCATATGAGAAGATTAGGTCTTCTCAAATTCATGACATTGCTGCACGACTGGCCATTTTACCTAACACTGATGTAGTAAAATGGATAATTGAGAACGCCAATGTTAAAGACCAGTCTTTTAACGATAGAATAGGAGCTCAGTTGACTCATTTTCACTCAGATATTTTTATCTGACCTTTTTCCCTTAGACCGCATGAGCAAATCCTCACACTGGAGTTTTTACAGTCCTCGAAAACCCGTTATAATTTTGACGAAATGTTAAAATCATGGATGTACAAGACTAAGGCCTTCATACCTAAGGCGGACCACCTCTATCCTATTATTTGGTTTAAGGAACCCTACTCTTTGCTAGAAGCTATGTTGTGCTGGCTATTTGGTTTGCCTAACTATTCTCTGTTCAAGGCCGAGTGGGCCCCTATAGCACATCATGTGATAACCACTGGCGAGTCTTTTCCATGGGCCTCCATCATGTCTTCGGAAATGAAGAACGCTATCCACTCGTACCAGAAAGTGCCTATACATAAAAATACCCATTTCTACTTATCTACATATGTAATTGATGTTTTCTGCGCGGATTTCTAGTACCCTAAATTGGGTTGGAACTGGTCTGTTTTAGACCCACCTGTTCACATTTATCATTCAGCGTTGTGGGAAGGAAATTATGTCCCTTCACTCTATGACATCTGTGACCATTTCATGGGTATAGTTTATTTTAAGATCTTCAGGCAGGAAGCACCTTCATTCTCATAAGATGCCAAAGCATTCATCAATACCATTGGAGATTGGTATGTGGGCGAATATTTCTCATACATTAAGATCTGGGGAAGTGATACAGTTCACCTTTTTCCCATAATTGTTCCTGATAAGTTGGTCATATAGGAAGCATCATTTCAAACTGTCACCAATGGCATGTACAAGAAACTTACAGGTCCTAGGAAAAAGGGCCGGCCCAAGTTCGCTTTAAATCTTGGACAATTAGTCATTCCAACTTCCAATTGGGCTGCAGTTCTTGGTGAATAGATAATGTCTTTGAGATTAGGGTTTGCTCCCAAGAGGAAGCATGATCCTAAGAAGTTCCTATATGCACATTCCAAGAAAACACATGTCAAGATAGACTATGTACATGAGCTGATTCCTGATGATTTCATATATCAACGGGTGGACACATTTTCCCAAATCCTTGCCAAAGCAAAGAGCCCAGAAGATCAACATCACATTTGACAATATCAGAGGGAAGTCAAAACTAGATTTTTGAGCTACAGGGCTATGCAGCTAAATTTGATTAAGCAGGTAAGAACAGACAGAGAAGAGAAAGAGGTCCAAAGGTCCAAAGCTTCTCTCAAGATAACCATTTATGATGGGGACAAAGCCAAAACTCCTCTCGAGGATCCCCCTCGGGAGAATCTAATTGAAAGGGTAAAATCCTTGTTGCAGACTCCCCAACAATATCAGCAGAAGCTGGCCCAGCTCACTTCAATGGTAAACACTTAGATGATGACACCCCCTAAGCTTACGGTGGACATTCAGTTATCTACTACACAGGCTCATAAATATGATGACCTAGCCCAGCAAAGAGACCAAAGGTATTGGCTTCTACCTTACAGGTTCCTATAGTTGATATAATTGACTGTGATGAGGAAGTGGTTCCAGATCCTCTGGTATCGGTGACAGAGGAACCCATGGAATATTTACAAACTGTCACTGACATGCTGAATAGAATTGACATGGACCATTCGTTCCCTGAGCAGCCAGTGTTGGAATTCAATGCTGCCCCTGGTGTGTCATCCTCAGCACTTATGTTTCCATCCATTAAACAACTTTCAGTCACACCTCCAGGAGTGACAATTCCTTTCTCCCTGTCACAATTATATGATGCCCTCACTCCTACCACTGTTCCATCACAACATCATTTGGTCACTTTTTCCATTCCATCGCCCGTTGATACAACTATCCAATCTCCCATTGATCCTTTACAATCACCTATATCCACTCTTTTATCCTTTTCTACTGGTGAATTTTCTTGAATCCCATCTTCATCACCACCCACAAATGCTGATAGTCAACTTCAATTGTCTGAAACCAATGTTGATATTCATGTTCCGGTTCTTGAAGCTTTTGTCTCAGCTCCTTCTCCAACCAAAGTCTCATAAGTTTCCCAAATCATCTCTTTGCCTTTGATCACCCGTCAAGTCACTTCGCCCATACCTAGTCTAGTTGTCACTCAAATACCGTCTTTGGTTTCGACGGTAAGTACTACTTCTTCATCTACAGAGTTAGTGAATGAGTATATAGATGATGACATTGTCCCTCTAGGGAACTGCATCTACAACAAGGATGACAAGGCAGTGGTGAGGAGAACAAGAAAGTGAGGCAAAGGTCAAGATGGGTTAGAAGCACATGTCCCAGATCAAGTGATATGGGCTCCTAGAACAAATGACCCTTAGGTTGAGGAAATAGAGACAGCTGCAGCCCTAGGGGCCTTTGGGAAGGAAAATTGGGATTCAGTGCAAGTGTTGAGCAGGGAACTTGATTTGAAAAAAGAAGAAATCAAGAACCTAGAGGAGGAACTGGCTAAGACCAAAGAACAACATGGAACTTATGTAGCTGACGTGGAGAAAACTTAGACACATAAAGAGCAAGATGTTGAGAAAAAGAATACTACCCTCCATACTGAACTTCGACTTGCTCAGGCTCAAAGTTCCACTGATACAGAAAAGATTATCGCTTTGGAAAAGCAAATTGAGGATGCAACTGCAAGTGCAGCCTCAATAGGTTTCTTTAAATTGTCATCGGAGGAGTTCAAGGACTTGGCTCTCAAGGTAAATCAAGACCACTTTAAGTTGCTTGAGAAACTCTACCTTGCCTTAGATGAGATTAAGGAAAATTTTATTGCTTTTTCCAAGATGTCTTATACTTTAGAAGAGCGGAAAGGGAAAAGAATCCTAGCTACTGAGGCAGAGGAGAAAATTAGTGAATGGCAGGGATACATTAAGAATGTGCCAAAAGATATCCCAATTTTGAACACCTTCCAACTTAAGAAGGTTAAAGCCTCTTTAAACACTTGTCTTGATTTAAATGAAACTGCTCATGATATCATCAAGAAGTCTAAAGGTATCTGCAAAAGACGCTAGTACGTAGTTGATAATATCATGGGCGCCTTACAGCTCCAGCTTATGGACCCAATTTTAGAGGATCTGCCACCAAAATGCAAGCTTGAAGAAATGGAGCGCAAGCGTGAGGAAGCTGCGCAGAAGATCCAGGCCCTTCATGAAGTCAGCATCGATGATGTGGATAGGTTAATTAGAAAACCGCTTGACATGGAAGGAAAAATTCACATCTACCTTCGCACTTGGCACAAGCTAGCTAAACATGACATGGAGAATAATACCGGCAATGCTCAGATAGCTATAGAATCAATTAATTTTCCAAATATAGACAAGTTGTTAGAGATCTATGAGAAATGGCAGGATTTTCTTGATTCATAGTCTGATTTGAATTTTTGTAATCCCCACCTATGGGGAATTTCCACCTTCACTCTTTTGTAATTTCCTATTTAAAGAGAAACGCTTCTCGTAGTCAAGGGTTGATAATTTTGGAGTTACACATCAGTAGGAGAAAGGCTGGGGATACTCTGTTCATCAGAGCTTTTGTAATTTCTGTAGAAGACTCTTTTAATACAGTAAATTCATCTTTTGATCTATCTCTTGTTATTCCTCAAGTTTATTTGAGAATTACTGATTGTGTACTTCAGATTGTCATCTACAGTGAATGTTATCATTTTGCATATATATAATGTATGGATCTATCATATCGATTTCCCTGTATGATTGATTGATGGTGTGAGGTATTTCCTTGAGTTTATTCAATATTAAGAATTTCTTTATCAATTTCTGCAAATGATTCGTTTCACATAATAATCATGGTTAATTTTTCAATTGACATAATGATTACATATTGATTCTTGAACATGATTAAGTACTTGAATTATTATCCTTTAATTTTCATTAATGGATTGTGGTGTAAGTTAATAAGTAACTCGTCAAAGACATTTCTGTTGAAGTTGGTAATTAACGTGTTCAACATACTTCAAGGTTGATCTACACAATATCAAGCTTTCTTTTTAGAATAGGACTAACTCAGATTAGTTTTCCTTGTCTGAAAAAGGTTCGGTTAGCTTAGCTTTACCATTTTCACACCCTTGTTTTCCTTGATTGGAAAACTGACCTAATTGGTCAGATCACCAACTCTCAGAGTGCCAGTGGAGGCCGAATATCCGTGGGGGATCACCATACCAAACAGGCTGGGAATAGAACTGCCCTTGTGTAGGGTATTTCAAATCCTTTCAGCTTGGGTTTTCTTCCTCTATTGGGAGCCTTGGAACCATTCCAGCACCATAGCATCTAACCTGCACAACTGAGGCATCAACAGACACCTGATCCAATATTGAAGTGGCACCTCGAAGTGCTCTTCCTATCTGTAGCACTGCCTGCCCAATCTGAATCAACATAACCCTCCAGGTTAAAATTTTGATTTGCATCATACTTGATCCCATAATCAACTGTACTCTTCACGTACCTCAGAATATGCTTTACAGTAATTAGGTGAACATGTCTAGGATCTTTCAAGAACTGGCTCAACGTTTTCACCGCAAAGCAAATATATGGTCTTGTGTTCATCAGGTACATCAAGGACCCAATCATCTGACGATACATTGTGGCATCAATCGACTCTGATGAAGCATCACTCAATAGCTTCAGGTTCAATGCCATAGGTGTGGCCATGGCCTTGTAGTCCATCATCCCAAACCGCTTCAGGATCTCTACTCCATACTTCCCTTGTCCAAGGAAGATTCCATCTGCACTCTCCCACACCTCCATACCTAGAAATTAA
This sequence comes from Larix kaempferi, assembly GCA_027924585.1. Classification (NCBI taxonomy): domain Eukaryota; kingdom Viridiplantae; phylum Streptophyta; class Pinopsida; order Pinales; family Pinaceae; genus Larix; species Larix kaempferi. The sequence continues at coordinate 19,567,724 of BSBM01001048.1, forward strand.
TGCATCATACCCAAGTCCTTAAACTCGAACTCGACAATAAGATTCCTCTTCGTGTCGGCAATAAATCTATCCTCACCCCATCAGAAACAGGTCATCCACATACAGTAGGAGTATCACTGGATTGCCTTCCTCAACCTTGTAGTAAAGGTTGGAATCCACTTTACTCTTGGTAAAGCCTAAACTAGATAGGAATTTGTCTATCCTGCCATACGATGTCCTAGGTGCTTGATTCAAGCCATACAAGGCTTTCTTTAACTTGCACATAGATGACTCCCTTTCATGTGTCTCAAAACCGAGTGGCTGCTCCACATACAGTTCCTCTTCGACTACATCATTCAAGAAAGTTGTCTTGACATCGATCTAGTGTATATTCCACTTCATCACTGCAGCCAGAGAAAGTACTGCTCAGATGAAAGTGTATCTGGATACAGGTGCAAAAGTTTCTTCATAATCTATCCCTTCTTTCTAGGAGAATCCATGAGCCACAAACCTTTCCTTGTATTTCTCTATGCTACCATATGCAGCATGCTTGATCTTATAGATCCACTTGGAAGTCACAACAGACTTCCCTTCTGGTCTGGGGACCACATCCTAGACATCATTCTTCATGATCGACTGTTATTCCTCGATCATGGCATCCTTCCATTACTGCATCTCGGATCCTGGGAACTTTAGATTCGTCAATATCTTTAATAGATATTTTTCTTGAACTTCGTTGCTGGAACAAATGTTGTTGTCCTTCTTTTGTAGGTGATTGTACACGATCTTTCCTACAAGTCAAATTCAATTGCATGATTAGAAAATTCTCATAGTTTTTCAAAACAAATTCTTATTCATAAATACATATGTCATACAATCATGCAATTATCTTATCCAATGCTTCAATACAACATTTATCCATATCTTGTATTCACGTGGTAACTTTCTAGATGCCTTCCATCTCTACCAGAACATTTGTTAAGAGTGTGTACAACTCCCAACATGTTAGCAAAGAGGTTTCATTCTAGATAAGTAGAAATAGAATGTTGTATAGTACCATAGGTCACTTACACATTACTTGCATATAAGTAGTATCTTGTTCATTAATGCAACTTTTCTAATATGCATAATATACATCCTAAATCTAGGAACATAAGTATGACTCGAAAGCATCATTTAAGTAATCATATATATAATAAATGACAATTTAGATACTTATCTTTGTTTAGTTGTAGGGTGAACTCCCTCTCAATATTTGCTTCCTTGCAGGAACTACTAGAGTGTGCTCCCTCTTGATCTTTGCTTCCCTGATTATATGTCCTTGAAATTATATCCATCTTGGACCACTATGCATGCTTAAGTGTGCACTAGTGTCATCATTGTGTCATCCTCAAGATCTCATACATAATCATACATTCATTAGTATAATCTCAATACTATCAAGATATTATGATTCTAAATAATCTTAAACATATATGATCATGGTTATTTCATACACAAGTAATTTTTCACAGGTGTTAGTATTCAAGGTTTCACGGAGTACTTCTTTTACTCATACATATTCTTATTTGACCATAGGACTCTTCTAGTTTGTGATATCATCAATCAAACTAAGAAGCATAATATGCATAAACCCATGATTACTCAAACTTATAACTTCATGAATAATCATTATCAATCATACAAAAGTATACTTATCTAAGATCCTAACACAAAGTAGGATTCTAACTCGATATAGGAAAACAGACATGGATTATCATGCTTGTCTAACATACCCAAACAATGTCTTCTTTTTTCTCTTAGAGACCTTGTGCTAGCAACCTGCATATCTCATAAGTTAATAATTATAGAACCAAGTTATACATACCTCGTAAGTAGAGATTCTATGTGATCCATGGCTATGGATGAGTCTTTGTCTTCATGTCACCATGGTCATATGTTCTTGATCTAGAACTTGATTTGTACCTTTCATGTTAGCAGACAACATCATCCTCATACAAAACCACAGTGCATTAGTACAATCATAAGTGTCATAACCCTAATCAATGATTGTCTTCTATCATGCATTCATATTCTTACTAGGGTGATACGACAAGTATAAAATTAATCAAGATTGTTACTAACCTCAATAATATGAATACAAATATATCATAAACTTAATCATGAACATATTTCAAAACATACCTATATCTCCTCAAGTCATACCTGTCGAGATTGCTTGTAGTCTTCTTATGTAAGGCCTTAGCCTCATCTCCCTCTAGAACTGGAATCTATTCACTTATGTAGGTGTCCAAATTATTCTATTCTAGGATTAATCTAATCCACTTTGACTTAATGAAGCTGGATCTGGAGCTCGACTAGGGTTTGTGAGAGAAACCCTAAAAATTCAAACTTTGAATTTCAAACTTCTAATTGGATGAAAAGATGCGCCTTGCTGAGCTGATCAAGCTGGTATACTTCAATTTTGAAATATCCAAAATTTGACACCTCAAAATTGACTTTGAAAGTTTTGGATCTGCAGCTTTTGTCAAATTCTGGTTTTCTGGTCAAAATCCCAAACTAGGGTTTGATAGAGATCGGGGTTCTACCCAACCAAAAAATTTGATCTTGGTCTCTAAATTTTGATTTTGATGAGGAGCATCCAGCCATGGTCTCAGATTTCAAAAATTCCAACTTTCTCTGAAACCCTAATTTCCCACAGCATTGACAAACCAAAAATGAAGGTGCTCAGAATCAAATTCTGTTTGGACATTGTTAGGAACCCATGTCTTTACTTTGTTAGTATATTGTTGTTGGACGCATATGCTTTGTAAGTCGTCCCGTAGTATTTGTTGATCCATAGTTTATATTAGCCCATAGTATTGACCCATAGTATTGGACGCATATGCTTTGTAAGTCGTCCCATAGTATTATCTGTCCCGTGGTTTTGACTCATAGTATTGGCACCTAGACCTAGCCCATGGTTTGTATTGACACATAGTATTGACCCATGGTATTGGCGCCTAGACTTAGTATATAAGTGTGTGTTGAGGCCTATCAAGGCACCGTGAAGTTAATTGTATTGAGCTTTCTCAAAGGAGGTTGCCCCCTCGAAGTGCCTATGATCAATATAAAAGTGATTCTAAGTTCTATTATTTCTAATATATCGTGTATTTGCATTAATTAATTATTGTAGGTTCATCACATCTGGTATCAGAGCACTTTCTTGGGCTCGTTGGGTGGAATTTCTACCAAAAACTTTTTTCGCATCTGTTGCAACTTTAGATTTGGGAATAATCCCTATCCTCTTAACTGTGGGAAGTACTTGGGAATAAGCCCTAAAAATCATTGTGAGGAGTACCACAGGAACCCCAAAGTAGCTGGCCCATTGAGATGACCTGCTAGCAAAAAGGGAAACGACCCCTATCTGATTGACTAGTTCCCACCCGTGAGGTAAACCAAGAGCTGTCGTTTGTGGAAAAGCGGTTATCAGTTTTACCTGAGCCGTGGAGTGAGGGGTACTGCCCCAATACGTAAGCCGTTAGACAGCATTGGTGGCCGAGTGAAACACCTGAACTGTTAGGAAGCCATACATACCTGGGGTCCCTATCTATTTTCAGTTGAACTGTTGCCGATCACTTCCGCTCCAGATCTAGCCATTTCAGATCTATTCTGAAAGTCATTCTAGATCTAGTCGTCATTTTAGATCTAGCCATTTTCGATCCCTTCCGCGTCGTTGCAGATCCCTTCTGCGCCGATGTTGCTAATCCATTTCTGGGAATAAAAAAAAAAAAAAAAATCTATTTTTCGGCCATATCTCCCTTGTTTCAACTCTGTTTTCCCTGAAAATTCACTGACATCCCTGCAATCCCATTCTGCATATTTCATTCCTGAAGACCCTATCCCAAATTCCACTTCCCAAGACCAGAAATCCCACATTTGTCTATTTTTAGGGTTTTCCATAACTTCTTCAATTTTCACCCGATTGCCTTCAAATTTTACCATAGAGTTCCCGCTTCTGAAATCCCCATTTTTTGCTTCCCTGTCCCTTAGAAAGTGTCGAAAACCTAGTCAAACCCCAATTACCCCTCCGAGTTTTTCCCAAATCCAAATTTCCCCTTACTAAATAAGCTTGTGTTTGTGTTTTTCTATCCATTCCCCCCCCCCACAAAAAAAAAAAAAAAAAATTACTAGTTATGGTTGTCACTCACACAGGAGAAAACACCATGGAGGAAGCACTTGTAGCCATCCAAACCAAAATCCAAGATCTGGATGAAAAATTTCTCAACCTCCATCTTCAGCATCTAGCCATGAACAATAACCAACAACCAAAATCTTTTGCAGCCACCGGGTTCTCTTCTTCCAACAATTTTCATGGGCCGAAGCTTGATTTTCCTCGCTTCAATGGTACTGATCCGACGGGATGGATATACTGAGCAGAACAATATTTCAGTCTGCATAATACTTTTGATGTCCAGAAAGTTCCACTTTCATCCTTTCATTTGGAACAGCAGGAAGCCCTTCACTGGTACCGTTGGTACATCAAAGCTCATCCCGAGCAAAAATGGACAGATTTTTGCCAACTCTTTTTTCCACGATTTGGTCCTAGTGCTTTTGACGACTTCACAGGAGCACTCACTAAACTTCACCAAACTGGCACAGTGAGAGAGTATCAGACAGAATTTGAGAAATTAGGGAATCACACAGAAGGATTGTCTGATGAATTATACAGGAGTTGTTTTATCAATGGTCTCAAGGATGAAATCCGCTCAGAGGTCAAAATGTTTTGTCCCAACACAATGATGGAAGTCCTAGGGTTGGCTAAGCTGGCCGAGGATAAGATCGCACCTCAACAACGCTCCAAATCCACCTTTGATCCCTTCATAAATATGGGTTCCCAACGACCTCCCATCACGCCTACTCCTCAACCAACTCCTATCAAGCAATTATCTGAAACAGAGATGCAAGCACGCCGAGAAAAAGGGATTTGTTATAATTGTGATGAGAAATTCAGTCAGGGACATAGATGTGTTCAACAAAATCTCTATCTCTTGGATGTGGATTCTCCGCCTACCTCAAAACTTGATGAAGAAGCTCCAGATACAGTAGATGATCAGGTCAACATTCAACACCCACCTATTGAAACCCCATCTCAGGGCGACCCACCCGAGATCTCTCTCCATGCTGTAACCGGCGTCACCACCCCACAAACAATACGAGTCAGGGGATACTTCAAGAAGCTCCCTCTTACCATACTCATTGATTCTGGTAGCACTCATAACTTCATTGATCCTCAGATTGCCAAACAGGATGATTGTTTTGTCCATCCTTGCTCCAACTTTGAAGTCATGGTTGCCAATGGGGGCACCTTACCTTGCAAGGGGAAGTGTCACAATGTGCGTATCTCTATGGAAGATTATAACCTGTGCTCTCACATGTTTGCCTTGTCCTTAAGTGGATGTGATGTGGTTTTGGGCATTCAATGGTTACACACACTTGGCCCCATCTTATGGGATTTTACTAAACTTTGGATGCATTTTTCAGTCAACGGGACACAACACAAATTTATGGGCTTACAACCAGGGTCTCTCTGCATCATCAGTTCACATCGCCTGGAAAAAATACTTAAGAAGAATTCACATGGTGTCATCCCTCGGCTCCATTCCATTCAGATGCACCCATCAACAGTCTCCACTACTTCCTTGGATAGATATGCAGGTGTCTTTGTTGAACCAATGAGCTTGTTTCCTTCAATATACCTTTCCGGTAAGAATTTAGCTGCATCTACCTCTCAGCAGAAAATGATGACTATTTTGCATATAGTACAGAAGTCGCAGCCATCCCTATTGGGGAATTATTTATGCATCTAGACTGATCTCCGGAGACTGGAAACTTTTCTGGAACAACGGGTCTCCTCCCCAACACACCTGAAATGGGTTATCCAACTCATGGGTTATGACTATGTGACCACTTACCAGAAGGGTAAGGACAATATGGTGGAAGATGCTCCTCCTCGCACATTTGATGACCTAGTTTCTCTTACAGCTATTTCTCTGCTTGTTCCAAATTGGTTGCATTCTATTCAACGGGGCTATCTCTTCTATGAACTCCATGCTTCTTCATCAATAGGGCACTCTGGGTTCCTCAAAACGTATGACCAGGAACAATGTAACTTCTTTTGGCAGGGACTCAAAAGGACAATTCAATGGATGGTGGTTGACTGTGATACTTTCCAGGTCAACAAGGGTGAAACAACCCTCCTTTTGGGACTGCTCGAACCCTTGTCCATCCCTCCACAGATTTGGACAACTATTTCTATGGATTTCCTAGAAGCGCTCCAGTGGTATAGTACCACATCTCAAAGGACACCATATGAAGCAGTCTCTAGACAGGCACCACCAGTTCTTCTTCCATACACCTTCAGCAGCTCCCCAATTCAGGCAATTGACTCAATTCTTCGAAACCGTGATCAGCTTCTTCTCATTCTGCAGGACAATTTTCACATGGCAAGAATTCGACTGAAACAACAAGCCGATCAGCACCGTTCTTAGCACACTTTTCACATCGCTAATATGGTTCTTCTTCGTCTACAGCCTTCCATGCAATCCTCCCTGAAACTCCAAAGGTGCCAGTGGCTCGGAATGCAACCTAAGGATGCTACAGGGGACCCACTCCTTCAGATTCTGCATCAATTTCCACATCTAAAGCTTTGAGGACAAAGCTTTTTCTAAGGGATAGGGGATGTTAGAAAACCATGTCTTTACGTTGTTAGTATATTGTTGTTGGATGTATATGCTTTGTAAGTCATCCCGTAGTATTTGTTGATCCATAGTTTATATTAGACCATAGTATTGACCCATAGTATTGGACACATATGCTTTGTAAGTCGTCCCATAGTATTATCTATCCCATGGTTTTGACTCATAGTATTGGCGCCTAGACCTGGCCCATGGTTTGTATTGACACATAGTATTGACCCATGGTATTGGCACCTAGACTTAGTATATAAGTGTGTGTTGAGGCCTATGAAGGCACCATGAAGTTAATTGTATTGAGCTTGCTCAAAGGAGGTTGCCCCCTCGAAGTGGCCTGTGATCAATATAAAAGTGATTCTAAGTTCTATTATTTCTGATATCTCGTGTATTTGCATTAATTAATTATTGTAGGCTCATCACAGACATAAATATATGCCATATTGTTTCTGATGTATCTCTGAAATTTCAGATACTTAGGGTATGAAACTTTGGCCTATGGTATTCTGACCTGTCATCTTTCCAACCCCACATATTTGAGCTCAAATGGATTCTCTGAGAGAGAGATATGCCAAGTGTTGCAATGTGACCTGTTTATAGGATGAAACAGTATAGTGAACTTGTACGTCGTGCCACGTCTCACTGTTTCCATTTCGGCCTCTGAAACCTGGACTTGTGAAATTATATTCCATGCCTAGCTATTATTTTTTACGAAATTCCATTTGGAGCTTTCTATCCCGAGATATGACCTTTTTTCCTAGGTCACATGTTTAGGACTGCATTCTGGAAGAGGAAGAAACCCTAACTTGTATAGATCATATCTCACAAAGTAAAACAAATCTGAGGCTATCCTTTTGACAAAAGGTACATGGACATTTCATATTCGAGTTGTAAAGGTTTCAGATCCTGAATCTTCACCAAAACGGAGTTATAGCGAAAGTGACACGATGATTGGTTTTTACTATACCAAGCCCTAACTTCCAATTTGTTGCAAGTGCAACAAGTGTCATAAATGCCATACCATGCCTTCCTTCAAGCTAGCTCTGATACCATGTTATTTTTTCATCATTTAATTCAATATGATCTAGGATCTTAACTGAAAGAACAACATGTACAACATATCAAGCATAAGAGACAAGAGACAAGAGACACAAAGCATTTCACCGGGGAAAACCAAGAAGGTGAAAAACCTCGCAACTTCCTTAGAGATAGAATAAGCACCAATAAAAATATTACAAAGATGAATCCCCAAAATATAAATGTATGCACCAACTACTCCTCCTCTCTCTCACTAATGCGAAGTGAGTGAATGAGTGTATGTGTCAAATGAGAGAGTGACACTCTCTATTTATACTTTTACTTTCACTTGACCTTTACTCAACTAGGTCGGCCCCAACTTAACCACTTAACATAATGCTGACTGGGCCGACCCCACTCGGGTGGTCTAATAACCCATCAAATATAAGTTACGACACTTACAATATAACTTGCGACACTTGCAAGTACAAATGACGACACTTCCAATCGGAGGAATAATACATCTCCATTGGGGATGCAATAAAGGTCAAATGTAATACATACAATATACAAGTGAATATCTTCCGAAGTTACAAATACATCAACACTGGAAAGAGTATCCATTTACCGAACCTTTATACCAGTTATGTCTACTTGATGCCTAAACTTGTCTGCATTTGCTCTCAATGGGAAAGGGTTGCGATGGCATGGAGCTTCGTGGATACATCAATAGTCACTAGTAAATATTGATTGGAAACCTGATAGATGATCACGATAGGGCGTAACTAAATTCACGATAGAAAGTGATGGTTTATCACAGATGAAGGCCAGGTGACGTTGATTGGAAGGTGACGACAATTGGCATGGTGTAGGGTTTTCTTGATGCAAGGTTCGGTGAGAAATGCCTCGAAATTGTTGTCCATATTTGCACTATGCATGTTTTAGAATTACAACACACTATCTTTAGGTAATAATTTTACAATGAAAGAAGTGGATTATTACTTTTTGATACTACAATTGGATTATTTGAGTACTGTTTTTTTACTGGAAGAATTTTACAATGAAAAAGGAAGCAGATTATTTCATTGTTTAAGCCAGTTCTAATATTCTTCGGATTCATGCATGACTGATGGATGTTGGATGGTTACATTTTCTTTTACAGTTTGTTGCCAAAGACTTATGGCCTGATCGGGATGCATTTAGATTCATGTGTGACTGATGGATGCTAGATGGTTACATTTTCTTTTGCAGTTTGTTTACAGAGATTTATGTCCTGATCAGGATGCATTCGATCCATATGTTGATGCACTCAATTGAATACAGAGATCAGGTTAGGAGCTTTCCCAATGGGTATAAAAAGGGATAGGTCATTTATGTGCCTAGAAACAAAAAGATTAGATCAGGTCATTTATGCGCTTGATCCGGGAATAAAGAATAATATAATTCACACGAGACTTCGTCATTAACACTATTATATGCTATGCTTTGGTGTTGTATTTTCAAGACCCGATAATAATTAAAAAGCATTAGTTTTCTCTCTATCTTAATTTAAAAGAGCACTTCTTCCATGTTTGTCCCTTTTTTATATAAACAATTGGCGTTAGTTCACAATTTACAAAACTAGGCGAAAAGATTAAATTATTTATGCCCTCCATCAAGAAGTAGGCCATTTACTGTGTAATTCAATTGATGAAACTCATGGCCTTTCAATTCCAAATAAGATTCAATTTTTCAAATTGTATATAGGAATACGGCAATGGCTTCGAAACAACAACTTACAATAGGTTTAATTAATATAAATTAAATCAAATAAGCCATATTAATAATATACATTAATTCAAATACTGCAAGGTTTGAGATAATGAGGAGTCATTGACATAGCCCTATTGAACAGATTGCAACCAATTAGGAACAGGCATAGAAATAGCTGAAAGACAAACTTGGTCATCAAATGTGCGAGAAAGAGCATCTGCCGCCAAATTTTCCTTACCCTTCTTGTAAGTGATCTCATAATCATAACCCATGAGTTTTCTAGCCCATTTCTATTATGTTGGGGAGGAGACTCGTTGTTCCAGGAAATATTTTGGACTCGTGACCAATCTTGATGCAGAAATAATTCCCTAATAGGTATGGCCGCCACTTCTATACTGCATGAAAAATAGCCATCACGTCCTTCTCATATGTAGAGGTGGATACATTCTTACCAAAAAGGGCTCTTGAAGGTGGCAATCCCACTAGTTCAGAAAATACACCTGCATATCTATCCAAAATGTGTGGTAGATCCAAAGGATTAGTGGAGACCGTTGACGAGTGCATCTGAATGGAATTGATATGAGCGATGACACCATGTGAATTCTTCTTAAGGATATTTTATAGGCGATGTGAACTGATGATACAGAGAGACCATGGTTGTACGCCTGTCAATGTGTGTTTTTTCCCATTGACTAAAAATTGGATCTAAAGTTCAGCAAAATCCCATAAGATGGAGCCAAGTGTGCATAACCAGTGAGCACCCAAAACTACATCACATCCTCCTAAGGCCAAGGAAAATATGTCAGAGTGCAGGTTATAATATCCCATAGAGATACACACATTGCAACACTTCCCCTTGCAAGGTAAGGTGCTGTCATTGGAAATCATGACTTCAAAGTTGGAACAAGGATGGAAAAAACAATAAGCTTGTTTGGGGATCCAAGGGTCAATGAAGTTATGAGTGCTATGAGAATCAATGAGTATTTTAAGAGGGATCTTATTGAATTAACCCCTGATCTGCATTGTTTGTGGGGTGGTGACTCTGGCTAAAGCATGGAGAGATATATGTGGGTGTTCGTCTTGACACTAGTACAAAATGAGAAATTAGTGGCTAAAAAAATGACTAAAATTCACATATAAACGACTATTTTTTAGTCAATGACTAATAGTAGCTAATTTCCACTATCTTATAGCTTGACTAACTTAATCATATTTATTTTAGTCATTAATAGTTGCCTTATTTAGTCATATATTTGGTCATTGATTTAGTCATTAATTGCCAGAATTAATGACCAAATATATGACTAAATAAGGAAACTATTAATGTATAAAATAAATACGACTAAGTTAGTCGAGCTATAAGATAGTGGAATTTAGCTACTAATAGTCGTTTATATGCGAATTTTAGTCACAAATTTATCATTTGTAGTAGTCATTTATTGTTGTTAATGGGTCATTTAATTAGTAATTGATTGTGGTTAACTAGTCATTCAGTTAGTCATTAACTGTAGTTAACTGGTCATTTTTGTAGTCATTGATCGTTATTAACTAGCTATTTATTTAGTATTGATTGTTGTTAACTGGTCATTTAATTAGTTATTGATTTTGGTATATAGGGCACGGAGGAATCGAACCACCAACCTCTTTCCTTTAAGGCAAGTGCTCTTCCATTGAGCTAGCACCCTTAAATAGAAGAATCAAAGTTAATGGTGTAGGAAGAAAAATCATGCAATTTATTCAAACATTACATAGTAAACCCGGTAGATAGAAAATGAATTACAGACTACTGGAAACCATTCCCTCCAAGTTCCCATGAATGGAAATCCATAAAAGTCAAGATCTCCTGTAAATTAAAAATTCCCTGTTCTAGATGCCAAAAGGAGAAACCACAGAGAATATATGGCTAGATAGGCTTCACGCTACTGGAGTGACAAATAAAAGAGTCAGCAAAATCAAAGGCCAACTAACTATAAAGCATATCACCACCATTGTAGATCCCTTTGTTTGGCCTTCTTCCTCTTTATTATCGAATGATCCAAGACTTCATAGAAGCATAATAGTATGTGCCCCAATTCAAAAAATAAAATATAAGAGACTCGAGAACATGGAGACCTAAGGGAGAGTATACAGTTGGAGAAGCATATAGGTAGCTATGGAAGCAAGCAGACACACTAGGCTTCACGCACACAATTGGAAATACTTGGGGCCAAAAATTCAATCCAAAAATGAATACTTTCTTTTGGATCTTAGCTCACAACAAGCTAGCTAGTTTTCCTATTGTTAGTGAAAGCAAGTTTGAACCAACAAGTAAAATTTTTGAAAGGATAGAATTTTGTTCCCCTACTCCTTTTTGGGAATAAGCCTATCTAAACCTATATGTATACTGCTCAAGCCTCAGAATTGTTTCATTTAAAATAGTAATAAACATTTCTTTTTTCCCAATAGATAAAAATTTTATATATGTATGCTTATTGCAGTTAAATAGTATGCAGTAAAATGAAATTTCATTTGACAATGTTCACACATTATAAAGGTAGAGTTAGACTGAGTTAGAATACATGGCATATTATTGTTCGGATATCCACATCATCTATTTCGGGATACATCATCTATTTCGGGATCCTGCATGATCTATTTCAGGATATGTAGAATCTAGGGTTTTGCATGCATAGGCATGCATCCCAGTCACCAATTTGATGCCTCCAACACCTTATCCACCTTCTTCTAGCACCCGGGAGCCACCTACCACAGATTTTTAGCCCTCCTAAGCTGAAAGGCGCCCACTTCTCACCTACTGCCAGAGAACGGCGCACTTGTTCACCTACCACTGCAGTTCCACTCCAGTTACATTTAGTTAGCTCTGATTCTCCCTGATTTGAGGCTAGTTTCACTCCCGACTGACTGTATCACTTCCATTTGACCTCCAGTTTGATTAGGTGACTTGTTCTGACTTCAGTTAGCCTCCCATGCGCCCCCACTGAGCCTCTAGATCCTATATCAGTGCTACACACTTCAGTTACATTCATTATACTCAGTTAGACTCAGATTGACACCTGGATGACTGGTTGTTGTGATTGATGAGCACCACCGATGATTGATGAGGACTCCTAGATAGAGTCAAGCTACTCCATTCAGTGATTCGAATGACCTCCTTAGGCAATTCGAATTGCTCTGTCATTGTGACAGTTTGTATTGTAATTCATTCACCCTTTCTGGGATAGAGAGCACTGCTGCATGTTTTGCACAGTTTTGCACCATATTTTCTATGTTCATCTGTTGTGATTGATTTACTTGTTCATTAGATCTGCTGTGACTAATTTTACATGGTATCAGAGCCATTGCAGGGACAATATCTCTTTTCTATAGGTTTTTATACAAGAAGATTTGACTGAATTGCTAAAAATTGCAAAAAGTTTGGCATGAAATATCTCAAGGGCATTCGCTCCTGTGCATGCAAAGCTTGAAAAATATTCCAATACCACTCCAGAAGCTTGAGTTACCACATAATTCCTGGATCTGATACATTGGACCTATTCAACATTGCTTGAAATCCAATCCCAGGTGTGATGCAACTCTCAAAGGGTGGATTGTTCGACCTTATTGTGGTTGTTTTGATGTGATTTGCAGGTTTATTGTCTCCTCCAATTGCGCTCGCTACCTTCTGCATGCAAGCTTCCCTACAGCAATTGCATTCGCTATAGTCTGCATGCAAGCTTCCTCTTCATCAGTTGACTCAATCCTTGCAATGGAATACTCTTCTTCAAAGCCTATCCTCACCCCATTCAATTATTTTGATTGGAAAGATGATATGGAGATCATATTACGTTCAAAAGGTTACTACCGAGTCACTCTTGGTCTTGAATTGGAGCCAAACAATGTGGCAGAAAGAACTAAACACTACAACAAGTTTGATGAAGCTTACGGTCTTCTTTGTCTCTCCATCTCCAAGGATCTTCACTTCCATCTCAGCGGATTGAAGACTCCAAAAGCCATATGGGAGCAACTTGAGACACTATTCGGCAAGCAGGATGAGCTTAGGGCTTTTCAATTAGAGAATGAATTGATTGGCCTTAATCCTGAGAATTTCGAGACCATCAATGAATTCTTCACAAAATTCAAGAACTTGAACTTGCAATTGAAGAACAGTGGTGTTATCAAAGAGGATAAACAGTTGATCCTCTCCATTCTAAGCAAGCTTGGGAAAGATTATTCGGTATTTGTCTCTACTTTCAATTCCGGTCGGCTAACTACCCCGAATTGGAAGATGCCTACCTTGAATGCCTTCATTGAGTCCGTTACGAACGAACATGACAAGTTGATTCAAATGGGGTCCATAAGCTCCAAAGATTCAGCCCTATTTGTTCAAGGACCCAAGATCTCGAATGGTAAAGGAAAGCAAAAGAAGGAGAAGCCCAAATTCGAGCCTCACAAGCAAAAAGACAAAGGCAAGCAAACGGATGCACCATCCAGTTTGAAATCCAAGCAAAAGGGCAAAGAAGGTAACCAAAAATCTAAATGTACTTATTGTAACCGTGGCTTTCATCCCGAAAGTTCATGTATGAAGAAGACTATAGATCAAATGGCCCTCCTTTTGGAAAAGAACAACATAACCCTTCCTGACGGTGCAAGGAAGAAGGATCGGAATGACGATCATGAAAGAGGACAAGCACTCATGGCAACGGTTTCGAAGCCCACTACTCTCTTGATAGATTAGGGTGCATCAAATCATATGGCTGCAAATATTGATTCTTTTTCCTCATTCGATCCAAACAGCTCCATCCCCATCCATTTTGGAGATGACTCAAAAATTTCTTCAAAGGGCAAAGGTACGATTCATGTAGAACATGGAAGCTTTCAGAATGTTCTCTATGTGCCTTCCTTAGCTTCGAATCTCCTTTCTGTGTATCAAATGACACATACTGGTGATCCAAAGAAAGTCACATTCAGCCCTAATACAGTTGAAATTTTTGATATCAAAAGTGGAAGACTAGTTGCGGTTGGAAAGGCAAACCACACTGCAAAATGTTATGAGTTTTCGCACTTTATTCCGCTTGCAAAGCCCACTGCTCTTCGCACACATGGTAATGAGGTTAGTAGGCTTTGGCATGAAATATTTGGACATATAAATTATAAGTATTTGCTGCTGCTATCAAATAAATCCATGGTAGATGGGCTTCCACAACTCCGTTCCTCGAAGGGAATATGCACCGGTTGCATTATTGGGAAGCACCCCGAGCACAGATTCGACCACGGCAAGGCGAGCAGAGCCTCTACTATTTTGGGATTGATCCATTCTGATATCAGTGGTCCACTGCCCCATATGTCATTAAATGGTTCAAGGTATGTTTTGACATTTATTGACGATTTTTCCCGCTTTACATGGGTATTCTTTCTCAAAAACAAGTCAGAAGTGCTTGGAAAATTCAAGGATTTTAAGGCTTCTGTTGAGACCACCACTGAGAGCAAGATAAAAGCTCTTAGATCTGATAATGGTGGGGAATATATCAAGTCCGATTTGCTGCAACTTTGTGCCCAAAGCGGAATCAAGATCCAACATACAGTTCCCTACACACCCCAGCAGAACGGTGTAGCGGAAAGGAAAAACCGGTCACTGAAAGAGATGGCTACATGCATGATTGAATCAAAAGGTTTGGCTGCAAATATTTGGGCTGAAGCAATCAATGTTGCTGGATATATACAGAACCATGTTCCACATTCATCCGTGAAAGGTATGACTCCTTTCGAAGCATTCTTTGGTCACAAACCGGATGTGTCAAATTTGAGAGTTTTTGGCTCTACTGCATGGGCTAGAATTCCTTCTGAGAAGAGACGAGCTTTGGATCCACAAAGTATCGAGTGCATATTGATAGGATATGGGGAAGAATCAAAAGCATATAAACTCATGGATATCAGATCTAAAAATATATTCATAGAGCGCAGTGTGCAGTTTGAAGAACCGCTTCAAGAATTGCAACTAGTCGAGGAGAAAACTGTCGATTCACCGCCTTCACCAGAAGAAGATTCGAGCAGCGATAATGAAGGTATGAGTTCTGATATTTCTGATATTGTAGTAGCATACGATGATCATGACATATCAGGTTCGGAATCCAACCATTATGATCCCCCTCAGTTACCAAAGTGGGCCCAAAACACTCTACAATCTGCTGGTTCGAATCTTGGAAATCCTGCTGATCCGAGACGAACAAGAGGAGACTTTCAAAGAGCAGGTATGGCTCTTTCTATTGCTGATCCATTTCTTCCTGAGATTTGTTATTTGATGGCTGGTTCAGATCCTACATCATACTATTGAGCCCATCGAGATCCGAGATGGAAAAGTGCCATGGATGAAGAGTACAGTTCTCTTCAAAAGAACAATACATGGGAGCTAGTTTCTCTTCCACCTGGAAGAAAATTAGTGAAGTGTAAATGGGTCTACCGTACTAAAGTTGCTGCTGATGGCACTATCAGCAAATATAAAGCAAGGTTGGTGGCAAAAGGTTTTTCCCAAGTCCAAGGAGTGGACTACACAGAGACCTTTGCACCGGTTGCAAAGATGGATTCCATCTGCCTTGTTTTAGCTATTGCCGCATCCAAGCACTGGGAAGTGCACCATATGGATGTGAAGAGTGCATTTTTACATGGAGACCTTGCTGAAGAGGTCTATATGCAGCAGCCATAGGGTTATACATCAGATCCATCATTGGTTTGTAGATTGAAGAAGTCTTTGTACGGGTTAAAACAGGCCCCAAGAGCTTGGTACGCAAAGATGGACTCCTTCCTTCTTTCTCAGAATTTCCAAAGATGCAAATCTGATCCGAATGTGTATCTTCAGTGAGTTAAAGGTAATTTGTTGGTTATTGTGCTTTATGTTGATGATCTGCTTATTACTGGTAGCACACTTACTTCAATAAACAAGCTAAAATCAGCCTTAAATCTAGCTTTTGACATGAGCGATTTGGGCTTGCTGAGTCACTTTTTGGGCTTGGAGATAGCTCAAAATTTCGATGGGATCACTATATCTTAGCAAAAATATGCTTCCGACCTGTTATTGAAGTTTAATATGGCTGAATGTAAGGCAGCCCCGTTCCCATTCCTCTCAGGAATCAGTCTTGAGGAGGGAGATTCCATACCGCTTGCAGATTGCGTATGTATCGACAGTTGATTGGTTCACTACTTTATTTGACACATTCACGGCCTGATATCTCATATGCCATGAGTGCCGTGTCAAGATATATGCAGCAGCCACATGAGCTTCATTGGCGAGCAGCCAAGCGGATCTTGCAGTATGTGCAAGGTACGAGACAGTTTGGCATACACTATGCTGCAGATTCTGAGCTAGATTTCATTGGTTTTACTGATTCAGATTGGGCAGGTGATAGAATTGATCGGAAGTCCACTTCCGGTTATGTTTTCATGATTGGTCATGGTGCTATTTGCTGGTCCAGCAAAAAGCAAGCAGCCATTGCACTTTCTTCAGCAGAGGCAGAGTATCGAGGGGCAGTCAATGCCTGCATTCAGGCAGTTTGGTTGCAGGGTATTCTTTCCGAGTTTGGTTTTGGTGGCACTACTTCGACTGTCCTATTTTGTGACAATCAAAGTGCTATCAAGATCTCCACAGATCCAGTTCAGCAGCAGAGGACCAAACACATTGAGATTCATATGCATTACATTCGACAGTTGGTGCACGACCGCACCATCATTCTGCAATATTGCCCTACTGATGAGCAAATTGCAGACATCTTCACCAAGAGCTTCACTGAGAAGAAGTTCTCTTACCTCCGTTCACTGTTGGAGGTGAGTTCCATCATGGTGGAGACAGATTGATTCATTATTATGCTTTAGCTTGAGGGGGGGCTTTCTTCCCACTGGGTTTTCCCTCTTTCCTCACTTAGTTTATTTTCAGCATTTTTTGGATTATTGTATTGGGGTGACCTTTGGTCTTAGTTACCAGGGCCCCACATTATTTTAGTTGGCACATCATAGTCTATCTTGACGGGGGGTGTTCGGATATCCACATCATCTATTTCGGGATACATCATCTATTTTGGGATCCTGCATGATCTATTTCAGGATATGCAGAATCTAGGGTTTTGCATGCATAGGCATGCATCCCAGTCACCAGTTTGATGCCTCCAGCACCTTATACACCTTCTTCTAGCACCCGGGAGCCACCTACCACAGAGTTTTAGCCCTCCTAAGCTGAAAGGCACCCACTTCTCACCTACTGCCAGAGAAGGGCGCACTTGTTCACCTACCACTGCAGTTCCACTCCAGTTACATTCAGTTAGCTCCGATTCTCCCTGATTTGAGGCTAGTTTCACTCCCGACTGACTGTATCACTTCCGTTTGACCTCCAGTTTGATTAGGTGACTTGTTCTGACTTCAGTTAGCCTCCCATGCGCCCCCACTGAGCCTCCAGATCCTATATCAGTGCTACACACTTCAGTTACATTTATTATACTCAGTTAGACTCAGATTGACACCTGGATGACTGGTTGTTGTGATTGATGAGCACCACCGATGATTGATGAGGACTCCTAGATAGAGTCAAGCTACTCCATTCAGTGATTCGAATGACCTCCTTAGGCAATTCGAATTGCTCTGTCATTGTGACAGTTTGTATTGTAATTCATTCACCCTTTCTGGGATAGAGAGCACTGTTGCATGTTTTGCACAGTTTTGCACCATATTTTCTATGTTCATCTGTTGTGATTGATTTACTTGTTCATTAGATCTGCTGTGACTAATTTTACAATTATATCATTGTAAGTAAAAAGAAAAAACATATCTACAGAAGTGATAGACACTGTTGACAAGATAAACTAAGGCCATTTCTGAATCAACTTCACGCGTTCACCCGCTATAATGTGTTGTATAATTAATCATAATCAGAGGGTATAATATTATAATCTAAAGGAAAATCCATTCCTACCAGAATACAATTGTGTTAAATATCTCTACCTTGTTCCTGAAGCACATGCCTTAGCTTGGACATTTTCATTTCCAATTCGAGGTATGGCATAGTTGTCAACCTTGTTTGCAATTTTATAGGTACCATTCTCCCTTGAATTTGAGAACTTACCAGCAACAATATCTGAATAAAAGAAATCCACAAAATTATTAAAATATGTTTATCTATGCCATGTTATTTCCCACTTTTTTTGCAAGTCACACTCACTTATCTTTTTACCTTGTATACATACTACATATGCCATTTCTATTTATGCATTTTATGTGATGTACTTGTTGTCTTTGCAATAAAAGAATTTTTTCATGTCATTTCCCTAGAACCTTGGGAAAGAAGAAAACATATAGCATGTTCTAAATTATTGCATTTTAAATAAATAACATAGGCACACCATAAGAACATACAATTTCTAAAATCTGGACAAATAAATCTAAATCAAAGTCCTGTGTATTGGTTTATTATAATGGGCATGATTTTATTCAATGGTATTGTCACTATAAAAAAGTGGTCTATGGAAATATCATACCTTGTAAAATATAACGATAGCTTGCTCTAATAGATCCATGACCCATTAAAGATCCCCCCCTTCCACCTCGACTTTGATTTCCACATGTGGTTCTGGCATCCATAGAGTTTTGAATGCTTGTGTTTTGTACAAATAGAGTGCATTATGAAGCATCATATCTTTGAATGTATAAGTGCATTAACCAAAATCATCACAAGCAAAACTATGCTGAGAATTCCCTTTTAATATTAATGCAAATATAGCATAGCAAATCTAACCAACATACTAGACCACAAGAGAGCAAAAATAGAATTCCTAACCCTAAAAAAACATTTTCACTAGTTAAATTACCACAATAATCATCCCCAAATAAATGATAAGGGCTTCAAAATATGTTATTTCGTATAACAAACAAAAAAATGCATAAAGAGTACTTTGGGCTCTTAGTGGTAAGTTACAAGAACAACACATGCCTTGAAACCAACCTAAAGTCTATCATCGACAGGTTGGCTCCATATTCAAGTGGGAGTGGACCAAAAGAATCCCGACAAAGTTTTTGACACAAATTAAGGCAGCCCCTTGTTTGTGAATTTTTTGCAAAAGGTATCCAACTTGCAAGTCTTCCACAAAATGAAAAGTGAAGGGATGGGATAAAAGTGTTGCCACAAAATGAAAAATGAAGGGAAGGAATAAAAGTATTTCCATGGGTACAAATATACTCCTAATATTTCATGTAACTTTGACAAAACTTTGTAGCAAGAATAATGAACACAAGTATTGGAAAAGGTTTTATTGCACTAAGAATGATTTGAGTCATGAGAGGATAAGCCAACTTTGTGTGGAGAGATTGAAAACATTGATGAGGATTTTCCATGTTATAACATTTGGCTCCACATGGAGATGGTGTCTCCTTGCGAGGCACCAAGAGCTATACACCACCTTCATTATCCATTCTGATCCAATCCCTATTCATCTTTGTTAACCTGTAAATGTCTGAACCTGCATGTAACTACTTCCCTAAAAACATTGCTTTGCTTCTTGTACCTTCTCATCACTACTGCAAGCATATTGTATATACAAACTGAAACGAATTGATCTAAAAACTCATTTTAGATGCTTAGATATGAGCTTATTAATGTCTCCTACTCTAACCATCTCCACACATCTAATCTAGTATAATCATACTTCCAGTGAAACCATGCAAGCATCAGTCTGTCTGAATGAACCTTTCTTTCACCTTTAATCGTCAAAATAAATAGCTGTATGGATAATTGTAACTCTATATAAAGATCACATCCATACTCAAAAAGTGTATGAATAGTGAAAGACTTAAATTGCTAGAGACTTGCAAGTAAACTGCCATGGGATCTTCAAAATCTTAAAAGATTACCTTCTGTCCATCATTGAAATTTTCTTCTTGTTATAAATAGCTGAGCTACCTTTCTGGAATCTTTGTTTCCTTGATAAGGTGATGTTCTTTCACTTGTGATATCAATGAAATGAAGGAAGAAAATAGTATGATGACTTCATCTTTAAAAACTAGAACTGATTTGTGTCCTAGTTCAACAAGCTCTTTATCCTTGGAACAAGTGACAACAGTGTCTTTGTCTGAAAACCCTCATAAGAATCTTCATATTCGTCATAAATTGGTCCACTGATAATCATAAAAAATGTTGAACATGCTGATATGGAATTTTGTTTTTCCTCATTATTCTAAATCCCTGATATTCATCCTGCCTAGGTTGACTGCAAGAAATTTCTAAAGATGTTAATTTAGAAATATGTTTACCTTCAATCTTTTGATAGTCTACTTGGACATTAGATTCTCTATAAGTGTTCCAAGTAACAAATTCGTCATCAAATTCATGATTTTCATTCACAAAAATTGGGGTCAATACATCTTTAAGATAATCAACATAAACATTATTATACTCCTGTTCATAATTGTCATACATGGGTTCATTTCTTTTCGAAATTCATGTACATAGAGACAAAGAAATATGTCCTACAAGTTCCTGAAAAATTAGCAAAAGAATCATCAATAGACTTATCATTAGACTCTAAACTTAGACTTGTACCCCAGTCTTATTTAATTGTTGGTGTGCCCTCATTATGGTGTGATATGGATCTGCTGCTTTATCCTCATTATGATGCTATATAAATCTATTGTTGTTGCAATGAAGGTGTCATTATATGTTGTGTGTACCGTAGATGTTGTAAAAGACTGTCTAGGGTACACATTCCAACAAATTGCACCTTCAAAACATAATAATGCACCTCTTCTTTGCATGGTTACTTTTGTAATCTATATAGGATGGTCTTGAACTCTATCCAATAAAAAAAGATGTCCATAATGATAATTTGCACTAGTTAAATTACCACAATAATTATCCCCAAATAAATGATAAGGGATTCAAAATATGTTATTTCATATAAAAAAAACAAATAATAGGGAGTAATTTGGGCTCTTAGTGGTAAGTTGCAAGAACAACACATGCCTGAAAACCAACCTAAATTCTATCACCGGCAGGTTGGATCCATATTCAAGTGGGAGTGAACAAAAAGAAGCCCTACATAGTTTTTGACACAAATTAAGGCAACCCCTTGTTTGTGAATTTTTTGCAGAAGGTATCCATCTTGCAAGTCTTCCACAAAATGAAAAGTGAAGGGATGGGATAAAGTGTTGCCACAAAATGAAAAGTGAAGGGATGGGATAAAGTGTTGCCACAAAATGAAAAATGAAGGGAAGGCATAAAAGTGATTCCATGGCTATAGATATACTCCTAATATTTCATGTAACTTTGACAAAACTTTGTAGCAAGAATAATGAACAGACAGGGGCTTCACTAGAAGGCAATATAATATCATGTTCATTCATATTGCGGTATTAAATATTCATGAAAACCTAAAAATTATATTGCTTATATATTAAGAGGAAAAGGTTTTGGGGTCTTTTTTATATGGGCGGGCTGACAAATATCCGCCAAATGGAGATGGAGGGATCACGGCCAGATGAGAAATCAAATTGAGGCAAGGCTTGGGCTTACTAGTATGCAGGGAAATCATGTCTTGGGGCATGCTTGAGGCTAGGGGTTTCATGGTGAAGTGGGTTTCCAGTCGATCATAGTCAAGAGACAGTGGTCATTGACAGCGAATTGTTACCAATAGAACTCAGCCATTTGTTACCAATAGGCTTGGGAGGCTCTAAGTCTCCAGGGCCTGTTATAGGCCCTCGATAGGCCTTGGGGGATTGAATACCTATCCCAAAACAGGCTTAGTCGGCGATTGGGGAACTGCAACATGCAATCTAAATGTTGTCCTATGTGCATTGGCTCTAGTGACATACAAGAAGTGATATCATATCTCTTCATTAGACCATTAGATGTTGCAAATCATAATGATATGTGGTTGAGTAATTGCATTGCGGGTGAAGTAATGTCCATCCACAATATACATCGAAAGAAGTAAGGTGCATTGTAGAATACATGTCGGGTCATAAGAGGGGTATCATATCAATATACTAGGTAGAAATATAAAGGGGGTATAAAAAATGTTAATGAAAAAATTGATACATACAATATCTAGTGAAAATAGGGGTTCTTTTATATTGGGAAGGCATATTGGGAGGGGGTAAAAAAAAAAGATTTCGGAAGGTATTTTCCAATATTTAGTGAAATTAAGGGTATTGTTTCATATGCCATGAACGAACGTGCTATGATAGTGGTTTATTTAGTGAAGGCCTCGTGAATGAACACAAGTATTGGAAAAATATTTACTACACTAAGAATGATTTGAGTCATGAGAGGATAATCCAACTTTGTGTGGAAATATGGAAAAAATTGATGAGGATTTTTCATGTTACAACATTTGGCTCCACATGGGGATGGGTACTCCCTGTGAGGCACCAAGAGATATATACCAAGTTCCTTATCCATTTTGATCCAATCCCTGTTCATCTTTGTTAACCTGTAAATGCCTGAACCTGCATGTAACTACTTTCCTGAAAACATTGCTTTGCTTCTTGTACCTGCTCATCACTACTGCAAGCATATTGTATTTACAAATGGAAACAAACTTATATGAAAACTCAAAGTAGATGCTTAGCTATGATCTTATTAATGTCTCCCACTCTAACCATCTCCACACATCTAATCAGGTATAATCATACTTCCAGTGAAACCATGCAAGCATCGGTCTGTCTGAATCAACCTTTCTTTCACCTTTAATGATCAAAATAAATAGCAGTATGGATAATTGTAACTCTATATAAAGACTAGATCCATACTCAAAAAGCATATGAATAGTGAAAGAGTTAAACTGCTAGAGACTTGCAAGTAAACTACCATGGGATCTTCAAAATCATGAAGATTACCTTCTATCCATCATTGAAGTTTTCTTCTTGTTATAAATAACTGAGTTGCCTTTCTGGAATCTCTGTTTCCTTGAAAAGGTGATGTTCTTCCTCTTGTGCTTCCAATGAAATGAAGTGTTACATCGTAATCTTCCACCCTGTGAGCATCAACATTATTTGTCCTGTAGGATCCATTTTAGTGACTCAGATCCACTTATATCCTTCAGAGATGCTAGTTTTCCCTATTTTTATTCCTACCCGCATGTTGCATCACTATAGCATGCGTACCCGTGAGTTGCATCACTATGCCTGCAGGTATCAAGTAAAATGGTAAAAATCACTATTAATTACTTTTTATTCCCAAAAAGCGGTCATTGGGTGACCTTTGGCTCTACATCTGCCCAAGTAATGTCTCGATGTGTCCTTTCACCTACCTTTGAGAGGACTATATATTGAGCACATATGGCTTATGGACGGGAGGAAGAGGAGAATAGTAAAGGAACTCTAGTGGATTTTTTCCCTATCTTGAGTCTGCACTCATTGATCCTTGTAGTTGTGGACAATTTATGTTCACCTTCCAAACTCCTTTCTAGTTTGAGTTTTCCATTAATGGAGGATTGAAGTGGTGGAGGCACAACTGGATTCATCTAGATCTTGGTTCAGATTGGTTGCTGGCAAGAGGTCGTATCACTTTGTACTTCTTCTTGTTCGTTAATAGAAATGCTCATATTCTCATCCATTCATGGTGTGAATGTTGTTTATTATACATTGGGTTACATTTGCTTATGATACTATGGACCATTTTTATTGATAATGTTAATGTCAATTATATATTATTTGTACTTGTTGGATATTGGTTGTCAAGACTAATTTGCAGATTACAAGTGCACGGTTTGAAAGCTCCAACAGGGATCTACATCAAACATTTGGATCAAGGTTGGTTACATTTCTCCATTATCTTAACATTGTCATTTATAATAGCATTGCTTTGAGAATTGAGTAGATTTCTGGTAGTCATCTGTCTGTTGTGGTATTCCCAAGCCATAGTGAGTTTTCTCCAATACATGAAGGAAGAAAATAGTATGCTGACTTCATATTTGTAAACTAGAACTGATTCTTGTACTAGTTCAACAAGCTCTTTATCCTTGGAACAAGTAACAACAGTGTCTCTGTATGAAAATCCTCATCAAATTATTCATACTCGTCATAAAATGGTCCACTAATAATCATAAAAATTGTTCAGCATGCTGATCTGGAAATTCAATTTTCCTCATTATCCGAAATCCCTGATATTCATCGTGCCTGGGTTGACTGCAAAAAATTTCTGAATATTAATTTTAATTTAGAAATATGTTGATCTTCAATATTTTGATAGTCTACATGGACATTATATTCTCTATAAGTGTTCCAAGAAACAAATTGGTCATCAAATTCCCGATTTTCATTCACAAAATTAGGGTTCAGTACATCTTTAAGATAATCAACATAAACATTATTATACTCCTATTCGTAGTTGTCATACATGGGTTTATTGCTTTTCGAAATTCCTGTACATAGAGACAAAGAAATTTGTCCTACAAGTTCTTGAAAATTAGCAAAAGAATCATCAATAGATTTATCATTAGACTCTAACCTTATACTTGTACCCCAGTTTTATTTAACTATTGTTGCGCCCTCATTATGATGTGATATGGATATGATGTTGCACCCTCTTTATGATGCTATACAAATATGTTGTTGCTGTAATGAAGGTGTCGTTATCTGTTGTGCATATTGCAGCTGCTGTAAAAGACTGTCCAAGGTACACATTCCAATAAATTGCACCTTCAAAATATAATAATGCACCTCTTCTTTACATGGTTACTTTTGTAATCTATATAGGATGGTCTAATAAAAAAAAGATGTCCATAATGTTATTCTCTTGAACTGTGTCTAGCTTCCTTTCCTTCATGTAGTTGTTAGACACATATCACAGGAATAATGTGTTGACTTTACATAAAAACCCTTATAGGGTTGGGTATTAACATCAATGTAATACTTGAAATGAGCAAATACATAGAAACTGAAAAAATGATACCCCCAATTCCTTTGTAGAGAGTTTTGGCATTATAATTTTTTATAAATAAACCTACTTTCCATTGTAGGAATAAGGAAAATACAATCTTCGGGTGCCCAACACAAAAAAAGATAGAAGTTTAAAATTCACAGGCCATCTTGTAATGCCAGTAGAAATGGCTTGGCACAATTTTGTTGCCATCGTTATCTATTTGCTACTGAAAAAATATAGAGGTCAAGTACTCGAGACGATACTAGATTTCCATTTCTGTACTCATCTTGAAACAAAATGCCAAGAAATAATGAGATTGCCGACTTAGACAATGTATTGGCATGTGACCATTCAAAAACATCCCCAAAGAGATTCCCTGCATACACATCAAAAAGCAGTGCAATCAATGATATTTTATAAGTCAATCTAGTCTATGGGAATTCTCTTGATTACTCTTGTGGAAGAGTGCAAAAGCTACATGTATATTTATGAGGGTTGATCTCATTGAGCTGTGTTGGAATAGGTTGCGTCCCTGATCTATGAGAGGGAAATGGACCCAGTTTCTTATGATGTCACCCTAAAATTTAATAAAGGAGAAACAAAAACTGAATTTAAAAGTAATAAAAACATATTTTTTAAAAAATATTAGAGACCCGGCAGGAAACCCTAAGGAGTCATTGCTGTGAATATTATTTCTTCCCAAAACCCTAATTTATGTTCATCTTCCAGTCTAGCTTCCCTTTCACCCATTAAAAACCTCCATAGGGTTTCATCCATAGTTCTCAGAATTCCACCATAGTTGTGCCACCTCAACGGAAGCCTTGTTCACTGTTCATTATTGTAGCCAACAATAATGGTTGTAAGAATGGTGGACGAATGTTGTTTACTAAGGGTGGATGAAAATGGTTTTTGGACATCGCAGCAACATACATATATTAATAAAAGGAGGAATCTCACTCGTAGAAGGAAGAACTCATGTAGTAAGGTGAGCAAGGGTATCTTTTTACACGAACTCATTTGTCCAAGCCTGCCACTAAATTGCCTACCCTCCCTGAAGGAAACCATCCCTACTTCGAGCAAGTTCTCTATGCCCCTAATAATCAGTTTATTATGTAATGAGACCTTTGATTCAAACACCTCTTATGGATAAGATTATTACCCCACCAAGTTTCACCTCACCACCGTAAAATTAAAGAGACAAAAAGTCAAACTTACTTGAGATCTGAGAGTCATCGATACTGCCATTATTGAGGCCCTCCTTCAGATGATTTCTCTACATAATGTGGCCACATCTATGTTGATGGAACAAGGACCATTTTTGTATTTAATTGCAGGGATTGGGTTTTAGTTCTTCGAGTAGATGTCACATGGACCATTTTTGGATTTAATGGCGGGGATGTGGTTTTCATTTTTCGACTTAATGGCGGGGACAACACATGACCATTTTTTTATTTAATGGAGGGGCTTTGGTTTTCATTTTTTGACTTAATTGGGGGGATGGAACATGGACCATTTTTTTATTTTATGGCGGGCACATATTTTGAGTCTAATCCATTCATTTTATACCAAAACCAAATGTCCACAACAAATGCAAATGAAATGTTTTATTTTGTTTTCCATATGATTTTATTAATTATTTTAAATGTATTAATATCTCTATATTCTAAAAATAATTATATATATACACCTTTGTTAATTTCTCCTCTGTAATCATTCATAAAGAATTCTAGGATCTATCAACTATTATGGAAAAAAAATCCTCCCATGTGATCTGTGCCATTGCAAAGTGAGAGTGAATAATACCCTTTACACCTCTAACAATTAGGATTCCTTCTAGATTTCCAAATAGGTTCACTCTCATTCCAATCTTATAAAAAGGGAGTCTACCATTATGATGAATAGAAGGGGTGATAGACAGAACCCTTATCATAGTCCTTGCTTAAATTAGAATACTAATGTAGGCCTACCATTGACAAGACGACCAATCCATGGACTTCTGATGCATACTATAATATGGCATATAACATGCTCAACAAATCCAAAACTAGAGATAACATCATTTAAAAAGGAGTTGCAAACTCTAGAAAAAGAATTAGCTAGATCTAATTTACAATCATACCTCTTTCACTATTTATTTCCTGGAATGTACTTTTTGTATAACGATAATATTGTGAGTGATTTTCTTTTTCTCCAAAAACCTCCTTGGTTCTATGATGACATTTGGGAGGATCTTCTTAATCCTATTGGACATAATCTTGTTTAAGATTTCGTAGGAAGAATTATAGGGAGATATAGACCTAAATGTTTAGAAAGATGTGGTTCTAGAATATTTGGGGATCAAATCTATAAATGAAGAATTAGTGCTCCCTTCTATTTTTGGCCTACTCCTAGTCCATTTAAATGCCTCAATGAGACACCATTTTGTGCACTATATTGTTTATGAAATATGCCCATAATGGTAGGGTGGACAAAGCTCAACAATCTTTAATAACATGCTCGAGCATAATGTTGTCTCATAGAATGTTGTGATTTTGGATTGCATATAAAGTGGAAAAATTAAGGAGGCTCACAAATTGTTTAAAAGAATGCCACAATGGAGATATTCATCATTTCAAGCATGGAGAGTTGCATGTTCTTACATTGGTATTGTTGTTTCTTTATGTGCACCTAACATATACTTGCAGTGGCTTTGACATACCACTTAAAATTACCAACAAAAAATGCCAACATGTGAGGGAATTCCATCATGGTATCTTTTAAGATTATCATCATAGTTTGGACATTGATCTTCATTTCTCTAAGTGAGTGGTGAGGAATTCGATGGATGAAAATAATGTAATTTGTTTAATGTGTCAAGGAAAAAGGGACAATTAATACAAGGAAAAAATTGGCTATTTACAAGGTGGGAGGACAAATTAATAAAACTCAAAGCCTCGCACATCCAAATATGCCATGTAAGTAAGGAGAATTTTTATGCATCAACCTTAACTTAGGCCATAGCATTTGTCTCTAGGGCTCACATGACATTAGTAGGCCTATGTCCACCACACAATCCCTATAAAGGGAATCTTTGTCATGTAAGAGGAATATGGTGTTCATTTCAAGTTTAATGGAACACTAAGGATGTCTCTCATGGCCTAGTCCATGTTATAGGGTAAACATATAAAGTCCTAGGCCATAACATTGTCCTCAAGGGATTAGGGCCCATGCATGGGGCACTAGTCCATAATGTTATCCCTATGTGGGGAATCCTTCAAAAACCAAGATTCCCTTCTTAGAAAACTCATTCTAAATCATATCTTCATGTTTTAGTCCTACATAAGTTTCTTAACATACCTAATAACTAAATTAATCCCATTTCATAGATTTTTAGGATAATTAAGAAGCAATATGGATTATGAAATTTATGCTTTGTGTGGATCTAAGAACCCCCATGGATATAAATATCAAATATAAGCAAATTATACATCACGTTTGGTCAACGATGAAAGGAAAGGGTTAGCATGGATCAAGGAACAAGATGGGGGAATTACTTAAGGATAGTGTGGTAATATCACATGTTTCCACACAACCATGATAATATTGTTAGATCCAAGTTGTAAAACATGACTACTCCAAGTTCTAAAATGTAGACTTTTCACATTAGGGCATAATGCCTTCAAGAAGGTCCTTGTATAGCAAAATATAAGAAACCATTTTTTATTGCGAGCCTAAGCCTAAAATTACTTCGAAACATTATTAACTATGGGTGTTGGATTCGTATGAGGAATTATGAAATGCCATGACTAGGCCTAGAAATCCACATCCCATCCACTCATCAAATGTAAATTTCAAAATTGTGTATAATTATCAGTGCTCAATAAAAGGAAATGTTGTAAGGGACATTGAAGCAATATAGATGAGCAGTTGATTAATATTAACCAAATTTTCTTATTTATCCTAATTATTGATCTGTTTTGTACTTGATAAATAGGATAAGAAGGAGCCCCTATATGCTTTTTGCTCTTCTTTTTAGCATTGAGGACTGTATTTTTTATCAGCAATGAATTAAAAAAATAGGCTAAGAAGGTATTTTGTTGGCTTGCATCAATGTTCCGCACTACAAACTTATGTATTTAAAAGAGGATTGGTTAATGCATTCATATTCTTCATGTGGCTATTAACATAGTTTATTGAGAAGGTTCTTATATTTGTGAATACTTTCAAGGCCACGTTCATATAAGTGAATTCATTAAGGCCCTGTTGGTTTGGGTAAAGCCCCCTCATAAATATGAAAGTGCCAATTCAATTGCTAGAATTCTTGGACAATGTCAATTACAAGACCTGGCTTGAGCATACTAGAATTTTAGATCATTAATTTTCCCATGGTCATGTCAGAAACCTGAATATCTAGTGTTCTTAACTTCAAAATGAGTAGTACCACATACCACTTCCAGTCCAAATATACGCTATGGAGGGCCAATATGGTGGTTTGGGACCACACACATGGACCATGACCCCCATAGAATGATCTCTAAAAAATTTAGTAAAAATTTGTACAAATTCATTATCAAAATTGTAATTTTCCATTAATTTCAGTGTGACACAACTAAATATGACCAACATAAATGACTAATTCACATTAATCGTTGTTAGCTAGTCATATTTATATTCGCGTGATTAAATTAGTCATGTTTATTTTAGTCACTTGTTATCTAGTCATATATTTTATCATGTGAGTCAATTAATCGTTTATCTTAGTCGTTTTTAGTTGGATTATTTAAAATTGCTCAATTTTATTCATTTATCCCTTGAAAAAACAGTGATGAATAACTTTTTTAGTCGCCTAGTCACTTATCTCTCATTTTGTACTAGTGTGAGACAGAGGGTCAACAAGCAGTTGTTGAGTGTCGACCTGATCATCTATTGTATATGGAGCTTCTTCACCGAGTTCAGAGGAAGGTAGAGAATCTACATCCAATAGATAGAGATTTTGCTCAGCACATCTATGGCCCCGAGTGAATTTCTCATCACAATTATAACAAAGCCCTTTTTATCTACGTGCCCACATCTCTGCTTCAGAAAAATGCTTGATAGGAGTTGGTCGAAGAGATGGCATGATGGGAAGTTGTTGGGAAACCATATTTATGAATGGAACAAAAGTGGATTTCAAGCGTTGTTGGGATGTGATCTTGTCCTCCTCCAAATTAGCCAACCCTAGGACTTCCATCATGGTGTTGGGATAGAACATTTTAACCTCTGATTGGATTGCATCCTTGAGACCACTGATAAAACAAATCCTGTAGAATTCATCAGACAATCCTTATGTGTGATTGGCCAGTTTCTTAAATTTTGTATGATATTCTCTCATAGTGCCAATTTGGCGAATTTTAGTGAGTGCTCCCGTGAAGTCATCAAAAGCACGAGGACCAAATCGTTGCAAAAGGAGTTGATAAAATTCTGTCCATTTTGGCTTTTCATGAGCCTTGATGTACCAATGGTACCATTGAAGGGATTCATGTTCCAAATGAAAGGATGCAAGTGGAACTTTGTTGACATCAAAATTATTATGCAAACTGAAATATTTTTCTGCCTGGTATATTCATCCAGTCGGATCATTACCATTCAAGTGAAGAAAATCAAGCTTCATCCCACGAAAACTATTGGAAGAAGAGAAACCAGTGTCTGCAGAAGATTCTAGTTGTCGTTTATTATTCATGGCTGAATGCTGAAGATGGAGGCTGAGAAATTTTCATCCAGATCTTGAAATTTGGTTTTGAGGGTTGCAAGTTCTTCCTCCATGATTGTTGCTCCTGTGCGGGTGACAACCATAACCAGTTTTTTTTTTTGTGAATGGATAGAAAAACAAAAAGAAAAGCTTCTTTAGTAAAGGAAAATTTGGATTGGGGAAAAACTCTGATGGGTAATTGGGGTTTGACTAGGTTTTGGACACTTGCTGATAGACAAGGAAGCAGAAATTGGGGATTTAAGAAGCGGGAAAGAGGGACAAAGAAGCAGAAACAGGAAATGAACACTGTGGAAAAATTTGAAGGCGATTGGGTGAAAATCGAAGAAGTTGTGGCAAACCCTAAAAATAGACAGATGTGGGATTTCTGGCTTCGGGAAGTGGAATTTGGGATAGGGTCCTCGGGAATGAAATATGAAGAATGGGATTGTAGGGGTGTCAATGAATTTTCAAGGGAAACAGATTTAAAACAAGGAAGATATGGCGAAAAAAACATATCTGCGATTTAGCAGCTATGGATAGATGTAATTTGCGATTTATCAGCTAGTAATAGATATGGACCCCAGGTATGCGCGACTTCCTAAATATTAAAGGGATTCACTTGGCCACCAATGATGTCTAACAGATTACGTATTGGGGCAGTGCCCCTCAGTCCATGGTTCAAGTAAAATTGATAACCACTTTTCCACAAATGACAACTCTTGGTTTACCTCACGAGTGGGAACTAGTCAATCAGGTAGGGGTCATTACCTTTTTCGCTGGAAGGTCCTCTCAATGGGACAACTACTTCAAGATTCTTTTGGTACTCGTCACAATGAGTTTTATATCTCTGCCCAAGTGCTTCCCACAGTTAAGCGGATAGGAATTATTCCCAGATCCAAACCTGCAATTGAAAGGAACAATATAGATGCGAATTTTTTGTTGGGCATAAATTCCACCCAAGGAGCCCAAGAAAGTGCTTTGATACTATATGTTGGGAACCTCCAGCAATTAATTAATGAAAATGTACGATATATCAAAAATAACAGAACACATAATAGATTTATTGATCGCAGGCCACTTCGAGGGGGAAAACTCCTTTGAGCAAGCTCAATACAAATAACTTATGGATGCCTTCATTGGCCTCAACACGTACTTATATACTAAGTCTATGCACCAATACTATGGATCAATACCATGGAACATATAATTCTACGAGACGACTTACAAAGCATATGCGTCCAACAGCAATATACTAACAAAGTAAAGAGAAGGGTTGACACGGGTTCCTAACAATTACTTGAAATATAGTAATAAAAATATCTTAACCAATTATTATACTTTTACTTTTATAATAAAGTGCTATTGGATTCCTTATTATTAGTTTAAATTTAAACCCATTACTCTTGATAAACCAAGCACATGATTCCATATCCTTAACAACTCTAATATGATCTCAAACTGGAATTTCTCTATAACCTTGACATAGTATAGGGTTGGAAAATAATTTCATATTTCATATTTCTAAAAGAATTAGCTCATAGCTTGAAACTAAGGACTTATCCTTAAACCATATATTTATGTCATGACTGATATCTACATGGTATAATTGGAGATTTCGACAACTTAATCATATCTTTAAGCATAAATTGGGGACCTATATGTCACAAGTAAATATTTACATGTTCTAATTATATAATTATATTACACACATCAACCTATCAACAATGCAATTTTCTTAGTTTTATGTTAAACTTGATACTAAGAGTGATACCCATTTCTCTTATTATAAATTGTTTTGATACATTATTGACTATTTATTAGTTGTCTTACTTCATTACTAGAATCGAAACATGCATAGACTATTGTTATTGTTATTAAACATTATATAACATTAATGAAAATAAGCTTTAATATTTTGAGGTTACATCACTAAATGTAAATCATGGTCACTTCCATTACTATTGAGTCACATAACCCAAAATTTACACCTTCCTACTATTATGAATACATATGAAACAAAGCTTGGACCATTTAACTAGAAAAAACTTGACTATAATACTATGTTTCATATATTCATACATTTGAATCTCTAAATAATCATCTTGACCCATGAAATCACATGTAATGGTTATGTGATAAATCATAAATATTTCCAATACGTGATCTCATATTTAAGTGATTCAAGATTATCCTTAGAAAGATGATTTTTTTTAAATGATCGACTTATATAAAGTGGTCGAGGTGTTGATTTATATATATTGATTTTGTTGCATAATTTATACGCACTCTCCCCCATTTGAAATTTTCCCCATCTTTGGAGAAACTTCAAATTATACTCTCTCTCTCTCTCTCTTAATACCAATCAACTAGATAAAAATATTAAAACATAATCGATTAATATAGTCACCATTATTTTTATTCACATGGATGATATTGTTTTTATGGTGAAGAGCCCCACTGATCTCTACAAGCACTACAACATTAAATAAATGATAAATTGAGAGTTGAAAATGTATTATGAACTTGGAACCAGTTGTAAACTCGTGAAAATTTGGCTCTAGGATAAGAATAAACTCTTCTTTTTGTCCTTGGTCACTCATATTATCTTATATAATATGTGAATTTTGGGGTTGTAGAATCTCTAAACAATCATGTAGAAAGAAAGTGTAAATACAAAACAATTTTATGACTAATTATGTAATGTCCCCATCCAAATAAATCTCATGAATGGAAAAATCCCACCAATCTACTAGTTCCCTAGGTTGGGGTGGAGACATTTAGACTTGGAATAAGGGAGCTATAAGACCCAAAATGGACATTAGCTTGAAAAATATATATTAAAAGGCTTTAAATCAATATTATTAATAAGAAAATAAGGTGGCACTTGGTCATGAGTGTTCATAGGTGGTGTGGGACCCACAAAAGGCTAGATTCTCCATGCCACATTGAATCCTACTCTCACCCATTTGAATACAAGGTGGAGTCTAACATTATTGGGAGAGTTGGAAGGGAATTATACTTGGCATGACTCAATGAAGGTCGAATTTGAGTGGAAGAGTAACTCCCATGGACGATGAAGAGGCATCTTAGAGGTATTGTGACACTTGTGCTAGATTCCCTAGCTTCTATGACAACCATGATGAATATTCTATGACACTTATGACAAGGATCAGACCTGATTGCTGAAATATGACTCATATTACATTTCAAGGCTAAAACTAGCCTCTAAGAGGGAGCACAAGGGAGTTATGGCAGCCAAGATTCCCCCCATTCTAATTGATGGAAGAGAAAGACTAGGAATTGTTGGACAAGTGGAACTCATGGGAATATCTCCCTAATTCGAGTTGGGATAAGTATATTGGAGGGAATTAGAGACATGGAGGTCTTGGGAGGATAATAAAAGACAAGAAGAAAAAGGAGACCAGATTTTGATCATTTCTCATTTTGGAAAAATTGGAGAGCATATCTTCTCCATGCAAGGTGGATGTTTATTCTTCTTGCCTTAGTACCAATTTCGAGGGTGCAAGATTCCCATCCTAATTGGAAATTGGAGAGGCCATTCAGACCTTTCATTGGAGCTGTATGAAGACATTTGTTTACAGGTTGAAGATACAGGGCTGCTCATGACCATTTCTCCTTCAACTTGTTCCTACATCTCTCTCACTTTTCTCTCTATATTCTTGCTCTTGGAGGAAGGGCGCACATATTGAGATGCTAGTCTCTTTGTGGAAGTAAAAGGGGATCCATTTATTTGTAATATTATGTATAAAATCTGTTTTTTATGCTCATATGAACCTCAGGTCGAATATTCAAGTGAAACTATGTGTAAATGCCAAACTATGTATGAATGG
This sequence comes from Larix kaempferi, assembly GCA_027924585.1. NCBI lineage: Eukaryota > Viridiplantae > Streptophyta > Pinopsida > Pinales > Pinaceae > Larix > Larix kaempferi. Next base: position 19,602,632 of record BSBM01001048.1, read on the forward strand.
TGCCATTTTCCCACATATCTTGTTGTAAGAGTTGAATTTGTTTGGTATTGAATTGTTTCAGTCAATCTTTGTGGTTTTAAGTGATTTTGGGAGATGCATTAATGTACTTAAGAAGCTTCATATATATTATGTAGGTCCTTGGGACATTTATCTCAAATTTCATAGCAAGTTATAGCGTTTTTCTCACATTTCCCCCTATGTAATGACATGTTTACAAATCTCTATTTTATGGAAGTTGCAGCAGCCTTTAGGAACTGATTGATGATGAATTTATGTTCCCATTTAAATCATATAAATAATCCATGTCCCTTTTACTAAAGTTTGGAGGTTCGTACTGCATTTGGGAATCCATTAGTGACCTCTACCCTTGGGGGTTTTAACATCAAAACTACTCGTAAATTTTGCATTCTTATCCTGATTTAAAATCAAGGTTGCAGAAGTCTTTTGATAGTTTATAAGAACCCATTAATTGAATTTTTATGTCCTAATACCATTCAAACACTCTCATACCCAATTCGAAATCTTTAGGAGTCATTTGGAAGCACTTGAGTCATCCCTAGTCCAAGGTTCGAATTTTACAAAAAATTGCAATTTTTCCAATTTATTAAAAAGGGACACTGCAAGTGGTATCAGAGCATGGTCCTTGAACCTTATTTGGGAGACCATTTATGAGGTTTAGAAGTCATCTCCCACCCTTAGAAAATGAAACTGAAAGTACCTTTGGTGAAGAGGAAGAAGCAGGAGAAGAGGTGCACTCTATTGAAACTATGGCCAAGGATAAGAAAGGGACCTCAGAGATGGAAAAGAAAGAGGAGTTTAGGAAATTAATGAAACCATTTTTTGAAGACATGAAAAGGAATATAATGCAAGTATTTGAATTGATGGCTAATCAAACTGGAAGCAAATTCACATTAAGATGAAGTAGTAGTTCTCCTTTCGAGGAAAATAAGGAATTTGATGAAAACATTTTCTCAAAGACAGGGCCTCACAATTGACCCAATGAATTTCAGAGCTCAACAAGAGCTACCACACCTAAGTTTATTGATCCCAAAGAGGATTCTAACATCCAATATGGAATGCATGAAGTTCTAGCAGAATGGCAGCAATTCAGTGAATATTGTAGAAGGACCTTACCATTTGATCAATTATTTACTGTCTCAAACAAGCTCAAAATGAGATGAGGTAACATAACTCCTTTTCAAAATAAAGAATTGAATTATTCCATAGGTAAAATTCCCCTTCCCAACTTTTATGGCTCATCCCAAAGTTCTGCAAATACTTGGGTGCAAAAGCTAGATGTATATTTTCAGTTGAATCCAATGGTTGAAGAGGATGCTCTAAAAATGGCTATTTTGCATCTTGAGGGAGAAGCCACTGATTGGTGGTTCCATGGAATTAGAACATTGGGGCATGATCAGGTCACATCATATGGAGAATTTTTTAACAAGATATTGGAAATATTTGAGCAAAAAGACCCTGAAATGCCCTTCAAGGAACTAGCAGAGTTGAAGCAAACTGGAACCCCCGATGAGTACATGTTGGAATTCAAAAATTTATCAGTTAAGGTGGCTGATATATCTATGGTTCAATTAGTATTTCTCTTTACTAAAGGTTTGGATTAACCTTTGAAAGGTTTATTTAAATCCCACAAACCTACTTCATTGAAAGATTCCATGAACTTGGCAAGAGATCTGCAAAATGTGCTACCCAAGACAAAGTATACTCCCAAGCCCGACTTTCCTTACAAGTTCAGATTTGACAAGAAACCATGGAAAATAGATTCATTTGGAATGGACAATAAAGAGGGACCAAGCAAGGAAGAACTCAAAAGAAAGAAACTATGTTACACATGCTTCCAACCATGGGTACTAGGGCATAAATATGCTAAGGGGAAAGCACAATTCATTGAAGTATTTTCTAATTATGAAGGTGAAAGGGACATGGAGGAAGAAGAAAATATTTCATCCAAAGAAGAGGGATATGACACAGCAGAATAAGATCATCCATCACCCGAAAAAGGGAGAATGGAAGTTCTTTCAGGAGTGCCTTGTTTTCACACCATTTGATGCAAGGGAGTGGTACAAGATAAATGAGTTTCGGTATTGGTAGATGGAGGAGAAACTCATAAATTCATTGATGTAGCCTTGATGGAGAGGAGAAAGTTAGCTACCGAATCATTCGATGGGTTCACACTCAGCATTCTAGGTAACAATTCTATGGAATGCGAAACATGGATTCCAAAGCTACAACTTACCATAGGAAATTACACATTTATTGATAGCTTCTATGTGGTGGATCTTGCTAATACACATGTGGTTTTGGGATTACAATGTTTGTACTCTATAGGATAAAATACATTGAATTACCAAATACTTGAAATGAAGTTCAAGGTTTCGGAAGGGAAACAAAGGGTAGTGAGAGGAATGCACACATTTCTGAATCAAGTTGTTTCTTCCCACTGTATGAGGTCCATATTGAGGCATGGGGACATTGAATGGGATGCTGAATTTTTCATCACTTTCCCCAAGCCAAAGATAAATATTGTAGAACATCCAAGGGAGATAAGGAAACTACTACAAAAATATGAAATGGTTTTTGGAGACCTTCCTCCTGGAAGGCCACCTGACAGAGGAGTTGAGCACACCTTCGTTTTGGAGGTGGGTACTTCAATTATACAAATACCCCCATATAGACACCCAAAAAGGTTTAGAGATGAGACTAAGAAGGCTATTGAAGATACCTTTGGATTGGGACTCATTAGACCAAGCTCAAGTCCCTATGCTTCTTCAGTTGTTTTGGTGAAGAAAAAGGATGGAACCCTAAGGATGTGCATTGACTTTAGAGCTCTAAACAAGAAGACAATAAAGAATAGATATCCCATCCCTAGGATAGATGAGCTCATGGATGAGCTATTTGGATCAAATTTATTTTCCAAAATTGATCTTAGATCTGGTTACCATCAAATTTGAATGAAGGAGGAGGATGTGCAGAAAACTGCTTTCAGATGTCACTATGGTCATTTCGAATTTGTTGTCATGCCTTTTGGTTTGACCAATGCTCCAGCCACCTTCCAAACACACATGGACAAAATATTTTTCAAGAAGATCCGTAAGTTTTTTTTGTTTTCTTTGATGATATTTTGATTTACAATAAGACATGGGAGGAACATTTGCACCATTTAGAAGTTGTGGTGAAAATCTTGCATGAACAATCTTTCTTTGCTAAGTTGTCCAAGTGTGAGTTTGGGTTGAAGGAATTTTGTATCTTGGGAACATCATTGGGAAATATGGAGTAAAGGTGCACTTGGAGAAAATAAAGGCTATTCTTGAATGGCCATCACCCAAGAACATCACTGAATTGAGAGGCTTCATTAAGATATGCACATACTATAGGAAGTTTGTGAAGGGGTTTTCCAAACTAACTGCTCTGCTTACTTATTTGACCAAGAAATATGCTTTCAAATGGGATGAAGAGGTTGAAAAGGATTTCAAAAGAATGAAAGAGGTAATGAGTAGTTGTCCAGTACTTGCATTACCAGATTTCTCTAAACCATTTGTTTTGGAATGTGATGCATCAAGGGAAGGAATAGGGAATGTGATGCAAAATCAACACCCCATATATTTTTAGAGAAGAAAATTGCAGCCATATGAGAATCTCTACTCCATATATAACAAAGAAATGTTGGCCATCATGCACGCCTTGGCCAATTTTAGACAATATATAGTGGGAAACAAGTTTGTGGTCAAAACTAATCATAACAGTTTAAAGCACTTCCTCGCACAAATATATCTCAATGAAAGGAAAAAAAATGGGTAATTAAGGTCCAAGATTTTTATTTTGACATTGAATATGTAAAAGGGAAGAATAATATTGTAGCAGATGCATTGTCTAGGAGATCTTCATTTTCCGTTATGGATATTTAAAAAGATTGCAAAGATATGCTAATAGTAGAGTATGCCAAAGATAGATTTGCTTGTGATGTGTTAGACGGGGTCAAAGGAGATTATAGATACAATATATTGAATGGAATAATCTACTATAACGACTGAATATAATTAGTTCATGGTTCGAACCTAAAATGCAATATTTTCATGGAAGCTCATGATTCTCCTTTAAAAGGCCATCCTGGTTTCTTTAAAACTCATAGGCAATTAAGAAAAAGGTTCTCTTGGAAAGGTATGAAGGAAGATGTTTTAAAGTATGTGAATGAATGCAAGACTTGTCATTAAAACAAAGTTGAATACACCCATCTTGCTGGTCTATTACAATCATGCCCATTCTAGAACAAAAATGGGAAAGCATCTCAATGGATTTCATCATAGGTGTTCCAAATTCTTTTGGTAAGGATTGTATTTATGTTGTGGTGGATAGACTCACAAAATTTCCTCATTTCTTTGCTATTACATCCTCTTTTACTTCCGCACAAGTGGATGAGTTATTCTTTAGAGATATTTTCAGATTGCATGGACTCCCAAAAAAACATTGTGAGTGACAGGGATAGGATATTTATGAGTTCTTTTTGGAAAGAAATATTCAAGTTGGTGGGAACTAAATTGACTCCTAGCACAAGCCATCAGAATCAAATTGATGGAAAAACAGAAAGGGTGAACCAATGGTTGGAGGGTTACTTGAGGAACTATGTTGCTAAGAAACAAAAAGCATAGGTTAAATGGCTACATTTGGGTGGGTTTTGCTATAATACTACTTTCTGTATGTCCATTGGCATGTATCCTTTCAAAGCACTTTATGGTTATGAATCACTCACCTTTTTTTATCACAGTTTTGGTGATAGTAGAGCTACAAAATCTAAATATTGGTTTGAGGAAAGTCATGAGATTTTAAAGCTTTTAAGAGACAATTTGCGGGTTTCCCAAAATCAACAAAAACAATATGTGGATCAATATAGGAAAGAAATAACTTTTCAAGTGAATGATTTGGTTTATTTGAGGATGCAGCCATATAAGAAAACCACCTTAAAAGGGAAAGGATAAAAAAATATTAAACCAAGGTTTTATGGTCCATACAAGATAGGTCGAAAGGTTGGGGAGGTAGCTTATGAGATAGAACTTCCAAAAGGTAGAAAAATCCACAATGTATTTCATGTTTCATTCCTTAAGAAGGATATTGGTAAGAAAATTTCTATTTCAGAAATGTTGGTCACCCTATATGCCAATCAATTACAACTAACACACAGGATGCTCAATATGAATTGTCAACCCAGGGAAGTCTTTTATTTCAACAATAATTAGCATAGTCTATGCATAAACATTTCAAGTAGCCTTATTGAATAAATGGAGATAAACTATCCTACCTATTTTCTCATTCAAACTCATCTGATGGATAAAAATTAATCTATTTTATCCATCTAAGAAATCAAAGGACATTTAGATTCCTACAAATACCAATCCAACAGTTACTAATCTAGGAATGAATAAACTAGACTTTACTTTTGCAAGAAGTTGAATCCTAAAGATATCAAACTATAGTATCCAATCACAACCTGCCTAATTCAATCTTCAACAACTGCAACTCAATCATAACATGTCTAATCTAATGATCCATAAAAATGATAAACATCAACAAAGAAATAGAATTAAACTCGAACCATATTTAGACTAAGTTGGAAATCCTAAGAAAGATAAAGGGCTAAAAAGAATCTGAGCTGAGCTTGTGTGTAACAGCTAACTAGCACACTTGCATAAAAGGAACTAACCTACACAGTCGACTGTCACACCATGTAGTTACAGCTATTCAGTATGCAATAATAAACTACCAAAGGAGAATGCAATTATCAATGATTATTGTTACAGCTAATCTATAAAATGTATCTACTGCAAATCCATACCACACAACATGAAACAAACTAATCTATCTACTTAATTTGGCTATCTCTGTGAGAAGGCGGGCCCTGACCTTCTAACAGAGATGCCGTGAACTAACACAAATTAAAACACCAAGATATAAGAAACTTTGCTCCTTGTATTAAGAATGATGAAACACAATTACATCTCTATGTTTCAGCTTATAGAATTATAAATTATCCAACCCTAGGCTCAGAATGCCTCTTTACATTTATACCCTGATGACATGAATTCGTTTCACAAAATATCGAGCATCCATGAAGATCTACAATCTTCAGGATGTTAATTTGCAATGGAACAATTACAGCCATAACTGAACTTAAATGAAATCGTTGCATTCAAGACTGAGCTGTTACATTTGGTTCGGAGCCCAAAGTAGGTTCAAACTGATTGGACTGGCTGGTACTCGGATTCTATGTTATGACTCAGTTGCAGCTGGCCATGTGAAAAATGGTCGAACTGTTGCAGCGATATGGAACCGAACTCAGGGTGGGGCAGTTGGTGCCACGTATGCCTCTTCTCCAAAGGGTAGCAAGATGCAACATCTGCGGTCTTCTAAAGGCTTCTGGGATATCTTTATCGAATCAATCAATATTAGAACAACCTTACAAGATAGAGTGAAAAACCATAAACAAATAAGCATTAATTATATAAAAAAATAATAGATTATACCTATTGCAATCCATGCTCTGCTTGGGAAGATATCTTCTTAGATTAGGGAATATTGAGGAAAAACATGGAAAAAGGTGTAGATAGGTGTAGGAAGAAAGCGGCTATTTTGGGGCCCAACATCTCCCCCCAACTATCCAATTGCATGTACTCATGCAACAACCAACTAATCTGAGTCTAAATCTGGTCCTAGTTCATGTTGAGAGAAAAAATTGAAAGAAATGTCAGGTTCCTTTCCTTCCTCTAGAAACCCATTGCAAGCAGCCCAATATTCCAACCATTGTTTCTCTTCTGCCTTAGTCAGTGTATAATTATCCCTGTACTATCCTCCTGGACACCATATGAATGGAAATTTGAACTTGAGTCCCAGCCACTGAACTCCACGCCTCTTCATATAATCAACATACCCTGCTACCCTGGGAAGAGCTAGTTTAAAATTCTTAAAGCAGTATGGGTCCCTTTTCTTCAAAGCTGGAGAAGAAATCTGCCACCTATGCTTGCTACCCTCTAAGGAAAGATGTTGTTGTTTGGAGATCAGGTCAACATAGGTAGAGATAACCTTCTCCTATATCTTCTTCATGTGTTGAGTCTTCGAAGGAGATAAGAAACGTCTTCCATGGTTTATAAGGAGAATCCGAGGAGATTGGGGTTCACTCCTAATCCATAGATTGGAGCTGGTCTCATCCCTAGAGATTGTCTGAAAGGCATATTCTCACTATACATGATTATTAACAAAAGAGGAAAAGGATCTCAACTGAACATCCCCTGCATAAGGAAAAGTATTAGAGCAAGAATCACCAAGACATACCATATCATGCAAATACAATTCACACAACAGATGTTGCTCAAGGAAACTGCTTGACAAAAAGGTCTCTACAAACTGAGAAGGGATGAGCATTTGATAAGGTATACCCTCATGTAAATCCTTCAATTTAAATAGGGTCATTTGTTCATACAGAAATACCGGATAGGAAGGAGATGGGGCTCTTGAACTCAGTAGCTCCCAAGAGAGGGCATGCATTTGGTCTTTTTCTTTTTGCATGGATTTGAATTCCTTCAACTCCTCCAATTCTTTTTGCACCTATTCCAATTGAGATCTCTGAAGAGTTAATTCCTTTTCCCACTTCTCTTTGAATTCTTTAATAGTCCTCATATGTTCAAAGAGAGGGACCATCCCTTCTTGACACTGATCAATATGATTTTTCCATTTAGATAGCTCCATTTGTAACAAAGAAATCTTTTTCTCTAAACGTTGAATTCTCCTATCCTCCACATCTTTCTCATCCTACGAGTCTAAATTAATGATGTCTTGAGATAATTTCATTCCTACCTTGTCACTAGATGTCCTAGCTTCCTCATTTTGAATTGGTAGTATAACAACTTCCTCTTCCATCGGTGTTGCAATGGCCTGTGCTTCTATTGCAATCTCAGCAGTTGATTTTGAGGATGCTGGTTCTTGTGTAAAAGCATTCTCTTCCTTTACTTCCACCTTGACAGCTTCAATTTGTGTTGATGAATCAATAGATAATTTTGAGAACACTGGTTCTTGTGAAACAACATTCCCTCCCTGAATACCAAACTTAGTAGCTTCTATATGAGTTGCAGTCTCAACAAATACTTTTAGGAATGTTGGTTCTTGTGTGACATCATCCTTTCTCTTCAATTCAATCTCAACAACTTCAGTCTGAGTTGTGATTTCAATGAACATTTTTAAAAACACTAGTTCTTGTGTAAGAACGTATTTCTCTTGTACCTCGATATCAGCAATTGTTGTCTGAGTTGCAGCTTCACTAAATATTTTCAAGGATGCTGGTTCTTGTGTAACAGCATCCTGTTTTTTAATTTCTTCAAATTGATGAGGTTGTTCTTGAATTACCTCGATGTCTTTTGGAAGATGAGACTGGTCCTAGAATATTTCAGTATTTCCTGATGGCTAGGATTGCATTTCTTCATCTTCTCCTAGCTCCAAATCAAGGATTATGTCTATTTGTGGCTCATTTTCCTCCATCAGCTCTGTTGTAGGTACTCTTTCTCCTTCTTGCTTTTCTTGTACAGGGTTTTGTGCTACCAAACCAAGCACTATGACTTTGTGCCCTACCGATTTAAATATGTATCCACATTATGGGCATAGAATTTCTCCTTGTTCTTCATTTCCCAAAACAGGAGATGAATTTTCTAACAGATATGTAGCTTCCACTAGTGTATTCAAACTATTCTCTGCCGATTTTCTGCTTGCCTACTTCGATTTCTCCAATTCACCCCGAAGCATTTGTACCTCCTCTTTCAACAGCTCATTCTCAAGAAGAATATTTTCAATTTGGGGTTCTTCTACATTAGGTTCTTGTGTAACAACAGGTGATTTGGGGTTTAAAATAGGATTTTCTATGCCTGTCCAGGTTGCACATGCTACTTATGCTATGCGAATTTCAATATTTTCCCCGATTGCACATGTTTTTTCTGTTGCTACAATAGATCGAGTCCTTCTTTTCTTCAAAACTCCTGCTTTCTTGCCTTCACTGCATACTGCTACTGCTGCTGTAACAACTCTGGTTCTTCTCTTCTTTGCTGCGGTAGACATCTGACCCTTATTCCTTGACCTTTTTCTTCTTTTCTATGACACAGGGGTTTCTAAATTTTCAGAAAGAGGGATGAATTCCTCTTCTTCAATGATGGTTCCCCTTCTTTAAGGGGGGGATTCGACATCCAAAACATCCATATTTCCTCCTTCTACCACCTCTGCTTGATTTTGTTTCCCTTGCATTGTAACTTCCGCAACTATAGATTCCACTATCATAGCTTCAATAGTTGCTCTAGTTTCAGCTTCCTTTGTTGTAGCTGCTAATGATGCCATCCCTACTACTTCAACTACAATTCCTATCGGGTTTGTTTCATCTTTTATAGGGTTTGATGTTGTTGCATCTTCTAATACCACTGCTTCATCCTCCACCAGTTCCATGATATATACTTCTGCAACCGGGTTCGCTGTTGTTGTAGCTTCCCCCATATTTACCTCTTCCACTTGGTATTCCAATGCTCCATCCCTCCCCCCAGCTGAATTGGAGGAACTCCGGTCCTCATTTAGTATTTCAACACCCCCAATTGCCATGGCAGGTTCTTGGGGTACCCTTGGTTGAGCAACAAATTGTTTCCATGTCAAGTTCTAGAGCGCAAGGGTCCTTAAGAATAACAATTTGATTAACACATGGCTTGAGAGGGAAGATAAGGGATGTCGAGCATCCTTGACATACCCAGCCATAGTTTGCAGAGATTGTAAAAGATAAAATGACATATTTAACAATCTGCGGCGGCGTAAATTTGAGAGGAGAAAGAATTCATATATATAAACCACTTTGCACCTACCTTCATAGGAAATGTATTTCTTTATGAAGGTCGCCACCTGGTTCCAAGGATTCAGAAACGATGCCAATGCTACTCCTCCACCATGCGGCCGAACAATTTCTCATGCCACCAAAAAGTCTTCAGTTGCTGTTGAATTATGGCGCTTCCGGCTAAACCATTGCATCCTAGTTCTGGGCAATCCTGTTACTTCTGCCATGATTGCTTCTGAAACATCTATCCTTATACCTCAAACATCGGAATGGGTGCTAGTTAGACTTTGAGCAAACCCAAGTACAGTTTCCACATGAAAACTATTCAAACGCTGGAAATAATCAATCCAACCAGCTTCCTGGAAGATGGTAAAAATTTCTTCGTTTGCACATAGAGGGTCTATGTTGATAGGATCATGTCTTACCGGGATGCCCATATTGTGAAGCTTTCTATAAATTCTACTACCAAAGGAATGAGTGACAATCTCAGACATCGAACTATTGCATGCAGAATGAGCAATGGGTAACCAAAGTTTGATTTCAGTATTTTAGAAAAGGTGGCACAGTTATTTTGGGGAATTGGCACGGTCATTTTTCGCATAAAATCGGTGATAGGTTTTCACATGAGGCAGGTATAATGACGGTCATAAACCGAGAATGAATGAAGAATCGGACGTGTTTTCTATCTCAATTGATTGGCAATGGATGACTGACATGGAGTAATGACAAAGTATATCCATTATTGCTTAATGCATTAATTCATGCCTAATTACGTTTATGATTAAGACTCGTACCTTCAAATGGAATGCCAAACCATATTTTGCAAGGTGGTGCCTTTTCACGCTCACATCGTTGATAGGGTCATAAATTCGCACATGCATCCACAAGATGGCCGTTGTCAACTGGAAAATAAAGTACATCCACGTTGGTGTAAATCATAAGAATATGTGGTGAACATGTAAGCTTTTCATGTTCTTTATGGAAGGTGGAGCCCACAAAGGCCGGTGAGAAAAGATACAACGAGCTTTCAATACGGGATTAGAGGAGTCACAGTTGCCAAAAGTAGGAAAGATAGACAACTGTAGCGGCATTGCAACTGCATAGAATCGGAAAAATAGGCAATTTAGCGGTGTCGCAACTGCTAAAAATAGGAAAAATGGGCAATTTTAGCGGTGTTGCAACTGCGCAAAATAGGAAGGATAGGTAACTTTTAACGATGTTGCAGCTGTGGAAAAAGAGAAGTAAGCCATATTTAGCAGTGTTGCAGCTGCGCAAAATGGGAAAGATAGACAACTTTGGCGGAGTGGTAGGTGCATGAAAAGAGACTTGGGCGGGATTTAGTGGTGTTGCAGCTGCGGGAAAGAAAAGTAAGCCATATGTAGTGGTGTTGCAGCTACGCAAAATGGAAAAGATAGGCAACTTTGGCGGAGTCACAGCTGCGCGGAAAAAGATAATTGGGAGGGATTTGAGTAGTGTTGTAGTTGTAGGAAAAAGAGATAGGTAATATGGAGTGGTGTTGTAGCTACAAAAATAGAAACTTGGGCGGGATTTAGCAGTGTTGCAGCTGTGGAAAAAAAAGAGAAATGAGCCATATTTTGCTGAGTAACTATTGCTGCAACATTATTTTATTCCAAGGAATTATTCACAGAAAAGGAGGATAAACCAGAATCCCACAATTGCTTGGCCCTAGTTGCGATTGCCTCCATTCGAGTGATCTTCCACGCATAAACCTGGTCAGAGTTCTTAAAAAAAACAAAAACCCATCAAAGCTGAAAAAAAGATAAAATCAAATAAAAGAAAATTGATGATTTGTTTATATACAGAAAAATATATGCAGAATTGCAGCAACCTTTTAAGAATTATCACGGATAGGGAAAAATCCTTGCTCCTGAATCAATTGGTAACCTAGATCAGCTGCGACATGTGAAAGAAATGCATCCCTTGAAATTGGTTTATGATACAGTCGCAGCCGATGAACAATGGAAAATAATGGTGTTTTGTTTTCATCGATGGTGATCAACCGAACTGTTCCATTGTCACACACTCTATCTATCTGGTAGGGTCCTAGCCATCTTGTACGTAATTTTCCTTTGAAATCTCTTTTAAACCGTGAATCATACAACAGAGCCCAGCCTCCTTCACATAATACTTTCTTCTTTATAAATTTTCCATGCCACTTGGAGCATTGTTGTTGGATCAAGGCTGTATGATGAACTGCAACTGTGCGCTTCTCATCCAACTCATTTAGCTGATTCAAACAGTTCCTCTGAGCTTCTGTTAAATCAAGGTTTGCTTATATGGTTGTCTTCAAAGTTTTGATTTCAAATTCAATCGAGAAGACACCATTTTTTCCATACACCAATTCATATGGGGAAAAACCAGTAGTGTTGCGCCATCTGGTGCGATAAGCCCATAGTGCCTCTAGGACTCCGTCATCCCAATCCTTACGGTGACTTTTCACTGTTTTTGTTAAAATAGCCTCAATGACCTTATTTTTGCTTTCCACTTGGCCATTATCCTGTGGATGATATGGTGAGGTTATTTTGTGCTGAATGTGAAACTTCTATAATAGGGCTTCCAATTTGTGAGACACAAACTGTGGTCCACCATTTGTAATGATTTCCTTAGGTACTCCAAACTGAGTAAAAATCTCTTCATATAAGAAATCAATTACAGCTTTATCATTAACTCTGACCAAGGCTACAGCTTCCACCCATTTGGTCATGTAATCTATGAAAACCAAGATGTAAGCTTTCTGCTTCGAGGGAGGGTTGATAGGATTTACGAAATCTAGGGCCCATCTATCAAAAGGTTCAACCACAAGTTGTGGTTGAAGAGGCATTTCATCTAATCTATTCTACTGGACCATCCTCTGGCAGCTGTCACAAGCCTAAACATACCTTTTCGCATCCTTAAACAATGTCGGCCAATAATATCCCATCATTAAAACCTTATGACCTGTCCTCTTATCAGCAAAATGTCTCCCATAGGTCTCATCATGGCAAGCTTTTAGGATACTGTAAATTTCATCTTCTCTTACACATCCTCTGATTTCCAAATCAAGACCTGTGTAGAAAAGATGTCCATCAAACCAGCAGTATCTAACACTCCTCTGTATGATCCTTCTTTTTTCTCTCTTTGACATATGTGTTGGAAGCTTACATGTAGCCAAATAGTTAGCAATATCTACGTACCATGAGGAATGAGCTGATACTACAAACAAATGTTCATCAACGAAGGAATCTTCGACTGGTAAACTATCATCATTGTTAGTAAGTCGACATAAAAAATCAGCAATGACGTTTTCCTTTCTTAGTCTATCAATAATTATAATGTCAAATTCTTGTAACCATAACAGCCATCTAGTTACTCTAGCTTTCGTGATAGGTTTATTCATTAAGTACTTGATGGCTGAATGATTAGTGTGCACAAAAGTGGAATATCCAGTAATGTAGTGTCTAAATTTGTTGATGGCATAGACAATGGCAAGGAACTCTTTCTCTGTAACAGTGTAGTTCAGTTCAGTAGGGGCCAGGTTCTTACTACTGTAATAAATTGAATAGGGAGCATGACCTTCCTGCTGTCCTAAAACTGCTCCAATGGCAATATCTGAAGAATCTGAAGAGATATGAAAAGGAAGAGCCCAATATCCAAAGGTTGTCTACAACACTGAAGAGATAGGTGTTGTAGACAACCTTTTCTTAAGTTCAGCAAATGTTGTTTGGCATGCATCATTCAAATCAAGCTGTGCATCCTTCATCAATAGAGTGAATAAAGGAGAAGCTAGTGTTGATGCCTCAAAAATCGTAACATCAATCAGCAAGGGATTCTCCCCAGTAAGCGATCCCAATTAGATCACCCACCATTTGGTGTAGGGAATCCGTCCGGTTAATGGTCCGGCTATCGTATGAGTTTTAAATATTTGTTTATTTAACCGGTTGTGGCCCGATCCACCATTTATATATTTTGTATTTAAGATGATATGCATGTTCCCTAAATTAAATGCATGCGTTAAGCAAATCTATTCTAAGCTATTTAAATCTATGTCAACCTATCCTTGCAAGGAGAAACACTTTAAATTATGAGCAATAAACTGAAAGTAACCTTTAAAGGTTGAAACAGATAGCCATTTAATCCCATAAAAGCATTTTCAAGAGAATATAAATGATATCAAAGATATCTCTGATTATATTAAAACATTCCATCACTCAAAATGTACAGAAATTTTGCCAAGAAGTAAAATCATTCATAGCATAGAATTAATTCACATAAGATAGGAAATATCTCACTGAATGTATATAGAAACCGTCGAAATAGTTCAGCAATTATTCATCACAACTCAAAGCAAAACAATGCACCAGCTTCCACAGGTCCAAATCGTTTCTCTATTCATGTAGCTGAAGTAGTTCATATACACAAGAAGAAATTCTTTCACCTACCAAAAGTCCTTCTATTCTCTTCTACTCAACTATATATAGCTTTACAAAATGCTCCAAGATCTGCCACCTATACCCTAACTGTCCATATTCCTCTAATTTGTCTTGTAGTGTCCATGTCACAAAAAAGAATAAAAACCCAAAAAATATTACAAAAATGAACGTGACGGAGGCCCAAATGTCATTTAATAATTAACACATAGGAAGATTGAAAAAATAAACATTGGCTACAAACCCAAGAAATAAGACAAAAGGTAGATTACTTATGAGATGATGCCTTTGTTGACGTGGGCGTTTCTGCTAAAGCTGGTACTCCTGTTGGGGCTTGAGCCACTGGTGCTACTGGGAATTCCATTGAAACCGATGCGTTTGCTCCTCCTGCTATTACTTGATGTGTTCCTACTATTAGTATCCTGTCCGTTTCTTCTATATGCTTCAGCCAGAGACTGGTCTCTTTTATGATATTGTTTGCATCAAGGGGAGCATGGTTTTCAGAGAAACTTCATGCTTGGCAAGCTCTTCTTCAAGATTAGCGACTTCTACTATTGTAACTTGGAGACTTTCATTTAGGAGATGTGCATGAATTGTAGCCTGGCCAATCCAATCGTGAAGGTCTTCTGAGGTCAAAGTGTCTATCTTCCTAACATAGTCCACTTCAGCATTCAACCCCTCCTTTAGATCAGACAAACATTGGGCTTTGTCTGGAAACTCCTCTATGGTTTAAGGAATTTTCACCTGGAAATTTTCTTGGGTGGTTCGTATTTCCAAATACAAATTCCCACACTGTTCAAATGTGACCATGGCCACTTCATTCAACTATACTCCGTAATTCTAGCAAAAACACTAAGAGGCAGATATCTGCTTTGAAACCGGTGATGGACTTAAGAGGGATTCTTTCTGGGAATCCTGATCTTCCCTCTCTCCATTCCATTTTCCTCCTAATGTCCTCACTAATACGTACATACCTTCTCCTACGCCTAGTGGCCTCAACATTTATTTCTTTGATTCTGGAAACCACTTCCTTCAACTTGCAGATTTCCTTCATCATGAGATCTTTAATCTCGTGTGTCATTTTCATAATCTCCCAAGCCTACTCATGAAAGGGTCCCAGGTCACCAACCTTGTTGGTTGCAAGTTGTAATTGGTGTTCTAGCAGTTCTTCCTTTTCTTCCAGCTTCTCAACACTCTCCTTTAGGTCATCGATCTGTTGAGCAGTATCAAATTTCTCGGACTCCAACTGTAGGTTGTGGATTTCTAGAGCTCTTTTCTCTTTCTCCAGAGTTCTCATTTGTATCACCAAAGCTCTCTTTTCAGCTTCTAGATGTTGAAATATTCTGTTAAGTTATCCCTTTTCTAGCACAAGGGTGTCACATTTATCAACCATCAAATTTGAATAATTCTGCTCTTTGACCAGAGTTTCCTACAGCTCGTGGGATTTCTCCTTCTCTAATTCTAACTTATCTGATAATATGTCGACATTGTCGGCAGTTGCTAGAACAGAGGCCACATAAATAGATACCATGAGTTTGTGCACATGTTGGGTACCTTGCATGACTGTGCTTTCATGCCTGGTGACAATATCTGGTTGAAAAGGCCTCTTCATTCTGGTCACCGTTTCTTTGACAATGGATTTCTTTTTCTTGTTATAAGTAAACTTATCGCATTGGGACACCATACTACTCTTGGATGGTGTAAAAGGGACAAGTGGGAGGTCTCTTATGGAGGGATTCATATCATATTCTTGTATATTTGGGCTTTTAGGTTCAGCATCTTCTTGTGATTTCTTTTCTTCTTCTTCTTTTCTTTGCGCTTCTTCCTCCTGATCCCTTCTCAGTTTGTCATCTTCTTCTTGTTTGGCAATCCCTTCCAATCTACTTCTTTCCTTCTCCTGAACTTTCTGAGCTTCATCTTCAGCTGCTTGAATCCTTTGAGTTTATTCTTTCCGAAGTTCATCTTCTTTTTCTTTGTTTTCTCTCTTAGCAGCTTCTCTTTGGATTTTATCGGCTGCTTCCTTGAGCTATTGCTCTTCTTTAGAGAGAGTTTGAGCAACTTCTGCTGCTTCCTTTACATGCTGCTGTTTTACATCCTTCACAGTGCCAGAGCTAGAATTGGCACTGAATTTACTTAGTCGGCAAATATGTAGTTTGGTCATGCTACTGACCCCTCGATAAGCTTCTTCTTCCTCATCATAATAGTGGGCGTATTCAAAGTTAGCATGGAGTTCTTTGCAATGTCATGCAGCTTTTCCTTGTCGATCGTTCCTCCAAAAAATCCTTTCCCCGAAGTGAAAGTCTTTCAGTTATGAAATGAACTCTTCTACAGTTGCAATTCCTGAGAACTTGTAGGCCCCAATATAGAAAGGTAAAGGCGGGAAAGTTTCCTTCTTTTCTTTGTACAAGGTGCTACCAATCCCATCAATGAAAACTTGCCTCACTGCTTCCTTGTGGACCACATAGTCAGTACCATACCTCGGTAGGATATACGGGGGTTTAGAGCCTCCATACATTCTTATGTAGGTGCCTTCTGACGAAAAATAAAAATCGCCATAGTTCTCCAGGACTTCCATGGCGATTTCAGATAAGTAGTTGGGTTCCTCGTTGAACATTAACTCGTATAGAGGCATGATAAACTCCTCACAAATGAGTTTGTAATGCCTTTTGTAATTCTGAGCCCAAAATATTTTGTAAGCAATGAATATTGAGGTATCGGTCGGGTTCCATATGCATCCCATCTTGGGAAAGGGACACTTTTCCACAACACAATCTATCAAGTAGGATGCCATATAACATTCTGCCCTTTTCTCCACTAACCCTTCTCGTGTAGCAATTATAGCTGACGTTAAGCTGTCTGAGAGAATATCAGTCCAGTTAAAAATTGTTCCTTTGAACGCCACATAGTGGATGATGGGAACCCATTGTATCATAAACATCATCCCATCAGGTTTTCCAAAGATTTTGCTCAACATGAGAGCGATCAATATGAAAGGGGGCCTCAGATTTTTAACCTCATACTCCTCACTATCCTTTTTTTCTGATTTGTTTGCCCGAGATTAGCAACCTCCTAGCCATCTCCAGATTATCCATTTTGATTTCTTCGAGCCATGCATCATCCAGCCGTTGCTGGGGCTTGGGAAATTTATAAGCCGTTGAGATATAGGATGGGTGAAATGAAGCAAAAGCATATCCTTTGTTGTCCGAAAGAACTCTTGTCTCGGTATTCGCATGCCGTAGAAGCCATCCAATTACTTCTGAGCAGGGGAAGAGCTCTGGACAGGTGGTGGCTTTGGATATACAGGAGTTTTTGATGTTTCGGTATAGACATTCTTCTTCAAGAAGAGCTTCGGGGAAGTTCTGGTCTCTTACCATAAGGTATACGTCTCCCCATTTTACTTCTCGGGGCATGCCTATAGTGCACTTAGTATCTTGGAATGTAGTTTCCACCCTTGCATTGTCATCAGCTAGGCAGGTTTCCTTTGACCTTCTCCTGCCACCTTTGGTCATTTGAAAAACCCTGTAGGCATACGGCGCAATGTCAGCAATCCAAACTATCGTCCTATTCAGACTATTGAGACCTAAACACCGACTGAAACTTTCTAGCTATGCGTATTTCACCATTAATTTGCAAATTTCAAAATGTTATAGCTCCTCTATTTTCAATTTAAACATTTATTTCACACGTTATTTTATAATCCTGTGTAAAACTTTAATTTGGTTAATCCCATAGGTTGATATTGCAACTGTGAAATATAGGTGCAATGCACACAAAGTAACTCTCAGTATACTATGCTCTATGGCATGATAAATGACATGATAACATGTTCCATAGTACAGAAAGGCGTAGAACTCCACAGTCGCGTAGAAATGCCTATATCTTTTGCATAAGGGTGGACAGGGTCGGTCTTAAATTCACCAAGCCAGTGGCTTCCACGACGGGCAGAGGTATGCCGCAGGTTCTCTTAACACTTACGTAGTGGGTGCTTGAGGTTCTAGAGGCTTTTGTGTTCACAAAAAGGGCTTCAGGTCACCTAGTTGGGTGTGAGCATGGGTCAACTATGGCTGTGGTTAGTCTAAGAATCCTACAATGGCTGGGATAAAACGAACAGAACGATGAATTAATCTTTTTTCTCAATGAGAAAGAACCACTGCAATTGAGCTTATGAGGTCTGAAAGGGTACTGACCTATGAAGAGATGAACGTTATGTGGATGTCGACCTTTGTTGTGGAATAGGCGAGCCTGGAATAGGTGCTTTGTGACTTCAAACAGAAATGGGAAAGAGCTCTCGAACCAATTGAAACAATGAAAAAACTCAATGGATTTCGCGTCCTATATAAGGATTTTGACGCGTGTGAGCCATTAATAGGGTAGATGCGATAATAAAACAGGGTTAAATGAGACATACAGACGGGTCAAATCGGCACATTCGGCGTTAAGTGCGGCTGCCAAAACCGAAAAGACTTGCTCAACGTTTTCGACCATTGCAGAGAGAATCAATGAGTTTTCCCACCGTTTCAGGAGAATTACCGGAGTTCATCCATAGAAGAAAGGCACAAAATTATGAATTGGAAAACTTAACCGAGTTTCTCCACTGTCACGGAAAGATTATGTGAGTGCTTCTACATTCGTGAGCAAGGTTAAGAAGTGTCACTTTATCCACCATTGCGGAAGCATTACCTGAGTCCTTCCGTTGTTTCGAGAAAAAAGGGTAATCTCTTCCGCCAAAGTTTGACAAAATTTTCTCTTTTCACCTCTACGGGGAATTTAGGTGGGTTTTCTCCATCATTGCGGAAGAGACTCGTGAGTTTGTTCCGCCGATATTTAGCTTAGTTCTTTTTTCGCCACTTCGGCAAGATTGGCCCAGCTCTTTCGCCGTTGTGGAAAATTTATGCTAAAAGTGTCGATGCGTCTTGACTCGACCTTTTCTTCCGCTGTTTTCGAAAAGGTTGGTCCAAAACCTCCACCGCTTCATAAATTTTACTTTAAAAACTTCTCCATTACGGTTCAAAACTTAAGTCTTTTGCTTAGTCAAAAACATAAAAGAAGAACTAAAGGGAGAAAGCTAAGGACCTATCTCTAAAGAAACTAAGTAAGAAAAGACTTTGATGGCATTAAATTTCTAGGTAAGCTTTCTCTCTTTAAGAAAAACAAAGGAGGGGCCCCAATATTCAAAGAATTTTTTTTTGGGGGGGGGTGGGTTGTAGCAACAACAGCTAGTTTGGAAAAAATTTCTATAAATCTTCTGTAATAACTAGCCTACCCTAAGAAGCTACATAAATCTTTTTGTGTTACAGGAGTTGGTATATTTTCAATTCCCTTAATTTTGGATGGGTCTACCTGGATACCATCAGAAAAGATGAAGTGCCCAAGAACTATGACCTCACTCATCATCATATGGCACTTTTCAGTGCTTAAAGATAGCTGGCTTTGTTCACAGCATTCCAAAACCTTTTCTAAATTTTTCAATGCTTCCTCAAAATCACTACCATATGGAGTAAATTCATCCATAAAAATTTCCATACAATCGTTTGCAATATCTGAAAATATCCCGATCACTGCTCTCTGAAATGTGGTCGGTACGTTACACAATCCAAAAGGAACTACCATGTATGCAAAAGTTCCCCAGGGACAGGTGAACGTGGTTTTGTCTTGGTCTTCTGAATCAATATGGATCTGGTTATAACCACTGAATCCATCCAGAAAGGAAAAATACTTCTTTCCAGAAAAAGTGTCAAGAACTTGATCGATAAAGGGTAGGGAAAAGTGGTCTTTCTATGCTGCTTTATTCAATTCCCTGTAGTCTATGCAGACTCTCCATTTCCCATTTTTGTTTGGCACAATCACGAGTGGAGAAACCCACTCGCTATCTAAAATTGGGTATATAAATCCTGCTTCCAAAAGTTTTTGGATTTCTTCCTTCACTATGTCCCTTAAATTCAGGTTCATCCTTCGTTGTGGTTGGCAGACTGGCCTGGAGTCGCTTTTGATGTAAATATGGTGGGTACACAGATTAGAGGGGATACCCTTCATGTCTTTGTATTCCCATGCGAACACTCCCTTATATTTTTTTAGCAGAGTGATCAGGCGTTCCATCTCATTGGGCGCAAGATTCGAGTTGATGTTCAATGTTTTTCCCAACTCATTTCCACTGGAATGCTTTACGAATTGTTGAGTAATGGAATTGTGTTGGCATCACTGACTAGAATTTCTTCCATTAGATTTTCTTGATTTGTTTCATCTAATGTACTGTTCAGAATTTGATAAACATGTTTATTGACAGACGTGGGTTCACTGATGAAACTGTTAATATCGTCATCCTCTGTTTCATCTTTAAAATTTAAGTCTCTCCCTATCATTAATAATGGTTGAATTCCTTCTCCTTCCTCCAGATCCACTCAAAGTGATGTTTCAGCTTCTAGGCTTGGTCGAGCTGGAGGGTATAAAGTTAGGCTTTTAATATCAATCCCATATGAGAGAGTCATGGACCCCGACCGACAGCTGATACAGGCATCTGTTGTGGCTAACCAAGGTCTTCCCAGGACCAGTGGTTGTCCCCCCAGCTGCGACTTCGGTTGTAAAACCAAGAAGTCTGTAGGGTATTCCCACGAATTGACAGAGGCTACCAGGTCGTCTGGGATTCCCTCAGGCTTGATTGTTAATCTATCAGCAAGTTCTAAAATGGTAGGGGTTGGCCGAAGATTAGTGAGTCCTAGTTTTTTCACAGTTTCGATGGTCATAACATTGATGGCTGCGCCTAAATCTACCAAGACATTCGGTATCTGAGTGTGTCCTATGTGTACTGTAATAGTAGGGTTTCCAAGATCATCATATTTAGCCACAAGAGTCTTACCCATTATTAACTTAGAAATTTTTCCCAATACATGGACAGTGGGAGGATCCCTAGGCTTTCGTCCTGTTTTTTTTACACATAAGTCTCTAATGGTCTTGGCATAGATGGGCACATCATGGAGGGCTTGTAACAGTGGAATTTTGACATATAAATTCTTCAATTCTCCTAGGAGATTGAATCGAGGTTGTTCCACTATTTTCTGTAGGGACAATCATTCAGGATATGGTGGTTCTCTTATAAGTTATGTAGGCTATGTTTCATCGTGTGTTTCTTCTTTAGTCTTAGCTAGTGTTTCAGCAGGAATTTCAGCATCCTCCATAATGGGGATTGCTGAGTTGACTGTACTCTAAAATTGCTGATTCACTCCATCTTCAGTAACTAAGGATGGAACATCCTCAATGACGATAGGTCCCACTACCCTCGCTGATCGTAAATGTATTGCATTGCAGGGAATTTGGGAAATGGAATAAGCAGGTATGTTGGCAGTCTCAAATTGATGAACTTCTTTATTATTCGGGTTGGGGTTAGGTTGTGCAGGTAGTTGTGGTCATAGTGGTGCATTCATAAGTGTGACATTGTTTGGGAATTGCAGTTGTGGCTGCTAGTATTATTGGTGAGGGTACTGTTGAGAAGGATACTGTTGTTAAGGAGTTTGGTGATGAGAAAATTGTTTCCTGGGTAGGAATTTCTCCAATTGGGAGACCAGGGAGCTTGCTAGTTTGATGGTTGTGCCCATGGTGTCCAGGTGTTAATATTTTTCATCGAAGTTTGATATGGATGCCATTGGTCGTTAGAATAATGTGAAGGGAATTGTGTATTCATGTGATTCATATTATTCATACCATTCATAATATTCCAAAAAGGTGATGGATCTGAATTCATACCTTGATTTCGATGCTGCCAAGGCTTCTTCTGAGCAATAAGATAAGGTTGTTCCACATCTGGAGTAGATTCCTACAAGACTGCTTTGACTTTGGGTAATGAAGGACATTCCTTGGTATCACGATCCATTTCACATATCCGACATACCTCTACATTGTCAAGCAGACGTTCTTTTAGTGGTTGCTTCTTTCTACATTTGGGACAGAATACGCCAAGTGTTAAGTCTTCTACTGCCTACCTATGTTTAACCGTCAAGACATCCAATTCTGAGGAAATGGAGCTCATCATATCTATTTTATAGTTCTCCAGAAGGTTGCCTATTTCTTCTCGAGTGGCTCCTCCACTAGCTAATTTTTGTGTCCTAGTGAAGACATCTCGATCTCGTTCCTTGTCCCGATTATTGGTTCTAGAGGACACCCTTGAATACCTTCGACATAATTAAACAATCTTCTCAAAAGGTTCCTTTGATATATCCCCTTTCCCCAACAAATTCAACAATGAACATATCCAGGACATCTTCTCTAATTCCCTGTAGTAAGATAATCTTGAGTACATATTTTCCAATCTCAGTATGACCAGACCTCTGTAAATCATACAACAACCTTTAAACAAAATCTTCCAAGCTCTCTTCTTCCTTCTGAACCATTCTAAACAATTCATCCTTCGTATCTTTGGTTCTACAGTTATCTGGATATTTGGAGAGGAAGGTTTTCTTCATCTGGTCCCAAGTAGTAATGGTCTCATTCCCTAAACTCATAAACTGGTGCAAAGCATTTCCTTCCAGGGTGCCTGGAAATAGTTTCAGTTTCTGCGCACTGGAGGTGTTATCGTAACTGCGATAGAGGATGTCTAACTCAAAAAGGAATTCATCTGGGTCTTCAGAAGACATACCATGAAACTTTGGGAGAACCGAGGGTGAAATATTCTTCATAGGAGCTTCCCCTATTGTTTGGAGGATAGGGAATTCGAGTGTGACCACAGTGTCACCATGCTGATTATCTTCCACCCCCTCTTCATTGTTATTGTGGCTCTCATTGTTTCCTTCTTGTTCTCCATTATTCATGTTGCTCCAAAATTTAAATGCTTCCTTCGCTCTTTCTTCCTCTTCCCTTGCTTCCTCTACTCTCCTCCTTTCTTGTTCTTGCTTTCTTTCTTCCTCTTGTTCTTGGCTATGATCCAACCACTCCTCTTTGGTAACTTTGTGCCCATTAATATAATAGATCTCCTCTCTATCTGGTGCACCCACAACACTTCCCTTGTCTTCAGAAGGTTTCTTCTCTAGAACGGGAGTTGAAGGTCCCGTTGTGTTCTCCACTTTTGATTGAGAAGTGTTAAGATTAGGGAGAACAGAATTTACCCTTCTTGGAGATGCTCGCGGTAGTCTAGTAGAAGAATCAACTCTAGCAATTATTTCATCAATGTATGTATGTCTTCCTAGACTTTGATTTCGACCACGACCTCGTCCACCTGCAATGTTAGTATTTTGAGGGGGTTCCCAATTTGTTTTTCTTATATTCATGCATGCTTTAGATAATCAAAACTAAAATGAAATCAATAAAACAACTACTATCTATGTCTATCAATTACTAGTCCCCGGCAAGGGCACCAAAATGTTGGTCTTCCTATATGCCAATCAATCACAACTAACACACAGGATGCTCAATATGAATTGTCAACCCAGGGAAGTCTTTTATTTCAACAATAATTAGCACAGTCTATGCATAAACATTTCAAGTAGCTGATTGAATAAATGGAGATGAACTATCCTACCTATCTGCTCAGTCAAACTCATCTCATGGCTAAAACTTAATCTATTTTATCCATCTAAGAAATCAAAGTACATTTAGCTTCCTACAAATACCAATCCAGCAGTTACTAATCTAGGAATGAATAAACTAGACTTTACTTTTGCAAGAAGTTGAATCCTAAATATATCTAAGTACAGTATCCAATCACAACCTGTCTAATTCAATCGTCAACTACTGCAACTCAATCATAACATGTCTAATATAATGATCCATAAGAAAGATAAAGAATAGCAAAGAACTATAATTAAACTCGAACCATAATTTGATTAAGTTGGAAAACCTAAGAAAGATAAAAGACTGAAAAGAATCTGAGCTGAGCTTGACTGTAACAGCTAACTAGCACACATGCATAAAAATAACTAACCTACACAGTCGACTATTGCACCATGAAGTTACAGCTATTCAGGATGCAATCATAAACTACCAAAGGAGAATGCAATTATCAGTGATTATTGTTGCAGCTAATCTATAAAATGTATCTACTGCAAATCCATACCACACAACAGGAAACAAACTAATCTATCTACTTAATTTGGCTATCTCTGTGAGAAGGCAGGCCCTGGCCTTCTAACAGAGATGCCATCAAATAACACAAATTAAAACACCAAGATAAAAGAAACTCCGCTCCTTGTATTAAGAATAATGAAACACAGTTACAACTCTCTGTTTCAGCTTATACAATTATAAATTCTCTAACCCCAAGCTTAGAACACCTCTTTACATTTATACCCTAATGACATGAATTCGTTTCACAAAATATCGTGCAGCCATGAAGATCTATGATCTTGAGGCTGCCGATTTACAATGGAACAGTTACAGCCATAAGTGAACTTAAATGAAATCGTTGCATTTAGGCTTGATATGTTACATGTTGCTCACAACCCAGAGTACATTCAAACTGATTGGACTAGCTAGTACTCGGATGTTACGGAGAAAAAATTCTATGGCTTGGGGTAGACCACAATAGACAGCTGACTACCAGAAAATAAGTCAATTCCCAATGCAATGCTATATAAATGACAATGCTAAGATAATGGAGAAAAGACCAACCTTCAACGAGATGTTCAGAGTAGATACCTGTTGAGCTTTCAACTTCTACACTTGAACCTACGGATTAGCCTCAACAACAAGTACAAGCAAGTGCATATAAAATGTGAAATACATTACCATAATTACAGCACAATCCATGATATTATAAGAAAATATAACCCAATGTAATTTAACAATATTCACAACATCAATTGGACAAGAAAATGAGTATTTCCATTAATGAATAACAAGAAGTACAATATACGACCTCTTGCTGGCAACCAATCTAAACCAAGAACTAGGTGTCTCCACTTGTGCCTCCACCACTTCAATCCCCCATGTAATGGAAAACTCAAACTATGAAAGGAGTTTGGTCGGTGAACATAAGGAGTTCACAACAACAAGGATCAATGAGTGTAGACTAAATTTACGGCAAAAATACACTAGAGTTATCTTGCTCTCTCTTTCTCCTCCCTTCAATACACCATAAGATCTCAATATATAGCATTCCAAAGGTAAGTGAAAGGACACATCGAGGCGTTTCGGGGTATATGGAGGGCCAAAGGTAACTCTAAGACTGCTTTTAGGGAGTAAAAAGTAATTTTCTAATGATTTTTACCATTTTACTTGGTACCCGCGGGCTATAGTGGAACAACCTGCGTGTACGCTGGCTATAGTGGAATATCTAGCGTACAGGAACAAAAATAGGGAATTATGTGTTCCTGTAGGACAAAATGATGAATATGAGTCAATGAAATGGATCCTAAAGGCCAATTAATGATGATGCTCACAAGGTGAAAAATTGCGTATAACAGATGCCCCCTAATGTGTGAAGTCAGAGAAGGTATTACAATGGTCGAAATACATTATAAATCTCAGAAGTGGACTGATGGAGACACAAATGGAGAGAGTAGCTCACTCATCATAATACAATAATGTCTCTGAATACATATCGGTATAATACAACAATCTGATACAATGGCCATGATAGGCAGTACATAGTAAATACGTGTCATAGGTGGTCATAGCCATGACCCGTACAGTAAGATATGGTCTCCTGATGAAAAGGGAAAAACTAGTGCAATACTGGAGGTACAAACTGCTGATGTACGAGAAATAAGATCTCATATGTACAGTCACGATCAAGAGCAACATACTGAATTCTACTAACGCCTGGGGTCTTCTACACAAATCATCTACGGTGCTAGTCCCATCAAGTGAATAAATGTGTTGAAGTCGAACCTGATGTGACATTGTCTGATTACCTGTCAATGATGTATACTATTGGATGCTTTTTGGACAGACCCGGGTTTTAATGAAGCGCAGCAACAAAACCCCTTGGCGCACTGGCCCTCTCGGCAACGAGCTGCGCATCAGCTCGAGGTCTCACCCGAAGTGGCTATGGGGGGCTAAGGAATCAGGATTCCTTAACCGAGGCGACGCGGAGACTGCAATATTCTCCCTCTCCTTCGAGAGGACTCCTTAAAGTGGAACGCCTTACTCTTCTGCAAACCTCTCAGTACAGCAGCGCTGAAACTTGTGCTTATCAGCCTAGCTACGTGGTATCCCCGCTTCGGCGCACGAGGCGATCACCCACTTCGTTCGATACACTGTATCGTCTCTACTTGCACGCCTGGTGCAGCAACGCATTCCTCGGTGCTACGACGATAGTGCTCTTATTGACTCCTTCAATATTGTGTGAAAATACCTTCTAAGGGAGCTTCACAAACTTGCTTTATATACTCATTCATAAAGATAGCGATACATTCACGTAACATAGACGGTAAAACATAAACATGCATTCTCACAACACAGCATCATAACAATGGACTTATATTGTTAGCCTCCACAGGAAAATCACATTAACTGAAACTGTTATCGTATATTAACTCAAATGGAGATTACACAATCTGCTGCACACATAGCTGCAGCCTTAGATCTTTCCAGGAAACTCCACGCACACAGCTGGGAGCCCTTCTCTTAGATCTATTCTCTTCTTGAGAGATTACAATGCTTCAGACGTCAACACAGACTGTCTATCAACTCAGGGATTAACTTCACAGCTATCCAGTTCTAACTCTTGTCTTCTAACAACATGGTAGAAAACAATCAACAACAGAGGATGATCAACACAATCAACCCCTTACGTCTAACATCTAACCTTTTCCCTTTTACAATTACACATATATATAGGTGGCCCTGAGGGTCGCACCTTTACAAAACTGTGGGCCTTTCCCAGCAGTAATCCCCAAATACCCTAACCGTGGACATGGCTAGGTGTATTGTAGGCGCCGCTTGCAGTCACGTCGCCGCTTCCTGCAGGCTCCACGATTTCTGGCGCAGATTGCGGGTATGGGTGCCACTTCGTCATTCACTGCTCCTTATCCT
The DNA here is from genome assembly GCA_027924585.1 of Larix kaempferi. NCBI lineage: Eukaryota > Viridiplantae > Streptophyta > Pinopsida > Pinales > Pinaceae > Larix > Larix kaempferi. The sequence goes on from BSBM01001048.1 coordinate 19,629,878, forward strand.
TTGCCTTCAATGCTTTGGCCCATTGCTCCTCCTTGATCAGAGCAACCATAACTTCTGTACTTAGCCTTAATGAGGGTAGCTGAGCCCTCTACTCCGTTGCTTCATTTATTGTGGTAGCTGGGCTTTCTACTCAGCTACATTCATTCTCCTTTGACGTGTGCGCGCGAGCTCCACGATTTTCGGCCTGTAATCTACGCTGAGCTCATCCATCTGGCACTGTACTACGCACTGTTTGCTTCTGCCCAAAATTGGTGCTTTTACTCAAAATTTAGCACTTTTCCCTCAACACTTGTGCTTTTTCCTCAAAATTCATAGCTTTTACTATAGCTGCAGCCTAGGCTCCAACATATACCGTTAACAGACGTGAGATAACCCACCAATAATGAGAATGGGCATCAAGGCACAGAGTACAATCATCAAAGTGTGAATAGATGTGTTGAAGTCGAACACTAAGATGAATCCATCAATCAAGGGACATTAATGTATTCCCAAAACTGTCGATGGCGAGAGAACCTACCACTAATGACTGCAAGCCTCAAGGTACTCAACCAACTCTAAGTCTCAATTCCAGAATAAATGGGTTGAAGTCAATGGAATGAAACTCACTAGAAGGAGGGCATTAAGGCATCCCCCATCAACTAGCACGAGGTAATAGCTACGCTGAAAGATTTGGAAGAACTCGGATGAATGGACTAACTCAATAAGGATGGCCGACATGCAATAGTCAAGAGATCTGAGGATTGGCCGGCTCTAGTTTCAAGACTTCCTTTTAACAAGAGCATGAGCAGGTGGATAGATTCAGGCAACATGGACTTGAATAATAACACTGTACGATGCAGGAGGCATCAACAAAGGGCTCCATAGTGACTGGAAGCTTAACCAATCGGTGGAGTAAACTCTAAGAAATGAGTACACTCCTCAGGTCCTACTATAGTCCCGACTCATGATGAATGGAGTGGAATGAATGCTCTGTTCAAAGGAGACACAATAGCTGCCAACAAAAAGAAGTAAATGTTCTCCCATCCAGTGTTTTGGAATCTTTGATTTTTTTGGTCTTTTTCATATTTGGAAAGCTTGAAAAAGAATAAAATTGCTTATAGTACAACAATTGAGGGAACGAGTGTCAAATAGCGGGCAAACAAGTCCCAAGCAGTGGAACATACCTATGATCAATGCAAGGAAGCATGTGCAGGATGTGGACACTCGGGGGGGTTTTCCCTCAGGTTCAAAAGGTCATCAAATGGTGAAAGGCAAATGAAAGCTCTGCAGGGCTTGACAAGGAAAGTGCTCAGGTACCAGGTTGACAATTGAGTGAGCGGGAGCCGGCACGAGGCTCAAGCACCAAGAAGGATGATGCAATGCAATCAAAACTCGATATACAAATGTGGGAGTCCTTATGGGAGATGGACAGCATAAGACAAAGTAGAGTATGAGTCTTTATCGCAACGTCATGGCATAACTACAAAGGACTCTCGATCTTAAGGAAAAACAACAACATGGGCACCATAAGGAAAAACAGGGTTCTAACTAGGGCACCCATGTTCGGATAGGCCTTACCACCAAATAATGACACTTCTATAATAGTGTGAAGGTTTTGTGTCGGTTACAAAGCGGGGGTCGCACCTATGGAATGTGGAGGAGTGTCAGATGCTCTGTTGTGACTCAGTCGCAGCTGGCCATGTGGAGGACTGATCGAACTATTGTAGCGATATGTGGAACCGAACTCAGGGAGGGGTAGCTGGAGCCATGTATGCCTCTTCTCCAAAGGTTAGCAAGCTACCACACATGCGGTATTCTAAAGGATTCTGAGCTATCTTTATCAAATCAATCAATATTAGCACAACCTTAAAAGATATAGTGCAAAACCATAAACAAATTAGGCATTAATGATATAAAACAATAATAGATTATACTTGTTGCAATCCATGCTCTGCTTGGGAAGATATCTGCTTAGATTAAGGAATAGTGAGGAAAAATAGGGAAAAAGATGTAGATAGGTGTAGGAAAAAATGGGCTATTTTGGGGCCCAACAAGAAACACTCCCTCCATTAGAAGATGAAGGACAACTCATACTCATTCCAGAAAAAATTTTGAAGACAAGAGAAAGAAAATTGAGGAGTAGAACCATAAGAGAATATTTGGTACAATGGAAATATTTTCCAAGTGAGGATGCCACATGGCAAGAGGAAATTTTTTTACAACATCCCAATTTGAAATTGCTTGAGAGAAAGCAATCTTGGGTGGGGAAGACTTTAATGTCTCCATCCAAATACATCTCATGAAGGGAAAAATTCCACCAATCTACTAGTTCCCTAGGTTGGGGTTGAAACATTTAGAATTGGAATAAGGGAGATATAAGACCCCAAATGGACATTAGATTGAAAAATATATATTAAAAGGGGTTAAATAAATATTATTAATAATAAAATAAGGTGGCACTTGATCATGAGGGCGCATAGGTGGTGTGGGACCAACACAATGATAGATTCTCCATGCCACATGGAATCATACTCTCACCCATTCGAATCCAAGGTAGAGTATAACGTTCTTGGGCGAGTTGGAAGGGGAATATACTTGGAATGATTTAGTGAGGGTCGAATTTGAGTGGAATATTAACTCCCATGGAAGAGGAAGAGGCATCTTAGAGGTATTGTGACACTTGGGTTAGATTCCCTAGCTTCTGAGACAACCATGATGAATATTCTATGACACTTATGACAAGGATCAGACCTTATTGCTGAAATATGACCTATATGACATGTCAGGGCTAAAAATAGCCTCCAAGAGGGAGCACAAGGGAGCTATGGCAGCCCATATTCCCCCAATTCGAGTGGATGGAAGAGGACGACTAGGAATTGTTGGATAAGTGGAACTCATGGGAATATCTCCCTAATTTGAGTTGGGATGAAGCTCTTGGAGGGAATTAGATTCATGTAGGTCTTGGGAGGATAATAAAAGACAAGAATAAAGAAGGAGACCAACTTTTGATCATTTCTCATTTTGGAAAAAATGGAGGGCATAGCTTGTCCATGCAAAGGTGGATGTTTATCCTTCTTTCCTTAGTACCAATTTTGAGGGTGCAAGATTCCCATACTAATTGTAAATTGAAGAGGTCATTCATACCTTTCATTGGAGCTGCATGAATAATTTTTTTTACAGGTTGAATCTACAGGGTTGCTCATGACCATTTCTCCTTCAACTTGTTCCACATATCTCTCAATTTTCTCTCTATATTCTTTCTCTTGGAGGAAGGGCACACATGGTTAGATGTTGATCTATTTTTGTAAGACCAAGGGGCTCCATAAATTATGTAATCAAGTTATGTTGATGAAGGTCGTCTTGTTGAACCCAAAAATCATTATTGAACCCCTCAAATAGAAAGGTTCTAGACCACAAATCTCGAAAGTGAGATTCATCCCTAGAATCGGCCCTCCAAACCAATTCATCCAATTGTTCCACCCAAAAATACCAAAATAGATGAAAAATTATATATTGATCTATTTTGTATCAAGACTAGTCAAGCAGTATGTGTTCTTATCATCATTAATATTAGCCCCTACATCATGGAAAAACATGAATATGCAATCTACGGAACTAACCATTCAATCATGCTCATCTCATATAGGTATCAAAGAATGATATGGAAAGTAATTATTTAACATCTCTACATATTTTGGAAGTGATACACAATCAATATTGATGAATGAGTACCATCCAACAAATAACCAATTGAATTGATAAGTTTAGAACATAGAGACCAGGTGTGAGGGGGAATCGCTACCTAATTAGATAGCAGAGAAGAATACATGGAGAATTTGAATTCATTGCAACAAAATATAAGGTGCAATATAATATAGTGTTGATGTAGTGTCCCTTTTTAATAATTTGCACAAATTAAGAAAAATAGCCAATTTTGACCAATTCGACCCTTAGACTAGTATTGTCACTACTGCTTCCAAATGACTCCAAATGCTTCCAAATTCGGTTTGAAGATATTTGAAAGGTATTAAAAAATATAAATGAGGCTTATGGATGCTTAACAACCCTTAAAACACTTCTGAAACATTCATTTACAATCTGGACAAAGTAGGGAATAATTCTAGTCAAATAGAGCTTCAAAACCCCCAAGGGTAGTGGACAAAGATAGCTCTCCAAATGATGTTAGACACTTCCAAATTTATGAACATAGGTACGGTACTGATAAATGGCCTTAATTATCTCCCCAATGTATCATTAATTAGTTCCTATGTCTATTGGGTGTGTGAGCTATCTCAAAGAAAACACCTAATATTTAATTATCGACCGAGGTTGGTAATATTAGAGTTGAGGCAAAGTATATGTTAAGGTAAAATGGTACCTAATATTTTCGGCTTGTCAGACCTTAAAAATATTTAATAAAGAAAAGATCAAAAGATCTTTCAAAATGAAAAACCAAGTCAAACTTCAGAAAAACAATAAAAAGAACTAAATCAAACTTAGTTAAACAAACAGAGTTAGAATAGTATCAAATCATACTACTCTACTTATAATTGAATAATCGAAACTGATTGAAAAGCAACTACTGATTACGAAAAAAATGGAAACTACTTAATTCGGATTCTAATCTAAGAATTAGAAAAACAACTGTAAGTAAATTAAAGACCTATCTATGAAATGGATTAATTTCATCATAAATTACATAAACAGAAAGTTATGATAATCAAAGCATATTACAAACTATTAAATAATTTCGACAACTAACATCTATTCCCATGTAACAAGAACTGGAGTGAATGTATCATAATGGATTTCAAATGTAATAGCAAAACGAAATGGAAGTAAATGTAATATGATTTCAACAAAGAGATGTAAACTGAAAAGAGACCAATTACAATTAACTTTAAACATTTTGATCTATCTACTATCCATGAGCAGAATAATATGAAACTAATGAAAACTAGAAGCAAGTAGAAAACTTGATAAAGATATTTATATAGAAGCAAGTAGAAAACTTGATAAAGATATTAATTTATGAATTCAAATTCTATTCCATAAACATCTTCATTATCTGTCTAACTAAGAAACTGATCCTAATCGTAATGAAGGAAACTAGCAAAACTAGAATACTTGAAGAATGAAATTATTAATTCTGATCTAAACTAAATCTTAAAAGCATGCAATAAACTACACTCGAAATAAGATTGATAAGTTCTGAAACAACAACATGTTAGGAAATTAAATATAAAAAACATAATTTAAAAGACAATTAAAGAAAAATAAGAATGATAACAAGACTTTAATTAAAACTTTATGGAATGTAAAACAAGGGCCTAATTATGGTTAAGAATACTAATTAAGAGCAGGAAAGATTGTAGTTAAGAAAGATAAGAAACTTGATTCAAACTAGCATAAAAACAATGCAGAAAGAGTAAAAGTTCGAACGATGATCTGAATGCCAGTCCGAATGACCGTCCGAATGGAGGAAAAACGAATTAAACTAAGGAAAAGGAGAGTTTTGATGATCTTGACGTTAGCTGGCCAATGCAGATGAACCTACAATGAAAGAAATCAGTGAGAAGACTTGTTGAGAAGCTAAGATAATATAAATAAACCTATTCTAATCATGGTTGGAAACATAAACTATTCCTATTCTATACTAAAGCAAGATTGCGATGAGAGAAGAGAATTAACCTACAGCTACAGAGAAGAAGCTAATTAAACTAATTCTAAACAGAACTAAGCTAGAAAAAATAACTAACTAAGTCTATCTAATTTCAGAAGATTAAAGAACAAACTATCTAATTATAAAAGACTGAAATTAAACTATCAAAACTATACTATTGGTCGACCATTTGCTAATTCTGTAAACACAAACTATGTTAGAAACAAAATATAAATTACAGAGAGGAAAGAAATATCATGTACAGGAAAACGAAATTAATTACATATACAGTAAAATAAACTAACTAGTTGTAGAAAAGAAAATACAGAAAACAAAGACAAAACCTTCGGTTGATAAGGGGCCCTTCCCAACAATCAGAGATGGAAAACTGAACTGATTAGCTACTCAAAACATCAACAAACTGGAACTTCCATTAACTTGAGAAAATTTCAAAGATGTCTGCTATCTGCTCCTGATAATCTCTAACTCTAACTCCGTTTCTGTCTACAGACTAACTTATTAACTTCTAACTCGACTAACTTTGTTTCTCTATGCAAGCATCTATTTATAATTTACAAATGGATGAGAGGGTCAGCAGAGTTGACCTCTCTAATAATAGAGGCATTTATGACTGTAACTGGTTGCTTTAAGTGATGCTTGACAACACAGGGAGCATACACCAGAATTCACGGGGCCGATTCCTTCACGAGGCAACTGCAGTGTCGATCTTCCTTTGACGTGGGAAGAGAGGTAGTGTGTTGTCGAACTGAACGAACGAAGGAGAGGGTTCTTGGAGCATTGACGTGGGTGAAACATTTTTTTGGCAGGCTAAGTGTGGACAGGCGAAGTCTTCCAGAACACTGACGTGAATGGGCATGCGTGATTCCAGGCTGAACGAACGAGAGAACTAGCGTGTAGAATGTTGACGTGGAAGCATGGTGTGTTGTCGAGTTTAGAATGAAGGAAGGAGAATCTTCCAGAATGAAATATTATTAACCATGACCATCACGTGGCTAATAGAACCCACGTACCCGATCTTGTATTTAATGGCCCGAAACATGCCAATCATGGATTTCGTGGGCTGAATGCGAGGCTGAACAATGAGCTGAACGCGACCAAGCTTAAGCAATATAAACACGTAGTCTAAATGGAAGGTCGTTTGAGAAATCACAGCCTGTGGATCAAAACTAGATTCCATGCATGACTGGAATTGTTAATTCAATCAGTGATACATCATAATATAACAAGATTTGACCAAAATTCAAATGATAAATGAATACATGCATACCTAGTCTGTTTGATGAGCTGAATGGCTAAAAGAATAACTTATTATATCAAAAATAATGAAATTAACGCCATTCAAAGTAGATTTGATGATAAAAAATAGTGACAAAATGGACACCAACAATGTCCTTATGCAACTCACTTAAATCAAATGTTTATGTGCAATACTTCACATAGGGGGGAAAGCTAGTAATTTTCACCATATGTTATGAAATTCGAATTTTAGGTGCCAAAGACTTGTGTACTATTAATGAAAATTTTTAAGAACATTAATGAAACTCCATAAATAAACAAAATAACAGATAATGACTGATGCAATTCGAAATAATGTCTCTTCAAGCTCCAACAACAAGATCTAGGGAAAATGGCATCATTAATGCACTGTTTGGTATTTTTACACAACTTCACTTGGTATTTCGACCTGAGAGTCTTATGAGAAGTAAATACATATTATATATATAAGAATACAAAGAAATTGAAATTCATGGACTCTCCCAAAGAAATCAGCATATCACCAAGGGCGCAATTCCTGCAGGGGCCCAAATATGCAATAAAAGGTGAAAGAGATGGAAGAATGAGTTGTAGCTGAATGAACCATGAGATTCCCTATAGATTCATCCTTTAACTAAAAAATCCATTGTAGCTCCAAATGAAAGGTCTTAATGGCCTCTCCAATTACCAATTAGGATGGGAATCTTTCACCCTCGAAATTGGTGCTAAGGAATGTATACTAGCTCTCTACTAGCTCTTCTCTCCGAATGCAAAATGGAAAATGTAAAATGATCAAAATCCACCATCCTTCTTTTTTATTGCATTTCATAAAATTATAAGGGCCTCCATGGGTCGAATTCCATACAAGAGCTTCATGCCAACTCAAGTTGGGAAGAGATTCCAATGTGTGCCACTTGTCCCTCCAATTTTAGCCTCCTCCTCCACCAAATTCGAATAGGTGTCTCTTTGGATTCCCTAACTCCCTTGAGCGCCCTCTTGGAGGTTAGTTTTATCCCTAACATGTCATATATGTCATATTTCATCCATTAGGTCTTATTTTTTCATAAGTGTCATAGGCATCTTCATCATTGGTGTCATAGAAGCTATGGAATCTAGCCCAAGTGTCCCACTAGCTCCAAAATGCCTCTTCCTCTCCCATTGGAGTTACTATTACTCTACAATTCAACCTAATTGAGTCATGCCAAGTAATATGACCTTTCAACTATCCTAATAATAGTGGAATCCACCTTGGATTCAAATGGGTGAGAGTGGAATGCCATGTGGCATGGGGAATCTAGGTTTTTGGGGGTCCCACACCACCAATGTGTCTCCATGACCAAGTGCCATCTTATTTTATCACCATAAATATTTATTTTTCCCCTATTAATATATTTATTCCCAAACCAAAGTCCATTTGGGTTTACTAGTCTCCTTATTCCAATTTTAATGTCGCCACCCCCAACCTAGGAAACTAGTAGGTTGGTGGAATTTTCCCTATTTGAGATTTATTTAAATGGGGACATTACAGTCCTCCCCACCCAAGATTGCTTGCCCTCAAGCAATCTCAATTTATCATGATGAAAACTTGTTCCTCCTCTATCAGGTGGCCTTCCAAGAAAAATGTCTCCCAAAACCTTTTCATTCTTGTGTTTCATACTGTGGGTGGACACTACCTTATTCAGATAGGTGTGCATTCCTCTCAATACTCTTTGTTTTCCCTCCGAATATTTGAATCTCATTTTAGGGATTTGATAGTTCACTGTATGTTCCCCTATAGATTACAACCATTGCACTCCCAAGACCACATTAGTATCAACAACATCAACCACATAAAAGCTATCAAAAAATGTGTAATTACCTATGGTGAGTTGTAGCTTTAGAATCCATGTTTTGCACTCCATGGTATTGTGACCTAGAATGATGACTATGAGCCCTCGAATGGTTCAGAAATTAGTTTCTCCTCTCCACCATGGTTGCATCAATGAAGTTATGTGTGGATCCTCCATCTACCAATATCGAAACCCTTTTTCCTTGTACAGCTCCTTGACATCGAATAGTGTGGAAACGAGGGACTCCTGAAAGCACTGTTAGTATTCCTTTGTCAGGTAATGGATGATATTCTTATTGTTTCTCTCCTTCTTATTCTATAACATATCCCTCTTCTTGGTATGAAATATGTCCTCCTTCCTCCATGCCCCCTTCATACTCATCATCACAAAATAATTCAATAAATTGGGACTTTTCCTTAGCACATTTATGTCCTAGTACCCATGGTTGGAAGCACGAGTAACACAATTTCTTACTTCTTCCTTCTTCCCTTCTTAGTTCCTCTTTCTTATCCTTTCCACATTCATGTTCTTTCCATGGCTTCTTTTCAGATCTGAATTGGGAAGGGAATTTGGGCTTGGGAGGAAACTTTTTCATAGGTAGCACATTTTGTAGATCTCTTGTCAAACTCAGAGCATCCTTCAATGAATTGGGTTTGTGGGCCTTAACTAAACCTTTTAAGGATTCAGAAAAACCTTCAGTGAAAAAAAATACTAATCTTACCATAGATATATTAGCCACCTTGACTGATAATTTTTGGAATTCCATCATATACTCAGCATGGGTTCCAACTTGCTTCAATTAGGCTAGTTCTTTGAAAGGAAATTCTGGATCTTTTTGCTTAAATATTTATAATATCTTGTCAACAAATTATCCATCGGTTGTAACCTGATAATGTCCCAAGGTTTTCATACCATGGAACCACCAATCATTGGCATCTCCTTCTAGATGCAAAACAACCATTTTGAAAGCATCATATTCCACCATTCGATTTAGCTGAAAATAAACATCTAGTTTTTGTACCCAAGTATTTGTAGAACTTTGGGGTGAGCCATCAAAAGTGGGAAGGGGAATTTTACCAATGGAAAAATTCAATTCTTATTCTGAAATGGAGTCCTATTACCTTCCCTCATTTTGATTTTGCTTGATACATTAAAGAATTGGTCAAATGGTAGAGTTCTTCTACAACCTTCCCTCAACTTTTCCCATTCTGCCACCACTTCTTGCATATCGATTTGGGTGTTAGGATATTCTTTGAATTCAATAAATTTAGGTTCAAGTAGGCCTTAGTGTTCTCTGAAATTCATTAGGTCTATTATGGGGTCCTATGCTTGAGAAATTATGCTCACCCATTTCCTTCTTTTCCTCATAATGAGAATTACTGTTGCCTCCTACTAAACCTTTGCTCCCAAGTTGATTGGCCAATAATTCGAACACTTTCATGATCTGTTTGGTCATATATTCAAAGAATGGTTTCATGAATTTAGTAAACTCTTAATTAACCTCTGATGTCTCCTTCTCATCCTTAGCCATAGTTTCAGCAAAATGCACTTCTTTTCCTATTTCTTCCTCTTCAACATCAACACCTTCAGTTTCAGTTTCTAAGGGTGGAGGCTTATTCTTTTGACTTATTTTCTTCATAAATGGTCACCTGCATTAGGTACAAGGACCATTCTCTGATATGACTTGTAGTGTACCTTTTTTATAATTTGCACAAATTGGGAAAAATTGCCAATTTTGACCAATTCGACCCTTAGACTAGTATTGTCACTACTGCTTCCAAATGACTCCAAATGATTCCAAATTGGGTCTGAAGGTATTTGAAAGGTATTAAAACATATAAATGAGTCTTATGGATGATTAAAAACCCTTAAAATACTTCTTCAACATTCATTTACAATCTGGAGAAAGTAGGGAATAATTCTAGTCAAATTGAGCTTCAAAACCCCCAAGGGTAGTGGACAAAGATATCTCTCCAAATGCTATTAGACACTTCCAAATTTCTGGACAGAAGTATGGTACTGATAAATGGACTTAATTATCTCCCCAATGTATCATTAATTAGTTCCTATGGCCTTCTACAACTCACTTAAATCATATTTTTATGTCCAATACTTCACATAGGGGGGAAAGCTAGTAATTTTCACCATATGTTATGAAATTCGAATTTTAGGTGCCAAATACTTGTGCACTGTTAATGAAAATTATTCAAAACATTAATGACACTCCATAAATCAACAAAATCACACATAATGACTGATACAATTCGAAATAATGTCTCTTGAAGCTCCAACGACAAGATATAGGGAAGATGGCATCATTAATGCATTGTTTGGTATTTTTACACAACTTCACTTGGTATTTAGAAATCAGAGTCCTATGAGAAGTAAATACAGAGTATATATATCATAATACAAATAAATGGATATTCATGGACTCTCACAAAGATATCATCATCTCACCAAGGGCGCAATTCCTCCAAGGGCCCAAATATGCAATAAAACGTGAAAGAGATGGAAGAATTAGTTGTAGCTGAATGAACCAGGATCTTCCATATAGATTCAACTCGTAACTAGAAACTCCATTTTATCTCTAAATGAAAGGTCTGAATTTCCTCTCCAATTACCAATTAGGATGGGAATATTTCACCCTCGAAATTGGTGCTAAGGCAAGTAGACTAGCTCTCTACTAGCTCTTCTTTCCAAATGCAAGATGCAAAATGTAAAATTATCAAAAGCCACCATCCTTATTCGTTATAGTCTTTTAGAAAATTCTAAGGTCCTCCATGGGTGGAATTCCTTCCAAGAGCTTCATGCCAACTCATGTTGGGAAGAGATTCCAATGTGTGCCACTTGTCCCTCCAATTCTAGCCTCCTCCTTCACCAAATTCAAATAGGTGTATCTTTGGATTCCCTAACTGCATTGAGAACCCTATTGGAGCCTATTTTTAGCCCTGACATGTCATATATGTCATATGTCAGCCATCAGGTTTGATTTTTTCATAAGTGTCATAGGCATCTTCATCATTGATGTCATAGAAGCTAGGGAATCTAGCCCAAGTGTCCTACTAGCTCCAAAATGCCTCTTCCTCTCCCATGGGAGTTAATATTTCTCTACAATTAGACCTCATTGATTCATGCAAAGTAATATTACCTTCCAAATATCCCAATAATAGTGGACTCCACCTTGGATTCGAATGGGTGAGAGTGGAATGCCATGTGGCATGGGGAATCTAGCTTTTGGGGGGTCCCACACCACCAATGGGTCTCCATGACCAAGTGCCATCTTATTTTCTCACCATAAATTTTTATTTTTCCCCTATTAATATATTTATTCCCAAACCAAAGTCCATTTGGTTTTATTAGTCTCCTTATTCCAATTTTAATGTCTCCACCCCAACCTAGGAAACTAGTAGGTTGGTATAATTTTCGTTGATATTTATTTGAATGGGGACATTACAGTTGACCATCCCCACAAAATTCAAACCAAAACTAAAACATGTCAACACATATGTAATGAATTCCCAAATAATTCGATCATAGGCTTTATCAAAATCAATTTTAAGGAAGCGATATTGTTTCCTATATTGCCTCTCCAAGTACATGGTCTTGATAGAATAAATCACTACATCTACAATAAACCACCTATGCAAAATATTCCTAACAATGTATCCCTCACCTTCATTGCCACTCTCAATGCCAGTTCCTTACCCATAATTTTGTAAGAAACTCACAATCGCATTATTGGTCACCACCTCCCTATGGTGACATTGGAAATTTTCTTTGGAATGAACTTGATCATCTTCTATTTAATGGAATCTATCAAAAATCCAACTTATAAGGCCTTTAAAGTTGTGTGACTGAATTAATTTCCAATAGTACCCCGTAGAGACTTGTAGGACTCCCAATGTAGTCTACCAGTCCATGGATATTTACCATTCTACATAGAGATAAGAGATAAAAATTGTTTATCCTTTGTGAAATATATATTTAACTTATCATTTTCCACAAAATAGACCTTTTATGGAGCCACCGTATATCAAGCATTCGCAGTAGAAGCCACACCTACTATCATTCGATAATTAAGGAGAAAAATATTGTGAAAATGATAACTAAGCATACTTTGGATCTTAGATGGAGCTTCCTCAAGTAAACCATCATTGCTATTACTTAGGCCTAGTAGTTTTTCAACCACCACTTAATTCTTCATTAGAAATTGAAAGAAGGATTTTCATCCCTCATCTCCCTCCTAAACCAACTTTCACTTGGAACCATGCAAGGAAACTCAAGTTATATACTACTCCCTACTCACAAAAAACTTTGAATGTGATCCATCCTCTTAATGAACATTGTTATGTAGGCACTCCTATAGGAGTATATGAACCTCTTCCAACTTTCTCCCATCTTCTGAAACCTTCCATCTATGTTTGTAAGAAATCATATGGCCCTAGCCATGGATGAATTTGATAGTCTTCCAAATGGCGATTGTTAGCACTAGTTTTGGTTTGAAGGGTTGGAAGGGTTTAGATCCCTGAAAATACTGAGTAATGTTCTAGGTTTATGAGTCATATGACCAAGAGGAACACTAATTGAGACCCCTACATGTTCATGCTTTGGGTTGGGATGGAAAGGATTAAAATCCTTGAGTTTCGACTTTTCAAATGAGGAAAAAATGTAAAAATATGCTCAAAGTTATATGAGCGGATCAATGAACGGATGAGATCTGCGATGATGGAGATCAACGACTGAAAGGCGACTTCGCAGAAATAAGATAGGGTGGTTTAAGTGTTGGCGGAGTGTTGCTAGCCTGCAGGAAAATCGGAGGTCAAATCAACAGATGGGAGGAAATATCTACAGTCGTCAATTACTTCGTTGATTTGACATGCATGGAGAAATGACCTTTTTGAAATTGCGAAGTGGTGGTAGGCTCCACATCATGCGACAGTGCAGATCTGGCGGGGAAAGGCATCAACGATGGATGTTTAGTTTGCAGATTGAACATGCATGGATTATCGACACTTTCCAAGTCTGCGAACCTTGGTAGGGGCCGAACCTTAGGGCGGTCGGGATGCGGATAGGATCTGTATCGACAGTTGACAGCGGTTACGCGGATCTGAAGTGCAAGGAAGGAAGCACTTGTAAGATTGAAAATTGTGGAGGATTGTAGAGTTAAGCAAGGAAAATATCAACGACGCAGGGTTGATTGTGCAAATGAAAGGCTAAACAAGATTCTTCACTGTGACAGATGCAGGAATGATAGGAGAGGAAAATAATATAAAAATACTTCTGCACGGGGATCTGGATGTTGTTTTTCCAGTTTCATTTGAAATCAAAAGATGATGAACGTGTTGCATGCAAACAACTTAGCCAAGATCTCAGACCAGCTGTTAGTAACCAGGTAGGCCTCTTGTCTTCTTACAAAACTATTTAAATGGTTGAGCTTGGAGAAGTAGAACCCCTAGGTTTTGAACACCAGAAGATAGAAGAGTTGTTAGAAGACAGGGATATTGAGGTCTATGACACAGTGTTGACTAATGGACTCATTGAAATAGTAAAGCATAGATTGAAGCTGATTAGGAACCAGGGTATAGATGTACACAAGGTATACATGTCATTTTTCTAGTTTTTGGCAGTTGACCGAACCCTAAACTTTCCTGAGTTCGTCCACTTGTGCGCCACCAATTATTCCTCCTCTGAGAGGGTGATTATGGACACATCCAGATCAAAGATCTTATGTCCTGTAAATTCTCTTGTTATAAGAAAATCCTTGTCAATCCCTGACGAATTCAGCCTAAAGTCCAAGGAGTACAAGGAAGAAGACCTAATTTAGTATTTTAGACAGTCCACAGTCGAGTTTAAAGCAAAGTTTCTACAGGATTTTTCCAAAACCTAGTGTGCCATGGCAAGACCATGCTTTCCCAGTCGAAGTCCATCTCTTTACTGAAGAATCCAAGTGTGTTATAACCTTACTAAGCCAATTTTTGGGACTAGACATAGGCATATTTGTCACTGAGCCCCTGATGAGCTTATTATTTGTCCTTAGCACTTTCCCATTAGAGTCTGAGGAATCTGACCAGTCTGTCCAGTGTGCCTGCATTAAATTTGATGAGTCCCTAGCTGAGAATATCCATTCTCAGCTACGGGACTTCCACAAGACCAGGAGCTTCAGGTTCCAATCATATTTGCTGAGGATGTTCCTATCATTTAATGAAGAAAATTTGCAGCTTCCTGAGATGATGCTCACAAAGGAAATGCTCACAGAATATAGCAAATTCATTAACAACCTCATGTTTGAGGTTTACAATGTATTCTTTCATAAGAGATTGCATAGGGTGTTAGCAGAGATGAAGGAGATTTTGCAACCTTCTCCTAAGAAGAAGATAGGTGATTGGTTTCTCTTAGAACACAGCAAAAAAATCAGAGTTTATGGGTTTGCTCATTCACCTTGTGTACTGCCAGCCTTCTTAAATCCTAGAGTGTTTTCTATGGAATTAATCAGGTAGAAACTAAGAGTGGAAACTGAACATTTTTTGGATCATAAGAAATCCTTAGATATTGCATTCCCATCGGTTGTAGGCCCATTCATCATCAAGACCAAGGCTGCCATTTCATCCATTAAATGTGTGTTAAGAGAGATGGGACTCCAAACAAAGGCTTCCATAAACTATGATCCCCACCACATCATCTCCAACAGAAGGAAAGAAAGTAACAGAAAGGGCTTTGTGCATTTTGAGATTGCAGGTATGGCAGAGACTACCAACTGGTTGGAATATCCCAGCAAAGGGCATATGGATGTAGATGTATAGGATGAATCCACCTCTCTAGTGCAGACAACCATATCCCCATTGCATGGATCTTCTAGCTTGGTCCCAGCAGTTGGAGAAATTATACCCCTTGCCAGTGGCTCTGGAGGATCCATCAAATTGGAAGTCATTGATGACATGGATGTAGAAGATGAGGGCACAGAAAGATCCCCAAAGAGACAAAAGGTGGAAAAGGTAGAGCAGCGTATTGTGCAGGTGTCAACTGGTCAAGATAAAAAGAAGTAGGTGAAGGCCAAAATACCTGCCTTCAAGATCAAGTAATAGTGTATGTGATAGGGAAGCTACTGAACCTGCTGTACAAATCAAGAGTAGAGTAGAATTATTGGATGCGTATAAAGAAAGCAATGAGGAAAAGTCAGAAGAATCAAAGTTATATGAAGAGGTCAGACAGATCTCTAGCAAGGATGTGTTATTGGTTATTGTTATGAGCCATGCTCAAAACACCTTGAATTTGGCCCTAGTTACCAAGAGTAAGTCCCTTGAATTGAATATGAACTTAGAATACATTCCCATACCTGACATGATCCGTCTTCACAAAGAAAATGGGGAAATATTTTATGTCAAGTTGTTAAAGGCTGCACTAGAACTTTCCAAACTGCAAACCAGTAAGAATAAGGTTGGAAATCATCTCAGACAGGAAAGAGTAGAGAACAAATCCCACAAGGCACAAATCAAGAAGTTGCAAAATGAATTAGTGGCTACTGAGGGCCAGGAAGACAATATGGCTAGTATACAAAAGTTGTTGAAAGATAAACACAATACTATTTAGTCATTGAAAAAGAAATTGAAGATTCCTTCCACCCAGCTTGTAGAAGCCTCTATGTTGACAGAGCTGGAGGAGAAAAAAGAAGAGCTAAAAAATGAACTAATAGACTGTAAGGCCAGGTTAATAAAGTTTAAAGAGAAATAAAAACAATGGAAGAAGGAAATAGCTCTTATGGTGGAGAGCGAAAAGAAGTGGAAATCTAAGTCTGAGGATTTGGAAGGAAAATTGCAGGAGAAGGGAAAAGAATTGGAGAGCATGGTCACCTCCTCCTCCATTGAATATGATCATTTCTCTATTGTTCAAGCAATGGTGCAGGAAATTCTGAGGGATTTAGAGCTATAAAAGTTGTAGAAGCATAACACAGATATGGAAAGCAGAGTTTCAGAAGAGGAGCAAGAAGAGGAAAACTTGGGAAGCTAAGTACCTAGAATTAGAGGTTAAATATGATGAATTAATGAAGCAGGCTACAGGTCAAACATCACTGCAAGAAGCAAAGAAAGTAATCTGGGATGATGTCATAGTTGAAGCAAACAAATTAAGACCTTACCTTGATTTTATTTTAGACAATGAAGCTGTCATCGAGTTGGCCAAGCAGAGTGCAACAACATCAAAGGAAAATGTGAATAAGAATCCTATTGAATGCGCTGAAAATGCCATAGAGTTCTTGAATGGCCTAACTGGGGGTGAAGTGAACGCAGCACACATAAAGGATGGATTATCCACCATCATCTGGGCCAGGAAGGTGATAAAGAAACATCAATAGTTAGTTACAGTTTAGGCCAGAATAGATATTATGGCACACCAATTGAATCTCTTTAGGGATATGTTTGATCCATTATTCAAGAAGGGACTCCCACTCTTTTGGGAAGAATATGGTACTATGCTGACTCCAAAAGAGTATCAAGACAGGATGATGGGATGCAGTTTTTATTATACAGACTTTGATGGAATGATCCAATCACTGTCTAGCAGAACAATGGTCGATAAGTTGACAAGAGAGTTTGAATTGGTCCTGGTTTTCAAAGAGGCTTGTGCACACCTTCAAAGCTATTC
Organism: Larix kaempferi; assembly: GCA_027924585.1. NCBI lineage: Eukaryota > Viridiplantae > Streptophyta > Pinopsida > Pinales > Pinaceae > Larix > Larix kaempferi. The sequence goes on from BSBM01001048.1 coordinate 19,647,263, forward strand.
ATATAGAGATCATACATAATTACAGGTATTGCTAACGGAGGTGGGCACATCATATTTTCTAGCTGTTGGCGAGTCGAAGCTTATGGAAAAGTATGGAAAGGCCAAAGTAATGCTACATGCATCAGGATTTTCAGAGGTCATGGGGATTTGCAGCCTGAAGAATTAGTTACTTAGTATTTTTTATTATTTACTAGGGTCTGTTACCAACTAGTAAATGTCTATTGACACTTCTAAAAGGCAGTTAAGCCTATTTTGCCAGCACTTGTATTTCTGTTGTAACTAATTCTAGAGGATGATAGACCTATCTGTATAGTTGTCATCTCTCTTGTAACAAATTTCTATTAGGGTGACTCAAGCCTGAGGGTTGTTTGCTCCTATATATTCACATGTAATAGAAAGGAAAAAGGGTTGAAATCCATGAGACTCTAGTTTTGTTTTTGAGATCTATCCTTAATAAAATTACAAAGCCGAGGTTGGCATTTTGCAGAGATTACTGTGTTATTTTCTTTACATTCTGTATCTTCTTTCCTTATGTCAATGTGTTCCTTGTTATCTATTCCATTTTGTTATCTTTTTCATGTCTAAAATGAGTGTTGGATAGTACATAATTGATACATATATGCTCTGTCTATTGATTTCAGATATTCACAAAAGCTTTTCTACTAAAGTTAGCATTCGATTCATCCTTGTTAGATGCCCATGTTAGTGGACTGTTCTTCATTTCTTCTTTATCACCAGACAATAGCATTTTGACTGTAAATGAGTAGCTAAGTTTCCTTTGTTACAAAATTCCATGCCATAGCATTGCTAATTGATATATGCATTATATTTTGACTCCATTTCCCAATGAATGCTTACCTTATTTCAACCAAACAACAAATTTGATTTTAATCCTTATTCATATATCTGGCCTTGTTAAAACAATTAGTGAGAGATCCCTCTCTGGAAAGAAAGAAGCCAGCTCTCTTTCCTAAAGCTTGGTTTTGCATGTTACCTCGAACAGGCCTTTCTCACAACTTGAGGGTCAATTTGAGTGATAACGTAATTAGCGCCGTTGTCGGGGAGCAAAAGTTGTTGTGAAGAACCTGCAACAATTAATTAATGAAAATACACGATATAGCAGTAATAACAGAACTCAGAATCACTTTATTGATCGCAGGACACTTCGAGGGGACAACCTCCTTTGAGCAAGCTCAATACAAATAACTTCATGGTACCTTCATTGGCCTCAACACACACCAATATACTAAGTCTATGCCCAATACTATGGGTCAATACCATGGGACATATAATACTATGGGATGACTTACAAAGCGTATGCGTCCAATACTATGGGTCAATACCATGGGCTAATACAAACTATGGATCAACAAATACTATGAGACGACTTACAAAGCATATGTGTCCAACAACAATATACTAACAAAGTAAAGAGAAGGGTTGACACAGGTTCCTAACATCCCCTCTACCTTATAAAAAGATTTGTCCTCAAAGCTTTAGATGTGGAAATTGATGCAGAGTCTGAAGGAGTGGTTCCCCTATAGAATCCTTGGGTTGCATTCCAGGCCATTGTTTCCTTTTGAGATTTAGGGAGGATTTCTTGGAAGGTTGTAGATGAAGAAGAACCATATCAGCTACGTGAAAATTGTGCTCAGAATGGTGTTGATCGGCTAGGTGTTTCAGTCGAATTATTTCCATGTGAAGATTGTCCTGTAGAATGAGAAGAATCTTACTGCGGTTTCGAAGAATCGAGTCAATTGCTTGAACTGGGGAGCTGCTGAGGGTGTATGGAAGAAGAACTAGTGGTGTCAGTCCATAGACTGCTTCATATGGTGTCCTTTTAGATGTGTTATTGTACCACCGGAGCGCTTCTAGGAAATCCATAGAAATAGTTGTCCAAATCTGTGTAGGGATGGGCAAGGGTTCGAGCAGTCCTAAAAGGCGTGTCATTTCACCCTTTTTGACCTAGAAAGTATCACAGTCAACCACCATATGTTGAATTGCCATTTTCAATCCCTGCAAAAAAAATTTATATTGTTCCCGATCATACATTTTGAGGAACCCAGAGTGCCCTACTAATGAAGAATAATGGAGTTCATAGAAGAGATAGCCCTGTTGAACAAATTGCAACCAATTTGGAACAAGCAAAGAAATAGCCATAAGAGAAACTGGGTCATCAAATGTGCGAGAAGGAGCATCTGCCACCATATTGTCCTTACCCTTCTTGTAATTTATCGCATAGGCATAACCCATGAGTTGGATAACCCATTTCAGGTGTGCTGGGGAGGAGACCCGTTGTTCCAGGAAAGGTTCCAGAATCTGGACATCAGTCTTGATGCAGAAATAAATCCCTAATAGGTATGGCTGCTACTTCTGTACTGCATGCAAAATAGCCATCATTTCCTTCTGAGATGTAGATGCGGCTAAATTCTTACTGGAAAGGTCTCTCGAAGGAAACAAGCACACTGGGTCAACAAAGACACCTGCATATCTAACCAAAGAAGTAGTGGAGACCGTTGATGGGTGCATCTGAATGGAGTGGAGCTGAGCGATGACACCATGTGAATTCTTCTTAAGGATCTTTTCTAGGTGATGTGAACTAATGATGCAGAGAGACCCTAGTTGTAAGCCCGTAAATTTGTGTTGTCTCCCATTGACTGAAAACCGCATCCAAAGTTAAGCAAAATCCCATAAGATGGGGCCAAGAGTGCGTAACCATTGAACGCTCAAAACCACATCACATTTTCCTAAGGACAAGGCAAACATGTCAAAGCATAGGTTATAATCTTCCAAAGAGATACGCACATTGTGACACTTCCCCTTGCAAGGTAACACTAGTACAAAATGAGATATAAGTGACCAGGCTACCAAAAAATTTGGTCACCACAGCTTTTTCAAGGGATAAATGACCAAAATTGAGAAGTTTTAAGTGAGCTAACTAAAAATGACCAAGATAAATGACCAATTTGGTCATGGGATAAGAACTAAAATAAAAATGACCAAGATAATGACCGATTTGGTCATGGGATAAGAACTAAACTAAAAATTACCAAATAACAATTGGTCATTTTTAGTTTTGTCACTTCGACAATGGAAAATTACAATTTTGACAATGAATTTGTACAATTTACTAAATTTTAACATTGCAGATGGATTTAGAGAGGGGGTCTTTGAATCCATATGCTTTAACACTACAGATGGATTCAAAGACCCCCCTAGAGACCCCCTAGAGGGGGTCTTTGAATCCATATGCAGTGTTAAAATTTAGTAAATTGTAGACCTCCGGATACATTGTTACAATTTACTAAATTTTAACATTGTAGATGGGGTCTCCAAATCCATCTGCAGTGTCAAAATATAGTAAATTGTAGACTACATGCACAAGTGAGCACACACTTGCAAGTTGAGGGTTTACATGCAAATAGACGAGTGCACAAGCCTGAGGGATGGCGCACAAGCCACGCACAAGAATGTCAAGCATCCATTTGCAAATGAAAGGGGCAATTACACAAGGCACGATCCCCTTAAGAGGACAACCATTCGCCTTTGGCACCATGCATGGAAGCAACCTAGGAGTTTACAATACTTGGTAAACAGTGACACAATGAAGCATTGTCGCTTGCGACGAATTCACAAAGGGAAAGAAGAGGCATGATCAGTCCCATGTGGATCCTCCTAAGAAAACAATCCTTCGCCTTCAACACCACACATGGAAGCAGCCAGGGAGTTTGCCACACCCGCTAAACAACGTCATGATGAATTCCTATTTCTTGCGATCACCTCACAAGGGGAAATAAGAGGCGTGAAGAGTTCCACACATATCCTCCCTTCAATAGAGCCCTTTCCAATTAGGCTTGGAGTCCCCATTGGCTAGGGAAAGGCATCATTGACAATGCCATCATCGTTGATTTGAGATGGCAGGAACCAACAATCACATTTAAATTAACCATAAAATGCCACTAAAGTTAGAATATGTATTTTTTACAATATTTAAATTGCATTCTTCTCCATATATTATTAATTTTTTGTATAATTTATGAACATTAGAGATTCTTACATAAATTTTATAATTTTATAACTTAAAACAAGGTTAAGTTTCCATAATATAAAGTCAAACAATTGTTTTCAAATTAAAAAGAAGGCGATAATAATTTTATCAAATTTTAAAAATTTAATTTAGTGGGTGGAAAGAAAAATTAAATTTAATGGAGGGAAAGGAAAGTTGGGGAAAATAAATTGGTTGTAATGCACTTGGATAAAATTTACAAAACACTCCAGGTCGATTTGTCCTCAGATGTTTTATGGACCGGGAACAATGAAAAACTAATCAAGATGAAGTATCCATTTTTATATTTCTCTCATTATTCACTCCATTGCTCATACTTCCTCATTGACCTCGATCTCTAGCGGTTTGGTTCTAAAGTAGCAAGTTCTATAGTCTCCTTCTCGTAGGTGATCGTAAGAAAAAGTTACTCAGCATCAAACTGTGTGTAGCAGGCCCAGAGGTTACTTTGGGGTTGTTTGATTACATAATAGAGTTGACCTAGGTTGGTTGATTCGATAAATAAGGTCTATTTATATGAGCGCTATGAATCCGGTGTTTGCTCATATAAGGAATACCATCTTGGAGAGGATTGAAGGACATGGGCTTGGTGTCAGTATAAGACAGTTGATCTCCTGCAAAAATCAGGCCACTTCAAGTTCTTCTTCAAATCCCTTGAGGAGGCTTCTGATATTTTGTGTGATCAGTTTGGATTTTAGAATTCGGTGCTCAATGATCAAATCCCTTAGAGCACAAAATGGACTCTGTAAAATGAAAAGTGCAGGGATCAAAACTTTTACCTTTATGGGTCTTTATGGACTGGTGTGCCTAGCAGAAGCTCAAAACAAGTCAGAATTACAAGAAATGGATAGAGGATTTCCTTCTCTGGGTTCTATGTTGCAATGGGATGTAGGTAAGTGCTCCATTACATGTTTTGAATTGTGAAGTATTTGGTTATTGCTTTCTTTGTAGATTGTTGAAGTTTTAATCTTTGGTGTTTCATACATTTTCATAAAGAATATTTCTTCTCTGATCCTTCCACCCAAATGATCTCTATAGAAGGTTTAAGTTCAAATAGAATAACGAGGTTTCTGAAATGATTTCCCCCAAATTTAGGGTTGATGATTATGAAGAACCCAACCAAAGCCTCCTTCACAAGAGAGGAAGAGATGAAAACAAAATACAAAAACCCTTACACTCCTTAAACTAGTTAAAGGTTGAAGATCTTATGCCCATCACCAATACCAGTGGGGCATATGTTTTTTTTTTTGTAAATGTCCCTTTGTTATAAGCAGGCTCTAAATTAAACTTTAGATTCGTCAACCTAGGAGTACCTGTTCAGTGAAATTCACATCCCAGGAGTATTCATTTTTTCAAATTCACTCAACATTTTCATCTAGCATCATGTTGAGATAAGTTTTATCTATAGGTTCCACCAGGTATTGACTGCAGTGGTTAACTATGCTGACCACGTGAATGAAGAACATGTTTTTGGGGGGGTTTTAACATGGCTTTGAGCACTAAAAGTACTCTAATTTAAGCACTTTAACACTAGTGGGGTGTATACTCATAGGTGAGGTCAAAAGAATATTAAACCATCCAACAGGGTTTCTCTCATGCTATGTTCTACTCCACCTGAATGCATGAATTCAAAAATTTCAAATAGATAACACTTGGTAGTTTTGTCAGAATAGTTACTCAGATGTGCTAGCCAATTTGAGAGTTTCTTGAATCACTTCAATAGAGAGAGAGAGGTGGGGTTTTATGCCTCTACAATGATTGGGAATTTCCATTTTGGACCATAAAGTTTTACAAGTCATTGTTTGGTTTTCATCAACATATATGGAGCCATTAATAATATTATATCTACACAATTGGATGAAATATAATTTTGTAGGGGGGGAGCATGGAGAGAAAAAGAAATGGATTATGTGAATATGCATGTTTTTGAGCACCTTCCCTTGCATTAAATATCCAAATCCTATGCTCTATCAAGCGCTTAGGCTGCTGGGCTGGAGAGCGCTTCAAGGCACAATAAACTTTGTGAATCTATTAATGCAATATCATAGTAACAATAACCCTAGACTTGGGTAGTGTTGTTGATAGAGTATGCTTCAAGGTTAACCAATTGTAATATAAAATCAGCATACATGTGTTAGCAAATGGAATTTTTTCATGTGGCCTAATAGGTGTGGATAATCTAGGAATCCAAATCGTCTCTAAAAAACAAGATGGGAATAATTATAGCATTCTGAAGCTCGATCGGTTCCATTTTTCCTTGGTTAACAATGGATTGGGCTTACATAGATGGTTCGATACCTTCACTTGACTCATCCAATACCATGGAATTAGTTTATTGGACAACAAAAAAGAATTTGATCATGTCTTGGCTGGTGGAACCCGTGACATTGCAACCATTCCTATTTTAATGTCAACCGCTAAACATGTATGGGATCATCTTCATAGTATTTTCTGTAGAGGCAATGATGCAAAAATTCTTTAGTTAGAACAAGATATTAAAAATATTAGACAAAGACAAGGAATCACCTAAATCAACTAAGAAAGTCAAAGTTATTTTAATGGTTGTAAGTCCTTTTTATACACCCATTGGAGCGTGCTCTTTTGACTGCAAATGTGGTTCCAAGCAATCCCTTTTGAATCATTAACAGAAACAATGTTTATTTTAACTTCTTTCCGGCTCATGATCTGAATTTTAAAATATAAATCCTAAGTATCTATCAAAACTGTTGAGCCCCTATCCACTTGATGAAGAGGAAAGGTAGTCAATTGCAAGAAGTGTTGTTGCATCTATTCATCACTCAGCTTTAGTATCCTTTGCTCCCTCATATAAAAGAGGAAAAGGTACTTTTAAAGATAAAGGAGTCTACTAAAAAAGGAATGGTGTCAGCCTCCTTTCAGCAAATATTGCAAAAAGAAGGGACACAGGGTGGATCCCTTAAAACCCAAACCATCAATCAAACATAGTGACCACAGTGGCCAGTGAAGAAGAGTCCTCCAGTCAGGCCCTCATCTACTATGCCTATGCCGAATGAGCTTCTCCAACTAAAACCGTAAGACATTTTAAAGTCATATAAAAGTAGTAGCTAGTGGGATATATTTGAATTGAATTCACTTGTTGTGATGAGAGGCACATTCTACAACCAATATGAAGGAGATATTGCATCTCTGTCTGTAATGTTGATTTGGCTTGTGGAGGCCTAAAATTTTACATGAAAAAAATAATAACAATAAATGTATAATGCCCACATATCAATAAAATGAAAAACCATACCTATATGAGTATTAAAATATATCTATTTTAGTTCTGGATGTATCAAGCATTGAGAGGGATCAAATCCCTCAAAGTGCAAACATTTTCTCAATTTTTTGCACTCTAAAATTTGTTTGCACCTTGAATGATTTGTTCTTTGTCGGTGCTTGGTAGATTCGGATTACGGAGTTAAGATGGAACTTTTTTTCCAAGAAAAAAACTTTAAATTTGATATTCAAGAGTAAAATGAAAATATACATTTTCAGCTAGGTAGGTCCAAAAAATAGGTTATCAATACTGTCTTTAAACTATTTTCAAAAAACGAATATTACAGTCTTCCATGGCCCCACAAAGGAGGCATCCTTCTGGTATTAAAAAACCCACATTCAAATCATGAGTCGCTTCTATTTTTTTGGGCTTAATGGGCTTATTGGATACTAAAAAAACTATAGATCGGGGGAGTTCTTGAGCCCTTCTATGGCTAACGTGAGATTCTTAATATGTCATGGGTTGTTCTAGAAGTGAATGTATGAAAATTTTCATCTTCTTACAGCCATGATCACTCGCCCACTATAGGTTAAATAGAAACTGCCAGGGTGGAGTCCATTACGGTCCAATTGCTCCAAGATAGTAGCCATTAGTGAATGTTATAAGGGTAGACCCATCCCATGGTTCCATCAAAACTAATAAATATTCATATAAATATATATGATTGGGGTCCATGTTTTTGTCATTTTTCCATGCCTCCAAAATCATCATCATTACTTCTACAGGAAGGCTTCTCCCATCTCCAACAAGAAGCTTTAAAACACGATCAAAATCCTCTGAAGATGAAGAGATGGCATCCACAATAGGGAGTAGCTTTTGCATATCATAATTTGGAAGAGAAAGGTTTTGGCACTTTAACAATCCTTCACATGCTTTCATACAGTTGAATTTGATCCAACACATCTATAGAAAGTTTTTCCTCCTAGATGTGTTTCTGCACCATCAGCTGGACAAATTCTTTTGAGGGTAGATAGGATTCACTCCTTAAGTGTTAAAATCCTTTCTTCTAAACTTCTTCTAAATGGATAATGTGTTTTTGTGAAATTTGTGCATCATGATGCAACCCAGACTGATGAAGGTCACTGTGCTGAAACCAAACTCTTCTACACCGAGAGTAACTATGGAAACATCTCTTCATGTTTTCAGTTGGCCATCTATTTGTAGAACTATATGACAGCGTAAGTCATTTGCTACCAATGTATGGTGAGTCTTTTCTAGACCAAGTTCCCACAACATCCCATCATTTTTTATTCTTATCCAATGATCTTCTCCAGTACCTCCATCATGACCCGAAATCAAGCCATGGTTTGCATGACCCTTTACTACACCACTTGCTGTACCTCCAACACCCTCAAAGACCAGCTTTACATTGATTCGAGCACTTGGATTGAAATTCTTAAGATCATAAATAAGTTGTGAAAGCTCTCTAATGGAATAAATATCATGGGGTGGAGGAGGACTAATAAGCCCCACACTAGAAGTTGAATTTCTTGTAACAGCAATATCACCACTAACATTTTGGTCTGGAAGTTCACCACCCTCACCAGGCTTTCATCCTTGAGCCATCTTAATGTGCAGTTCATTTGCATTAGTTAGATAGTAGATAGAAACACCAAACCTCCCACTTGCAACTTGTTTGATTGCACTTCTATTAGGATTCATTGATCCATTGGGGAGTGGTTCCAACCATGATGGATTCTCTCCTCCTTCACCTATATTGGATTTTCCACTAATTCTATTCATGGACGTAGTAAGAGTTGTATGATCCTCCAGTGAAATTGAACGATAAGTCATAGCACCTGTGCAAAACTGCTTTACAATCTCACTAGCAGGTTCAACTTCCTCTAAAGGAATCTTCCTATCTAGTACTTCCTTGAATTTTAGAATGCCTCACAAATTGTAGTTTTTGTTTAAATCCTAAATTATTTTAGAATATTGCTTATAGGATACAAAATTGTCTATGCAAAATGATTCCTATAGATTTGCAATGGCTAGTGGGTCATTTAGATGCACTTCACCATTTTTATGCCAATGATAGTCACCAGGATTGGACAGTGCATGGGAATATACAATTCCTTTAGGTAAAAGATGACTAGGAAATGCCAAATCATGCAAACAAATCATATCTCGAGCAAGCATTTGAAATGTTTCCCCCTCTACCCTACTTGGTGTTCCAGCAAAACACCTTTGAACCATCTATCATGAAAGTCCAAGTTCCTCAAAAATTTGAGCACCTTCGTAAGATGCCAAAGTAGAAATTCCCATCATTGCTAGAACCTTCAACATGCCAAATTTACTGGCTTTTAGGTATTTCTGAACCAACTCGTCTTTAGTATGTAAGGTATCATTTTTCTTTGGTGGGATTTTACCATCAATTTGCAGTCTCCATATAGCTTCTAAGTAGGGGAATACAATATCTGCACCAAACCCTACTAGGGTCTAGAAATTATGCACTTAGCGTGGCTCCCCAGAATCCACAATCAATCCAATTTGAGTTCACTCTAACTTTGAGACAAGATGGTGGTGTACAACACCAAAGGATAACATAGAGGCAATGGGGACCCTCTTAGATGATGTATCTCTATCTGATAGTACTAGTAATTTGTAACCTTGTCGAATCGAAAGAGGAGCTTTTGAGCAGATTGCTGAGCTTTATCTATTTTGGGGGTTTAATAGACAAAAATATTGCTACCTTGTGATTTTTTTTCGTGGCATGAATTTTTCAAAGGATTGTGATATGCAGGAAACCATTGCATACAAGAAGCACCTCATGGAAGAGAGTAGGTGCATGGTAGAGTAAAGTGATAATGCAATGATGACAGGAATCCGTAGCTAAGAATAATGCAAAAAAAACATATTTGAATCCATAAGGAGTTGCAAACTCATACCATCACCTGCAAGCTAAATCATTCTAGTAGGAGGGACATCTATGGTTGTAACCAGGTCTTATTTTATCAATAAAATAGTTAAGTTAGTGGTTTCTATTAGTCTATGACTCTATTGTAGAAGCTAGTTAAATGTTTAGTTTTCCTATGCATTTACTTAAATGTTCAGCTTTCCTATGTTTATAGTTTTATTTTGTAAGGCTCATACCCATCTTAGTGCAGATTTGGAAGGCCAGAGGTCCAAGAAACAACAAATCATAGCATGGTCTGATATGTGTTGATTTGAACCACCAATTTCTAGGTAAGATATTTGCAACCTTGGGTTCTCTACTGCCTTTTCCAGTTTCCTAGCAGAGTTTGAGTCTCTCCAATTCCCTTGTGAAGATGAGGGGTTTCACTTTCTTCTTTGGGCCACCACATGGAGCGTTATACTCCAAGTGTACACATGACAAGCTCCAAGGTGATGTCTTACACAATGAGGGCTCCAAGGTGATATAGATACACAAAATGTTTCCATATTCCTCCATCATTATCTCAAACGAACTCCATTGTTCCTCCTAAGCCATGTACTCCATTGGGTCCACTCACCTTGCATGATCATTGTCGCAACTCGGGGGTCCTTGAGTTATTTCCAAGCCTCCATACAAGAATCCAAGCTACCCCATGTTGTCTAGGTTCCAATGTCCTCTTCCAAGATGCACACCACTTCTTAAGTAAGGTGTTCTCCAAGCAAGCAGTCACCTCCATGTGGCCATCATGAAGGACATCATCCAAGCTATCAAGAGAAATCTAATGTCTTAGGGAAAAATACCAAGCAAGCGCTAACTTGAGGTCAAGCAATCATTGAGTAAGCCATATCCCATGTGCAAATCCATCACATACCATCTCCCTTCTGCAAATACACATGGACCATCCAAGAGCTGATCATACACCATGTACCCAAAATCTCATGAAGCACCCCCCAAACATGGTGTAAACACTTTCGGAGTAACCTGAAAGCTAACACTTTTGTATCATTACCTTAAATGTATTTCGTTACCATGTTCAATTTTTATCCTATATATCATACATCTGCATTTTATTGTGTTTTTAATTTGTGCGGAAACCTGTTTTGAAATTCTTATTGAAGCGATGCTTAGGTGCTTCCTAAAATCTATTCAACAGTTTATGGACCTAACTCTAATGATTTATCGGGCATCATTTAATTATGGAAAATTGTATTTTTCTGCCAGCTTATGGAATATTTTTTGAAATTGCAGACATGTCCTTCGCAAACTTGTTTTATGTCATTAGTTGATCTCCACACTCATTATTCATATAAGGTAAAATCACATCACTCCATGGACCATAACCTTATCATGTTTTTCATTAAGAGCAGATATTTTTATAGCTTCTAATTAATAGACAGTTATTTTATTTAGCAAGAATTCTGGCTTGTATGGTTTTTTTCATTTGTTTAGAATTAGAATGGGTTTCATCTCTTAAATGTTGGTTCTAATAGAAAACTTCAAGGCACAAGAAACGTCACTCAGGAGTGAGTAGTGCATTGGTGTAAAAATTTAGGAATAGAATTTTATTATAAATTATGCATCCAATGCATCTCTCACACTTTTGCTTCCATCTCTCAGCACATTTTATAATGCCCCTGAATGACTATGGTGGTTTACCCACCTAACCCCTAACTGCAACATCTAAAATTACATTGGCTAGGTCACTGACAAGTAAAGTGACCATAATATAAATAATTATGATTTCTAAATAGCCCAAGGGTTTAGCTCAACCATTTGTGGCCAATGTCACTGGGTGTTTGGCTACTTCTAACTTCTGTGTTGGAAGGTAGCCATTCAAATAGACCTGGGTGAGGCGTACTGGTCTTTGCTGATGGGTTTTCAAGGGATTCCATATGTGAATGTGGAGAAGTATCTCTTGGGTTTCCTCGTGAGGTTTTCCTTGAAAAAACAGTTATAACTTCTAAAAATTATTGGAGTGTTAATGCTTCAACATCCCACCTAACAAGAGTATAATCTCTCTGACATGTCTCACACCCCTTATACAAAAGCTTAAAGATAACTATAGAATTTTAGAATGTCAAGACTACATATGGGGCGACCTTCCTCCATTGAAGCATCTGTACAACTGGATGAGATGCTTATTGGTCCTCTAGACTGGTAACATGGTGCTCATTGGTTTAACAGAGTAAAAAATGTTCCAGATCTAGGCCTCTTCATTGGTTCTCTATCACTATCATTTCACTCATTTTGAAGGTAGAAGTAGAATTCCACCAAACCCGCCTAGGCAATTTTCCAGATCTACTAGAATATCATCAGCTTCACAGATCCTTACATTGATAGTATGATTTTGTTGGCTTCCCCTACACAATCAGTCAAATTGAGTATTCCAACTTCCTTACCCTTTGTTTGAATACTTTGATCAGCTATTTTTATATTTGGTTGGCTTCCACTTATCATGATGTGGCTAGTGTGTCTTGCGTCCACCTAGGAGTGAGTGCAACCAATAACTTTCCGACTGAAATTCTCCGGCTAAGAGGCCATGGGTGAGGGGTATCTATTGCACCAAAGTGGCCCATGACTTGCACCTAGCCACAACCATTATCTCAAGTACTGGTGTAGACCAACACAAGCACATGCATGAGCATGTCATTGGAGAGTTAACTGTTAAACCCTGGTGTATCCATTAATATTTAATAGCATCCTGCTTTCACTAATTGGGAAATCCACTATTGAATTCTTTGAGCAGCTAATATAAAACAAGAATTCACATTCTTCTCTTCCTTCCTGCATTGTTTCACAAACTACAGGATTAAACCAGTAATCCAATTCCATACATGTTCATGAAATTGCAATTTTCAGAATCTATACTTCAAAACTGAAATATACCTTGAGATAATACAATAACATTTTCTATTAGACACCATGTGATGTCCGTCTTACTCTTTTGCATATGTGGAAAAACTCCATCAGACTATTAGCTACTTGAGAACTCCTGAAATTTTGTGCAGAAATCTCCACCAGACGCTAGGTTTCAAATTGCAGTCTTCGTTTTCCTAAATAATTTTGTTAGATGTTGGGCATTTTTTATTATTTATAACTGGAAATTCCCTTACAAGTTTTTTGGAATAAATTTGAACAGATTGTAGGCAATATTTTGTGGTTCTATGCTAGGTGGATGAAATCTGTTTGACCATTTCATCTATAAAAATCTGTGACCAATAGTCATTTCAACAGTTTAAGCCTTGATTGTCTTGGTTTGAGTTTGATATTGATGTGGCAAATTTTATTTGATGAATTTTGTAGTCTTTATTTCATGAAAACACTTAAGTAAATGCTTCTAAAAATAGGTTAAATACATTCGAGGTTCGAAAATTTTGGTTTGCAACAATGCTCAACATTTTTTTCTGTTATTGCCTTGTCAATAGTTCATCCGAGGTGTTTATGATTTGTCTATCACGAACATCACAATTTCTTCTTACACATCAACACTTCAGGACATCTTCTTCTTGGTGTTAAAATTATGCAAATGGAGCACCCAGTGAAAGCAATCTATGCATTTCCTTTTGTCTGTGAACTTTGGGCATTTTTTCCATAGATTTATCCTTGCCACTACTATACTGTATTTCTTGTATTTTCTTTGCAGATGACATCTGCAAATGGCATCTCTTGTACTGTATTTCATTAACCTTAGCTACACTCATTTATTGTGATTAAAATTTCCCATGTCAATCATAAATTGGTAATGATGCCAGACATTGCTTTGATAATTAGTTTTACTTACTACTGTACTATTGTTTATGATTTCACTGTATTGATGAGGTTGCTGAACTTTAACACAATGACCCTTGGGTAGTGTTAAAGTTGAAAGAGTTGAAAATTATGTTTTAAACTTCATATCTGATTAATACAAAAACTACACTAGAAAAAGCCAAACTATGATTTAATTATCAAAGCGAAAAACTCCAGAGGGTCTGATCTGAGGGCCGACAGCAGGAGAGCCAATTGTACCAATTGTTTGCTTTCCTGGCAATGTCTGCCCTAAAAATACTGAATGTTGAAATGAAGCACCCTGAATGGATCCTTGTTTATGTCGTGATTGGTGAGATGTGTATGTCAATTGTAGATTCGAAAGTTGATATGTTTGTACAGAAGGGGCCATGGGAGGATGGCCAGTGCCCCGAGGTTGTCCAATCATGCTTCCCCTTGGATCCTGTTGCATATTACAGGTGAAAAAAGAAGCAATCGTAAGAAAAAATATTTGCAGAATTTCAAAATAGTCCTACATTCAACAAAATTTATAACAACAACTATCAAAACCATGTAAGGAGCAAAGTGCTCTTCATGGTATGCTAGGGGTTTGTGGGTATCATCTATATGCATAGGCTCTAGTGGGGTTCTCCAGGTCAATAATGGATGTCCATCCATGTCATGGATTCCAATAAGAAGACATAAGCCTATAGTTAATGTATAAGCTAAAAGTTTAATTTGTTTTCATTTAGCATTTCAGATGTACAAAATTCATGTTACAGTCTATTATTGTAATTGATGACATTAGGGGGCCTACTTTGTATACCAGAGCTTCAAATTGCAGTATACAACACTTCTGCAAGCTGTGTCTAGAGTCTAGAGTCTAGACTCTAGAAATATCTAGTATGTAAATAACATGTTACATCTAACTAATAATAGTTTAATCCTTTTACATAGCTAGCATGATATGCGTCTATGAACTTTTGAGCAAGGAGCAATTTTGCAAATATCTCTGATTTCTCCTACTATTTCAGATTTTTTCATAGTTTTTCAGGTTGCTGGATTTTCCGAGCTTCTCCAAGTTTTTCAGGTCCAAGTTTATATTTGCCAATATTTTCCCTGATATTTCTGATAAGTTTCTTTCTGGACCTTTGGGGGTATATCCATGAACTTATATTTGCAACATTGAAAAGGAGTATAATGTGGAGGCAGGAGACTCCTTGGCCTATAGATTTTTTAATGTGGATGGGTATATTTCTTAAATATTTTACAAGTTTGGCTAGTGCTTCTAATCCAAATATTTCTATTTACTATTTTTTTTTCTATACACAAGTTCTCAGGATTTGACATGAATATTTCAATTATGTTTAAATTGCTTATTGAATATAAGAAAACTACATGTTACATGATTTTTTGGACTTTAGGTATTGTCATAGGCCTTGACCATTTTTTTATGAGAGTGCATTTTGAAATAGATTTGATTTTAAATTATCATTTATGTATTTCATCAGGTTTAAGAGAATACTTTGGAGCAAATCTTAGTCTCAGTTCTGAGCCATCAACGGGAACTGTGAATAAGAAAAATTAAAAGATTTCAGATGTCAATGGTGAATTTGAGGATTCGAAACAAATGAGGAATTTTATGATGCAATTGTTGCTGAAAGTCCAATAGAAGATGAAGACAATGATGGGGATGAAAATTCTCCTCCCAAAGTATATTATTTATCTTCTTCCCTTTCTAATTATTAACTTCCTCCATATCAATACATGCGATATCTGCATAAGGGAAATCCTTAGGGATCTTCTTTCCTCAGTGAAAGATTTATTTCTGTCTAAATGTGGGATACAGAAAGTTTTAGTACTATATGTGAATGGGGTTTCATTTTTCTGGGATGCTTTATTCGTAAGATTTGATTTTAACTGAATTAGGTCACTCTAAAGATGGTGCTATTTATACTTCTGAGATTTTGATTATATTGGTTTTGGATCAGGATGTTGGGCTGAAGTTCAAAATATTTCTTGAGCTCTTATGAGAATGCGGCCTCCAGATCTATGTCTTGACTATCTCTCTATCTCATATTTTGTACATGGTCATTTACAGCTTGTGGACAACAATACAAAGATTCACACATTTATTCATTTTGATACACAACCACAAATGCGATTAAGGATGCTTGATTGAATTGTTTTGATTTAGAAATGATTAGGCTCAATCACAAATAAAGTTAGTGGTGAGTCAACAAACCTATTATAAGAGATCAAAGAACAGAATCATAGGAAAACGTTTAGGAGGGAACAACCAGGAGAAGAAACAATAATTTTATTAATATCATCCAAACTATTGTCCAGGACTTCAGAGAGCATGTTATGCAATGCTTACTGAGCATTGCATTTTACCTTTCATCTCTCCTCTCATAAATAATTAGTAGCTGGATCATTCCACACTCCAGTTCAAATATTGGTAAGGGTTTTCATATTGTTCCTTTACACGATTAAGGGTTGGTACAAGTAGCTCAATTGTAGACAGGAAGATGTCCTTTGCAGTGAAGGTGTTTGTGAGTATAACAAGTTTTAGACACAGTTGCAGCAAAACGGTGATTGCTACCAGTTAACAGTCAAAACCATCCAGTTAAAAGGTAAGTAAGGAAGGTGTCAATGTCACCTATCACAATCACTCTATTCTTTGGGCTAGTGGTTCCTAACCTTAGCTTCTCAACTACTTAAGCTCAAATGAAAAATATTCCCAACTATTGAGATTCTCCTAAATTATTGTATTTAATTCTTGAGTTTCTTAAAAGAAATTGTATGCCCCTTTCTTGGTAGTCTTGGTATTCTTGAGTTTCTTAAGTTATTGTATTTTAGATTCTCTAATGCTCGTTTCTCAAAGGAAATTTAATTCCCCTTTCTTGTCCTTGAGTTGAAATATCTCTCCCAAGTGAATAGGGACTAAAAAATAACTAAAGGCCAGATGTTGATTGTTGTATCTACCTTCATTTTCCAATTTAAGTTACAGAAAATTGATGTTAGAAAGGAAATAAGGAGAGACACAGAAGCAAATCTTACCTCTCCTTCATAAGCGGTGTTGACAACATTCTCTATTTTTTATCTCCATGTTCCATGACAGATATCTCAGGTTTGAGTTCTGAAAATAGACACCATATATTTTAGATATATTGAAAAAAGTTCTGAGTTGAAGTTACTCGTCTAAATAAATCATAGGCAGAAGCCACATTAGTATAGAGGCTTTGATCTGACAACATTCAATATTCCTTACCATTATCATTTTGCTAAGACTGATTCTTTTCCCTAATTTCAGAGTGCTCTTTTGGGAAACCATCAATATTAGTTGACCTATTAATTCCATCCTTGTAGATGACTCCAACAGGGTTTTTATGAATTGCACCCAGCTCCTATGGAAACAAACAAAATGAAATAATCCTCATTTGCAATAAATCCTTAAACCACCTAAGTGAGCCAAGAACTGAAAAATAAAATTGGATATTAAAAACATCCTGGGATCACAACATATTGATTGAAGGGTGAATAAATGCCCCAGAAGGTCCATAGAAATAACTAAAGTCACACAACAATATTGCAAACCTTCTCAAGTGCCCTTAATTCTTCTGAATCAATACTGAAAATCTGCAGGGAAACAAAATAGTGACAACGTTAGATCTAGACTATAATTATAAATTAGGAAAAATAACTGAAAGTAGGGAAGCTCAAACATATAATAAAAAACATGAAGAATTTGAACTTCTGTGCATAGTTTTAACTTACAATACTTGAAATATTGTTAGTAGAATTATTTATTCTTGATACAAAAAATCCATTATAGTATTTGATTAGCACAACAAACCAAAAATGCTATATATATTCAAATTCAAATAGCCCATTTAGTAAAAGCATACAATATAGGATATGAGATTCTATAAGGTTAAAAACACAGTTTATTTGAGTATCGGAGATATGGGATCATGACATGAATAATATAAGGGAATGGGGGTTCTTTTCATGTTCAGGCTGCGAGATCATCTTGTAAACAGATCAAATATATAGAGTTAAAAAAAACATCCAAACAACAATAGAAGGGGGAATAACCAGAAATCTAAGACATGGAAGCAAGATAAGAGATCAAATAAAGAAGAGGGTACTTGCCCAAGGTAGTAGAGAAATCGGTGAGTCTTTGAAAGTTTGACTCTTTGTTCTAGAAACACAAGATATGCTACCACTGAAATCAGGAGGAGACCAGTAAGAGTAGCAGGCCTCTGCAATGGACCACCTCGCCCTTTCACTGCACAACACATTGTGAATTTCTAGCCATGCAACTTCAAGTAGATCCAACAGAATAGCAAAGGATCTATAATTCATCCCAATGGAACGTAAATCAAATGGGTGCAAAGAAGACTAGTTTCCCTAAGAACCTGGCTTCCCTAGAAACCATACCCATGCTCTCTCAAAGAGCCTTGTAATCAAAGTATCCTGCCAAATTAAAAAAATAACTTGATGTTTTGTAACAATCAGAAGTAAAATATCTGTGAAATAACTTTGGAGGGAAAACTACAACATGGATTCACACTTAAATAATTAATTCTGCCTTGAAACCCATGCAAATCTGCTATAAAAACACTTCAAATTGGCCCTTTAAAGAGCAGATCTATGTGTAAGATAACCAAAAATGGAAAGCATTATGTCTGGAAATTAGTAACTGTGACTGTAGTGGGTTGAATTATGTGGGTGATGGGGTAGAAAATCAACTAAGCAGGAGTATTTTCCCATGTCATTTGATTTAGAAAATTCAAGTAAGCATGCACATCAAATGTCATGTCATGGGACACTTAGTTTGATTGGAAACAACTGTCACGTTCACAAGAGCTCAACTCCATCACTATAAAACAACAGGTATTGCTTGTGGCATTAAGTTTCTTCCAGTGTTTGGGCTGGAGTTCCTGATTTTTTTTTTGGTTGGTTTCTGATTCATTTTGTATTAGGAGATGCAGAGCCAAAAATGATCAGAGGTGGTTGTGTCACCATGCACGATTTCGTCCCTAGTACTGAATTCGATTTGTTTGGAACATCAAAAAGAAACTTAAGATCTGCTACAAAACTTCATTTCTAGGCAATCTCAAACATGGATCCACACTTAAATAATTAATTATGCCTTGGAAACCATATAAATCTGCTATAAAAACACTTCAAATTGGCCCTTTAAAGAGCAGGTCTGTGTGTAAGATAACCAAAATCGGCAAGCTTTATGTCTGGAAATTAGTAACTGTGACTGTAGTAGCTTGAATTTTGTGAGTGATGGGGTAGAGAATCAACTAAGCAGGAGTATTTTCCCATGTCATTTGATTTAGAAAATTCAAGCAAGCACGCACATCAAATGTCATGTCATGGGACACTTAGTTTGATTGGACACAAAAGTCATGTTCACAAGAGCTCAACTCCAGCCTTATAAAACAACAGGTATTTGGTTGTGACATTAAGTTTCTTCCAGTGTTTGGGCTGGAGTTCCTGATTTTTTTTTTGGTTGGTTTCTGATTCATTTTGTATTCGGAGATGCAGAGCCAAAAATGATTAGAGTTGGTTGTGTCACCATGCAAGATTTCATCCCTAGTACTAAATTCGATTTGTTTGGAACACCAAAAAGAAACTTAATATTTGCTACAAAACTTCATTTCTAGGCAATCTCAAACATGGATTCACACTTAAATAATTAATTCTGCCTGGGAACCCATGCAAATCTAATATAAAAACACTTCAAATTGGCGCTTTAAAGAGCAGATCTATGTGTAAGATAACCAAAAAAGGCAAGCTTTATGTCTGGAAATTAGTAACTGTGACTGTAGTGGGTTGAATTCTGTGGGTGATGGGGTAGAAAATCAACTAAGCAGGAGTATTTTCCCAAGTCATTTGATTTAGAAAATTCAAGTAAGCACGCACATCAAATGTCATGTCATGTGACACTTAGTTTGATTGGACACAAATGTCATGTTCACAAGAGCTCAACTCCAGCCCTATAAAACAATAGGTATTTGATTTTGGCATTAAGTTTCTTCCAGTGTTTGGGCTGGAGTTCCTGATTTTTTTTTGGTTGGTTTCTGATTCATTTTGTATTAGGAGATGCAGAGCCAAAAATGATCAAAGGTGGTTGTGTCACCTGCAAGATTTCATCCCTAGTACTGAATTCGATTTGTTTGGAACACCAAAAAGAAACTTAAGATCTGCTACAAAACTTCATTTCTAGGCAACCTCAAAGTGTAGACATTGTAAATACATCACCCTTATATCTATTCAACAATCCTATATGCTAGATCTAATCAACAACACATATATGGAATCTATATTGACTTAGAATAGTAATAAAAGAACAATATGAAAGATTTGAAAATTAGAGAATGGCTTGCTAAATCCAGAGAAATAAGACTTGCATGCTCACTAATTAACCCAAAAACTCATCCATAAACAAGAGAAAACTTGATCTGCAACAATACTTTTAGGACATCAATCAATTTGTTTTTTATTTACAATTAAGAATATTATTGTATGATACCTTAGCTCATCAAAAGCTGGTATACACAGGTCCTTTTAGATCATCCCAAGAAATGACTCCAAAGTTCTTCCCAAACCCTAATTAGGACATCAGATGCCAACCACAATAAACCCTAGCCAAAAATATCCGTGCATTCCTTAAATGTAATATTCTTGGAGCTTTTTAATAATAATTTTTTTCACGCTAAAATAGTTGCTGGCGTATCCAAAATCAAGGTGTGTGAAGGTGTTGTAGGGTACAATAGGGTACCTTTGGAACCACATTTGAAGTGAAAACAAAATTATAGTATTCCTTAATCTCATCCTGTAGTAGTGACAAATATGGCATCTCTTACATTGCATGCTAAATGAGAGATAAGTGACCACGTGGCCAAAAAATTTAGTCTTTAAAATTCTAACACTGCATGCAATTTAGTTTTTCAGTCATATTGGAATATTTGTAAAGCTTAAAGGCTAGAAATGGTGCAAGATATTAACTGAGAGTTGATGTGATTAGAAAAACTGACTCCCAAGTTCCAACACTGCAAAATTACAGAAATTGTATCAAGTTTTGATTTTGTAATTTTTCTAGGTCATGCTTTTAATTACTTGTTGTGTAACATGGATCGACGCAAACACTCATGAATCTTATCCTTGCAATTATTGTAGAGAATAAACAAGATAAATTTTCTCTGGTGAGCCTCTATTGTTCTTTATGAAAAAATAACTATAAATTATCATGTTGCACAATATTTCCCAGCACTCATCAGTAATATCTATTACCTAGATCCTTCATAGGGAAAATGACTTTAAAAGAGTGCTAAATAATAAAATGCATTATTTTCACACATGTAGTCTATTAGATGTGCTTGTATTTGTTTTGCACAATATTTTATTCATTATTGTTTTGCAAATAGAGTAGGATGTTCTAATCTCCAGTTTAATGGAAATTTTCATCTTGTTAACTCTAATTTGCATTCAAGATTTAGAAAATCCAGCAACAAGACAATCAGCTCTTCTCGGATTGTCCAAACCAAAAAAATGGTTACTGTTTACCTTTGCGTACCACTGAGAAATGTAGAATGCGTTTGGAAGCACAAAGAAAAGAAGTCACGATGAGTGATATTTTCACTGAACATAATGAAATTTTTATTCTGTGAAGACAATTTAGAAATGTAAACAAATTGTTATGAATGATTAAACATTTGATGTGATTTTCAGGACATAAGAGACTTATTACATAGAGCACGAGAGGATTTACATGTGCTACAATCTTGGTGTCGAAGGCATTTTGAATTGTTAGGTAAGTTACAAGCAGACAATTCTACACCCAGATAGCATTGATCGGGGAAAATTATTTTCTTTAATGTTTGTACATTGTAATCTATACATTTGTTATGCATTGCTAGTACTGTAAGTTACTATAAGAAATTGCAGATCACGCTATGACTTCTAAAACATTATTTTTAGAAACGAAAATGGAGAAGTTCGTTTCTAAAGAAAGTGGAGAAGTTTGTGAGCTTAGAGAACAGGTATGTTGTCTTCAAATTTTAAAGAGCTCTTTTTGAATAGCATTGCTTTTAATGTGTAAAAGTACGAATTTACATGGGTAGTTTACATGGATTTCAACATTTATGCTTTTGCCTTACTTGCAAGTAGACAGTTTGAAGAAGGCGTTGGAAAAAAACAAAGTAGAAGTAGCGCAGTTACAGAATATGAAAGAATCTCCATACAAAGTCCATACACCAGTGCGAACTCATAGGTTGAGCCTTGAAGGGACTATAATAAGCAAAGTCGAGGTACGTGCCTCAACTTTTGAACTCCACACTGTCAGGTGTCATCACGGCACGTACCTGAAAGAACCTGCCACTCAGGAATCTACAAAATTCACTAAGGGTAATATGTTTATTGCATTGTTAGGGCCATCTAATTCTTCTACATCTGCACCATCAAGAATATCTCCCACTCATCATTATTGGGCCATGGAAGGTGATATTCTTTCATCTTTCCTTGGAGGGAAGTACTTATTTTTTTGGTGATATTCTTGTCTTTAATTTAGTGAAGCTTGACAAGTGCTTAAAAATGTTTTATCAATGTTTATAGCACGAATCCCACACACTTTCTGATCACTGCTTATTTAGTGAAGTTAAGGTATATCTTGTTTAATAGTGTTTTTCAAAC
This sequence comes from Larix kaempferi, assembly GCA_027924585.1. Classification (NCBI taxonomy): domain Eukaryota; kingdom Viridiplantae; phylum Streptophyta; class Pinopsida; order Pinales; family Pinaceae; genus Larix; species Larix kaempferi. The sequence continues at coordinate 19,669,979 of BSBM01001048.1, forward strand.
ATTGGACTGCATTGTTTTGACATATTGCTAATCTTCCACTTGTCACAAGACTACATTCTGAAATGCCTGGACTGTTCCTTCACTCAAAAAATATGACTTGTAAAAATTTCAGCTATTCATAACTTTGTATTTACATGTAGACTCTGGCTTGGTGTGTCCAATGTTAATATCCGACTCCTTACATTTTATTCTCATATAAATCCATAATGAATTCTATTTAAGGGTGCTAGCTCAATGGTAGAGCACCTGCCTTATAGGTAGGAGGTTGGTGGTTCGATTCCACCGTGCCCTATTTATATTTTGATACCACTAAAAAGAGATAAATAACTAAAAAAATGACCAAAATTTGCATATAAATGACCACCATTACAACATGAGAGATAAGTGACCAAAATATGCATATAAATGACCACTTTTGAGTTGGCGATCCTTGGTAGCAAATTAGTGGTAATTTATCACGTGACCATTAATGACCAAATATATTACCAAATATATGATCAAATATATGACCACAAGATAAGCTATAAATGACCAAGCTAAATATGACCACATTTTTGGTCGCGTGATATATGGCCACTAATTTGTTACCAGTGGTCACCAACTCAAAAGTGGTCATTTATATGTGGATTTTGGTCATTCTTTTGGTCACTTATCTCTCATTTTGTACTAGTGTAAGGTTCCCCCAATGGAAACCATGACTTCAAAGTTGGAGCAAGGATGGACAAAACAATCATCATGTTTGGCGATTCGATGGTCAATGAAGTTATGAGTGCTACCAGAATCAATGAGTATTGTAAGAGGAAGCTTCTTGAAGTAACCCCTGACTCGCATTGTTTGGGGGGTGGTGATTCTGGATAAAGCATGGAGAGATATCTCTGGGTGGTCTTCCGGAAACGGAGGGTCAATAGGCGGCTCCTGAATGTCGACCTGATCATCCATTGTATCTGGAGCTTCTTCACCAATTTCAGAGGTAGGCATAGAATCCACATCCAAGAGATAGAACTTTTGTTGAACACATCTATGTCCCCAAGTGAATTTCTCATCACAATTATAACAAAGCCCTTTTTCTATACATTCTTGCATCTATGTTGTTAAGTTTAAACCAATTAGACTAGAAAGATCATTGAAAGAAACATAATCACAAGATAGACACAGAATTTACCCTGGGAAACCCTCATGGGGTAGAAAACCCAGCAAATATTTCCTCAATAAGATGATCAACCAAAATACAAGATGTGCTCCAAGACTTTTCCTTCTTCTCTACCTCCCATGCAGACCTCCCAGACACAAGTGCTCTACTTTCTGAGTTGAGGAAGTGTGTCAAATGAGGAGCTCTCCTCCTCTACTTATACTAGTTCCCGACTAACCAAAATCCCTAATGGGGCCAACCTCTCCTAGTGAATTCTAATAACCCCTAAATAATAAACTCAGGGCCGACCCCCACATGGTGGGTCTAATAACCCTGGTTACCACAATCCCTCGGAGGAATAAACATCTCCGGATACATAATAGAATAACCTCGGAGGGATGAACCATCTCCGGAATAATAAAGTACAAATATAATATTCTTAGAAGTTACAATATTCAACACTCCCCCTTAACGAGAAGGATATTATAACAACATCTGCAAGAGTAAGGAGTCATTGACTACATCATACATGATACATCTGTATATCATCGGAAGCTTTCTTCACTACATCATCAACATCGTCATCATATGATCATCAGCATTGTCATCATACGATCATCAACATCATCATCACACGATCATCAGCAACATCATCACACGATCATCAGCATCGTCATCATACGATCATCAGCATCGTCATCATACGATCATCAACATCGTCATCATACGATCATCAACATCGTCATCCTCATCGTCCTCACATGATCATCAGCATCGTCATCATCATCATCATCACATGATCATCAGTATCATCATCATATGATCATCAGCATCGTCATGATCATCGTCATCACATGATCATCAGCATCGTCATCACACGATCATCAGCATTGTCATCATATGATCATCAGCATCGTCATCATCATCATCATCACAGGATCATCAGCATCGTCATCATACGATCATCAACATCATCATCATCATCATCATCACACGATCATCAACATCGCCATCATACGATCATCAACATCATCATCACACGATCATCAGCATCGTCATCACACGATCATCAACATCGTCATCATACGATCGTCAACATCGTCATCATACGATCATCAGCATCATCATCATCATCATCATCACACAATCATCAGCATTGTCATCATATGATCATCAGCATCATCATCATACGATCATCAGCATCGTCATCATCATCATCATCACACGATCATCAGCATCGTCATCATACGATCATCAACATCATCATCACACGATCATTAGCATCGTCATCACATGATCATCAGCATCGTCATCATACGATCATCAGCATCATCATCATCATCGTCATCACACGATCATCAGCATCATCATCACATTATCATCAGCATCGTCATCATACGATCATCAACATCATCATCATCATCGTCATCACACGATCATCAACATCGTCATCATATGATCATCAGCATCGTCATCATCATCATCATCACACAATCATCAGCATCGTCATCATCATCGTCATCACACGATCATCAGCATCGTCATCATCATCGTCATCACACGATCATTAGCATCGTCCTCATATGATCATCAGCATCGTCATCATATGATCATCAGCATCGTCATCATCTCGATCTACAGCATCTGGATCATCTCGATCTACAGCAACTAGATCATCTCGATTTACAGCACAGGATGATCAATCCTGATCCTTTTAAGACAATTCCATGTCTGGGGATGATGCAATCCCAACCACAGTGCCAGTCTTTTTTCATACTGGATGTGACCTAGACTAGATCTAGGATTTAATCACCACAGAGCCAGTCCTTTTTCATACTAGATGCATCTCGTCTACAGAGCCAGCCCTTTTTCATGCTGGATGTACCATATCTACAGAGCCAGCCCTTTTTCATGTCGAATGTACCACATCTACAGAGCCAGCCCTTTTTCATGCCGAATGTACCACATCTACAGAGCCAACTCTTTTTCATGCCAGATGTACCACATCTACATAGCCAACCCTTTTTCATGCCGGGTGTACCACATCTACAGAGCCAGCCCTTTTTCATGCCGGGTGTACCACATCTACAGAGCCAGCCCTTTTTCATGCCAGATGTGCCACATCTACAGAGCTAGCCCTTTTTCATGCCGGATGTACCACATCTATAGAGCCAGCCCTTTTTCATGCTGGATGTATGACATCTACAGAGCCAACCCTTTTTCATGTTGGATGTATCACATCATCAATATATGTATACATATCATCAATACAAGTATCCTCATCAATAATACAAGTATCCTCATCAATACATACATCATCAAAGCATGTATCCTCATCAATACATATATCATCAAAGCATGTATCCTCATCAATACATATATCACCTAGGTAAAAACAAGTAATATAAGTGTTCTAAGTATAAGAATCCTAAATCTAAATAATCTAAGCATAAATATCTAAGAGTGGTAAACAGGTATCCTCATCATTGACCTTGCTGTCGATGAGGGCAATCTCATCATTAGTGACAATACTACTCCCCCTTTCGAGGAGGGTCCTTTTGAACTACACCAAGCTTGTCTTGGAAGTATTCAAATTTCGCTCGAGACAGAGGTTTGGTTAATATATCAGCAATTTGTTCCTCAATACTCACATACTCGAGCTTGATAGCTCCTCTCTGCACCATATCTCATATATCAAAGTATTGGATCTCTATGTGTTTTGACTTATCATGGAATACATGATTTTCTGTCATTTTGATACAACTTTGATTATCACACATGATCATAGTGGGATCCATTTCTAAGTCAAACACTCCAGATAATAGTTTCCGAAGCCACATTGTTTCATAGCTAGCAGAGCAGGCAGCTATATATTCTACTTCAGCAGTACTGAGAGCCACACTAGATTTTTTCTTGTTGAACCATGAGATCATGGCAGATCCAAGACCATAACGTCCACCTGATGTACTCTTTCTGTCTGAAACACTTCCTTCCCAATCGGAATCTGAGTAACCATGTAATATGAGTTCATGATTTCCAAGGTAGTATAGACCAAAATCTAATGTACCCTTTAGATACCTCATTACATGCTTTGCAGCTATTAGTGAACCTTCCTAGGTTCTACTAGATACTGATTTAGGGTATTTACAGCAAAGCAAATATCTGTTCTGGTATTTGTTAAATACATCAATGACCCAATGATTTGTCTATATAGAGTTACATCCACTAATTCAGAAGAGTCATTAACTAATAACTTCAAGTTGGAGTCCATGGGAGTGGCCATGGCTTTACACTCCAACATATCAAATATTTTCAAAATCCCCACAGCATACTTACCTTGATTTAGAAATATTCCTTTTGGTTCTTGCCATACTTCTAGACCTAAGAAGTAGTGCATTAATCCAAGATCCTTCATGTCAAATTCTGAAGAAATCTTCTTCTTACATTCGATGATTTGATTCTCATTTAGAAATAGATCATCTACATATAACCGTAATATAACATGTTCATCATCCATAACCTTGAGATAGAGATTTGGATCAGCTTTATTCTTGGTAAATCCCATACTTGTTAAGAAACTATCAATCCTTCCATACCAAGCTCTTGGAGCTTGCTTTAATCCATACAAATCCTTTTTCAGCTTGCATACATGTGTTCTTCCATCTTTAACCTCAAATCCTTGTGGTTGTTCTATGTACACTTCTTCTTCAATTACACCATTCAGCAAGGTTGTTTTAACATCCATATGGTGTAATTTCCACTTCATCATAGATGCAAGTGCCATGATAGTTCTAATTGAGGTGTACCTAGCAATTGGTGCAAATGTTTCTTCATAGTCAATTCCCTCCTTTTGAGAGAATCCTCTGGATACAAATCTTTCCTTATATTTTTCAATTCTACCATCTGCAGCATGTTTTATCTTGAATATCCATTTGGAAGAAACCACACTTTTATCTTTTGGTTTGGTAACTATATCCCAAACATCATTTTTCATTATTGACTGGTATTCTTCTGTCATTGCTTCTACCCACTCTTTCTTCTGAGCTGCCTCTTCATAGCTAGTAGGTTGTTGATCCACAAGATCACACATCAAGGCCACATAGTTGGATACTAACTTGGGTTTCTTTCTCTCTCTAGTGGAACCTTCAGGAGCTCCATATTTTTCAGCTCCTTGAATAATGTCTCTAGCCCATGCTGGCCTTATTTTTCTAGATAGATTTGTAATGGGGGGTTCTTGTGGTTCTATCATGTCATGGTCCTCTGGTGCATCATCTTTAGGGATGGGTACAGGTTCTGTGATTCTAGAAGGTGTATCTTCTTCATAGATTTCTTCAAGTTGGCACTTCCTAGATTTCTTGATAGTTGCTTCTTCATCAAATGTTACATCTTTACTTATTTCCATATGATGAAAACCAGATATGTAAATTCTGAAAGCTTTGGATGTTTCACAATATCCAACAAATATTCCTTTCTTACCAGAGGGATCCAACTTGGTTCTCTTTTATTTTGGAATGTGAATGTACACAGGACGTCCAAATATTTTGAGATGACTTACCTCAGGCTTCTTTCTTGTGAACACTTCTTCTGGAGTCTTAAATTCAAGAGCACTATGAGAAAGTCTATTTTGTACATAAACAACTGTCATGGCTGCTTCAGCCCATAGATACATGGGTAGATCTTGTTCATGTATCATAGTCTTTACAGCTTCCATGATAGTTCTATTGTTTCTTTCAGCAACCCCATTTTGTTGGGGATATTAGGGAGTGGTTAGTTCCCTCTTGATTCCAGCTTCTTTACAAAAGTATTCAAAGTCCTTTGAGGTATATTCTCCGTCATTATCTATTCTGAGAATCTTGATTTTCTTTTTTGAGAGATTTTCTATTAAGGCCTTGAATTCTTTGAATTTTCCAAAGACTTCATTCTTACCTTTTAGAAAGTATATCCAAGTCTTCCTTGAATAGTCATCAATGAAAGAGAGATAGTATTCAAACCCACTTAGGGATGTGGTGGGCATTGGTCCACATACATCTAAATATATTATTTCTAGAATGTTCTTAGTCTTTGTTTCACTCTTTGGGAAAGGGTTCTTAACATTCTTCCCTTTTTCACATCCTTTGCATGTGCCATTATGATCAACCTTCAAGTCTGGTAGACCTATGACCACCTTGCTCACATAGGGTAGGGCCTTGTAGTTAATGTGAGCAAGCCTTCTATGACATAGCTCACTGGGGCTAGTGCTTTCATGAACAAGGGCAGCTTCTGGGTGACCCTTGAGCTTGTAAAGACCTCCTTCCTCTTCACCAATGACAATTGCATCTTCAATTGATTTTCGTTTGGGCCACATAAGTACTTGTCCATCAATAAATGCAATTCTGAAACCTTTCTTATCTAGTGCTAAGATAGAAAGTAGATTTTTCTTCAACCCTGGTACATATAAAATTTATTTCATCTTTAAAGGTGTTCCAGAATCAAGCTTGTAGCTTGCTTCACCAATTCCCTTGATGGGATATTGATAATCATCTTTTAGAGATACCTTTTGAGGAGAAGACTTTTCTTCAAGTCTTGAGAGATTTTTCCTTTTACCTCTCATGTGCTTTGAAGCACCACTATCAATGAGCCATGTATCTTCTCCAGGAGAGACAGATCTAGAGAGTGCAGAAAATAGGACATATTCTTCTGGATCTTCTTTCTTTACTTTGGATCTTTTCCTTCGAGGCCTTTCTTCTTCTTCTTCTTCTCCACTATCATTTTCTGCCATATGTGCATGATGTCTTTTGTGAACAAACGTTTTCTTTTGTGAAGGACAAAATCTGGCAATGTGTCCTAGTTTAAGACAATTGTAACATTTGACTGTGGAGAGATCTCTTTCTGGGTTGGGTCCTCTTCCCCCTTTAGATCTAGGGAAAGGTTGAGACCCTTTGTAATCAACTTTCTTGAATTGACCTCTTCTCCTTCTTTTGATGTGAGTAGCTAGGGCTTGATCATCCTCTTTGACAAGAGCTTCCCTATTGGCTACCCTAGCTTCTTCTTGAACACAATCCTCCCATACTACATCAAACTTCATACTTTCTTTTCTGGCACACATAGTTTGTATAAATGACTCCCAAGGTCTAGTGAGACCATTTAGAGCAGTCATCACAAGTTCATCTTCATCAAGAGTATCACCAATGGCATCTAGTTGTTCCTTGATTTGGGATACCCTTGACAAGTAGTCTTGAATGGATTCTCCTTTATGCATCTTGGTACTCTTCAAATGAGTTATTAGGTTCATCTTCCTATTGATGTTCTTTCCCTCATACATACTTCCTAGCGAACCATACATTTCTTTTGGGGTTTTCTTAGAAGCCACTTGCGGAATCAAATGGTCTTTAATAGAATCAGCTCTGATTCTCTTTTCCTTAATCAAATCCTTCCTATGCTTCTCTTTGGATTCATCTCCTTCAGGTTCTGCAACTTCATCCTTGATATAATGAGCCAGATCATTCTCTTCAAGAATGAGACCAATTCTGTATTTCCATGCCCGGAAATTCTCTATACCTTCAAGCTTTCTTCAAGCTTAGTGTTTGGAGCCGTCTTCTCTTGGGGGATTCCAAGAGATTGGAGATTTAGAGGATAGAGAAATACTTACCAGGAGATGTGCTTTCTTTTGCTTTCCGGATCTACAACATAATTTTTGGTTTATCGCACTTTTGGTAAAACTAGGGTTTGACTTTCTCGAAGTTCTACCCAACCAAAAATATCGATCTAGGGCTCAAAAGATTGATCTTGAGAAGGGCTATTCAGCCATGCAACCAAAATCCAAAAATACTAACTTTTGCAGAAACCCTAATTTTGAGAGAGAGAGAGAAAGATAATTTCACCTTGTGAAAGATGTTCTATTCAGGATAGCTTTGATACCATGTTAAGTTTAAACCAATTAGACTAGCAAGATCATTGAAAGAAACGTAATCACAAGATAGACACAGAATTTACCTTTAGAAACCCTCATGGGGTAGAAAACCCAGTAAAGCTTTCCTCAATAAGATGATCAACCAAAATACAAGATGTGTTCCAAGACTTGTCCTTCTTCTCTACCTCCCATGCAGACCTCCCAGACACAAGTGCGCTACTTTCTGAGTTGAGGAAGTGTGTCAAATGGGGAGCTCTCCTCCTCTACTTATACTAGTTCCCGACTGACCAAAATCCCTAATGGGGCCGACCTCTCCTAGTGAAGTCTAATAACCCCTAAATAATAAACTTAGGGCCAACCCCCACATGGTGGGTCTAATAACCCTGGTTACCACAATCCCTCGGAGGAATAAACATCTCCGGATACATAATAGAATAATCTCGGAGGGACGAACCATCTCCGGAATATTAAAGTACAAATATAATATTCTTAAAAGTTACAATATTCAACATCTGTTTCAGACAAATGCTTGATAGGAGTTGGCTGAGGAGATGGTGGGATGGGAGGTCGTTGAAAAGCCATATTTTGGAAAGGAACAAAAGTGGGTTTGGAGCATTGTTGGGCTACAATCTTGTCTTCTGCTAACTTAGCCAACCCTAGGGATTCCATCATTGTGTTGGGCCAGAACATTTTAACCTCTAAGCCGATTTCATCCTTAAGACCACTAATAAAACAACTCCTGTAGAATTCATCAAACAATTCTTCTGTGTGGTTGGCTAGTTACTCAAATTTTGTATAATACTCTCTCATAGTGCCAATTTGGTGAATTTTAGTGAGGGCTCTTGTGAAGTCATCAAAAGCACTAGGACCAAATCGTTGCAAAAGGAGCTGGCAAAAATATGGCCATTTTGGCGCTTCATGAGCCTTGATGTACCAACGGTAAAATTGAAGAGCTTCATGTTCCAAATGAAAGGATGCAAGTGGAACTTTGTTCACATCAAAATTATTATGCATACTGAAATACTGTTCTACACGATAGATCCAGCCAGTCGGATCAGTACCATTGAAGTGAGAAAAATCAATCTTCGAAGCACAGAAATTGCTGGAAGAAGAGAACCCATTGTCTAATGAAGACTTGGAGTATCGTTTGTTGTTCATGGTTGAATGGTCAAGATGGAGGCCAAGGAATTTTTCAGCTAGATCCTGGAGTTTGGTTTGGATGGCTGCAAGTTCTTCCTCCATGGTTTTTGCTCCTATACGGGTGACAACCATAACCAGGAGTTTTTTTTTTGGTTTGAATGGGTAGAAAAACACAAACAAAAGCTTATTTAGGAAAGGGAAATTTGGATTTGGGATGGATCTGAAACGGCATAGAAGGGATCGGCAACAGATAGATTTGAAATGACTCGGAAGTGATCGACAATAGTTATGGATAGAGGAAATCTGTGATTTATCAGCTAAAAATATATATGGACCCTATATGCTCGACTTCCTAATGGTTCAGTGGATTCACTTAGCCACCAATGTTGTCTGATGGCTTGCATATTGGGGTAGTACCCCTCACTCCACATCTCAGGTAAAACCGATAACCGCTTTGCCACAAACGATAGCTCTTGTTTTACCTCACGGGTGGGAACTAGTCAATCAGGTAGGGGTCGGTGCCCATTTTGCTGGCAGGTCCTCTCAATAGGCCAGCTACTTTGGGGTTCCTATGGTACTCCTCATCATGAGTTTTAGGGATTATTCCCAAGTAATTCCCATAGTTAAGCAGATAAGGATTATTCCTAGATCCAAACCTACAACGGATGTGAAAAAAAAATTGACATAAATTTCACCCAACGACCCCAAGAAAGTGCTCTGATACCAGATGTGAAGAACCTGCAACAATTAATTAACGAAAATACATGATATAGCAGTAATAACAGAACTCAGAATCACTTTATTAATCGCAGGCCACATCGAGGGAGAAATCTCAATACAAATAACTTACGGTACCTTCATTGGCCTCAACACACACTTATATACTAAGTCTATGCCCAATACTATGGGTCAATACCATGGGACATATAATACTACGTGACGACTTACAAAGCATATGTGTCCAATACTATGGGTCAATACCATGGGCTAATACAAACTATGGATCGACAAATACTACAGGACAACTTACAAAGCATATGCATCCCACAACAATATATTAACAAAGTAAAGAGAAGGGTGACACAGGTTCCTAACAGTTGTATTATCCCTGGGAGAAACGACAAATAGTTCCATATTTCAAGGAGAAAAGGGTTTCTGTGGGCAAACGAAGATTCTAACATATCCAGATGGTTGTACATTTTCCTTGGTAACTCCACGTTGATTCCCAAAGGAGGTTTTCAAAGACATCTTGGCCTCTAGAAGAGTCCACACAAGAGGTAACCCAAATTCTAAAATTTTACTAAGTGTGGAAAACCCATAAAGTTTGCTTAGACATCGAAGTGGAAAAGAAAAAACTTGCACTTCTAATACTAAAAGATCTTTATCTCAGGGAGAGTTTTATGGTTTTCAAGATTTGGATTTAGGAGTAAGTGTTGGAAAATCTTTATTAAGATCAAAATCAGAGTCATACCCAAAAGAAAACAGAAGTAGATCCAAATAGGTTTGAGTCATACGTGTTAGATCCCTTGTGGTATAACTTGCTGAACATTGTAAAAGTTGAAGAAATTAACCCTCATTTTCAAACCTCTCAGCCTCATACTACAAATCCTCCTCAAAACCCTCTTGTAGCATAGAATCCACCTAGACCAATGGCAGCTAGGTTTGCACACTTAGCTTTGCCAGCTGCTTTGCATGATCTCCCTCAGAATTACTCACACAGAATTTCTTTATATGATGGAGATGGGAATTTTATAGCAAGACACCATATGGATAGATTTGAAGATTTCATTGACCTTGAAGAAGTAGATCATGATGATGTGAAAATGAATTTGTTTGCTCAGAGTTTTTCAGGAGAGGCAAAGAGATGGTTTAAATATTTACCAGCAGCATCTATCCTTACCTTTGAAACTTTTCAAACACTATTTTTGGATAGATGGGAGGAAAAGAAGAACCGTGTACAATATTATCTCAATACAATGCTTTAAAGAAAGGGAACTTTGAATCAGTTCAGGAATTTTCTAGCATATTTATGAAGGTTTACAATTCAATTCTTGCTGATATCAAACCATTAGTAGGGGCCGCTAAACTACATTATGCAAATGCTTTTGATGGAGATTTTTCTTGTATGTTGAGAGAGAGAAAGTCTGCCAATTTTCCTGCTATGTTTAAAGATGCTTTAGAAATGGAAGCAAATTTAATGGCTTCAGAGAAAATGAAAAATAGAGTAGAAACAGATAGGAGAAGACAAGAAAATCAACCATTCGTCTCTGCCCCTCCTTCTGCATATGACGCCAAATTTGATATGATGGTGAAAACCATGGAGAGATTGATGGACAAGTTTGCTTTAGATAATAGACCACCTAACAAAGAGCAACATGAAAATCAAGTGATAAATCCAAATTTTAGAAGACCCACTTTTCCTCAAAGAAACCAAAAAAACTTGAAGACCAGCAAATAAGGCCACCATTCCCAGAAAATTTGGTGGATGAGGAAGGACAAGAAGATTCAATGAATAACCAAGTTCACCACTTTGATGATATTGATTCTAAAATGCATTTAACTGAAGAAGAGCATAATTGTTTCACTCAAGAGAAGGACAATCATATTTTAGAGCTAGATTCAGAGCAATATCAGAGAGGATATCACAATGCCATTGATGATTTTCAGAGAAAATTAAAACTAAGAAACCGTGATGTAATAACCAATAAAGGAAAGCCCAATCCAAACTAGAATTCCAACACCCAGCAAGATTCAGAAAAACAAAAAGAAAAGTAGAAGGATGCTATTATGCAAAAAGGCTCAGAAAATAAGGAACAACAGTCAAAGGAAACTAAACAATCAATGCCAATTGATGTAGATAGACCAATTTCATCCTTCAATTTGAAGTCAGAGTTATCAAAGGTTAATATTTATATCCCCTTTAATGAGTTGTTGAGGAACAATGAATACAGAGAAGAAATTACTAAAATGGTCAAGAATCAAGGTGATCATCAACCAGATATTTTAGAAGTAACAGATAACTCTCCCACTATTGTCTTTGGACCTAAAATTGAATATACAAATGATGAAGAAGTCCCCCCATTTTATCTAAGTCTAAATATCCATAATATGATTTTGCACAATGCCATGCTAGATTCTGGTGCATCTCATAATCTAATGCCAAATACAATAGTGGAAAATTTAGGATTGGAGATTACTAGGCCCTATAAAGCCCTGTATTCTTTTGATTCTAGAAAGGTCAGGTGTCTGGGATTGATAAAAGATATGGTGGTAACTCTTACACAACTTCTAGCTAAAATTATTGTGATGGATGTTGTAGTAGCTGATATTCCTACAAATTTTGGTATGTTGTTATCAAGATCCTGGCAATAAAAATTAAAAGGAACTATGCAAATGGATTTGTCATGTGCCACTATACCTTTATTCAGAGGCAACATGAGGTTATAGAGAGAGAAAAGGTTATCCTACGTGGTCAGCATTCAAGATAAGCCTGAAAATCATCCCATTTATGTTGTTGATTCTGATTTGGGATCCTCTATATTTTTCAATGATGCACCACACATTGATCATGAAGCTCTTGTACAGATTGAAGTTAAAGAGGATGAGGAATTTGCAAAAAGACAAGAAGCCTTAGAGAGGAAACAGAATGAAGAAGGGTTGTGGACTATGTACTTTGATGGGTCTCTAAGTAAAAATGGGGCTGGAGCAGGTGTTTGGATTATATCTCCAGTCGGAGAGCTTAAAGATTTATCTTATAAACTGAATTTTGAGTGTACTAATAATGTAGCTGAATATGAAGCTCTACTATTGGGTTTGCAGGCTTTGAAATATATGGGGGAAAAAAGTATAGAAGTATCCGGGGACTTAGAACTTGTGGTAAATCAGGTGAATGATAGTTACCAGATCAAACATCCCAGAATGAGAGCATATAGGAATGAAGTTTGGGACATGTTTGGCAATTATTTCACAGAGAATAAAATCAGAGTGGTCCCCAGAATTGAAAATCAGGTAGCAGATTCTTTGGCTAAAACTGCTGGTGGTTTCAAGGCTCCTATTTATTCTCAGAAAAACCTATGAAGTTGAAATTGTAAATAGACCCTCAATACCAGAAAACTCCAAATATTGGCAAGTTTTTGATGATGATCTGAAAATTCAGAGATTTTTGGAAATGTCTAATGAATTTGTGAATGCTCAGATTGATACAAAAAATGAAAAATTTAGAAAGCTTCCAAGATGGTGAATCGGCTGAGGATGAAGGAGCTGAAAACAAAGAATGGCAGAATATGTTAGGAGGAAAAGACATAATACAGTTGAAAAGCAATTTTATTCCAAGAGGCTTGATTCCCCTAGAGAAGTTGTTTGATTAGAATGATGTTGCTAAGAATCCAAAGGTTAAACCTGTTGATGACGCAGTTGAAGACCAGCACTTGGGTACTAAAGAAGCACCACAAATCGTGAAGTTGTCCAAGAAATTACCTGCAAATGAAAAATAAGCATATGTTAATTTGATGAAGAAATACATAGACGTATTTTCCTGGAGCCATGAAGACCTGAAAGAGTATGATACCTCTATCATATAGCATACCATTCCAATAAAAGATGGAGAAAAGCCTTTCAGACAAAAGTTGATAAGAGTAAACCCCAAGTTGTTTCCTATGATAGAAAAAGAGATAAAAAAACTATTCAATGCTAATATTATTGTAACTTTGACATTTTCAAAATGGGTGGCTAACTTGGTGCCTATTAGAAAGAAAAATGGTGAGATCAGACTTTGTATTGATTTCAGAAATCTCAACAGAGTTTCTATCAAGGACATTTACCCATTACCAAAGATGGAGTACATTCTATAAAGGGTGGTAGGGTCTGAAAGGTTTCAACTATGGATGTTTTCTCAGGCTATAACCAGATTAAAGTATTCCCAGACCAAGAAAAGACTACTTTTACTACACCATGGGGTACATTCATGTATGCCAAAATGCCTTTTGTGTTGATGAATGCAGGAGCTACATTTCTGCATGCTATGGACATCGCTTTTGTAGAAGAAAAGGATAAATTTGTAGTTGTCTACATGGATGATATCACTGTTTATTCCATGTCTGATAGGGAACATATCAAGCACTTGGAGAAAGTCTTTATGAAGTGCAGAAAATATGGTATTTCATTGAATCCCAAAAAATCTAATTTTGCATTAGAAGAAGCCAAATTGCTTGGGCATATTATTTTGAAGGATGGTATTGATATTGACCCAGAAAGGGATAGTGCAAATTTAAAGGTTGAGGAACCCGGGTGCAAGAAGGAAGTGTAGTCATTTATTGGACAGGTAGGTTTCTTGAGGAGATTCGTTCCCAGCTTTGTTGAAATATTGAGGAATATTACTAACATGTTGAAGAAGGAGAGTCAAATAAAATGGACAAAGGATGCTAGAGAATCTTTCAAAAGTATTAAAAGGGCCATCACTGAAGCTCTAGTTTTGGCAAGTCCATATTTCACTAGAGATTTCCTAGTTTCTCCTACGCATCTGAGCATACTATAGTTGGAGTCCTATTGCAGAAAAACAGTCAAAATGTTGAGCAACCTATAGCATTTTTCAGTAAGGTATGGAGATATGGAGAGTTGAAATATGATATCATGGAAAAACAGGCTTGTGCCTTGGTGAAATCTTTGAAATATTTCAGAGTGTAGATTCTCCATTCACACATTGTTTCCTATGTTCCAACTAACGCAGTGAAGAACATTCTTACCCAACCAGATCCAGAAGGGAAGAGATCAAGGTGGATTACTGTATTATTGGAGCATGATCTTGAAATCAAGCCTACTAAGTTGATTAAAGGACAAGGGATGGCCAAAATGATGACATATGCTAATCGTGAATCTTTACAACTCAACTTCCTGACCAGTTAGTCAAATCAGCTTGATACAGAGATATAGGTGATTCTATATTTTTATGTGTCTCCGTGGTATCATGATATCATATATGTTTTGCAAAACCTATAAGCCCCCGCAGGATTGAGTAGAACAAGAGCTAGATCTGTGAAAATGAAGGCTGCAAAGTTCTGCATTATGAATTAGTACTTGTACTGGAAAGACCCTGGTGGTATATTGCTAAATTTCCTATTAGAGGATGAAGCTCAGCAGACAATGAAGGAATTCCATACAGGATATTGTGGAGGACACCACTCTTGGAAAGTAATAGCAAATAAAATTTTGAGAGCTAGTTTCTACTGGCCCACTATGTTTTCTGATGATTATAAAGAGACTACCACATGTCATCAATGTCATATTTTTTCTGGTAAGAGAAAGCTGGTTTCACTTCCTCTTAACCCAATTTCAGTAGAGGCACCCTTCCAGCAGTGGGGGTTAGATTTCATTGGGGATATCAACCCAAATTCTTCATGTCAACATAGATGGATTCTGACAACAACTGATTATTTCACAAAATGGATTGAAGATATACCCACAAGGAGAGAAACTGATGCTGTGATCATGGAGTTTTTAGAGAATAACATTTTGGCTAGGTTTGGATGTCCCAGAAGGATTGTGAAAGACAATGCAGTTGCTTTCAAATCCAAGAAGATGATAATTTTTTGCCATAAATAAGACATTAGCTTGAACCATTCTACTTCCTACTATCCACAGGGGAATGGATTGGCTAAATCTTCTAACAAAATCCTGGTAAGAATAATTAAGAAATTGTTAGAGAAGAACAAAAGAGCTTGGCATACAAAATTGAAATATGCTCTGTGGGATGACAGGATTAGCACAAAAAGGGGAATTGGAATGTCACCATTCTAATTAGTATATGGGCTGAGGTTGTTTTTCCAACATCTTTAGGATTTCCAGTCATGAAATTGTTGCATGGAAATGAAGATGAACCAAATCATATGCAAACAAGGATAAATTAGATAATAGAACTGAATGAGATGACAGATAAATCCTATGACAAATTATAAGTACATCAAGAGAAAATGAAGAGTATTTTCGATAAGAAGGTTAAGGAAGAATAGTTCCAGATTGATAATTTGGTCTTGAAATGGGATGCTCCTAGAGAAGACAAGCATGGGAAGTTTGATCATAGGTGGGTAGGTCCATACATCATTTCAGCATATAGAGGTGCAAATTCATTCATTTTGGAGCATCAGGATGGGTCTTCGCTGGGAAGTGGCCCAGTAAATGGAAGGTTTCTGAAGCATTACCTGTCCTGAGGATGACGAGTAACTTTTGTACCATAAGTGTATGTATTTCTTTCTTTCAAAATCAGTGCAGATGGTGAGCCAAAGATTTGAAGCACGAAGAGAAGGCCCTGAGATCTTGTGGGGTAGACATTTTTCTTTGTTTCATTTTGTATACAGAAAAAAGTGGAAAATAATAATGTGAGGTTTTTGAAAGTTTGAGAGAAACCCAATGGATCAGGCACTAGATCTGCGAGGTTCTTTTCTACCTCACACGAAGGATAGAATCCCCAATTGGAGCCAGTTGTTAGCACCGGTTTTGGTTTGAAGGGTTGGAAGGGTTTAGAGCCCTGAAAATAATTGTAAGGTGCTAGGTATTTGAGTCATATGACCAAGAGAAACACTAAGTGAGACCCCTACATGTTCATGCTTTGGTTTGGGATGGAAAGGATTAAAATCCTTGAGTTTTGACTTTGCAAATGAGGAAAAAATGTAAAAATCTGCTAAAACTTATATGAGGGGACCAATGAACGGAGCAGATCTGTGGCGATGGAGATAAAGGAATCAAAGGCGACTTCGTAGAAGTAAGATAGGGTGGTTTAAGTGTGGGCAGAGTGTTGCTAGCCCGCAGGAAAATCAGAGGTCTAATCAACAGATGGGAGGACAAATCTATGGTCATCAAGTACTTTGTTGATTTGACATGTGCAAAGAAATGAACTTTTCAAAATTGCTAAGTGGTGGGAGGCTCCACATCATGCGACAGTGCAAATCTAGAGGGGAAAGGCATCGACAGTGGATGTTTAGTTTGCATATTGAACATGCACGGATTATCCACACTTTCCAAGTATGCGAACCTTGGTAGGGGCTACACCTTTGGGTGGTTGGGATGCGGATAGGATCTAGATAGACGGTTGACAGCGGCTACGTGGATCTGAAGTGCAAGAAAGGCAGCACTTGAAATATTGAAAACTGTGGAGGATTGTAGAGTTAAGCAGGCAAAAGATCAACAACGCAGGTTTGATCGTGCAAATGAACGGGTAAACAAGCTTCTTCACTGCGATAGATGCATGAATGATAGGAGAGGAAAATAATATAAAAATAATTCTGCATGGGGATGTGGATACTATTTGTCTAGTTGCATTGGAAAGCGAAAGATGCCAAACGTGCTGCACGCATAAAAATTAGCCAGGATCTCAAACCAAGTAGGCCTCCTGTCTTCTTACAAAACTATTTAAATGGCTGAGCTTGGAGAAGTAGAACCCCCAGGTTTTGAACACCAGAAGATAGAAGAGCTATTAGAAGATGGGGATATTGAGGTATATGACACAGTGTTGACTAATGGACTCGTTGAAACAGTAAAGGATAGACTGAAATTGTGTTGATGCCTCGGAGATCGTAGCATCAATCAGCAAGGGATTCTCCCCGGTAAGCAAGCTCAATTAGATCACTCACCGTTTGGTGTGGGGAATCCGTCCAGTTAACGGTTCCAACTACCGTAAGATTTAAAGATTCTTATTCTTAGCACCGGTTGTGGCCCGATCCACCGTTTATGTATTTTATTTTAAATATGATATGCAAGTGGCCTAAGCTAAATGCAGGTAACTAATCTAAACTTATCTAAGACTTTACAAGCAAATTTAATCTATCCTTGCAAGGAGAAAACTTTAAAGATGATTAATAGACTGAAAGAAACATCTAAAGATCAGAAAGATAGCTATTTAATCCTAAAGATGCATCCACAGCAGAATATAAAAGATATTAAAGATAACTTTAATTTAGTTAATACATTCCATTACTCATTTGAGATAGACATCTTTGCACAGAAAATAGGAGAATCATTCATTACATAGAAATAATTCACAACAGTAAGGAAATATCTCACAGTAGTGTATGGATTATACAAGAGTAATCCAACAAACATTCAACACATCTTTAAGGCAAAAATGTACTCTCCCAGGCTTTTATTAGGCAAAATTGAAATCCTTATACATGCAGAGAAATAGTTCATGTACAAGACAGAAAATGTCTTTCACCTGCCAAAAGTCCATATTACTATTCACTAATCATCTATACATAAGTTTACCAAAAGACTCTAGGGCTACCACCTGTCCTCTCTCCTTAACTCTTTTAATTTTCTTTTAAATGTTTTACAAAAATGAAGTAATTCGTGGCACCCTTTACATAACAAAAAAAACAGAGACAACCGTCCTTTTGACTTCATGATTCGAAATAGAAAGAAAAGACTCAATGTATTAAGGCTGCCAACGTCATATCTAGGATGGTGCCTCTACTTCAGATGGGGATGTCAACAAACTCAAAAAAAAAATGACTTGTCTAGAAAAAACTAAGCATAAAAGACCTTCTAGGGAAAGCTTAGCTCCTAAGTAAACTTTCTAAAAAATAAAAGGAGGGGCCCCAATATCTACAAAATTTTGCGGGGGCTGTTGCAGCAACAACAAGTTGATTAGGAACCAGGGTATAGATGTACACAAGGTATACATGTCATTTTTCCATATTTTTGCATTTGACTAAACCCTAAAATGTCTCGAGTTCATCGACTGGTGCACCACCAATTATTCTTCCTCTAGGAGGGTGATTATGGATGCATCCATCTCAAAGATATTATGTCCTGTCAATTATCTCGTTAGAAGAAAAGCCCTGTCAATCCCTGACGAATTTAGCCTAAAGTCCAAGGAGTACAAGGAATAATCCTTAGTTTAGTATTTTAGACAGTATACAGTCGAGTTTAAGCAAATTTTCCACAGCATTTGCCTAAAACCTAGTGTCCCATTTCAAGACCAAGCTTTCCCAGTCGAAGTCTGTCTCTTTACTGAAGAATCCAAGTGTGTTATAACCTTGCTAAGCCAATTTTTGGGACTAGACACAAACATGTATGTCATTGAGCCCCTGATGAGCCTATTATTTGTCCTTAGCACTTGTCCATTAGAGTCTGAGGAGTATGACCAGTCTACCAAGTGTTCCTGCATTAAATTTGATGAGTCCCTAGCTGAGTATGTTCCTGTCATTTAATGAAGAAAACTTGCAACTTCCTGAGATGATGCTCACAAAGGAAATGCTCACAGACTACAGCAAATTCATGAAGAACCTCATGTCTGAGGTTTACAATTTTTTCTATGAAGAACCTGCAATAATTAATTAATGCAAATACATGAGATATTAGAAATAACATAACTCAGAATCACTTTTATATTGATCACATGCCACTTCAAGGGGGAAACCTCCTTTGAGCAAGCTCAATAAAAATAACTTCACGGTGCCTTCAATGACCTCAACACACAATTATATACTAAGTCTATGCCCAATACTATGAGTCAAAACCATGGGACATATAATACTATAGGACGAATTACAAAGCATATGCGTCCAATACTATGGGTCAATACTATGGGATAATATAAACTATGGATCAACAAATACTATGGGACGAATTACAAAGCATATGCATCCAACAACAATATACTAACATAGTAAAGAGAAGGGTTGACATGGGTTCCTAACATCCCCTCTCCCTTAGAAAAAGCTTTGTCCTCAAAGCTTTGGTTGGGGAAATTGCTGCAAAATCTGAAGGAGTGGTTCCCCGATAGCATCCTCGGGTTGCATTTCGGGCCACTGACGCCTTTGGAGTGTCAGAGAGGATTGCTCAGAAGGATCTAGATGAAGAATAACCCTATCAACTGTATGGAAAGTGTGCTCAGAACGGTGTTGATCGGCTTGTTGTTTCAATCGAATTCTGGCCATGTGAAGATTGTCCTGCAAAATGAGAAGAATCTGATCGTTGTTTCGAAGAACCGAGTCAATTTCCTGAACTAGGGAGCTGCTAAGGGTGTATGGAAGAAGAACTGGCGGTGTCTGTCCATAGACTGCTTCATATGGTGTCCTTTGAGATGTGGTATTGCACCACTAGAGCGCTTCTAGGAAATCCATAGAATAGTTGGCCAAAGCTGTGTAGGGATGGGCAAGGGTTTGAGCAATCCCGAAAGGAGTGTCGTTTCACCCTTGTTGACCTGGAAAGTATCATAGTTAGCGACCATCTGTTGAATTGTCATTTTCAGTCCCTGCCAAAAGAAGTTACATTGTTTCCGTTCATGCATTTTGAAGAACCCAGAGTGCCCTGCTGATGAAGAAGCATGGAGTTCATAGAAGAGATAGCCCTATTGAACATATTGCAACCAATTTGGAATAAGCAGAGAAGGAGTTGTAAGAGAAACTGGGTCATCAATTGTGCGAGAAGGAGCATCTGCCACCATATTTCCCTTACCCTTCTTGCAAGTGATCGCATAGGGATAACCCATTTCACGTGTGTTGGGGAGGAGACCCATTATTCCAGAAAATTTTCCAGACTCTAGAGATTTGTCTTGATGTAGAAACAATTCCCTAATAGGTATGGCTGCCACTTTCGTACTGCATGCAAAATAGCCATCATTTCCTGCTGAGAGGTAGATGTGACTAAATTCTTACCGGAAAGGTCTCTTGAAGGTGGCAAGCTCATTGGTTCAGCAAAGACACCTGCATATCTATCCAAGGAAGTAGTGGAGACCATTGATGGGTGCATATGAATGGAATGGAGCTGAGCGATTACACCATGTGAATTCTTCTTAAGGATTTTTTCTAGATGATGTGAACTGATGATGCAGAGAGACCCTGGTTGTAATCCCATTAATTTGTGTTGTGCCCCATTGACTAAAAACTGCATCCAAAGTTCATCAAAATGCCATAAGATGGGGCCAAGTGTGCGTAACCATTGAATGCCCAAAACCACATCAAATCCGCCTAAGGAAAAGTAAAACATGTTAGAGTGTAGGTTATAATCTTCCATAGAGATACGCACATTGTGACACTTCCCCTTGCAAGGTAAGGTGCCCCCATTGGCAACCATGACTTCAAAGTTGGAGCAAGGATGGACAAAACAATCAGCCTGTTTGGCAATCCGAGGGTCAATGAAGTTATGAGTGCTACCAGAATCAATGAGGATGGTAAGAGGGAACTTCTTGAAGTATCCCTTGACCTACATGTTTTGTGGGGTTGTGACGCTAGTTACATCATGGAGAGAGATCGTGGGTGGGTCATATTGAGATGGCGTGTCAACAGGCGGGTGTTGAATGTCGACCTGATCATCTACTATAGCTGGAGCTTCTTCACCAAGTTCAGAGGCAAGCAGAGAATCCACATCAAAGAGCTAGAGCTTTTGTTGAACACATCTATGTCCCCGAGTGAATTTCTCATCGCAATTATAACAAAGCCCTTTTTCTCGGCGTGCTTGCATCTCGGTTTCAGACAAATTCTTGATAGGAGTTGGTCGAGGAGCTGGCAGGATGGGAGGTCGTTGAGAACCCATATTTCGGAAGGGAAAAAAAGTGGGTTATGAGCACTGTTGGGATGCAAGCTTGTCTTCTACCAACTTAGCCAAACCTAGGACTTCCATCATTGTGTTGGGACAGAACATTTTAACCTCTGACCGGATTTCATCCTTAAGACCATTGATAAAACAACTCCTGTAAAATTCATTAGACAATCCTTCTGTGTGATTGGCGAGTTTCTCAAATTCTATCTGATACTCTCTCACTGTGCCAGTTTGGTGAAGTTTAGTGAGTGCTCTTGTGAAGTCGTCAAAATCACTAGGACCAAATCGTGGAAAAAGGAGTTGGCAAAAATTTGTCCATTTTGGCTCCGGATGAGCTTTGAGGTACCAACAGTACCATTGAAGGGCTTCCTATTCCAAATGAAAGGATACAAGTGGAACTTTCTGGACATCAAAAGTATTATGCAGACTGAAATATTGTTTTGCGCGGTATATCCATCCAGTCGGATCAGTACCATTGAAGCGAGCAAAATCAAGCTTTGACCCATGAAAATTGCTCGAAGAAGAGAACTCGGTGGCTGCAAAAGATTCTGGCTGTCAGTTATTATTCATGGCTGAATGCTGAAGATGGAGGCTGAGAAATTTTTCATCCAGATCTTGGAGTTTGGTTTGGATGGCTGCAAGTGCTTCCTCCATGGTTTTTGCTCCTGCGCGGGTGACAACCACAACCAAGAGTTTTTTTTTTTTTGGAAATGGATAGAAAAACACAAACAAAAGCTTATTTAGTAAAGGAAGATTTGGATTTGGGAAAAGCTCAGATGCATTAGAGAAATTTTGAGGTCAAAAAATGGCCTCAAAACAAAGAAAATGTACTATAAAATACAACCAATCACATTCTAGTAGATGACATCATCCCCCTTGGTGAGGTGGCATTGCATGAGTTAAGAATACTTATTTGTCAAATTTTCTATGGTGGATGAAAACACATAGTTAACCAAGGTAGTGGTGTAAGTACTTTTAAGTCATAAAGTAAAGTACTCATAATGATAGTCTTTTCATAAAATAATATTATTGTCATTTTCAAGTAAAGTACTCATAATGAATGTCTTTTCACACTTTCACATAAAATAATATTATTGTCATTTTCAAGTGAAGTACTCTTAATTCATAAAGAAAGTCCTTTCACATTTTTTTATAAAATAATATATTATCATTTTTATGTTTTGAATTTTAAATTATATATTCACTCCATTCTATTTAATAACATAATGTCAAACTAATAAAGAATAATAATAGATTTAATAAATAATAATAATAATAATAATGCAATGTGGATTATAATAATATTATTGACATTTTACATGTAAATAAATTGTCAATTAAATTACATTATTAAATTCATGAGAAAAGTACTAAATATAAAAAGTCAACATAAAATTAAAAAAAAACTCTTAAAAATGGTTTTTATTATTTAATTTCATTTGCAAGTTCAAGACAAATAAATGTTAAAGGACAATACATTTTTGGGAATTTACAATGAATCTTAGTCACATCAATGTAGACTTATTTTATTAATTTTATTTTTAGTGAATTTTGAAAAGTAACTCAACCATGGTTATTTATATTGTGCATAGAAAATAGTGTGGGAGGTGACTTGTCATATATACCTACCCCGTAAAACCCCCAATTCATAATATTTTAATATATCTCATATTTTTGTAGTACATCTCTTAGGAGGCCCTTTTTTGACCTCAAAATCTCTCTAATGGGTAATTGGGATTTGACTATGTTTTGGACACTTTCTGATGGACAACGAAGCAAAAAATGGGGATTTCAGAAGCGAAGTGAAAGAATGAGAAAATTTGGTAGAGAGGGACAAAGAAGCAGAAGTAGGAAAGGAACACAGTGGCTAAATTTGAAGGCGTTTGGGTGAAAATTGAAGGAGTTATGGCAAACCCTAAAAATAGACAACTGTGGGATTTATGGTCTTGGGAAGTGGAATTTGCGATAGGGTCTTTAGGAATGAAATATGCAAAATGGGATTGTAGGGATGTCAGTGAAGTTTCAGGGAAAACAAAGTTGAAACAAGGGAGATAGGTTTTTTTTCTTTTTTTTTTTCAGAAATGGATCGGCAATAGTGGCATGGAAGGGATCCGCAATAGATGGATCTGCAACGACGCGGAAGGGATCGAAAACAGCTGGATCTGAAATGGTGACTGGATCTAGAATGATTTTCAGAATAGATCTAAAATGGCTGGATCTGGAGCGGAAGTGATCGGCAACAGTTCAACTGAAAATAGATATCGACGCCAGGTATGTGCGGCTTCCTATTGGTTCAGGGGATTCACTCGGCCACCAATGTTGTCTGATGGATTGCGCATTGGGCCAGTGCCCCTCACTCCACCGCTCAGGTAGAACTGATAACTGCTTTGCCACAAATGATAGCTCTTAGTTTACCTCACGGGTGGGAACTAGTTAATCAGGTAGGGGTCGTTGCCCTTTTCGCTGGCAGGTCCTCTCAATGGGCCAGCTACTTTGGGGTTCCTGTGGTACTCCTCACAATGAGTTTTAGGGATTATGCCCAAGTACTTCCCATAGTTAAGCGGATAGGGATTATTCCTAGATCCGAACTTGCAACAGATGCGAAAAACAAATTTGGTAGAAATTCCACCCAACGAGCCCAAGAAAGTGCTCTGATACCAGATGTGAAGAACCTGCAATAATTAATTAACGCAAATACACGAGATATTAGAAATAATAGAACTCAGAATCACTTTTATATTGATCATAGGCCACTTCGAGGGGGAAACCTCCTTTGAGCAATCTCAATACAATTAACTTCATGGTGCCTTCAATGACCTCAACACACACTTATATACTAAGTCTATGCCCAATACTATGAGTCAAAACCATGGTACATATAATACTACGGGACAGCTTACAAAGCATATGCGTCCAATACTATGGGTCAATACTATGGGCTAATATAAACTATGGATCAACAAATACTACGAGACGACTTACAAAGCATATGCGTCCAACAACAATATACTAACATAGTAAAGAGAAGGGTTGACATGGGTTCCTAACATTTTCTTTCAGAAGAGATTGCCCATGGTGTTAGCACAGATGAAGGATATGTTCCAACCTTCTCCTAAGAAGAAGATAGGTGACTGGTTTCTCTCGGAACACAACACAACAATCAGAGTGTATGGGTTTTCTCATTCACCCTATGTACTTCCAGCCTTCTTAACTCCTAGAGTTTTTTATCTGGAATTCATCAGGTAGAAGATAAGAGTGGAAACTGAACATTTTTTGGATCATAAGAAAGCCTCGTATATTGCATTCCCATGGGATGTAGGCCCATTCATCGTCAATAGAAAGGCTTCCATTTCAGCCATGGAATGTGTGTTAAGAGAGATGGGACTCTGAACAAATCCTGCCATCAACTATGATCCCCACCACATCTTCTCCAACATAAGGAAATAAACTAACAGAAAGGGCTTTGTGCATTTTGAGATTGCAGGTATGGGGGAGACTGCCAATTGGTTGGAATATCCCAGCAAAGGACAGATGGATGTAGATGTATAGGATGACTCCACCTCTCTGGTACAGACACCATATCCCCATTTCCTGGCTCCTCTAGCTTGGTCCCAACAGTTGGAGCAATTATACCCCTTGCTAGTGGTTCTGGAGGATCGAGCAAATTGGAAGTCATTGATGCCATGGATGTAGAAGATGAGGGCACAGAAAGTGCCCCAAAGAAACAAAAGGTGGAAAATGTAGAGTAGCAGATTGTGCAGGTGTCGACTGGTCAAGCTAAAAAGAAGTAGATGAAGGCCAAAATACCTGCCTTCAAGATCAAGGAATATGTATTTGATAGGGTAGCTATTGAACCTGCTGCACAAAGAAAAAGTAGAGCAGAATTATTGGATGAGTATAAAGAATGCAAAGAGGAAAATTCAGAAGAATCAAAGTTATATGCACAGGTCAGACATATCTCTAGCAAGGATGTGTCCTTGGTTACTGTCAGGCTCCATCCTCAAAAAACCTTGAATTTGGCCCTATCTACTAAGAGTAAGGCCACTGAATTGAAGATGAACTTAGAAGACATTCCTATACCTGACATGATCCATCTTCACAAATAAACTGGGGACATAATCTATGTGAATTTGTTAAAGGATGCACTAGAAATGTCCAAACTGCAAACCAGTAAGAATAAGGTTGGAAATAAGCTCAGACAGGAAAGAGTGGAGAACAAATCCCACAAGGCACAAATCACGAAGCTGCAAAATGAATCAGTTGCTACTGAGGACTGGGAAAACAAGAGGGCCAGTATACAAAATCTGTTGAATGAGAAAGACAATACTATTCAGTCCTTGAAAAATAAATTGAAGATTGCCTCCACCCAGCTGGTAGAAGCCTCTGAGTTGACAGAGTTGGAGGAGAAAAGAGAAGAGCTGAAAAATGAACTAACAGACTGTAAGTCTTGGTTACTAAAGTTTGAAGAGAAAGAAAAACAGTGGAAGAAGGATATGCCTCTTATGGTGGAGAGCGAAAAGAAGTGGAAAGCTAAGTCTGAGGATTTGGAAGGAAAATTGCAGGACAAGGGAAAAGAATTGGAGAACATGGTCACCTCCTCCTCCATTGAATCCGTTGATTTCTCCATTGTTCAAGCAATGGCGCAGGAATGTATGAGGGATTTAGATCTAGAAAAGTTGTAGAAGCAGAATACAAATATGGAAAGCAGAGTTTCAGAAGAAGAGTAGGAGAGGAAGACTTGGGAAGCTAAGTATCTAGAATTACAGGTTAAATATGATGAATTAATGAATCAAGCTACAGGTTAGACATCACTGCAGAAAGCAAAGAAATTAATCCGGGATGATGTTATAGCTGAAGCAAACAAATTAAGACCTTTCGTTGATTTTATTATAGATAATGAAGCTGTCATCAAGTTGGCCAAGTAGAGTGTAATAGCAGCAAAGGAAAAAGTGAATAAGAAGCCTATTGAATGTGCTGAAAATTCCATAGAGTTCTTGAATGGCCTAACTGAGGGTGAAGTGAAAGAAGCATGCATAAAGGACAGATTATCCACCATCATTTGGGCCAGGAAGGTGATAAACAAACATCAGGAGTTAGTTGCAGTTCAGGCCAGAATAGATATT
Source organism: Larix kaempferi (assembly GCA_027924585.1). Lineage (NCBI taxonomy): Eukaryota > Viridiplantae > Streptophyta > Pinopsida > Pinales > Pinaceae > Larix > Larix kaempferi. The sequence continues at coordinate 19,696,791 of BSBM01001048.1, forward strand.
ATGGCACACCAATTGAAGCTCTTTAGGGATATGTTTGAGCCATTATTCAAGAAGGGATTCCCACTCTTTTGGGAAGAATATGGTACTATGCTGACTCAAAAAGAGTATCAAGATAGGTTGATGGGATGTAGATTGGATTGTCCAAACTTTGCGGGCATGACCCAATCACTATCTTGCAGAACAGTGCTGCATAATTTGACAAGAGAGTTTGAATTGGTCATGGTTTTTGAAGAGGCTTGTGCACACCTTCAGAGATATTCATATAGAGATGATACAGAATTACGGGTATTGCTAAGGGAGGTGGCCACATTATATTTTCCAATTGCTGAGTAGTGGAATCTTGTGGAAAAGTATGGAAAGGCCAAGCTAACGTTGCATGCATGAGCATTGTCAGGGGTCCTAGGGATTTGCAGCCTGAAGAATTAGTTACTTCCTATTTTTGATTATTTAATAGGGTATGTTACCAACTAGTAAATGTCTATTGACACTTGTAAGAGGCAGTTAAGCCTATTTTTTCAGCACTTGTATTTCTATTGTAACTAATTCTCGAGGATGATAGACCTGTCTGTATAGGTGTCATCTCTCTTGTAACAACTTTCTATTAGGGTGAATCGATCCTAAGGGTTGTCTACTCCTATATATTGACATGTAATAGAAGGGAAAAAGGGTTGAAACCCGTGAGACTTGAGTTTTGCATAGATTCCTGTGTTATTTGATTTACAATTTGTATCTTCTTTCCTTATGTGAATGTGTTCCTTGTTATCTATTCCATTTTGTTATCCTTTTTGTGTCTGAAATGAGTGTTGGATAGTACAACATTCAAACATATATGCTCTGTCTATTGATTTGATATATTCACAAAATTTTTTCCACTAAAGTTAGCATTGGATTCATCCTTGTTAGATGCCTATGTTAATCGACTGTTCTTCATTTCTTCTTTACCACCAGACAACAACATTTTGACTGTAAATGAGTAGATACCTTTCCTTTGTTACAAAATTCCATGCCATAGCACTGCTAATTGATATATGTGTTATATTTTGACTCCATTTCCCAATGAATGCTTACCTTGTTTCAACCAAACAAAAAATCTGATTTTAATCCTTATTCATATATCTAGCCTTGTTAAAACAATCAGTGAGAGATCCCTATCTGGAAAGAAAGAAGCTAGCTCTCTTTCCTAAAGCTTGGTTTTGCGTGTTACCTCGAAGAGACCTTTCTCACAACCTTAGGGTCAATTTGAGTGCTAACAGCGATGCCACACCATAGCATCCAAACCCTATTTGAAATAGCACAAGAAACAATATTCCAAACACAATGGACTAGACACACTATAAATCCACATGACATACATTTAGGTTAAACAAGGAATAAGATATTGAATCAATCACGTGACACACCAAAATGGAAGACCTAATGGGTGCATTGATGTGCGTAAGTTTTATCCACCATTATATTAATTGTTGAAATCTTCCTGAATAAAGAAAATATCATCCGAAGGACCAGATACCCTATTAATTATTGTAGGATCCCTCTCCTTCCCCTAAAAAAAGGACCAAGTGAACCACTCTCCATAGTCCAACTATTTTTTTCCCGAATTTGAATTGAAGAGTTGATGGGTAGCGTTACACCTCAGGGGTAGTTACTCCTCTCTTCCACACATGAGTAAAACTGAGCGCCCACAATGATCACCAATCCATTAGACTATATTAAATTCACCACCCACCATGCAATCTGCATCTAGAAAAGAAGAAGCCATCCACACCCAAAGGAAGCTTGGATTAGATGTTGGGCACATAAACCAAACATAATTTAAAATTTTTATCAAAAGAGTAACCTAGATGCATTCAAAATTTATCTAGATGTATCATTTATCTCTATCACAACAATATAGATGTTACACAATTTTCTAGGAAAAGTGATAGATCAAGAACCACCTAACCCTTGCTACATTCTTTCAATGTGTAGTGAGATACAAAATGGATAATTCCATCATAGCTAATATAGTTGTGACCATTCAAAACCGATGGACTTCACCTCCTAGGGAAATACCACATCTGACTTAGCAAATTATAAAACTTCCCAAATTTCTTTCTTGCAACTTGGGATCAGCATCCCTCTCACATTCCATGAAATAAGATAAATATTCATTCAAGTAGTAGAGAGATTGTGAGAGTATTGAACATTTTACTCAAATTTATATTACCCGAGGGAGAGGTTTCCTTGTTAGGGAAAAGGAAAACAACATCCTTTAATGACTTTAATAGATGAGTAGGATGCTTTGTTATACCCTCATTGTCCATGAGAGTTGGAACTGAACCCCTTTCATCTTGTTTTACTTTCAATGTAAACCTTCATCAACATCCATACCTTCATCCTAGACATTAACACCTTCAATACAACTTCACATATTCCTCTTACCTTCGGAGCTATCAATAGGCCTAGTGTCATAATCTTTTAGCAAGTTTTATGTTTTGAAATTTAGGCATTGTCCCAATTGGAAGATCAGAAGTTAGCAATATGTGTAACAATTACATAGTGTATTTTTATTATATATGGATCTTTATGTTGTCCCATTTACTATGAGAAAGGACCTCTTATTAGTATTTAAGAGAAATGATTTTTTATTTTATTTTATAAATATGGTTTGTTATTATATTGTAGACAAAGAGTTTGTTAATCTACTGTATTGTTCAATGTTATAAAATATTACATTCTTTATTAAATATATTGATGATTTACTTATTATAAAGAAAAAATGTATAACACCTACATTAGATCATATGTTAGGGTATCACACAATAATACGATGAGTGCCCTAGCTCTAGCCTCAACAATCTACACGGGTAGGATAGTCAACAACACACATCAAGGCATGGAGGTTAATGGAAAATCATGGGACATTACTACACGATCACAAAAAATTACTAGGATGCCGTTATCACACATCGAGAAAAAATTCTTATCCATTTCCCATATATTATGTTTGAATGTGGAAACGACACCAATAACGTGTGCGGTTCTCTCCTCGGTAATAAATTGAGTGTTTTGAATGGGAACACAAATAGATATACGAATGTAAATTGGTTCATAACTCTTATCCATCCTAGTTGTACATTTTGCTTCTCTAGATTCTACTACTCCTCTCTCTTAGTGAACTAAAAAACATCTATCTCCTTTTTTAGTGGATACATTCCACTCAATCACTACCTCTAGGTCGTATGATATCAAAGTTAGTGAATTTTTTTTAGGATATCCACATGGAACAAATATCGGGGGTTCATTGTAGAATTAGTTTGGTTAGGATAGCTATCTCGAGCGGTCTAGCAACTATATTGGGAGCACCAGTCAAGCTAGTTTCATCGTCTCAAATTTTAATTGAGATACTTTGATGGAAAATATGTAGGCCACCTCTTTCATGGATATGAGAGGAAAAATCAAGCTGAAGGAGGAGATAGGAGTTGAACCTACTTTCTATATGAGGGAAAACCAATTATATTCCCATGATAACCACTCTAGAGTTTAGAGGTTAGGAAAAGACAAGAGAGCATCTAGAGGAATTAGCAATGCCCAAGAAGTAGCATTGAGCACACTCTAGCATGATTAAGAAATAGATCGATAATCTATAGAGAAAGGCTAGGGCATAAGATTAGTAGGATCTTTGAAACAAGTTCATTTGGAATCCTTGCAGTGGATTCCTAATACAAACAAGATTTTCGAGGCGCTCTAATAATAAAATCAACAGTGTGATATAGATACGCTTTTTAACACGGGGGCTTCACTAAAAGGAAATATAATATCACGTTCATTCAAATTGCGGTACTAAATATTCATGAAAACCTAAAAATTATAATTCTTATATATTAAGGGGAAAAGGTTTTTTTTAATTTAATGTAACAATTCAAAAATACTTTGGGTCTTTTTTATATGGGAGGGCTGACAAATATCTTCCAAATGGAGATGGCGAGATCACGGTCGGATGAGAAATCAGGTTGAGGCAAGGCTCGGGCTTACCAGTACGTAGGGAAATCATGTCCTGAGGCATGCTTGAGGCCAGGGGTTTCATGGTGAAGTGGGTTGACAGTTGATTATAGTCGAGAGACAGTGGTCATTGATAGCCAATTGTTACCAATAGCACTCAACCAATTGTTATGAATATCCTTGGGAGGCTCTAAGCCTCCATGGCCTGTTATAGGCCCTCAATAGGACTTAGGGGCTTGAATACCCAACCACTCGTGCCTATTACAGGCCTTGGGAGGTTTAGTCAGCCTTCTAGAGCTTGTTACAGGCCCTGGGGGCTTGGATACCTATCCCACAATAGGCTTAGTCAGCGATCGGGGAACCGCAACATGCAATCTAAATGTTGTACTATGTGCATTGGCTCTAGTGACATACAAGAAGTGATCTCCTATCTCTTCATTAGACCATTAGATGTTGCAAATCATCATGATATGTGGTTGAGTAATTGCAATGTGGGTTAAGCAATGTGCATCCACAATATACATCGAAAGAAGCAAGGTGCATTGTAGAATGCATGTGGGGTCATAAGAGGGGTATCATATCAATATACTAGGTAGAAATATAAAGGGGTACATAAAAAAATTTAATGAAAAAATTGATACATACAATATCTAGTGAAAATAGGGGTTTTTTTAAAATGGGAAGGCATGTTGGGAGGGGATTAAAAAAACAATTTTGGAAGGTATTTTCCAATGTTTAGTGAAATTACGGGTATTATTTCATATGCTATGAACGAACGTGCTATGATAGCAGTTTATTGAGTGAATCCCCCGTGCTTTTTAACAGATGCTTTTTAAAAACATCCTTCATTATTGAATAAAGGGTGCAAAATGAATCTAGGCTACACTTAAAAATCAGTCATAAGCTTAATTTCATGGAAGATACGTGTATGCCTTGATGTGAGTCCATTATATGCCTTGATATGAGTCCATTGGGGACACTTAGGGAAGACTCCGAGATCCTCCAACTACAATTTCTCATCATGTTGGACCCTGATTCCAACAATGATCTTTGAAATTGACCATGAGGTCACTAGGTTTCCTTTCTTTACATTGTTTTATGTTTTCTAGTATCCAAGGACTATCTAGAACCTTAGGAATCCTATGTTGTAGTTAGACGACTATCAGTAGTTATTCCTTTTGATAATTTCCATATTGTATATATAATGAATAGACAAGAATTAGTCTCAAAGATGATCGTCCATCATGCGGATGCATATAACAATAATAACAACAATGTCTTTTTCATGAATAATATAATCAATTTTACTTACTAACCCTATGATCATTATAAGATATTTACAGCTCATCATAGGGTAGCAATGCAATTTAATTATAATCCTTGAACCCAACTAGGTTAACCTTTAACTATGCGATGCTAATTTTACTTGTTACATCAAGAGTAGGGAGGTGGTCTACAATGGAGTATGGGGAATACGATAATGTAATATAACATACGGAAAAAATAATAATAAAAATTAAAAAAAATTATTTGTACTTATAAAATAAAAAATTAAAACCAAATTAAAAGAACTTAAGAAAATCTAGGTGATGTCATAAAATAGAAAAGAGCTCATAAAATTTATAAAAAAAATTAAAAACAATGTACATTCATCTTTGACCGAATTCATCATGCAAGAAGGGAGATATTTTATAAGGTGTAAAATTTTTTAAACTTTTTTTGGATCTACGCTGCTAATCTTAGTTATAACTAAAAAACTTCCAACCATAAATATTTCCTAGGTTCTAATTTTCTATTGCTTTATTGGCCATGAAATTTGTCACAGATATGTAAAAAACAAGAAACCAAATGTCATTAAATAAATGTGTATAACAAGTTAATTGAAAAATAGCCCAAAAAATATTAACCCTAATGAGATTTTCAATGGTGAGCTAAGGCTCACACCAAGTTACAATCAGATTCCAGCACCAACCTTAATATACAAGCATTTCAAGAGTGTGAAAAAATATTAAATCCAGTTCCAAACAAACATGACTAACCATTGTACTTCCTCACTTTAGGAGGAAGCATGACAAACATATTTGTGCATCCCTATCTCACTAGAGGTCTATAGAAAAGTGTAATTTTCCAAGCTATATTTTGACATATTTATGAGGAGATTGGTTATGTAATTTGGTTTAATAATTTCTTCAAACACTTGATAATACTATCCTAAAACCACTATCCAATTCCTTCCTACTGCTACTATCTCTTTTCTTTGGAGTGGATCTGGTTTCTTTTTATTTTTCTTACGACCTCGGGTTATTGTTAGTTTCATTGTGGATTCAAGTGGGTTTGCAATGAAATTTATTAATGATAAAACAAATAGACATGATATCTATATACATATATGTATTATAATAGCAATTAAATCCTCAAATCTAATTTATTTAATTAGAAATAAATAAACTCCAAATATATGCTTGAACAATAGTTTGCATGCCACTTTCAACCTTGGAACTCCCAACTCTTTAACAATTATCATGCCCAGATCTAATGATGATAGGATGGATACATTTGGTGTAGGTGGAAACAGTATTTAACATGTGGTCTAATGGTTGTAACAACCTTGTTTCATGCCTAGAATTGATATTTTACAATAGATCAAGTACAACCTTCAAAGAGAATCACCACCAATCATAGAGAAGTAATAAACTCCTCTGAGATGTCAATGAGATCAAGTCTACATGCCTATATCTTTGCTTGATTTATTTCTCTCGATATTAATCCTATAAAGAAATGTGTCCCAATGCAAGTAGATTCCACACAAGAAAGTGGATCCTTCCCATGAGATAACTTGGCCTCCTTAAGAAGTGGCATCCCCCAAACTGAAGAACATGACCCCCACAATAGTCTAGAGATTGTCACAATTTTGACTGGACTAGATATGCCTAGTGTTCAGACTTCAAATGATGCCTTGCAGCTACAAAATGACACAGTAAATTAGCAAATATATTGGTAGTAGTGTCTGGATATGTTTTAGGTCCCTTTCTTGCCAAATTTCCCTCCAAACAATGAGTTCACTCCCTCCACAAATGGGTGCTTTGAAACCCAAAATTGTTGTGGCTTATTCTTTTCTTGAATTCTGTTTGAACATTCCCCCAACAAAGCTCTCCCTTATTCAATATAGCCAATGAATTCCCCTGAAGGTCAAAAGTTCCCTTCTTGATAGAAAACTCAACAAAAAGGACTTCTCTTTGAATGTAAATAGTGAATATAGCTAGAAAATCTATTTTTGAGTTTGTTTCTTCTTCACAACTAGTGCATCTTCTTTAGTAGGTGTGCCCCTCCTAAAGGAATATTTGAATCTTATCCAAAGAAACCTCATGGATCTGGAAGTAAATACATCCTCTTCCATGACACAAAATTACAATAAAAATGATGCATAATGGAGAGATCTGAATTATCTATCGCACTTTTCTAAGCTAGGGTGGATAGTTTCACCACTAAGACCAATTTCTCCCTTAGGGTTTTGTCCCAAAGAGAAAAATCTACAAGAGCTCTCAAATTCTTTTTCAAAAGTGGAATTGTCACGAATGAATGATAGAGGGTCAATTTTCCCTTTTTAAGCTCACTTTAACCTTTTAGTCCACGTTTACCCGTTTTCTTGCCACTTTTACCTTTTTACTTCACTTAAGTTATTAAAGTGACTTTAAAAGGTTTTATTCACTTTATTATTAAAGTCATTTTTTTAATTACTCAATGTCACTTTATAATGTATATTTTTCCTCCCAGTGACATCAAATCATTAATCTATTAATACCCTTTTTTAATTGAAAATTTGGCCTACAGGAATCAGATAGAACAATAAACACCCCCAAATAGCGATCATATGGAAAGGGATATTAGTGTGATCCCTTCCCTAAATCACTTGTCATCAAGCAATGACAACACATTCGTACAGATAATAGATGGAGCCAAACTGAAACTAAGAATGATCCAAGGGGCCCAAACCAATCTGAAACATATGGAGCACCTACTACATATAATACTTCACTGCAACTTATTAACACCAGAGGCCTCCTAAAGACCACTGGTCAATAGAGAAAATTGATACTATAAAGACTCATTCCACCACTCATAAAATACCCCTATGGGTGAACCACTCCAATTCTCCGTATGAATAGGCTCTTGAAAGTAACAACTATATTTCCCGTATATACCAGCTACCAAATTATCATCACATGAAATCCCAGGATCCCAAGCTATCCTAAAAAAGAACCCACCATGATGATGCAACACCATTCTGATCATAAGTGGCCGGCACTCGTGGTCATACTATAGCCTCCACTCTTGGAACCCCAATCTTTAATGTCTAGAAGTCCCATCACTAAAACGTTTTATCATCTCCTGCAGATTCACCTTCGTGGAGTCAAATTATACAAGTCCAGTATCATACCCGAACTTGGGTATTGATAAAAAAAATATGTCCTTCGATATGGCATGCACCCCATAATATCCTCTAGGGACATCCGAAAAAATGAAACATACCAACCATATGATTTCTCAGAACACAAATTCAAACTAGAAGTCCACAATGCCTCATACCAATCGACTCCAACTCTGCTACATTGATCAATTCTATGCTAGCTAATTTGTATGGCTCCTGCAAAAATTCCCTAAGCACTGTGATGTACCGATCATGTTCAATATACTAAGGAAACCTATGGAGCCTAAAAAACCCCTAATGAACCACTCTGCTATCTATAGTTCCACATGCTTTAATGAAGTACCTAAAATGTAGTCTCTGCCATGCACCTTCGATATATCTGTGCTAAAACCTGTCGACATAGTCTCCTGCCCCTATCTTAAAATGAGTGTAGACTTCCACAATCATGTTGGATATGTATTCTATGACTTGTTTTCTTGACAAGTCATACACTCCCTCACATGTCTCCACACATCCTCCTCAAGGCCCTTCCATGCGAATCTCTCTCTAATATGTTCGTAAATTTGGAAGTAACTAGGATGCCTTGCCAAGGGTGTATCATGTATAAACCTCATGATCTCTTCCCTAAGTGAGGACTCGGGGACTATGGATATGCTAGATCTATAGTAGGAGATATCATCCACCAGTATGTGCCTATCATCCTGAATATGACCATCAATCAACTCACATGTAGACCAATCCTTAGAATATTCCACCAAAAGGCAGGAAATCCAATCAGTCGAAACCCTCATGAGCCAATCTAATATGTCATTGATATCATCCTGATGTGTATGCACATTGTGTATACTAATTACATGGACACAATATAAACAATCTATCATAGCCATCTCTATGTCCCTTTGCTAATGATATCCTGACCGAAGATTGGTATATGGAGAGTACTCTATCCCATTCCTAAATATTCTCTCCGGCATGCCATGTGTCTCATCTAACTATCTCTATTGATCCTCCCTTGTCCTATTGTACATGAGGATATCATCAAAGAACATCAACACTAACCCCTATAGCTATGGTGTGAAGATGGGGTTCATGAGAGAGTGAAAGGTGGAAAGTATGTTGTAAAACACAATGGCATGACAAAGAAATCGTAGTGCCCATGATGACACCAGAAAGTAGTCTAGTGATATCCCAATCTGAGATTAATATTTGAGTAATATGTTGCTCGATGAAGGTCACATATCGATTTCTCGGCCTTAGAAAATCAAAACTCAATGGTGTGCTCAAATTCCTTGCCAATAAGTCTCTCTAGATGAATCACCCCACAATCCCATATTGGTGTGTCTACATCCTTAATATATGCATTCCCACAATAAGTGGTTGCATATACTTCCTTGATTGTTGGTCGACAAGGTATATGATGAACTCCCCTATATATAGTTATGACTTGAGCCATCAATGGGTTCCCTAAAAGAACTGGATCATGATATCCATGATGCAAACTATGTGTATAATCATAAGTCTCTAAGGCATACCTCTCGTCAATCCCATGCAAATCTAAATGCTCCTCATGCTCGACCATCCAAGAAACTACTTCATCAAACCATAAGTACCATTAACATCGTCATGTGTCCTGACTTCCATGGATGACTGAAATGATGAAGAATGTTCCACAATCAACTCCAATGAATCTCATCCACTTGAATTCATGATTCTTGAAGGGCCATTTGAGTGCTCTTCAAAGAATCCTTGGTAACCTGCATCTCATGGGTAAGCTTCTAAACTTCCTCATTTTACCCTTTTAGCACATCAAAATAAATTTCATCAAACATAAGAAGATGATCTATATCTGAAAGTAGGTCTAGCTAATTAGACTTCATCACCACAAATGCTTCTCTAAGTGTTTGGAAATATATAAGGAAAATTCCTCCTACAAAATTCTCATGTGTCCCTTGATGCTCTACCTTCCAACAACAATTTTACGTCAACTTATTAGTATCATCAAAATGTGTTGTGGCTGCAATATTCTTGTATTCACTTATCTTCAACTTCCTTGTAGATTGACGGGACTCATGGGAACTATCATCGACTCATGGGAGCTATCATCTTCATACAAATTTTTTAATTTGTATTCATAGTCATGATTCCCCAAATTAGTTCCCTCTTTGTCATCCTTCTTTCATAACTCAACATCTAAGGGAAGCTTATCCAACTCCAAATATTTATCATAATTAGGTACTAGCACACCCGAATCATCATAATCACTATATGTGCAATCCACATGCCCCTCATAAGAACTGGTGCTATAACCCTCATGGAATAGCACTAATGGTGGATCGAAAGCTATGGTTTTGTCAATTGCATTGCACACATGCTCAATATGAGTATATGCATGCACTCTCAATAAGTCATCCTAGTGTTCTATTAAACTTCTCTCAAGAGATGAGGTATCCATGTTTCCAACCACTTCATATTTCAACCCCTCTTCTTTCTTCCCAAATTGTAAGTGAGGCTCCAACCACTTTGGATGATGTAACAATGTTGTAAGTTCTTCTAATATTCTTGAGAAACTTGTTAAAATTCTGCCAAGAGTTCCTGATTTGTCGTCATCTTTCCTAAGCCACTGAGTGCTAGTCTTGATATCAAGTTACCACTGCTGTAAATAGAAACGTATAAGTGCTGGTCACTTATCGAAAAAAACATGAAAATATCTTCTCTATGATTTCCCCCTCGAGATGGCAGTATGGACAACCTTGATACCACTATAATGTTTGAAGCTAGATTTTGATTGCTTTCTTAGCAGACTGGTTATGTAATTTTGTTTAAGAATTTCGTCATACACTTGATAATACTGTCATGAAACCACTATCCAATTCCTTCCTACTCCTGCTATATCTTTCCTTTAGAGTGGATCTGATTTCTTCTTATTTTTCTTGGGAACTTAGCTTATTGTTTGTTGCATTGTGGTCTCAAGTGATTTGGAAATGAAATACATAAATGATAAAGGATACAAATATTATATATATATATATATATATATATTTTATAATAGAAATTAAATGCTCAAATATGATTTATTTAATTACAAATAACTGACCTCCAAATACATGCTTGAACAACAATTCACATACCGCTTTCAACTATGGAAACTCCCCATGTTTTAACAATTACCATGCCCATATCTAACGACGATAGGATGGATAAGTTTGTTGGTGGTGGAAACAATAGATAACAGGTTCTCTAATGGTTGTGGAAGCCTTCTTTCACGCCCAAAATTCATATTTTTGCAGCAGACCAAGGACAACCATTAAATATAATCACCAACAGTCGTAGAGCACCAATAAAATCCTTCGAGGTAGCACTAACATGTAGTATACATGCCTAGATCTCTGCTTGAGTTATTTATTTGAGTATTCAATGTCCAAGGAAGTGCATCCTAGTGCAAGTGGACTCCCCACAAGATAACTCAACCTCCTTAAGAAGTGGCATCCCCCAAACTAAAGAACATGACACCCACAAGAGGAGCCTGGAACCCACAGTAGTCCAGAGATGCCTACAATTTTGTCTGGAATAGATATTCCCTATGTTTAGACTTCAAATGGTTCCTTGCAACCACGAAATGACAATGTAAACCAACAAATAGGTCCGTAGTAGTAATCGGTTTTGTTTTAGGGCCCTTTCTAATCCAATTTCCCTCCAAACAATGGGTGTGCCACCTCCTCAAATGGGTGCTACGAACCTAGAATTCTTGTGGCTTCTTCTTGTTAGTTTTTCAGAAATTTCAATCTGATCTAGGATCTTAACTGAGAGAATAACATGTATAGCATATCTACAACATATCAATCATGGACACAATAAAGCAAGCACACAAGAGACACAGAGTTTCACCGGGGAAAACCAAGAAGGTCAAAAATGCCGCAACTTCCTTAGAGATAGATAGAGTAATGATACAACCCAAGTACAAGAGATAGTCCTCCTAGCAGTAGCTTCTCCTCCTCCACAAGTGTGCCACTCTCCAATGACTGTGTGTGAGAGAATTGAATGATCAAATAGAGTGCCTTCTGCACTCTATTTATACTTGACTTGACTTGCCTAATAACCTTTACTAGGTCGGCCTTAACATAACCACATAACATAATGCTGACAAGGCCGACCCCCAATAGGGTGGTCTAATAACGCTTTTACCCACATGAATCATATAGGGTCAACCCCATCAAGGTGGTCTAATAACCCATCAAGTATAAGTTACGACACTTACAATATAAATGATGACACTTCCGTATAGAGGAATAATAACATCTCTATAGAAATACAATATACATATATGAAATACATTTCGAAGTTACAAATACATCAAGAATCCCTCTTAACTAGGAAGGTATTTCTTGACACAGGTCTTCTAGCACAAGTCTTCTTCTTTGGATCATCGTCACTGGATCATCGACATCGAATCATCGTCATCGTCAATGCTGCTACTATCTCAATCAATCTCTGAACTACTCGTCATAGGAAGTTCTTCAGAGCCAGCCCTTTTTCATACTGGATGTAGTCCCACTACCTGCAGGTCTTCATCATCACTGGGCATACTATAGAATCCTTGGGACTTATTACGTGTGTCAACAAAACCTCGAAAGAGTATCCCAAGATCCTTTATGTGCCTAAGCAAGACTGGTAAGATCTCCCAGGGTGCTATTATATGTTGACTGTCACAAAACCTTAAAAGAGTGTCTTGACTAGCAAGAACTCTAAAGAGCATCCGAGGCCTTTTACGTGACTAGCAGAAACTGTCCAGATCTCCAGGACGTATTACATGTGACCCCCACCACAAAACCTTAAAAGAGTGTCTTGAAAAGCAAGAACTCTAAAGAGCATCTGAGGCCTTTTACATGACTAGCACAACCTATCCAGATCTCCAGGAAGTATTATATGTGGTCATGGAAAAAACTCGAAAGAGCATCCTAGGACTGATTACAAGTGTAGTTCTCAACCTATCAGATCTCCCAGGCGCTATTATATGCCATAGGAAAAATCCTCGAAAGAGAGTTTGCCAGATATCCCAGGGCGCTATTATATGCCATAGGCAAAACCTCGAAAGAGTATCTGCAAACCTCCCAGGGCGCTATTATATGTCCTCCCAAGAAAAACCTCGAAAGAGCATTTGCCAGATATCCCAGGGCGCTATTATATGCCATAGGAAAAACCTTGAAAGAGTATCTGCAAATCTCTGAGGGCGCTATTATATGCTTATCTACACAACCTGTCCACGGCCATAGAATATCAACCTGATACTCACCATACATCATCCTGATGTACATCATCACATGATCATCTTGATCATCATCATAGCATCATCCTGATGCATATCATCTGGAGCAACATCCTGAAGCTCATCATCCATGATCATCGTGATCATACAATGCATCCACCTGATGCATACCAAGTATCTACCTGATACATACCATCATACATGACCTACCTCATCATACAATGTATTCACCTGATACATATCAACATATATGATCCACTTGATCATACAATGTATCCACCTGATACATATCAACATACATGATCCACCTGATCATACAATGTATCCACCTAATACATATCAACATACATGATCCACCTGATCATACAATGTATCCACCTGATACATATCAACATACATGATCCACCTGATCATACAATGTATCCACCTGATACATATCAACATACATGATCCACCTGATCATACAATGTATCCACCTGATACATATACAAATACATGATCCAACTGATCATAACAAGCATCCCACATGATGCATAAATAGAGCGGTAACTAGAGCATTGTCCTGATGCTCATCATCCAGCGCTTACATCCACAGCCATGGGAAGGATCCTCCTCTCACCATGCTTGGAATGGCTCCTGCAAATGTGTCCATCACTTCTTCCTCGAAGTGTCATCAATTTGAAGAACACCAAGCCTCTCTCTGAAGAACTCAAACTTCACTTTGGCTAGTGGTTTCGTCAACACATCTGCAACCTGCTCATCTGTCGCAACATACAGGAGCTTCACTGCTCCTCTCTGCACCGTATCCCTCATAGAGTGATATTTGATCTTAATGTGATTTGATTAGTATCATCCAATGGGAGATCAAATAACTTAGACAGTAGCTTTCTAAGCCATACTACCTCACAACTAGCCGAACAAGCTGGAACATACTCTGCTTCGGATGTACTCAGTGCTATGCAGGACTACTTCCTACTAAACCAAGAGATCACACCTGATCCCATATTGAAGCAGCACCCAGAAGTCCTCCTCCTATCTACAGCATTGCCTGCCCAATCTGAATCAACATAACCCTGCAGGTTAAACTTTTGATTCGCATCATACTTGAGACCATAATCAACTGTACCCTTTAGGTACCTCAAAATATGCATTACAGCAACCAGGTGAACACCTCTCGGATATGTCAGGAACTGGCTCAATGTGTTAACCGCAAAGCAAATATCTGGTCTTGTGTTCGTCAAGTACATCAAGGACCCAATCATCTGACGATACATAGTGACATCAACTAGCTCGGATGAAGCATCATGCCGAAGCTTAAGGTTCGATGCCATAGGTGTGGCCATGGCCTTGCAATCCATCATCCCGAACCTTTTCAAGATCTCTACTGCATAATTCCCTTGCCCAAGGAAGATCCCATCTGCACTCTGCCACACCTCCATGCCTAGAAAGTAGTGCATCATCCCAAGTCCTTCATCTCGAACTCGGAAGCAAGCTTCCTCTTCGTGTTGGCAATCAATCTATCCTCACCTATAACAAATAGGTCATCCACATAAAACTAGTATCACAAGATTGCCTTCCTCAACCTTGTAGTAAAGGTTGGAATCTGCTTTACTCTTAGTAAAGCCCAAAATGGATAGGAAATTGTCCATCCTACCATACGAAGTCCTAGGAGCTTGCTTCAAGCCATCCAAGGCTTTCTTGAACTTGCACAGATATGACTCTCTGTCATGTGTCTCAAAACCAAGTGGATACTCCACATACACTTCCTCCTTGACTACACCATTCAAGAAAGCTGTCTTGACATCTGTCGGGTGTATCTTCCATTTCATCACTGCAGCTAGAGCAAGTACTGATCTAATGGAAGTGTATCTAGCTATAGGAGCAAAAGTCTCTTCATAGTCTATCCCCTCTTTCTGAGAGAAGCCACGAGCTACAATCCTCGCTTTGTATTTTTCTATGCTACCATCTGTAACATGCTTGATCTTATAGATCCACTTGGAAGTCACAACAAACTTCCCTTCAGGTCTTGGGAATGTATCCCAAATATCATTCTTCATGATCGACTGGTACTTCTCGATCATGGCATTCTTCCTGAATCCTCGGAACTTCAATATCTTGAATAGATAACTTTGTTGCTAAAAAAATGTTGTAGTCCTTCTTTTGTAGGTGATGGTATACGATCTTTCCTACAAAACAAGTTAAATTGCATGATTAGAAACATCTCATAGTTTTCAAAACAAATTCTTACACATAAAGAAATATGTCATACAGCCATGCAATTATTTTAGCCAATGCTTCAATACAACATTTATCCATATCCAGTAACTTTCTAGATGCCTTCCAATCTCTACCAGAACATTGTTAAGAGTGTGCACAACTCCCAACATGTCATCAAAGAGGTTTCATTCTAGATAAGTAGCAATGGAATGTTGTACAGTGCCATAGGCCACTTACCCATCACATGCATATTAGTAGTATACTATTCATTAATGCAATTATTCTAATATGCATAAGACACACCCTAAGTCTAGGAACATAAGCATATACATCATTGAACAATATTATTTAAACAAACAAGTATGCAAGAAATGACAATTCAAATACTTATCTTTGTTTGGTTGTAGGATGGACTCCCTCTCAATATTTTCTTCCTTGCAGTAACTATTGGAGTGTGCTCCCTCTTGATCTTTGCTTCCTGGATTACCTATCTTTGAACTTATATCCATACTCGATCACTATGCATACTTACTAGTATCATCATTGTGTTATCCTCAAGGTCTCATACATACATTCATTAGTATAATCTTAATACTATAAAAAACATTATGATTCTAAGTAATCTTAAACATGTATGGTCAAGATCATTTCAAACACAGATAATAAACATTAGTATTCAAGGTTTCAGGGAATACTTCTTTTACTCATGCATATTCTTTATTTGACCAAAGGACTTTTCTGGTTAGTCATATCATCAATCAAGGTAAGAGACATAATATGCATAAACCCATGATTACTAACTTCAATGAATAATCATTATCAATCATTCCATGTATACTTATATAAGAGATCCTAAGACAAGGTAGGATTCTAACTTGATATAGGAAAAATATACCTGGATTACCATGCTAGCTAGTTATGTCTAACATACCCGCATAATGTCTTCTAGTTCTCTTCAATGACTTGTGCTAGTAACCTACATATCTCATAGGTTAACCATTATAGAACCAAGTTATACATACCTCGTAAGTAGATCTTCTATGTGATCCATGCCAATGGATGAATCTTTGTCTTCATGTCACTATGGTCATATGTTCTTGAACTAGAACATGATTTGTCTTTCTTGATGTACCTTTCATGTTAGCAGACAACATCAACCTCATACAACACCACAATGCATTAGTACAATCATAAGTGTCAAAACCCTAATCAATGAATATCTTTTATCATGCATTCATATTTTTATTAAGGTGATACGGCAAGTCTAAAATTAATCAAGATTGTACTAATCTTAATGAAGACAAACATAAACTTAATCATGAATAGATTTCGAAACATACCCATAAGTCATACCTGTCGAGTTTGCTTGTAATCTTCTTATGTAAGGCCTTAGCCTCATCTCCCTCTGAAACTAGAACTTCTTCACTTATGCAGGTGACCAATCCATTCTCTTCTAGGATTTTAACCCAATCAACTTGATTTGCAGAAACTGGATCTCGAGTTGGATTAGGGTTTGTCAGAGAAACCCTAGAAATTCAAACTTTAAATTTCATACTTCTGAAAGGATAGAAAGATGTGCTTTGATGAGCTGATCAAGCTGGTATACTCTGAATTTTAAAACTGCAAAGTTTCACCCCTCAAATTTGCTTTTCAATCTTCTCGATTCACTAGGGAGGACCATGAATTAGGGTTTGAGTTTCCCGGAGCTTCACCCAACCAAATAGTTTGATCCAAAGCTCTAAACTTCAATTTTTCCAAGTAGCTTCCAGCTATGGTCACATATTTCAAAAATTCCCATTTTGTCAGAAGCCCTAATTTTCCACTTTTCCAATCAAAGTCCCGAACTAGGGTTTGATCAAGCCCGACCTCCCGCCCAACCAAAAAATTTGATATTGGTCTCTCAATTTCGATTTTGATGAGGAGCATTCATCCTTGGTCTCCGATACAAAAATTCCAACATTCTCCAAAACCCTAAATTCCCAGAGCCATGAATAAAGGTGCTCAAAATCCAATTCCGTTTTGATAGAAATATGCACCTAATTGTTTCTGGTGTAACTCTGAAATTTCAGATCTACAAAATCTGAAAATTCTTCTTGTGGTATCCTAACCTGTTATCTTTCCAACCCCATAGATCTTACCTCAAATGGATTCTCTAAGAGAGAGTTATTCCACATGTCGCAACGTGACCTGTTTATGGGATAAAACAGGAGAACAAACTTGTACGTAGTGCCATGTGTCACTGGTTCAATTTTGGCCTCTGAAAACTTACTTGTGAAAGTACAGTTTGTGCCCTACCTGTCACTTTTTACAAAATTTCATTTGGAGCTTCCTAGCCCAATTTTTGACATTTTTTCCTAGGTCACCTGTTTATGACTGAGATCTAGAAGAGGAAGAAACCCTAACTTGTAATGATCATAAATCCCAAATTACAACGAACTAGGGGCTTTCCTTTGGACACAAGGTACATGGGGATCTTATATTCGACTTGTAATATTTTCAGATCCTGAAACCTCGTCAAAATGGATTTATAGCGAAAGTTCTATGATGACTAGTTTTTGCTATATCAAGCCCTAGCTTCGCAATTGCAACAAGTGTCATAAATGCCATACCATGCCTTCTTTCAAGCTAGCTCTGATATCATGTTAGTTTTTCAGAAATTTCAATCTGATTTAGGATCTTAACAGAGAGAATAACATGTACATCATATCTACAACATATCAATCATGGACACAATAAAGAAAGCACACAAGAGACACAAAGTTTCACCGGGGAAAACCAAGAAGGTGAAAAATTCCATAACTTCCTCAGAGATAGATAGAGAAATGATACAACCCAAGTAAAAGAGATAGTCCTCCTAGCAACAGATTCTCCTCCTCCACAAGTGCGCCACTCTCCAATGGGTGTGTGTGAGAGAATTGAATGATCAAATAGAGTGCCTCCCACACTCTATTTATACTTGACTTGACTTTCCTAATAACCTTTACTAGGTCGGCCTTAACTTAACCACGTAACATAATGCTGATAGGGCCGACCCCCGATAGGGTGGTCTAATAACCCTTTTACCCAGATGAATCATACAGGGCCAACCCCATCAAGGTGGTCTAATAATCCATCAAGTATAAGTTACGACACTTACAATATAAATGACGACACTTCCATATAGAGGAATAATAACATCTCTATAGGAATACAAACACTTCCGTATAGAGGAATAATAACATCTCTATAGGAATAAAATATACATATATTAAATACATTCTGAAGTTACAAATATATCAACACTTCTTTGCTTCAAATCTAAGAGAGCATTCTCCCAATAGAGCTTTCCCTTCCTCAATATAGTCCACGACTTCTCCCTAAAGTCCCACATTCCCTTCTTGATAGCATACTCAACAAAAATTACTCATCTTTGATAGTAAACAATGAATATGGAAATAAAATCTATATTTGAGCTTGGTTGTTCTTCTAAACTAATGCACCCTCCTTAGTAAGTGCTCCCATCCTCAAGGACTGTTTGAAACTTAATAAAAAAACATCACAGATCTACAAGTAAATTCATTCTCTTCCATGAAACAAAATCACAATGGAAATGAAACAAAATGGAGAGATATGAATGATGTATCTCTCTTTGCTCAACTAGGAAGGATAGTTTCACCACTGAAACCAAGTTCTCCCTTAGGCTTTTCGACACAAGATAAAAATCCACAAGAACTCTCAATTTTTTTTTTGAAAATGAAATTGTCCTCAATGAATGAGAAATTGGTCTTGCCCTTTCTAAACTCACTTTACCCATTTGCATCACTTTACCAAACCCTAAACTGTCCTGAGTTCATTGAGTGGTGCGCCACCAATTATTCCTCCTCTAGGAGGGTGATTATGGATGCATCCATCTCAAAGATATTATCTCCTTTCAATTCTCTCGTTATAATAAAAGCCCTGTCAATCCCTGATGAATTTAGCCTAAAGTCCAAGGAGTACAAGGAAGAAGCCCTAATTCAGTATTTTAGACAGTACACAGTCGAGTTTAAGCAAAGTTTCTACAGGATTTTCCTAAAACCTAGTGTCCCATTGCAAGACCATGCTTTCCCAGTCGAAGTCTGTATCTTTATTGAAGAATCCAAGTGTGTTATAACCTTGCTCCTATATATTGACATGTAATAGAAGGGAAAAAGGGTTGAAACCCGTGAGACTTTAGTTTTGTTTTTGAGATCTATCCTTAATAAAATTACAGAGCCGAGGGTGGCATTTTGCGGAGATTCCTGTGTTATTTGATTTACAATCTGTATCTTCTTTCCTTATGTGAATGTGTTCCTTGTTATCTATTCCATTTTGTTATCTTTTTCATGTCTGAAATGAGTGTTGGGTAGTACAGAATTCATACATATATGCTCTGTCTATTGATTTCAGATATTCACAAAATATTTTCTACTAAAGTTAGCATTGGATTCATCCTTGTTAGGTGCCCATGTTAATGGACTATTCTTCATTTCTTCTTTATCACCATAAAACAACATTTTGAAGGTAAATGAGTAGATACTTTGCCTTTGTTACAAAATTCCATGCCATAGCATTGCT
Organism: Larix kaempferi; assembly: GCA_027924585.1. NCBI lineage: Eukaryota > Viridiplantae > Streptophyta > Pinopsida > Pinales > Pinaceae > Larix > Larix kaempferi. Next base: position 19,717,256 of record BSBM01001048.1, read on the forward strand.
AATTGATATATCTGTTATATTTTGACTCCATTGCCCAATGAATGCTTACCTTGTTTCAACCAAACAACAAATCTGATTTTAACCTTATTTATATATCAAGCCTTGTCAAAACAATCAGTGAGAGATCCCTCTTTGGAAAGAAAGAAGCCAGCTCTCTTTCCTAAATCTTGGTTTTGCGTGTTACCTCGAAGAGACTTTTCTCACAACCTAAGGGTCAATTTGAGTGCTAACAGCAATGTCACACCATAGCATCCAAACCCTTTTCGAAATAGCACAAGAAACAATATTCCAAACACAATGGACTAACACACTAGAAATACAAATGATAGACACACTATAAATCCACATGACATATATTTAGCTGAAACAAGGAATAAGACATTGAATCAGTCACGTGACACACCAAAATGGAAGACCTAATGGGTGCATTGATGTGGGTAAGTTTTATCCATCATTATATTAACTGTTGAAATCTTCCCGAATAAAGAAAATATCATCCCAAGGACCATATACCCTATTAATTATTGCAGCAAACCTCTCCTTCCCCTAAAAAAGGGACCAAGTGAACCACTCTCCATAGTCCAACTATTTCTTTCCCAAATTTGAATTGAAGATTTGATGGTTAGCATTGCACCTCAGCGGTAGTTACTCCTCTATTCCACACATGAGTAAAACTGAGCCTCCACAATGATCACCAATCCATTAGACTATATTAAATTCACTACCCACCATGCAATCTGCATCTAGAAAAGAAGAAGGCATCCACACCCAAAGGAAGGTTGGATTAGATGTTGGGCACATAAACCAAACATAATTTCAAATTTTTATCAAAAGAGTAACCTAGATGCATTCAAAATTTACCTAGATGTATCAATTATCTCTATCACAAATATACAGATGTTACAAAATTTTCTAGGAAAAGCAATATATCAAGAACCACCTAACCCTTGCTACATTCTTTCAATGTGTAGTGAGATACAAAATGGATAGTTCCATCATAGCTAATATAGTTGTGACCATTCAAAATTGATGGACTTCACCTCCTAGGGAAATACCACATCTGACTTATCAAATTATAAAACTTCCCAAATTTCTTTCTTGCAACTTGGGATTAGCATCCCTCTCACATTCCATGAAATAATATAAATAATCATTCAAACAGTAGAGAGATTGTGAGAGTATTGGACATGTTACTCAAATTTATAGTACCCGCGGGAGAGGTTTCCTTGTTAGGGAAAAGGAAAACAACATCCTTTAATGACTTTAATCGAGAAGTAGGATGCTTTGTTATACCCTCATTGTCCATGAGAGTTGGAACTGGACCCCTTTCATCTTTTTTTAATTGAAATGTCAACCTTCATCAACATCCATACCTTCATCCTAGACATTAACACCTTCAATGCAACTTCACATATTCCTCTTACCTTCGGAGCTATCAATAGGCTTAGTGTCATAATCTTTTAGCAAGTTTTATGTTTTGAAATGTAGACATTGTCCCAATTGGATGATGAGAAGTTAGCAATATGTGTAACAATTACATAGTGTAGTTTGATTATATATGGATCTTTATGTTGTCCCATTTACTATCAGAAAGGACCTCTTATTAGTATTTAAGAGAAATGATTTTTTATTTTATTTTATAAATATGGTTTTTTATTATATCAAAGACAAAGAGTTTGTTAATCTATTGTATTATTCAATGTTAGAAAATAATACATTGTTTATTAAATATATTGATGATTTCATTATGATAATTAAAAAATGTATAACACCTAGATTATATCATATGTTAGGGTATCACACAATAATACGATGAGTGCCCTACCTCTAGCCTCAACAATCTACACGGGTAGGATAGTCAACAACACACATCAAGGCATGGAGGTTAATGGAAAATCATGGGACATTACTACAGGATCACTCAAAATGACTAGGATACCATTATCACACATCAAGAAAAAATTCTTATCCATTTCCCATATATTATGTTTGAATGTGGACAGGACACCAATAACGTGTGTGGTTCTCTCCTTGGTAATAATTTGAGGGTTTTGAATGGGAACACAAATTGATACATGAATGTAAAGTGGTTCATAACTCTTATCCATCCTAGTTCTACATTTTTCTTCTCTAGATTCTACTACTCCTCTCTCTTAGTAAACTAAAAAACATCTATCTGCTTTTTTAGTGGATACATTCTACTCAATCACTACCTCTAGGTCTTATGATATCCAAGTTAATGATTTTTTTTAGGATATCCACATGGAAAAATTATTGAGGGTTCATTGTAGAATTAGTTTGGTTAGGATAGCTAGCTCGAGTGGTCTAGCAACTATGTTGGGAGCACCAGTCACGCTAGTTTCATCGTCTCAAATTTTAATTGAGATACTTTGACGGAAAATATGTAGGCCACCTCTTCCATGGATATGAGAGGAAAAATCAAGTTGAAGGAGGAGATAGGAGTTGAACCTACTTTCTATATGAGGGGAAAACCAGTTCTATTCCCATGATAACCACTCTAGATTTTAGAGGTTAGGAAAAGACAAGAGCACATCTAGAGGAATTAGCAATTCCCAAGAAGTAGCATTGAGCACACTCTAGCGTGATTAAGAAATGGGTCGATAATCTATAGAGAAAGGCTAGGGCATAAGATTAGTAGGATATTTGAAACAAGTTCATTTGGAATCATTGCAGTGGATTCCTAATACAAACAAGATTCTTGAGGCACTATAATAATAAAGTCAACAGTGTGATATAGATACGCTTTTTAAAAAATGCTTTTTAAAAACATCCTTTGTTATTGAGTAAAGGGTGCAAAATGAATCTAGGCTACACTTAAAAATCATTCATAAGCTTAATTTCATGGAAGCTACATGTATGCCTTGATATGAGTCCATTATATGCCTTGATATGAGTCCATTGGGGACACTTACTGAAGACTCCTAGATCTTCCAACTACAATTTATCATCATGTTGGACTTGGATTCCAACAATGATCTTTGAAATTGACCATGAGGTCACTAGGTTTCCTTTTTTTACATTTTTTTATGTTTTCTAGTATCTAGGGACTATCTAGACCCTTAGGAATCCTATGTTGTAGTTAGATGACTATCAGTAGTTATGCCTTTTGATATTTTCCATATTGTATATATAATGAATAGACAAGAATTAGTCTCAAAGACGATCGTCCATCATGCGGATGCATATAACAACAATAAAAACAATGTCTTTTTCATGAATAATATCATCAATTTTACTTACTAATCCTATGATCATTATAAGATATTTACAGCCCATCATAGGGTAGCAATGCAATTTAATTATAATCCTTGAACCCAACTAGTTTAACCTTTAACTATGCGATGCTAATTTTACTTATTACATCGAGAGTAGGGAGGTGGTCTACAATGGAGTATGGGGAATATGATAATGTTATATAACATACGAAAAAAAAAATTATTTGTACTTATAAAATAAAAATTAAAACCAAATTAAAAGAACTTAAAAAAATCCAGGTGAATTCATAAAATAGAAAAGAGCTCATAAAATTTATAAAAAAAATAAAAAACAATGTACATCCATCTTTGACCGAATTTATCATGCAAGAAGAGAGATATTTTATAAGGTGTAAATTTTTTTAAACTTTTTTTTGGATCTAAGCTGCTAATCTTAGTTATAACTAAAAAACTTCCAACCATAAATATTTCATAGGTTCTAATTTTCTATTGATTTATTGGCCATGAAATTTGTCACAGATATGTTAAAAAAAAAGAAACCAAATGCCATTAAATAAATGTGTATAACAAGTAAATTGAAAAGTAGCCCAAAAAATCTTAACCCTAATGAGATTTTCAATGGTGAGCTAAGGCTCACACCAAGTTACAGTTGGAGTCCAGCATCAACCTTAATATACAAGCATTTCAAGAGTGTGAAAAAATATTAAATCCAGCTCCAAACAAACATGACTAGCCATTGTACTTCCTCACTTTAGGAGAAAACATTACCAACATATTTGTGCATCCCTATCTCACTGGAGGTCTATAGAAAAGTGTAATTTTCCAAGCTAGATTTTGACAGATTTATGAGGAGATTGGTTATGTAATTTGGTTTAATAATTTCATCAAACACTTGATAACACTATCCTAAAACCACTATCCAATTCCTTCCTAATGCTACTATCTCTTTTCTTTGGAGTGGGTCCGGTTTATTTTTATTTTTCTTGCGACCTCAGGTTCTTGTTTGTTGCATTGTGGATTCAAGTGGGTTGGAAATGAAATTTATAAATGATAAAACAAATAGACATGATATCTATATACATATATGCATTATAATAGCAATTAAATACTCAAATCTAATTTATTTAATTAGAAATAAATAAACTCCAAATACATGCTTGAACAATAGTTTGCATGCCACTTTCAACTTTGGAACTCGCAACTCTTTAACAATTATCCTGCCCATATCTAATGACGATAGGATGGATACGTTTGGTGTAGGTGGAAACAGTATTTAACATGTGGTCCAATGGTCGTAACAACCTTGTTTCATGCCTAGAATTGATATTTTACAATAGATCAAGTACGACCTTAAAAGAGAATCCCCAACAATCATACAGAAGTAATAAACTCCTCTGAGATAGCATTGAGATGAAGTCTACATGCCTATATCTTAGCTTGATTTATTTCTCTCAATATTAATCCTATAAAGAAATGTGTCCCAATGCAAGTGGACTTCCCACAAGAAAGTGCATCCTTCCTATGAGATAACTTGGCCTCCTTAAGAAGTGGCATCCCCCAAACTGAAGAACATGACCCCCACAACAGTCTAGAGATTGTCACAAATTCGACTGGAATAGATATGCCTAGTGTTCAGACTTCAAATGATTCCTTACAGCTACGAAATGACATGGTAAATCAGCAAATAGATTGGTAGTAGTGTCTGGATATGTTTTAGGTCCCTTTCTTGTCAAATCACCCTCCAAACAATGAGTTTACTCCCTCCACAAATGGGTGCTTTGAAACCCAAAATTGTTGTGGCTTATTCTTTGCATCAATTTTGTTTGAACATTCCCCCAACAAAGCTCTCCCTTATTCAATATAGCCAACAAACTCTCCTTAAAGTCAAAAGTTCCCTTCTTGATAGAAAACTCAACAAAAAGGACTCATCTTTGAATGTAAATAGTGAATATAGCTAGAAAATCTATTTTTGAGTTTGTTTCTTCTTTACAACTAGTGCATCTTCTTTAGTAGGTGTGCCCCTCCTCAAGGACTATTTGAATCTTAGCCAAAGAAACCTCATGGATCTGCAAGTAAATACATCGTCTTCCATGACACAAAATTACAATAGAAATGATGCATAATGGAGAGATATGAATTATCTATCGCACTTTTATAAGCTAGGGTGGATAGTTTCACCACTGAGACAAATTTCTCCCTTAGGGTTTTGTCCCAAAGAGAAAAAGCTGCAAGAGCTCTCAAATTCTTTTTCAAAAGTGGAATTGTCATGAATGACTAATAGAGGGTCAATTTTCCCTTTTTAAGCTCACTTTAACCTTTTAGTCCACGTTTACCCGTTGTCTTGCCACTTTTACCTTTTTACTTCACTTAAGTTATTAAAGTGACTTTAAAAGGTTTTATTCACTTTATTCTTCAAGTCATCTTTTTAATTACTCAATGTAACTTTATAATGTATATTTTTCCTCGCAGTGACATCAAATCATTAATATATTAATACCCTTTTTTAATTGAAAAATTGGCCTACGGGAATTAGATAGACCAATAAACACCCCCGAATAGTGATCATATAGCAAGGGATATTAGAGTCATCGCTTCCCTAAATCGCTTGTCCTCAAGCAATGCCAACACATTCGTACAAATAACAGATGGAGCCGAACTGAAACTAAGAATGATCCAAGGGTCCCAAACCAATCTGAAACATATGGAGCACCTACTACATACAATACTTTTCTGCAAAGTATTAACACCAGAGGCCTCCTGAAGACCACTGGTCAATAGAGAAAACCAATACTATAAATACTCAGTCCACCACTCATAAAATACCCCTATGGGTGAGCCACTGTAATGCTCCATATGAATAGCCTCTTGAAAGTAACAACTATCTTTCCCGTATATACCATCTACCAAACTATCATCACATGAAATCTTAGGATCCAAAGCTATCCTAAAAAAGAACCCACCATGACGATGCAACACCACTCTGATCATAATTGGTCGGCACTCATGGTCATACTATAGCCTCCACTCTGGGAATTCCAAGCTTTAATGTCTAGAAGTCCCATCGCTAAAAAAATTTATCATCTCCTATAGATGCACCTTAATGGAGTCAAATTATACAAGTCCAGTATCATACCTGATCTTGGGTATTGACAAATAAAATATATCCTTCCATATGGCATGCACCCCATAATATCCTCTCGTGACATCCCAAAAATTGAAACATACCAACCATATGATTTCTTGGAACACAAATTCAAACTAGAAGTCCACAATGCCTCATACCAATCGACTCCAACTGTGCTAGATTGATCAACTCCATGCTAGCTATTTTGTATGGATCCTGGCAAAATTCCCTAAGCACTGTGATGTACCGATCATGTTCAGTGTACTAAGGAAATTTATGGAGCCTAAAAACCCCTAATGAACCACTCTGCTATCTATAGTTCCACATACTTTAATGAAGTACCTAAAACGTGTCTTTGCCATGCACCTTCAGTATATCTGTGCTAAAACCTGTCGACATAGTCCCCTGCCTCTATCTTAAAATGAGTGTAGACTTCCACAATCATGTTGGATATGTATTCTCTGACTTGTTTTCCTAACAAGTCACACACTCCCTCACATGTCTCCACACATCGTCCTTGAGGACCTTCCATGCGAATCTCTCTCTAATATGTTGGTAAGTTTGGAAGTACCTAGGATGCCTAGCCAAGGGTGTATCATGTATAAACCTCATGATCTCTTCCCTAAGTGCGGACTCAGGGACTATGTAAATGCTAGATCTTGTTGGCAGGCGGTTTGGTAAGTTAGGATCGTAGCATCGCGGATGCTGTGACAAGCCAGAAGAGATCCTGGAAGACGAAAAGCTGGGCGAAAGGAAGAATATTTATGTATGTTAGACCGCATAATGCGGGTTTTGGGTCATTTGGACCATATGTTATGTAATTTGGTCAATTGTACCGCAATATGCGGATTTTTGGGTCATTTGGACTGCGTCAATTAGATTTTGCGTCATTTGCTCAAAGTGTCGGTTAGGAAGTTGTTACAAGTGGACAAGCAATGTGAAGGGGGGAAGCCTATTTATAGTCCTAGATTCATATGTGTTGGAGATCTGGATCTAGAATATAAGCTGAATGTGAAAGTGGATCTGATCTTGAGATGCGTCTGTGAGATCTGTGTTTTTGCAGAGATATTATATCAGGGTTTTGCAGAAGTAATATGACATGATGGAACTGTTTGGTGAAATTCCGTGTGTATCTTCTGTCACTTATGGTACTGCATGTTGCGATTTATGAATGATGTTATGTTTTCTTGCTGCAACTAATGCTTTAAAATTATACTTGTTGCGATTAAAGATCATGTTGAGTGATGCGATGAATATGAATGATGTTAAATCTGAATGCCTAGATCTATCTTTGAATGTCATGATACGTTAAGTAATTGTTGCCACAAACATCCTCCTTCATTCGGCGGAAACATGGTTCCATCGACTCTCCCTTGAACATCTCAGGTGAGACCTCATCTGCTTTGTAGGTGTTGTCGGACGGGGTCAAACTTGTCTAGGCCAGTGCTCAAGGAGATCGTGGTGGATCGGATGTCAATAGTGATGGGAACCCCTGTCGACTGGGTTTGAGTCAAAAAATGGTTTCGTTGTAGTCTATTTGGTCAGGATACTCGGTTCATTGCTGAGGCTTGTCAACATGTGTCGGAACCCATTGCAGAATTGGATGTGCTTCAACGTGTGCAGTGACTCGGCGCTGTCATTGTCCAGTTGCGGCATGAAAATCAAGAGTTAAAGGCTCTGGTGAATCCTGATACCCCTCAAGTCGAAGTAGATGAGTGAAAACAGGATATTGAGGAGATAGCAACGTAGATGATGGAGCTGGAAATGGTAGTAACGAAGCTCACATCTGAAATTGTGCAGTTTTGGGGCCGAATTGTTCAGGACAAGCAGGTTGAACAATTGATCAAGTTTCGGCAGGAAGCGAAAGGGCAGTTGGTGACACTGAAGGTGAAAATGTGCACTATGCCACCCATGGAGCATGTTTCCAATTCTACGGACTTAAAATACTTGCAGCAGTGCGTCGCCAGGGCCGACGAGCGGCAGAAGAAGCACGCTGCGGAGCTGGAGGAATTCCAGGAAGTTGGCACTCAGTTCGTGACGAATGATGGCGAAGTCCTCTAGGCAGTACAGGAACGTCATCAATAGGTGGTAGCAAAGTTTACTGAGCACCCATCTTCCTAGGATGTCATCGACAGTTAGGAGACGACTACTGTAGCAAAGGAATAGATGACAATAGTCGAGCAGCAGTACGAGGATTTCAGACTCAAGACCACAGAGTACACTATGTCTTGTTGACGTGTCTCAAGGGCGAGCCACAAGATTGTGTTGGGGGCCTGTTGGCAGGTGGTTTGGTAAGGTAGGACCGCAGCAACGTGGATACTGCGACAAGCTAGAAGATATCATGGAAGATGGAAAGATGGGCAAAAGGAAGAATATTTTATGTATGTTAGACCGCAAAATGCGGGTTTTGGGTCATTTCGACCATATGTTATGTAATTTTGGGTCAATTGTACCATAGTATGCAAGTTTTTGGGTCATTTGCACTGTGTCAATTAGATTTTGGGTCATTTGCTCAAAGTGTCGATTAGGAAGTTGTTAGTAAGTGGAAAAGCAATGTGAAGGAGAAAGCCTATTTATAGTCCTAAATTCATATGTGTTGGAGATATGGATCTATAATATAAGCTGAATGTGAAAGTGAGATCTGATCTTGAGATGCGTCTGTGAGATCCGTTTTTTTGCAGAGATATTGTATCAGGGTTTTGCAGAAGTAATATGACATGATGGAACTGTTTGGTGAAATTCCCTGTGCATCTTCTGTCACTTATGGTACTACATGTTGCGATTTAGGAATGATGTTATGTTTTCTTGCTGCAACTAATTCTTTAAAATTATACTTGTTGCGATGAAAGAGCCTATTGAGTGATGCGATGAATATGAATGATGTTAAATATGAATGCATACATTTATCTTTGAATGTCGCAATAAGTTAAGTGATTCTTTCCGCAAACATCCTCCTTCATTCGGCAGAAACATGGTTCCATCAACTATCCCTTGAACATCTTGGGTGAGACCTCATCTTCTCTGCAGGTGTTTCTGGACGGGGTCAAACCTGTTTGGGATAGTGCTCAGGCAGACCGTAGTGGATCGAATGTCGAAAGCGATGGGAACCCCTATCCACTGGGTTTGAGTCAACAAATCTATATTAGTAGATATCATCCAGCACTATGTTCCTGTCATCCTGAATATGACCATCAATCAAATCACATGCAGACCAATCCTTAGAATATTCCACCAAAAGGTAGGAAATCCAATTAGTCGAAACCCTCATGAGCCAATCTAATATGTCATTGATATCATCCTGATGTGTATGCACATTGTGCATACTAATTACATGGACACAATATAAAGAATCTATCATAGCCATCTCTATGTTCCTTTGCTAATGATATCCTGACCGAAGATCAGTATATGGAAAGTACTCTATCCCATTCCTAAATATGCTCTCTATCATGCCCTGTGTCTCATCTAACTATCTCAATTGATCCTCCCTTGTCCTGTTGTACATGAGGATATCATCAAAGAACATCAACACTAACCCTTATAGCTACGGTGTGAAGATGGGTTTCATGAGAGAGTGAAAGGTGGAAAGTATGTTGTAAAACCCAATGGCATGTCAAAGAAGTCGTAGTGCCCATGATGACACCAAAAAGCAGTCTAGTGATATCCCAATCTGAGATCAATATTTGAGTAATATGTTGCTCGATGAAGGTCATCTATTTATTTCTCGCCCTTAGACAATCAAAACTCAATGGTGTGCTCAAATTCCTTGCCAATAAGTCTCTCTAGATGAATCACCCCACAATCCCATATTGGTGTGTCTACATCCTCAATATATGCATTCTCACAATAAGTGGCTGCATATACTTCCTTGATTGTTGGTCGACAAGGTATATGATGAACTCCCCTATCTACAGTTATGACTTGAGCCATCAATGGGTTACCTAAAAGAACTGGATCATGATATCGATGATGCAGACTATGTGTATAATCATAAGTCTCTAAGGCATACCTTTTTTCAATCCTATGCAAATGTAAATGCTCCTCATGCTCGACCATCCAAGAAACTACTTGATCAAACCATAAGTACCATTAACATCGTCATGTGTCCTAAATTCCATGGATGACTGAAACGATGAAGAATATTCCATAATCAACTCCAAATGAAGCTCATCCACTTGAATTCATGATTCTTGAAGGGCCATTTGAGTGTTCTTTGAAGAATCCTTGGTAACCTGCAGCTCATGGGTAAGCTTCTAAACTTCCTCATTTTTCCCTTTTAGCACATCAAAATAAATTTCATCAAACATAATAAGATGATCTCTATCTAAAAGTAGGTCTATCTAATTAGACTTCATCACCACAAATGCTTCTCTAAGTGTTTGGAAATCTATAAGGAAAATTCCTCCTTCAAAATTATCATGTGTCCCTCGATGCTCTACCTTCCAACAACAATTTTACATCAACTTATGACTATCATCAAAATGTGTTGTGGTTGCAATAATATTGTATTCACTTACCTTCAACTTCCTTGTAGATTGACGGGACTCATGGGAACTATCATCGACTCGTGGGAGCTATCATCTTCATACAATTTTTTTAATTTTTATTCATAGTCATGATTCCCCAAATTAGTCCCCTCTCTGTCATCCTTCTTTCATAAAGGGAAGCTTATCCAACTCCAAATATTTATCATAATTAGGTACTAACACACCCGAATCATCATAATCACTATATGTGCAATCCACATGCCCCTCATAAGAACTGGTGCTATAACCCTCATGGAATAGCTCTAATGGTGGATCAAAAGCTATGGTTTTGTCAATTGCATTGCACACATGCTCAATATGAGTATATGCATGCACTCTCAAGAAGTCATCCTAGGGTTCTATTAAACTTCTCTCAAGAGATGACGTGTCCACGTTGCCAACCACTTCATATTTGAACCCCTCTTCTTTCTTCCCAAATTGTAAGTGAGGCTCCAACCACTCTGGATGATCTAACAATGTTGTAAGTTCTTCTAATATTCTTGAGAAACTTGTTAAAATTCTGCCAAGAGTTGGTGATATGTCGTCATCTTTCCTAAGCCACTGAGTGCTAGTCTTGGTATCAAGTTACCACTGCTGTAAATAGAAATGTATAAGTGCTGGTCACTTATCGAAAACAACATGAAAATATCTTCTATATGATTTCCCCCTCGAGATGGCAGTATGAAAAACCTTGATACCACTATAATGTTTGAAGCTAGATTTTGATTGATTTCTTAGAAGACTGTTTATGTAATTTTTTTTAAGAATTTTTCCATACACTTGATAATACTGTCATGAAACCACTATCCAATTCCTTCCTACTCCTACTATCTCTTTCCTCTGGAGTGGATCTGATTTCTTTTAGTTTTTCTTGGGAACTTAGTTTATTGTTTGTTGCATTATGGTTTCAAGTGGGTTGGCAATGAAATACATAAATGATAAAGGATACAAATCTGATATATATATATATATATATATATATATATATATTATAATAGAAATTAAATGATCAAATATGATTTATTTAATTACAAATAACTGACCTCCAAATACATGCTTGAACAACAATTCACATACCGCTTTCAACTATGGAAACTCCCCATGTTTTAACAATTATCATGCCCATATCTAATGACGATAGGATTGATAAGTTTGTTGTTGGTGGAAACAATAGCTAACAGGTTCTCTAATGGTTGTGGAAGCCTTCTTTCACACCTAAAATTCATATTTTTGCAGTAGACCAAGGACAACCATTAAATATAATCACCAACAGTCATAGAGAACCAATAAAATCCTTTGAGGTAGCACTAACATGTAGTCTACATGCCTAGATCTCTGCTTGAGTTATTTATTTGAGTATTCAATGTCCAAGGAAGTGCATCCTAGTGCAAGTGGACTCCCCACAAGAAAGTGTATCCTTCCCACAAGATAACTCGACCTCCTTAAGAAGTGGCATCCCCCAAACTAAAGAGCATGACACCCACAAGACGAACCTGGACCCCACAGTAGTCCAGAGATGCTTACAATTTTGACTGGAATAGATATTCCCTATGTTTAGACTTCAAATGGTTCCTTGCAACCATGAAATGACAATGTAAACCAACAAATAGGTCTGTAGTAGTGACCGGTTCTGTTTTAGGGCCCTTTCTAATCCAATTTCCCTCCAAACAATGTGCCCCCTCCTCAAATGGGTGCTACGAACCCTAGAATTCTTGTGGCTTCTTCTTTGCTTCAAATCTAAGTGAGCATCCCCCCAACAGAGTTTTCCCTTCCTCAATATAGTCCACGACTTCTCCCTAAAGTCCCACATTCGCTTCTTGATAGCATACTCAACAAAAATTACTCATCTTTGATAGTAAACAATGAATATGGCAATAAAATCTATATTTGAGCTTGGTTCTTCTTCAAAACTAGTGCACCCTCCTTAGTAAGTGTGCCCCTCCTCAAGGACTGTTTGAAACTTAATAAAAAAAACATCACACATCTACAAGTAAATTCATTCTCTTCCATGAAAGGAAATCACAATGGAGAGAACTGAATGATCTATCTCTCTTTGCTCAGCTAAGAAGGATAGTTTCACCACTAAAACCAAGTTCTCCCTTAGGCTTTTCGTCACAAGATAAAAATCCACAAGAACTCTCAAATTGTTTTTTGAAAATGAAATTGTCCTCAATGAATGAGAAATTGGTCTTCCCCTTTCTAAACTCACTTTAACCGTTTGCCTCACTTTTGCTTTTATTTTTTTTTACATTTTTACCTTTTTACATCAATTAAGTGATTAAAGCCACTTTATAAGGTTGTATTCACATTATTTTTTCATATATATTTTTAATTACTCAATGTCATCAATGTCATTTTCTCCCTTCCAATAACATCAAATAATTAATCTATCAATCCTCCTTTTTTTTTTATAGATTATGGCTGATTAATTAATTCATGTGACTTTGTAAGGTCTTATTCACTTTATTCTTCAAATCACTTTTTTAAATATTCAAATAATTAATCTATTAATCGTTTTTTTAAGGAAACTATGGCTTATTGGAATCAATAGACAACTAAGTCACCCATATATAGTTATCGTTGGAAAGAGATATTACAAAAAGTGCATAGAAGAAGGATCAAGATGACAAGTCTGGTATGCTTATTTCATTTGGATGATTTTACAATGATATTGATGCTATAGAAACACGACGGTGGAGACCATATTACATATAAAAGAAACTTTTCCGATGGCATCAAAATATATTCTAGTGTAGACCATGCAAAATAATTAACGTATTAACGTATGGTTGATGACTGATCTGGACTGTAGGCACGGCAACAGTGGTGAAGACCATGGCAATATCTACAATGGCGGGGTAACATTTCGATTTTATTAAAAATAAGTAATACTTCATTTGATTTTGGGTGCTATCGTTAATGCCGACACCTTGGCTCACATTTTCCGGAGTAGCTATGAAGTATATCTTGTCGTGTTACGAAAAATGGATATGAATGAATCTCCAACACATGGTCACATATTTTTCTCGAAATCAGGGGAATAAAAAACTGGGTTCAATATCTTGCCAAATCTCGACTCTACTGTTCTTTTTCTGTCTTTTTCATTTGAGGAAACCTCTCTCTGATCCTATAGAAATGTTGGGTCTTAAGTACTTTCTCACTTGTCATTATTTGATATCCCAGGATGGATCATTGTTTCCCATCACAGTTGTCAAATCTATTGCTGCATGGTCTTTTCCATCGGCATCCATGGATGAAGAGAGAGAGCACGGCATTATTAAAATCCTTTCTTACTTAGAGAACAAGAATATTGCAGAAGGGGCTGTGTTATCTCTCTTCTTCTGTGCTATCTGTCTTCTTCTGTTGGTCTCTGTGATATTTAGAGACGTTTAAAAAATCTAATCCTAGATTTGCTACAACCCTAGAGCGAACCAATCAAAACTATAATATCTGTTCGCTGCTCACCTACTCTGTTTCTTCATGTAGCTGCACGTTTGCCTTTAGGGTTGCTAACCTTGCGTTTTCTAGGGGCTTGCAGCTTTTCATATGCCTTTAGGGTTGCTAAGATGTAATTTACGATGCAGCATAATGTGTGCCTTAAATAATCAGCTGGGTATTTTCTCCCAGCTTCATGCTTTCTTTACATTTCAGCGTCCATTGGTTATAACGTTTTCCATTCGATTTTAAACAAAGAATCCGAATGTGCAGGCTTTCCTCGCTCGGGCTTGTTTTCTATTTGCAGTTTCTTCGAATCGAAATGTACATGCAACTGAAGAGTCATACTTGAAAGTAAATTAGAGTACAGTACTTTTTCTCCAAAGAATGTAAGTGATATTAAAGGCAATGGATCAGTTCACATGAAATAGTAATATTTATATGCTGGATATACAGCGTAGCATCTATGCTTTAGCTTCTTTACTGTATATTATAGAATATATATCATCTAATGCTTCAGTACTTGGTCGTTAGTGATAGTTATAGTCATGATATAACACATCAAATTGAAAACTGATTGTCCATATGAAAAATGAAAAGGAACGTTAAGATATTGAGGTTGTCCTTAGCCTTGCATTCCCCAAGACATTTCTTAAATACACCTCCAAAACATTGTGTACAGAATATCAATTTTATTTTCACATGGTGTACAGGATATCAATATCTTTTTGGGTAGGTCCTATGTGGTAATGAGCATAAGAGTAATAGCATAAGAGTAATAGAAGAGTAATAAAAAGCATACGAGCATAATTGGAGTATACAAATATCTATATAAATAAGATGGAAAAAATATCTAATAAAAAAAACTAGTATTAATAAAATATGGAAATAGATTGTTTATATGATACTTTTAATTAAATATTTACAAATATATTTTAAATATACATATACATTTATATATAAAAAGTGTATAGGTGAAAAATAGTACAAATGTAATGACATATTAGACAATATGGTATATGGTGTTTATTAGTGTGTTGCTAAGAGATGAATGTTTGTCTCATAAAAGAATATTGCCCATGAATATGTCACATTTGTTTTATGGAAGAATACTGTCTATGAAGATGTCATATGTGAATTATAGTAGCATAATTCGAGTAGACTTTTTATATTTACATTTTATAGTAATCAAATAATTAAAACATGTGGTATTTCAAAATTGTTTTTTTTTTTAATTCGATTTTGCAATGTATTCTTATGACACCTAGACATAATATTTGGCTAATTCTAATTGTTCCAAATAGATTTTTCCTGACACCTAGACAAAATACTGTGAATTCTAATTGTTCCAAATAGAGTTGTTCTGTTTATAATTTATATCGTTGTTTCAAATCATCTTGTGTGGGTCGAGTAATGCCATTTCAAAGACAATTCAGAACCAGAATGTGCATTACTAACACTTATCTTGTGACCAATCGATATTCACCAACCACAAATTAAGTGACTATGCTAGTAATCAAATTTTAACATTTTTTTTAACAATGTGATAATTACTAAGCATAAGTTTAGTCTCTAAATTTTATTAAAAACATTCTTTCAAAAGATTATCCATTAGTACAATTGTTTTTTAATATAAATGAGAATTTAATGTATGGTAGAATGAGATAGTTTATTCAGTCTATGCAAGATTAAATGCGTAAGTTCCATGGTTTTATGGTTTATGCTTCATATACATTGGGCACTTTGAATTCAATCATATCCGACTTTCATTCACTTTCATCCTTTATCTTTGAAAATTTTATTTTAAAAGTTACATTAAGTAAATTTATCATTTATCCTTTGTATAAGATGGATAACATCCATCTTATGCTTTTAGGATTTTGAATACAATCTTACTAGAGCCAACCGTTTAAAGCAACTCTCTAAAATTCCCTAAGAATCTGGGTAGAGAATCTAACTCTCAAATGAAAATATAAACAATGAAAATTTTGTAGATAAGCACTGATATAGAATCTAAAATTCTCTAAAAATTTGGGTAGAGAATCTAACTCTCAAATGAAAATATAAACAATGAAAATTTTGTAGATAAGCACTGACATAGAATCTAGGTGTAGATATGTGTAGAATCAAACTCTCATCCTATATCCTATTAGGACAATCAATTCACATATGATGACTTAGGATGTGAATTTAAACTCCTTGTGGGGAATCTTATCTAGAATATTTTTTATCACAATTTTATATGAATAATTTAAACTCTTTATAAATAATTTAGATGGACAAGCTAAGTTCTTGACTAAAAAACTGTTTCTAGATTTTTTCAAATCAGAATTCAATTAATATTTCTTAAAATTTAACTAAAAGATTATCATGACTCATTACAAAAATTATTATAATACCCTCTTAACATTTTTCAAATCAGAATTCAATTAATGTTTCTTAAGATTTAACTAAAAGATCATTCTAACTCATTCCAAAAATTATTATAATGCCTCTTAACATTTTTAGGAAATTTGTGAAATAAGAAACTGGAAAAAATGGTACAGAAAATTGATGCAAGATTGAATGTCACCACAAAGCGAGAGATGATAATGAATATAATCAAATTTTATTAACGATACCCTAAAAAATTTCTTGTTACAACCTTCATTGGAGGTGTTAATTTTCTTGTTACAACCTTGTGTGGAGGTGTTAGTCTATTCCATACATACACAACGTAGAAATAATTTTTTTGGTCACAATTTGGTCTCCAAGTCCGAATGATCAACATGGCATACGTTGGACATATTATCTATATGCAAATTTTGAAGTGGAGCCTCCTCTTTAAACAATGATTTTCCTTATAAAAATGACAAATGACTTAGATCGTAATAATTGTTTTTTTGGATTTTCCTTATAGAAAGGACAAATAACTTCTAATAACTATTTTTTGTTTTTTTTCAATACTTATTCTTTGGTGTTCTACAACCAATTAAGGATTCCACGTGATTGCTAGCAAAAGGTTCTAGCGTCTATTTTACGCTTCCACAACAATAGTTCGAGAACAAATCAACATTTTGTGTATCTGGACTTTGGTAGCTATGGCATTTGTCATTTTGTAACAACCCAACCATCGACCACATTATTTCAATTTTCTAAGCATACTCTTTCAAGTTATTAACAAAATGGTGAAACAAAAAATCTATGGGTGATGTCGATAGCGTGATCGAGAACAGTTATGACCCAAACACCCTTCGTTAAGAAATAATGAGCATATTGTTCATTAAACTAACACACTTTTGGAATAAAAAAATCTAATAAATATGACAAAACTCCTACTCAAAAAAAAATCTAATAAATATTACAAAACCCCTACTCAAAAATTACAAGGTTTATCCTTTTTCTCTTCTATTTAACCAAATAATAATGATAAATTTTCTCATAT